>OZ010800.1:285119824-287619824 GCA_963932465.1 Maratus speciosus | reverse complement strand
AGGGATAAAAATTTTTAGCGTTGTTTGGATAGCATATTTCCACACTAGGTATTCTAAAAACAGTTGTTTACAAACACATCCAGTGTTGCCACTAACAAAAATTTAAATTACACCCAGACAAATACCCTATAGTAGGGTATAAAATATTTTTCAAGGACAAAAACTCCGAATTATCTTGTATTGTTTGTTCAATATAAAGAATAAAAACTTTTTTTATGGGATGGACCAAAGTAAGGACCAAAGTAGCCCCGGTGGGCGGTACGCGCATTTCATATCCATACTCCCTATTTAAAAAATATTCGACGCGCAACAAGTAGGTTATGAATAAATATATTTACAAATTTGAAGTCAGGTTTGTCAGTAACTTTCCATGTGAACATTCGCACTCCGGACTTCAGGTTCTAATCTCAGTACCGGCGAGTAAAAAGTCCAGAAATTTATGCCTTTTTAGACACATTTGTAGTCAAATATTTAGTTTTATCAAAGAAATGTTAGTTTTCTTTTAAACGTGACGACATTTTCTCCCATATTAAGATTTTACAATGAAGGCCTTTTAGATGCGTTCGTGGAAAAATACTTCATTTTATCAAAAAAAAAAAAAAAAAAAAAAAAACTGGAAAACAGGAATTCTGCCTTTTCAGAATTTAGTGTCACCCCCGATGACAAAAAAATAAATAAATAAATAAAATATGTATATAAATATAGATACAGTAGAATCCCGATTATCCGAGTTAATCGAAATTATACCTTTGGAATGTATCATTTTCTAATATGGACTGATGGCTTCCATTATTATGAAACATTCATTATAAATGATGTGTTAGGTGAAGATGAAAGAGCAGTCGTCAAAAAAAATTATGGCCATTTTTTTCTCCCCATTATGACCAGAAAATCAGAGTTCTAACTTTTTACGGCTGCTCTTTCATCTTCACCTAACACTTCATTTATAACGAATGTTTCATAATAATGGAAACCATCAGTCCATCAGAAGAAAATAACTCGGTGAAAGCGGAAACTCCGATAATCGGGGCTCTACTGTAGTTCAGTTTTAAGACTTATAACACGCGATTTTATTTTACATAAAGTGACGTCATTCACATCCGCTGAAGAATTCATCATTTGCGATCCAGTGCAAAGCCGCCTCAAGACTACAAGCCAAACACAAGGTTTCGTGACGTCACGACGCGGGGCTTAGATCAGCCGTGGAGAGCACATGCGTTATTAAAACATATTAATTCTCTCCTCTATATTTCAACTTATTATCACAGCATATGGGAAAAAAAATAAAAACTTATAGTTTAAAGACGCTAATTAAGTGCTTTTTAATCAATTTCGATCACTCGAAACAATAATAATAACGATAACACAAAAACAATATTTATGAAATAATACCACTGTGTCAATGAAAATGTGCATCAGAATTAAAGTTACATTAAAGAAAATTCGTTCGTTAATGAAAAGAAAATCCCAAGTATTAAATTTATTTTAGTAAACAGTTTCTATTATTTATTCTACTTTGAAATTTAGAAACAATATCAATTATCTATTTGGTATATATTCAAAAACAAGACATTATACATTATTACATACATATATATATGTAAATATAAATTTGTAGTTTAAACACATAAATCGAATTATTTTGCTTTCAGTTATTTCAAAATAAATAAATAACAATAAGTGTGCCAATCAAAACCCACATTTAAAAATTAAATTAAAGTGGAAGAAAAGTGAATGTTAAATGAAAACAAATTCAAGTTGTGTTATATTTTTATTTTAATCGGGCTTGAAATTATACAGTAAATATCCTATTAAATATTAAGTGATTTGAAACCTGCATATAATAAATAGTAAAATTAAAGTATACATGAAGTTAAGTATTCTTATAAATAAATTTTCGTACTGTAAACTTTACTTATCAAAAATGGGTAATTTTCACATAAAATCCATTAAATTAAAAACCACAAAACTGTCATAATACTAAACAACACAAGTTCATGAAACAGAAAATTATTATTTAGTTTTGTATTAGTTTGATATATTATGTAAGGTATAAGCAATAGATTTTTAAAAAGTGTATTGACATATGAAGAAAAAAATAAAAGAAAGAAAGAAAAGACTTTCATCAATTGGAATTAAAATATTCCTAATTTATGTTCATTTTCCTCGAATGTTTAGGTAATAGCTGATAAAAAAAAAAAAAAAAAAACATCGAAAAACACAAAAACCTTCCACAAATATAAATATTTCATTTCCAAAATAATGTTGTGTGGGTTCTTAAATGTTTGTTCACATCTTTTAAGCTTAAAATAATCAATTTTTATGAGATGAAAAGTATTTCCTGACTAGATCTAAAAGTAAATTTATAATTATAGAATAATAATTTTATTTATTGTTACTTTTAATTAAACATTAAAATGTATATGAAAACACATAGGATTTTTGCGAAGAAGGTGTGCGTGGGGGGGGGGGGGGGGGCAACTACTGTTTTGCATAAGGGTACTGACAACCCTTCCTCTAGTCTTGTAAATAAATTGTTTACATTTGTGGCAAAAATAGGGAGATTCAAAAACATTATCCCCATAGCTCTATTTACGCAGTACATAAGCATTTATAATTTAACAAAAAATTATAAAAAGAATTTTTATTAAGATAGCAAACGTTTAAGATTAAAAAACAACAATAAATTGATACATGTATATCGATCGGGGTTTTCTTTAAAAGAAGTAAACAACATAAAAATGCTATGCGACTTTTATGAAAATTTCTGAACAAATTAGAAAGAGAGGATGGTGTGACAAAATACAAATTAAATGATATAAGTCTTGACACGATTTGGGGATGTTTGCCATTTTAAATTATTGGTCCATGTGGAACGAAACAGAACTACAATAATATAGTTTCGTTTTGAGACATGGTATTATTGATAGAATCGTACTAGGATTTGCTAGTTAATTTATTTCAAAGAAATTAAAAATAAAAGATTTTGAACACAAGAAATAAAAATTGTGCTGATAGCATATAAATATAATTTGAAAATAAAACTTACCTTGAAAAGAATATGTTATCAGGCTGAGTAAAACACACGTGCACGTAAAATAGAAAGATACAAAATTCAAATGTTCGGGGCTGGCGCGTTGGCAGTTAGCCAGCCCCGGGCTGTGACGTCACACGTGGGGGGATGAAGGGCGTGTCTGGCTTGTAGTCTTGAGGCGGCTTTGTCCAGTGTTAAACAACATCTACAGTAAAGTACGCTTAGGACGTCACTATCGCTGAATAATACACAGAACAACAAAAAAAAAGAGATTTCGTCATTCAAACACTCGACAAAAAAATCGGCTACCTAAAGATTCACAGGCTTTCATTTGTTTGTATTATTACTATAGATATTTAAAATTAAATTTAGTTTTTAATAGCTCCATGTTTTTTCAGAAATCCTTCATTTATATTTTTTCAAAATAGCACGTATTTTAATTAATTTTTTTTTCACTTTTTATGGGAAAATGGCAACAAAAAGATTTAATTACTATTTTTCTTTCACTTTCTACAGAAATGGGGTTCTTCCGTTGCCAATATTAAGTAAATAACTCTGAAAACTACAAAAAAAAAAAAAGTATCAAAAATAAATGGAGATGCAGTTTTCAAACAAATTGCATTAAAATGTACTTTTTTTCCGAATACGACGGTATAAAAATGGAAAATGTGCGATGCTTAGAAGTTTAAAAAATTGCTATATAGTATTTAATAGTACTTGATTTACGGCTGGCTTCTGTAAGGTAACGTTATTTTTTGGAGACTACACAAAATAAGCTGGGAGAAAGAAATAGCATACCGTACCGGGGGGGCTAAAAAAAATCGTTTTCTTTTAAATATAACGTCATTTTTACTCACTAAAGCATTTCGCCAAGCGTGTCAAACTAAGTATCAACGGGAGGAAAAATCATTAAAATGTAAAAGCTTTATGAAGAAAGCGAATTATTTTTAAAGCTTGACGTCATTTTCTGTTCAATTTCTTTAAAAAAGTTATTTTAATTACAATGAGAAAATGGCCTCAATAAAGATAAATAAACCCGATTTGTTTCTTTTCTCTGCAACAATGAAAATGTGATTGCCACCAATTTAAGGAAATTTCATAAGAAAATGTTTAAAAATAAAATTAAAATATAAAAATTGGAATTTTATTTATAAAAAAAAATACCTAATGCGGTCACATCTACTAATCAACAGCTATCATTTAAAAAAAGAATTATTAAAATTGGTTCAGTAGAAAGCTCAAGGCAGATGACTAAGAAAAACAGCCTTATCTTTTAAACAATATATAGATAACTTCATTTTAAGGAATTCTTCGTCAGCCCGCTTCAGGGTATAAATCGCCAAATATTCTTTATGTTTACAATTGTACACGAGTTATAACAACAATAGATAAAATCATGCACCAAAACACGTTCGCCAAAATATACGCATACTGTCTATAAGACAGCAACAACGAAACATTTTAAACACTAAAAGTACTAGGGGATCGTACACGGGCTTCCCACGTTAAATAATATAGGCGAAAACATTTTTTAAAATTGAAAACTAATAATTTTTTTATATGCAATAAACTTTTTAGAATGCATACTTACATTAAAAAAGAATTTTTCATATGGTAAATACGAATTATACAATCAAATAAATTTTGAAGTTTATCAAAAGCGATATTTTCTTATTAGCCGCATGCTAAGAGTTATTTGCCAAGATTTTGCTATTTATGGCATCCTTTTATATTCTGGTAATTTCAGAGCTTATACATGTCTTATAAATTTGTGTTTTATTTATGTTATTTTATTTATTTATTCACAGGGAATTTTTCTTTAATGGATATTAGCCGTAAGAAAATGATGAACTCTTTATTTTGTTTTAAGGGCAATAGGATTAATCTTACGTAATCGAACTGGGCGCGATATAGATAAATTAAAAAATATTTCAGGCTTTAAAATTGTTTTTAAAACCATAGACAATCAGTAAACTGAGATGAACTTTGCAAACAAATTCCATTTGAAAAAAAAAATCCTATTTGGTGATCTAAAAATTTAAATTGTACGATTACAAATATGTTAGATTTGTGTTTTCTCAATATTATTCTTTTATTTGTTTATAAAAGAAGTATTAATTTCATTAATTTGTCTTTCACAAACATGTTAGATTGGTGGTTCTTTTAATATTATTCTTTTATTTTTGTTTATAAAGGAAGTGTTAATTTCGTTATGAAAAAATAGTCAGAAACAAATGCTGAAAAATGTTTGTTGCTTTATGTGCAAAATGTTTATTATTATTATGTATTGAAACCGGCACGTGATAAGATAAACTTAAGAAAAATAATGCTTAAAAACTATTTTAGAAAATATAATAACATCAGTCAATGAATGCAGTTTTTAAACAAATTGCATTTGAAAGTAAATTTTTTCCCTGTACGACGAAAATTGAAAAAGTACGATGGTCAGAAGATTAAAAAATTGCAGTAGCGAAAATTTCAAGACCAAAATTTGATCGTAAAGTGTTGCCATTCGCAAAATGACATCAGCGTTACGCACAGATACGTTTGTTCTTTATAATATAGATACTTAATCAGTAAAATATAATAAAGATAAGTTATTAGGATGTGCTTATGAATTGAGGCTCTTATGCTTGGATTTACGGAATGAAAACAGAAATTTTCACCTTCTCAAAATTTGCATACGCACTTCTCATATCCATATTCATCATTTAAAAAAAAATTTGTATTTTGTTTGATCATTTGAAAATCATTTTAACTCAAAACTTGAAGTCACGATTGTCAGCAACATCTTTTATGTGAACAGACGCACTCTTTACTTGAGATTCTAATCTCAATTCCGGAGAGTAAAAATTTCCATAATTTATGTTTTTTAGATGCATTTGTGTTAAAATGTTTAGTTTTATCTAAGAAAGTGATCGTTTTCTTTTAAATATGACTTCATTTTCATTTAAATAAACATTTCGCCTAGTGTCTGAAACTTAGTATCAGTACACATGCAGAAGGAAAAACAATATAGAAAATTTATGAGGAAAAATGCGTGTTTTCAAAAGCAGTATGTCATTTTCCGTTATTATGCCCCTAATATAATATTCTGCTCCTAATGGGATTTTGCGCCACTAAACCCTATAGAACAATTTTTATCAACAATTTTGAATTTTTATCAGAAAATAGCATGAATAAAGTTAAAAATACTTCATAATTTCTCTCTTGTCTGCAATAATGAAAGCTATCTAATTTTCATCATTTTGAAGAAATTTCATAAAATGCTTTTAAAATTAAAATATAAAAGTGGGGATATTAAAAAAAAAAATAAAAAAATAAAACAGATAGTGCGGTCACATCTGCAAAGGAAGAGCTTTCAGTTTAAAAAAAAAATATTAGTAAAATTGGTTCAGCAGAAAGATCAGGGCAGATGACTAAAAAACACACTCGTGTTTTAAATATATACTAGATTATATAAAATTGGGGAAATTAAATTAACCAAAGTATGTTATTTTGATAAAATTATATTAGAATGCCCTAAAGAATAGCATTAAAATTAATTATTCTAGAGAATTTTCGACAAAAACTTCAGGAACACGATATTATTTTAAACCACGAATTATTTGCTTGTCTAATGGTGTTATTACACGAGGGGTCAAAGTCGCTTCAGATTCCAGGCGTCTCCATGTTATCGTATGGCTGCAGGGGAGTCGCTTGGAGAGCGAGCAACTTTTTTCTGTCGGAGCGTCTTTGATGCCCGAAACGAGGCGAGTCGCCAGTAACAGCCAATCAAATGCTTGGAAATCTGATAATAGAAAAGCCTTTTCCGGAACAGCCAATGAAATGCTTGGAAAAGAAGGGTCGTGAGGCGGCTGTTGTCGCTAGACGCCTGGGATTTCAAGCGTCTTTGACGCCTCGTGTAGTAACACCATAACTCGGCGAAGCACATCCATCCAGGCGAGAGTCATCAATTTCTGTAATATAAATCGCTATTACTTGCATGTCACCTCTCTTTTATAAAGACACTCTAAATTTTCGTAAAACTTTGCGTTTTATCAGTGTATTATTTCCATTACATTATTTTTAAAAGTGAAGCAATTTCACCTGTGAAGAATTTCAAAGTAGCTGCACTGTGAAAATGACGCACTTCTACAAAACATAATTCAGGTTTAAGAATTAAAATACACGCACGCTTTTTTTTTATATAAAATGACGTCATTTGCCTCCGCTAAAGCAATACATTTTTACAATTCAGTCTCAAACTTATGACACCATTATCAAGGAATAACAGACAATATTCTTGACATAGCACATATTTTATTTTCAACTTTTTTTTCAGGTTTTATGGTAAAATGGCAACAAAAGGATACAGTATCTCCTATTTTTGACTATTTTCCGTTTACTTTCAATGACTTTCAATAGAAATGAGGTACTTTTGTTGCCACGATAAGAAAAATGGTACTAAACACTACAAAACAATTAATATCTCAAAAATAAATTGAGATACAGCTTTCAAACAAAATGCATTTAAAAGAGCATTTTTTTCTTTATATGACGGTGTAAAAATTTAAAATGTGCGATGTTTAGAAGTTTAAAAATTTGCAGTAGAGAGAATTGCAAAACCAAAATTTTATTTCAAATTTCAAAGTGTTGCCATTCGCAAAATGACGTATACGTTACGCACAGATATGTTTGTCCTTTATAATATAGATAGATATATAGATAGAAAATATCTCTCTATTCTAAAAAAAAGTATCTAACGCTGTCACCGCCGCCGGTAAGGAATTTTTTTGTGACCGAAGGTCTCCACTGTTTTTTTTCTTTTTTTAATTATTATAATTCATTCTTCAGAAATTTTTTTAAAGCCGATCAAATTAGCATGCTTTTAGAGTTTGCTGTGTTTGAACGGGAGTTGGCGAGCGTAGCTCGTAGGGGGCAGATCCCCCTAATAAATAAATAATAAAGAATGTAATATATTTTTTAAAAAATACGCTGCAATCAATTAACAGTTTCCTATTAATTAAATTAGGGTTACAAGTTCAGAAATCAACTTATCAGTCCCAAAAATAAATAACTTACATAATGTTTTTTCTTTCCGCTTGCCATATCTTAAAAAAACAAACAGGGCAAAATCTATGCAGTTTTTTAATAAATTCATTAGCTTGTGCTTTCTACCAAGCGTAAAAATGCGGTGAATTTGCCGTAATCGAGTTCGGTGTCCACGTCAAATTAACGTATTGAGACTTCTCTAATTTGGTAATTTGGACCTCTCTGAGCACGTAACGGTTTGGCCACTGTCGACAAATGGCTCGTTGGCTCTTACAGTGGGTCAGCGTGGGACAAAAAATAACAAAAGTTGGACCAACCGCTTTGTGCGACAGAGGCAGGCTATACAGACTTTTACAAATACTTATATGGGGCATTCTCACAACCTTTTGACGTTCATGTCCCTGAATAATAATTTTTATTTTAATACACTTTTTTGAGTTTTTTTTAATTTCATATACTGGGGAACATCCCATTGCATGATTGCATAACAATATTAACGAGATAAATAAGTTTTGGACGATTTTGAGGGTCCAAATACCAGGAAAACTCCTATACCGTCCCGTGTCCCTGATGCTGATTTTTAAGTTTGGAGCTGTCTGTATAAAATTGTTTCAATAAAAGTAATTCGATGTAATTTGATTCAATTTCAAGATCATGGCTTTATTGGTAGTCTTACCGTCCCCAAGGTTTATTCCTGCACTTTTTGAGGTAAATAAAAAAAAAAAAAAAAAAAAAAAAAAAAAAAAAAAAATCCAATGTTAACAACTGTTTCTAAAAATCAATGAACGCTATCACTTAGTCTTAACATGATTTGCCTAAAAATAGGTGGTAATTTTCCGTACCGCTCCATCCTTACCGTCCCTTTTTCTCCCATTTCGTCCCTTTTTTCCTATACCGTCCCCTTCTTTTTACCTTACCGTCTCCACTTTAACACCCCTTTAAGGCAATGTTATACAAAAATTCTGTATTAAAAGTACTACATTTTTATTATTTCTTATTTGAATGTCCTGTGGGTACTATGCAAATTCATTATAATTAAAAATTTAGAAGAAAATAAAAAGTTATAGTGGTAAAATGGTAAGGAAAATTAAACTCGCAAGTTTAACTTAAACTTCAGTTAAATAAAAAAATATTCGCTGCTGACCATTTTTCCTTTATTTTGAATCATTAAGGCATCCGTCTATCAGATTAAAATGTTACTTTAACAAGTTTAATTTCGCCAGATTTTTTTTTCCAAAAGTCGAAAGATTGTGAGAATGCCCCACATATCAATTATAAAATCGTTGAAGATTCCTTTTTTTTTTTTTTTTTTTAAGGTTGTTTCAAAACAAACATTCTGCAATTTTTCCAATTACAACATGTTTTCAAAGTTAACGGCGTTAATATTTAAAAATCCCCAAAATATGATTCTTTATTTCACAATACTTTCTCTCTCTTTTAGCTTATAAAATGTCCAAAATACAATAAAATGTTTCCGATGGAAGTAAATATATACATGTATATATTTATAAAATATGAAATTATCTACGTTTTAATATAAACTAGTAATAAGCTCGAGCCGCTTGGGCTTGATAAGTGGCGCATGCGCGCAAATTCTCTTAGCGTGACGAAGCACTTCACTGACTTCAGTTTTAATTATCATCAAACGTACAAGATCTGTGTTAAAGTTGCGTTAATAGATGGTGTGTCTCATTAAGTTTCTTAATTAAATTTTCTGTTCAATATCTACTAAATGTTTCTTCGGAGACACGCACAGTTTATTTTACCATAGATTAAAGATTATTTTTTAAGGGGTCGCTATTTTGAGCAACGTTTGTCGTAGAAGAAAAAAAAACTAGTAAGCTGGAATAAAAGCCTTCTTTTCGATATGAATCCAGTTTCGTTTAAATATTAAAAAATATACCAGTTTCCTCTTTTCAAACAGTGTCACCCACTTTTCACACTTTATTTGGGTTCCTTGGATCAACTCCATCGTGAAAAGTACACAATTAATGAATTTTTCTTGAGTTGTCAGTGAGTTATAAAATAAAATGTGCAATCCATTAACTTAGAAAAATAAGAAAATTAAGATCTTACAATGAAACAATTCCCGGATCAATCAAGTAATAACGAGAAACATTGTATAAAACATTTAAATGTAAAAGAATAAACGGTCAAGAGCGAATATTACTCACGCACAGAGGGTTCCGTACGATAAATTAATTTGTAACTGTATTATTACTAAAAAAAATCGTTGCTTAAAGAATAATAAGACTTTGTAAAAGAACTATACAACGTAGGGTTGGGTATAGCTGTATATACTAGAGAAGTATAAATGGATATACCATGAAAGTTCAGAGACATATGAAGCCTAAATAGTATCAAATATTGCAATTCTGTATAATTCTTTTTTTAACCATTTGGAAAAATGGTTATTGTTCTCTGTCAGGGTAGGAAATTAAAAACATATCTGAGGCCTTTTATTGGTTGAATCCGCATTTTATTCGTTTTCTCATTGGTCTATCTCTATGCAGTAATCTGTATATTCCCTTTATTATCAACAGAGATGGATACTTCTGTTGCCACTATGACAAAAAAGTAATAAAAACTACAAAAAAAAAATAATAACTCAGAAACAAATTGAGATACAGCTTTCAAACAAATTGCATTTATAAGTACATTTTTTTCTCTCTATACGACGGTATAAAAGTTATATTGTGGGATGTTTAGAAGTTTAAGAATGAAATTTTATTTAAAATGGGTCGTCAGATTTCTACGATGGAAAAGCCTTTTCCCGAACAGCCAATGAAATGCTTGGATAATACGTAAGTTTCAGGAAATCTGACGAGTCGCAGGCGATTTTTGTCGATTGCAATTTTCACGTGTAATAACAGTATTAATGTTTAATCCATGGCGTACGTAATGTAGGATCAACTCCGTGCGATTTTTTATGTCTTAAATTTTAGTCTTTGAAAAAATCATTTTCCAAATGATCGTTGTAATTTGTTAAATTGCTTTTTTTTTTTTTTTTTTTTTTTTTTAACCATTTGGAAAAATGGTTATTGTTCTCGTCAGGGTAGGAAATCAAAAGCATATCCGAACGTTTTTATTGGTTTAATCCGCATTTTATTCGAGTTCTGATTGGTCTATACAGTAATCTGCATTTCCCTTTAATTTCAACAGAGATGGATACCTTATGTTGCCACTATGACAAAAAAGTAATAAAAACTACAAAAAAAAAAATAATAACTTTGAAACAAATTGGGATACAGCTTTCAAACAAATTGTTTTTAAAAGTACATTTTTTTCTCTATCCGACGGTGTAAAAAGTAATATTGTCGGATGTTTAGAAGTTTAAGAATGAAATTTCATTTAAAATTGGTCGTCAGATTTCTTTGAAATCTGACGATGGAAAAGCCTTTTCTCGAAGAGCCAAGGAAATGCTTGGATAACACGTAAGTTTCAGGTGGATAATAACTAATGAAAATAAAAGAAAATGAATAACAATTTCTGCCAAAGAGTTAATTTTAATTTGTAAGATTTTCACGTGCAAAAGAAAAATAGAATAAGCCAATTAAAAAAAAAAGAAAAGAAAAAAAAAAGATAAATAGGACAGGAATGAATACATATAAATGTTTCACACCAAATACGAGTCGCAGGCAATTTTTGTCGCTTGGAAGTTTTACGTGTAACAACACTATTAATGTTAATTCATGGCTAATTCATGGCGTACGTAATGTATGATCAACTTCGTGCGATTTTTTATGTCTTAAATTTTAGTCTTTTGAAAAAATCATTTTCCAAATGATCGTTGTAATTTGTTAAATTGCTTTTTTTTTAAATCTTATCCTAATCTGTTTAGGATGAACTTAATTCGATGCTGAAAATAAAAGTAATGCATATTTAAACATCATTCTGGCATTTCATAAACTCAAATTCAGCGCAGTAATAATCTTTTCTTTTTACAGTGCACTTAAAACAAAACCTCTGTTCAAAGTTTAAACTTGGCATTGTGCTAAGCGCGCTTCGAAAGGAGGTCTCAAAATTGTAACTCCGCCTTGGTCCTTGTCGCGTTTTTCCAGATAAGTTTTTAATTAACCTTTAAAGACACGTGTGACGTATTAAGAGAGCCACTGAATGCAAATCTGTCGCGAATCCCATAGTAATTGTAATTAAATTAGTCTGTTTTTAACAGTTTGACGTTTATTCCTTTTATACTACTACTTGGCATTGCATTACACAAATATATCATTAAAAGTTGTTATCTAGGCTTTAAAAGCCGATGATACATACAGTACACCGCCCGTGTCTATATGTATGTCCAAACAGTGGGTGTCTTTTAGGGTTAGGCAGCCTAAGAGAGACTGCTCAGGGCCGGCTAGGCCTGCCCCTTAGAGCTTAACGTCTCTCCCGGTATGTTCCCCGACACGTTGGGGCTCGTTAGTGAGTACAGCCCTGTCCGGCCGTATGCAGACGGAGAAACACAAAATGCTCAAGGGGCGACGCTCACCCGCTAAGGGCGTCTATGCACCACCGACCACGGAACCCAGAATTTATTTTAAAAAGAACAAAGTGGGATTACAAAAATTAGACGAATGCCTTCCTGCCAGGAAAACGCCTACTCGCGACAGAGGGCGGGAGTGTGAGAACATTTAAAGTAAAAATAAAATAAAATAAATAATAATAATAATAATAATAAACATCACTGATCCTGGCCGCCGGGGTAGGAACCCCTCTCGCGACAAGGGGCGGCAGGAAGGGAAAAGAATGGAATGCGTGGCACAAGTAAAATGGCACGAGCAAATACTCAAGCGTCCATTGGAGATGTAATGATTTGCGTGGCACAAATAAGATGGCACGAGCAAATACTCAGCGTCCATTGGAGATGTAATGCTTTGTGTGGCACAAGTAAGATGGCACGAGCAGATACTCAAGCGTCCATTGGAGATGTATCTCTTGATAGGATGGTCAGAAGCACGAGCAGAGGCTCTTGCGATCGTAGGAAACCACACATTGATGAGTAGAAGAATTTGCTGGAGCCTACAAAGAGGACTGGATTCTGGTGCTGTTTGAAGATTGATATGGTGGCAGTGAGACTGGATAAGCAGAACCAGGGCTTAAGTTAAGTTTGTTAAGTATGTAAGGAAATTGTGAATGTGTTTTAATTTGTTGAGTAGGAGGGTGCGGGAAAGGACGTTTTGGAGCCAGTTGACTGGCAGTATGTCTGGACGCCTCAAGTGCCAGCGTTGCGTGAGAGTACAACTGTAGTACGGGTGACTTATAGTGCCATCTTCACCGCAGACGCAAGTGGCAGTGGATCTTATTTTGAAGCGGTCCAGATATGCCATGAAAGGGCCATGTCCTGTTAAGAAGCTAGTGGTGTAGGGTGTTAAGTTATATAGTGTGAGAGAAACTTTAGGAATTAGCTTATATGTGTGCCTGCCCTTTTTTGAAGTATCCCAGTGCTCCTGCCATCGCGTCAGTATCCTTGCTCTAAGGACCTTTTTGACGTATGAGTCTTTTAGGGTTAATAACTCGAATAATTACCGACAATTTTTTTCGAAAATCATTATCAACAATCATTTTATACTTCTGCGGCGATAGGTACCCCCAGCGCTCTTCAACTCCTTTGATGAACTCTCACAAATTTGTGTGTAACGAAAAAATGCGATTTCTCAAAAACTATGGGCCCTAGGGTAATCGCTATAGTTTTTCTGCAAGGTGTAAATTAACTTCTACTACCCCTAATTTTTTCATAATTTTAGTTTCAGTAGATTCGGAAATAGAGGGGAGGGGCAACATATTTTTGCATTGCATTTTCGATGAAATCTCTAAAAATATAGTACCAAAAATTAACAGAAATATATGTTTGAATTCGACGTTTACGAAAGCTTTAACGTGATACCCTTCACGATATATAAAGAAACAGGGTTTTTTTTTTTCAAGTTACTTAATTAGCCCCTGTATATATTCCCTAAATATATTTGTGATTGAATAATAATATATAAATATGTGAGTGAATATTCTTTATTACTTCAGCCAATTTGAACTTAACAGGTGCGATAGTTTACGAGTAAAATGGCTGTGACAGACGGACAGACAGACACAGGACTGCTCTTATAATTGTTCCGTTTTTACTTTTTAAGTACGGAACCCTAAAAATAAAGAAAACTAGTTGGATGCGCCAATCCCAAAACTTTCTTCTATCTCATATATTTTAATATTTCAAAATGCTGTTACAGATGTCAATATTTCATTTTTTTTAGTTCAATGCTATAGCTCATTTTCAAAATATTAGAATAATTACTCACTCTTTTTTACAAATTGAAAATATCGTTTGGTACTTTAATGTCTTTTAATGCAAATATGCAAACGATATTTCTATTACGAACTTATTGTTGATTAAACTTATTTATTATCTTAAAATTAATATCATTTTTGAAAAGATTTATTGAAAAAAAAAATTATTTTGAAAAGTCAAAATATTAGAATATTTATTCAAGTGGCTCAAAATATTAGAATATTTCACATTAATTCTCCTTTAATTATCACTAATTCATAACTGGTGGCATCATTCATTAAATTCAGACGACTTTATTTAAAATCAGTATTCTTTTTGCAGCTTGTTTGCTTTTTCGCCTTAAAATGGGTCTTGTGAGTGATATTCCTGAATCTATTAAACTTCGTATGGTTGATTTGTATCGGCACGGTAAAGGTAAAGATCAATTTTATATGGCGAATTATTTATATTGTTCGCAATCAAGCGTTAGTAAAATACTAACACAATATTAAAAAAATGGAAAATTTCAAAATAATCGCCAAAATGGCGGCCGAAAACCAAAAACATCTGCTAGAGATGACAGGAAACTGAAGCGTATAGTTAAGAAAAACCGTTTTAAAAGTGTGCGATTCTTGCACCGAAAATGGAAAGAAGAAGGAGTTGAAGTTTCTACATCGACAACATTAAGACGTCTCCATAAATTTAAGTTTGAATCTCACGTTCTGAAAACAAAACCTCTCATGACTGCAAAACAAAAGTGTATAAGATTGAATTGGTGTAAATCAAGACGTTTATGGGGCGAAGAAGATTCGAAAAATATAATCAAACTCACCAGACCTTAATCCCATCGAAAACTTATGGTGTATAATGAAGAAAAAACTCCAAGAAAATCCCCCTTCAAGTAAAACTGAGTTAGTGGCACGTATAAAGTCTATTTGGGCTAATATTGATAGAAATGTTTGTAAATACCTTGTATATAGTATGCAAGATCGATTGTACGCTGCTATGAAAGCTAAAGGGGGTGCTACAAAATATTAAGTACCATTTACTTCATAGTCATAAGGTAATGTTGTTGCGGAAAATAAAATATTCTAATATTTTGAAACAATCTAAAATTTATTCTAATATTTTGATGTGTTTCAGAAAAATGTATACCTAATTTATTGTACTGTATTTTATATTTTGTAAATGTTAAAATCTTATCTAAATATTCCAAATTTAATTTAGAAGAAATTTAATTGCATTTACTTAGTATCAGAAATAAATAAATAGAAAACTTTTTTTTTTTTTACTTTTTCTCAATTATTCTAATATTTTGAATTTGAGCTGTATATCAACTTTGACTTTCATCTTAAATTTCTGCTTCAGTCAATTAATCGGAGTAAAAAACTAGTTAATCTAGATCATGATATTTATTAAAATCACGAATAGTCGGCTTATCAGGATGGGAAGTTCCCGTCGATTCGGGAGCCACTGGTGTACAATAGAACAACAAAAAATTAAGAAGATTACACAAAAATCGCTATTACAGCGCCTCCTTCCGGTGGAATTTTTCCGCATTCAGAGAGGACCTTCTTGTCATGACCAAAAACATACACAAAAAAATTGATTCAATTCTATGCATAACTTCATACACTTTTCGAAGGTACAATATTGAAAATGGTACAAAAATCGCTGTTATAGCGCCTCCTTCCGGCGGAATTTACCCAAATTCAGGGAGGACCTTCTTGCCATGACCAAAAACATACACAATAAATTTGGTTCAATTCTATGCATAACTTCATACGCTTTTCGATGGTACAATATTCAAAATCGCACAAAAATCGCTACTACACGCCCCTTCCCGCCTGATTTTTCCCAAATTAAGGGAGGACTTGCTTGCTATAGCCAAAAACTTAAAAAAAAAAATTGGTTCAATTCTATGCATAACTTCATACACTTTTTGATGCTATAATGACAACGGACAGAAGGACACACGGACAGACATTTTCTATAAACATGTTTTTTGGGGTCTCTGACCCCTAAAATGTGTAAATCTGTCGAAAACTGGAAGTCGAAAAAAATTTCGATTACAATACTTCCTTCTATTGCAGATAGAAGAAAGTAAAAAGGGGAAACAAATTAAAGAATGTTTTCTATAATTTTTCAGGTTCAAAATTTTAATATTTTCTTTCCTGTGGACGTCATTGATAAAAGGCAGACGGCCTCTTTAGACAGTCGAAAAATAAAAATTCCCCAAACTATTTATTTAATTTTTATTTTTCACGTAGAAATCTTGCAATAGAAAAATAATTGTTGTGGTAAGAATTTTATTGTGGATTTTTAATTGCTGGCAACTGCTATAATGAACAACGTTTAATTTTGATAGGAAATTGCTGTTAAATTTGTGGCTTTTTGTTAATTAAAAATTAACTGTAAATTATTTCGATTCCGGATTACTTTAGTTGCCTCGGCCGTGTTTTAATACACATGTACGTAACATTTCACAATTATGACTTCCAAACTGTGGATTTGTACAGTGGTGACCATCCCCTCCAAACCCAATGACGCAAATTCCCCCCCCCCCCCAAAAAAAAACTTCATATATTAACACTGAGTCCCCCCCTAAACAGAAAATCAATTGCAAAATATATTCTTATTATTAAATTATTTAATAATAGTATTCTTACGTACTGTCATACAAACATGAAATAAAAGTTTTAACAGCGTAATAAATAATAAAAGATACATTTTTTCTTATTAGCAATCTGATTGTTTTCACATTTATAAGTCCTGACTGACAAGCCCGTGTTCACTACATACGTTTTAATAAATAAAGCTACTTTTTTATGAAAATAAAGATTTACTTACAAGTATTTAAAATAAAAATCTTTTAAATTATTACAAAATAAATCTTAAATACAAAAATTGCATATTGTTTTAAGAAAACTAAAATATTAAAGACGAGTCGTTTATATCAAACGCATATCAAATATATTTGCATGTTAAGAAAAAGAAACAACGTATAAAAGCACAAATAAAATGTGTTTAAAAGCATACAGCTGTTTCAAAACCTTTAACGTTTCCTCATCAGTGCTTAAAATAAAAGTTAAATTAAAACTAAAACATTGTGTAAAAAGGGGGTGGGGGAGAGGTGGACAGAGAGTCAGAAAAACGTACCTTTCAGCTCTACTGCCAACGGTGAAATGTGACATACGGCTGACAAACAGTTACGGAGTTGATTTCACGCGCATATTCAGGGAGACCAATCAAAATACCCAATTGCTCTGGAAGAGTCCAAACTTAGAAGGAGAAAAAGTGGGGGGGGGGGGGGAGGGAGTGGAGAGAATCATAGAAAATTAAACCATACCTTTGAAAAATTGGGCGTACTGGATAAATCATTAACTAAACTGTTTGAATTTTTCCATATGTGGTAAGCCTCCCAGAAGTCCAGATCATAGATTGAAGTACATTTCTGTATTATGGAGGCTTCGGAAAATTTAAAATTATGGTTGTTGGACCAGCAGTGGTTGGCAATAGCGGAACGTTTAATATCACAATTTTTAACGCAAGTTTTATGCTCCCCCAAACGGATCTTAAAGGCACGCTTCGTTTGACCAATGTACATTTTGTTGCATTCGCAAGATATCCTGTAAATACCCCAATTTGAAAAACTGTCAATTGGATGTTTCAGATTTGTGAATTGAATTTTATTAAAAGGAGTATAAACTACTTTAAAGTCAAATTTTGACAAGATTTTAGAAATTTGATGGCTTATTTTCGGAAAATATGGGAGTATAATTAAATTTTCATTACCGACAGTTAGCCCTGGATTTTGTACGTTTACTTAGTTTGTTATGAATGGAATCGACGATTTCAGCTGTAAAACCTCGATCAATGGCAATAGATTTAATGTAGTCTAATTCTGTTTTTAGTAAACTGTCGGAAGAACAAATATTTAAAGCCCTGTAAACATAACTGTTAAAGGCAGCCAACTTTTGATTAGGTGGATGGGATGAAAGGCGATGTGGGGGTAAGGATACTGCGAATGGTTTACGGTAAACAGTAGTGTGAAACAAAATGTTTGTTTCACACTACTGTTTCATCCCATCTTACTGTTTCATCCCACTTTCATCCCATCCACCTAATCAAAAGTTGGCTGCCTTTAACAGTTATGTTTACAGGGCTTTAAATATTTGTTCTTCCGACAGTTTACTAAAAACAGAATTAGACTACATTAAATCTATTGCCATTGATCGAGGTTTTACAGCTGAAATCGTCGATTCCATTCATAACAAACTAAGTAAACGTACAAAATCCAGGGCTAATACTGTCGGTAATGAAAATTTAATTATACTCCCATATTTTCCGAAAATAAGCCATCAAATTTCTAAAATCTTGTCAAAATTTGACTTTAAAGTAGTTTATACTTCTTTTAATAAAATTCAATTCACAAATCTGAAACATCCAATTGACAGTTTTTCAAATTGGGGTATTTACAGGATATCTTGCGAATGCAACAAAATGTACATTGGTCAAACGAAGCGTGCCTTTAAGATCCGTTTGGGGGGGCATAAAACTTGCGTTAAAAATTGTGATATTAAACGTTCCGCTATTGCCAACCACTGCTGGTCCAACAACCATAATTTTAAATTTTCCGAAGCCTCCATAATACAGAAATGTACTTCAATCTATGATCTGGACTTCTGGGAGGCTTACCACATACGGAAAAATTCAAACAGTTTAGTTAAAGATTTATCCAGTACGCCCAATTTTTCAAAGGTATGGTTTAATTTTCTATGATTCTCTCCACTCCCCCCCCCCCCACTTTTTCTCCTTCTAAGTTTGGACTCTTCCAGAGCAATTGGGTATTTTGATTGGTCTCCCTGAATATGCGCGTGAGATCAACTCCGTAACTGTTTGTCAGCCGTATGTCACATTTCACCGTTGGCAGTAGAGCTGAAAGGTACGCTTTTCTGACTCTCTGTCCACCTCTCCCCCCCCCCCTTTTTTACACAATGTTTTAGTTTTAATTTAACTTTTATTTTAAGCACTGATGAGGAAACCTTAGAGGTTTTGAAACAGCTGTATGCTTTTAAACACATTTTATTTGTGCCTTTATACGTTGTTTCTTTTTCTTAATATATTGGCACAAAGTACAATCCTTCCCCACTTTTTATGATATTTGCATGTACATACGCCCTTGTTTAAGATTAAACATTAACGCTTAAGATTTTCCAATCATTTTTTTAATACTATCTAGTCATACAGTTTAATCTCACCCTCCCAAAAAAATTCTCTAAATCACCCCCAACCCTAAAATAAACTGTGGATTGAAGCATTTATATCAGTACAAGTGTTGCTTTATACTGCTTTAACAACATACAATATACTCTTATACAAGTACGGATTCTTATAAAATGGCAGACATTATACCATTAAAACATAGTCCTAATCTATTGTAAGCCCCTGTATTCTGTATAGGTATGTTTTTCTTTCACACTATAATTTTTCAGTCTTATTACCTAGTAATTAATCCTCCTTTCCCTCCCACAAAATTCTAATTTTTCTATAAATTTATCCCTTCCCCCTAAAATAATTCGTGGACCAATAAAAAAAATCGTAATCGGTAAAAAACACAATCGATATAGTCATCGATTACTTCCGAGAACCTGCAATCCAGATGTTCTACAATCGTTTATTAAAATCATTGTTTTTATATGTTTATAAAGCAGTATTTAGTAAATACATGGTAACTGAAAAGAGATGGATTTAAAAAACAACAAACCGAAGGGAGGCTATAATGGAGCCATAATAGTGGAAAAGTCATGTAACGGCGTTGTTTGGTTGCAAAAAGTTGAAAAGTCGCGACTAGGTATGAAACGGTAAGAAAAGTTTAATATCAATAATTAGAATTTTTCGACAATTAGCAGCAAATTGGTCAAAGAAATTAGAATAAAAAGCACCCCTAGTGGCAAAAACATGAACTGAAAGGATGGTAAATAGGATCAATATTTTTTATTGATGTTTTTACGTCATTTGAGATTAGTTCTATGATTTCCCCTTTATTAGAAGACCATCTACTGGAATGCATTAAACGACCTCCCTGGGGAGAAAGTAGGGGAGGAGCAATAAATGCATAATATGAATAAGTGGTCATAAGGCTTTCCAACGATATATCACATGAGGGGTTTCGGCTAGATTTAGAAAAGTGACCCCCCCGCGGGGTCAAAGGGGAGAAGGGCGCGGGAGGTATGTACATGAAGTAATAGTCACAGAGCTTTCCAATGATATATCATATGAGGGGGTGACGGCAAAAGATAGAAAAGTGCCCCCAGGATTCCAACTATTGCGCGCTCCGGAATAAGCTCTCCCCCCTCTCTTTGAAATTTTAATGTATTATAAATTATTCATCTGAGGGTTCCGTAACAAAATCCGATCTAAAATGATAAAAACGCTACGATTTCAAAAAAGTTTGAAAAGCGCCTCACCCGGGAAGCCAAATTGGGGAGGAGGGAAGAAAGATTCATAATATGAAAGAGTGGTCCGAAAACTTTCCAATGACATATCACATGATGGGTCCAAAAAGTTTGAAATTTACCCCTCAACCATGGGTTCACTCTTTCTTACCAGAATACACCCGGAAATCATGCAACCCTCACTTTTAAAGTTTTATATTTAATAAATAATATTTACCGGAGGGCTCCATAAAAAAAAACACACTTAAAATTATATTTCTTGTAGAAATCGCAACGATTTAAAAAAATCATCCCCTTACTGCTTCCTCCTCCCGAAATTTACTCCAAGAGGAGAAAGGTTCATAATATGAAAGAGTGGTCAAAGGGCTTTCCGATGATATGTCACAGGAGGGGTTAGGTAAAAGTTTGAAAATTAATCCCCCGCCGGTCCATTCTCGCGCTCCTCTCTGAAATTTTTATATTTGATAAATAATATTTATCTGAGGGCCCCAGGTATGGGACAGCTTGACAGAGCTAAAGTTAGAGAAACATTGAAAATTCGGGGCAAAATGACACTAAATTCAACAGTAATTATTGAAATTAGGACTATACAGAACTGAATAAATAAACCACTATACCTCCTAACTCATATCGGTTAATAACAAAAAGAGATTGGATAAGCAAATGCATTCCTTCGAGAAACTATGACTTAAACCAAAAATGCGGTAAGTTGACTCTGAAAGCTTCATTTCTCTCTTTCTCTGGCATTTCCGCAAATCTCATCTCGACTTTTGACTTCCCGATTATTCCTCTCGCGCTTTTCAACATTTCGTATGTTGGCCGAGAATGAGAAATCAATTTTCTTCGCTTCTCGATATGTTGTTTTCGATTAGTGCCTTTTCATAGGTTGCCGAGAACAAGAATTCAATTTCTCGTTCTCGGCAGAGAAGAGATGTGAGAAGATTTATCGAGACGAGATAGGGAAAGAGGCATGACAATGAGCTGTGAAATGAAGCCGTAATATTCAAAGTTCCTCTTATTTTAGCCCTATCAAGCTGTCACATACCTGGAATCCTCTGTTAAATACTATTTATTAAATATAAAAATTTCAAAGAGGAGGGGGCGGGGGGGGGACAAATTTTTAAAACCGTAGTGATTTCTACAATGAATATAATTTTAGATGTGTTTTTTTGATGGAGTCCTCCGATAGATATTATTTATTAAATATGAAAAATTAAAAGTGGACAAACCAGGGGGGGGGGGAGGATTTTCAACCTTTTTTAAGCCCTTCATGTGATATATCATTGGAAAGCCCTCGGATCACTCTTTCATATTATGAGACTTTCTTCTCCCCTTCCCAATTTGGCCCCAGTTTTTGAACTTTTTTGCGTTTTCATTATTTTAATTCGAATTTTTTAAGGAGTTTTCCGAAAAATATTATAATATATGAAATTTCTAAAAGGGGGCTGAATTCCTGGGGGGTTGCGATATTTGGACCCACCGGGGGGAGCACTTTTCTAATTTTTGCCGACACCCCTCATGTGATATATCATTAGAAAGTCCTGCAATCACTTATTCATATTAAGCACCTACCGTGTCCCTTTCCTCACTTTGACACCCAGGGTGGCACTTTTCTAAATTAACCGAGACCCCTCATGTGACATATTGTATGAAAGGACTGTGACCACTTATTCATGTTATGCACCTCCCGCGCCCCTCCCCCCACTTTGCACTCACGGTGGGAGAGGCATTTTTATAAATTTAGCTCGAGACCCCTCATGTCACATTTGGTTGGAAAGGCCTGTGACCACTTACTGATGTTATGCACCTCCGGTGTCCCTCCCCTCACTTTTCCCCCACAGGTGGCACTTCTGGAAATTTCGCTGAGACCCCTCATGTGACGTATTGTTTGATAGGACTGTGACCACTTACTCCTGTTATGCACCTCCCGCGCCCCTTTCCCCCCACTTTGTCACCCCGGTGTGCATTTTTACAAATTTAGCTCAAGACCCCTCATGTGACATTTGGTTGGAAAGGCTTGTGACCACTTATTGATGTTATACCCCTCCGATGACCCTTCCTACACTTTGCCCTCCCGGGGACACTTTTCTAAATTTTGCCTATAACCCACATGTGATATATCGTTTGAAATCCCTGCGACCACTTATTCATATTATGCAGCTCCTGTGCCCGCCCTTTGACCCCCCAAAGGATCCGGTTCGAGATTTTTTTTATTTACAAGATTTTGCAGTGTGTGCACACCACGCCTTCTATACGGTGCAGTATGTAGCGGGGACCCAGTGTGAGATTTCATATTACAAGATTGCGTATAAATTAGAGGCCCTGATTAAAGAAAGCGCTAGCGGGCGTAGCCATCTAGTCCTTATTAACCCGACTCATTTCAGCTTTCCGGCAGACGATTCTTGATAAAATCAAATCAGTTATGGTATAAAAGCATTGGCAAACTGGAGTCATCGAGAAAAATTTTGCACAATCAAAAAATATCGAGATGTCCATACAATCGATAAAATCTATAAAAACATCTCGTTTTCGCCCATCACTAGCTGGAAGTATTTTTCTCTGTACAGGTTGTTTACCTTATACTGTTTTAATGACATACAATATTACTCTTCTAACATCACTAAAGTATACTGTACTTAAATCCTAGTTTTCTGAAAATCGTCAAGTAATTTTAGCGTTGTCTCTTCCTCTGAAATGCTTATTTTGTTGTTATTTCTTATCATACCCATCAAGAATGTATTTTTACACTCGGACTGTACGATTCGACGCTGTCAAACAATATAATAAATTACTTAAGACGCTTTTGGAAAGCTATTCCTTTTATCACGTCTTGCGGTCCTAATTGCCTTTCAGAATGTGTTAAACATTTTCCCACCTGTATACCAAGTATTTTTTTTATTCCCGCACTTTCAAAGATATTGAGATGCAAAATCGGTTCTTATTGCCCTTATCTAGAATTTAAAGAATTAAAAAAACATGACCATTTCTGGAAATTGAATGTTGAAAAGAAGTTAAAAGTGATATTAAAAAAAAATCAAAAACTTTTTTAATAGTGGGCAAAAAAAAAAAAAAAAAAAAAAGGAAATAGTATTAAGATTTTAAAAATCCCCCCCAAAAATGTACTTTTTCTCTAAATCCCCCCCCCCCCCCCAAAAAAAAAAATAAATTTTATGACGCATTTTGCGTCACCAAACCCCTCTCTGGGCACCCCTGGATTTGTAAAGAATTACAGACAAATAGACAAATTTTCATTTTTATATATTAGATAGTGCGCACCCGTGTTTAATGCGCACACATGTATAATGTGCAGCCTGTTTCTGATTTGGAAAAAAGAAAAATTTAACGGTATCTTTATAATATTATAAATGTCAATGTGTGTCGGAAAGTTTGAATGAAGCCTGCGTCTAAACGGATGATTTAATGCTTTTGCATTTTTGGATATAGATGGATTACAACATGGAAATAAACATAGGCTATGTTTAATTTATTTTATTCAAATATTTCGCTTAATAATCCAAAATTTCATTATTTTTCAAACGCAATGAATTGACATTTTTCCGATAAAATTTAAGCATCTTCCTTTTTTCGTTGCCAAAAGATAAAAACCCAGAATAATAATTTAATTTCTGATTGAAAGATTAAAACGGAAATTTTCAAGTGTTTTTAATAATACAAGGTGCATGAATTTTGAGTATGTGCGGAATGAAGGCAAATGTGACGTCATATATGGAGTATAAAACGGATATCCTTTGATGTTGAAATAAAATGAAATTGTGTTATTGTATTAATTCTTATTATTTAAAGAAAATTGTTATCAATGCTTACGGTTTATCGTCTGCGCACGGTTAACATAAAGATTTAAATTTTAATTTAACATTTAAAAATAAAAATAAAAACTTTTGAAGAGCAAATGGATAGCAAATGTCAATAATATGCACAGGAAAATTATCAATGTCGAAATGACGTAATGATTAGCAGGAAATATGTATTTTCATTCTTAAAAAGTAAAAAATTAATTAGATAGAAAGGTTATGTTCTGTAATCGCGTTCGTAGTCAATTTACTTTTTTTAGAGAAAGACATTTGTTGCAAAAATAAATACATTGTTGTAAACAGGTTTGTATTTTGTGTAGTAAAGACTTAATAATATTCCAGATGATCATTTCTTCGCCCACCTTTGATGCCAAGTATGATTGTAAAACATACAAAAAAGCATAGATTGATGGACCAAGGACCATAGGACCAAGATGGGACATTTACGGCAAAATCTGTAATGGCAACGGTACTAGCGTCACTATCGGCAAGGGGGAAGAACTAACAAACCTTCGAAATTTACCTATGTTGAAGAAATATGTTTATCCTCTATGGTTTGAATATCTATTCGTTCCTAAAACGAAACAGATGTCAGACGATATTCTATTCATGTTTGCTTTATTTATTTACCTGCTTTTTTTTTACCGTACTTGTATTGTTCATTTTTAACTTACAAAATGATAATTAGACTAATAATATAAAAGAAAGCCGCCAGAAAATTCTGTTAAGAATGCAAATATCTAAGTTTATAAGATTAAATTGTAAAAAAATCAAATTCAGGTATTGTGTCAATTTATTCATACCGAATAAAATTTTATTGAGTGTAATGTCAGTACCTCTATTTATTTTTAACTTTTATATTTATACAATTCTAAAAATCTGTCGAAAGGAATTTTTCCCTATCTGTAATATTATTATCATTATTTCTTATATGTTAATATTATAAATATTATTGAATTGATTGTACGTTATTTACATTAAAAACAATATTTTTATTTTATCTGTAAGGAAGTGAAAATGCATAAATTTTAAAAGATTATTGTAACGATTGTTTAATACGTTAAACTTCATAAATTTATAAAATACGGGCTATAAAAATTTTCCTGCCAAAGGGGAATAATTATGAAATTTTCTGGGACTTGTAGAGTTCAACATTTCGTATATTTTTATGTTACACCATTGCTTTTGATATATAGCATTCAAGACGAAATTTTTACCTAGTATTCGTTGCACTTAAAAACCGTTCACTAATCATGTAAAAAACAAAAAAAACATAGCATGAACATATAATAGATATTAGATATATAAAATAGAATGTCTATTCTATGTTCATGTATCGGTGTAAGATTCTATCGAAAACGTAAACATGCAACATTAAAAAAAGAAAGATCACAATAAGGTCAATAATAAGCATACTACAAGGATGGGGAGTTTTTTCCCCATTGTCACTAAGGGCGCTACGATCGCAATCGCATTACCATTACGCTCTATGGGAATGTCCGATCTTGGATGTTAATCTATGTAAAAAAGTATCATCCGATAATTTTCTTGCCACAGATGCCATATACGCACCTGGTTTGGCGCAATCTGTTTTTGACGCCAATTTGGCGAAAACATCGTTTTCGAATACCAATTACATGTATATTTTTAAATAATGTTCCATTACTTAAAAAAGGAAATAGCAATAAATTAAAAAAAGTCTCATTAATTAATGTAATTTTAAAAGAAAATTAAAGTAAATAAACAATTTAATAATAAATAAACAACAACAACTGTGTTACCATGTCAAGCAAAATCATGTATTTTGGCAACAATTAGATACCCCGGAGCGTATATGACATCTGTGCCGTTTTCTTATTACTTCATGATGTAAACAGACATCCTGGTTCAGCGTATAAACCTGAGTTATGTCAATGATCCTATAATAAAGAAATACCTTAAATTACTCATACTAGCCGCCCTTGGCGACCAGTTTGGTCTCCCTTAAAATTTATGTTCATGCTAAGCATTGCATCATGCTACTTTTATTCATAATTTAATTGGACTTCCTTAACCCTCTCGCTGCGCAACCTAGATTTCCTCGAGCAAAGTAAAAGTAGCAAAATTTGCGCAACCCGAGATTTCCTCGGGGATTCATTTTTTTCTACTGGCGACTATTTTTTAATTCAACTGGGATCACTTTTTAAGTACAAAAATTCCATATAGACTTTAACAACATCTACAAGATAACTGTACTACAAAATTGATTTTTTTACAATAGTGGTGACAGCCCTGATGTCGCCTAATTCCTAATATTCAATCCCATCTAAGATCCTGAACTCTTTTACAAAAAATGTTTACATATTTAAACTCTAAGCTTCTAAGCTATACAGGGTGCAAAGGAAAGTCCCTTTAACATGAAAATACTTGCGAACGGAGAGAGCTACAGCTATGCAAGTAAGGTAACTGTATAGTAAAGCGACTACGCCCGACCCAATGCAAACGGCAGCAGCGCCTCTAGTGGCAAAATTTAGAAGATAGCCAATGCAAATGGAAAACGAAAAGAGATAGAGCAAAATTTCCATTCCAGTTAGAAAGTTTTAGAGCATCAACTAATTAATACGAAGTGATATTTGGTTCATACGGATAAGATAAATCGTCATCTGTATACCCAAAAATGTCCGAAATCGATGAGCGACGATTCTATTTTGCATATTCACATTTGGGAAATGTAGCAGTGCGCAATAGCAAATTGTGACGTTGTACTGTACTGTAATGTCTGTAAAAATTTAATTTCCAATGCATTTAAAATTTTAGTTTAATCCTTTCAGGGGCAGTAGAATTCTGTTCGTAAAATGATGAAATAATTGACTGATACCAGAATATTCAAACGAATTTGTTAGAAAATAAAAACCCGCTAATTTGCACTTTCATTACAAAAGCAAAATTTTATTGAAATATTCTTGGTGTCATTTGTCAGTTTTGGAATTAAAATTAGGTGGCTAGACCATCTAGCCACCGCCCTTGAAAGGGTTAAATCTATGTCATCGTATTGAAGAGGCTCGCAATAGACGTTCCATGCTGAGAAATGCATATGCAGATTTACTCTCACGATTATAGAAACGTGTATCGTGAGCAATGGCGAACTTTTCGAACATGCTGAATATTAACTTTTTATCACTGTGAGACAGTTTGTCTTTTTTGGTTTTTTTGTGTGATGTTATCAAAATTTATTGAGATAAGTACGTATTTATAAAATAAATTTTGCGTATTTCTTCATACTTCTGGCTATTCCATTCAAACTTTTACACAAAATAGAGTGCATCGATTTCGGACATTTTTTGGTATGCAGGCGAAGATTTATCTTATCAATGTAAACCAAATGTCGTTTCGTACTAATTAATTGATGCTCTAAAACTTTCTAACTAGAAATTTTGCTCTATCTCTTTTCGTTTTCTATTTGCAATGGCTATCTTCCAAATTTCGCCACTAGGGGCGCTGCTGTCGTTTGCATTAAATCGGGCGTAGTCACTTTATTATACCATTACCTCACTTGCATAGCTGTAGCTCTCTCCGTTCATAAGTATTTTCAAGTTAAAGGGACTTTCCTTTGCACCCTGTATATAGATTTGAAACATGTAATAAAAAAAAAGTGCAATTTTTAAACCTATTTTGATTAAAAAAAAAAAAAAAAAAAAAAAAAAAAAAACGCAGAGAGAGGGTTAAATATAATTAATATAATACCTTAAGCTAATATCAGTTTTTGTTGCATTAAAATATCTCAATTTGTTGATTTTCTGTAAGCAAGTAAACCCTACTGGTTTACAATGGAAGTCTATGGGAATTTGGCGAAATATTATATATATCGCCAAGTTGGCGTCACTTTTGGCGACAAACTTGGCGGTATTTGGCGGCAGAACAGGGTGCCCTATGGTAACCCCCTTATAGGTATGGGGATGCATTAAATGTTGTTCAATAACCAATGAGATGTGTTTCATTGGGGCGTTGCCATTAAACAATTAACAAATAATTGCGCTTTCTGTGCCACGTGCGATAGCGTAATATATATATGTTTTTAATTATCGGAAGGGAAATGCTTTGCTTAATTAATTAATTTCTTCTTTTTATGTTACGTGAACGACGTCATGGGTAACAGCTAGTTTTTAAAAATATTTTAAAAATCCTTACTACTTTTTTAAATATTGATATTTTTACCCAATTTTTTAAAAAGATTTTCAAACGTGTATTACACAAGACTGCGTATTAGATACATCTAATATCACATTTAATATAATTATTTTTCTGATATCCATTTAAGACCATGAGTTTTTTTGGTAGAAATTAAAAGTTTGGGTGGTTTCCCCTAATCCATAGGATCGTATTTGATTGAAAAAAAAAATACCCAATGCCAGGTTAAGCCAAAGGAGAACCCACACAAATGTATAGGTTCGGCCTTATTGCAGCCACTAGATTAATTTTAACACAATTATTCTAATTGGTAAATAAATCATATTAGATGTAAATTTCCAATTGGGCGAAAAATGTCCGGGCCAGGATTCGAACCAGGGATCTCCTGGCTGAAGCCGCCAGTGCTCTGCCATCTGAGCTATCCCGGACGAATCTGGTGGAACTTTTTCACCCAGCTAACCTTAATGACTATAGCATCGGGTCTGAAACCTGGTTCAGCTCGACAGAATAAATCACAGGTAATGGAACTCCAGAAATCACTGGATACGAAATTACACTATATTAATTTTAACACAATTATTCTAATTGGTAAATCAGATGGCAGAGCACTGGCGGCTTCAGCCAGGAGATCCCTGGTTATTACACTAGGTATCCTGGTCCGGACCTAGTCCTGACATTCCTGGTCCGGACATTTTTCGCCCAGTTGGAAATTTACATCTAGTATGATTTATTTACCAATTAGAATAATTGTGTTAAAATTAATCTAGTGTAATTTCGTATCCAGTGATTTCTGGAGTTCCATTACCTGTGACTTATTCTGTTGAGCTGAACCAGGTTTCAGACCAGATGCTATAGTCATTAAGGTTAGCTGGATGAAAAAGTTTCACCAGATTCGTCCGGGATAGCTCAGATGGCAGAACACTGGTGGCTTCAGCCAGGAGATCCCTGAT
The DNA here is from genome assembly GCA_963932465.1 of Maratus speciosus. NCBI lineage: Eukaryota > Metazoa > Arthropoda > Arachnida > Araneae > Salticidae > Maratus > Maratus speciosus. The sequence goes on along the minus strand of OZ010800.1, from coordinate 287,590,110 downwards.
TCGAATCCTGGTCCGGACATTTTTCGCCCAGTTGGAAATTTACATCTAATATGTCTTATTGCAGCCGTTTTTTCACTAAATCTACACAATTGTGTAGTTTGGGATTGCGAGCGCAAATATCTAAAAATAAAAGTTTAAGCAAAAACCGTTGTTGTTTATTAAGATAATTTTCATAAGCAACAATGAAAATGTTTGAAACAATTTTTGATTTCGGACAGACATAAATAAACATAAACATCACATTTCTCGCATCCCACTCTTGTACGACTGGAACAGTTTTGAAACTGATAACTCCAGGCAGTTTTAAGATCGTCGAAAGAAGGCCAGTAACTAGTTGCATCTAACCTCTTACTTTCAAATGATATCTTTATAGGGCGGATTGTAGAATTTGGATCTGCATGACTCAGCAACATCATATTCAATTTCTTCTTCTTCGCTGTCGCTGAGGACAGCCCTTGATCTTTTCTTTCTTGGTAGTGGTACATTCAACAGGTTCTCAGCTGAACTTAATCGAAACGATAGTAAATCAAGTATTTTTTACGAGGTAACTTGTTTGCTTTGTCATCTCGCTTGTAGATAAACCACGAATTTACTACAGCCAGGTCAAGGAAATGAACCATTGTTTTCAAGATCTACTTTCTTGTTTTAAACTAGATTCGATATGCCTCCATTTGTTGATCGTAAATCTCCACACCTCCCATTGATGCGTGTTAGTTCATAACGCTGGCTGGACAAGAGACATCGAGTTTAAATTTTTCTTCCTTCGACCACCGCTTGACGGTCCACAGCGAGTTACGTCCTGTACAAGTCGATGCCTGTACAACGTTCTTATTGTCTTTCCACTTGACCAGGGGCACCATTTCAGAATTTTTCTTGGAGGGGAGGCAAAGATTTTTCTAGAAAAGTTATATAGCTAAGGGTAGGATGCGGGCGTCTACCCCCCCCCCCTCCCCGAACGTGAAACGTAAACTAAATCATGCTTAAAAAAACAGTAAAAACTTTGAATACGGAAACTCAAAAACCAATGAAATGTTTCGTTTTAAACAGGTTTGCGTCTTAGCGGGTAAAATTTCGATATTTTGAATATGAAAAATTTTCTTTTTAGACAGGATTCTATTATAGGCTATATTTATACAGAAATCCTCAAAGACTGTTAAAACATCCACTCTATAGTATAGCTCTGAAAAGAGATGTATTTACAGTAAAACTTGTGAAAACGAAGCCTGTCTATAACAGAATTCTTTCTCAAAGGGGAAAAAAATCAAATTTCGATGAAAAAACATCATACAATTATACTTGCTAAGACAGACACCTGTCTAAAATGAAACTTTTTTCTAGTCACTTTCGACTTCTTTTTTTCAGGTTTTACTACAGGGGTGCCATTTCAAGAGTTTCCTGACGAAGGACAAGGAAAATTTTTATTTGAGGAACAGGGAACGTGCAGAATTGCACAAATCTCACAGAAAATGGGAAAATCCCGCACAATAAAAAAAGCTCTGCGTGATTTTGTCTCCTTAACTTATTTCACGGACATGTGATTATCCTGCGAATTTTTTTAATTTTCGTGAAAATCCACGACTTTTTTTCTTTCAAATTCGCAAAATCAATTTGTCAATGGGTCACAGAAAAAAAATCGCAAATTTTGCAAATTTTGAAGAAAAAAAAATCCCCAAATCGTCGCGGAAAAAATCGCTAATTTCTCCAAACTGCAGTAGGAAAATATTGCCAATTTTATCAGAGATCGTGAAAAGAAATGCAGATTTCGTCAAATGATTCTACAAAGCAAAATTTCGAATTTTGCAAAAAATGATTGCAAAAAAAAAATCGCGAATTTCGTCAAAAGATTGCACAAAAAATCACGAAAATTAGTCAAGCAATAGAGGGGAATTTCTTCAAACGATCGTGAAATAAGATACAAATTTCATCGAACTATCGCGGAAAAAATTACAAATATTATTAGTCGGTGGTAGACAAAAAAAATCACGAATTTCAACAAATGATCGTGAAAAAGAAATGCGAATTTTGTTAAAAGATCGCAGGAACAAATATGGAATTTTGTCAGTTGGTCGCGGAAAAATACTGTGAATTTCGACAAATGGTTGCGAGAAAAAAACCAATTACGATAACGGTTGCAGACCCCCCCCCCCCTCCCCCCCCGTGAATTCCGTGAAACGGAAACGGTCGCGGAAAAAACTTCGTCAGATGATCGCGAAAAAAGAATCATAAAATTCAATTAGTCATGAGATAATCAGCCCATGAACTTCATGAATAGGTCACGAAATTTGTCGAAACTTTTGTGATCTATAGCGATATCTACAGAGAAAAATTTCTATAAATTTCTATGATCTATAGCGAAATTTTTCTGTTAGTGATTTTCTGCAAGTAAAGGTAAGGTAGTGTTAATCGTTTCGGATTGCGTTTTCACTATTTTGTGGTGGGTACGTGTTAATACTATTTTTCAAAGAAATCCTGAATATTTTTCTGATGCAGAAGTTACATATTTGAACATTAAGGAATGCTATATATATGTATAGCTTCATTTTCCTACATAAAAGGTAAAGTTTATATTAAAGATAGGATTGTAGACTTCTTTTACAATACTTGTATTAAAATATGGAATAATTTTCTTTTATTTCGGGTGGGGTTGCCTTGCAATGGAAATCTTTTAGCCGGTTTTTGGATTTACATGAAATTGCAGTCCTGCGTCAGGTAGGTTGACGTATTTTCTTCCTTGCGAGTGAGGTACACTTTAAGTTTTGCGGATTGTGCTTTATCTCTTTCGGCCGAAATTGGAATGACCTGGTTTTTCACGAGGAATCCCTGGATATTTTTCAAATGAAAAACTATATATTTGGCTATTAATGGTGGCTCATAGTAATAACCCATGTGTTCATTTCTGTACATAAGGGATAAAATTATAGACTACTTTATTTTAAACGTGTTAAAATATGGAGTAATTTTCATTTAATTTGGGATTTGGTGGAAATCTGTCGGTTTTTGGGCTGAAAAAATTGTTTTGTCGAGTGCATGCAGACTCCATTCCCAGGCGTTGAAGAATTTTGAGAGTGTACCATACACAATATGATTTAATAAAGCAAACATTTAAATAATTTGATGCATTGCAATGATTGCAGTAAATATAATGTGACAATAATAATCCAAAAGAGTAAAAAAGTCGAATAATTGGGAACTTGAATTATACTCGCCCCTTTAAACCCCCCTTCCCCCCCCCCACAAAAAAGCAACAACTATCTGATAAAACTCTACCCCTGAATTTCTAGCCATCAGGGGACCAGTTTTCCTATGATCAAGTTGTAAGCAGCTGAGAAGCAATTGATAAAAGAAAATGTCTTTCATGTATATTTAAATTTAGCCAAAGTACGATATGTCTCACCTTAAGAAAGTGCGAATAGGAAAATTTTCTGATAATTATTAATTTCTATGCATAAAGCATTTATTTAATGCATATGTTTTTATTACAATCAAATCTAATAAATTATTTTAGAGTTTGAACAATTTTTCAATTTTTGTTTATGACAATGGATGGTTGATAAATTTTCTGAAAAATCAAATTCCTTGGGGGGGGGGGGGGCTATTGCTCCCCCTAGCCCCCCTCAAATGGCGCCCCTGCCACTACAATTCCATTTTCTGAGATGTGCTCAATTTTCTGACCCCTCTTAAGAGCCGTTGATAAATGAGGTGTCCTTCACTCCATTTGTTTGGACTGTGTTTGTTCCTTCAAATTTCCTTTTTTAGTTTTTTCAGCAGCGGTATTGTGTTGAAATACACAACTAAAGTAAGGAGCATAGCACGTCCTACGCCGCGCCGGTTGTGGTTTGTTTTTTACATACTGCTTTACTGTATATTTACTGTACGTCCTAAAAAAAGAAATCGTCTGCTCATGTATGGAAAATTTTCCCTGATCTCTTGGTAAATTTAAGCAGACACTACAGAATCTGTCGAGCATTTGCTGAGCTTTCCATAATTTATTATTCATTCCTGGTGATTTATTTGCTGTGTCGACAAAACGGAATGAATTTCATAAATTTAAAAATCTATCTCGTGGCATGCATATAACTCATATAAAACTGATAACTCATATTTGGTATCTGTAACTCAGAACAGAAACATACAGTTCATTACATGTGCATATTATTTATCGAATTGTATCTATTTTAAATAGAAATCAGGAACAGTGCAAACCTATTAATTTATAATTAATCCGTTTTATAAATGTAATTAATTAATAAATAAATTGCCAAAAGCATAACTTAAAAAAATTCACTTAAAAATAAAATTTTTATTAATATTAGGAATTGCAACTATTTTTGAAATGATAAATGCCGGGCTTACACAATTGTGCAGGTAATTGATTTTTTCAACTTTTGTAAACCTAATTCAATTTATCAAGGACAAAATCAATTAAAATCATGAATAAAGTATATGAAAAGAAAAATTAAACCGAAGCAAACACTAAAAATCATATTTAAAAGAACTTACAACAGTACCTATTTTTTGTCTATTGCTGTCAGATGATTAGTCTATTTAAAAGCAAAAAATCTAATAGTCCAGGCAATAGAGACCTTATAGGGGCTCTACATAGCAAAATTCATGGTAGTTCTGGAAAAAGGCTTACTATATGTTTTTTGGGTCGCTGAATCCGAATTTGTAACTTCCCACCAAAATTTCCCCACGGCAACCCCCCTAAATTTTAGTAAAAAACCCTCCAAAAAAGGTTTTTATTAAAAAAATCATTTTTTTTTATTATTTTAGGGGAAAAGTATCTAGAAATTCAGAAAGTAGACAAAATTTGCAACAAATTAGATATATGACATTATGACTTAGGATGAAGGGGAAGGGGGGATCTGTCTCGGAACATGCGCGCGGTGCTGCGTGGACAAAGTTGCGCAATTCCACTTAACCATTCATACGTTTACATTCGCCCTCCCATCTCCCCTCTGAACTTTCTCTATAAGGTTTATTTTAAGTTTTTTGGGTCACTTTATCCGAATTTTTAACTTCCCCCAAAATTTCGCCCCCCCGGACCGCCCCCCCCCCCAAGTAGTTGTTTTTAACTTAAATTTCTTATTGTTTTAGGGGAAAAGCATTACGAAATTCAGAAACTAGACAAAATTTGCAACAAATAGGATATATGACATTATAACGTAGGATAATCGGGGAGAGAGGGATAACGGAACATTCGGAACGGAGCTGCCTCGGAACATTCACCACGCGCTTTTCTCAAAAACCAAATTTTTTCAAAAAATCAATTTTTGAGGGGGTTGCCGGGTGAAATTTTGCTGAGAAGTTACAAATTCGGATTCAGCGACCCAAAAAACATAAAGTGAGTCGAAATCCAGAACTAGCATTAATTTTTTCAGGTAAAATCCCCTATTGCCTGTACTTCATAACTTAGTGCACGTAGCGCCGCTGTGCATGTTCAGAGGCAGCCCTCCCCGTCCCCGTTCATCCTACGTTATAATGTCATGTATCCTATTTGTTGCAAATTTTGTCTAGTTTCTGAATTTCACTTTATGTTTTTTGGGTCGCCGAATCCGAATTTGTAACTTCTCACCAAAATTTCACCCGGCAACCCCCTCAAAAATTGATTTTTTGAAAAAATTTAGTTTTTGAGAAAAGCACGTGGTGAATGTTCCGAGGCAGTTCCGTTCCCAATGTTCCGTTATCCCTCTCTCCCCGATTATCCTACGTTATAATGTCATATATCCTATTTGTTGCAAATTTTGTCTAGTTTCTGAATTTCGTAATGCTTTTCCCCTAAAACAATAAGAAATTCAAGTTAAAAACAACTACTTGGGGGGGGGGGGGGGGAGAAATTTTGGGGGAAGTTAAAAATTCGGATAAAGCGACCCAAAAAACTTAAAATAAACCTTATAGAGAAAGTTCAGAGGGGAGATGGGAGGGCGAATGTAAACGTATGAATGGTTAAGTGGAATTGCGCAACTTTGTCCACGCAGCACCGCACGCATGTTCCGAGGCAGATCCCCCCCCCTCCCCTTAATCCTAAGTCATAATGTCATATATCTAATTTGTTGCAAATTTTGTCTACTTTCTGAATTGCTAGATACTTTTCCCCTAAAATAATAAAAAAAAATGATTTTTTTAATAAAAACCTTTTTTGGAGGGCTTTTTACTAAAATTTAGGGGGCTTGCCGTGGGGAAATTTTGGTGGGAAGTTACAAATTCGCATTCAACGACCCAAAAAACATAAATAAGCTGATTTCCAGAACTACCATTAATTTTGCTAGGTAAAATTCCCTATTGCCTGGACTATAACCCTGTCTTGCAGTTGGTGCCACCTAGTTCTGTCTTATCAAAACATCTGAAGCTAATTAACTCATACAAATGTGCGGATTCGGTTTTAAATCGCACAAAAACAGGAAATAGTCTTTTTCTTTTACTTTAGGATCACCTACACAATATTGTAGGTCAGGGTTTAAAGGGATATATATAGTGTAAAACGATGAAATCCAACACATCTTCATATACTTTTACTTTTTAAAAAATAACAAAAATCCCCATGGCTAATTCCATGCGCAGATTTATCATATATGCAATAAAGAACAGATAGAAAAAAGTTTTAAATCTTTATCTCTAATACGAAAAAAACCTTAGCATTTTTAAAACATGAAAGTGAAGAAAATATGAACATGGGAGAAAACGCCATTTAAAGTTTTAACTTGTGTGGGTAAGTGCGCTGGGTGTATTAACAACATTTACAATATCTCGCGATATAATTGCCGTATGGGTAAAAAGGGGGTGTCAAAATATTCACAATTAAACAGGCTTTCATTTAATATATATATATATATATATATATTTAAATCGATTTTTTATCAATTTTAGATAAACTGTCCCCTTAAAAGCAGTAAATGGGGGGAAATTACGCCATATTTAAACTGCTTAAATAAAAATATTACCAAACAGTTTCAATTAAAAAATATATCTACCTTTCAATTAAAAAGTGTATTTTCACGTGAATATTAAAGAGAGTAAGAAAAAATTAGCGAAAATTACGTATTATTGAAATCGATACATATAAAACAATTTTCTTATGGCATCATTATAAAATTCCGTGAGGCAGCAACATTGTTTACTTAGCCATTTTATACAAGCTGATTTTCAAATGTTTAATTGCTCTTATTTAAGCTATCCAAAATGCAGCCGTTAGCTTTTGCGATAGAAGTTGATTCTGTATTAAAATCTCCCTGGCAAAGAGAAATAAATGGAAACTCATTTACAAAACATCGCCATTGTTTTTTAATAATAATTCAATCTTTCGTAAATTTTTTAAAACAGAGCAAATTAGTGTATTTTTAGAGCCTGCGATGTTTGAACGGGGATTGGAGAACATAGATCTCAGGGGGAAGAGTTCTCTAAAAAAGAAACAATTCAATCCGAAGATTATTTTGGGAAGATATAAATTTAAGTTTTCACGTGGATCATAATTAATATCATCAAATTTTGACCCTGTCTAACTCTGTCAAGATTTAAGTAAAAATGCATAAATTATGTATTTTTCCGGGATGATTCGATCCAAGGAAGTCAAAAGTGCATGTTACTATTTGAGTTAAAAAAAAGGTCAATTTTTAATATATAGAACGCCGTTAAATCCTAATCCATTTGAAAGATTTAATAGTAGATGATATTACCAATCAGTTGGTACCAGTATAATTTTTAAACGTTGATTTGCTTCAGGATTAGCTTGTGTGTGTGTGTGCGAGTAGAGATGAGACAGGCTAATTCTATATTAGTACTCGGGCTCATTTTTTTTTCAAAAAAAATTATCGCCATTTTTTTCTTCCTATTCTGACCAGAAAATCAGAGTTCTAACTTTTTACGACTGCTCTTTCATCTTCACCTAACACTTCATTTATAATGGCTGTTTCATAATAATAAAAGCCACCAGTCCATCAGAAGAAAATGATCCATTCGAAAGGTATAATCCTTCATTTGGCGCCCCTTCGTTCTGGCGCCCGGGCACATGCCCCCTCTCCCCCCCCCCCTAGTTTTGGCCCTGGCTAGTTTCATCCATTTCCGAACAAAAATAAATTAAAACTTATATCATAAAGTTGCCCTTTTGGATTTGAGAACAGCCTTATATTTGTTTTAGTAATATGGCTATTCGTAAGCCTTCATCGGGTAGAACTTAATTCAGTAAAACTTCTGTAAATAGAAGCTTCCTGTAACAGAAAAATTTTATGGTGCTGTCGAAAGGAATATCGTACAAATTTATCAGCTAAGACTTTTTCCAGTCCCTAGCGCTTTTGTTTTTGCACGTTTTAATGTACCCGATTCAAAGGGACCTGGGATAACGGAATTCTATCTTAAGGGTGTACTCAAAAAAATATTATCCCACGCTCAACAACTCCAAAATTATCGGAAACATTTTCAGACTCATCTTTAAAGGTGAAAACATGAAACATGCTGGCATGATTTTTGAAGAGATGTATAAGCGGCCGTGTGTTTTCATTTTTCCCTCATTTAATTAGAACTTGATTTATGAACAATTATTTTCTTAGTGTGACACTTTTTTTCATTCCCAGCTCTCTCGCTTCCGGAAATTCGGTTCAAAATGTCAACATTGACAGTATTTTTTGCAATATAGTCTGTCTTTAGCGAAAAATAGACAAGCACGGCACATTATATAGATTCTGAATAAGAGAATCTGTCAATTTGATGCATTTCATAACAAAAATTAATTAAAAAATAACTCAGAAAATAAGAAGTTTGGATTTGAATACACCCTTAAACATAAATATTTCAGAGTCCTTATTGAAGGAATACCATATAATAATAACTGCTCAGTCGAAAACCTCTCCAATACGGAATTTTGTTTCGGTCCTTAGCGATTCTGCCTTCACAGATTTTACTGTGTAAGATTATGGTTATTCTTATTTAGTACAGTAAAACCTATAAAATAGGATCTCAAGTGGCAAAAAATAATCCGTTTTAGACAGGTTCCATCTTAGCAGGTAAACTATTATGGTATTTCTTCCATAGGAACTAGGAATTTTTTACATTAAGATCAGGATTCTGTTATAGACAGGTTCAGTTTTTTTGGTTTTTTTGTATTTTCTGTCCTTTTTTAATCCATATTGGACCGCTGTCCTATAAATAGGACAGCTAATAAAACATTTTTGAAAATAAAATTGGTTATTGGACCGCTGTCCTATAAATAGGACAGCTAATAAAACATTTTTAAAAATAAAATTGGTAAGGATTTTCTAGATGCATTTTGTTATGAGTCTTTAAAAGACATAAAAGTATAACATATAAACAAGAAAACAAGTAACCAATTAAAATTTAATTGAAAAAAATCTATTTAAGAAATCCTTTAAAAACTGTGATCTTATAATCTAGAATTTTACCGTTATTATTATCTTTTTATTGGAGAAATCATAGAGTATTTTTGTACAACATAAACAGTATTTTTAAAGTAAAATACAATGTTTGCTCATAAAATTAGTTTATGTATGCATTTTATATGTCCTTACTATGTGTCCTACTAATATGTCCTGTTTATAGGACAGCTAGTTACTTAAAAAATTAAAAACTTTTTTTCAAAATTTTGCTAGTATCTACTTAATTACTCCATATTAATGATATAATCGAAGTTTAAAAATTTTTTAAAAATATTTAATTGGTGTGGTCCAATATGGGTTAATTATAATTATCTACCATATAATTATAACTGCTCAGTCGAAAACCTCTCCAATGCGAAATTTTGTTTCGGTTCCTAGCGATTCCGCTTTCACAAATTTTACTGTGTAAGATTATGGTTATTTAGTACACTAAAATCTACTAAATGGGAATCTCAAGTGACAAAAAAATCCGTTTTAGATATGTTCCGTCTTAGCAGGTATAATATTATGGTATTTTTTCCATAAGAACTATGATTTTTTTTACATTAAGATCGGAATATCGTTATAGACAGGTTGTTTTTATAGGATTTTCTGTATTTTTATGTCCCCATTTACAAGCCGCTTTTTTCCTCCCCCTGCCCCGTTTTTTGTGAAAATGGAACTGGCACTAAATCACATACAGCGATAGATCGCATATAGTGATATATCCCACATAGCGAAACAGAAAAGAATTATTATACACTACCATCTATAAAGTGAAGTCGCCGAAAATAGTTTTCGATTGTGTTATGTGTTTTAGAAATCGGTTATTTAGATAGGGGCCGTCCACAAATGACGTCCCGCTTGGATGGGGGGAGGGGGGTTCGTGAAATTGTGACAGTTTGTGACAAGGGGATAGGGGAGTAAGAAGAAATGTGACATCACACATTTTGGTTAAAATAAAAGCATTAAAAATCAGCAGATTAAATTTGAAGTCATTTTGAAATTAAAGTATTTTGTGTTCATACAGTAGATTTAAAGGCAAATATAATTAACTCCATTTCAAATTCCAAAATACTACTGTTTTCAATTGCTCTTTCATATTATAATTTTTTAATAATTTTATTACTATTGTATTACTATTAATTATGTTTTTTGATGTAAATCTTAAACTTATTTCATACAAAATAAGCACATGAATTATTTTTATTGTTATGCTCACAAATGTCATTAAAATATATAGTTAAAGTTTAAAAATAAAATGTAAAATATGATTGATAACGTAGTACTTATTGTTTCTGAATTGCAAGTATATATTTATGTAATATAGCGCGACATGTAACAAGGGAGGGGAGAAGGAGTGTGTTGAAGTGTGGTATTTTGTGACAAAGGGGGGAGGGGGGTCAAAAATATTGAAAAAAAGTGTGACATCATTTATGGATAGCCCCATAGTTTCTTTATCATATGAAAAAAAATGAAGAAGAAGAAATTTCATAACATTCTTATAGTACTGGTTAAGACTGACATTATCTATAGGGGATGATTTTCTTTTCTCGTTATTTCAAATGTGTAAAAAGAAAGTTCTATAAAAATATGTTCTTGAAAAATTGCAACGTTCTTGGCTTCCGGAAGCAAGCTACTTCTCATTCCAGCAAAATCAATAAGAAACCTCTCGAATCACGTTGCTAAAAATTTTATTGCTGAAACAAAGTATCCATAATCTTTTTTTCTCAAGGGACACGTACAATTACAGATTCGATAGTACTGTACGATCAAAAGTATCATTGAAATTCAATGGAGATTCTTCTTCTTTTTTTTTATATTCTCCTTCTCATTCAGTAATGGAATTTTATTCTTGTTCATAAAATAATAAGGAGTAGAAGCTATTTCAATACTCCAAATGATCAGATGCTAGAAATCCACTGACCGTGACCACAAAAGTTTTTTTTTGCGTATGTATTCATGTGTTTCAGTGCGAACTCAAGTATCTTTTTTACATATACACAGTAAACTATTCTTTTTTCTTTCTTAGCAGAAAAGCATATTTAAAAAGATATATATTGCACTCATTATTTTTCATTTGCGTTCTATTTTCTACCTTTTAGGGTTTAAAACATTTCATTATTGTAGTTTCACAGCCAATTGGCACATTTTAGTGAACTTGGTTTGTAGTGGACGGATTAACTTCATTGTTATTGTAACTCGTATACAATTGTAATCCTAAAAAATATTTGTCGATTTATCAACTACTCGAGGATAATGAAAAAATGCATTAAAATTAATTTATTAATTGATAATTAACTTCTGAAAATATAAAAATTTTGTATTTAGGGAACGTACTCTTGCACAAAATTTTTATAATTCTAGTATATTAGAGAGAGAGTGAACAATTCCATGTTTACATAATGAACTAATTTAAGTTATATACAAGAATGTAGTAAACAAGAACGAAAAATCATGCGTACAGTATAGATTATGAAACACTTTCCAACACATTCAGAATACTATAACAAAACTTCACAACTTACTAAGGTGAAAGATGACGTAAAAATGAACAATTTGGAAAACGCATAACGCATTTGAAAACCGGATTTCTGCTATTACCATGAACAGTCGGAAAAATATACGATTTTATTTTATATCGCAGCCATGTATATTATCTAGAGATATGTATGCATACTTACATAGTATACGAAAAGTTAGTTCAGTTAAATGCATAGCATAGTTGAAATTTTCCACTCAGCGATTTCCGCCAATAAACGAATGTTGTTGACAACTTTTGTACGACCCTGTATATAGTCTATAGAATTTATACGTACCAAATAATGTTTAAAAAATAGTTAAATTTGAAAACGCATGCCGCAACTGAAAACGCACTTCCAACAATTGTTGTTCGTAGGTTTCAATAGTTCAATTATTGCTCATTTCCTTCTATAGCCAAATTCTTTCGTGTGTCCCTGTAAATAAACGATAAGTTCTATGCACACCATATTCTGTAATAAGAACCTTGTAGTACACCTCAGTGATGTATATCAATTTCAGTATATTTAAAATGCTGTAATATCACTAAAATACACGGCAAATGATCCCCCCCCCCCCCATAGACCGTAATGTTACGAAATTCTTTGGAGTGGCCCTGTAAATGAACCGAAAGTGCTACACACTTCATATTCAACACCGAACATGCCATAGTAAACCCCAATAACATGTATCCATTTCTTGGCAATCGGACTACATTTACCAGAGTTAAAGCACGAACATACAGAAGGACAAACAAACTGAATTCATAAACACTTTTCAACTACAGTAAAGCACCGATTATCCGCGGTGTGGTTTATCCGCGAAGCGAAATTTTATTTATTTATTTTTTTTTTTTTAATTCAAGCCAACAGCAAGGAAAAACAATAAGCCCTACTAATAAATACAAAAAGGAAAATTCATGTATTCGAAAGTAAATAGAAGAATATTTCTAGATTTGGTTGCCATGTTTAAAATATCAGATATAAAGTCTTGATGTCTTTTCTTGATTTTATTAACAAAACGTAAACACAGCAATTAAAATATTTAACAATTAAATAAGACTATTATGATAAATTCCAGGGTACCATATCAAGAATAGCTTCATTTTTGAGATAGAAAAGGTGTTTCCAAAGCAAGAAGCAAAAACAAGTGACTGATTTTTTTTAAAAAGGTGTAACTCAACACTTTTTGTACAGTATATGTATGGCATTGTTTCTTGTTTACTGTTCTTTATTTTTGTGATTTAGACGTAAAGCAAAGGTTTCTGCTGAACTGTGCATATATATGCATTTTAAACGTTTTATTATGTTTTTTGTACACTAAAACATAGTTTTTATGTTGAATTTTCTTTTATTCGTACTTGCACTCCATTTTCAGTCTTTTTCGAGTTATCCGCGGTACCCTTGCCACCCAATTCCGCGGATAATCGGGGCTGCACTGTATGTTGAAAAGTGTTAAAAAGGGGGAAGGCGTATCGTATCCTTCCTAACATATAAAGAAAATTAGCCTATAAAGTAGCTTTAATTTTTTTTTATATGTACGTAAAAAGTGATCAGGAATAGAGCAGTCAAAGCGAATTTATTTTTTAAATTAATTTGACGCTTTAGAATTCACGACTTTTTAAAGCGTTACAAATCTTTTCTTTTAGTACTAAATTAATTGTTGCTTATCTAACTTAACTAGAAAAAAAAAAGAAAATTAATAAAATAAATTAAATAGTTACTTTTGTCCAAAATTTTTGCACTGATTCAGCCCTACAAATTCACAATAACTTGAGCACATGACTTTGAAAGACCTTGTACTTGTAACTGTAATTGTTGTATGGAATTTCAATGAATGTGTAATACTTTGAATGACTTCTCTAATTAAACAAAACAAAACTTTTTGAACAAATACTGGTATGGTATTCAAAATACGGGATACTTGGCAGCTCTTAAATACACCTGCAGAATATACAAACATTTAAATTAACATCTCTCATAATAATTAAATGTAAATCTGCAAGCATACTTTCACATTGTGACAAGGCGGCAGCATTTATAATATTATTATAAATTATATAGTTGTGATATAAATATCTATAAAGAGCTATGTTGTAGTAAAGTATAATAAACAGCTAGAATGGCTTGGATTTTTTTCCGTTCAGGGATTTTATGCGTGCTATCCTCATTTTCTGATTCCATATCAAAATAAACAAGAGATTTTCGATTTTCATAAGATTTAGATGATTCTTTTTTTTTTTCTTTTTTTTTTTCTTGAGTCAACATTCTGAATGTTAGTTTTAGCTTTTTGCTTTTTACTTTTGACTAATATGAAATTATCCTCAGCAGTATCCAGAAATGAGATATTTTCGGGTTTTCTAACACGAGTTTAATTAACTGCCCATTTGAAAGCCCCTTAGTGACTTGTCACTTTGAGGGGTTTTCGAGTTGTCTACAACTTTACGCCTAGTCTGTTGATGATTGTCTAATAATGAATGAGCCATCGGGATAAAAAGTCTAACTGTAGTATAATACTATTATAAAATTTTTAATAAAAATAAAGATTTTTTTTTTAAATGAAAAAATTCTTTTAAAGAAAAGTGGTATTATAAAGTTAAAATAGTAAAAAGTCTTACTGGTTAAGAAAAAGAATCTAATGAGTTAGTTTAAACTTAGTGAATTTAGCTTTAAAATTTTTCTCGTTGGATCTTCCGTGATTTCCGATTACCGTTCCGCGCAAGTGTTGAAGAAGAATGGGATCTCCGATAAGGGCGTGCAACTTTTCCTCGAAGTATATAGCAATAGTATATTTAAAAAATGCATGGAAAATAGCTTAAATTTTAAGAGCAGGTGTATATAGTTGTAAAAAATTAAGAAAAACATTAAAAAAATTAACAAAAACAACATATCAAAGTCATAAGCTAAACTATATGCCTTTACTTTTCAGCAGGCAGAAAGGAGTTATAAACTTCACCCATTATTTCAAATTCAATTAGAAAGTACTATTGGGAGATTTCGTATGATGAGACATCCTTACATTAAACACAAAATAAATACAAAGGAGAATCTTTTTTCAAAACAGTAATTAAATGACCAAAAACTATTACAAAGCAAAATAAAATAAAATGAAATATAGCAAAACAAATAAACATTTAGATATATTAAAGAATTTAACAGTAAAATGCAAGCAAAATTTGGTATTCGTATACATGGGGCATTCTCACAATCTTTTGCCTTTCATGTTCCTGAATAATAATTTTTATTTTAATACACTTTTTTGTGTTTTTTTTTTTAATTTCATATACTGGGGAACATTCCATTGCATGATTGCACAACAATATTAACGAGATAAATAAGTTTTGGACGATGTTGGGGGTCCAAACACCTGGAAAACTCCTATACCGTCCCGTGTCCCTGATGCTGTTTTTTAAGTTTGGAGCTGTCTGGATAAAATTGTTTCAATAAAAATAATTCGATGTAATTTTTTTCTGAAACTGGAACTATTGTTTTATATAAATATGCAGCTAAAAATTAACCTGCACACATTTTTAGGGTTGTTATTATTTTTAAAACTCTGTCCCTGGGTTTTAGATTCCTTACCATCCCTCTTCTAAAATTATACAGGAAATCATTTCAGATGCAGCCACAGGATTTTTTTCAAGTTTTTTCTCATGCAGAAGCATGCTAGAGAAATAATGTCTAAAATTCTTTGGCAGGAAATTTACTGTAGAATTTAAATCAGCATTTAAATATCAATTTCAAGCATCGTGGCTTTATTGGTAGTCTCACCGTCCCCAAGGTTTATTCCTGCACTTTTCGAGGTAAATTAAAAAAAAAAAAATTAATCCAATGTTAACAACTCTTTCTAAAAATCAATGAACATTGTGGCTATCACTTAGTCATAACATGATTTTCCTAAAAACAGGTGGTAATTTTCCTTACCGTCCCTTTTTTACCATTTCGTTCCTTTTTTCCAATACCATCCCTTT
Organism: Maratus speciosus; assembly: GCA_963932465.1. Taxonomy (NCBI): domain Eukaryota; kingdom Metazoa; phylum Arthropoda; class Arachnida; order Araneae; family Salticidae; genus Maratus; species Maratus speciosus. The sequence goes on along the minus strand of OZ010800.1, from coordinate 287,574,255 downwards.
TTTTTTTACTTTACCGTCCCTTCTTTAACACCTATTTAAGACAATGTTACATAAAAATTCTGTATTAAAAGTACTACACTGTTATTATTTCTTATTTGAATGTCCTGTGGGTACTATGCAAATCCATTATAAGTAAAAATTTAGAAGAAAATAAAAGTTATAGTGGTAAAATGGTAAGGAAAATTAAACCCGCAAATTTAACTTAAACCCCAGTTAAATAAAAAAATTTTCGCTGCTGACCATTTTTCTTTATTTTGAATCTTTAAGGCATTCGTCTATCAGATTAAAATGTTATTTTAGAAAGTTTAATTTTGTCAGATTTTTTTTCCACAAAAGTCAAAAGATTGTGAGAATGCCCAACATATATAACAGTCATATATAAATATATCAATACATAAATGCATCTATAATGTGACTACGTTCTTTCGTTAAGGCGTTAAAACATTTTTCTCCAATTTTTTTCATTTAAATTTAATCGATGTTTGTTTTTGTTTTTCGTTGAAAATAATATTTATAACGTTATAAATGTCCTTGATTTCAATATTATGAAAGAGATAAACAAAGTTATAGGTTTTGATAAAATGAATGTTTAGATTTTTTAGTTTAATTAAGAAGTTCGAAACTGCTTTTAATACAAATATTTTATCAATGTCAATTGTAATATTATATATTTTTGTGAGAATATTTAACAACAATTTACTTGCAATGTTACCATATGTATACGCTGCTAAAAATTTGCAGCAAACTATCCAGTCATTCGACCATTATTATAGAACACGATTTCATAACCGTAATTTAATGCTATTCTATAATCGTAGTCTTTTATGAAATTATAGTATGACAACAATGTATGGGTAAATAAAGTTATTAGATTTCATATTTATAAGTTTATAAAATTGATGAATATGTCTATATTTTTGATAGCAGCAATATAAGTTCAGTTTTTTAAATATATTGCTAGACTTAATTTCATTTGAAATAACTTGTTTATAGTATTTATTGCAAAAAATAGCATAATTGTAGGGTAATTTATCAACACAAGTAATAATAAATTTATCTTGTTTTTAATATGACAGTTTAATTTTTAAAAAAAAATATTTTAATAGTTATTATATAATTCAAAACATTTAGTTTACTTAATACATTCCATTTCCATTTTTTGAAAAAATCAATTATCTTATTATAATCAAATTTAGTTTTATAGATGAATAAGTCTAGATCTATAGTCTAGATCTATATACTTGGATACTAAAAATATATTCTATATGGTATGCGAAAGTTAATGTTAGTAAAAAACGCATAATAGGTTAAAAATTCACCTTCAGTAATTTATACCAATAGACAGAAGCATATATGAATACTTTTGTGCAGTCCTGTATTTTACCTACTACTTTTTTTATACACGCCACATATTAAGCTAAAATTTTATTAAGGTACTGTTAACAGTACTATATCCGAAATCTTTTGTGTGTCCCTGTAAATGAATGACAAATTCTTTGCACCTCATTTCTATAGGAAGTAATTTGTAGTAAACCTCAGTAACGTATATCAATTTCATTATATTTGAAATAGTGTAAAATAATTAAAATACGCTGCAAACAGTTTCTCCCCTTTTAGGAAATGTTTTTGTATAGGCTATTTCATTACAATTTGCTGTGAACATAAATCGAAAACACTTCTAAGTTAACTGTGCTATATTACTGAATACATGAAAAGGTATAAACTATGTATAGGAAAATAACGCTTTGCATGCAAACATTAAAAATACTTAGCACTTCATAAATCTTCCTTACAGTAAAACAAAAAATTTGATAGCTTCACTAAAATACGCCGTATATACTTCGTTTACCGAAGTCTTTTTAACACTTTCCAACAAAGTTGAAAAGTGTTTATGCATTCGGTTTGTTTGTTCGTCTGTCCACGCTCTAACAACCGTAAATATACTCGGATTTTCATGCAATTGATAATGGTTATTTAGGGTCACCAAAGCATGTTTGGTATCGTATATGAAATATGTAGGATTAATAATTCATTTACAGGGCATTCAAAAATATTCCCTTATATTATGGTATATGGGGAAAAATCGTTTGCGGAGTATTTTAATGGCATTATGCTATTTCAAATGTATTGAAACTGATATAAATCACTGAATTTCACAACGATTACGCTAGAACAGGCAACTCATAGCATTTTTTATTCATTTGCAGGGACACACATAAGAAATCGGTTACAGTACTGTCTTTGAGTAATAATTACTAGAGAGTACGGTTTAAAATTCGGTATGCGCTTTTAAATTTAATTAATGTTTTACATCTTACCCGTTATATATAAATTCTATACCTCAAATACAGGGCTTCACAAAAGTATTCACGTACCATTCTCCTTATTAGATGAAAATGCTACAGAGGAATTTTCAACTGAAGTACATGTATTTCTTAAGTAAACCAAATTTTTGCATGCATCTAGTTAATAGATACAAATCTATATATCCTATACAGGGCTACTGAAAAAAATCGGATAATTTTACGATTGTAGATGGGAACAGCTGAAAATGGTTTTTGAAATGTGTTATGCGTTTCCATATGGTCACATTAGACGTAATATTTTCATTTTTTAAACGGTGCAGCTTTGTTACATAATTCTGAATGTGTTGGGAAGTGTTTCATAATCTATGCTTGACGCATGATTTTCTCTTTCTTGTTTTTTTTTCATTTGCATCGCTTTAGATTTTAATATAAACTCTCATATTAATATAAATTTTCCCTCTTTTATTAGCTATGTGTTATGCAATCTAGCTGTGTTTTTCAGATTTAAAAATTCACTTTAAAATATGTCGTGCTATATTAAGAAATGCATAAAAAAATATAAGCAATGAATGGAAATGTATACGTTTTGTGTAAACACTAGAAACTTAGTATGAATATATACGAGTCAACGATAAGGAGAGTATACCCTGTATTTCAAAATATAAAGGGATTTATATCAAAATTCAAATCATAAAAAGTCCTTGTCTTCTATATAATCCAATTAGTAACACATAAATAATCTAATTAGCAGAATTAATCAATGAAAGTATTCATTTTTTAAAATTAAATGTGATTCTTCATACATAAATCTCGTTAGTTCTACACTGTACAAAAACATGTTTTTTAATGTAAAAAAATATAATATAACTATACACGAAAATATACAATATAATATCTTCCGAATTACTCACCATTCCGAAATGCGTTCTTTTTCTTTAGAAACCTCAGAAACCAATATATTTTCCAGAGTTAAAGAAGCATTTATAAAAAAAAAGTTTCTGTTGCTGCCACTAATTTTCAGAAACGTTTCCGAGTAGTTTTTAAAGTGGCTTAATCACTTTTCTCAACCCGGAATATTGGTTATATCAAACCTCAAGTGAACATTTTCATGTTCAACCAACATGTTTTACAGACAAACATGATACATCAACTTTTAACATTAAGGTTAACATTAAGGTTAACATTAACGTTAATATTGTTACTCTTGCGTGTATTGCTGTAATTATGGAGACGAAAATGTTTATTTGAGAATGGATAGTATCCTAAAAACCGATATTCCGGTTTGAGAAAATGGGTTGATGCACTATAAAAACTACACTGCTCAAAACAATTAGGGGAGCACATGGTTTTAACGATTACGCAAATATTTATACCGATAATAACGTAAAATAAAACATTCATAATTTAAAGTGTTGTAGAAAACAGATAAAGAAAACTTCACATGTAAATTAAAGTTTATGATCTCCTTTAAACTAGAAAAAGGAGATAAGTGCAGAAATCGGGATTTTGCAGAAACGCCTGTTTCACTGCCTCAGTTGTAAAATTCAATTGCTCAGGTTGTGTTTTGAGAAAAGGTGGCTTGAAAATGTCACAACAACATGATTTACTGCAATCCATGGCTTGGCATGTTATCGGGACAGTTGAATTTTGGGGAAACACAACGAAGTGTAGTGGACACTGTTGGAGTCGCAAGAAGAGTCCATGAAAGGCTGTGGAATCGATTCCAAGACACATGGAATGGTAGTCATCGACAAGTGCAAGGTCGAAAATGTGCTAACACAGAAACTGATGACCGATATATCCTGTTAACAGCTCATCGAGACAGAACGGGCAAAGCTACTCAGCTGCCAACACAGTTGTTCTTGGCCACAGGTCGAAGGGTGTCCGTCTAAACTGCCCGAAATAGGCTTCATCAGGGTGGTCTCTATGCACGCAAGCCAATGGTCTGTATTCCGTTGACCTCAAGCCCCAGAGCGGTCCAAAAAATGTGGGGAACTGAACATCGAGTTTCCAGGCAACGTTGTTGGAGTCAAATTCTGTTTACAGACGAGTCCCGATTCAGTCTGGATGTGACGTCTGATGTGTTTTGGCATGGAGAGAAAGAGGCACTCAAAATAATCCCCCATTCGTTCGTGAAAGATCACATTACAGACGAGGTGGGCTGATGCTATTGGCTGGAATTAGCATAGGTGGACGTACGGGTCTGCATATCATTCGGAATGGCACTTTGACGGTCCGAAGTTATACAGACAAGATACTGAGACCTCATGTCGTATTTTATGTTGCAGCAATTAGTGATTTGTTTTTTTCCATGTATGATAATGCCAGACTTCATACAGTTCGTCTTGTGGAAAACATGCTTGAAGCTTAAACAATAGAGCGTATGGAATGACCAGCATGCTCTCCTGACCTAAATCCGATCGAGCATGTTGGCGACATACTCAGACGACGCATTGCTGCGAGACCGAGGCCTCCTTTTACTGTCCGGGACTTGGAGATTGCAATTCTTGAGCAGTGGAACAGTATTCCCCAAAGCCTTATCGATAACCTCATCGCATCCATGGAAAACAGGTGTGCAGCAGTCGTAGCTGTTTGAGGAGACCACACGCCACATTAAAAATCTTGCATCATTTCTAAACAATACTTTTTTTTATCATTTATATGAAACCAAATTGTTGCCCTAAACCGTCTTTTCATGTTCTTTTCATCTTTTCAAAGAATAAAAGCTCCCTTACAATTTTTTTGCGTCTTTTTTTCTGTATTGCGCATTGATACACGTGTACTATCCATTTTATGCCCCTACATGGCTGTCTTGCACTGTTCTCTTCACTTTTTTGCTTGCTTCCCTAATTTTTTTTAGCAGTGTACTTGGAAACGCTCCCGAAAGTCTGTGGCAGCAAAAAAGAAAAACTTTGTTTTTATAAATGCTTCTTCAAATCTCAAAAACATATTGGTTACTGATGTTTCAAATGATAAAGAACGCTTTTCGGAATCGTGGGTATAACTCGGAAGAGGTTATCATACATCATTTTCGTTCGCTGTTACATTATATTTTCGTATAGATTAAGAAACATTTGTCTTTTTATGTGTACGTAACTAATTATATATTTTTCTCGTTTGTTTTGCATTTTAAAATATAGTGCTAACAAAAGCTTAATACACGTCATACAAATATGAGTAGTACCAAAGGGAGTACACAAAATAAATCTATATCTTTATTATATAAGACTCATGCCATTTTAAAAGTGCATTTTAAAGGTAAAAAATTGAGTGTTATTAATATTAAAACATATATATATATATAAAACCATTAAATAAACATTACCACCCACCAAAAAACTGTGAATTTATGAATGACATGACTTTAACAAATTGACAAAAATACAGTTACCCCCAACACACTTAACATAGATTCTAAAAACATAGTAAAACACAGCAGAAATTGAATAACAGAAATGGAATAATGGAAATTCTTAAAACTTAGACAGAATCGTCCGGTCCCAAATGCCTAAAGTTACACAAATAAAATGTGTGGTTTCATCTTCATATTAGCCATAAATTAGCTAAAGAATATGAATTAGGAACAACCACACACATAAAACAGAGAGATAACCCATTGAACACCAATTAAGTTCAAAATAAGACAAGATTAAAAAGGATAGAGGAAAAAAAAAATTACCAAATTAAAATCCATACTGTCTTAGGATTAGGCATAACATTATACAGTCATTGGAGATCACCAGCACATGTTGCCAAAATGTATTTTATATGATGGTGGACCAAGGTTCAGTAATATACAGCATAGCCAAGCACACTCCCATTATATATAACCAGCGCACTCTATAGAAAATTTAGAATTGAGAATGAACTGCTCCATGTATTCAAATGAATCAGTATGGTGCTAATATGGTGTAATATGTCTAATAAGTGTGGTAAAATAAAAACTATTAGGGCAACTTATATAAAAAGTCCAGTCAAATATCACAAAAATTCACAAAGATAGGGTCAATATAGTGAGTTGCTTCCTAAAAATAGCTTTATTATAAGAGATTTACCACAACTTTTCAATCATAATCAATCAACAACATTTGACTGTAATTTTTATAGAAGTTGCCCCAAAATACTGAATACCAAATTATTAAATAAAAATTTTGAAATCTTCCGCGCATGCGCAGTTAAAAAATTATCTCATAAAAATGCCCATATCTCATCAAATATTCAAAATATTCATGTGTTAATTGCAGTATACTGTTGCTACTATTCTTTGGAAAGTTTTCGGGAAGTTGTGTTAAATTTGGTTGAAAACTCTGTATGCTATAAGCAAAAAACTTTTGAATTTTTCACAGACACAATAACATCTTCACGAATATGAGTGCTATGCTTACACAAATGCACACAAACGTTGAACAAAACCCAAATAGTCACTTAAGACAGTGACAAACCATTTCCAGCATTTACTATTACATAGGAGATCGCAAATATTATTTTATTATTAAATTTATTATTAGCCCCCTAATTGTCCTCCCGACTAAATCTTCACCAAGAAATATGAAATCAAACATGTTCTTTTCATCCCAGACGTTCAAGAACAATTCGCCAAACATTTTTCTAGATATTCGACAAAACATGTGCAATCGAAAGCATCCAGTCCCTGTACCTTAACTTTTGGAGTCCAGTGTATATTACTTCATAAATCTCCCTTAGATCAAACGGAGAATTTTGATGACTTTGGAACATTTTTGTAATTGGCAATAAATACCGAGACATAAATATTCTTTCTGCGAAGTTATTTCCATATAACTCTTTCCCATCGCTTTTGGTTAAAATACAAACCCTTTTACTAACATAAAGTTTTTCTCTTTTATTAATCTATGCACGACGAGTTTTGTATCGAAACCAAAGACTTTTACGATTTCAATTTTGATATAAGTCCCTTCAATTTTAATATATAGGGTATCCCTCTTTATCGTTGACCAATTGATAAGCTGTAAAACATTAATTTTAGAGGTATAACTCCAGTTTCAATCATCATATGAAAACTCGTTTACGTCAAAATAGTTTTTTTAATGTTACAAAATTTAAATTATTATAGGGTCAATGCGGCCTATAATAAGTTATATGTAAAAGAAAATCTTCTCTCATGCTCTAACAAGTAAAACGGTAAAATTTCGATTTTTCTACTACAAAACTTATCGAGTTATGATGCTTGGAATTTTATGAATTTCCATTGCAGAAAATGTAAAAAAATACTAAAAATAAAACTATCCTAATTCAGAAAATTTTGGTCGTAGAAGAAAGAAATTTTTACTGTTTTACTTGTTAGAGAATGGAGAAAGACTTTTTTTCTTTTTTTGATTGTAACTTAATGACTCAGGGACAGTACAAAAATGTAAATTTCGCAACTTTTACAAAAATAAATATTTTGTAATTGTTTTCATATAATGAATAATGACATTTGAAAATGTTTTGCAACTGGAACTGTACCTTTAAAAGTTACAGTTTAGGAGTTAGCTATAGGTCAATAGATACGTAGGTACAACCTGTATATTTAGCTATTAATATAAAACGTTTCTGAGTGTTCTGAGTGTTCCGATAAAACGTTTCCGAGTGAGTATGTAATCCTATAAATAAGCTATACAAAATTTTTGTAGAAGATTGCATCATAAATTGATAGCAAATTAAACAGAAAAATTTTAAGTTTTTTACATGCAGTTAGCAATCAAAATATTTTAAATATTTATCCGCAGCAAACAATCATTACATGTAACCTTATAACGTTAGAATTTTTAGTACTTCGTTATCCTTTCTTGGCGTAAACAGCGACTTTACCAAGCTACACCGAGATATACTAGATATTAATACAAAGTGCCCTTCCCCTCTTTTATAAGCTACGTACAATGAATTTTGTAATACAAGTAAAATACCTTTCACTATTTTTATAGAAGCCTCTCTCATTTCCTTCTTTCCCATTTTGATCTCAAAAAGATGCAAGGTAAAGGGTTAGGATAAATTGAAGTCCTCTGATATCTTTGTGTTAAAGTGTAATATACTTTCACTTTCACTCTACACTTTCAATTATAAAACTTACACAGGTGTTACACAAGTTAATTTATACCATAATTTAAAGGTTTTTAAAACATTGTTTTTCAAAATGTATAATTTACTATGTATGTTTTAATACACTAAGAGGAGCAATATGGCAAAATATAGATTTTTGCTACATAACCTTTGCCTAATTTTTCTGCGATTTCTTTTAAAATTTATATTTTTGTATTTTAATGATAGAGCCTTCAGTTACCAGAAATTTTAGGAGAGCGTGAAATTTCAGTAAAGATCAGCGTTAAATTAGCATCAATTAAAAAAAAAAAAAAAATTCTGGCTATTAAAATACAAAGAAATATGAAATAAGAAAAAAAAAAAAAGCAATTTAACAAATTACAACGACCATTTGGAAAATGATTTTTTCAAAGACTAAAATTTAAGACATAAAAAATCGCACCGAGTTCGTCATACATTACGTACGCCATGAATTAAACATTAATAGTGTTATTACACGTAAAAATTGCAAGCGACAAAATCGCCTGCTTCACATTTCCTGAAACTTACGTATTATCCACCTGAAACTTACGTATTATCCAAGCATTTCATTGGCTGTTCGGGAAAAGGCTTTTCCATCGTAGAAATCTGACGACCCATTTTAAATGAAATTTCATTCTTAAACTTCTAAACATCCCACAATATTACTTTTTACACCGTCGTATAGAGAGAAAAAATGTACTTTTAAATGCAATTTGTTTGAAAGCTGTATCTCAATTTGTTTCAGAGTTATTAATTTTTTTTCTAGTTTTTATTACTTTTTTGTCATAGTGGCAACAGAAGAATCCATCTCTGTTGAAAGTAAAGAGAAAACAGATTACTGTATAGACCAATCATAAAACGAATAAAATGTGGATTAAACAAATAAAAAGCTTCAGATATGCTTTTGATTTCCTACCCTGACGAGGACAATAACCATTTTTCCAAATGGTTAAAAATATAATATTTTTCTAAGTTCAAAGAAAATGGCGTATAAACGAATTTATGCGTCGGATAAATGAAGCAACTTCCCACCAGTAGAACCAGTAGAAAACCAGTTAAAACCAGTAGAAATGATTCGGAGCCTCTGTAAAAAGGCATATAAAAGTTAAAATAGTGAACCTAATTTTTATATTGCAGAATGTAAGATTTACAATCTTAGTATTTCATATCAATATTTCGTTGAGTGAATTATGAATTTAAATGACTTTTGTATGAAGCATCGAGACATGCTTCATTAAGTGAAATTATTTTCATATAACTCTTTCGCACCACTCTAATATCAATTTAGATATTAATATAAAATTTTCCCTTCTTCTCTGTTAGTTAAGCAGTTTTGTCATGAAGACTATTTTTTTTTTCTTTGTTCTCATTCCGATTTCAAAAAGATGCGGGAAGCAGAGATGGGATGAAGTATGTTATTACCCACCCCCTTCAAAATAAATAAATAAATAAATAAATCATACAACTAATGAAAAGAGAGGCATTTTCGCTCGCAACATTAAAACTCTTAGTGCTTCATAAAGCTGTATTAGAAGTGAATCAAGAATTCTCATGATTTTGCTAAGGAGCGTCAAAATATACTTCACTTAGTGAAATAGTTTCCTATACAACTCTTTCATATCGTTTCTGGTTTTAATATAAAAGGTATTAATAGAAATAAAATTTCTGGGTATATAATTCGGTAATTACACATGCGTGATGAATCTTTTCTACCATAATTTGCTAAATATTTATACAGAAAATTTTGAACTACTTTAAAATTTACCATCGAATATTGATGAGTATCTAAAAAACCACAAGAAATCAAAAGATATTTTTCGCACATAATATGAAAACTTTCAGTACTTCATAAATGCCTCAGAGAAAACCAAAAATTTTAATGACTTTCTTAAGATACATGCATTTTATTACCTTCCTTACATATCTAACACGAGATATACTTCATTAAAAGAATTCATTTTCATACATTTCCTTTGCATTGTTATAAAATTTAATATAATTTCAAATATTAATATAAAGTTTCCCTCTTTCGTTAAACTTTGTACGACGAATTTTGTATGCAAGCCAAAGATCTCCTACGATCTTTGTAAGAATTTTCTGATATGTAACACTGAAAATAAACTACGTAGGATGTGTTTTGTGTAGAAGACTGTAACATAATTTGACAGCATTTTATACAGAACATTTTTGAAATAAACTTAAAATTTACTATCAAATATTGATGAGTATCTAAAAGAATTATAAGAAATCAAAAGAGAAGTGTTATTCGCATGTAATATTAAAACTTTTAGTACTTCTTAAATCTGCCTCCGAGAAAATCAAGAATTTTTCTGAAACATATATTTTATTATTTTTCTTACATATATAACATGATATATACTTCATTTAGCTAATTTATTTTCATACTACTCTTTCGCATTGTTTCACATTGTAATATAATTTCAAATATTAATATAATGTTTCACTCTTTTATTAAGATTTGTGCAACAATGAATTTTGTAAGCAAGCGAAGGATCTTCCACGATTTCTGTAGAATTCCCTAACGCTTTTTACTTATTTACTTTTTCTCTTTCCCTTTACGATCTAAATCCAAATACCACAAAAAACCTGCGAGTATGAAATTATAAAAATTAGATACGCAAGATGTGTTTTATGAAGAAAATGCTAACATAACTTGATAACAATTTATACGGAAAATTTTGATATACTTTAAAATTTACTATACAATGTTCCTTTTAGAAAAAATTTTCCATACAACCCCTTTTCATTGTTTCAGATTTTAATATAAATTCAAATATTAACATAAAGTTTCACTTTTTTATTAAGCTTTGTGCAATGAATATTATATGTAGTCAAAGGATCTTCCACGATGTCTAACGCTTTTTACTTATTTATTTTTTCTTTTTCCCATTAAAATCTAAATTCAAATAGCCCAGAAAACCTCTGATTATATAATTATGAAAATAAGATACGCAGGATGTGTTTTATAAACAAAAATGTAACATAATTTGATAGAAATTTATACAGAAATTTTTTATATGCTTTAAAATTTACTATACAGTGTTCACATGTAAAAAATTATAAGTAATTAAAAAATAATAATAATTTTCACATTAGTTATCCATAACTATTCTTTAGTGTAAACCAAAAATTTTAATGATTTTGCTATACTTCCTTTAGCAAAAATCTTTCCATATAACTCTTTTCATTGTTTCAGATTTTAATATAAATTCAAATAGTTATGTAAAGTCTCTCTCTTTCATTGAGCTTTGTTCGGGGAATTTTGAAATAATCTACTGCCTTTGTAGAATCCCCTCTCTTTATTTATTTATTTTTCTCTCGTTTCCATCCCGACACCTCAAAAAGATGCGGGGAAGCAGAGATGGGATAAAAGCAAGTCCACTCACCTCTGCGCCGCTCTGCAGTCTCCCCATGTCTTCGCTGTGGCAGGGACTCAGCTGCAAATGCGCGCCAAAAGGGGTGACCTTCTTCGGATCAATTCCGTTCCACGCATGCCACGAGAGATAGTCGAACTCATTCAAGGGGTGTTTTTTTGAAAGGGTGCACTTTTTCATTCTTCATCTGTATTAATTGGAATAGCTCACGGTCAATTAATAATATTAAATCTACAGTATTAGAAAAGAATTCAGTTGCACGTAAAGGGTAACTTATAGAATAACGAAGTCCGGTAAAATGAAATTGGTACAGAGTGACCAGTAGAATAGAGAGAGAACTGTTTTTATTTGTTTTAAGTTATGCGTTACAATTACATTGAAGCGTCATTTGCTTCAAACAGTTGTAGCTAGTGAAAGTATAGTTGAAAATTAACTTATTATAGCATATCATTATATAATGAGAAGCCAAATACTAATAGACGGACTTACTGAGCGGGTATTTTTTGAAAGGCTACACTTCCCATCATGTTGATTAATTGGAATAGCTCACGGTCAATTAATAATATTAAATCTACAGTATTAGAAAAGAATTCGGTTGCAAGTAAAGGCTAACTTATAGGATAGCGAAGTCCGGTAAAATGAAATTGGTTTTGTTACAGAGTGGCCAGTAGAGTAGAGAGAGAACTGTTTTTATTTGTTTTAAGTTATGCGTTACAATTACATTGAAGCGTTATTTGCTTCAAACAATTGTAGCTAGTGAAAGTATAATTGAAAATTAACTTATTATAGTATATCATTATATAATGAGAAGCCAAATTATAATAGACGGACTTACTGAACGGGTATTTTTTGAAAGGCTACACTTCCCATCATGTTGATTAATTGGAATAGCTCACGGTCAATTAATAATATTAAATCTACAGTATTAGAAAAGAATTCGGTTGCAAGCAAAGGCTAACTTATAGGATAGCGAAGTCCGGTAAAATGAAATTGGTTTTGTTACAGAGTGACCAGTAGAGTAGAGAGAAAACTGTTTTTATTTGTTTTAAGTTATGCGTTACAATTACATTGAAGCGTTATTTGCTTCAAACAATTGTAGCTAGTGAAAGTATAATTGAAAATTAACTTATTATAGTATATCATTATATAATGAGAAGTCAAATAATAATAGACGGACTTACTGAACGGGTATTTTTTGAAAGGCTACACTTCCCATCGCGTTTGTTAATTGGAATAGCTCACGGTCAATTAATAATATTAAATCTACAGCATTAGAAAAGAATTTGATTGTAAGTAAACGCTACAGGTGGAATAATGAAGTCCGGCAAAAGGAATTTTGTTTTTGGTCACTTAGTGACCGGTAGAGTAGAGAGGGAAATATTCGATTTTATTTTAAGTTATGCGTAATAATTACATTGAAGTGTCACTTGCTTCAAAAAATTATCTCGAATGAAAGTATAGTTGAAAATGAACTTAGTATATATCATTATATAGCGAGAATTTAACTAATAATAGACGAACTTACTGAAGGAGTGTTTTTGAAAGTACGCACTTTGTATTCTTCATTACCTATTAAGTAGAATAGCTCACAACTAATAACATTATATCTAGAGTATTAGAAAAGAATTCAGTCCTACGTAAAAGCTACAGTTGGAATAATGAAGTCCTTTAAAAGGAAATTTGTTTTGTCACCTAGTGACCAGTAGAGTAGAGAGAGAACTGTTTTATTTATTTATTTTTTTTATATACATTACAATTACCTTGAAGTGGCATTTGCTTCAAAAATTGTCTTTGATGTAGAGTGTGCTAGAAAAGGACACGATTGTACGTAAAGGCCACAGCTTGGAACAATGCAGTCTGATAAAAGTTCGTCGCCAGTGATCGATAGAGTAGAGAGTGGAATGGTTTAATTTATTTTTAAGTATGTTTTACAATTTCTGTAACAATGGCGGAGAAATTTAAAAAATATCGGAAAAACTCGAGTAGTCATTTTCAAATAATTTGAACAATATTAGGATTATTATTAATAAGTAATGAAATATTTCTGAAAATAAATAAACGTTCAAACTATTATTAATGTGATTATGACAAAATCAATGTTTTAATTATTTTAGATAAATGTTTTAATGTATTGAAAACTGTAGAGATTTAAGATTGTCAAATTATGAGACAGCGGGTGAGAGGAGGGGAAATGTTCCCCCTCATATAATAAAAAGGTTTCTCAGAAAATAAACAAAGTATCGGAGCAGGTAATCATTATTCCCGTTATAATTTGTAAGTATTAAAGCCTCTGGAAGTACTTGAAATGTTATTTGCATTAATACTGATACGAAAGAAATAAAACTGCGGGTTGAAAGTTTCAAATATTATATAAAATCTATTCAAAGTATAAATGTAACTTGTAGAACTGACATTGAGGTTCCTGATCTGCAGATTTACCTACTCTTTAGGAATGCAATCAACATTTAATAGTAGTTTTATGTACATAATTGCTTTTTAAGAGAAATACCAAACACTAAAGGCAAAAATAATACACTTTGGAAGAGCTCATGAAATTTAAAAATATTTTCTTAATTTGGATGTGGAAGATCTGGGTCATTTTCAAAATCTGTCTATGTTTTGGAATAACAAAATCAAATGTTTAGAAATAATCAGAAAGTTTTAATTTTTTGTAAATAATTATATTACCTCATAAACATTAATATACAAGCATCAGCAGAGATCAAATTACTAATTTAACATTTTAAAACTAATTTTTAAATTTTAATAAACTTAGTAATGACATGAGTGAGTACGATAATGACATCTACGGCAATGACAAATTAAGCAAAATATTTTTATTTTTCCTCAGGCATAAATGGCAGCCATTATATCTTCTGGCTCATACAATGATTTTCTATTTCTTATATAATAAAAGCAGATTAAGAAATAAAAGTTCATTTAATTATCAATTAGAAGTGGGTACGGTAATGACGTACAAAAATAATACTCACCAAAGCATTCAAAGTCTTTGCTTGTTTTATTGAAACTATAAAACTATTTACTCTATTCAACTAAACCTGATAACAAGTTGACTTTTAAAGATTATTTTTGCCTTGATGAAAAGCCATGTGCTGCCCTCTAAAAAATTGCAGATGAACTTTTTGTCAGAAGCATGGCAATAACACTCGTTATTAGGACACGGTTTAAAAAAATTATTAAGAATTATAGATCAGTTTAATTAACAAAAATAAATATCTTTTTAATTGGTAGCATCTTAATAAATAAAGATACATTTAAAAAATTATAACCATCTGTTTTAAATAGAACTTAGTCAAATCTTTACCTAATAAATTGCTTGTTGGGACCACCTACGGTAAGACATTTTGACTACAAAAGAATATATTTCTTATTTTTAATTTTTTTTTTATAAATAATAATACATCTGTGAATTATCATTAAAAAACATGATAGTAAAAATGCAATAATTAAAATTATGATATTTAACTATTTTTCTGTGCAAATGTGAAAAGACAGTAAAACACGACACTTTCACGGTCAATCAAGTTAAATCTAGAACTGAAACATTAGAAAATAATTCAGTTGTGCGTAAAGGCTACAGGAGTGATGAAGTCCGGTAAGAGGAAATTTGTTTTGTTCTAGTGGTTGGTAGAGTAGGGAGTGAAATGCTTTAATTTATTTTAAATCATGCGTTATAAATGCAGTGACGCAGCATTTGTATATTTTCAATAGTTAATGAAACTAAAAAAAAAAATACTCGCAAGTAAATTTTTAGGCTTTGCTGTTAGAGAACTAGCAACATAACTTGGTTATCAAATATCTTTCAGATTTAGTGTTAAAATTATAACGATAATTTTCATTCATTATGTATATTTAAAAAAAAATTAATACATTAGACATTAAATTCTATTATGAGTGGATTAAAAATCCCCCCCGTTAAATATATCTTTTTGACTAACTAGCCATATCTAGAAATATACAGAATAAAATATATTGTCTTTATTAAATCTTAAATTGTGTGTTTAGAGGGAGAAATATTACTTTATAGTATGACTATAAATGCTTTTTTGTATGCAGGCCTTGAAAAAAAGAGAAAACTAATTACCTCCTACTAAAACTACTGCAAAAAATCGTATAAAAATAGTACCATTCGACTTGAGAAAGTATCTACACTATATGGCCATAGGTGACAAGTCACTTGCAATTTTAGACATTTTGTTAAATATCTAAAAAAATACATGAGGAATTAACCTGAAACTGCAGGTGTGTAAACAATATAGTATAAGTTATATATTTCCGCGAAGATTTTTTTCCCGAAACCCCATAGGGGACCCTCAACAAATTGAAAAAGAACGAATATCTTTTGGATAACCCTTTAAAAACTAATGTAGCAAAAGAGTTCAAACTCGAGATTATTAATAAGTGGCTTATTGTAATATACTGTGTTCATTTTTATGAGGATAGCATGTATAATCGTAGAGAAATGAAGTTTTTTATAAAAACAGTCTCAAATTTCGCCAAGTTTTTTTGCTTTTAATTTGCAGAATTCATATAAAAAAAAAAGTTCTTTTCAGAAAATATGACGAACAACATTGTACATAATACCCTGCAATCAGAATGAAAAAATAATAAAAATTGCATGAAAAATGAGCAGGTTTACTAAATAATTAATTAACTGCACGTGCTCGAACGTAATCAAAATATAATTTGCATAATGTGTTAGCTAAATGTATAGAGCAACTTTTGTGAAAATCTCAAAAACATAGTTTGGAAAGTCTGATAATAATCGTTTATACAATAAGCTCAAAATCCGTTACTCCCAAAAGGAAGCAAAAAGATGAGGGGCTGTATCCAAATACAGTAGTATGCGCAATATTGTGTATGCTATATTGGCACTAATCAATGGATATATGGATACAACTCTTCATCTTTTTGCTTCATTTTGGGAACAACGGATTTTGAGATTATTATATAAACGATTATTATCAGACTTTTCAAACTATGTTTTTGAGACTTTTACAAAAGTTGCTCTATAAATTTAGCTAATACATTATGCACATTATATTTTGATTGCATTCGCACATACGCAGTGAAAAAATTTTTAATAAACCTGCTCATTTTTCACACAATTTTTATTATTTTTTAATTCTGATTGCAAAGTATTGTGTACAATGTTGTTCGTCATATTTTCTGAAAAGAACCTTTTTTTATATAAACTCTGCAAATTATAAGCAAAAAACTTGGCGAAATTTGGGACTGTTTTTATAAAAACCTTAATTTCTCTACGAGTATACATGCTATCCTCATAAAAATGAATACAGTATATTACAATAAGCCACTTATTAATAATCTCGAGTTTGAACGCTTTTCCTACTTTAGTTTTTACAGGGTTATCCAAAAGATATTCGTTCTTTTTCAATTTGTTGACGGTCCGCTATGGGGTTTCGGGAAAAAAATCTTCGCGGAAATATATGAGCTATAGTATGTTGTTTACACACCTGCAGTTTTAGATTAATTCCTCATGTATTTTTCTAGATATTTAACAAAACATCTAAAATTGCAAGTGACCGGTCACCTTTGGCAATATAGTGTATTAAAGCGCCATAAATTATGCATTAAAAACTATAGCTTTTCAATTGGTAACACCCACTTTTGAAACTTTATTTCATTTCTTTGGTTCAAATCAGGCCGGAAAGCATGCAAGGTGTACCAAAAGTCACAACCTACGCACCTTACCTCAGAAATATCTTACCCAATGTAACTCAGAAGATGATCGAGTAGACTACCTTTCACTTCTTGGTAGTTATGAGCCGCAGTAGAAATTTATTTCTTACTGAATTGCTGGAGATAATATTATTATAGCATTCCATAATTCTCGCCGGTGAAATTGGGTAAGATCTTGTAAGCTATTGCATTCAAGGCTCCCCACAGGAAAAAGATGTATAGGGGTCAATATCTGAAAACCGGACAATTTCATTAAAAAAAAATTATTTTTTTAAATAAATGTACCAATTACCACATACATTTATATACTATGATACATGTTACTTACTACTATGATACTTACATACTATGATACTTTATAATTAAAATTTAATACGCAATTATATTTTTAAAAAATATTAATTTTTTATTTCAAATATTTTGCATCAATTAAATAAATTGAGCTGATCTACAATTTTTTTTCTGACCATTATCAAGAATATATACATGTGTGTGGCAGAAAGAAAAGTTTGCCATTCTTTTCCGTAAAAAGAAAACTTAAAGAAAGAAAAAAATATTCATATAAGCAGGGGTGTGGAATTTCTAGACAGTCTTACCAGCCAAGGATTTATTTAACCAGCCAGTAAAATTAACGTACAATTAAAAATTTTTATTACAAAATTTACGCAACTCAAATAAAGTTGATTACTATTACTATATAGTGCATTTTCATATTTTTTCCCTGTAAAATTAAGAAGTATAAATAAGAGATGAAAGTTTAATATAAAACAGAACTTAGTACCCTGTTTACATCGCAGTCATTAGGAAAGTTGAAAAACATCTAACTACTAAAAAAAAAAAAGTAAAATGAGGGATTTCCCCGCTCTTGCATATAAGAATTATAAAAGAAATTACCTTGATATCCATTGTTTAATATTTAAAAAATAAATAAAAATGTAAAATAAAATTTAAGTAAAAAAAATTATATTATAAATCGTTAGCTGCATAAAGTTTCAAATTTAGGTTTTAGAGAATGAGACTGATAAAAATAAAATTCATGGCAGCTTTTAATGGTTATGCAGTTTAAAATAAATAAATAAAATAAATATTGTTATTAAAAAAAAATACCGTAGTAAGTAAAAATAAATGCTTATTACAGTATTAAACCCAGTATTTTTAGGTTAATTTCTGATAAAAAGCAAGGGTAATTGGTTGTAAATTATAAACTTAAAATTCTTTCACTTCATTGAATAGGTTAGAATGACAGAGCCCTCTATCGCATTAAACAAATAGGAATCACTTATGCAACATAGAAATTTGTCACGATTTCAATAATTAATTTAAAAGCAACTAATTAAAAATTCAAAAATTTTTCTAATGAAACTTTTAAGTTATTTACCGTCAAATCTTGACGGGCAGTATCTAGTTTAATTTTAATTCAACTTATTACTGAGTGATCTATATTTTATTTATTTTATTAAAATATGACTGGTTCTACACAAAATATTTTTATTTGGTACCGGTCAAATTACCGGTTGTTGGCATATTTAGTGTTAAACTCAAAAACGTATTATGCTAAAGGTAGAATAATATATATATATTTTAAAACGTTAATTTAATCAATTGCCCTTTTATTTATTTTTATATAATTCTTTATTTCTTTTATTTATTTATTTATTTATTTGTATTAATTTATTCATTTTCTTTATTTTATTTTGTATTCATTCAGTACTTATTAAGTTTATTCCTATTTTTTCATTCTAGTTTAACTAAAAGTTAATCTACGTCTTTTCTTGATTTCTTCAATCATTTTCATTCCTTTTATTTTTTTGGGCTTAAGATGGCAACACTAAACATTATTGTTATTAATCCAGTTCCAATTTACATTTTTCCTTTCTCACACCAGATGGCAGCACAGTTATGGGTTTCACTCAGATGCTCAACTAGAGATCACATGTTAAATTAGTCTTAACTTTGTTTTCCATGCTGATATGCAGTAGTTTTGATTCTTAGTATATCATTTAGGTATTGTGCTCTAATATCCTGTATGAGGTGTATCTTTCTTTGGATATCTTAGCTTTTTATTATCTATTTTCTGTAATGTTTGCGTTATAAGGAGCTAAATTTTGTCATTTTAGGCTTAATGCCGACAAAATTGGATGAAATAACGCATCTTCTATGAATGAACTCACAAGCTTCTCTGATGATTCTGTGAGTCATTCATAGTTTCTTATTTTACATACTGGTTTCCTATGCTCATTTCTAAATCACCTTTAAAATTTTATCAATTTCTTCATATATTTGTGATTTCAA
The DNA here is from genome assembly GCA_963932465.1 of Maratus speciosus. NCBI lineage: Eukaryota > Metazoa > Arthropoda > Arachnida > Araneae > Salticidae > Maratus > Maratus speciosus. The sequence goes on along the minus strand of OZ010800.1, from coordinate 287,554,460 downwards.
ATTTATTATATATATATATATATATATATATTGCGCACAAACTATGTGTATTATCTTATGATTTCTACTAATGTAGTAATTTGATACCTATCTATAAGAAATTCCATTTTATGTTGCATTTTTGTCATCTTTCATGGCATATTTATAACTTCGTTTCATATTCACTGTTGCACATTGGTTATCATATACTTTTTATGTCTGTGTTATGAATATTTGCTAAATTATAAATTTAATTTCAATTATTGGAAATCGATGACGATTTGTTATATATTATGGTTATATATATATAACTTGAAACCAAAAAAAAAACTGAATCGAATACTTTAAACTTTAATACATTTAAATATAATATTTTTCAAAATTCCTGTTAATAGGTGTGAGGGGAGAATTAACCCATTAACCGCCGGAACTATGTCATAGGGATCTTGAATATTTTTGCAGAAAAACGTTTGCCACCATAAATTTTTAAAGATAATATTCCCTTCATATAATTATCTAAGTTTCTGTTATTAGATAAAGAAAAATTTTTTGTTCAAAAATAGTGGTATCTTGATAGTTTATTTAAGGCTCCGCTTCACTCAAACTCCCCGATCGCGAAATCCTATGTTAGCCTATGGGAAAACTTTGAAGAGCGATGACTCATTACCTAATATAATTATTAAAATACCGTTTTCACCATCAAAAAGTAGTCGTCAGATTCGGATGATGTGCGTTTTTAAAAATTGTCTCCGTAAATTTTAAGTCTATCAAAAATCACTAGAAACTTTGAAATTTCCATTTGATTAAGTTTTATCATCTTCTTAAATACACTTAAAATTTAGCGTGAAGCGGCCCCTTAAGCATGTGCATTTATTTTTATCGTTGCGTCAACGCAACACCAGCGGTTAATGGGTTAAGTTTAAAAATGAAAGAAGGAATTGGAAAATACACTGGATATCAAAAATTAAGGAAAAGTCACAAAATGCTAATTTTCAAATACGCGAACACTCAAAAGGAAATAATATAATTCGAGTAATTACTATCTCTACAACACAGCTAGCCTATATAACATCTCGTTCATGTCACAAGTGTCACAGTCACTACGGTGAAGCAAAAAATAGGAAATTCCATACATCTCATTATGAGTCTCAAATGATCACTATATGTGACTCCACTGAGAAGTCAATGTGACTGCTGCTTTGTGATGAGTCACCAGGTGACTTTACAAGGTAGTTAAAGTGTGACTCTTATGTGACTGTCATTTTGAGACTCAATTTCATAGTCATCATGAACGTTGCATTATGATAAGTCACCAAATAATATCATATTATAGTCACATGGATACTTTTCCCGAAAGAGCACAATGGTGACTTCACAGTAGTCTCTCTGTCACCTGAAAGTCATCATGTGACTTTAATGTGACATTATTTGATAACTTATCACAATGCAGCGTTCACGATGACTTTGAAATTGAGTCTACAAATGATAGTCACATGAAAGTCACAATGTAACTACATTGTAAAGTCACATGGTGACTCGTCCCAAAGTAGCAGTCACAGTGACGTCTCAGTGGAGTCACATATAGTGATCATTTGAGAGTCATAATGAGATGTATGGAATTTCCTATTTTTTTGCTTCACCGTAGTGACTGTGACATTTGTGACCATGTGTGACATGAATGAGATGTTATATGGACTAGCCGTGTTGTAGATATAGTAATTACTTGAATTAAATTATTTCCTTTTGAGTGTTTGCGTATTTGAAAATTAGCATTTTGTGACTTTTCCTTAATTTTTGATAACCAGTGTATTTACAAAATTTATATGAGCCTAAATTAATCACTCTAATGCGTAATTGAGAACGAGAAAAATTCTTGATAAATATACCTTGATTTTAATTTAAACAATACCCTTAAACGATACTTAGATTAAACGACACTTACTTAGATCCACTCCCACTAAATAAAAAGGATTACAAAATATCGTACAAACAGAAACCTTCCTTGCTTATAACTCTTACGACATTTTCTGAACGCTCTTAAAAGACCCCAACTTGGAATATTTTACTATGTAATGTGATTTATATTAAACGGTTTTCTTGTCACTGAAAAAAAAAAAAGAAAACGAAAGATTCAACTCCATTTTCATTTATTTTGGATTAAAAAGATTTGTTGCATTCTTGGCAAAATCTTCCACATTTTATGCTCGGGAGAACATCTGTGGCTTTCCAAAAGTTGAGATTCAAGGAAGAAAAGAAATACGTCATCATTTACATGTTCTTTATTACCGTGGTAAGAAGTCAGAATAAATAAGACAGTTATTTATCATGACAACTGAGTGTCAGAAAGTTTTTTGCCTTTTTAGAACCGATAATGAACAGTTAAAATTGAATAAATTTCGAATTGTCGATCAATGAACAATTGCTCTGTAAATGAAAACAACAGCAATAGTAATAATAATGAAGTCTTATTGGAAGGTTTTATTTACACGCCATATTGGTTGGGGGACGACAAAAGGTGATAGATGTACAGTCGTGGAAAAAAAAAGTAAACACCCCCTACTAACTCCTCAACAAATCATCATAGAAGAAAGTTACTGGTACCGAACGATTGGAAATAAGGTCTACTTTTAAATGATGCATATAAAATTTTCTTAGGTTGTCATCTACATATTAAAACGAATCCTATCTTCATTTTTTTCAATGGCAATACCCAATTTTAACGAGATATTTCAAATCTTCGGTTCAAACTATCCCTAGACACCAAATTTCAAGTCATTTGAATGATAAGTTTTTGAATTATAAACATTCAAAATTGAGTGCTTCTAATGTTAAATTATATTTTCATATTTTCATTTATATCTCCCGAAATTATGCTCCTAATGTGCTAATTTTTTTTTGTGGCAGTAATTCTAATATACCCAAACATAAATAAGCTGAATTTGCAATTTTTATAATTTTATGATATGAATTACGAAATTCATATTCGAAAAAATTATGAATTGCAACCTACAAGTTTTTTAATGGATTTAGATTTATTAAGTCCTGCTTTATGGAAATTCAAAAATTTCACATTTTTCTTCCAAGTAGTTTTCAAATGATGCTTAAAAAACGGCAAAATGATGGTTTAAGGGGCCGTCTATGATGGAAGTGAGTAGACATTTTGAAATTTATTCTGCCGTACTGTAATCTAACAGTCTTCATTGACTCCTTGAGTGGCGCTTAAAGTGCCTTGATCAAGGAAGCGGCTCTCTCGGTTAACAATCCAGTACGGAACTTCAATTTGGATACAGCCCTTAAAATACGCTCGTTTTAAAATAATTAATTTCTCGGAAACTTATGGTACGAATTGCATAAAAATTCGTTTTTAGACTAATTGAAGGGTGTAGAGTTAATTTATGCTGTCAGAATTGGGTACTGCTATTGAAAAAAAAAAAAAACAAAGTTATGGTTCGTTTTAATATGTAGGTGGCCCCCTAAGCAAATTTTATATACATCATTTAAAAGTAGACTTTATTTCCAATCGTTCGGTACCAGTAACTTTCTTCTACGATAATTTGTTGAGGAGTTAGTAGGGGGTGTTTACTTTTTTTTTTCCACGACTGTACATATATAACGTTATCACTTTAGGGGGAGGGGGGTGTTCTGGCACTTGATATCGTAAGATATCTACAAGGGGGGTGGGGGTTGCCTTTTGACATCGTTTTCATTTTTGATCCATTTAATTTTTCTTTTCTTCTTTTTGTAACATTTTCTTAACATCAAAATAATCTGTTATTATATTTTTTTAGTCTGTTATTTATTTTTATGAAAATACAAAGTTATTATTAAAGTCAATAAATAATTATAAAATCATATTACTCCAAAATATGGAACACCCCCGATGATCGGCAAACCAATTGTTCTGCCATATGGCCATATAATCCAATGTTGGAGGAAATTTCATGTATAATAATGATATTTTATCAACTCCTTCTCTTCATTTGAATGAATAAAGTATGCAAATAATAAATGTATACCAATGTCTGTGTATCACAGCAATCATATAAAAAGAAAGAAAAAAATAATAATAAAAAGAATTTTTAGACGTTGATAACAATACATTAAGAGGGGGGAGGGGGTTCGAGGAATGATAACATATCGTATTGTTAGGGGGAAGGGGTTAAAAATAAACGTTATATATATACAGCCTCTTGTGGCCAGCTGCCCCGGTTTACTCCGGACGACCCGATTTTTTGAAGTCCCAACATCCCATTATATTTATGTACCGATTTCGAAGCCGCTGTCACTTTTATGTTTTTCTGTCCGCTATTTTGTTACGATAGACATAGCAACACTAGTTGTAACGATTAGAAATTAATTTAAATAAATACAAAGTAAAAACAAGTGGGTAAATGTAATCACAGATCGCACAGAGGGTTTCGTTTAATATTCCTTTCAAAACACTTGATCCTTTTGCAAAATCTGTTAGTTCCACATTTCGCAACCAGGGGGCGCACTCTATTCTAAACAAACCTCTATCCGAACGAAACTCCGTTTTACAACCTATACGTAGATATATTAGTCGAGGGAGTCGGGTCCATAACACCCGAGATAGGTAGGCGCACCCTGGCGGTAAAAAGTGGAGCTAAAATATGTAAGTCTATGGTGCGAATATGAAAGAGCGGTCAAAGGGGTGTCGGCAAAAGTTAGAAAAGTGCCTCCCGGGTGAAAAGGGAGAGGGAAGGATAAAAAATTGCTTAAAATACACAAATTAGAGCCCGGAGGGTAATTACCCAGCAAAGAGGAAATTGCTGGCCAGCAGCATGATAGGCGCTGGCTATGATGGAGAAGTGCTGGCTAAAGGTCTACCACTGCATGACCGCTGCTGGACAGCTTCAGTCAACTTTGCTGTTGGAAATCATCAGATAAAATTCTGGTGAACTTCCGTTTTATCTCATGCGCTAGCCTACCACAACATGGAAGTGGACGAACTTTTGCAGTTGCTGGGAACCCTTACGCTAGATGACGTTGCGAATATCGAAGACATTGAGTATTTGAACACAAATCTGAAATGAATATCTTAACACAATTTAAGCTGTGAAGCTATTTTTTTTAAAACTGTAAATAATATAGCACCACTGCCACCAACAAAATAAATAAGTAAATGATTAAATAAATAAATTCTTTATTTCAATGCACATTTTTTTCTCCTTAAATCTGGTTTTACTAAGTTACAAAGGATTTCGGTTTTCATAATTTACACAGTTGAGAATCAATAATTAAAAAAATAAGCACAAAAAAAGGCGTACAAAATATATAGGATTTCTATACAATACAATAATTTCTATACCAGTTTAATGATTAGGAACGTAAATCACAAAAGAAACAAACTTGAAATAGTGTAATGAGAGCTTGAAAACTTACGAGCGGTCGTAGAATACTCTGATAGTATACTTGTTCATGTCCGATCACGAAAACCAAACAGCACCTGAGTGCGGTTAGTGTTTGGGGTAGGTGACCACATGGAAACCGCTGCAAGTTCAAATAGTTTTATAGGCACTTGTACAGATATTTCTATAGCTCTTGGTGAGACTAGCTTACAGAAAAAAGGGCCATAATTCTATAATACTTTGTTTTTTTTTATAGAATTCTATAAAAAAAAAAATTGTAAGGGAAAGTTTGGGCCAGCAAAGGAATAGCAGTGGGATAGGTGTTAGCACTGCAGGAAAAGTGCCGGATTGAAATAATGTGAGGGCATACCAATGCTGACCTGCTGTTGGCCATCACTGATGGGCTAGCTGCATTCCGCACGGACACTTTTGTACTTGTTTAAGTAATGGCACCATTTCACTTTATCGCTGATGGCAATGCTGGCTGCCACCTTTTTTCCAGCTGATGGCCCATTGTTTCTTTCTTTGCTGGGTAATGTAAGACTTTTTGAAAATTTTTTGATTTATCGTGAGCTCGCAAGTGTTCTGCTATAGGTATGCAAATTTTCAAGTCTCCAACTTAATTAGGGGCTGAGTTAGAAAAATTGCTTAAAATACACAAGTTAGAGACCGGAGGGGTAAATATGAGACTTTTTGAAAATTTTATGATTTTTTGTATGATCGAAAGTGTTCTGCTATAACTATGCAAAATTTCATGTCTCCAACTTAATTAAAGCCTGAGTTAGAAAAATTGCTTAAAATACACAAGTTAGAGACCGGAGAGGTAAATTTAAGACTTTTTGAAATTTTTATGATTTGTCATGTGATCGCAAGTGTTTAGCTATAAGTACACAAAATTTCAAACCTCCAACTTAATTAGGGGGCTGAGTTAGAAAGATTGCTTGAAATACACAAGTTAGAGACCGGAAGGATAAATATAAGACTGTTTAAAATTTTTATGATTTGTCGTGTGATCGCAAGTATTTAGCTATAATTATGCAAAATTTCGAGTCTTCAACTTAAGTAGGGGCTGAGTTAGAAAAAAAAAGGCTTAAAATACACAAATTAGAGCCCAGAGGGTTAAATATAAGACTTTTTCTAAATTTTATGATTTGTCGTTTGATCGCAAGTGCTTAGCTATAATTTTGAAAAATTTCAAGTCTTCAACTTAATTAGGGGCTGAGTTAGAAAAAAAAAAAGCTTAAAATACACAAGTTAGAGCCCAGAGGGTTAAATATAAGACTTTTTCGAAATTTTATGATTTGTCGTTTGATGTGAGGTGTTCAGCTATAAGTATGCAAAATTTCAAGTCTCCAACGTATATAGTTTCTGAGAACGGGCACTGTGACGGATAGACAGAAGAGGAGCAAGACGAATAGGGTTTCGTCAGATGAACAAAACTCTAATATTAAAGGGTAAAACCGATTTTACTTTTCAAGATACATTTTGTTTATTTTTAAAATAAGGATTTTATTGAATAATAGCAATATCGTTTAAATAAATCTCTAATCTCTAAAACCCTAAAAAAAATAATTTTTAAACATTAAAATCAAGTCTTTTACAGTGGTATCTAGCGTAAAAAGATAAAAGTATTATTACAGGGGTTACATTTATTAAATTTGTTATTTTATTTTGAAAATTTATGCACAAATTTAAAGAACATGTTGTTTATACAAACATTCTTTACTTGTTTTTACAAAATTTTAAAGAAATTTTTATATTTAAAATTGAGGTAACATAGATAACAAAAAATAAAATAAAATAAAAATAAAAAAGCTCCTTCGTCAAAAATTAGATTTGTTGCTTTCGACTCTGAACATCGGATGACAAAAGTCACAACTGCACCAGATTTTCTTTCTAGAAAAGTGTTTTCTCCAATATAAGGTTTGTTGGGGTAACTGGAACCACGAGGTAACTGGGCCATAGGCTATTTTATAAAAAACTGTTGGCGTTTTTTAAGTTTTAGCTTTTGTGAGCAATGCTTCTTTATCTCTACTTCCTAAAACAACGTGTATCAACTCAATCATAACTCTCACTTTGCTGTGATAGGTTGTCAAAAATTTACGTTTCTTTTTTTAAAAACAACGTCAATATGTTGAACTTCCTCGGATTTTTATTAAAATACTGTAAGTACTTTTATTAAACAATCTTTTTTTTTTTTTAAAGATTAGACATATAATTACATTAATATTATTAGGTATCTGTACATATTTACTTCATGTTTTAAATGTAAGCCCGCTGTCACAGTTACCCAATAAATGTTTCAAGAATGGGGTAACTGGGACATGTATCCGGGGTAACAGGGCCATGCTGGATCCAGTTACCCCAATAGTTATAAATAATTTTTTTGTGTTTCTCTTACTACGGGAAGTAAATTTCTCCATTGGTTTTTGCTCACAATAAAGAAAATGATAGAATACCTTATTAAAATAACGTAATGAAATTAAAAAAAAAAAAGCATATTGAGTGGTATCAAACCAAATTTCTTGACCCCTTGAGAGGCGGTGATGCCGTTATGGCATCACTTAATTTTAATTCCTAATTGCCACATTGGCACCTGAATTTTAAAATTAAAATTTAACCTTTATTAAGTACGCGAACATATACTTTTAGGTGTTTTCAGATAGATTCTCTTGTAAATATTGGTGTCATTAAATTATTTCAACATTTTACGAATGCAAGTACCTTGCCCCTGAAAGCCTGATAGCCAGACCTTGAAATTGTACTATACACAAGGGTCGCATTCTATAGGCATAGCTGCCAATTTTTGCGCTTTCTTGCTACCACTAAAATTTAATAGAGATTTTCGTTTTGTTTAATCATAAGATTTCGACGATAAAATAAGACAAAATTTACTATAATATTTTAGTGGTAAGAAGAAAGCGTAAAAGTTGGCAGCTATGCTATAGGGAATCTTTTGTCGTCCATACCACTATTTTGAAAATAATATCTTCATCGCACCTTTCTTTAAGGAACAATAAAATTTTCCCTATATAATGCGACCCCTGGATAAAGATTAAGTACTTACGTAGCTTTTTGTTCAGAGATTTACCTTGCTATTTTTTCCTTAAAATACCCATGTGACTTTTATATTTATTATCTATACTAACATAGTAAGTACATAAGTACTTACTTAAGTTATATATTTTTGGTATAAATAAATCTAATATTTTCACTTTTAGTGCTTTTTTATGGCACACTGACAGCAAAGGTTTCCCTTACAACGCTGTTTATTCACTTATAATTTACATGATCTGCCTGGTTTAAATTTTTGTAAGTTGTTTACACTTTTTCAAACAGGACCTGATATTCGATAGGAAAAAATATAAACGCGTGTGGAACATAGACCCTCCTGGTCCAGTTACCCCATTTTTGGGGGCAACTGGACCCATGAGGAAAGAAAGATGAAATATGCATATTTTTATATTTTTAAATATTAAAATGTAATTTTGAGCATTTCTGTCTGATAGAGGGAACCTAACTGAACACATCTACAGAAGTTCAGATTTTAATTGAAATGAACATTAGCTTTTTGAAGCTGAATTGTCAGAAGCTCCAGAGTCACATTGTAAAATCATGTCCCAGTTGCCCCAACTAACCTTACACTAAATTAATGACCGGATACTTTCAATTTTAGACATTTTGTCGAATACTTAAAGATATATTTGTCGGATTTTTCTGGAACTTCAGGATTATGAAGAATATGTCCTACTTCATATTTATCAACGGCGGTTTGATCAGAAGGACAGTTAGGGAGTCAACCAAATATCAAAGAAAAAGAATAATGTTTTTTTGATCACCCTGTAAAATAAAATGCACGAAATGATCTATCGCTATAGCTTACAAATATATGGACATTGTACAATATGTGTATTCATTTGTGGAATAATAAAACGTATATTCATGGAGATATTTCGATTTTTTTTAAGTTCAAAAAATTTTTGCATGTTTTTGTTTAGATCATGCAGGGTTTTTTTTACCAAATTTAACGCCAGTATCAGAAAATTTGGCAAAATGTAGTAGAAATACTATGGTGTAACTGAAATGTAAATATATTAAATATTTGATGAACTATAAGCAGTTGAATAATTTTTTTTTTTTTTTTTTTTTTTTTTGCCTGCGCTTGCGCACACGATTACAAATATTTTTTTTTCATGATTTGGTAGTCAACTCTATAGAGCAACTCATAATAAAAAATAAAAAAACTAGTCAAATATCGTGAAAATTCAGAAAGATATCGGCAATAAACTGAGATGACTTTTAGTTGTTCTCTAAAAATAGCTAAATGATAAAGGGTTTTCCATAAATTGTCTTTTTTAATTTTTAATTTTTACTTTTTTTAATTTTAATTTTTTATGGATGTCTTAGATCTTCTTGGAAAATCACCAGAACGAGCCTATTTCAAGAAAAAATAGAATTATCAAAATCTAAGCATTTCTTCTAAATCTACGCGTTGACATACATTATGTACAAACTCCTTTGCTGAAAGCCAGATAATCAAAAATGACAATTTTTAGAAAATTCCTTATCCTTCAGTAGCTTGTAAAGAGAAACTAAAAATTCGCTCCCTATATTGCCGATATCTTTCTGAATTTTCACGATATGTGACTCGCTTTTTTTTATGTGTTGCTCCATAAAGTTGACTATCAAATCATGAAAAAAAAATATTTTTTATCGTGCGCGCATACACAGATAAAACAAGTTGAACAGTTTAACAGTTTAGGCATTTAATACACATCCCAGTTGCCACCATCTTTACACCCTGTCTAAGAATAGCTGTATTTCTAAAACCCTATGTATTTCTAAACCACTAACTATGGAAAATTGATTATCATTCAGCTGCTTTTAGAGAGTAACTAAAAATCAGCTCACTCTATATCGCCAAAATATTTCTGAATTTTTACGATATTTGACTGGCTTTTTTATATTAGTTGCTCCATAGTGTTGACTATTAAAGCACGAAAAAAAATCTTTGTTATCGTTCGCGCATGCGCAGATAAAAAAAAAAGATTTCATTCAACTGCTCAAATATTCCATCAAATATTTAATATATTTACATTCCAATTACACCATATTATTTCTACTACACTTTGTCAAATTTTCTGAAACTGGCGTTAAATTTGGTAAAAAACCCTGCATGATATAAACAAAAAACATGCAAAATGTTTTTGAACTCTTAAAAAAAATCGATATATATCCATGAATATACGTTCTATTCTTCCACAAATGAATACACTTATTGTACAATATCCATATATTCGTAATCTATCGCTGTATATCATTTCATGCATTTTATTTTACAGGGTTGTCCAAAACATTATTCTTTTTCTTTGAATTTTTGTTGGTCCCTTAATTGTCCTTCTGTTCAAATCACCGTTGATAAATATGAAGTCGAACATATTCTTCATAATCTCGAAGGTCCAGAAAAATCCGACAAATATATCTTTAAATATTCGACAAAATATCTAAAATTGAAAGTGTCCGGTGATTAATGGCCATATAGTGTAGATAAATAGTACTTGCTGAGAGATATACCTTTCTTATTATATTTCTACTAAATGAAAATGCCGTGACAGAGGTTGCATTTCACAAGGAGAAACATTAAATTAAATTGTATGAAATTTAAATCTGAATATTTTTATATATATTACGCTAACGTACGTGGCACAGAAATTGCGATTATTTTTTATTGTTTAATGGCAACGCCTGAGAAACGCTTCTCATTGGTTATTGTGTAAAAGTCATTTGGCAGGATTTAGGCGGAGGTGAATCCGGTTTATTTACGTTTCGCGTTTATTTACTTGCGTTCTCTCTTTCGCTGCAGTTATGGAACTTCACAATATAGTTAGAAGTGGTCGTAAAAGATCTCAGCGAATGCTTGAAAGTGAACGCGAAGCCGCATTAAGAAGAGAAAATCGAAATAGATTGAATCGAGAACGGCGTCAAAGAGAGCATAAGCGATGGCCAAAATAGGCTTAATAACCATCGCATGGGCGAACGCGTTGCTTCTGAAATCCAAATTTCTGGAGCATATCTGTGGATATATAGTTATATTGGCGTGGTGTGTATATGACATCTGTGCCAAATAAATATTATTCAGTGATTTTTTTATGACGTCCACTCCAGTGTTATATTTTTCAACGACAGTCACGGCACAGTTTCTGCCCGGGCAACGCCGGGCGGATCAGCTATTGTTAATGAATCAGAACAGATTTATTAAAAGTGTTAATTAGATTAAAATACAGAAAGATTATATTACTCATGATGCTTAGATATATAGACTACTTAAAATTGTGTCTATAGTCACTTGGACAGCTTAATTTGATAGCTAAAAAATGGAGAAACGATATAATTGATAAAAATAAAGTAAGAATTGTTTAAAAAAAAAAAAAAAATCTTTTATAAACAGTGAATGTGAAAATCATAATTAATTTCAAGACATTCCTGACATTTCTAATAGATTTGCAATACGTTAATTTAGCTGGGGCACCTAACACATTTATGCAAAATTCGCTGGTTTTTTTTTTTTAATGCTTGGTAGAAAGCGGGAGCTAGTGAATTTATTAAACTAGAGAACAGGAATTCTGCTTTTTCAGAATTTAGTGTCGCCCCGACATTTCCATTACTCCATTTGCTTCTGGTGGACTGGTGGTTTCTATTATTATGAAACAGCCATAATAAATGAAGTGTTAGGTGAAGATGAAAGAGCAGCCGTAAGAAGTTAGAACTCTGATTTTCTGGTCAGAATGGGGGGGGGGGGGAATGGTCATAATTTTTTTTAACGATTGCTCTTTCATCTTCAACTAACGCTTCATTTATAATAGCTGTTTCATAATAATAGAAACCACCAGTCCATCAGAAGAAAATAACTCGGTTAATCGGGACTCTACTGTAGTGCAAAAAACATATTTCAATTTTAAGACTTAAAGCGCACGCTTTTATTTAATGTATAATGACGTCATTTGCATTAATATAGATACTTAAAATTAAATATAGTTTATAATAGCCCATGCTTTATCATAAATCATTCATTTATATTTTTCTCAAAATAGCACGTATTTTAATAAAAAAAATTTTTTTTTAATTTTTATGAGAAAATGGCAACAAAAAGATATAATTGCTATTTTTCAACTATTATTTCTTTACTTCCAACAGAAATGGAGTACTTGAATTGCCAAAATAAAACAAATGTCACTAAAAACTACAAAAAAAATTAATATCTCAAAAATAAATGGAGATGCTGTTTTCAAACAAATTGCATTAAAAAGTAATTTTTTTTCCCAATACGACGGTATAAACATTGAAAATGTGCGATGCTTAGAAGATTTAAAAAATGCTGTAGAGTATTTAATCGCACAATGAAACATCGGCTTTTGTTTTACGGCTTGCTTATACAAGGTAACGTTATTTATTGGAGACAAAATAAGCTGGAAGAAAGAAGTAGCATACCGGGGGCTAACAAATTGTTATTCTTATTCCTGTGTTGCATTGTAAGGTACGATAAAAGGAAAGAAAGAAACAGCCTTATTAAAACTGTCTTTTTAGGTAATATCATAAGACGAAAAGCAATATTTCAACTTGATTCAAACCTAAAATATATTATATGAACTTTAAAAAGTTCACTGTTTTACTTAAAAGGTGTCTAAAAATATAAAAGAGATGTTACAAGTTAAAAATATGCATTTTATTTAAAACTTCTTGGTACTTTCAAGCTTTTCCAAGATCTTCATCAGAGAATATTTTAATAACTAATTGCTGTTTATTTAAACAGATACGTCACTTCGTTTTGAAAATGAGGTAGCCAATAATTACTAGAACCGAACGTAGAAGTAGCTGATACTTCTACTTTCGGCAACTACTTCGGCAGTTTACTCTGCAATTTTAACACGTTGACGGACACTTGCGTACAAAGCCGTCAAAGCGAAGTTCATTATGTGGCATAATGATTGATTGACACCAGGATTTACATGAAAAAATATATGAAAATAAATAAAAGCTTAACTTCACGTACATTAAATAATGCAAAATTTAGTTTTAAGATACTGGTGCCAATTTAGGAATTAAAATTAAGTGGTATATATAACATACCGGTGCCCTTCAAGGGGTTAATACATTATTGAGATTTACTATCGCATGATCCCTATTGGAAATGAAGACTGTAGCATTTATAGCTAATTAGCCAAAAGTATATTAAATTACATTACGGTCAATGGGGAAAAATCGTTTCTAGTGCATTTTGATGATGTTGCATCATTTCGTACATTCACTGTGAAAAAAAAAAAACGGACTAAAAAACGGAGATTCTACTGGCAATGGAGACACCAGTACTATTTCCGTTTTTTAACTGAAATCCCCCCCCCCCCTAAATTCCAGAAAAACGGAACATTTTCTGTAATTTATGGGGGAAAATGTCCGTAAAAATACGGATTTCTGGAATTTATGGGAGGAGGGGGATTTCCGTTAAAAAACGGAAATAGCACTGGCCCCTCGATTACCAGTAGAACCTCCGTTTTTTTTTACAGTGCAGTGAAATTGATATTGATTTATGAATTCTACTAATGCAAGCATACTGTGGAATATACGGTGCAAAGAATTTATTATTTTGTTACAGGGCCACACAAAAGAATTACATTATGCAATGGTCTACGGTTAAACTGTTTGCAGTGTATTTTAATTATGTTATACTATTTCTATTATACTGATATTGATATACATTACTGACGTTTACTACAACAAGATACTTCTTGCAGAATATGATTTGCATATCATTTGTCGTTCATTTATAGGGACACACAAAAGATTTTGGAAAGATAACTGTATCCGAAATATTGTCTATTAGCGATAATTGCTGGAAATGCGTTTTCAGTTATGATGTGCGTTTTTAAGTTTAACTAAATTGTAAGTATTACGAGGTATGCATAAATGGCATAGATCATACACTATGACGCAAAAGTTTAGACAATGAAGAAATTCTTACATACTTTGAAAAATATTTATTCAATTTTCAAATCACTGCTTGAAATTAATGTGCTGTACATATAAACAATATTTATAACAAAGAAAAGTGGAATTGTGCATATTGCAATAAATTAAATGGTAACAAAAATAAACTGCTGTCTCAAAAGTTTAGACACAAATTAAATAAAATCGAAATAAACAATTTTTAAAAGCTGGTTGCGCATCCATGCTTATGTATTACGTCATATACACGAGATTGCATGGAAGAAACTAAATCTTGCATAGTTTGTGGATCGATATCGTACCATGCATTCTCGATAGATGTCTTAAGTTCCTTTTCAGAAGAGTATTGTCTAGCGTTGCTATAAACTTTGCGACACATGATGCTCCAAAGGTTTTCTATAGGGTTAAGATCTGGGCTACATGCTGGCCAGTCGAGAACTCTTATATTATGGGAATTAAACCAAGATTTTGAATGTTTTGCAGTGTGAATTGAAGCATTGTCTTGCTGAAATTCCCACTGAGGACCCCCTAGAAGCTCAGCAAATGGCAGTAGGTTTTCTTCTAATGTCTGTGTATAATGCTGTGAAGTTTGACGACCACTGGTGAAGGCCAGAGATACTTGTCCATTATAGCAAAAGGCTGCCCAAACCATCACCGAGCCCCCTCCTTGTCTGCGACTAAAAAAACGTCGAGGTTCCTTCCGCAAGTCATGCCAATACGATAAACAACCATCTGGACCATCCAGATTCCACTTTTTTTCATCGCTAAATATGACTGACTGCCATTTCTCTCTATATGACATATGCTTTCGAGCCCACATAAGTCTTTGTAACTTATGATGTGGTTTCAGAGCTGGTTTCTTCTGCATTTTGCTATAAACGATTGTTCCTTTTTCCAGAATTCGTCTACGAATCGTATCCTTTGATACAGAGAGTCCCGATGAGCTTTGAACTCCACGTACGCTCATTTGTTGAGTACTCGCTAGTCTTTGTATCAGGCGATCCTCTCGTACATTTGTCACACGTGGCCTCCCAGACCGACATTTTGCTTTATATTCGGAACCACTCGATAAAACTCGATAAATAGATTTTTTTGACCTATTAATAATAGCAGAAATTTCAGAAACGCTCTTCCCTTCACCTTTCAACTGCCAAATCCTTGAAACCTCATTCACTTGAATTTCTTTAGCTCTCGGCATGTCGACTATGAAGCGCAATCGTTTGCAGAACTTAAGTACTCCAAATTTGTGACATCATCGATTCTAAATTTGCATATGCCAGCGAATATTCAAAGAAATTTAGAATAGTGTCTAAACTTTTGCGACAAGCACATTTGAATTTTTATGAAAAAAATTAGTATTATAGCAAATAAAACGACTATCTTTTGTACATAGCATTTTAAATCAGTTTTTGAATATATTTACAGGTTTTTGTAATTCTGACGTCATAATTCTACATTTTAAAGCTGAATGACGTCATTGTCTAAACTTTTGCGTCATAGTGTATACAGACTACACAAAGGAATTCGTAAGTATTTCTGAATATGGCGTGAATTGCTTAAAGGTGATTTTTAATTGAGTTATGTATTTTCAAGCTGAACTATAATTAGCATACCAAAATATGTTTGTAGAGTATAAATAAAATCATATACAGGGCCACGCAAAGACCTGGAAAAATGATCGCTTAAGGATGCTAATTTCTGAAATTGTGATTTCAGTATATTTTTAAGCATATTTTTTGCCTGAATTAAATTTTAATTTAATACGTTGCGTGTTTAAAAATCTGGAGTTAATATACAGGACTGTACAAAAGAATTCAAGTATTTTTCACTAGAGAATTGAAATACTTTTTCGGCTATGGATGGTAATTGTTGTATCCTCTTTTTTCAAATGTGTTATGCGTTTTCTAAAACGATTACATAGGCATCTTATTGAAGATTTTTGCAGTGCGCGAGCAGCACGCCTGCTATATGGTGCGGTAGGCCAGTTCCAGGTTCGTTCGGCTGGAGATTTACGTATAAATTAGATTTTCGTTTTAAAGGAGGGGCCCGCTAGCAGGCGAAGCCAGCTAATTTATTTTCTTAAACAGCGAAGTATTGTCAAAATATACTAAAAGTGTTGGAAAGTGTTTCACTATCTATGCTTGATGCATTATTTATCTTTCTTGTTTTAAATCTTAAAGTAATGTGTTTTGAATGGTTATTTCATTTACCTTAAGTAATATTTTATTTTTACGTACCTTATAAATGCTATATTCCTTTATCTGAGTTTATTCTCTAACTTAAAATGATATGAAACACAAAGCAAACAAAAATCTTTATAGCGTGCAAGTTTATTCTTACAATACGTTCGGTACGATGCGAAAAACCTCCGTCAGAATTATTCGACTACAAAATGCAAGATATTTTAAATGGTTTTCCTTGCCACAGAGGAAAATAAAATTTCAACAGTATTTTTATTTATACTTTAAATGAAAAAATGATCTGTTGCATTATTGGCAAAAGTTTTCTCTTTTTATGCTTGAAAGAATGTTTGAGGCTTGCCAAAAAAGACGAGATTCACGGGATATAGAAAAAGAAAGTCTCATTATTTATTTATTTTTTATTATCATGGAGAAAAAATTAAATTAAGGTAGGGCAATTATTTATCGTGATGAATGCGCTTTTGAAAGATTCCGACTTTTTTGACATTTGATAAATTGGCACAAATATATTTTCAAACATCAAAAAATAAAACATACGTATCTTACTGAAAATTAACATAATAGGAAAGATGACACCCTTTTTCTCCCTTTCAAACATATTCATTAGCTGTAATGAAGTACCAGGAATTGATAAGACAGCTGATTACCTTAAAAGTTAGGAATGAATGATATTTTGTTTAAAATTTATTCCATCCAGTGTTTAGTTCTTGTTAAAATACTTTTATAAGTGGAAATGCAAAAACCTCGGGAAATTTGGTGATAAAACTGTGAAATTAGGAAATTTTGAACGGAAAAATGATTATAATACATGCACAAGCGACTGTTTTTTTTTTTTTATTATATTCGTACCACAATTTCAAAAAACTATTTTTTGCCATACACTTCTACAAGTTGAACAGTTTAACAGTTTAGGCATTTAATACACATCCCAGTTGACACCATCTTTACACCCTGTATAGGAATAGCTGTATTTCTAAAACCCAATGTATTTCTGAACCACTAACTATGGAAAATCGCTTATCATTCAGCTGCTTTTAGAGAGTAACTAAAAATCAGCTCACTCTATCGCCAAAATCTTTCTGAATTTTTACGATATTTGACTGGCTTTTTTACATTAGTTACTCCATAGTGTTGACTATTAAAGCATGAAAAAAAAAATTCTTTGTTATCGTTCGCGCATGCGCAGAAAAAAAATATTTCATACAACTGCTTATATTTCATCAAATGTTTAATATATTTATATTCCAATTGCACTATATTGTTTCTACTACATTTTCCCAAATTTTCTGAAACTGGCGTCAAATTTGGTTAAGAAATCCTGCATGATATAAGCAAAAAACATGCAAGAATTTTTTTAACTTTAAAAAATAAAACTATATCTGCATGAATATAAGTGCTATTCTTACACAAATGAATACACAGAGATCTATTTAGGAATATTTTGGGTCCTTAAAAGGATCCTTCACAAAAGTTTTTTTGCGGTTTTAAGGAGACATAGGACCTTTAAACTTTCGAAAAATGAGTTTTCGTTTTTGTCTTATTCTGAATTGTTTAAAATTTCTCAACAATATGCAAAAAACCCCATTCAAAAATTTGCATTATTTCTTGAGTTATAATCATTTATAGACGATGAGTATTATTGAAGATCTTTAAATATTGAAACTTTAAAACGCGTTTTCCCAGGTTAGTAAATTTGGAGTTTGCGCGCAGTGTTACTTTGAAACTATATAAACTACAGCTTTAAAAAATTAACCAAATATTCGTTTCTTTATAGTCTTCATGCTAAAACCAAAAAAATTCACATATTTTGGTTATTTTTTTATTTTTATTTATTTATTTATTTATTTTTTTAGCATTTGGAAAACTGGAAAAAAAAGTTGAATTTTTTTATTTATTTATTTTTTTTTTATTTTGTGTTAAAATTAAATTTTAAACAATACTTTTTGTATATATTTTGATTTAAATTTAATAGTGGGTCTATTAGGATTCTATTTTGTTCAAAAAATTTTCTATATGCATAATTTAGAGTTTTACAATGTGCGCAGCGCTTAATCATAATAATTTATTAGTGAGATGAATTTTTAAATTTAAAATTTAAATATTAATTTTGTACATACTACATTTATTTACCGGATAATATAGCTAATAGTATATATTTTAGGCAGAAAGGGGGGGGGGGAAAGATGTTAATTGAATATTATTTGTGTTTTGGTACTTTTGAAAAAAACGATGTTTATGATCATTTCAACAAACTGAAAGATCCTGTGTCCCCTTAAAACAGAACCCTTCACAAAACTTCTCATCTTAAAACAGGACCCTTCACAAAATTCTTTGCCATAAAAATAGGCCTTTCACAAATATTTTTCACCTCCAAACTGGACATTTCACAAATTTAATCATTTAAGAATGAAATCTGCCCTGGTACAAAACAATTGAACTCGTCAAAGAACATATTACTTAGCTTTTTTATGCATAATTCCCACATATAATATCTATAAGTAAATTCACAAAATTATAGCTAGAATTTTCACAAATATAAAATAAAAAACTTTTCACAATTTCATAAAACCAGGACCCTTTGAGAAAAATTTGGACTGATTCCTGCACGTATTGTACAATATCCACATATTTGTATGCTTTAGCGATAGATCATTTCGCGTATTTTTTTTACAGGGTGATCCCAAATATTATTAGTTTTCTTTGATTTTTGTTGCCTCCCGCCCCTGTAACTGTCCTTATTCTCGAATCGACATTGATAAACATGAGGTCAAACATATTTTTTATCATCCTGAAGTTCTAGAAGAAACCGACAAGTATGTCTTTGGATATTCGACAAAATTGAAACTGTCAGATGATTATGGTCATATAGTGTACGAGTATATGAGGAAAAGGACAAATCCACTGCTATAACATTATTATGTATTATATATATATATATATATATATATATATATATTTCGTACTCAAATTTCTTATCTCAAATGAAATGATAAGAAACAGTTTAAACAGAGTCCAACATTACATTTTTTATTTGCAGATAGTGTTTTTTTTTGGGGGGGGGGGAGAGGGGGTACAATTATGTAGTTGACAACGACGTTATCTTCCGTTCTCTAAAAATTAACCTATTTTGAAAATTCATTATAAGTACATTTTTAAAAATTAAAGATTAAGCAAGTGTAATGAATGATTCTTTCACAGTAACGTAATACTGAAGCAAAGTCAATAGTACAAATATTTTATGAGTCTAAGATAGAAATGTATGTTCTCTGATATATAGGACGATGGTCAATTATGGGTTGATCTAAAGAAGTGAACTTGGAGGTTTAGATATTTTAGACATTTAGATATTTTATGCTATTTTCCTCGTTATTAATTAATGGACCCTGGTACTTGTCTCGACAAGATTTATTTTATTATTATTTTTTATTTATGTATAGAAACTTAATACATTTTCTTCTATAATTCTACAAAGATTTAAGACAAAGTGCATTAACGATGTATACTGTTCCGAGATATTTCAATTCAAGGAGTTCAAAATGTTAAATGTGGGTATTATTACTTAAAAAATGAAAGTCTGTACAATTTTTAACTTGTAAACCAGGAGGCTGATGTACAAACCATCACCTCATCAATCTGACTTCTGAAATTTCAGGATTAGTAAAATTGGATTAATATATTAAAATGCAACTAGTCTGTCAAGTCCTATCTTAGCAGAAAACACTTGTAAACCCGATTTTAGTGGTTGACTGGTAGGTTTACCATTGTGTTTTCCTGCTCCTACTCCTTCATGTTTTCATACGTTTGAGTGCAGTAAAACACAATGATAAACCGATCGATCAACCGCTAAATTCGGATCTGCAAGTGGTTTCCATCAAGATATGACTCGGCAGACCAGTTGCCTTTTAATATGCTAATCGAGTTCTGTCTAATCCTGGAATTTCCGCCGTCAACTCGATGAGGTGATTGTTTGTGCAGCAGCCTCCCGATCTATTATAGTTTACATAAGCCATTGCCCATTGTCTTTTATTAGATATTTTATAAAATTTTATTAGCGAGCGGATGTTTTCGCTTTCGCGTAAGTGGAAGTAACTTCTTAGCGAGTACTTAGGCTAATTTCAAAAACATGTCAGAATAAAATTATATCAGGTGATCCTCAGTTGTGCACAATAAGATCAAGAGGCCCCCACCAACTTCAAAAAAGTTTTGAAAAGCTGCCACTACCCTATTTAACTTAGCAATAGTGCGTAAAATTCGTTTTTATCGCCAATTTAACGTACCTAAGCAAAAAGTGCCTGTAATGCTATCCATCTTTTACTTCGTCCGCAGGAAAATTGAACAGCAAAACAGCAAAATTTCGTTCGCCAAAAGAAAATCACTTTCGGAATTCACTCATTAACTTCTTCTGATTATAATTTAATCCCAGTTTTTTTACACCACTTTAATAGCTGTGCCGTCATGAGAAATAATTTCAGGATGATCGTTAGCCACAGAATCTTTATTTTTACAGCGACACAGCTACAGACAAACACATCAGAAGAATATTAGAAAATTTAGAAGTAAGTTCAGAATTGAGAGCTTAACATAAGCTCTAAACACAGAATTTTTAATAATGCGTGTGGGTTCGGGTGAAGTATCTGGTGATTTTTCAAATGCTATCGTCCAACGGGCGATAAACGCGCCAGTCTGTTAGTGACACGGCAACCCCTCCTATGTGGCAACCCTCCGGTGTACAGGTGGAACGGAAATAAGTTTGTTGTTCGAATGTGCAGAATGAAAAAAGGAGTAGTGCATTGTTTGATGCAAGAAATAAAAACATATTATTTTAATTTAAGATATGAGTCAGATAATAGATTTATTGAAATAGTTACTGAGTAATCGCCTTAATGGTGACCCGGTGTTTGCACGCATATTTACAGTGAACTCTCCTTAAGACGGATGGTCAAGGGCAAGCGTTTTTTGTCTATATTAATGAGAGTCCATGATAATAGGAGTTCATATATCTGACGTTTTACGTTACTGTAAAAAATACTTATGTACACAACCATTGTAATGTGACTAAAAATTTGTTTTATCAAACCATTTTATGCTACTTTACTAAAAATACTAAAACAACAACAACAACAAAGAAATAATCTTCATTTGTTTTTTCTTGGTAAGTGACCTTTTTTTGATATTCTCCAGTTTAGCCAAATGTTCAAATGTGCACTCAGAAACATTTTCAGTTGATCGATACAATTTCCTAATTGTCACCAGCATATCAGGGACATCTTGCACTTTTGGAGGAGAGATTTCTTCATCCTTTTCACCATTGCTAGATCTTGGATTTTCTTTTACTTCATCGGTTATATCATGATTGGTCAATTTTTCAACGATTATCACATCATTATCAAAACTTGCAAAACAGTCAGCGTTTATTTCTTGTCGGAATATCACATCCAACAAATATTTGTCCATCTTAACGAATGAACTCTTCAACTGTACGTATTGAACGATGTCTGTTACATGCACTTCCTATAGACCTTAACCGGGGATTTTGTTTTTGTACGTTATAAAGAGAAATCCATCTTAAACGGGGCTGTCTTAGCGGAAGTTCACTGTATTTTGTGACTTTTTATGGAGAATTTACGACAATTTTCGTTTCGCGCCTTCGAATAAAGAAACTAAGATGATTTTGTTCTACGAATAGTGATTTTGTTCTATGTGTTTATATTCTACGAATAAAAAATAAATCGTGGAGTAATCAGCTAAATGCTGAAATGCTGCATCTGTGCGTATATCTGCATATTGTGGAGAATTATGCAACTTCATCTTACAAGGAAGGTCTCCATACGGGCATATTCAGAAAAATCTGAAAAAATTACAGAGGGTTCTTCTTATGTGGATATATATGTTTATAAAAAAATTTTTGGCGGAACCGCGATAGAACGTTCGTAAAAAAATAATGAAAATTTCGTTTATTTGGCGATTTATCATCGGCTGGCGATGAAATGAAATTTCAAAAAATACTTTTTTATGCCGAATGCTCTTTAAGATAAAAATGTTTCATGTTGAACTTGTTTAAATAAATTTAATGTGTATGACTTTAGTTTTGTCAGTTTTAGATTGATTTAACTATAGTTTTGTCATATATATATTTATAATGAAAGTTAAATATCAAATTTTATGAATTAAAACAAAATTAAAATAAATTAAAATTGTTTCAATGTCTCAAAATTAAGTCCAATTGAGCACTGTAGATTCAATCCTGTTGCTATGGAAACGACGAATTCTTTGAAATGAATAACTGGTAAATGAATCTTGCCTTTATTTTGGAATACGCTTAAATATATGAAAGTATTTTTTATACATGAAATTGTTTTTAAAGTAATAAAATTAAATAACAAGCAACATAAATATGTAATACGAAAAAATGTATTTATAAAACTCTCTCATTGTTTAAGTTTAAATTAAATACTATTCACACGCATTCTAAAAACCAATTAACAATCAATTTTCAGGTGCACTAAAATCGTTTGCTTTTGGCGAGGAAAAGTATTGCTCGCCAAATAGGTGACGCTTTCGCCTTTTCGCGCCAAATACTGGAAAGTATTTTATTTTTTTACAGACTTTCTACTGTTATTCCGCCGCTAAATTTGACTGATCCTTTATTACATACATAAGTAGTTTAATTAGTATTTTTTTCAAAATATTCTGAGTATGCTCAGTATGTAGACCTTCCTTGTTAGGATTAACGATGTCCAGATAAGTTTAAAAAATTTCTAATTCTTTTTAACTTTGTTCTCGATTTTCATTTTAAGCTTTTTTCTTTGTCCTATCCCCTTAAATTTTATGTGAACATGCTTTATTTTTATTTTTATGAATTGTGAATTATATTTTTTATACTTGATTAAATTTTGAAATTTTTATTTGTATTTTGTTGGGAGGCATAAACATACAATGTCGGAAGTAAACGCCGTATAAATTCCTGTATATAACAGATCTGACTCTGCTTTATGGTTTATAATGTGCGAAAGCACATTTGCTCTCGCCACCCCAAAACCAATTACTCAATCGATTACTAAATATAATTATTTAGTATCCCATCTCTCGCCCGACATTGCGTCATTAGTTCGCTATGTTCTTATAAAACCTGATGCTACTGATCCTTACACTAAATTGAAAAGTGAATTAATTAATCATTCAGGTGAATCTTCTCAGCAGGAAATTTGTAATTTTTTATCTGGAGAGGAATTAGGAGGCCGCAAACCCTCCGAATTATTGCGCGATATGAAACGTCGCGCCGAATCTCTTAGCGTTCCCGAAAATTTATTGATGGAATTATTTCTTCAACGTTTACCATCTTCGGTACAGTCAATTTTAGCCGCTGTTTCAAATCTTTCTTTAGATAAAGCAGCTGAAAATTCTGATAAAATACTTGAAGTTACCCCATCACCTGTTGAAAATTTAGCAGTTTCCAAAATAAATGACCAGTCACTCGAAAGTAAATTGTTTCGCGAAATTGAAAAATTAAATAAAAGAATCGATCAACTTTCAACTTCTCGAGGTCGATCCCCATTCCGCGGATATAAAAATCCCCGTAACAGAAGTAATTCCACTAAGCGCGACTCTTCTGTGTGTTGGTTTCATTGTCGTTTCGGAAATAAGTGTAAGGAAGAAAAATGTGTTAAACCTTGTTCATGGACGGAAATGCAGACAGCAAAGAATAGAGGCGACTTATTCTTTGCCCCAAGAATCACGTCGCCTGTTTGTTAGAGATCAGAAGACAAACGTTTCCTTTTTGGTCGACAGTGGGTCAGACGTGTCATTGTTATGTGCTAACAATTTTCAAAAGTGAAATCCCTCCCAACAAAAGCTCTTTGCAGCAAATTCATCAACAATTAATGTTTATGGACAAAAAACACTCACATTGGACTTTAAATTAAGGCGACAATTTACATGGACTTTTCTGATTGCCAATGTCAGCACGCCCATTCTTGGAGCTGATTTTCTCCATTATTTTGAATTGGTGCCTGATCTTCGTAATAAATGCCTTCGAGACATGAAAACTAAATTTCAATCCATTGGCCATATAAAACATACAAATTTCCATTCAGTAATATCTGTTTTTAGTGATACTATTTATCATAAACTCCTACAGCAATTTCCTTCCATCACGAAATTGCCCGATCCCAATCAACCCGTTAAACATAATACGGTACATCATATAATAACAAAAAGTCCTCCTGTCGTCGCAAAACTGCGAAGGTTAGCTCCTGATCGCTTACAAATTAAAAAACAAGAATTTCAAAACATGATGCAATTAGGACATCTGAGACTTACCTTCTAGTAGTAACTATGCATCTCCTCTCCATATGGTACCCAAAAAGGGTACGTTGGAGTGGCGACCTGTTGGTGACTACAGGGCTCTTAATTCTCAAACAATTAAAGATAAATACCCAATCCCTTGTATAGCAGATTTTAAGTTATTCATTACATGGTTCAAAAATCTTCAGTCAGGTTGACCTTATGAAGGCATACCATCAAATCCCGTTCAACCCAGACGATATTCATAAAACCGCTATATGTACACCCTTTGGATTATATGAAAGTACACGAATGCAATTTGGATTGTGCAACGCATCTGCGACTTTTCAACGTTTTATAGATGAAATCACCCGTAATTTACCAGGTGTTTATGCCTTTGTGGACAATATTATTATTGCGTCTAAAAACCCTGAAGAACATTTGGAACATTTAAAACTTTTATTTACAAAATTACAAGAATATGGACTTTGTATTAATGTGTCAAAATGCGTATTCGGAAAATCTACAATTGATTTTTTGGGATTTAATCTTTCCGAAAAGGGAATTTCACCTCTTCCTGATAAAGTCGAGTGTATAATAAAATTTCCTCAACCAACCACTTTAACCCAATTACGTCGATTTTTAGGAATGTTCCATTTTTACAGATGTTTCATTCCGAACGCTGCCAGTATACTTTCCCCCTTAGTACAATTATTAGAAGGGCATAAAAATAAGAAAAAACATCCTTCCCGTGTTCACAAACCAACTGAATACCTGGAATGGACTGATCAAGCTACTGCAACCTTCGATGCTGCTAAAAATGCAATTGCTAACGCTACTTTCCATAGTTATACTTTTCATAGTTATAAGAACATTAATTAAAAACTTTGATATTTTGGTATAGTGAAAAAAATTCCTGAAACGTGTTTTTCTATACATATATTTCCTACGTATAATTTATTAAATAATATTCGACAATCATGAAACTCTGATCAAACTTTCTATCAGAAAATGCATCAAAGCACTATAATACAATACAGATGATACAAAAATCGCAGAAATTTAAGCTGAAGAACTAACCCATGTCCATGATCTAAAGTTGCAATCAGCTAACAACATTAACTATAAATTAAAAACATTAACTGTAGGAAGCTTGAGTAAGAAGTCTCTAATCTAGTGAAAAACTAGCTCACTGAATATCAAGAATTACACTGGTTTCCAAAAATTAAGGATAAACAACAAAAGTAGCGATTACACAAAATGTTACAAGTAGATTTTAATAAAACTCAGATACAATTTATAACAAATAGTAAGGTATAAAATAACATTAAAAGAAATTACCAGACGATTGTGGTATTTCTGAAATTAATACAATTATAAAATAAATAAAATAAATGTCTCAGTTTGGTATAGGAAATGTACCTTTAATTTGGAGTATGATGACCCCTAGAAGCAATACAGCACATACAGCGATGTGTGATACTGTCAATTATGCGATCGATAAGTTCACTAGGAAGTGCGAGCTATTGCTCTTTTAAAGCAGTTGTAAGCGTGGCAAGGGTCTGAGGAGGGGGGTTGAGAGCAAAGACACATCTTCCTAAAGCATCCCAACGATGCTCGATGGGATTCAAGTCCAATGATCGCGCTGGCCATTCCATGCGCTGAATTGTTTGGTGCTGAAAATAATCTTCTACGATGTGAACCTTGTGCGGTCTAGCGTTATCGTCCTGTAACAGGAAATCTTTACCTATTGCACCAGCATAAGGGTGCGCATAATCATCAAGAATGTCATTTTTAAAGACGTGAGAATTCACAGTTCCATGTGGAAAGACGTGGAAATCTGTACGCCCACCCAAAAAGATACCGTCCCAAACACAGACACTGCCTCCTCCAAACCAACCTCTTTTACGAATGTTTGATCGATGATAGCGTGTTCCCTGTTCTCTTCAAATCAAACAATGCCTACTATTCCTTTGGAGGCTAAATTGAAACTCATTTGTAACGAGAACCCGCCTCCATTGATCAGCCGTCCAGTGGACATGTTGACGTGCCCACGTTAAACGACCCTCAAGGGACATGAGGTGAGCGGCGCACAAATATTTGGTTGCATCGCGTAAAGACCACCTTCAAAAAGCTTTCTACACACAGTTGACGTTGATACTAACCAGTGGCGTGGCGTCCGGTCATCGCTGGATGCGGCGATGACCAAGCAATATTTTAAAACTCTTAATAAGCTTTTAAAACTCTACGATCCAGTTTTAGCAGAACATTTGGAGTTCATGTATAAGTGACGGTAAGATTTAAAGTTTCTTTTTTGAACATTCAACCATTGAATTTTAGAGTTAATAATTTTTCACCACAAACTTAAATAATTGCGATGACCACCGAAAATTTTCACGCCACGCCACTGATACTAACCTTCCAATGGCTGCAGCAAAGACGTATTTAAGATGAGAGGACCTTGCTGTTCTATTCCTTCGTACGCATAACCCCAAATATCGGTCATCAGTGCTTGTCGTAGCTCTTGCTCGTCCTTCGCTGAACCTTCTGGAGGCCGAACCAGTGGTTTGAAATTATTGCCAAAGCCTATGATCAACAGGAGGACTCATATTTAGCTATCTGGCCACCTCTGTTTGACTTTGGCCTATATCCAATCTTCCAATAGCTCTATATCGCAGTTATTCGGACAAATGATACCGCAAGGTTATATTAATTAATTGGCTATCTCAGTTTTCTTATTTCATAATCACAGCGACACCAGCAGCCGTACTCTCTGGTATACATTTTTATGCTCCGCACAGATGACGCAATCCGATTGCAGCGCCACTAATCTGCATTTAGTAATTTTAATCAGCATCTTTTAGTTAACAACATATCCAAATTTCATACGGATAGGTTAATTTTTGAACGAGTTATCGCTCTTTTTGTGATTTTCCTTTAATTTTTGGAAACCAGTGTACATCCTTGCTTTGGTGGTAAATGCTTGTAATTTCTTCAAAGTTAATTTCTATAAATCGGCTCTTGTCAGTGGTAGGTGCTTGATTTCTGGATTATTTAATGCATGTTTTATATTAGGTTTTGTGACCAAAGTCGCAATTTTTACTGAGACATTAATTAGTCACAATTGACTCTAAAAATCTTTTGTAGTAATTATAATACGCACTCGACGATATATCTGGATATTTTTTTTAAAATAAAACATTATTTTATTAAATGAAACAAATCAGAACATGTCATAGTGTTATATTTAGAAAACGCTGTTGTGCAGATAAATATTTAAAGGGAGTGATTTTAGCATTTGAAGTATCATTTTAACAACCGGTTCGCCGAACTCAACACAAATTAACAACCGGTTCTACCGAGCCGGTGCGAACCGGCTGAATCCCACCACTGCCTCTAAGCAAATTTTATATACATCATTTAAAAGTAGACTTTATTTCCAATCGATTGGCACCAAAAACTTTCTTCTATTATAATTAGTTGCAGAGTTAGTAGGCGGTGTTTACTTTTTTTTCCCACTACAGTACAGTGCAGAGTTTTTTTTGTTATCCAGAAAAGGTATGTGTTTTGCCCTCCAGCGAAAAATTTTAAAATCAAAAGTTTCTTCATTTTTTAACTGACAAATCGATTCGAAAATACCAGAAATACTAAAGGAAAAGGGGAGTGATTACGTAAACAGAACTTTGTCTTAATTATTCCATTTGTACCAGAATCTCCATTCCGTTCTGTAAAGGAAAAGATAATTGTCGCCGAAGGAAAAAAAAATCGGACAAAATTAAACAATATTTTTATTATGGGTTTCATACAGAGAAAATCTGTACGAATTTAACCAAATTTTTCTGTTAAAATTACAGGATAAAACTGGTACATCATTTTCCTATAAAATCTACGGAATATTTTGAGAGTGGAGAAATTTATTTATAGCTAAGAAATGTAATACCAAAAATTGTTCTACTTAATAAAAATTGGATTAGGATTTTCAATACTTGTCTTTTCAACAGAAAATTACTTTTTAAAGCGGAAATTCATTCCTACATATACCTTCTAATTCAAAAGTTATATTTATTCTTTATACTTTTAAAGTAATGATACAAAATATTCTATTTTTTATCTATTTTATCTATTTTTTTTTTTTTTTTTTTTTTTTTGTTATTTAGTTTCTTTTCTTGCATCAACAATTTTTAAACGTATACACCGGAAATATTGTTTCGGATTTAATACTCTTAAAAAATATATATCAATGTCAGGCAGTACTAAAGGGAAAAAATGTTTTCTTTTCAACTGATACTTTTCTACGAATCCGGATTTACGGTCCATTATATGGTTTCTTGAATGTAGTTTTTGGATTCCTTTTTCATTTAAAAGGATTGCACAAAGAAAACTTTTTTATCTTTGAAAAATTTATAAGCTTTCTAAAAGTCTATAAAAATGTGCAATCATATGAGTATCTAATACAGTAGCCCTTCGTTATATCCAGTGTTATCAAATATAGTGAATTTTTTGTTCAGAAATTACGAGTTCTTACAAAAAAAATTTGAACGGTCATTTTTGATTTATATAATAATAGATATTCTTTTAATTACATAAAATAAAAGTAGTACCAAAATTTTTTGTATGCATTCGGAATTTCTGAAAAAAAAAACCTCTTCCATGATTGGCAAGACTCGTTATTAAAGATCGACCGAAAATTCGGTTTCGTTTTCATTTTCGGCCCTAAATCTGAGTTTCGGCGAAAATGCTGCTGATAATTTGGCCGGGCCGAAACTCGACCGAAACTACCTATAATTCCAAAAATCTCCTTTCTTCCTTCGGAAATGTTCAACATTACTCATTCAGTTACACGATTACACACTCTTTACGATTACACTTACGATTACATCTCACGATTACATACTGTATCGGCTCAGATGAGACACACTTCATTTATTGCTATGAACTTCATTGTTTACAATTATCAGTCATGACCGACACAAAACGTGAGTGTAAATTATAAAGCAAGCAATGCATATAGGACTAAACTTTGAAGACGCTTTCCACGTGTTCATTAAACGCTGCAGACTTAACAGTAATAGAAAATTTTTAGTTTGAAACCTCAGAAGTGTTTCGATTGCTCTTTCAGAAAGTTCTACTATAATAGATGATCATTTACAAAAATCATTATAAAGAGAAATCGAGGTATGTATACCTAAAACATTTTTAATTAGATGAAATTCGCATAAATTAGAAAATAATTCTGAATTGCATTTTATTGGATGTAGTAAGAAGTTGTTAAGCGAATATTGTCTGACGTTTCTGCGAAATAGTACGCCAATCAGTAGACCCCGATTGTTTCATGTGATAAGAATCAGTTCAGCGTTTTCAAATCGACGCAGAAGCTGGGAGAAAAGTGAAAGTAAAGTTGAAATTTCGAAGTTGAAAGATGTCATAAGTCATTTATTCGTCACTGCATTCGTTACGAATTTCAGCAATAAAAAAGTGCTGCAAAATCAATCTATTCTGCCCTGTAGAGTAAATCGTGTCAAAAAGCACATGCGAATTTTGATTTCGACGTTTTAAAGATGACGATTTTGATGTTAGCGATCGAGAACGTAGCAGCGCTCCACTGAAGGCTAGTCATGAGGATTTGCAAGCACTGCTTGATGAAGGTGCATCTCAGACGCAAAAAGAACTTGCCGAACAATCAGGAGTATCACAAATAACGATTTGTAATCGTTTACACGCAATGGGAAAGATTCAGTAGGCAGTAAGATGGGTGCCACATCCATTGAGCTAGAGGAACAACGATGAGCGTGTCTTTAAGTGCATGAATCTTATAAACAGGCAACAGAAAAAATCTTTCTTGTGGAAAATCGTGACGGGGGGTGAAAAATGGATATGTTATGACAATTCGAAATGGAAAAAATATTGGTTGAATCCCAGCGGAGCAACAACATTAACGCCGAAACGAGCCATTCACTGCAAAAAAGTTCTCCTCTGCATCTGGTGGGATATGAAGGGTGTGCTATATTACGAATTGTTAGAGCTTAGTGTAAGTGTAACTTCTGAACGCTACAAGCAACAATTGCTTCAATTGAACCAGGAGATCGGTCGAAAACGTCCATTTACTGGCAAGGGTTTGCGCCCCTTGAAATTGCTCCATGACAACACCAGGCCTCATGTTGCAAAACCAGTCATGGACACGTTATGGCCGTATCAGACGACACTCTTTCACAAAACATTTTCCCCAACAAAACATTTCAGTCAGCAAAAGTTGCTTGACCTTGATGAAGGGGAGCATTTTGCTCGGTATACTTGCTCATCGAGCGTTTACCGCATCGCTCGGAAAATGTTTGACTTTTATTCAGCACTGATGAACTAAACCAATGGGTGCGGAGCAAGGGGGAAGATAGGTAAAGATTTGTTTTCGTAATGAAAATATCACCGCCAAGTCGCCAATGTTTGTAAACAAGTGCATATGAATTTTTATCAGTATTATTTAAATGTTTAATAAGTATTATCAAAACACTATTTTTTTAATGCATTTTTTAATACTTTTTTTTACTATATTTGTGGTATAATTAAGTATAAAACTCGATTTTCTTTTTTACTGTATGTAATTGAAACGATTACATTACTTAAATTGCATTATGTTCTCATATGCAAAGTCGCTAGCGTTTTATGTAAAAATGAGATACTTTTAATCCGTACTTCGAATAAAAATTTCAGATTATTCTAATTCAAGTGCCAGAAGATTTTACTTTCTCGGCAAAAGAAAATAATAATAACAATAATGGCACACTTATTACTTTAATAGAGTCCAGGCTTTTCTTAGAGGGTCCTGAAATTATAAAATTGTGAACAATGTTTTGTATTTGTG
Source organism: Maratus speciosus (assembly GCA_963932465.1). NCBI lineage: Eukaryota > Metazoa > Arthropoda > Arachnida > Araneae > Salticidae > Maratus > Maratus speciosus. Next base: position 287,522,772 of record OZ010800.1, on the reverse strand, counting down.
AAAAATTTAGCCTAAATTTTATGAATTTGAAATATTCGTTATATTCAGGCTCTTGTTTATACATTTTTAAGAAGATATATGCATGTAAAATACATATATTTCTTTCACATATGTGACAGGTTATATATTTATCTTTCAAATTATTAAATTTATAAAAGGTTCAGTTTTAAGATGGAAAAGCCTTAGACAAAGAATTTTGTGAAGGGTTCTGTTTGAATTGAAAAGTTTTGTCGAGGGTCCTGTTTGGAAACGGAAATTTTTGCGAAGGGTATAAAAATTACTAAAAGACCATCCGTAGAGTATGATCTTAGCATTCTATGTGTATTGGTAAGGTCAAAACAAGAGTCACTGCTCAATTAGAGTGGGGTTCTTCATTAAATAATGCATGCATCGAATTTTAAACGCATAGAACATTTTTAATTTCTTTTTATTTTTCATTTTATTTAGTATTTGGATATTTCTTCAATAATCTTAATATCAAGTTTTAATAATATTTCTGATTTCCATTGCTCAATCAATAAAATTATTTTAAACAATTTTTCTCACACAATTACAAAATATTTTCATACTTAAATGCATGAAACTTTCATATATTGTCATTCATGGGCAAGTGATTCGAACACCTCTTTCCCCAAGAAATAAATAAATATAATAAAGTGGATATTAAAACAATAAAGCGTGAATAAATATAAGTAATAACAACAAATAAAAAATAAATAGTGGTTTTCTAACTGGTTATAAACTCTTTTGGTGATTTTTATATCTGGAAAATTGTGTTTAAGTAGTAATCATAAGAGAGTGTTTTTAAAAATATACCTCTTTTTTGGGGGTGGGGGGGTGGGGGGGAGTAGGGAGTGGAGATGACAAGGAAAAAAATCTATTTAAACCTATTGCATGATTTAAATAAGAGGGTATAATAACAATATACCTTCCCAGTGTATAAATTTACTCAAATACTCCAATGTATAAATATTTTACTCAAATCCAAACTGCTTATTTTCAGGCTCATTTTTAATCGCTCAAATGATGCTGTAGAATTTGACATTTTAAGCCGGTAGCCCATGAAAAGACGTGAAGCAGCAGTTGATTTTAACTTAAGATATGTTACACTTTTCGAAAAATGAAAGACGCTATTCGATTTCAATTCATCTCGAAAGTCATCTAATATGTACAAAAATAACCATGAATGGACCAGAAAGTTTCACATTATAAAGCTCTTTTCCTTCTTTTTTTTTTTTTTTTTTTTTTTGCCTTGAATTTAACGGGGACTTTTTCATGGGCGCTGGCTAGAGGTAAAACCCTCAACCAAGGATTGTGGAATTTATTCTAGTACTGTTTAATCTTTCTCTCCCCCCCCCTCATGATTTCAAGCTTTTTTTCTGGTAAACAAATAAAATTTACGAGAAATAAATAATTTTGAGTCGGGGTAGGAATGTTTTAATTTATATATCAAGTTAGATTTATAATGAGGCATCTGCTTATCACAAAACTATCTCCAAAAAAATTTTGCCCCTTCTAACAAATTTCACTCTGCCGGTGCCATTCGATTAATTTAATAATAATAATGCACAAAAAATAAAGGAAAAGAAAAAGCTCTACCTGCAATGCTAACTCTCTCATCAGGTTTTCATAACATCCCAGTTTTTTCCTTTTTAAAAACCACAATTTCTTGTTTTTTACTTATTTTTTTTTTTGCAGATGATGACAATAAAATAAATAATCCGCAAAGCTTTTTTTTTTTTTTTTTTTTTTTTTTTTTGACATTGTTTGAAGCTAGTCCGCCCTTAACCATTTGTATTTAATCTCATAAACTAAAAACTAATCAACTGGAATATAAACAATTGTGTAATCGCAAACTCGTGGTTTCTACTATCATGCCAAATGTTACAAATACAGTAAAACCTCCCTAAAAGCGACCACATTCCAAAAATTAGTCGCTCCGAGGGGTGGTCTCTTAATGGAGGTCATGTATAAATCTAGATTTTAATTGTTGAAAAAAGGTAACAATTAATGTTACTAAAATTTATTTTTCACATTAGGAAGAAATATAAAAATTTAAGTATCAAAACAAAAGTTAATTTACAGAGTTTAAAAACTAAATGCATTGATGTTTGTAAAAATAGCAAACAAAGCCTTTGCGCAACAATATTAAAAAGCAGAAAAACCAACGTTTAAAAATGCACAAATAATACATGAAAAGCAGCAAATAGCTGTTTCGAATCTACTAGCGAGATTCTTCTTCAGTGCAAGATGCTATCAAGCATTTTTGCTCAGCCTTGCTTTTTCTAGCACGCTGTTCCTTTTTTCCCTATCTTGCACTGAAGAAGAATCTCGCTAGTAGATTCGAAACAGCTATTTGCTGCTTTTCATGTATTATTTGTGCATTTTTAAACGTTGGTTTTTCTGCTTTTTAACACTGATGTTTTCTTTGATTTTACGGTTTCATCTTTTATAACTTTTATTTTCATGTCCATTCAAAGTTTAGTAAATAAATGCATTTTTTTGGGGGGGGGGTGGGGGGGGGAACAAATAATGACTATTTCATTAATTATCTATTTCTTTGAGAGTTTCCTGATAGAATAGGGCAGGGAGGTTTATTGAACGTCAATCTTAATTTGTCATCAGAGATAAATTCGTTGCCTAAAAAGGTACAAAGGGGTTTAAACATTGAAAAGTTACCGGAAAAGAAAAAATTCTAAAATTAGTTCAGAAGTTGGATGAATAATGCGCTCTCCGGAATTATTTTTCTAATAAAACCTTCTTTAAGCGATCGGGATAAAAACATAATTGTTTCATTTTCTTCATAGAAATGATTCGCTCATGGAGGGAGTTCAACTGGGATGGTCTCTGAATGGAGGTAAAATTAGTATTGAGCCTATGGGAATAAATTGCGTTCTATGAAAAAATGGTTGCACAGGGAGTTTCATTGGAGTCAAATAGAGACGAGATGAGAACACGCCAAAGATATACAAACGTATCGGGTAACCCTACCAGACAATGCACAACAGATAACCCTACGAAAAGTTTGAAGAACCTGTTTACCGAACACGGAGCAAGCTGAACGAAATGTTTCGTAAAATGTTGTGGGAAATGTTTGTTGTTTATCGTTCCCCATCTAATACGGCCATTAGTGACTCTTGGCTGGGAAGTTTTGGAACACCCGGCGTATAGTCCCGACATGGCTCCTTCGGAATATCGTTTGTTTCGGTCGATGCAGAATGCCTTGTCTTATGTACACTTCCGGACAGTGGACGAAGTGCAAAACTGGGTTGACGATTTCATCACTTCAAAAGGCGAATCGTTCTACACTTCTGGCATCCGTCAACTGCTCGACCGAGCAGAAGGTGTTAGATAATGATGGAGATTATTTTTATGAATAAAGGTATTATTCTCAGCTCTTAATTGCATATTCTTTTCTCTGAAAAACGCTTTAAAACTTTTTACTATACCCAATATTTTATATGAAAATAAAAAGTTTTGGTCAGAGGCACAGAGAGCCAACATTGGTCGCACGTATCATTAATTAATAATTATGTATATTTAATACACACGTATAATGAATTATTATTTTTGTAAATTTATGTATGTATTGATTACTTAAAAATGTTTTAGACATTTTCGTTTTCGTTTTCACCAAAAATAGGAAGATTACCGAACTTCTGTTTCGGTTTCGGTCGATCCTTACTCATTATACCATATGCAAGCCGGGTTATCCGAACAGCAATATATCCGCATGAACGATTTAACAAAGTGCAATATTACTGTGGACTTCCATTCTCCTGCTATTATTAGGGTTCGGTACTTAAAAAGTAAAAACAGAAATATTATAAGATCACCCGTGTGTCTGTCTCTCCGTCTGTCATAGCCGTTTTCTCGAAAAGTATGGAACGTGGAGCGTTCAAACTCGGTAGAGTTATAAAGGCTATTGACATACATATTTACAGATTATTAGCCATTTACAAATATTTTTAGAACAAAAATTAGGAGGCTAATTAAGTTACTTGATTTTTTAACCATTTGGAAATGGTTGTTGTTTTCGGTCGAGGATGGGACCAAATGATGATCACATTTTATTTTTTTTTAACGAAATTCAACGATGTTCTTTACTTTTAGAAGAATTTTTATTTGAATAGGTAAAGGCATAAAATCGTTAAAAATCGTTTCAATAGGTAATCGAAAGGCATAAAATCGTTAAAAATTAAAAAAGTTACAAAATGGGTAGGCGCAAATTATCAGATATGGAAAAGTCCAAAGCCGAAGAGCGACGCCGAAATGAAAATCGTCTTGCAAAGCAAAAATCGAGGTCTTCAACTCATTATGTAGGCCATGAAAATCGAAGTCTTCAACTGATTATGTAGCCCATGATAATCGAGGTCTTCAACTGGTTATGTAGTCCATGAAAATAGATTACAGAATAAAAGACGAACGCGAAAAAGAAACAATCTAATGTTTAATCGATTGATAGTAAAAGGCCATGTCTTGAGGGGCTCCAATCCACTAGATACAGCGTTTTACAATCGGTCGATTCTAACCGGGAAAAATTGTGCTCAACGTAGGTAATTTGTCGCAATCTGTGGATGATTCGGTGGAACTGCTTTCGATTTGTAAACTGTTTTTCTTCTCGAAACGGTACTTGGAGGGTTTATCGATGAATGTTTTGGTCGTCTGAAGTTTGATGTTTGCGATCTGTTGTTGAAGGGGATGCGACGGGAAAAAAAATTCCAAATGGTCGTTGTAATCTATTAAATTACAATTTTTTTAAATTATTATTGTGTGGGGTGTCGTTTCAAAGATCTCATAACAGCGAACTTAAAAATAATATACTTGCTTTTAACTACACCTAAAGCGACATTTAAATGGACACAATATCATCAAAACTTATTTGATAAAATGCAGCAAGTTTTCTTTGATTCCCCTATGATTCGTTTACCAGATTGGTCAAAAACTTTTTATGCAAACACTGATGCATCCAAAATAGCCATAGCTGGAGCATTGTTACAGGAACATGAAGGACAATTACTTTCCATCGTATATTTTTCAAAATCTCTTAAACATGCAAAAAAACATTATCCAGCAGTAGAACTAGAATTAATGGCCATTTATAAATCTGCCATTGCTTTTAAATACTATCTTTATAACAGAAAATTTATAATTTTATCAGATAATGCTCCTTTAAAGAAACGAGGTGGAACACGTCGAATTTCGGCGAAGGAAAATGTTTAAGAAGGAACTGTTTTATTAATTTATAATAAACCTTCAAAATCAGTTACAATATAAAATGCACCTTAAATTGGTTAGTCTAACTCTCAAGCAAATATTATTTTAACGTAAAATTAACAAAATACTATTTCTATAAAACTCTGTTGTCCAGGGGTCACATTCTACAGGGAAAATTTTACTGTTCCTACCACTATTTTGAAAATAATATCTTCATAGTACCTTTCTGTAGCATATTTTAAATAAAAGAAATATGAAGATTATTGATTAATAGATCTGGTAGGAATAATAAAATTTCCCCTATGGAATACGACCCCTGGTTGTCTGAATTATTAAAATTAAATTTTAATCGCATATGTAATCAGTAAAATAGAATAAAAAACAGTTATTATGATGAAGTTGTCAATTAAGTCTCTTATGCTTCGTTTTCCCGAATCAAAAAGATAAAATTTATTCTAGTTTGATACAATCAGATTTTTTTTCCTGTAAAATCTAAGCTCGGCATCATTTTCACCTTCTCATAAGTTACATATGTACTTCTCATATCCGTATTCACCATGTTTAAAAAAATGGTATTTTAATTTGATCATTTTAAATTCATTTTAACTGAAAACTTGAAGTCACGATTGTCAACAAAATATTTGCATGTGAACAGTCGCACTCTTAACTTCAGATACTAATATCGGTACCGAAGAGTAAAAATTGCTGTAATTTATATTTTTTAGATGCATTTCTGTTAAAACGTTTAGTATTTACTAAGAGATTGGACGTTTTCTTTTAAATATGACGTCATTTTCACGTACTTAAGCCTTTTGCCTAGTGTCTCAAAATCAGTATCAGCACTCATGCAGAAGAAAAAAGTATGGAAACTTTATAAGGAAAAATGCGTGTTTTCAAAAGCAGTAAGTCAATTTCCATTCAAAATATTTTGGCGCAATATGTCCCTAACGGGATTTTGAGCCACTTAACCCTATATAACAAAATTTAAATCGTAGAAAAAAAGAAAAAATATATATTTTTTAATTTTTATCAAAAAAATAGCATGAATATAGATAAATAAACATCATTATTCTTCCAATTCTGCAATAATGAAAGCTATCTAACTGCGATCATTTTGAAAAAAATTCATAAAAGATTTAATAAATTCAAATATTAAAGTGGGGATAACATAAAAAAAAGTACGGGCACATATACAAATGAACAGCTTCCAATTAAAAAAAAATATTAGTAAAACTGGTTCTGTAGAAAGATCAGGGCGGATGGTTGAAAAACAGCCTTGTGTTTTAAATATATAGATGATATAAAATTATGAAAAAAAAATAAATTAAGCAAATTTTGTTATTTTAATAAAATTATAGTAGAATGTCTTAAAGAATAGCAGTAAAATTTTATTAGTCTAGAGAATTTTGGACCAAAACATGCGGAACCTGATACTATTTTAAACCTCAAGTTATTGCCAAGATCCTCATTGTTTGCTTGCATAACTCGACGAAGCGAATTCATCCAAGCGATAATCATCAAGTTCTTTAATATATGTCACTATTTTTTGAACAAAGGCTTCCAAACTGAGCATGCACATTGTATGTCACTGCTCTTCTATAAAGACACTGTAATTTTTTGTAAAACATTGCGCTTTATCAGCCTGTGATTTCGATTACGTTATTTTTAAAAGAAGTTTTTTCACCTGTGCAGAATTTCAAAGCAGCTGGTGTGAAATGACGTACTTCTATAAAACATATTTCAGTTTTAAGAATTAAAAACACACTTTTTTTTTTTATAAAAATGACGTCATTTGCATCCGGTAAAGCATTCCACTTTTATGATCCAGTCTTAAACAACATCTATAAAGAGCTTTTAGAATTCTTAAATTTTGTACTCAGTCATCCATCGATAGAAAAGTATTCAAATGACGTCATTATCGCAGAATAATACACAAACACAACAAAAAGGAATATCGCCAGCCAAGAAGCTCGGCAAAAGAATCGGGTATTTAATGTTACATATGCCTTCACTTGTTTATGTTTATAATAGATCCATGTTTTATCAGAAATCATTTTTTTTTTCAAAATTCGGGAAAATGATACACATGGATAAATAAAATTGCATTCTTTCAGCTTTCTGATCCAAAATAAGTTATTGTGGCGGAAAGTCACATAACTATTTAAAATAGGATTTCGTAAAGAGAAAGTGCTATATCGTTTGTAAAATATTTTTGCTATAAACTAAGAAACATTTAATTGATGAATAGAAACGAAATAAAACCAAAATTCACCGGATATTATAACAGACGCTATTTTTAACATAGCATGTATTTTAATTTCAATTTTTATGAGTAAATGGCAACAAAAAAATACAGTAATCTACTATTTTCCCTTTACTTTTAATAGAAATGCAGTACTTCTGTTGCCATAATTACAAAATTGGTACTAAAAACTATAAAAAAAAAACAATATCTTAAAAATAAATTGAGATACAGCTTTCAAACAAATTGCATTTAAAAGTACATTTTTTCTCTTATATGACGGTATAAAAACTGAAAATATGCGATGTGTAGAAGTTTAAAAATTTTCAACAGCGAAAATTGCAAAACGAAAATTCATTTAAAATTTGAAAGTGTTGCCATTCGCAGAATGACGTATGCGTTAAGCACAGATATGTTTGTCTTTTATAATATAGATATATAGATACAAAACATGTAACCCTGCAAATCTAACAACACGCTGGTTAACAGAGCTTTCTGAATACACATTTTCCTACGAACACGTCCCTGGATCATCTAATGTACCTGCTATAACCTTTCAAGGTCTACACACACACATGATCTAAATTCGAATCCTGAACTCACTAATGAACCGCTTGCATTGCCAATTGTAGATAATGACATTTCGATTAATGTTCATGAAACTTCTGAAATCAAACCACAAACATTAAATTATTTAATTTCAGGTAAACACACAAATAAAGACCCATTACTCGAAATTTCAAATGACACTTTTGTCTTTGAGCAAAAGAAAGATCCAAAATTATCTGAAATTTATGAGGAAATTATTAAAAATGGAACATGTCAAAAATTTCCCATGCATTTCATTCACCCTGACACTAAAGTTCTAAAGCATAAAAAAGAAAACATTTATAATGATACAATTTCATACCACATTATAGTACCTGATTCACTAAAAGCAAAAGTTTTAACGATATGTCATTTCTCACATTTCGGCTTGTAACAGCTAGATATTTTTAGAAAGGAATGTATGCTGACACTTTAAATTTTGTGGCATCTTGCACTAAATGTCTGCAGGCGAAGCATCATCGAACACTACCTGCTTCGCTACAACCCACTTACACTCCTACGTATTTTGGACATACCATAAGTATCTATTTGATCGGCCCATTTAGTAATGTACAATCTGTTTTAACAGTTGCAGACCATTTTTCTCGACATCTTGAATTATTTTCTTTGCGTACCATAACAACTGACAAAATTGCAAAATGCTTATTTAATTACATAACTTCTTTTGGAAAACTATCAACTCTCCTTAGCGGTTTAGGCAGACAGCTCACCTCTGACATGTACAATAGATTCAATGACACATTAGGCGTAAAAGTCAGCAGCGTGCGAAGAGAAAACTGCACCGGGGGCAAAGTTTCAATTTGGCGCCCCCCCCCCCCCCACCTCCGCAACTTTTCTTTGTCACAGGTGTCAAAAAATTAAAAAGTGCAGAAACAGAAACAAACTTTACTGAATACATATTTCGCGTTTATTTTGAAACTTTAGGTTTAATTTTAATTCAAAAAATTAAATAACATAAGAGAAAAGTGCACTTATATTTTGGTAAAGGGGATCTGGGAAATGGGTGTAGAAAAAATGTATCTAACAGTACAGTATAACAGTTTGGAACCCTTTTATATTCCAAGAAAGAAACCCCATGCTATTTTGAGAGTATATGCTTTTGTCACAAGCACAGGTGTGCGTGTGTGTGTGTGTGTGTGTGTGTGGGCGGGGGGGGGGGGGGGGGGTTCAGGACAATGCAGTAACTTTGAAACGAAAAATGTACGTACTTCTATTGGGAAAAAAATTCTAAATATATAAATATACAATTTTTTTTTCAAAAAAAGAAGAAAAAAAGAGGTTTGTAGTATAAATTTGGCGCCCCTCATTTTCCGCGCCCGGGGCGACTGCCCCCCAGTTCGCACGGCCCTGGTAAAAGTACTCCATTCGAGTGTAGCAAGACCCCCAGTATAACGTGATTTCGGAACGATTGAATATATCAATCAAATATTCTGTCCAAACTTTACTTCAAGAAAGCCATACTTTTGAAGAAGCATTACTTATACATAAATCTCTTTATAATGGTTCCACACATTCATCTACTAAATATTTCCCTAATTTATTACACTTTGGAAGAGAACTTTCTTTAATATTTGTTAAATTTGATCAGAGCATTAACCCTCGAGGACGGGCGTCACGAAAAGTAACACGAGAACGGGCATGGGGTGTCAACACACCCCAAACATTTTAAATGGCATAAATACGAAAAAATACTTCTGCCCTGTCGAAGTGAAGGCCCGTTCAAAATTTTTGCTCCGTGCACATGTAACTTCATTGTAATGAGAAAGAACTTCAGAATAGTGCACATGACACCAATTCATTTTCAAAGCCCCTGTTTATATGAATATGCAACGCTTTGACTTTGTATTTTAAACAAACATGGACATCGAATGCCCTTTGGCATTGCTGAAAACGATATGAACGCCATTGCGTTATTTATTATCTTATACGTTAGACAAAAGTTTGGCTTTTAAGAGACAAATCGTTTAGCTGATCGTTTATAGTAGAGTTTAGTAGACAAATGAGGCAGTTATGACAACAGGAGTTTAAATATTCTCTAGTCACAACGCAACTAAAATAGAGAACATTATAATGATTGCAGAGATTGACCATTGAGTTTAAATAATTTTCAGGTGATTCATTTTCATGTGATAGTTTTTAAACTACCTCTCAGCTTGATGATATATGTGGCTCTAGCAAATTGAATACCTCCTCACTCTATATTATATTATATTTCACAACATAAATCTTCTCTTGAACGATCTATCAGTTTTCCATCTTTGGGTTTCAGCAGAATAAATAAAGTCAAAATCTAATAAATTATTTGCACGGTGTTGAACTCCTATATTTAAAAGAAAAATGAAGCATAAAAAATTGGATTTTTGAAGCTGAATTGTTTTAAAAAAATTAATGACGTCATTTTCAATTGCTTTTCATTTGTTAGATCAGTTGCAATCATTTAACCGTTAGCCTGGAAAACTTCTGAATCTGCCTTAATCGGTCAATAGTGAAATTTGATGTCATACATTAGAAGTATTTTCAATGATATGATTGCAAATGTAACAGAGTCTACGTTCCATTAAATCATATCAAACAGCTGTTAACATAGTTATTGATCTTTCACCAACAAAAGTTCCGTACCTTAAATAAAACAGGCAATTATAAACAGCATTAGTTACGCAAAAGTTTTAATAATAATATTTTTGATAAATATTTGAACAGAAGATCTTCTTTGAATTTTTCTAATGAACATAATAACACGGAGAGATAAATACACGTACTATTTATTCCCTTTGTATTTAAAATTAAATTATTCTTCAATCTGTAACCTAAGTATTCCCGATAATGAAAATAATTGTTTATTTGTCACTAAGTTTAATAGATAGAGACATACAGCGTCAGCCGAAATTGCTTTATAATTATCAAAATTTTATCCAATCAGCATTTTATTTATTTTTTCTTATCTTTGCTAACTGATAAATTGACAAATATTGTTCCATGCATTGGCATCACAAAGTTTTTGCCGTACATTGCAAGTATCGCTTTTTTGTGATATTACAATAACAGAAGATGAAAATTACATAATGCTAAATTTTGTTCGTTTTCTTCATTTAAAAGAACATAAATATACAAATCGATAATTACAAAATCCATTCAGTCTTCTGTAATCTTCAAATACAAATAAAACTGCCAACAATATAGAAAAAAACACCAATTGGCTGGTGACCAGAAGATCACGGGAAATTAGTCCAATATATATTTTAATACCTTTCTAAAAAACAGAATATATGCAGAAAAAATTAAAACGAAATGATGAATTAAAAACAATATAGAAAGTTTACGGAAGAGTTCCCTATCCTGTTCTGTTTGGCACGATTGGCGAAGAAATCCAAAATGGCGCCGAAAGACCGTTTTAGAATTTTTTCAAGAGGCGGAAAAACATGGTTTTAAATTTTTATAAACATATATTTTTGTATTGTTTTTTTATATATTATGTATGTAATTACATATATAGAGATATATATATACATATAAATACATATTATATACACATATAAATAAATATACTGTATACTTATACATGTTTATATAATTTTATATATTTTATATATTTATTATACATGCGAAATTAAAACATAATATTATATAACAAAGGTTAAGATATGTTTATAATATTACATCTACAGAAAAATATCATTTAAAAAAAACACGGAAAAAAATAATTATAACAAAAATATGTATCCAAAATTATTATTTATCCACCAGTAGCATCAAGCAATAAAAAAAAATAACCCCAAATGCTAAAGATCGCAACAACTACATCGAAACATTTATCGCCAAAAGGAAAAAAAAAAAAAAAAAAACCTGAACAGGATACGGAACTCTTCCCACAATTTATTTCAGCAAGCAATTATTATTGCAGAATATTTTTATATATATTGTTCGATGAATTGTGTGTGTTTATAGAATTAGTGAATTAATACGAGATGTAAATAAAACTATATTGAGAATTGACGTGTTACAATTTCTTGCATGTGCACAGGAAAGAGTGCTTGCGGTTTACAAGGACCGGGGATTTTGTTACCCGGCTGCGAAAATTAGGAAATCACAGCTAGGAAGATGAGCTGTTGCGTACAGTGTGAATGTTCGAGTTCAACTGCTTCTTCTAATGTAAAATGCACTGAAACCAGGAAGTGTCCATGACCAACACATATAAATCACAATAATTATTTTTAAACAACCGAGAAAAATGTCTAAATAGAAAAGTATCTTGATATGATAAACAAAGTTATTTCACTAAGAAAATGAAAAATAATGTTTTTAAGTATAACACTATTTCAGATGATTTATAGTTTCAAAATTGCTAATTGCTAAAGGAACATATTTCACAATAATGACGAATTTATGGGATTGTGTATGTCTTGCGTAGATATTTCTATTACAACAGGAAATGAAATGTTGATTTATGATGGATAAATGTTTTTAGATTATTATTTCAAGAAATATCAATAAAGTTTTTCTTAAATAACAGTCATAGCAATAAATAACTCTAAAGTGATTTAAATTGAAGTGATTTTTCTGTAAATGGTTTCTCATAAATTATAATAGTTGCGTAACAAATGCATGTGTTCACTGAACATGCTCTCCTCCTATCAGGGCCTTAGTCCTGATACTGAGGGAGTAATGCTATTTTGCTGATTGGACGCTTGACTAATGAAGACCCGCGTTGCACAGTCACCACTCTGTTGAATCCATCACTGCCTGGGTGGACCTCTGTAATACGACCCAACGGCCAAGCTCCAAGCTCCATTCGATTCCATCAGTAGCACTATCTGACCCACCTCGATGTTAGGCCTGCAATCTTCCACTTAGCTCTGGGTTGCAGCGAGGCCAGGTATTCTCTGGTCCAACGTTTTGAAAATCCAATTTTCATGTTTTGGATCAGTTCCCATCGTTTCTTTAGATTCGTTGTCGGGGTTGCTGACTCATCGGGTATGGAATGCAAAGCATCCCCTGTAAGAAAATGTGAGGAAGTGAGAACATTTATTGAATCAGCATCATTATCGTTTAAATGTATAAGAGGTCGCGAATTGAGCAACGCTTCAATTTGGGTGAGTAACGTAGCTAGCTGCTCGAAAGTGAGCAATGCCTCTCCTAGGACTCGCTTGATGTGATACTTTGTCGATTTTATGGCAGCCTCACAAATCCCGCCAAAATGAGGAACAGAAGGAGGGATGAAATGCCATTCTAGAGAGTTTTCTGTTAAATATTGTGACATTATTTCATTATGTGTAAATGAACGCCACAATTCATAAATTTTGTCCAACTTTCTGGATGCACCGACAAAATTGGTGCCGTTGTCGCTATAAAGATGACGTGGGGCGCTTCGCCTTGCACTAAAACGTCGAAGGGCGGCTATAAATGCCTCAGCTGTCATATCACTCACAGCTTCAATATACACAGCTTTTGTAGCCAAACAAATAAACAAAGCTATATATCCTTTAGTTGTTTTTGCACCCCGACCCTTAATAAATTTAATAGATATAGGACCTGCGTAATCAACACCGCTGGAAAAAAATGAACGTTCCAGGGTTACTCGATGCTTTGGCAAATTCCCCATTAGTTGAGGGGTTGCAATGGACCTTTTATATCTGTTATATTTCAAGCATCTATTGATGCATTTGTTAATGATCTTTTTTCCACCAACTATCCAATAATGTGGGATGTCTTATGATGTGGGATAGCAGGGAAGGCCTAGCATGCAAATGGGCAATGTGTTGTTGCTGTATTAATAACTCAGCCATTTTATGCTGTGAGGGCAAGATTAACGGATGTTTGTGATTAAATGATAATTGTGAATTTTGTAAGCGTCCTCCCACCCGTAACAGACTCTTATCATCAATAAACGGATGGAGGGACTGTAACGTACTTTTCTTTGGAAAAACTTTCTGTTCTTGGATACATTTAAATTCTTCCTGAAACTAAGAATTCTGAATCCAACGAACAATATTCTCTTCGGCATCTTTTGTTTCTTTGTAAGTAAGATGTGGTGATGAAATTTCTGCTTTGTTAGACTTCTTGCATTTTTTGATAAATCTTTGGCAATATGCCAAAATGCGAATAATTTTTGCAAGCGAAGAGTGCTTTTGAAACAAATTATCAAATAGATCATTTGATGTGCGGGTGTGAAAGGAAAAAATTGGATCAGACCTTTGTTCGACTTTGATTTGATCATCAAATTTCTCAGCATTTGAGTCGTCTTTGGGCCAATTGGATGGGTCCAAAACCAGCCAACTTGGCCCCTTCCACCACAAATCGCAACCTGGAAGACATTTTGGATCAATACCGCGTGAAGCGATATCTGCGGGGTTCTCTTTGGATGGGACATGTCTCCAGTGCTTTGTAGGGAGAATTTCGGTAATTTGAGATGTTCTATTCGCGACAAAAGTCTTCCATTTACGCGGATGTGTAGAGATCCAAGAAAGGATGACTTTTGAGTCCGTCCAGGCGAAAATATCGAACTTGTAACTCTTTAATGTTTCCATGACGGAACGGAACAGCTTAGATAGCAGGTGCGCACCGCAAAGCTCTAATTTTGGCACCGAAATCTGTTTAATTGAAGCAACTTTAGTTCTAGAAACTAAGAGAAAAGAGTTTATTTTCCCGTTATAAGTTTGTCGGCAATAAATTGCGGCAGCATATGCCAGTTTTGAGGCATCAGAAAATCCGTGTAATTCAAATGGGTTACCGGATGAAATCGTGACACATCTAGGAACAGACAATTGATTTAGTCCGTTAAAGGAAATTTGAAATTGTAGCAATTCGTCTGCCAGATGCTGCGGTATAATATAGTCCCAGTCCCCTTTTGTAAGCCAAAGTTTCTGATAAAATACCTTTAAAGTTACAGTACAGGGGCGAAATTAGACCTAGTGGGTCGAAAATTCGTGCAGACTCAGCTAAAATATGTCTCTTTGTAAGAGGTGGAGTGAGTGTTAATGCAGTTATGAAAATAAAACTATCTGATGAAGAGTTCCAGCTTAATCCTAGAACCTTGGAGCTTCCGTTGTCACTAGGAATTATTTCAAAATTTGATTCAGTGCTAGAAGAATCTATAAATTCATTAAGAAATGCCGGTGAATTTGAATTCCACTTCCTCAAGTGGAAACCATGCGCGTCTAAACAATCTGTAATTTCTTTGCAAGTGTCTATTGCTTCCCTAACAGTATTCGTACCGGATAATAAGTCATCCATGTACATATCTTTTTCTAATATGCGCGAAATGCAAGGATTTTTTGTATAATCCTGAGCAATTTGTTTTATACATCTAGTTGCCAGAAAAGATGCTGGCGCTAAAACCATATGTGACAGTTTTTAGTTTGTAATTTTTTATTTCCTCATTAGGATTAGACCTCCAAACTATTTGCTGATAGATTTGATCCTCTTCGGCAACCAAAATCTGGCGGTACATTTTTTCTATGTCCGAAGAAAAGACTATTTTCGGAAATCGAAAATGAAGTAAGATTTCGAAAATGTCCGTTGTAACTTAGGGCCTACACCCAAAATGGAATTCAAGGAAACAGCACTTGAAGTTTTGCATGAAGCGTCAAAAACTACTCTTAATTTAGTAGTGATACTAGAAGATTTAATAACCGCATGATGAGGAAGAAAGTAGTGTTCGTTTTCATAATTATTAATGTCATTTTGTGCAACTAATTCCATGTGATCTAATTCTTCATATTCGTACATAAACTCTTTGTACTGATTTTCAAATTCTGGTTTTTCTCTAAATTTATTTTCATAGCAAGCAAGCGAGAAATTGCGGCCGGTTTAGAATTACCTAATTCTGATTTAGATTGAATAAAAGGTAACTTAACCACAAAACGACCCTCGGAATTAATTGAATAATTTTCCTGAAAATGTGATTCAACAAACTGCTCTTCAGGTGACAACATTTGAGTATTCTTATTAAATACTTCTTCTACTTCCCAAAAACGCTTTAATTCTTTATCAATATTAACTTCATAAATATGTAAATCACGTATCCTATTTGGAGATGTACTAGAATGCGGCATTTTCCCTGATACCAGAAAGCCAAAAATTGAATTTTGAGCAATTAAATTGCTCTGCGTATCTGTTACTTGGCCAGGAAGCAAAATAGAAAAGAAATAATCAGATCCTAGAATAATGTCTATTTTACTTGGTGTCCCGAAATGTGGATCCGCTAAGTTTATATTCTTTAAATGCGAAAAATGCTTCTCATGTATTTTTTCCGCAGGTAACGGAGCAGTTTAATCATCTAAAATAAATGCCTTCACAGACAACTTGGTGTCAGCATTATAAATTGATGTAAGATCAAATATAACCCCTTAGTTACTGCGATCTTTGAATTAGACAGACCTTTTACGGAGAACCTAGCATTTTTCCTTTTAATTCCTAACATTTTCATGCAGGATTCAGAAACAAACGTAGACTGATCCACTATCACACGATTCTTAAAGTGTGCTTTTGACCCATACAATCATTAATATATACACTAGCAGTGGGCAAAAGTACGAAAGATGTTTGAACTGCATTTATGGAAGGAGAAATTTCCTTTTTATTCTCATCGGGAATCAAACAGGCCTCTGAATCAGGTTTGTTTTTGCGGCTCTGTTTTTCATTTGAACAAGAAGTTGATATCGCGTAATTTTGCAGCTTATTTTCGCATAAGCTAGTATGATGTTTCAGCTTGCAATTGTGATAAGAGTAAGAGGAATTGCATTGCCAGGTAGTGTGCTTGTCAGACAAGCAATTACTGCATAACTTGTTTTTCTTAACAAACTGTCTCCTATCCCTGGTGCTTAATTCCTTAAATTTAACACACTTGTAAAGTGAGTGATTAAATTTACAAAGTAAACATTTGCTAATGCCACTGGAATAAGATCTATTGACGTTATATTGTTTGTCTTGTTTATGCGAACCTTCATTTTCACTTTTATACAACTCTAAAGATGAACATCTATCATTTATAAACTGAATAAATTGATCAAAAGACGGAAAGTCTTCTCTTGAGGTCAATTTTGCCCATTCCTCATTTGTTTTAGAATCAACCTTTTGTAATAAAATATGAATTAGCCATAAGTCACGGCCAGATGCCTTTTCAGCTACTTCCTCTATTCATTTACTTCCATCTAATCACCTTTTGATTTAAGGCCACTAATTACTTCATCTGATACATCTGATGAACAGCGTAAGCTAAATGCATTCACTTGAGTAGTGGGGGGGGAATGTCCAAGAATGTTTTAACTAAAGTAGAAGCAATTTGTTTTTTCTTATCATATCTCGACAGCAATTTTTCCCACGCTTCTGAATAACTGCTTTCAGAAATAGGTATATGTTTTATTATAGAGGCTGGCTCTTCCCCTAGTAACCCTCTTAAATACTGAAACTTCTGTATATTACTTATGCTGTCATTATTATGAACTAATGATAAATATAAATCTTTAAATGACAACCAGTTTTTAAAATCACCATTAAATTGTTCTATGTTTAATCTAGGCAATTTAAAATTGTTAGAAAATAGTAGAACTAACAACTGGAATCTGATCATTTATCAATTGAGATTGTGCAGGCACATTTAAGGTAACTTTTCAAGTTCCGTTTGCAGTTTGGCTTTGGTTTCATAATATTTTTTTTTCAAATTCCTCAATTTCAGATGCTTCAGCTGGTAGTTGAGTATTTATCAAAGTCTGAGTAAACTGTCTCTAATTTTTCTAATTTATTGTACAAATCATTCTTTTGAAACGTTTGCTCAGAGTTAATGAAGTTGTTTATCCTTGTTAGAGCAGATTTAGCTCTGCCACGTAAATTTATAGCTGCTTTTTCCAATTCTTCAGCAGCCTTTTTTGCGGCTTCCAAGTCGGTACTCATTATTCAAATAATGAGGTGAATAGCATAAAAAACAAAAGCCAAACCGATAATAATAATAAGATAAAATGTACTTATCTGTAATAAATGTGATGCGAGGTGCTCCGTCGACTGTTGTAATTCCATATAAGAATGGTGAAAACATTATTTAAAAAACTGCTGTAAGATGATGCATAGCTCTCCGTTCCAAAAATCTATTCCAATGATGATGGTACACTTATTCCAAACTTGAAAAAAGTATCCAAGATAACGCCGCGTGCCTCCAAATTTAATGTTCGATGAATTGTGTGTGTTTATAGAATTAGTGAATTAATACGAGATGTAAATAAAACTATATTGAGAATTGACATGTTACAATTTCTTGCATGTGCACAGGAAAGAGTGCTTGCGGTTTACATGGACCGGTGATTTTGTTACCCGGCTGCGAGAATTAGGAAATCACAGCTAGGAAGATGAGCTGTTGTGTACAGTGTGAATGTTCGAGTTCAACTGCTTCTTCTAATAGTCCAAGAGCTGTTAAACATTTTAGGGAAGGTATTTGAGGCACCCTGAAAATTTGTGCAACACTTCTTTTGTAATGGCTGAATACAAAATCGAATGTCTGGCTGAAGGATCGTGGCCCAAAAACTGTGCCAGACACGTGTCAAGTGCCATTTTTTGACTACCCAAAAAAGGTATTTGAGGCACACTGAGACTGAGACAGAATAATATTTATACTTAGAAAAAAATATTTTGAAAACGACAGACACTTTAGTCGGCACGAAAACTGTGCCAGACACGTGTCAAGTGCCATTTTGCCAAAAATGGCACTTGACACGTGAACCTTTCGAAAACGAAACCCACCCTTCCCTCTATCCATAAAACAGGAATCTGTCGAAACAGAAATCACTACCATCCGCAACCAAGTAAAAGATACCTTCAAAAGAAAACCCAACTCATGAACCTCTCGAAACCGAAATTAACCACGAAATTTTCGAAAACAAAATCCCAACCTTCACGCTATCCATAAAACTAGAATCTGGAGAAACAGAAACAACTGCCTTCCATAACCAAGGAAATTAAACCTACGAAAGGGAACCCAACTCATCAACCTCTCGAAACAAAAATTAACCAAGAACTTTTCGAAAACGAAATCCCACCCTTCCCGCTATCCAAAAAACAAGAATCTGTCGAAACAGAAACAATTACCACCCGCAACGAAAAAAAGATACCTTCGAAAGAAAACCCCAACTCATCAACCTCTCAAAAACTAAAATTAGCCAAAAACCTTTTTAAAACGAAATCCCACCCTTCCCGCTATCCATAAAACAAGAATCTGTCGAAACAGAAACAACTACCATCCGCAACGAAGAAAAATATACCTTCGAAAGAAAGCCCAACTCATCAACCTTTCGAAAAAACATTAACCAAGAACCTTTCGAAAACGAAACACCAACCTTCCCGCTATCCATAAAACAAAAATCTGTCGAAAAAGAAACAACTACCATCCGCAACCAAGAAAAAGATACCTTCGGAAGAAAACCCAACCCATGAACCTCTCGAAACAAAAATTAACCAAGAACCTTTCGAAAACGAAATCCCACCCTTCACGCTACCCATAAAACAACAGTCTGTCGCAACAGAAACAACTACCAGCCGCAACCAAGAAAAAAATAACTTCGAAAGAAAACCCAACTCATCAACCTCTCGTAACCAAAATTAACCAAGAACCTTTCGAAAACGAAGTCCCACCCTTCCCGCTATCGAAAAAACAAGAATCATTCGAAACAGAAACAATTACCATCCGCAACGAAAAAAAAGATACCTTCGAAAGAAAACCCAACTCATCAACCTCTCGAAACTAAAATTAGCCAAAAACCTTTTTAAAACGAAATCCCACCCTTCCCGCTATCCATAACACAAGAATATGTCGAAACAGAAACAACTACCATCCGCAAGAAAAAGATACCTTCGGAAGAAAACCCAACTCATCAACCTCTCGAAAAAAAATTAGCCAAGAACATTTCAAAAACGAAATCCCACCCTTCCCGCTATCCATAAAACAAGAATCTGTCGAAACAGAAACAGCTACCATCCGCAACCAGGAAAAAGATACCTTCGAAAGAAAACCCAACTCATAAACCACTCGAAAAAAAATTAACCGAGAACCTTTCGAAAACGAAACCCCGCCCTTCCCTCTATCCATAAAACAATAATCTGTCGAAACAGAAACAACTACCATCCGCAACCAAGAACAAGATACCTTCGGAAGAAAATCCAACTCATGAACCTTTCGAAAAAAAATTAACCAAGAACCATTCGAAAAGGAAATCCCACCCTTCCCGCTACCATAATATAAGAATCTGTCGCAACAACACAACTACCAGCCGTACCCAAAACTAACCATGAAACTTTCGAAAACGAAATCCCACCCTCCCCGCTATCCGTAAAAGAAGAATCTGGCGAAACGGAAAACACTACCTTCCATTATCAAGGAAAACAACCCTACGAAAGAAAACCCTACTCATCAACCTCTCGAAACAAAAATTAACCAAGCACCTTTCGAAAACGAAACCCCACCCTACCCACTATCCATAAAACAAGAATCTGTCGAAACAGAAACAACTACCATCCGCAACGAAGAAAAAGATACCTTCGAAAGAAAACCCAACTCATGAACCTCTCGAAACCGAAATTAACCACAAAACTTTCTATAACGAAATCCCACACTTCCCGCTATCCATAAAACAATAATCTGGAGAAACAGAAACAACTGCTTTCTATAACAAAGGAAATTAAACCTACGAAAGAAAACCCAACTCATAAACCTCTCGAAACAAAAATTAACAAAGCACCTTTCGATAACGTAATCACACTCTTCCCGCTATCCATAAAACAAGAATCAGCCGAAACGGAAACAATTACCATCCGCAACCAAGAAAAAGATACCTTCGAAAGAAAACCCAACTCATCAACCTCTCGAAACAAAAATTAACCAAGAATCTTTCGAAAACGAAACCCCATCCTTCCCGCTATCCATAAAACAAGAATCGTTCGAAACAGAAACAACTACCATCCGCAACGAAGAAAAACATACCTTCGAAAGAAACCCAACTCATGAACATGTCGAAAGAAAATTTAACCAAGAACCTTTCGAAAACGAAATCCCACCCTTCCCGCTATCCATAAAACAAGAATCTGTCGAAACAGAAACAACAACCAGCCGCAACCAAGAAAAAAATACCTTCGCAAGAAAACCCAATTCAGCAACCTTTCGAGAAAAAATGAACCAAGAACCTTTCGAAAACGAAATCCCACCCTTCCCAATAACCATAATATAAGAATCTGTCGCAACAAAAACAACTACCAGCCGTATCCAAGAAAAAGGAACCTTCGAAAGAAAACCCAACTCATCAACCTCTCGAAACAAAAATTAGCGAAGAACCTATCTAAAACGAAATCCCACCCTTTCCGATATCCATAAAACAAGAATCTATCGAAACAGAAACAAATACCATCCGCAATCAAGAAAAAGATACCTTCGGAAGAAAACCCAACTCATCAACCTCTCGAAACAAAAATTAACCAAGAACCTTTCGAAAACGAAGTCCCACCCTTCCCGCTATCGAAAAAAAAAGAATCATTCGAAACAGAAACAATTACCATCCGCAACGAAAAAAAAAGTTATCTTCGAAATATAAATATCTTCGAAATATCTTTGAAATATAAACAATTGTGTAATCGCAAACTCGTGGTTTCTGCTATCATGCCAAATGTTACAAATACAGTAAAACCTCCCTAAAAGCGACCACATTCCAAAAATTAGTCGCTCCGAGGGGTGGTCTCTTAATGGAGGTCATGTATAAATCTAGATTTTAATTGTTGAAAAAAGGTAACAATTAATGTTACTAAAATTTATTTTTCACATTAGGAAGAAATATAAAAATTTAAGTATCAAAACAAAAGTTAATTTACAGAGTTTAAAAACTGAATGCATTGATGTTTGTAAAAATAGCAAACAAAGCCTTTGCGCAACAATATTAAAAAGCAGAAAAACCAACGTTTAAAAATGCACAAATAATACATGAAAAGCAGCAAATAGCTGTTTCGAATCTACTAGCGAGATTCTTCTTCAGTGCAAGATGCTATCAAGCATTTTTGCTCAGCCTTGCTTTTTCTAGCACGCTGTTCCTTTTTGGAAGTGGCTATTCGTCCGACTAATCGGACTTTTAGCGATTTAGGCAAAACGTCCGACCATCATATGCGCATGCGCGCCAGCAAATGATCGGATGAAATCGTTTTTGCGTAACTCCGCCTTTTAAAATATAATATTTAGGTCATTTTCTTTTTAGAAGAAAGTTATTTATATTTATAAATATTAATTTAGTAATATTTGTTTGCAATTATTTATTTTTTTAAACGTTACATTTCGTTAAGCAATTAAGTATATTAAATATTTATTTCTATATGTATATTATTAATGTTATTTATAAATTATTTAATATATTATTAATTTAATAATTTATTATATTATTATTAATCTTATTTATTAATTATCTAATAATAATAATTTAATAATTAATTTATTATTGTTGATTTAATAATTATTTATTAACTAATATTAAAATATTAACAAATATAAATAGTTTGTATTTTTTTTTATATTATACAATTAACTTATTTTAAATAAACAATAATAAATGTTTGAATATTCAATATTTCTTAATTGTTAAATAAATATATGTATATATATATTTAATACGTTTAAAAACTATCTAGCATAAGGAAGTCTGTCAAAACAAATTGTAGTTTAGATTATTTCATGTTGATATTTTGCATTTTTAATAAATAGCAGGCTAGGTTGGGTCATAGACAAACATGTTCCAAAATCGTGCTCCTCCTTGGTTTTCTTTCTGTCGATGTCTATATCTCTTAATATTTCAATTTATACCTTATTATTTTCCAAGATTTAAAAAATCGGTTGGAGGGGGAGATGGCTTCATTCCATATTCCATGAAAATGAGTAGTATTACTTAATTTTCATGGTCTTTTTTTTTTTTTTTTTTTCAAATTGTACAAATTAATTTCACCCAATGAGTAATTATTTTTTGTTTTACTTTTTAAAAAAGTACTTTTCGGTTAACCAGGCACCAGTGTTATATATACATATTATATGTACATATATCATTGGCGCCCGGCTAACCAAAAAGTACGTCAAAAAATAATAAAACTGATGCTTAAACACACATTTACAGAATTTTGTGCTTTTATAATCTAATCACTCAATGAAATTTAAATTCACATGCTCTTTAACTTAACAACAACAAAAAAAGGTGTAAGCCAGTGTTGTAGACATAAAAAAGAGGCTTCTACACTAAAATCATGAATGGTCATAGCTAGAGCATATATACCATAGCTTTTTTGGAGAAACCCAGAATATATGGAGCTTTTAAAAAAATCTTGAAAATAATATAAATACATCATATCTATGTAATATGGAACAGTGTGTGTATACCCAGGCCCTTCTGCCATCTTGTTTTTTAAATAACAAAAAAAAATATTATACATAAAATGTTTACGATTTTAAAAAATAT
Source organism: Maratus speciosus (assembly GCA_963932465.1). Classification (NCBI taxonomy): domain Eukaryota; kingdom Metazoa; phylum Arthropoda; class Arachnida; order Araneae; family Salticidae; genus Maratus; species Maratus speciosus. The sequence continues at coordinate 287,499,246 of OZ010800.1, read as the reverse complement.
TTCAAAACATCAAAATTATTGGTAGAAAGCTCAAATTATTGGCACTATTAGCTAAATTGTAATAACTGTATTTTAAATGAACCAACTATATTGTGTTACTGCTCTGATAACAATAAATATATTAACATAAGGAAATATAAGAAATTAAAAAATAAAACACTTTTTATCATCTTAAAACAACATAACGCTTTATCTTTTAAAAATGATTTTTTTTTTATTTTACTTTCAAAAACACTTAGTCTCACATAAATATAAACAACAAACCCTTTTTGCATCTTAAACAAAAAAATTGTAATAACTGTATTTTAAACATACCAACTATATTGTGTTACTGCTCTGATAACAATAAATATATTAACATAAGGAAATATAAGAAATTAAAAAATAAAACATTTTTTATCATCTTAAAACAACATAATGCTTTATTTTTTAAAAATGCTTTTTTTTTTTTTAATTTTACTTTCAAAAACTCACATAAGTCTCACATAAATATAAACAACAAACCCTTTTTGCATCTTAAACAAAACACTAAAAAACTTTTATTATCTAAAAACCTCATATCTCCTTCTCCACACCCTCTTTTTTTCATCTTTTAAAATCAAACCAAATAGTGTAATTGCTCTGGCAACAAACAAGGGAAGGGTATACATAAGGGCTGGACCACACTATTTTTTTTTTACTTAGCAGCTGATTTTATATATGCCCCAGACTGAAATATATAAATGTTTATTTCACGTTAGATTTACAATTTTACTTTATTATTACCTGGGCATTTAAAAATACTTTCAGCTAAATAACTTTTGTACTTACTTTTCTTATTGTGTAATATTGTGTTCTTATAGTTTGTAGTGAAACATGCTATTTTTGAAAAATATAATTTAGCGAGTAATGTAATTTAAAAAACTCGTTTACAGGCAGCACCAATATTATTTTTTATGTTACTTTAATATGTCCTCTTTTGACATAGCAGCAGTGGCGTAGCTAGGATGGTTGACACCCGGGGCGGATGTACATGGTGTCAACCCCACCCACCATGGTTCCCCCCACATCCACCCGTCAGATGCTCCCTACAAACTAGTTAAAAAAAAATTACATTACTCGCTAAATTATATGTTCCAAAAAATAGCATATTACACAACAAACAATGACAAAACTAGGACCTACTATAGTTTCCCATTACTTATAACATACTATTTTGACCTCTGAATTTATTGAATTCATGATTCGTCTAAAACTATTATACACTCAAACATATAGACTCAAATCAAAGAATCTTCCACAGAAAGCATTTCATTTTTTGATAATGAATTCTATTTTCAAAAATAGTAAGAATAATAAGTAAATGCTTTTTGAAAAAAAAAAAAAAAGTAAATTTTTAATTTAATAGATAAATACATTTAAACTGATGACCTATGCAGTAAGGTAAATCTGTAGCTATACTTATAAAAGAAATACACCTAAATAACAATTTAAATAAAATTTTATAAATATATATTTCAACTGGAGAATTTCCTAATATTTTGGCATCATTAATTTTTCAACAAATGAAAATAATCACTCCGTCGCAAACAAGACATGCAGATTTAACTTAAAATACATTGAATAGATAAAATTAAATAAATGAAAATAAACATTTGCGATTAAGAAACTTTTTTACGAATAAAGTAATTTAACAAAATAATAAAGTGATAAATTTTTTTCAATGTTCAAAACTTATTTAATATTATATTAAAGTTATTTAAAAAAACTAATTTAAAATAACTGTTTTGTATTAAATTATTCAATAATTTATTCATATGAAAATGAATAGTAGCTTTTTCATAACCAAAACATTCTAAAAGCTAAATGTTGTAATAAAAGACAACTGGGAATGGAAAATTTAAAAATACAGTAGACTCCATTATATCGGCATATCATGGGGCCAGAAATTATGCAAATTTTAGGATTTTGAAAATTTCTGGTCAATGTTTTGTTTACGTTTTTAAACACTAATTTGAATGTAACACTGCACTCGAATTATGATGAATGTAAAGTAAATTAAAGTCATGTAAAGTAAATTACTAAAATATTAAGTAAAATAATTCAAATTAAGAATTTTTTAAAAATGTATAGAAAAAACGAAGGTCAAATAAATAGTAATGCATAGCCTATATGCATAAAAATAAAGAGAAATTTTTCTTGAACTATTTAATGAAATATGCCTCATAAAAATACAATAATAATTTATTTAAAAACTTAATATAAAAAAGGTTTCATCCATGTTTACTCAGATAAACCAAAAGAGCTTTATTAATACATAAATACGTACTAATATCAGCGCTCCGCTAACTTGAAATATTTCAGCTGGACAAGTTGTAAACAAACCTGCACGCATGAGCAAACGTTGGTCGGACTTTCTGCCTAAATAGCTAAAAGTCCGATTGGTCGGACGAATAGCCACTTCCTTCCTTTTTTCCCTATCTTGCACTGAAGAAAAATCTCGCTAGTAGATTCGAAAGAGCTGTTTGCTGCTTTTCATGTATTATTTGTGCATTTTTAAACGTTGGTTTTTCTGCTTTTTAACACTGATGTTTTCTTTTATTTTACGGTTTCATCTTTTATAACTTTTATTTTTATGTCCATTCAAAGTTTAGTAAATAAATGCAATTTTTTTTTTTGGGGGGGGGGGGGGTGGAACAAATAATGACGATTTCATTAATTATCTATTTCTTTGAGAGTTTCCTGATAGAATAGGGCAGGGAAGTTTATTCACCCGTCAATCTTAATTTGTCATCAGAGATAAATTCGTTGCCTAAAAAGGTACAAAGGGGTTTAAACATTGAAAAGTTACCGGAAAAGAAAAAATTCTAAAATTAGTTCAGAAGTTGGATGAATAATGCGCTCTCCGGAATTATTTTTCTAATAAAACCTTCTTTAAGCGATCGGCATAAAAACATAATTGTTTCATTTTCTTCATAGAAATGGGTCGCTCATGGAGGGAGTTCAACTGGGATGGTCTCTGAATGGAGGTAAAATTAGTATTGAGCCTATGGGAATAAATTGCGTTCCATGAAAAAATGGTTGCACAGGGAGTTTCATTGGAGTCAAATAGAGACAAGATGAGAACACGCCAAAGATATACAAACGTATCGGGTAACCCTACCAGACAATGCACAACAGATAACCCTACGAAAAGTTTGAAGAACCTGTTTACCGAACACGGAGCAAGCTGAACGAAATGTGTCGTAAAATGTTGTGGGAAATGTTTGTTGTTTATCGTTCCCCGTCTAATACGGCCATTAGTGACTCTTGGCTGGGAAGTTTTGGAACACCCGGCGTATAGTCCCGACATAGCCCCTTCGGAATATCGTTTGTTTCGGTCGATGCAGAATGCCTTGTCTTATGTACACTCCCGGACAGTGGACGAAGTGCAAAACTGGGTTGACGATTTCATCACTTCAAAAGGCGAATCGTTCTACACTTCTGGCATCCGTCAACTGCTCGACCGGGCAGAAGGTGTTAGATAATGATGGAGATTATTTTTATGAATAAAGGTATTATTCTCAGCTCTTAATTGCATATTCTTTTCTCTGAAAAACGCTTTAAAACTTTTTACTATACGCAATATTTTATATGAAAATAAAAAGTTTTGGTCAGAGGCACAGAGAGCCAACATTGGTCGCACGTATCATTAATTAATAATTATGTATATTTAATACACACGTATAATGAATTAATATTTTTGTATATTTATGTATGTATTGATTACTTAAAAATGTTTTAGACATTTTCGTTTTCGTTTTCACCAAAAATGGGAAGATTACCGAACTTCTGTTTCGGTTTCGGTCGATCCTTACTCATTATACCATATGCAAGCCGGGTTATCCGAACAGCAATATATCCGCATGAACGATTTAACAAAGTGCAATATTACTGTGGACTTCCATTCTCCTACTGTGAAATTTCGCAAACCTCTTCTTTTCTCAGCCAGACTGATTAGGCGCCAGTGATCCCAGGTCACGTGGTCTGACTAGAGAATTAATATTAAAAAACATTTTTTCTTTCTTGTTCCTTTTTTAGTTGGTTTTGTGAATGTGAATCTTGAACGCAGCAGATAAATATGCTGCGTATAGGTTTTTTTTTATCGTGGTCTTCTATTAGAAGAAATGATGTTTAAGTTTAATTAAAAAAAAAAGGAAATTTATTTCCGAATATTAAATAATGCCATTTTCGTGGCTTCTTTTATAGAAGAATATAATTGGTGAAATTTTAATATGATCATCTTGAATTCCCAGTGTGGAATATTTACATGTTTTTAAAGAAATATTATCCAAATGTTTTTCATTGTAAATACTGTAAATATTTATAAGTGTAAATAGAATTAACAAAGTTTTTAATCATCCTGTGCTTGACTTGGACTTATACTGAACAACACCAGCGCCATTTTCAGTTGTGAAATATGTTTTATTATTTTAATGTGATTTTACATGAATCGTGAAGTCTATATATTAAGCTCTCCCAACCTTGGATTTAAATTGTGATAACGTGAAATTTCGTGTAACATATGAAGATTATTCTTCATGTTTTGGTGCCTCAACAACCGGGAAAAAAGGTAAGAAATACCTTTATTATTCTGCATGACTGTTGATTTCTTGAAAATATACATTTCTCATGATAATTTATTTTGAAAATTGAATTTAAATTTAAACATGGATAAGCCTGATAAGCTTAAAAGTAAAAGAGCTACTGTTCGTGCAGCCATTACGAAATTAATCACAAAATGTGATACATTATTATCTGTTGATATTGATAAAACTGATTGCGATTCTTTAATGGAATCGTTAGAGCTCGTAAATTAAAAGGAAGCTCTACTAAAGGAATTAGATTCCAAAATAGATGAGCTAATTCAGGAAAAAACTGAATATGAAAAAGAACTAAAATCGGTAGAAGAATATTCTGAAAAAATATCCAGTTTGAAATTTAAAATTAAGATGAGGCTTAAAAAATGTAAAATCGAAACTGAACCAAAAGTTGTACTAGAATCAAGTAACGGTTCAAAAATCGGAAGTAAACCAGTTTCGGCAGTGAAGCTTCCTAAACTTAACATAGAAAAATTTTCTGGTGATGCAAGCCAGTTCTTAGAATTTTTTAATTTATTTACTAGTGCGATAGATTCAAACGAATCGTTATCAAAAATTGAAAAATTCCAATACCTGAAATCTTTGTTGTCTGGACCTGCATATAATATTGTAAATCAAAACATGAAGAATAATCTTCATATGTTACACGAAATTTCACGTTATCACAATTTAAATCCAAGGTTGGGAGAGCTTAATATATAGACTTCACGATTCATGTAAAATCACATTAAAATAATAAAACATATTTCACAACTGAAAATGGCGCTGGTGTTGTTCAGTATAAGTCCAAGTCAAGCACAGGATGATTAAAAACTTTGTTAATTCTATTTACACTTATAAATATTTACAGTATTTACAATGAAAAACATTTGGATAATATTTCTTTAAAAACATGTAAATATTCCACACTGGGAATTCAAGATGATCATATTAAAATTTCACCAATTATATTCTATAAAAGAAGCCACGAAAATGGCATTATTTAATATTCGGAAATAAATTTCCTTTTTTTTTTAAATTAAACTTAAACATCATTTCTTCTAATAGAAGACCACGATAAAAAACCTATACGCAGCATATTTATCTGCTGCGTTCAAGATTCACATTCACAAAACCAACTAAAAAAGGAACAAGAAAGAAAAAATGTTTTTTAATATTAATTCTCTAGTCAGACCACGTGACCTGGGATCACTGGCGCCTAATCAGTCTGGCTGAGAAAAGAAGAGGTTTGCGAAATTTCACAAACTCCCCCCCGATGAACAAGGGTTCATCAAAATGGGAATTCAAAATAATTAAAGTAGAAATAAAATTATTCTAAAAAATTATCAGTTACACTATACATAAATACAACACAAATCAAAATATATATTTACATAATGGACTTCAATAAAATAATTAAACAATTTAAAAGATTTGAGAACAAGTTTCTGCTACTAAAAATAGAAAGAACAATTTAAATCTATACAAATTCTAGAATATTCATCACAAAAAAAATTAAACTAAAAATTAGAAATATTATCAAACAAGAAACTTTTTTTTTTTTTTTTTTTTTTTTTTTAAGTGAAAAAAAATAGTTTTTTTTTAAGTCAATAAACAAGAGAGTTCTTGAGTCTCTAATAATATCAGAGTTTTTTTTTTTCAGTTCTGTTAATAAAAAAGTTCAGAGTTTTTTTAGTTTGTGAGTTCAAGATTGTACAATAGATTTATAGGTCTCTTAATAAATGAATTATTTGTTTTGAGTTCACAAGATCTTATCTTGCCGTCTCTGCCCATAAAGGTTTTAGTAACTTTTCCTAACTTCCACAAACTTCGGGGTAAGTGTTCATCATGTACAAGCACCACATCATCCACTTTAAAGTCTGAAGATTTATTCTGGTCCGTGTAGTGAGCAGATTTTAAATTGAGAAGATACTCATTTTTCCAACGCTTCCAAAAATGATTTAGAAGAGTCTCACGTAAACGAAAGCGTTTCACTAAAGATTCTTTCGTTATTGGTAAAATTAAATCGTTCACTTTTATGGTAGGTAGACACAAGATACGTTTTCCGATTAAAAAATGTGCAGGAGTAAGAGGAGATGGTTCTTCTAACTCGGCATACGTGTAAGTCAGCGGACGAGAGTTAATTACAGCTTCTACTTCAATTAGAAGCGTTTCTAATTCACTCAATGTTAAGGAAAATCTTCCAATAACTTTACGCAAGGTAGTTTTCACTGAGCGAACCATTCTCTCATAGAAGCCACCCCACCAGGCTGCACGCTCTACAATATACTTCCAGGATATGCTGTGATTGGCGAAAAATTTTTTAACATCAGGATGGTGGATTACTTTCCGCATTTCTTTTAGTTCAAGATCAGCTCTTTTGAAAGTTTTGGCGTTGTCTGAATAAATTACAGCACAGAGTCCTCTTCGTGAGATAAACCTGCGAAATGCTAACAGGAATTCTGTTGTTGACATGTCTTTTACTAGTTCTAAATGAAGTGCTCTTGTGATAGCACATGTAAATAATAAAATATAATATTTATTTTCATTCCCCTTCACATATAGGGGTCCCGCATAATCAAGACCTGTTACTGAAAACGGTGGAGCTTCGTTAATACGGTCACCTGGAAGAGGGGCTATAACTTGTTGACCAGGGCGTACGTTAAATTTCTTACAGATTGTACATTTGTTCAGGACTGATTTAATGCACTGCCTTGATCTTAAAATCCAAAACTTTTCACGCGTTTGTACCAATGTACTGGACACTCCTGAATGAAAAACTTTTCATGTGCATCTTTCACGATTAATTCAGTCAATTTATGTTTTGCAGGAATCACTACGGGATGTTTTTCATAAAATGAGGAGTTAGACTTTTGTAACCGTCCTCGTACCAACAGCAAACCTTCATCTGACAAGATAGGATTTAACTGTAGAAGATTCGATTCTTTAGGGATACTCTTGTTACATTTCAAGCTTTTAATAACTTCAGGGAAACTTTCTTCCTGCACTAGCTTTAACCAAAAATTTTCAGCATGTAACATTTCCTCAGCTGATAATTCTGAAAATTTTCTTTTTTCTACCTTTAATTTTACATTAGAAATAAATCTAAATATCCATGCAGTTACTCGATACAATTTCTTTAGGGAGCTATACTTTTCAAGAATAAAAATGGGAATTTCATCAGATTTATTCGTTTGAACAACGCAAGAAATGGTGGCTGCTTTTTTAGACTTCTCTTCAGAAACATCAGGTAATCGAGATGCAGCAATTTTAACCCTAGGCCACTGATTTTCGGGAAGGGAAAGAAATTCAGGACCATACCACCATTTTTGAGAATTTATTAAATGCTTCACAGAACAACCTCTCGTTATTAAATCTGCGGGATTAAGTTTGCCATCACAATGTCTCCATAAACTAGGATCAGACAAATTATGAATCTCAGCTATTCTATTACTAACAAATGGTTTCCATTTTTCTTTTGGCCCTTTAAGCCAATGAAGAACAATTTCTGAGTCCGACCAGAAAATAGTATTATTTACTTGGATAACATTTGTGATAAACTTTGCCATTCTGGCACCAATAAGTGCTCCCATGAGTTCAAGACGAGGAAGAGTTAACTTCTTCAAGGGAGCAACCCTAGACTTAGACATTATAAAACTAGTTTTAAATTTATCTTTAGAAATTGGATACCGTAAGTATGCCACTGCACCATACGCATTAGGGTTAGCATCAGTGAAAATATGCAGTTGGAGATGCTCCTTTTCCATGATCAGGTTGTTGAAATAGTGTCGGGGAATTTTCAAGTGTGTGAGATCAGGGATTTCTGAAAGCCAATTTTGCCAATTATTTTCTAGTTCACCACAAAAACTTTCATCCCATGATATTCCCTTTATCCACAATTGCTGCAAAAGGCATTTGACACGAATAACAAAAGGGGCAATAAATCCGGCTGGATCAAACAACGTAGCTGCAATTTTCAAAACGTTCCGTTTTGTACAAGAATCATTGCTTAAATTTTCTAACAATGGTCGTAATTCTAGTCCTAATTTATCTTCTGTATTGTTCCAGATCAATCCTAAAATTTTCAAGGAAGTATTTGGAGGTTCGGGACTAGAAACAGGAATGTTTTCGTCAACCCATTTTTTCCTAAGTTCCTGAGAATTGCTTTCAAATTTTCTTAACTTCATCCCCCCTTCTTTCAAAATATCAATAGCTTCTTTAGTTAAATTAAAGGCTTTTAGAACATCGTTTTCTCCTGAAAACAAATCATCAACATAAAAAGAAGAATTTAGGATTTCAAATGTTTTATTATGAGAGCTTTTATATTTATTAATATGGTGCTTAATAGTACAAGCAAGGATAAAGGGACTGCAGGTGACACCAAAAGTAGCTCTGGTCATTCTATAGGGTACTATGTTTTTATTCTTATCAAAATCTTCATAATATAAGAATCTAAGATAATCGCGATCTTCCTCGGCTACAGATATTTGCAGAAAAACTTTTTCAATATCAGCCGAAAAGGCAATTTTATGTAAACGGAATTTCAAAATTATGTCTAAAACATTAGGATTTAAGTTAGGGCCGTGATTCAAACATTCGTTTAATGATAGAGAATCACCATATTTGGAAGAAGCATCATAGACTATGCGCATTTTTGTTGTAGTTTTGTCGTCACGGATAACAGGTCTGTGTGGCATGTAATAGGAATTATTAGAATGTTTCTCGGTGCACAATTCTATTACACCCTCATTAAACTGCTCTAGCAAAATGGATTATATTCTTTAAATAAAGAATCGTTTTTCAAGAATTTATTTTCTAAACTAGAAAACCGCTTCTTTGCTACTTCAAGATTATTTCTAAGCAATTCACGAGAATTTTTCCACAATAATTTTGCTTCATAACGTCCATTTACGAATTTTAGATTTTCTTTAAATTCTTTTATTACCTCATGATCGGTAATGTTCTTTTCATTGCTTTCAGCAATGCCAATTGATTCAAGATCCCAAAATGCTTTCAGTTGGGTATTTATATTTTCAACTGAAACACGCAAACAAGCTACTTCTTTTTTATTAGACTCTATTTGCCCTTGCACCGTATGACCGAAAATAGTTTCTGCAACGTATAATTCTTTTGTCAATTTTCCCTCGATTCCCTTTAATATTTTCCACAAAATGTCAGACCCTAGCAAAATATTTATTTCCTGTTCAAGACCTGTATCAGCAGGCTTAAAGCCTCTTGTTCTCATTATCTCTAGAAGTTCTGGTTCTAGAGTTTTCACAGAAGCTCCAGTTATATTATCAACCACAAGAGCTTCGATATTTATCGAGTTAATAGGTTGCACAACACTGGATAATTCTAGAGCAACTACTTCATAACAAGATTCATAAGGGCGTCTCCGCCCAAAAGGATAAACTAATAAATTTTCTCTTCTCAATGGCTTCAATTTTAATTTTTGTACTAGCGATCTCTTCACGAAGCATTTTTCTGAACCACTATCACATAAAACACGAGCCAACAAGCATTCCTTACCAGCAGACACAGAAACTGTACAAGTCTGCAATAATGTAGATTTATTTTGTTTATATTTTTGTTCCGACATCATAGATACAATTGCACCTTTCATTTCTTTTTCAGGATTTTCTTTTGCTGTTTCTTTAAAACAAAACAAAGGACTATGGGTAGTGTTACCACATTTGGAACAAGGGTTAATTTTTGTTCTACAGTTAATTGATAAATGCGACTTAAGAAAGCATTTGTAACAGCGACCTTCTTTCTTTAATTTATATCGTTTCTGTTCATCAGTGAATTTCGAACAATTTAGTCCTACATGATCAGAAGACTTACAAAATATGCAAAACTGTTTTGTAGATGTATTTAAAGAAGCAGCTGAAGGTATATTTTTCTTTTGCGGAAAATTTTGATATTTACTTGAAGAATTTTCATATTTGGTTTTAGGATTTTCATAAGCCTTGGTTTGGGAATTATTTACTAAATTAATAGCTTCACGACATCTTAATTCCGTTTTAATAAAATTTATTAAATCGGTGACTTCACAGTCCTTATCGGGGTCGCGTTTTCGATGGAAATCTAGTATCAAATTTTCGGGTAATAATCGTAATAATAAGGGTAGTAATAAATGGCCATAGGAGCCTGATGTTACTCCTAACGCATCAAGATTTCTCATAGAAGTTTCGATATTATCATACAACTTTCTTAAAGAAGTAACACCTACTATTATTAGGGTTCGGTACTTAAAAAGTAAAAACAGAAATATTATAAGATCACCCGTGTGTCTGTCTCTCCGTATGTCATAGCCGTTTTCTCGAAAAGTATGGAACGTGGAGCGTTCAAACTCGGTAGAGTTATAAAGGCTATTGACATACATATTTACAGATTATTAGCCATTTACAAATATTTTTAGAAAAAAAATTAGGAGGCTAATTAAGTTACTTGATTTTTTAACCATTTGGAAATGGTTGTTGTTTTCGGTCGAGGATGGAACCAAATGATGCTCACATTTTATTTTTTTTAACGAAATTCAACGATGTTCTTTACTTTTAGAAGAATTTTTATTTGAATAGGTAATAGAAAGGCATAAAATCGTTAAAAATCGTTTGAATAGGTAATCGAAAGGCATAAAATCGTTAAAAATTAAAAAAGTTACAAAATGGGTAGGCGCAAATTATCAGGTATGGAAAAGTCTAAAGCCGAAGAGCGACGCCGAAATGAAAATCGTCTTGCAAAGCAAAAATCGAGGTCTTCAACTCATTATGTAGGCCATGAAAATCGAAGTCTTCAACTGATTATGTAGCCCATGAAAATCGAGGTCTTCAACTGATTATGTAGTCCATGAAAATAGATTACAGAATAAAAGATGAACGCGAAAAAGAAACAATCTAATGTTTAATCGATTGATAGTAAAAGGCCATGTCTTGAGGGGCTCCAATCCACTAGACACGGCGTTTTACAATCGGTCGATTCTAACCGGGAAAAATTGTGCTCAACGTAGGTAATTTGTCGCAATCTGTGGATGATTCGGTGGAACTGCTTTCGATTTGTAAACTGTTTTTCTTCTCGAAACGGTACTTGGAGGGTTTATCGATGAAGGTTTTGGTCGTCTGAAGTTTGATGTTTGCGATCTGTTGTTGAAGGGGATGCGACGGGAAAAAAAATTCCAAATGGTCGTTGTAATCTATTAAATTACAATTTTTTAAAATTATTATTGTGTGGGGTGTCGTTTCAAAAATCTCATAACAGCGAACTTAAAAATTATATACTTGCTTTTAACTACACCTAAAGCGACATTTAAATGGGCACAATATCATCAAAACTTATTTGATAAAATGCAGCAAGTTTTCTTTGATTCCCTTATGATTCGTTTACCAGATTGGTCAAAAACTTTTTATGCAAACACTGATGCATCCAAAATAGCCATAGCTGGAGCATTGTTACAGGAACATGAAGGACAATTACTTCCCATCGTATATTTTTCAAAATCTCTTAAACATGCAGAAAAACATTATCCAGCAGTAGAACTAGAATTAATGGCCATTTATAAATCTGCCATTGCTTTTAAATACTATCTTTATAACAGAAAATTTATAATTTTATCAGATAATGCTCCTTTAAAGAAACGAGGTGGAACACGTCGAACTTCGGCGAAGGAAAATGTTTAAGAAGGAACTGTTTTATTAATTTATAATAAACCTTCAAAATTAGTTACAATAGAAAATGCACCTTAAATTGGTTAGTCTAACTCTCAAGCAAATATTATTTTAACGTAAAATTAACAAAATACTATTTCTATAAAACTCTGTTGTCCAGGGGTCGCATTCTACAGGGAAAATTTTATTTTTCCTACCACTATTTTGAAAATAATATCTTCATAGTACCTTTCTGTAGCATATTTTAAATAAAATAAATATGAAGATTATTGATTAATAGTTCTGGTAGGAATAATAAAATTTCCCCTATGGAATGCGACCCCTGGTTATCTGAATTATTAAAATTAAATTTTAATCGCATATGTAATCAGTAAAATAGAATAAAAAAACAGTTATTATGATGAAGTTGTCAATTAAGTCTCTTATGCTTCGTTTTCCCGAATCAAAAAGATAAAATTTATTCTAGTTTGATATTTTTTTTTCCTGTAAAATCTAAGCTCGGCATCATTTTCACCTTCTCATAAGTTACATATGTACTTCTCATATCCGTATTCACCATGTTTAAAAAAATGGTATTTTAATTTGATCATTTTAAATTCATTTTAACTGAAAACTTGAAGTCACGATTGTCAACAAAATATTTGCATGTGAACAGTCGCACTCTTAACTTCAGATACTAATATCGGTACCGAAGAGTAAAAATTGCTGTAATTTATATTTTTTAGATGCATTTCTGTTAAAACGTTTAGTATTTACTAAGAGATTGGTCGTTTTCTTTTAAATATGACGTCATTTTCACGTACTTAAGCATTTTGCCTAGTGTCTCAAAATTAGTATCAGCACTCATGCAGAAGAAAAAAGTATGGAAACTTTATAAGGAAAAATGCGTGTTTTCAAAAGCAGTAAGTTAATTTCCATTCAAAATATTTTGGCGCAATATGTCCCTAACGGGATTTTGCGCCACTTAACCCTATATAACAAAATTTAAATCGTAGAAAAAAAGAAAAAATATATATATTTTTTAATTTTTATCAAAAAAATAGCATGAATAAAGATAAATAAACATCATTATTCTCCCAATTCTGCAATAATGAAAGCTATCTAACTATGATCATTTTGAAAAAATTTCATAAAAGATTTATTAAATTAAAATATTAAAGTGGGGATAACATAAAAAAAAGTACGGGCACATATACAAATGAACAGCTTCCAATTAAAAAAAAATATTAGTAAAACTGGTTCTGTAGAAAGATCAGGGCGGATGGTTGAAAAACAGCCTTGTGTTTTAAATATATAGATTATATAAAATTATGAAAAAAAATAAATTAAGCAAATTTTGTTATTTTAATAAAATTATAGTAGAATGTCTTAAAGAATAGCAGTAAAATTTTATTAGTCTAGAGAATTTTGGACCAAAACATGAGGAACCTGATACTATTTTAAAACTCAAATTATTGCCAAGATCCTCATTGTTTACTTGCATAACTCGACGAAGCGAATTCATCCAAGCGATAATCATCAAGTTCTTTAATATATGTCACTATTTTTTGAACAAAGGCTTCCAAACTGAGCATGCACATTGTATGTCACTGCTCTTCTATAAAGACACTGTAATTTTTTGTAAAACATTGCGCTTTATCAGCCTGTGATTTCGATTACGTTATTTTTAAAAGAAGTTTTTTCACCTGTGCAGAATTTCAAAGCAGCTGGTGTGAAATGACGTACTTCTATAAAACATATTTCAGTTTTAAGAATTAAAAACACACTTTTTTTTATAAAAATGACGTCATTTGCATCCGGTAAAGCATTCCACTTTTATGATCCAGTCTTAAACAACATCTATAAAGAGCTTTTAGAATTCTTAAATTCTGTACTCAGTCCTCCATCGATAGAAAAGTATTCAAATGACGTCATTATCGCAGAATAATACACAAACACAACAAAAAGCAATATCGCCAGCCAAGAAGCTCAGCAAAAGAACCGGGTATTTAATGTTACATATGCCTTCACTTGTTTTTGTTTATAATAGATCCATGTTTTATCAGAAATCATTTTTTTTTCAAAATTCGGGAAAATGATACACATGGATAAATAAAATTGCATTCTTTCAGCTTTCTGATCCAAAATAAGTAATTGTGGCGGAAAGTCACATAACTATTTAAAATAGGATTTCGTAAAGAGAAAGTGCTATATCGTTTGTAAAATATTTTTGCTATGAACTAAGAAACATTTAATTGATGAATAGAAACGAAATAAAACCAAAATTCGCCGGATATTATAACAGACGCTATTTTTAATTTCAATTTTTATGAGTAAATGGCAACAAAAAAATACAGTAATCTACTATTTTCCCTTTACTTTTAATAGAAATGCAGTACTTCTGTTGCCATAATTACAAAATTGGTACTAAAAACTATAAAAAAAATAATATCTTAAAAATAAATTGAGATACAGCTTTCAAACAAATTGCATTTAAAAGTACATTTTTTCTCTTATATGACGGTATAAAAACTGAAAATATGCGATGTGTAGAAGTTTAAAAATTTTCAACAGCGAAAATTGCAAAACGAAAATTCATTTCAAATTTGAAAGTGTTGCCATTCGCAGAATGACGTATGCGTTAAGCACAGATATGTTTGTCATTTTATAATATAGATAGATAGATACAAAACATGTAACCCTGCAAATCTAACAACACGCTGGTTAACAGAGCTTTCTGAATACACATTTTCCTACGAACACGTCCCTGGATCATCTAATGTACCTGCTATAACCTTTCAAGGTCTACACACACACAAGATCTAAATTCGAATTCTGAACTCACTAATGAACCGCTTGCATTGCCAATTGTAGATAATGACATTTCGATTAATGTTCATGAAACTTCTGAAATCAAACCACAAACATTAAATTATTTAATTTCAGGTAAACACACAAATAAAGATCCATTACTCGAAATTTCAAGTGACACTTTTGTCTTTGAGCAAAAGAAAGATCCAAAATTATCTGAAATTTATGAGGAAATTATTAAAAATGGAACATGTCAAAAATTTCCCATGTATTTCATTCACCCTGACACTAAAGTTCTAAAGCATAAAAAAGAAAACATTTATAATGATACAATTTCATACCACATTATAGTACCTGATTCACTAAAAGCAAAAGTTTTAACGATATGTCATTTCTCACATTTCGGCTTGTAACAGCTAGATATTTTTAGAAAGGAATGTATGCTGACACTTTAAATTTTGTGGCATCTTGCACTAAATGTCTGCAGGCGAAGCATCATCGAACACTACCTGCTTCGCTACAACCCACTTACACTCCTACGTATTTTGGACATACCATAAGTATCGATTTGATCGGCCCATTTAGTAATGGACAATCTGATTTAACAGTTTCAGACCATTTTTCTCGACATCTTGAATTATTTCCTTTGCGTACCATAACAACTGACAAAATTGCAAAATGCTTATTTAATTACATAACTTCTTTTGGAAAACTATCAACTCTCCTTAGCGGTTTAGGCAGACAGCTCACCTCTGACATGTACAATAGATTCAATGACACATTAGGCGTAAAAGTACTCCATTCGAGTGTAGCAAGACCCCCAGTATAACGTGATTTCGGAACGATTGAATATATCAATCAAATATTCTGTCCAAACTTTACTTCAAGAAAGCCATACTTTTGAAGAAGCATTACTTATACATAAATCTCTTTATAATGGTTCCACACATTCATCTACTAAATATTTCCCTAATTTATTACACTTTGGAAGAGAACTTTCTTTAATATTTGTTAAATTTGATCAGAGCATTAACCCTCGAGGACGGGCGTCACGAAAAGTAACACGAGAACGGTCATGGGGTGTCAGCACACCCCAAACATTTTAAATGGCATAAATACGAAAAAATACTTCTGCCCTGTCGAAGTGAAGGCCCGTTCAAAATTTTTGCTCCGTGCGCATGTAACTTCATTGTAATGAGAAAGAACTTCAGAATAGTGCACATGACACCAATTCATTTTCAAAGCCCCTGTTTATATGAATATGCAACGCGTGATCCTTTTTGAAATCAAAGGATTTCCGGGGAGCAGGGAGTCCATTATTGGGTCTGAAAATAGACAGCGATGTGGGCTCTCATCAAATATTCCCTCTGCCATCACCTTGTCAGTTGACAAGATTAAGGGCAACAACTTTTTCTATGGAACGCGAGTCGCTTTCCTCTTTTTGCCTGTCCTGTGTTGATACACATTTTTTTTCATTTACAAAGCCTCACACATTTATATAAACACTTTTTCATCTACAACATTCATTCATTTCATATCTTTATTTGAATACGTGTGCTTTACAATTTTATATACTCTTTTACATTTTATACAATGTTCGAACAAATATTGCTTATTTTATACTAGCAGGCTAAACCCGCTGCGCTGGTCTATTTTTCACGACAAAACATGAATCAAACGAAATCTTGAATTTGACTTTGTATTTTAAACAAACATGGACATCGAATGCCCTTTGGCATTGCTGAAAACGACATGAACGCCATTGCGTTATTTCTTATCTTATACGTTAGACAGAAGTTTGGCTTTTAAGAGACAAATCGTTTAGCTCATCGTTTATAGTAGAGTTTAGTAGAGAAATGAGGCAGTTATGACAACAGGAGTTTAAATATTCTCTAGTCACAACGCAACTAAAATAGAGAACATTATAATGATTGCAGAGATTGACCATTGAGTTTAAATAATTTTCAGGTGATTCATTTTCATGTGATAGTTTTTAAACTACCTCTCAGCTTGATGATATATGTGGCTCTAGCAAATTGAATACCTCCTCACTCTATATTATATTATATTTCACAACATAAATCTTCTCTTGAACGATCTATCAGTTTTCCATCTTTGGGTTTCAGCAGAATAAATAAAGTCAAAATCTAATAAATTATTTGCACAGAAAGCACGGTGTTGAACTCCTATATTTAAAAGAAAAATGAAGCATAAAAAATTGGATTTTTGAAGCTGAATTGTTTTAAAAAAATTAATGACGTCATTTTCAATTGCTTTTCATTTGTTAGATCAGTTGCAATCATTTAACCGTTAGCCTGGAAAACTTCTGAATCTGCCTTAATCGGTCAATAGTGAAATTTGATGTCATACATTAGAAGTATTTTCAATGATATGATTGCAAATGTAACAGAGTCTACGTTCCATTAAATCATATCAAACATCTGTTAACATAGTTATTGATCTTTCACCAACAAAAGTTCCGTACGTTAAATAAAACAGGCAATTATAAACAGCATTAGTTACGCAAAAGTTTTAATAATAATATTTTTGATAAATATTTGAACAGAAGATCTTCTTTGAATTTTTCTAATGAACATAATACACGTACTATTTATTCCCTTTGTATTTAAAATTAAATTATTCTTCAATCTGTAACCTAAGTATTCCCGATAATGAAAATAATTGTTTATTTGTCACTAAGTTTAATAGATAGAGACATACAGCGTCAGCCGAAATTGCTTTATAATTATCAAAATTTTATCCAATTAGCATTTTATTTATTTTTTCTTATCTTTGCTAACTGATAAATTGACAAATATTGTTCCATGCATTGGCATCACAAAGTTTTTGCCGTACATTGCAAGTATCGCTTTTTTGTGATATTACAATAACAGAAGATGAAAATTACATAATGCTAAATTTTGTTCGTTTTCTTCATTTAAAAGAACATAAATATACAAATCGATAATTACAAAATCCATTCAGTCTTCTGTAATCTTCAAATACAAATAAAACTGCCAACAATATAGAAAAAAACACCAATTGGCTGGTGACCAGAAGATCACGGGAAATTAGTCCAATATATATTTTAATACCTTTCTAAAAAACAGAATATATGCAGAAAAAATTAAAACGAAATGATGAATTAAAAACAATATAGAAAGTTTACGGAAGAGTTCCCTATCCTGTTCTGTTTGGCACGATTGGCGAAGAAATCCAAAATGGCGCCGAAAGACCGTTTTAGAATTTTTTCAAGAGGCGGAAAAACATGGTTTTAAATTTTTATAAACATATATTTTTTGTATTATTTTTTTTATATATTATGTATGTAATTACATATATAGAGATATATATATACGTATAAATACATATTATATACACATATAAATAAATATACTGTATACTTATACATGTTTATATAATTTTATATATTTTATATATTTATTATACATGCGAAATTAAAACATAATATTATATAACAAAGGTTAAGATATGTTTATATTACATCTACAGAAAACTATCATTTAAAAAAAACACGGAAAAAAATAATTATAACAAAAATATGTATCCAAAATTATTATTTATCCACCAGTAGCATCAAGCAATAAAAAAAAAATAACCCCAAATGCTAAAGATCGCAACAACTACATCGAAACATTTATCGCCAAAAGAAGCTTGCGAAAAGAAAAGAAAAAAAAAAAGCCTGAACAGGATACGGAACTCTTCCCACAATTTATTTCAGCAAGCAATTATTATTGCAGAATATTTTTATATATATTGTTCGATGAATTGTGTGTGTTTATAGAATTAGTGAATTAATACGAGATGTAAATAAAACTATATTGAGAATTGACGTGTTACAATTTCTTGCATGTGCACAGGAAAGAGTGCTTGCGGTTTACAAGGACCGGGGATTTTGTTACCCGGCTGCGAAAATTAGGAAATCACAGCTAGGAAGATGAGCTGTTGCGTACAGTGTGAATGTTCGAGTTCAACTGCTTCTTCTAATGTAAAATGCACTGAAACCAGGAAGTGTCCGTGACCAACACATATAAATCACAATAATTATTTTTAAACAACTGAGAAAAATGTCTAAATAGAAAAGTATCTTGATATGATAAACAAAGTTATTTCACTAAGAAAATGAAAAATAATGTTTTTAAGTATAACACTATTTCAGATGATTTATAGTTTCAAAATTGCTAATTGCTAAAGGAACATATTTCACAATAATGACGAATTTATGGGATTGTGTATGTCTTGCGTAGATATTTCTATTACAACAGGAAATGAAATGTTGATTTATGATGGATAAATGTTTTTAGATTATTATTTCAAGAAATATCAATAAAGTTTTTCTTAAATAACAGTCATAGCAATAAATAACTCTAAAGTGATTTAAGTTGAAGTGATTTTTCTGTAAATGGTTTCTCATAAATTATAATAGTTGCGTAACAAATGCATGTGTTCACTGAACATGCTCTCCTCCTATCAGGGCCTTAGTCCTGATACTGAGGGAGTAATGCTATTTTGCTGATTGGACGCTTGACTAATGAAGACCCGCGTTGCACAGTCACCACTCTGTTGAATCCACCACTGCCTGGGTGGACCTCTGTAATACGACCCAACGGCCAAGCTCCAAGCTCCATTCGATTCCATCAGTAGCACTATCTGACCCACCTCGATGTTAGGCCTGCAATCTTCCACTTAGCTCTGGGTTGCAGCGAGGCCAGGTATTCTCTGGTCCAACGTTTTGAAAATCCAATTTTCATGTTTTGGATCAGTTCCCATCGTTTCTTTAGATTCGTTGTCGGGGTTGCTGACTCATCGGGTATGGAATGCAAAGCATCCCCTGTAAGAAAATGTGAGGAAGTGAGAACATTTATTGAATCAGCATCATTATCGTTTAAATGTATAAGAGGCCGCGAATTGAGCAACGCTTCAATTTGGGTGAGTAACGTAGCTAGCTGCTCGAAAGTGAGCAATGCCTCTCCTAGGACTCGCTTGATGTGATACTTTGTCGATTTTATGGCAGCCTCACAAATCCCGCCAAAATGAGGAACAGAAGGAGGGATGAAATGCCATTCTAGAGAGTTTTCTGTTAAATATTGTGACATTATTTCATTATGTGTAAATGAACGCCACAATTCATAAATTTTGTCCAACTTTCTGGATGCACCGACAAAATTGGTGCCGTTGTCGCTATAAAGATGACGTGGGGCGCTTCGCCTTGCACTAAAACGTCGAAGGGCGGCTATAAATGCCTCAGCTGTCATATCACTCACAGCTTCAATATACACAGCTTTTGTAGCCAAACAAATAAACAAAGCTATATATCCTTTAGTTGTTTTTGCACCCCGACCCTTAATAAATTTAATAGATATAGGACCTGCGTAATCAACACCGCTGGAAAAAAATGAACGTTCCAGGGTTACTCGATGCTTTGGCAAATTCCCCATTAGTTGAGGGGTTGCAATGGACCTTTTATATCTGTTATATTTCAAGCATCTATTGATGCATTTGTTAATGATCTTTTTTCCACCAACTATCCAATAATGTGGGATGTCTTATGATGTGGGATAGCAGGGAAGGCCTAGCATGCAAATGGGCAATGTGTTGTTGCTGTATTAATAACTCAGCCATTTTATGCTGTGAGGGCAAGATTAACGGATGTTTGTGATTAAATGATAATTGTGAATTTTGTAAGCGTCCTCCCACCCGTAACAGACTCTTATCATCAATAAACGGATGGAGGGACTGTAACGTACTTTTCTTTGGAAAAACTTTCTGTTCTTGGATACATTTAAATTCTTCCTGAAACTAAGAATTCTGAATCCAACGAACAATATTCTCTTCGGCATCTTTTGTTTCTTTGTAAGTAAGATGTGGTGATGAAATTTCTGCTTTGTTAGACTTCTTGCATTTTTTTATAAATCTTTGGCAATATGCCAAAATGCGAATAATTTTTGCAAGCGAAGAGTGCTTTTGAAACAAATTATCAAATAGATCATTTGATGTGCGGGTGTGAAAGGAAAAATTGGATCAGACCTTTGTTCGACTTTGATTTGATCATCAAATTTCTCAGCATTTGAGTCGTCTTTGGGCCAATTGGATGGGTCCAAAACCAGCCAACTTGGCCCCTTCCACACCAAATCGCAACCTGGAAGACATTTTGGATCAATACCGCGTGAAGCCATATCTGCGGGGTTCTCTTTGGATGGGACATGTCTCCAGTGCTTTGTAGGTAGAATTTCGGTAATTTGAGATGTTCTATTCGCGACAAAAGTCTTCCATTTACGCGGATGTGTAGAGATCCAAGAAAGGACGACTTTTGAGTCCGTCCAGGCGAAAATATCGAACTTGTAACTCTTTAATGTTTCCATGACGGAACGGAACAGCTTAGATAGCAGGTGCGCACCGCAAAGCTCTAATTTTGGCACCGAAATCTGTTTGATTGAAGCAACTTTAGTTCTAGAAACTAAGAGAAAAGAGTTTATTTTCCCGTTATAAGTTTGTCGGCAATAAATTGCGGCAGCATATGCCAGTTTTGAGGCATCAGAAAATCCGTGTAATTCAAATGGGTTACCGGATGAAATCGTGACACATCTAGGAACAGACAATTGATTTAGTCCGTTAAAGGAAATTTGAAATTGTAGCAATTCGTCTGCAGATGTTGCGGTATAATATAGTCCCAGTCCCCTTTTGTAAGCCAAAGTTTCTGATAAAATACCTTTAAAGTTACAGTACAGGGGCGAAATTAGACCTAGTGGGTCGAAAATTCGTGCAGACTCAGCTAAAATATGTCTCTTTGTAAGAGGTGGAGTGAGTGTTAATGCAATTATGAAAATAAAACTATCTGATGAAGAGTTCCAGCTTAATCCTAGAACCTTGGAGCTTCCGTTGTCACTAGGAATTATTTCAAAATTTGATTCAGTGCTAGAAGAATCTATAAATTCGTTAAGAAATGCCGGTGAATTTGAATTCCACTTCCTCAAGTGGAAACCATGCGCGTCTAAACAATCTGTAATTTCTTTGCAAGTGTCTATTGCTTCCCTAACAGTATTCGTACCGGATAATAAGTCATCCATGTACATATCTTTTTCTAATATGCGCGAAATGCAAGGATTTTTTGTATAATCCTGAGCAATTTGTTTTATACATCTAGTTGCCAGAAAAGATGCTGGCGCTAAAACCATATGTGACAGTTTTTAGTTTGTAATTTTTTATTTCCTCATTAGGATTAGACCTCTAAACTATTTGCTGATAGATTTGATCCTCTTCGGCAACCAAAATCTGGCGGTACATTTTTTCTATGTCCGAAGAAAAGACTATTTTCGGAAATCGAAAATGAAGTAAGATTTCGAAAATGTCCGTTGTAACTTAGGGCCTACACCCAAAATGGAATTCAAGGAAACACCACTTGAAGTTTTGCATGAAGCGTCAAAAACTACTCTTAATTTAGTAGTGATACTAAAAGATTTAATAACCGCATGATGAGGAAGAAAGTAGTGTTCGTTTTCATAATTATTAATGTCATTTTGTGCAACTAATTCCATGTGATCTAATTCTTCATATTCGTACATAAACTCTTTGTACTGATTTTCAAATTCTGGTTTTTCTCTAAATTTATTTTCCATAGCAAGCAAGCGAGAAATTGCGGCCGGTTTAGAATTACCTAATTCTGATTTAGATTGAATAAAAGGTAACTTAACCACAAAACGACCCTCGGAATTAATTGAATAATTTTCCTGAAAATGTGATTCAACAAACTGCTCTTCAGGTGACAACATTTGAGTATTCTTATTAAATACTTCTTCTACTTCCCAAAAACGCTTTAATTCTTTATCAATATTAACTTCATAAATATGTAAATCATGTATCCTATTTGGAGATGTACTAGAATGTGGCATTTTCCCTGATACCAGAAAGCCAAAAATTGAATTTTGAGCAATTAAATTGCTCTGCGTATCTGTTACTTGACCAGGAAGCAAAATAGAAAAGAAATAATCAGATCCTAGAATAATGTCTATTTTACTTGGTGTCCCGAAATGTGGATCCGCTAAGTTTATATTCTTTAAATGCGAAAAATGCTTCTCATGTATTTTTTCCGCAGGTAACGGAGCAGTTAAATCATCTAAAATAAATGCCTTCACAGACAACTTGGTGTCAGCATTATAAATTGATGTAAGATCAAATATAACGTAACCCTTAGTTACTGCGATCTTTGAATTAGACAGACCTTTTACGGGGAACCTAGCATTTTTCCTTTTAATTCCTAACATTTTCATGCAGGATTCAGAAACAAACGTAGACTCTGATCCACTATCACACGATACTTAAAGTGTGCTTTTGACCCATGCAATCATTAATATATACACTAGCAGTGGGCAAAAGTACGAAAGATGTTTGAACTGCATTTATGGAAGGAGAAATTTCCTTTTTATTCTCATCGGGAATCAAACCGGCCTCTGAATCAGGTTTGTTTTTGCGGCTCTGTTTTTCATTTGAACGAGAAGTTGATATCGCGTAATTTTGCAGCTTATTTTCGCATAAACTAGTATGATGTTTCAGCTTGCAATTGTGATAAGCGTAAGAGGAATTGCATTGCCAGGTAGTGTGCTAGACAGACAAGCAATTACTGCATAACTTGTTTTTCTTAACAAACTGTCTCCTATCCCTGGTGCTTAATTCCTTAAATTTAACACACTTGTAAAGTGAGTGATTAAATTTACAAAGTAAACATTTGCTAATGCCACTGGAATAAGATCTGTTGACGTTATATTGTTTCTCGTGTTTATGCGAACCTTCATTTTCACTTTTATACAACTCTAAAGATGAACATCTATCATTTATAAACTGAATAAATTGATCAAAAGACGGAAAGTCTTCGCTTGAGGTCAATTTTGCCCATTCCTCCCTTGTTTTAGAATCAACCTTTTGTAATAAAATATGAATTAGCCATAAGTCACGGCCAGATGCCTTTTCAGCTACTTCCTCTATTCATTTACTTCCATCTAATCACCTTTTGATTTAAGGCCTCTAATTACTTCATCTGATACATCTGATGAACAGCGTAAGCTAAATGCATTCACTTGAGTAGTGGGGGGGAATGTCCAAGAATGTTTTAACTAAAGTAGAAGCAATTTGTTTTTTCTTATCATATCTCGACAGCAATTTTTCCACGCTTCTGAATAACTGTTTTCAGAAATAGGTATATGTTTTATTATAGAAACTGGCTCTTCCCCTAGTAACCCTCTTAAATACTGAAACTTCTGTATATTACTTATGCTGTCATTATTATGAACTAATGATAAATATAAATCTTTAAATGACAACCAGTTTTTAAAATCACCATTAAATTGTTCTATGTTTAATCTAGACAATTTAAAATTGTTAGAAAATAGTAGAACTAACAACTGGAATCTGATCATTTATCAATTGAGATTGTGCAGGCACATTTAAGGTAACTTTTCAAGTTCCGTTTGCAGTTTGGCTTTGGTTTCATAATATTTTTTTTTCAAATTCCTCAATTTCAGATGCTTCAGCTGGTAGTTGAGTATTTATCAAAGTCTGAGTAAACTGTCTCTAATTTTTCTAATTTATTGTACAAATCATTCTTTTGAAACGTTTGCTCAGAGTAAATGAAGTTGTTTATCCTTGTTAGAGCAGATTTAGCTCTGCCACGTAAATTTATAGCTGCTTTTTCCAATTCTTCAGCAGCCTTTTTTGCGGCTTCCAAGTCGGTACTCATTATTCAAATAATGAGGTGAATAGCATAAAAAACAAAAGCAAACCGATAATAATAATAAGATAAAATGTACTTATCTGTAATAAATGTGATGCGAGGTGCTCCGTCGACTGTTGTAATTCCATATAAGAATGGTGAAAACTTTATTTAAAAAACTGCAGTAAGATGATGCATAGCTCTCCGTTCCAAAAATCTATTCCAATGATGATGGTACACTTATTCCAAACTTGAAAAAAGTATCCAAGATAACGCCGCGTGCCTCCAAATTTAATGTTCGATGAATTGTGTGTGTTTATAGAATTAGTGAATTAAAACGAGATGTAAATAAAACTATATTGAGAATTGACATGTTACAATTTCTTGCATGTGCACAGGAAAGAGTGCTTGCGGTTTACAAGGACCGGGGATTTTGTTACCCGGCTGCGAGAATTAGAAAATCACAGCTAGGAAGATGAGCTGTTGCGTACAGTGTGAATGTTCAACTGCTTCTTCTAATAGTCCAAGAGCTGTTAAACATTTTAGGGAAGGTATTTGAGGCACCCTGAAAATTTGTGCAACACTTCTTTTGTAATGGCTGAATACAAAATCGAATGTCTGGCTGAAGGATCGTGGCCCAAAAACTGTGCCAGACACGTGTCAAGTGCCATTTTTTGACTACACAAAAAAGGTATTTGAGGCACACTGAGATTGAGACAGAATAATATTTATACTTAGAAAAAAATATTTTGAAAACGACAGATACTTTAGTCGGCACGAAAACTGTGCCAGACTCGTGTCAAGTGCCATTTTGCCAAAAATGGCACTTGAAAGGTGAACCTTTCGAAAACGAAACCCCACCCTTCCCTCTATCCATAAAACAGGAATCTGTCGAAACAGAAAAAACTACCATCCGCAACCAAGTAAAAGATAACTTCGAAAGAAAACCCAACTCAGGAACCTCTCGAAACCGAAATTAACCACGAAATTTTCGAAAACGAAATCCCAACCTTCCCGCTATCCATAAAACAAAATCTGGAGAAACAGAAACAACTGCCTTCCATAACCAAGGAAATTAAACCTACGAAAGGGAACCCAACTCATCAACCTCTCGAAACAAAAATTAACCAAGAACATTTCGAAAACGAAATCCCACCCTTCCCGCTATCCAAAAAACAAGAATCTGTCGAAACAGAAACAATTACCATCCGCAACAAAAAAAAGATACCTTCGAAAGAAAACCCAACTCATCAACCTCTCAAAAACTAAAATTAGCCAAAAACCTTTTTAAAACGAAATCCCACCCTTCCCGCTATCCATAAAACAAGAATCTGTCGAAACAGAAACAACTACCATCCGCAACGAAGAAAAAGATACCTTCGAAAGAAAACCCAACTCATCAACCTCTCGAAACTGAAATTAACCACGAAACTTTCGAAAACGAAATCCCACCCATCCCGCTATCCATAAAACAAGAATCTGTCGATACAGAAACAACTACCATCCGTAACCAAGAAAAAGATACCTTCGGAAGAAAGCCCAACCCATGAACCTCTCGAAAAAAAAATTAACCAAGAACCTTTCGAAAACGAAATCCCACCCTTCACGCTACCCATAAAACAACAATCTGTCGCAACAGAAACAACTACCAGCCGCAACAAAGAAAAAAATAACTTCGAAAGAAAACCTAACTCATCAACCTCTCGTAACCAAAATTAACCAAGAACCTTTCGAAAACGAAATCCCACCCTTCCCGCTATCCCAAAAACAAGAATCATTCGAAACAGAAACAATTACCATCCGCAATAAAAAAAAAGATACCTTCGAAAGAAAACCCAACTCATCAACCTCTCGAAACTAAAATTAGCCAAAAAAATTTTTAAAACGAAATCCCACCCTTCCCGCTATCCATAACACAAGAATCTGTCGAAACAGAAACAACTACCATCCGCAAGCAAGAAAAAGATACCTTCGAAAGAAAACCCAACTCATCAACCTCTCGAAACAAAAATTAGCCAAGAACATTTCGAAAACGAAATCCCACCCTTCCCGCTATCCATAAACAAGAATCTGTCAAAACAGAAACAACTACCATCCGCAATCAAGAAAAAGATACCTTCGAAAGAAAACCCAACTCTTAAAACCACTCGAAAAAAAATTAACCAAGAACCTTTCGAAAATGACACCCCACCCTTCCCGCTATCCATAAAACAAGAATCTGTCGAAACAGAAAAACTTACCATCCGCAACCAAGAAAAAGATACTTTCGGAAGAAAAACCAACTCATGAACCTTTCGAAAAAAAATTAACCAAGAACCTTTCGAAAAGGAAATCCCACCTTCCCCGCAGGCCATAATATAAGAATCTGTCGCAACAACACAACTACCAGCCGTATCCAAAACTAACCATGAACCTTTCGAAAACGAAATCCCACCCTCCCCGCTATCCGTAAAAGAAGAATCTGGCGAAACCGAAAACACTACCTTCCATTACCAAGGAAAACAACCCTACGAAAGAAAACCCAACTCATCAACCTCTCGAAACAAAAATTAACCAAGCACCATTCGAAAACGAAACCCCACCCTACCCGCTATCCATAAAACAAGAATCTGTCGAAACAGAAACAACTACCATCCGCAACGAAGAAAAAGATACCTTCGAAAGAAAACCCAACTCATGAACCTCTCGAAACCGAAATTAACCACGAAACTTTCTATAACGAAATCCCACCCTTCCCGCTATCCATAAAACAATAATCTGGAGAAACAGAAACCACTGCTTTCTATAACCAAGGAAATTAAACCTACGAAAGAAAACTCAACTCATAAACCTCTCGAAACAAAAAGTAACAAAGCACCTTTCGAGAACGTAATCCCACCCTTCCCGCTATCCATAAAACAAGAATCAGCCGAAACGGAAACAATTACCATCCGCAACCAAGAAAAAGATACCTTCGAAAGAAAACCCAACTCATCAACCTCTCGAAACAAAAATTAACCAAGAAACTTTCGAAAACGAAACCCCATCCTTCCCGCTATCCATAAAACAAGAATCGTTCGAAACAGAAACAACTACCATCCGCAACGAAGAAAAACATACCTTCGAAAGAAAACCCAACTCATGAACCTCTCGAAAGAAAAATTAACCAAGAACCTTTCGAAAACGAAATCCCACCCTTCCAACTATCCATAAAACAAGAATCTGTCGAAACAGAAACAACAACCAGCCGCAACTAGGAAAAAAATACCTTCGCAAGAAAACCCAATTCAGCAACCTTTCGAAAAAAATGAACCAAGAACCTTTCGAAAACGAAATACCACCCTTCCCAATAACCATAATATAAGAATCTGTCGCAACAAAAACAACTACCAGCCGTATCCAAGAAAAAGGAACCTTCGAAAGAAAACCCAACTCATCAACCTCTCGAAACAAAAATTAGCAGGGAACCCATCTAAAACGAAATCCCACCCTTCCCGCTATCCATAAAACAAGAATCTGTCGAAACAGAAACAAATACCATCCGCAACCAAGAAAAAGATACCTTCGGAAGAAAACCCAACTCATCAACCTCTCGAAACAAAAATTAACCAAGAACCTATCGAAAACGAAATCCCACCCTTCCCGCTATCCATAAAACAAGAATCTGTCGAAACAGAAACAACAACCAGCCGTATCCAAGAAAAAGGAACCTTCGAAAGAAAACCCAACTCATCAACCTCTCGAAACAAAAATTAGCCAACCAAGAACCTTTCAAAAACGAAATCCCACCGTTCCCGCTATCCATAAAACAAGAATCTGTCGAAACAGAAACAACTACCATCCGCAACGAAGAAAAAGTTACCTTCGAAAGAAAACCCAACTCATGAACCTCTCGAAACCGAAATTAACCACGAAACTTTCTATAACGAAATCCCACCCTTCCCGCTATCCATAAAACAATAATCTGGAGAAACAGAAACCACTGCTTTCTATAACCAAGGAAATTAAACCTACGAAAGAAAACCCAACTCATAAACCTCTCGAAACAAAAATTAACAAAGCACCTTTCGAGAACGTAATCCCACCCTTCCCGCTATCCATAAAACAAGAATCAGCCGAAACGGAAACAATTACCATCCGCAACCAAGAAAAAGATACCTTCGAAAGAAAACCCAACTCATCAAACTCTCGAAACAAAAATTAAACAAGAACCTTTCAAAAACGGAATCCCACCCTTCCCGCTATCCATAAAACAAGTATTTGTCGATACAGAAACAACTACCATCCGTAACCAAGAAAAAGATACCTTCGGAAGAAAGCCCAACCCATGAACCTCTCGAAACAAAAATTAACCAAGAACCTTTCGAAAACGAAATCCCACCCTTCACGATACCCATAAAACAACAATCTGTCGCAACAGAAACAACTACCAGCCGCAACAAAGAAAAAAATAACTTCGAAAGAAAACCCAACTCATCAACCTCTCGTAACCAAAATTAACCAAGAACCTTTCGAAAACGAAACCCCATCCTTCCCGCTATCCCAAAAACAAGAATCATTCGAAACAGAAACAATTACCATCCGCAATGAAAAAAAAGATACCTTCGAAAGAAAACCAAACTCATCAACCTCTCGAAACTAAAATTAGCCAAAAACCTTTTTAAAACGAAATCCCTCCCTTCCCGCTATCCATAAACAAGAATCTGTCGAAACAGAAACAACAACCAGCCGCAACTAGGAAAAAAATACCTTCGCAATAAAACCCAATTCAGCAACGTTTCGAAAAAAATGAACCAAGAACCTTTCGAAAACGAAATCCCACCCTTCCCAATAACCATAATATAAGAATCTGTCGCAACAAAAACAACTACCAGCCGTATTCAAGAAAAAGGAACCTTCGAAAGAAAACCACCCTCATCAACCTCTCGAAACAAAAATTAGCCAAGAACCCATCTAAAACGAAATCCCACCCTTCCCGCTATCCATAAAACAAGAATCTGTCGAAACAGAAACAAATACCATCCGCAACCAAGAAAAAGATACCTTCGGAAGAAAACCCAACTCATCAACCTCTCGAAACAAAAATTAACCAAGAACCTATCGAAAACGAAATCCCACCCTTCCCGCTATCCATAAAACAAGAATCTGTCGAAACAGAAACAACAACCAGCCGTATCCAAGAAAAAGGAACCTTCGAAAGAAAACCCAACTCATCAACCTCTCGAAACAAAAATTAGCCAACCAAGAACCTTCCAAAAACGAAATCCCACCGTTCCCGCTATCCATAAAACAAGAATCTGTCGAAACAGAAACAACTACCATCCGCAACGAAGAAAAAGTTACCTTCGAAAGAAAACCCAACTCATGAACCTCTCGAAACCGAAATTAACCACGAAACTTTCTATAACGAAATCCCACCCTTCCCGCTATCCATAAAACAATAATCTGGAGAAACAGAAACCACTGCTTTCTATAACCAAGGAAATTAAACCTACGAAAGAAAACCCAACTCATAAACCTCTCGAAACAAAAATTAACAAAGCACCTTTCGAGAACGTAATCCCACCCTTCCCGCTATCCATAAAACAAGAATCAGCCGAAACGGAAACAATTACCATCCGCAACCAAGAAAAAGATACCTTCGAAAGAAAACCCAACTCATCAAACTCTCGAAACAAAAATTAAACAAGAACCTTTCAAAAACGGAATCCCACCCTTCCCGCTATCCATAAAACAAGAATTTGTCGATACAGAAACAACTACCATCCGTAACCAAGAAAAAGATACCTTCGGAAGAAAGCCCAACCCATGAACCTCTCGAAACAAAAATTAACCAAGAACCTTTCGAAAACGAAATCCCACCCTTCACGCTACCCATAAAACAACAATCTGTCGCAACAGAAACAACTACCAGCCGCAACAAAGAAAAAAATAACTTCGAAAGAAAACCCAACTCATCAACCTCTCGTAACCAAAATTAACCAAGAACCTTTCGAAAACGAAATCCCACCCTTCCCGCTATCCCAAAAACAAGAATCATTCGAAACAGAAACAATTACCATCCGCAATGAAAAAAAAGATACCTTCGAAAGAAAACCAAACTCATCAACCTCTCGAAACTAAAATTAGCCAAAAACCTTTTTAAAACGAAATCCCACCCTTCCCGCTATCCATAAACAAGAATCTGTCAAAACAGAAACAACTACCATCCGCAATCAAGAAAAAGATACCTCCGAAAGAAATCCCAACTCATAAACCACTCGAAAAAAAATTAACCAAGAACCTTTCGAAAATGAAACCCCACCCTTCCCGCTATCCATAAAACAAGAATCTGTCGAAACAGAAAAACTTACCATCCGCAACCAAGAAAAACATACTTTCGGAAGAAAAACCAACTCATGAACCTTTCGAAAAAAAATTAACCAAGAACCTTTCGAAAAGGAAATCCCACCCTTCCCGCAGGCCATAATATAAGAATCTGTCGCAACAACACAACTACCAGCCGTACCCAAAACTAACCATGAACCTTTCGAAAACGAAATCCCACCCTCCCCGCTATCCGTAAAAGAAGAATCTGGCGAAACCGAAAACACTACCTTCCATTACCAAGGAAAACAACCCTAAGAAAGAAAACCCAACTCATCAACCTCTCGAAACAAAAATTAACCAAGCACCATTCGAAAACGAAACCCCACCCTACCCGCTATCCATAAAACAAGAATCTGTCGAAACAGAAACAACTACCATCCGCAACGAAGTAAAAGATACCTTCGAAAGAAAACCCAACTCATGAACCTCTCGAAACCGAAATTAACCACGAAACTTTCTATAACGAAATCCCACCCTTCCCGCTATCCATAAAACAATAATCTGGAGAAACAGAAACCACTGCTTTCTATAACCAAGGAAATTAAACCTACGAAAGAAAACCCAACTCATAAACCTCTCGAAACAAAAATTAACAAAGCACCTTTCGAGAACGTAATCCCACCCTTCCAACTATCCATAAAACAAGAATCTGTCGAAACAGAAACAACAACCAGCCGCAACTAGGAAAAAAATACCTTCGCAAGAAAACCCAATTCAGCAACATTTCGAAAAAAATGAACCAAGAACCTTTCGAAAACGAAATCCCTCCCTTCCCAATAACCATAATATAAGAATCTGTCGCAACAAAAACAACTACCAGCCGTATTCAAGAAAAAGGAACCTTCGAAAGAAAACCCAACTCATCAACCTCTCGAAACAAAAATTAGCCAAGAACCCATCTAAAACGAAATCCCACCCTTCCCGCTATCCATAAAACAAGAATCTGTCGAAACAGAAACAAATACCATCCGCAACCAAGAAAAAGATACCTTCGGAAGAAAACCCAACTCATCAACCTCTCGAAATAAAAATTAACCAAGAACCTTTCGAAAACGAAATCCCACCCTTCCAACTATCCATAAAACAAGAATCTGTCGAAACAGAAATAACAACCAGCCGCAACCAAGAAAAAAATACATTCGCAAGAAAACCCAATTCAGCAACCTTTCGAAAAAAATGAACCAAGAACCTTTCGAAAATGAAATACCACCCTTCCCAATAACCATAATATAAGAATCTGTCGCAACAAAAACAACTACCAGCCTTATCCAAGAAAAAGGAACCTTCGAAAGAAAACCCAACTCATCAACCTCTCGAAACAAAAATTAGCCAAGAACCCATCTAAAACGAAATCCCACCCTTCCCGCTATCCATAAAACAAGAATCTGTCGAAACAGAAACAAATACCATCCGCAACCAAGAAAAAGATACCTTCGGAAGAAAACCCAACTCATCAACCTCTCGAAATAAAAATTAACCAAGAACCTTTCGAAAACGAAATCCCACCCTTCCAACTATCCATAAAACAAGAATCTGTCGAAACAGAAATAACAACCAGCCGCAACCAAGAAAAAAATACATTCGCAAGAAAACCCAATTCAGCAACCTTTCGAAAAAAATGAACCAAGAACCTTTCGAAAATGAAATACCACCCTTCCCAATAACCATAAAACAAGAATCTGTCGAAACAGAAACAACAACCAGCCGTATCCAAGAAAAAGGAACCTTCGAAAGAAAACCCAACTCATCAACCTCTCGAAACAAAAATTAGCCAACCAAGAACCTTTCAAAAACGAAATCCAACCGTTCCCGCTATCCATAAAACAAGAATCTGTCGAAACAGAAACAACTACCATCCGCAACGAAGAAAAAGTTACCTTCGAAAGAAAACCCAACTCATGAACCTCTCGAAACCGAAATTAACCACGAAACTTTCTATAACGAAATCCCACCCTTCCCGCTATCCATAAAACAATAATCTGGAGAAACAGAAACCACTGCTTTCTAAAACCAAGGAAATTAAACCTACGAAAGAAAACCCAACTCATAAACCTCTCGAAACAAAAATTAACAAAGCACATTTCGAGAACGTAATCCCACCCTTTCCGCTATCCATAAAACAAGAATCTGTCGAAACAGAAACAACTACCCTCCGCAACGAAGAAAAAGTTACCTTCGAAAGAAAACACAACTAATCAACCACTCGAAACAAAAATTAACCAAGAACCTTTCGAAAACGAAATCCCACCCTTCCCGCTATCCATAAAACAAGAATCTGTCGAAACAGAAACAACTGCCTTCAATAACCAAGAAAATTAAACCTACGAAAGAGAATCCAACTCATTAACCTCTCGAAACAAAAATTAACAAAGCACCTTTCGAAAACGAAATCCCACCATTCCCGCTATCCGTAAAAGAAGAATCTGGCGAAACAGAAACAACTACCTTCCGCAACCAAGAAAAAGATACCTTCGGAAGAAAACCCAACTCATCAAACTCTCGAAACAAAAATTAAACAAGAACCTTTCAAAAACGGAATCCCACCCTTCCCGCTATCCATAAAACAAGAATTTGTCGATACAGAAACAACTACCATCCGTAACCAAGAAAAAGATACCTTCGGAAGAAAGCCCAACCCATGAACCTCTTGAAACAAAAATTAACAAAGAACCTTTCGAAAACGAAATCCCACCCTTCACGCTACCCATAAAACAACAATCTGTCGCAACAGAAACAACTACCAGCCGCAACAAAGAAAAAAATAACTTCGAAAGAAAACCCAACTCATCAACCTCTCGTAACCAAAATTAACCAAGAACCTTTCGAAAACGAAATCCCACCCTTCCCGCTATCCCAAAAACAAGAATCATTCGAAACAGAAACAATTACCATCCGCAATGAAAAAAAAGATACCTTCGAAAGAAAACCCAACTCATCAACCTCTCGAAACTAAAATTAGCCAAAAACCTTTTTAAAACGAAATCCCACCCTTCCCGCTATCCATAACACAAGAATCTGTCGAAACAGAAACAACTACCATCCGCAAGCAAGAAAAAGATACCTTCGAAATAAAACCCAACTCATCATTCTCTCGAAACAAAAATTAGCCAAGAACATTTCGAAAACGAAATCCCACCCTTCCCACTATCCATAAACAAGAATCTGTCAAAACAGAAACAACTACCATCCGCAATCAAGAAAAAGATACCTTCGAAAGAAAACCCAACTCATAAACCACTCGAAAAAAAATTAACCAAGAACCTTTCGAAAATGAAACCCCACCCTTCCCGCTATCCATAAAACAAGAATCTGTCGAAACAGAAAAACTTACCATCCGCAACCAAGAAAAAGATACTTTCGGAAGAAAAACCAACTCATGAACCTTTCGAAAAAAAATTAACCAAGAACCTTTCGAAAAGGAAATCCCACCCTTCCCGCAGGCCATAATATAAGAATCTGTCGCAACAACACAACTACCAGCCGTACCCAAAACTAACCATGAACCTTTCGAAAACGAAATCCCACCCTCCCCGCTATCCGTAAAAGAAGAATCTGGCGAAACCGAAAACACTACCTTCCATTACCCAGGAAAACTACCCTACGAAAGAAAACCCAACTCATCAACCTCTCGAAACAAAAATTAACCAAGCACCATTCGAAAACGAAACCCCACCCTACCCGCTATCCATAAAACAAGAATCTGTCGAAACAGAAACAACTACCATCCGCAACGAAGAAAAAGATACCTTCGAAAGAAAACCCAACTCATGAACCTCTCGAAACCGAAATTAATCACGAAACTTTCTATAACGAAATCCCACCCTACCCGCTATCCATAAAACAAGAATCTGTCGAAACAGAAACAACTACCATCCGCAACGAACAAAAAGATACCTTCGAAAGAAAACCCAACTCATGAACCTCTCGAAACCGAAATTAATCACGAAACTTTCTATAACGAAATCCCACCCTTCCCGCTATCCATAAAACAAGAATCTGGAGAAACAGAAACCACTGCTTTCTATAACCAAGGAAATTAAACCTACGAAAGAAAACCCAACTCATAAACCTCTCGAAACAAAAATTAACAAAGCACCTTTCGAGAACGTAATCCCACCCTTCCCGCTATCCATAAAACAAGAATCAGCCGAAACGGAAACAATTACCATCCGCAACCAAGAAAAAGATACCTTCGAAAGAAAACCCAACTCATCAATCTCTCGAAACAAAAATTAACCAAGAACCTTTCGAAAACGAAACCCCATCCTTCCCGCTATCCATAAAACAAGAATCGTTCGAAACAGAAACAACTACCATCCGCAACGAAGAAAAACATACCTTCGAAAGAAAACCCAACTCATGAACCTCTCGAAAGAAAAATTAACCAAGAACCTTTCGAAAACGAAATCCCACCCTTCCAACTATCCATAAAACAAGAATCTGTCGAAACAGAAACAACAACCAGCCGCACCTAGGAAAAAAATACCTTCGGAAGAAAACCCAACTCATCAACTTCTCGAAACAAAAATTAACCAAGAACCTTTCGAAAACGAAATCCCACCCTTCCCGCTATCCATAAAACAAGAATCTGTCGAAACAGAAACAACTACCAGCCGTATCCAAGAAAAAGGAACCTTCGAAAGAAAACCCAACTCATCAACCTCTCGAAACAAAAATTAGCCAAGAACCTTTCTAAAACGAAATCCCACAGTTCCCGCAATCCATAAAACAAGAATCTGGAGAAACAGAAACAACTGCCTTCCATAACCAAGAAAATTAAACCTACGAAAGAGAAAACAACTCATCAACCTCTCGAAACAAAAATTAACAAAGCACCTTTCGAAAACAAAATCCCACCCTTCCCGCTTTCCGTAAAAGAAGAATCTGGCGAAACAGAAACAACTACATTCCGCAACCAAGAAAAATATACCTTCGGAAGAAAACCCAACTCATCAAATTCTCGAAACAAAAATTAAACAAGAAAATTTCAAAAACGGAATCCCACCCTTCCCGCTATCCATAACACAACAATCTGTCGCAACAGAAACAACTACCATCCGCAACCAAGAAAAAGATACCTTCGAAAGAAAACCCAACTCATGAACCTCTCGAAACAAATATTAACCAAGAACCTTTCTAACACGTTATACCACTTTTCCCGCTATCCATAAAACAAGAATCTGTCGAAACAGAAACAACTACCATCCGCAACCAAGAAAAAGATACCTTCGAAAGAAAACCCAATTCAGCAACCTTTCGAAAAAAAATGAACCAAGAACCTTTCGAAAACGAAATCCCACCCTTCCCAATAACGATAATATAAGAATCTGTCGCAACAAAGACAACTACCAGCCGTATCCAAGAAAAAGGAACCTTCGAAAGAAAACCCAACTCATCAACCTCTCGAAACAAAAATTAGCCAAGAACCTATCTAAAACGAAATCCCACCCTTCCCGCTATCCATAAAACAAGAATCTGTCGAAACAGAAACAACAACCAGCCGTATCCAAGAAAAAGGAACCTTCGGAAGAAAACCCAACTCATCAACCTCTCGAAACAAAAATTAGCCAAGAACCTTTCTAAAACGAAATCCCACAGTTCACGCAATCCATAAAACAAGAATCTGGAGAAACAGAAACAACTGCCTTCCATAACCAAGAAAATTAAACCTACGAAAGAGAATCCAACTCATCAACCTCTCGAAACAAAAATTAACAAAGCACCTTTCGAAAACGAAATCCCACCCTTCCCGCTTTCCGTAAAAGAAGAATCTGGCGAAACAGAAACAACTACATTCCGCAACCAAGAAAAATATACCTTCGGAAGAAAACCCAACTCATCAAATTCTCGAAACAAATATTAACCACGAAATTTTCGAAAACGAAATCCCACCCTTCCCGCTATACATAAAACAAGAATCTGTCGCAACAGAAACAACTACCAGCCGCAACCAAGAAAAAAATTCCTTCGAAACAAAACCCAATTCAGCAACCTTTCGATAAAAAATGAACCAAGAAACTTTCGAAAACTAAACCCCACCCTTCCCTCTATCCATAAAACAATAATCTGTTGAAACAGAAACAACTACCATCCGCAACGAAGAAAAAGATAACTTCGAAAGAAAACCAACTCATCAACCTCTCGAAACAAAAATTAGCCAAAAACCTTTCTAACACGTTATACCACTCTTCCCGCTATCCATAAAACAAGAATCTGTCGAAACAGAAACAACTACCATCCGCAACGAAGAAAAAGATAACTTCGACAGAAATCCCAACTCATCAAACTCTCGAAAACAAAATTAACCAAGAACCTTCCGAAAACGAAATCCCACCCTTCCCGCTATCCATAAAACAAGAATCTGTCGAAACAGAAACAACTACCATACGAAACGAAGAAAAAGATACCTTCGGCAGAAATCCCAAATCATGAACCTCTCGAAACTGAAATTAACCACGAAACTTTCGAAAACGAAATCCCACCTTTCCCGCTATCCATAAAACAAGAACCTGGAGAAACAGAAACAACTGCCTTCCATAACCAAGGAAATTTAACCTACGAAAGAAAACCCAACTCACCAACCTCTCGAAATAAAAATTAACAAAGCACCTTTCGAAAACGAAATCCTACCTTTCCTTCTATCTATAAAACAAGAATCTGTCGAAACAGAAACAACTACCATCCGCAACCAAGAAATAGATACCTTCGAAAGAAAACCCAACTCATCAAACTCTCGGAACAAAAATTAGCCATGAACCTTTCGAAAACGAAATCCCACCCTTGCCACTATCCATAACACAAGAATCTGACGCAACAGAAACAACTACCAGCCGCAACCAAGAAAAAATACCTTCGAAAGAAAACCCAACTCATGAACCTTTCGAAACCGAAATTAACCACAAAACTTTCGAAAACGAAATCCCACCCATCCCGCTATCCATAAAACAAGAATCTGTCGCAACAGAAACAACTACCAGCCGATACGAAGAAAACGATAACTTCGAAAGAAAACCAACTCATCATCCTCTGGAAACAAAAATTAGCCCAAAACCTTTCTAACACGAAATACCACCCTTCCCGCTGTCCATAAAACAAGAACCTTTAGAAACAGAAACAACTGCTTTCCATAACCAAGGAAATTAAACCTACGAAAGAAAACCCAACTCAGCAACCTCTCGAAACAAAAATTAACAAAGAAACTTTCGAAAACGAAATCCCACCCTTCCCGGTACCCATAAAATAAGAATATGTCGAAACAGAAACAACTACCATCCGCAACCAAGAAAAAGATACCTTCAAAAGAAAACCCATTTCATCAAACTCTCGAAACAAACATTAACCAAGAACATTTCGAAAACGAAATCCCACCCTTCCCGCTATCCATAAAACAAGAATATGTCGCAACAGAAACAACTACAAGCCGCAACCAAGAAAAAAATACCTTCGAAACAAAACCCAATTCAGCAACCTTTCGATAAAAAATTAGCCATGAACCTTTCGAAAACGAAATCCCACCCTTGCCACTATCCATAACACAAGAATCTGTCGCAACAGAAACAACTACCAGCCGCAGCCAAGAAAAACAAACCTACGAAAGTAAGCCAAACTAGCCAAACTCTCGAAACAAAAATTAACCAAGAATATTTCGAAAACGAAATCCCACCCTTCCCGCTATCCATTAAACAAGAATCTGTCGAAACAGAAACAACTACCATCCGCAACCAAGAAAAAGATACCTTCCAAAGAAAACCCAACTCATAAACCTCTCGAAAGCAAAATTAACCGATAACCTTTCGAAAATGAAATCCCACCCTTCCCGCTATCCATAAAACAAGAATCTGTCGAAACAGAAACAACTACCATCCGCAACGAAGAAAAAGGTACCTTCGAAAGAAAACCCAACTCATGAACATCTCGAAACAAATATTAACCAAGAACCTTTCGAAAACAAAATCCCACCCTTCCCGCTATCCATAAAACAAGAATCTTTCGCAACAGAAAAAACTACCAGTCGCAACCAAGAAAAAAATACCTTCGAAAGAAAACCCAATTCGGCAACCTTTCGAAAAAAAATTAACCAAGAACCTTTCGAAAACGAAATTCCACCCTTCCCGCTAGCCATAATATAACAATCTGTCGCAAAAAAACAACTACCACCCGTATCCAAAATTAACCATTAACCTTTCGAAAACGAAATCCCACCCTTCCCGCTATCCGTAAAAGAAGAATCTGGCGAAACAGAAAACACTGCCTTCCATTACCAAGGAAAACAAACCTACGTAAGAAAACCCAACTCATCGATCTCTCGAAACAAAAATTAACGAAGCACCTTTCGAATGCGAAACCCCACCCTACCCGCTATCAGTACAACAAGCATTTGTCGAAACAGAAACAACTACCATCCGCAACCAAGAAATAGATACCTTCGAAAGAAAACCCAACTCATCAAACTCTCGGAACAAAAATTAGCCATGAACCTTTGGAAAACGAAATCCCACCCTTGCCACTATCCATAACACGAGAATCTGTCGCAACAGAAACAACTACAAGCCGCAGCCAAGAAAAACAAACCTACGAAAGTAAGCCAAACTAGCCAAACTCCTGAAACAAAAATTAACCAAGATTCTTTCGAAAACAAAATCCCACCCTTCCCGCTATCCATAAAACAGGAATCTGTCGAAACGGAAACAACTACCATCCGCAATCAAGAAAAAGATACCTTCGAAAGAAAACCCAACTCATCAACCTCTCGAAACAAAAATTAACCAAGAACCTTTCGAAGACGAAATCCCACCCTTCCCGCTATCCATAAAACAACAATCTGTCGCAACAGAAACAACTACCAGCCGCAACCAAGAAAAAAATACCTTCGAAAGAAAACCCAACTCATAAACCTCTCGAAACCGAAATTAACCACAAAACTTTCGAAAACGAAATCCCACCCTTCCCGCTAACCATAAAAATATAATCTGGAGAAACAGAAACATAACCAAGGAAATTAAACCAACGAAAGTAAACCCAACTCATGAACCTATCGAAACAAAAATTAACAAAGCACTTTTCGAAAACGAAATCCCACCCTTCCCGCTACCCATAAAACACCAATATGTCGAAACAGAAACAACTACCATCCGCAACCAAGAAAAAGATACCTTCAAAAGAAAACCCAACTAATCAACCTCTCGAAGAAAAATTAACCAAGAACCTTTCGAAAACGAAATCCCACCCTTCCCGCTATCCATAAACCGAGAATCTGTCGCAACAGAAACAACTACCAGCCGCAACGAAGAAAAAGATAACTTCGAAAGAAAACCAACTCATCATCCTCTCGAAACAAAAACTAGCCAAAAACCTTTCTAACACGAAATACCACCCTTCCCGCTGTCCATAAAACAAGAATCTGTCGAAACAGAAAAAACTACCATCCGCAACGAAGAAAAAGATAATTTCGACAGAAATCTCAACACATCAACCTCTCGAGACCAAAATTAACCAAGAACCTTTCGAAAACGAAATCCCAACCTTCCCGCTATCCATAAAACAAGAATCTGGCGAAACAGAAACAACTACCATCCGCAACCAAGAAAATGATACCTTCGAAAGAAAACCCAACTCATGAACCTATCGAAACTGAAATTAACCACGTAACTTTCGAAAACGAAATCCCACCCTTCCCGCTATCCATAAAACAAGAACCTTTAGAAATAGAAACAACTGCTTTCCATAACCAAGGAAATTAAACCTACGAAAGAAAACCCAACTCACCAACCTCTCGAAAAAAAAATTAACAAAGCACCTTTCGAAAACGAAATCCTACTCCTCACGCTATCCATAAAAAAAAGAATCTATCGAAACAGAAACAACTACCATCCGCAACCAAGAAAAAGATACCTTCGAAAGAAAACCCAACTCATCAACCTCTCGAAACAAAAATTAGCCAAAAACCTTTCTAACACGTTATACCACTCTTCCCGCTATCCATAAAACAAGAATCTGTCGAAACAGAAACAACTACCATCCGCAACGAAGAAAAAGATAACTTCGACAGAAATCCCAACTCATCAAACTCTCGAAAACAAAATTAACCAAGAACCTTCCGAAAACGAAATCCCACCCTTCCC
The DNA here is from genome assembly GCA_963932465.1 of Maratus speciosus. Classification (NCBI taxonomy): domain Eukaryota; kingdom Metazoa; phylum Arthropoda; class Arachnida; order Araneae; family Salticidae; genus Maratus; species Maratus speciosus. Next base: position 287,458,001 of record OZ010800.1, on the reverse strand, counting down.
GCTATCCATAAAACAAGAATCTGTCGAAACAGAAACAACTACCATACGAAACGAAGAAAAAGATACCTTCGGCAGAAATCCCAAATCATGAACCTCTCGAAACTGAAATTAACCACGAAACTTTCGAAAACGAAATCCCACCTTTCCCGCTATCCATAAAACAAGAACCTGGAGAAACAGAAACAACTGCCTTCCATAACCAAGGAAATTTAACCTACGAAAGAAAACCCAACTCACCAACCTCTCGAAATAAAAATTAACAAAGCACCTTTCGAAAACGAAATCCTACCTTTCCTTCTATCTATAAAACAAGAATCTGTCGAAACAGAAACAACTACCATCCGCAACCAAGAAATAGATACCTTCGAAAGAAAACCCAACTCATCAAACTCTCGGAACAAAAATTAGCCATGAACCTTTCGAAAACGAAATCCCACCCTTGCCACTATCCATAACATAAGAATCTGACGCAACAGAAACAACTACCAGCCGCAACCAAGAAAAAATACCTTCGAAAGAAAACCCAACTCATGAACCTTTCGAAACCGAAATTAACCACAAAACTTTCGAAAACGAAATCCCACCCATCCCGCTATCCATAAAACAAGAATCTGTCGCAACAGAAACAACTACCAGCCGATACGAAGAAAACGATAACTTCGAAAGAAAACCAACTCATCATCCTCTGGAAACAAAAATTAGCCCAAAACCTTTCTAACACGAAATACCACCCTTCCCGCTGTCCATAAAACAAGAACCTTTAGAAACAGAAACAACTGCTTTCCATAACCAAGGAAATTAAACCTACGAAAGAAAACCCAACTCAGCAACCTCTCGAAACAAAAATTAACAAAGAAACTTTCGAAAACGAAATCCCACCCTTCCCGGTACCCATAAAATAAGAATATGTCGAAACAGAAACAACTACCATCCGCAACCAAGAAAAAGATACCTTCAAAAGAAAACCCATTTCATCAAACTCTCGAAACAAACATTAACCAAGAACATTTCGAAAACGAAATCCCACCCTTCCCGCTATCCATAAAACAAGAATATGTCGCAACAGAAACAACTACAAGCCGCAACCAAGAAAAAAATACCTTCGAAACAAAACCCAATTCAGCAACCTTTCGATAAAAAATTAGCCATGAACCTTTCGAAAACGAAATCCCACCCTTGCCACTATCCATAACACAAGAATCTGTCGCAACAGAAACAACTACCAGCCGCAGCCAAGAAAAACAAACCTACGAAAGTAAGCCAAACTAGCCAAACTCTCGAAACAAAAATTAACCAAGAATATTTCGAAAACGAAATCCCACCCTTCCCGCTATCCATTAAACAAGAATCTGTCGAAACAGAAACAACTACCATCCGCAACCAAGAAAAAGATACCTTCCAAAGAAAACCCAACTCATAAACCTCTCGAAAGCAAAATTAACCGATAACCTTTCGAAAATGAAATCCCACCCTTCCCGCTATCCATAAAACAAGAATCTGTCGAAACAGAAACAACTACCATCCGCAACGAAGAAAAAGGTACCTTCGAAAGAAAACCCAACTCATCAACATCTCGAAACAAATATTAACCAAGAACCTTTCGAAAACAAAATCCCACCCTTCCCGCTATCCATAAAACAAGAATCTTTCGCAACAGAAAAAACTACCAGTCGCAACCAAGAAAAAAATACCTTCGAAAGAAAACCCAATTCGGCAACCTTTCGAAAAAAAATTAACCAAGAACCTTTCGAAAACGAAATTCCACCCTTCCCGCTAGCCATAATATAACAATCTGTCGCAAAAAAACAACTACCACCCGTATCCAAAATTAACCATTAACCTTTCGAAAACGAAATCCCACCCTTCCCGCTATCCGTAAAAGAAGAATCTGGCGAAACAGAAAACACTGCCTTCCATTACCAAGGAAAACAAACCTACGTAAGAAAACCCAACTCATCGATCTCTCGAAACAAAAATTAACGAAGCACCTTTCGAATGCGAAACCCCACCCTACCCGCTATCAGTACAACAAGCATTTGTCGAAACAGAAACAACTACCATCCGCAACCAAGAAATAGATACCTTCGAAAGAAAACCCAACTCATCAAACTCTCGGAACAAAAATTAGCCATGAACCTTTGGAAAACGAAATCCCACCCTTGCCACTATCCATAACACGAGAATCTGTCGCAACAGAAACAACTACAAGCCGCAGCCAAGAAAAACAAACCTACGAAAGTAAGCCAAACTAGCCAAACTCCTGAAACAAAAATTAACCAAGATTCTTTCGAAAACAAAATCCCACCCTTCCCGCTATCCATAAAACAGGAATCTGTCGAAACGGAAACAACTACCATCCGCAATCAAGAAAAAGATACCTTCGAAAGAAAACCCAACTCATCAACCTCTCGAAACAAAAATTAACCAAGAACCTTTCGAAGACGAAATCCCACCCTTCCCGCTATCCATAAAACAACAATCTGTCGCAACAGAAACAACTACCAGCCGCAACCAAGAAAAAAATACCTTCGAAAGAAAACCCAACTCATAAACCTCTCGAAACCGAAATTAACCACAAAACTTTCGAAAACGAAATCCCACCCTTCCCGCTAACCATAAAAATATAATCTGGAGAAACAGAAACATAACCAAGGAAATTAAACCAACGAAAGTAAACCCAACTCATGAACCTATCGAAACAAAAATTAACAAAGCACTTTTCGAAAACGAAATCCCACCCTTCCCGCTACCCATAAAACACCAATATGTCGAAACAGAAACAACTACCATCCGCAACCAAGAAAAAGATACCTTCAAAAGAAAACCCAACTAATCAACCTCTCGAAGAAAAATTAACCAAGAACCTTTCGAAAACGAAATCCCACCCTTCCCGCTATCCATAAACCGAGAATCTGTCGCAACAGAAACAACTACCAGCCGCAACGAAGAAAAAGATAACTTCGAAAGAAAACCAACTCATCATCCTCTCGAAACAAAAACTAGCCAAAAACCTTTCTAACACGAAATACCACCCTTCCCGCTGTCCATAAAACAAGAATCTGTCGAAACAGAAAAAACTACCATCCGCAACGAAGAAAAAGATAATTTCGACAGAAATCTCAACACATCAACCTCTCGAGACCAAAATTAACCAAGAACCTTTCGAAAACGAAATCCCAACCTTCCCGCTATCCATAAAACAAGAATCTGGCGAAACAGAAACAACTACCATCCGCAACCAAGAAAATGATACCTTCGAAAGAAAACCCAACTCATGAACCTATCGAAACTGAAATTAACCACGTAACTTTCGAAAACGAAATCCCACCCTTCCCGCTATCCATAAAACAAGAACCTTTAGAAATAGAAACAACTGCTTTCCATAACCAAGGAAATTAAACCTACGAAAGAAAACCCAACTCACCAACCTCTCGAAAAAAAAATTAACAAAGCACCTTTCGAAAACGAAATCCTACTCCTCACGCTATCCATAAAAAAAAGAATCTATCGAAACAGAAACAACTACCATCCGCAACCAAGAAAAAGATACCTTCGAAAGAAAACCCAACTCATGAACCTCTTGAAACAAAAATTAGCCAAGAACCTTTCGAAAACGAAATCCCACCCTTCCCGCAATCCATAACACAAGAATCTGTCGCAACAGAAACAACTACCAGCCGCAACCACGAAAAAAATACCTTCAAAAGAAAACCCAACTCATCAACCTCTCGAAACCAAAATTAACCAAGAACCTTCCGAAAACGAAATCCCACCCTTCCCGATATCCATAAAACAAGAATCCGTCGAAACAGAGACAACTACCATCCGCAACGAAGAAAAAGATACCTTCGACAGAAATCCCAAATCATGAACCTCTCGAAACTGAAATTAACCACGAAACTTTCGAAAACGAAATCCCACCTTTCCCGCTATCCATAAAACAAGAACCTGGAGAAACAGAAACAACTGCCTTCCATAACCAAGGAAATTTAACCTATGAAAGAAAACCCAACTCACCAACCTCTCGAAATAAAAATTAACAAAGCACCTTTCGAAAACGAAATCCTACCCTTCCCGCTATCCATAAAACAAGAATCTGTCGAAACAGAAACAAATACCATCCGCAACCAAGAAATATATACCTTCGAAAGAAAACCCAACTCATTAAACTCTCGGAACAAAAATTAGCCATGAACCTTTCGAAAACGAAATCCCACCCTTGCCACTATCCATAACACAAGAATCTGTCGCAACAGAAACCAGCCGCAGCCAAGAAAAACAAACCTACGAAAGTAAGCCAAACTAGCCAAACTCTCGGAACAAAAATTAACCAAGAATCTTTCGAAAACGAAATCCCACCCTTCCCGCTATCCATTAAACAAGAATCTGTCGAAACAGAAACAACTACCATCCGCAACCAAGAAAAAGATACCTTCCAAAGAAAACCCAACTCATACACCTCTCGAAAGCAGAATCAACCGATAACCTTTCGAAAATGAAATCCCACCCTTCCCGCTATCCATAAAACAAGAATCTGTCGAAACAGAAACAACTACCATCCGCAACGAAGAAAAAGGTACCTTCGAAAGAAAACCCAACTCATGAACCTCCCGAAACAAATATTAACCAAGAACCTTTTGAAAACAAAATCCCACCCTTCCCGCTATCCATAAAACAAGAATCTTTCGCAACAGAAACAACTACCAGTTGCAACCAAGAAAAAAATACCTTCGAAAGAAAACCCAACTCATAAACCTCTCGAAACCGAAATTAACCACAAAACTTTCGAAAACGAAATCCCACCCTTCCCGCTAACCATAAAACAATAATCTGGAGAAACAGAAACATAACCAAGGAAATTAAACCAACGAAAGAAAACCCAACTCATGAACTCAAATATTAACCAAGAACCTTTCGAAAACAAAATCCCACCCTTCCCGCTATCCATAAAACAAGAATCTTTCGCAACAGAAGAAACTACCAGTCGCAACCAAGAAAAAAATACCTTCGAAAGAAAACCCAATTCAGCAACCTTTCGAAAAAAAAATTAACCAAGAACCTTTCGAAAACGAAATTCCACCCTTCCCGCTACCCGTAAAACAAGCATTTGTCGAAACAGAAACAACTACCATCCGCAACCAAGAAAAAGATACCTTTATAAGAGAACCCAACTCATGAATCTCGAAACCGAAATTAACCACGAAACATTTGAAAACAAAATCCCACCCTTCCCGCTATCCATAAAACAAGAATCTGTCGAAACAGAAACAACTACCAGCCGCAGTCAAGAAAAACAAACCTACGAAAGTAAGCCAAACTAGCCAAACTCCTGAAACAAAAATTAACCAAGAATCTTTCGAAAACGAAATCCCACCCTTCCCGCTATCCATAAAACAGGAATCTGTCGAAACAGAAACAACTACCATCCGCAATCAAGAAAAAGATACCTTCGAAAGAAAACCCAACTCATCAACCTCTCGAAACAAAAATTAACCAAGAACTTTTCGAAGACGAAATCCCACCCTTCCCGCTATCCATAAAACAACAATTTGTCGCAACAGAAACAACTACCAGCCGCAACCAAGAAAAAAATACCTTCGAAAGAAAACCCAACTCATAAACCTCTCGAAACCGAAATTAACCACAAAACTTTCGAAAACGAAATCCCACCCTTCCCGCTAACCATAAAACAATAATCTGGAGAAACAGAAACATAACCAAGGAAATTAAACCAACGAAAGTAAACCCAACTCATGAACCTCTCGAAACAAAAATTAACAAAGCACTTTTCGAAAACGAAATCCCACCCTTCCCGCTACCCATAAAAAACCAATATGTCGAAACAGAAACAACTACCATCCGCAACCAAGAAAAAGATACCTTCAAAAGAAAACCCAACTAATCAACCTCTCGAAAAAAAATTAACCAAGAACCTTTCGAAAACGAAATCCCACCCTTCCCGCTATCCATAAACCGAGAATCTGTCGCAACAGAAACAACTACCAGCCGCAACGAAGAGAAAGATAACTTCGAAAGAAAACCAACTCATCATCCTCTCGAAACAAAAATTAGCCAAAAACCTTTCTAACACGAAATACCACCCTTCCAGCTGTCCATAAAACAAGAATCTGTCGAAACAGAAAAAACTACCATCCGCAACGAAGAAAAAGATAACTTCGACAGAAATCTCAACACATCAACCTCTCGAGACAAAAATTAACCAAGAATCTTTCGAAAACGAAATCCCACCCTTCCCGCTATCCATAAAACAAGAATCTGGCGAAACAGAAACAACTACCATCCGCAACCAAGAAAAAGATTCCTTCGAAAGAAAACCCAACTGATGAACCTATCGAAACTGAAATTAACCACGTAACTTTCGAAAACGAAATCCCACCCTTCCCTCTATCCATAAAACAAGAACCTTTAGAAACAGAAACAACTGCTTTCCATAACCAAGGAAATTAAACCTACGAAAGAAAACCAAATCACCAACATCTCGAAAAAAAAATTAACAAAGCACCTTTCGAAAACGAAATTCTACTCCTCCCGCTATCCATAAAAAAAGAATCTATCGAAACAGAAACAACTACCAGCCGCAACCAAGAAAAAAATACCTTCGAAAGAAAACCAGACTCATGCACCTCTCGAAACCGGAATTAACTACGAAAGTTTCGAAAACGAAAACCCACCCTTCCCGCTAAACATAAAACAAGAATCTATCGAAACAGAAACAACTACCATCCGCAACCAAGAAAAAGATACCTTCGAAAGAAAACCCAACTCATGAACCTCTTGAAACAAAAAATAGCCAAGAACCTTTCGAAAACGAAATCCCACCCTTCCCGCTATCCATAACACAAGAATCTGTCGCAACAGAAACAACTACCAGCAGCAACCACGAAAAAAATACCTTCGAAAGAAAACCCAACTCATGCACCTCTCGAAACCGAAATTAACCACGAAACTTTTGAAAACGAAAACCCACCCTTCCCGCTACCGATAAAATAAGAATATGTCGAAACAGAAACAACTAACATCCGCAACCAAGAAAAAGATACCTTCAAAAGAAAACCCAACTCATCAACCTCTCGAAACAAAAATTAACCAAGAACATTTCGAAAACGAAATCCCACCCTTCCCTCTATCCATAAAACAATAATCTGTCGAAACAGAAACAACTACCATCCGCAACGAAGAAAAAGATAACTTCGAAAGAAAACCAACTCATCAACCTCTCGAAACAAAAATTAGCCAAAAACCTTTCTAACACGAAATACCACCCTTCCCGCTGTCCATAAAACAAGAATCTGTCAAAACAGAAACAACTACCATCCGACACGAAGAAAAAGATAACTTCGCCAGAAATCCCAACTCATCAACCTCTCGAAACCAAAATTAACCACGAAACTTTCGAAAACGAAATCCCACCCTTCCCGCTATCCATAAAACAAGAACCTGGAGAAACAGAAACAACTGCCTTCCATAACCAAGGAAATTTAGCCTATGAAAGAAAACCCAACTCACCAACCTCTCGAAATAAAAATTAACAAAGCACCTTTCGAAAACGAAATCCTACCCTTCCCGCTATCCATAAAACAAGAATCTGTCGAAACAGAAACAACTACCATCCGCAACCAAGAAAAATATACCTTCGAAAGAAAACCCAACTCATCAAACTCTCGGAACAAAAATTAGCCATGAACCTTTCGAAAACGAAATCCCACCCTTGCCACTATCCATAACACAAGAATCTGTCGCAACAGAAACCAGCCGCAGCCAAGAAAAACAAACCTACGAAAGTAAGCCAAACTAGCCAAACTCTCGGAACAAAAATTAACCAAGAATCTTTCGAAAACGAAATCCCACCCTTCCCGCTATCCATTAAACAAGAATCTGTCGAAACAGAAACAACTACCATCCGCAACCAAGAAAAAGATACCTTCCAAAGAAAACCCAACTCATACACCTCTCGAAAGCAAAATCAACCGATAACCTTTCGAAAATGAAATCCCACCCTTCCCGCTATCCATAAAACAAGAATCTGTCGAAACAGAAACAACTACCATCCGCAACGAAGAAAAAGGTACCTTCGAAAGAAAACCCAACTCATGAACCTCTCGAAACAAATATTAACCAAGAACCTTTTGAAAACAAAATCCCACCCTTCCCGCTATCCATAAAACAAGAATCTTTCGCAACAGAAACAACTACCAGTTGCAACCAAGAAAAAAATACCTTCGAAAGAAAACCCAATTCAGCAACCTTTCGAAAAAAAAAATTAACCAAGAACCTTTCGAAAACGAAATTCCACCCTTCCCGCTAGCCATAACATAAGAATCTGTCGCAACAAAACAACTACCAGCCGTATCCAAAATTAACCATTAACCTTTCGAAAACGAAATCCCAACCTTCCCGCTATCCGTAAAAGAAGAATCTGGCGAAACAGAAACAACTACCATCCGCAACCAAGAAAAAGATACCTTCAAAAGAGAACCCAACTCATGAACCTCTCGAAACCGAAATTAACCACGAAACATTTGAAAACAAAATCCCACCCTTCCCGCTATCCATAAAACAAGAATCTGTCGAAACAGAAACAACTACCAGCCGCAGCCAAGAAAAACAAACCTACGAAAGTAAGCCAAACTAGCCAAACTCCTGAAACAAAAATTAACCAAGAATCTTTCGAAAACGAAATCCCACCCTTCCCGCTATCCATAAAACAGGAATCTGTCGAAACAGAAACAACTACCATCCGCAATCAAGAAAAAGATACCTTCGAAAGAAAACCCAACTCATCAACCTCTCGAAACAAAAATTAACCAAGAACTTTTCGAAGACGAAATCCCACCCTTCCCGCTAAACATAAAACAAGAATCTATCGAAACAGAAACAACTACCATCCGCAACCAAGAAAAAGATACCTTCGAAAGAAAACCCAACTCATGAACCTCTTGAAACAAAAATTAGCCAAGAACCTTTCGAAAACGAAATCCCACCCTTCCCGCTATCCATAACACAAGAATCTGTCGCAATAGAAACAACTACCAGCAGCAACCACGAAAAAAATACCTTCGAAAGAAAACCCAACTCATAAACCTCTCGAAACCGAAATTAACCACAAAACTTTCGAAAACGAAATCCCACCCTTCCCGCTAACCATAAAACAATAATCTGGAGAAACAGAAACATAACCAAGGAAATTAAACCAACGAAAGTAAACCCAACTCATGCACCTCTCGAAACCGAAATTAACCACGAAACTTTTGAAAACGAAAACCCACCCTTCCCGCTACCGATAAAATAAGAATATGTCGAAAAAGAAACAACTAACATCCGCAACCAAGAAAAAGATACCTTCAAAAGAAAACCCAACTCATCAACCTCTCGAAACAAAAATTAACCAAGAACATTTCGAAAACGAAATCCCACCCTTCCCTCTATCCATAAAACAATAATCTGTCGAAACAGAAACAAATACCATCCGCAACGAAGAAAAAGATAACTTCGAAAGAAAACCAACTCATCAACCTCTCGAAACAAAAATTAGCCAAAAACCTTTCTAACACGAAATACCACCCTTCCCGCTGTCCATAAAACAAGAATCTGTCAAAACAGAAACAACTACCATCCGACACGAAGAAAAAGATAACTTCGCCAGAAATCCCAACTCATCAACCTCTCGAAACCAAAATTAACCACGAAACTTTCAAAAACGAAATCCCACCTTTCCCGCTATCCATAAAACAAGAACCTGGAGAAACAGAAACAACTGCCTTCCATAACCAAGGAAATTTAGCCTATGAAAGAAAACCCAACTCACCAACCTCTCGAAATAAAAATTAACAAAGCACCTTTCGAAAACGAAATCCTACCCTTCCCGCTATCCATAAAACAAGAATCTGTCGAAACAGAAACAACTACCATCCGCAACCAAGAAAAATATACCTTCGAAAGAAAACCCAACTCATCAAACTCTCGGAACAAAAATTAGCCATGAACCTTTCGAAAACGAAATCCCACCCTTGCCACTATCCATAACACAAGAATCTGTCGCAACAGAAACCAGACGCAGCCAAGAAAAACAAACCTACGAAAGTAAGCCAAACTAGCCAAACTCTCGGAACAAAAATTAACCAAGAATCTTTCGAAAACGAAATCCCACCCTTCCCGCTATCCATTAAACAAGAATCTGTCGTAACAGAAACAACTACCATCCGCAACCAAGAAAAAGATACCTTCCAAAGAAAACCCAACTCATACACCTCTCGAAAGCAAAATTAACCGATAACCTTTCGAAAATGAAATCCCACCCTTCCCGCTATCCATAAAACAAGAATCTGTCGAAACAGAAACAACTACCATCCGCAACGAAGAAAAAGGTACCTTCGAAAGAAAACCCAACTCATGAACCTCTCGAAACAAATATTAACCTAGAACCTTTCGAAAAAGAAATTCCACCCTTCCCGCTAGCTATAATATAAGAATCTATCGCAACAAAACAACTACCAGCCGTATCCAAAATTAACCATTAACCTTTCGAAAACGAAATCCCACCCTTCCCGCTAGCCGTAAAAGAAGAATCTGGCGAAACAGAAAACACTACCTTCCATTACCAAGGAAAACATACCTACGCAAGAAAACCCAACTCATCAATCTCTCGAAACAAAAATTAACGAAGCACCTTTCGAAAGCGAAACCCCATCCTACCCGCTATCCGTAAAACAAGCATTTGTCGAAACAGAAACAACTACCATCCGCAACTAAGAAAAAGATACCTTCAAAAGAGAACCCAAATCATGAACCTCTCGAAACCGAAATTAACCACGAAACATTTGAAAACGAAATGCCACCCTTCCCGCTATCCATAAAACAAGAATCTGTCGAAACAGAAACAACTACCATCCGCAACCAAGAAAAAGATTCCTTCGAAAGAAAACCCAACTCATAAACCTCTCGAAACAAAAATTAACCAAGAACCTTTCGAAAACGAAATCCCACCCTTCCCGCTAATAATAAAACAAGAATCTGTCGATACAGAAACAACTACCATCCGCAACCAAGAAAATGATACTTTCGAAAGAAAACCCAACTCATCAACCTCTTGAAAAAAAAATTAACAAGAACCTTTGGAAAACGAAACCCCATTCTCCCGCTATCCATTAAACAGGAATCTGTCGAAACAGAAACAACTACCATCCGCAATCAAGAAAAAGATACTTTCGAAATAAAACCCAACTCATCAACCTCTCGAAACAAAAATTAACCAAGAACCTTTCGAAGACGAAATCCCACCCTTCCCGCTATCCATAAAACAACAATCTGTCGCAACAGAAACAACTACCAGCCGCAACCAAGAAAAAAATACCTTCGAAAGAAAACCCAACTCATGAACCTCTCGAATCCGAAATTAACCACGAAACTTTCGAAAACGAAATCCCACCCTTCCCGCTAACCATAAAACAATAATCTGGAGAAACAGAAACATAACCAAGGAAATTAAAATAACGAAAGTAAACCCAACTCATGAACCTCTCGAAACAAAAATTAACAAAGCACCTTTCGAAAACGAAATCCCAACCTTCCCGCTACCCATAAAACAAGAATCTGTCGCAACAGAAACAACTACCATCCGCAACGAAGAAAAAGATAACTTCGACAGAAATCTCAACACATCAACCTCTCGAGACCAAAATTAACCAAGAACCTTTCGAAAACGAAATCCCACCCTTCCCGCTATCCATAAAACAAGAACCTTTAGAAACAGAAACAACTGCTTTCCATAACCAAGGAAATTAAACCTACGAAAGAAAACCCAACTCACCAACCTCTCGAAACAAAAATTAACAAAGCACCTTTCGAAAACGAAATCCTACTCCTCCCGCTATCCATAAAAAAGAATCTATCGAAACAGAAACAACTACCATCCGCAACCAAGAAAAAGATACCTTCGAAAGAAAACCTATTTCATCAACCTCTTGAAACAAAAATTAGCCAAGAACCTTTCGAAAACGAAATCCCACCCTTCCCGCTATCCATAACACAAGAATCTGTCGCAACAGAAACAACTACCAGCCGCAACCACGAAAAAAATACCTTCGAAAGAAAACCCAACTCATGCACCTCTCGAAACCGAATTTAACCACGAAACTTTCGAAAACGAAAACCCACCCTTCCCGCTACCCATAAAATAAGAATATGTCGAAACAGAAACAACTACCATCCGCAAGCAAGAAAAAGATACCTTCAAAAGAAAACCCATTTCAACAACCTCTCGAAACAAAAATTAACCAAGAACATTTCGAAAACGAAATCCCACCCTTCCCGCTATCCATAAAACAAGAATCTGTCGCAACAGAAACAACTACAAGCCGCAACCAAGAAAAAAATACCTTCGAAACAAACCAAATTCAGCAACCTTTCGATAAAAAATTAGCCATGAACCTTTCGAAAACGAAATCCCACCCTTGCCACTATCCATAACACAAGAATCTGTCGCAACAGAAAAAAATACCAGCCGCAGCCAAGAAAAACAAACCTACGAAATTAAGCCAAACTAGCCAAACTCTCGAAACAAAAATTAACCAAGCACTTTTCGAAAGCGAAACCCCAACCTACCCGCTATCCGTAAAACAAGCATTTGTCGAAACAGAAACAACTACCATCCGCAACCAAGAAAAAGATACCTTCAAAAGAGAACCCAACTCATGAACCTCTCGAAACCGAAATTAACTACGAAACATTTGAAAACGAAATCCCACCCTTCCCGCTATCCATAAAACAAGAATCTGTCGAAACAGAAACAACTACCATCCGCAACGAAGAAAAAGATACCTTCGAAAGAAAACCCAACTCATGAACCTCTCGAAACAAATATCAACCAAGAACCTTTCGAAAACGAAATCCCACCCTCCCCGCTACCAATAAAACAAGAATCTGTCGAAACAGAAACAACTACCATCCGCAACCGAGAAAAAGATACCTTCGAAAGAAAACCCAACTCATCAACCTCTTGAAAAAAAAATTAACAAGAACCTTTGGAAAACGAAACCCCATTCTCCCGCTATCCATTAAACAGGAATCTGTCGAAACAGAAACAACTACCATCCGCAATCAAGAAAAAGATACCTTCGAAATAAAACCCAACTCATCAACCTCTCGAAACAAAAATTAACCAAGAACCTTTCGAAGACGAAATCCCACCCTTCCCGCTATCCATAAAACAACAATCTGTCGCAACAGAAACAACTACCAGCCGCAACCAAGAAAAAAATACCTTCGAAAGAAAACCCAACTCATGAACCTCTCGAAACCGAAATTAACCACGAAACTTTCGAAAACGAAATCCCACCCTTCCCGCTAACCATAAAACAATAATCTGGAGAAACAGAAACATAACCAAGGAAATTAAACCAACGAAAGAAAACACAACTCATGAACCTCTCGAAACAAAAATTAAAAAAGCACATTTCGAAAACGAAATCCCACCCTTCCCGCTACCCATAAAACACAAATATGTCGAAACAGAAACAACTACCATCCGCAACCATGAAAAAGATACCTTCAAAAGAAAACCCAACTAATCAACCTCTCGAAAAAAAATTAACCAAGAATCTTTCGAAAACGAAATCCCAATCTTCCCGCTATCCATAAAACAAGAATCTGTCGCAACAGAAACAACTACCAGCCGCAACGAAGAAAAAGATAACTTCGAAAGAAAACCAACTCATCAACGTCTCGAAACAAAAATTAGCCAAAAACCTTTCTAACACGAAATACCACCCTTCCCGCTGTCCATAAAACAAGAATCTGTCGAAACAGAAACAACTACCATCCGACACGAAGAAAAAGATAACTTCGACAGAAATCCCAACACATCAACCTCTCGAGACCAAAATTAACCAAGAACCTTTCGAAAACGAAATCCCACCCTTCCCGCTATCCATAAAACAAGAATATGGCAAAGCAGAAACAACTACCATCCGCAATATAGAAAAAGATACCTTCGAAAGAAAACCCAACTCATGAATCTCTCGAAACTGAAATTAACCACGTAACTTTCGAAAACGAAATCCCACCCTTCCCGCTATCCATAAAACAAGAACCTGGAGAAACAGAAACAACTGCTTTCCAAAACCAAGGAAATTAAACCTACGAAAGAAAACCCAACTCACCAACCTCTCGAAACAAAAATTAACAAAGCACCTTTCGAAAACGAAATCCTACTCCTCCCGCTATCCATAAAACAAGAATCTATCGAAACAGAAACAACTACCATCCGCAACCAAGAAAAACATACCTTCGAAAGAAAACCCAACTCATCAACCTCTCGAAACAAAAATTAGCCAAGAACATTTCGAAAACGAAATCCCACCCTTCCCGCTACCCATAAATTAAGAATATGTCGAAAGAGAAACAACTACCAGCCGCAGCCAAGAAAAACAAACCTACGAAAGTAAGCCAAACTAGCCAAACTCTCGAAACAAAAATTAACCAAGAATCTTTTGAAAACGAAATCCCACCCTTCCCGCTATCCATTAAACAAGAATCTGTCGAAACAGAAACAACTACCATCCGCAACCAAGAAAATGATACCTTCAAAAGAAAACCCAACTCATCAACCTCTTGAAAAAAAAAATTAACAAGAACCTTTGGAAAACGAAACCCCATTCTCCCGCTATCCATTAAACAGGAATCTGTCGAAACAGAAACAACTACCAGCCGCAACCAAGAAAAAAATACCTTCGAAAGAAAACCCAACTCATGAACCTCTCGAAACAAAAATTAACCAAGAACCTTTCGAAAACGAAATCCCACCCTTTCCGCTAACCATAAAACAATAATCTGGAGAAACAGAAACATAACCAAGGAAATTAAAATAACGAAAGTAAACCCAACTCATGAACCTCTCGAAACAAAAATTAACAAAGCACCTTTCGAAAACGAAATCCCACCCTTCCCGCTACCCGTAAAACACCAATATGTCGAAACAGAAACAACTACCATCCGCAAACAAGAAAAAGATACCTTCAAAAGAAAACCCAACTAATCAACCTCTCGAAAAAAAATTAACCAAGAACCTTTCGAAAACGAAATCCCACCATTCCCGCTATCCAAAAAAGAAGAATCTGTCGTAACAGAAACAACTACCAGCCGCAACGAAGAAAAAGATGACTTCGAAAGAAAACCAACTCATCATCCTCTCGAAACAAAAATTAGACAAAAACCTTTCTAACACGAAATACCACCCTTCCCGCTGTCCATAAAACAAGAATCTGTCGAAACAGAAACAACTACCATCCGCAACCAAGAAAAAGATACCTTCAAAAGAAAACCCAACTAATCAACCTCTCGAAAAAAAATTAACCAAGAAACTTTCGAAAACGAAATCCCACCATTCCCGCTATCCATAAAACAGGAATCTGTCGAAACAGAAACAACTACCATCCGCAATCAAGAAAAAGATACCTTCGACAGAAAACCCAACTCATCAACATCTCGAAACAAAAATTAACCAAGAACCTTTCGAAGACGAAATCCCACCCTTCCCGCTATCCATAAAACAACAATCTGTCGCAACAGAAACAACTACCATCCGCAACCAAGAAAAAGATACCTTCCAAAGAAAACCCAACTCATACACCTCTCGAAAGCAAAATTAACCGATAACCTTTCGAAAATGAAATCCCACCCTTCCCGCTATCCATAAAACAAGAATCTGTCGAAACAGAAACAACTACCATCCGCAACCAAGAAAAAGGTACCTTCCAAAGAAAACCCAACTCATACACCTCTCGAAAGCAAAATTAACCGATAACCTTTCGAAAATGAAATCCCACCCTTCCCGCTATCCATAAAACAAGAATCTGTCGAAACAGAAACAACTACCATCCGCAACGAAGAAAAAGGTACCTTCGAAAGAAAACCCAACTCATGAACCTCTCGAAACAAATATCAACCAAGAACCTTTCGAAAACGAAATCCCACCCTCCCCGCTACCAATAAAACAAGAATCTGTCGAAACAGAAACAACTACCATCCGCAACCGAGAAAAAGATACCTCCGAAAGAAAACCCAACTCATCAACCTCTTGAAAAAAAAATTAACAAGAACTTTTGGAAAACGAAACCCCATTCTCCCGCTATCCATTAAACAGGAATCTGTCGAAACAGAAACAACTACCATCCGCAATCAAGAAAAAGATACCTTCGAAATAAAACCCAACTCATCAACCTCTCGAAACAAAAATTAACCAAGAACCTTTCGAAGACGAAATCCCACCCTTCCCGCTATCCATAAAACAACAATCTGTCGCAACAGAAACAACTACCAGCCGCAACCAAGAAATAAATACCTTCGAAAGAAAACCCAACTCATGAACCTCTCGAAACCGAAATTAACCACGAAACTTTCGAAAACGAAATCCCACCCTTCCCGCTAACCATAAAACAATAATCTGGAGAAACAGAAACATAACCAAGGAAATTAAACCAACGAAAGAAAACACAACTCATGAACCTCTCGAAACAAAAATTAAAAAAGCACATTTCGAAAACGAAATCCCACCCTTCCCGCTACCCATAAAACACAAATATGTCGAAACAGAAACAACTACCATCCGCAACCATGAAAAAGATACCTTCAAAAGAAAACCCAACTAATCAACCTCTCGAAAAAAAATTAAAAAAGAATCTTTCGAAAACGAAATCCCAATCTTCCCGCTATCCATAAAACAAGAATCTGTCGCAACAGAAACAACTACCAGCCGCAACGAAGAAAAAGATAACTTCGAAAGAAAACCAACTCATCAACGTCTCGAAACAAAAATTAGCCAAAAACCTTTCTAACACGAAATACCACCCTTCCCGCTGTCCATAAAACAAGAATCTGTCGAAACAGAAACAACTACCATCCGACACGAAGAAAAAGATAACTTCGACAGAAATCCCAACACATCAACCTCTCGAGACCAAAATTAACCAAGAACCTTTCGAAAACGAAATCCCACCCTTCCCGCTATCCATAAAACAAGAATATGGCAAAGCAGAAACAACTACCATCCGCAATATAGAAAAAGATACCTTCGAAAGAAAACCCAACTCATGAATCTCTCGAAACTGAAATTAACCACGTAACTTTCGAAAACGAAATCCCACCCTTCCCGCTATCCATAAAACAAGAACCTGGAGAAACAGAAACAACTGCTTTCCAAAACCAAGGAAATTAAACCTACGAAAGAAAACCCAACTCACCAACCTCTCGAAACAAAAATTAACAAAGCACCTTTCGAAAACGAAATCCTACTCCTCCCGCTATCCATAAAACAAGAATCTATCGAAACAGAAACAACTACCATCCGCAACCAAGAAAAACATACCTTCGAAAGAAAACCCAACTCATCAACCTCTCGAAACAAAAATTAGCCAAGAACATTTCGAAAACGAAATCCCACCCTTCCCGCTACCCATAAATTAAGAATATGTCGAAAGAGAAACAACTACCAGCCGCAGCCAAGAAAAACAAACCTACGAAAGTAAGCCAAACTAGCCAAACTCTCGAAACAAAAATTAACCAAGAATCTTTTGAAAACGAAATCCCACCCTTCCCGCTATCCATTAAACAAGAATCTGTCGAAACAGAAACAACTACCATCCGCAACCAAGAAAATGATACCTTCAAAAGAAAACCCAACTCATCAACCTCTTGAAAAAAAAAATTAACAAGAACCTTTGGAAAACGAAACCCCATTCTCCCGCTATCCATTAAACAGGAATCTGTCGAAACAGAAACAACTACCAGCCGCAACCAAGAAAAAAATACCTTCGAAAGAAAACCCAACTCATGAACCTCTCGAAACAAAAATTAACCAAGAACCTTTCGAAAACGAAATCCCACCCTTTCCGCTAACCATAAAACAATAATCTGGAGAAACAGAAACATAACCAAGGAAATTAAAATAACGAAAGTAAACCCAACTCATGAACCTCTCGAAACAAAAATTAACAAAGCACCTTTCGAAAACGAAATCCCACCCTTCCCGCTACCCGTAAAACACCAATATGTCGAAACAGAAACAACTACCATCCGCAAACAAGAAAAAGATACCTTCAAAAGAAAACCCAACTAATCAACCTCTCGAAAAAAAATTAACCAAGAACCTTTCGAAAACGAAATCCCACCCTTCCCGCTATCCAAAAAAGAAGAATCCGTCGTAACAGAAACAACTACCAGCCGCAACGAAGAAAAAGATGACTTCGAAAGAAAACCAACTCATCATCCTCTCGAAACAAAAATTAGACAAAAACCTTTCTAACACGAAATACCACCCTTCCCGCTGTCCATAAAACAAGAATCTGTCGAAACAGAAACAACTACCATCCGCAACCAAGAAAAAGATACCTTCAAAAGAAAACCCAACTAATCAACCTCTCGAAAAAAAATTAACCAAGAAACTTTCGAAAACGAAATCCCACCATTCCCGCTATCCATAAAACAGGAATCTGTCGAAACAGAAACAACTACCATCCGCAATCAAGAAAAAGATACCTTCGACAGAAAACCCAACTCATCAACATCTCGAAACAAAAATTAACCAAGAACCTTTCGAAGACGAAATCCCACCCTTCCCGCTATCCATAAAACAACAATCTGTCGCAACAGAAACAACTACCATCCGCAACCAAGAAAAAGATACCTTCCAAAGGAAACCCAACTCATACACCTCTCGAAAGCAAAATTAACCGATAACCTTTCGAAAATGAAATCCCACCCTTCCCGCTATCCATAAAACAAGAATCTGTCGAAACAGAAACAACTACCATCCGCAACCAAGAAAAAGATACCTTCCAAAGAAAACCGAACTCATACACCTCTCGAAAGCAAAATTAACCGATAACCTTTCGAAAATGAAATCCCACCCTTCCCGCTATCCATAAAACAAGAATCTGTCGAAACAGAAACAACTACCATCCGCAACGAAGAAAAAGGTACCTTCGAAAGAAAACCCAACTCATGAACCTCTCGAAACAAATATCAACCAAGAACCTTTCGAAAACGAAATCCCACCCTCCCCGCTACCAATAAAACAAGAATCTGTCGAAACAGAAACAACTACCATCCGCAACCGAGAAAAAGATACCTCCGAAAGAAAACCCAACTCATCAACCTCTTGAAAAAAAAATTAACAAGAACCTTTGGAAAACGAAACCCCATTCTCCCGCTATCCATTAAACAGGAATCTGTCGAAACAGAAACAACTACCATCCGCAATCAAGAAAAAGATACCTTCGAAATAAAACCCAACTCATCAACCTCTCGAAACAAAAATTAACCAAGAACCTTTCGAAGACGAAATCCCACCCTTCCCGCTATCCATAAAACAACAATCTGTCGCAACAGAAACAACTACCAGCCGCAACCAAGAAATAAATACCTTCGAAAGAAAACCCAACTCATGAACCTCTCGAAACCGAAATTAACCACGAAACTTTCGAAAACGAAATCCCACCCTTCCCGCTAACCATAAAACAATAATCTGGAGAAACAGAAACATAACCAAGGAAATTAAACCAACGAAAGAAAACACAACTCATGAACCTCTCGAAACAAAAATTAAAAAAGCACATTTCGAAAACGAAATCCCACCCTTCCCGCTACCCATAAAACACAAATATGTCGAAACAGAAACAACTACCATCCGCAACCATGAAAAAGATACCTTCAAAAGAAAACCCAACTAATCAACCTCTCGAAAAAAAATTAACCAAGAATCTTTCGAAAACGAAATCCCAATCTTCCCGCTATCCATAAAACAAGAATCTGTCGCAACAGAAACAACTACCAGCCGGAACGAAGAAAAAGATAACTTCGAAAGAAAACCAACTCATCAACGTCTCGAAACAAAAATTAGCCAAAAACCTTTCTAACACGAAATACCACCCTTCCCGCTGTCCATAAAACAAGAATCTGTCGAAACAGAAACAACTACCATCCGACACGAAGAAAAAGATAACTTCGACAGAAATCCCAACACATCAACCTCTCGAGACCAAAATTAACCAAGAACCTTTCGAAAACGAAATCCCACCCTTCCCGCTATCCATAAAACAAGAATATGGCAAAGCAGAAACAACTACCATCCGCAATATAGAAAAAGATACCTTCGAAAGAAAACCCAACTCATGAATCTCTCGAAACTGAAATTAACCACGTAACTTTCGAAAACGAAATCCCACCCTTCCCGCTATCCATAAAACAAGAACCTGGAGAAACAGAAACAACTGCTTTCCAAAACCAAGGAAATTAAACCTACGAAAGAAAACCCAACTCACCAACCTCTCGAAACAAAAATTAACAAAGCACCTTTCGAAAACGAAATCCTACTCCTCCCGCTATCCATAAAACAAGAATCTATCGAAACAGAAACAACTACCATCCGCAACCAAGAAAAACATACCTTCGAAAGAAAACCCAACTCATCAACCTCTCGAAACAAAAATTAGCCAAGAACATTTCGAAAACGAAATCCCACCCTTCCCGCTACCCATAAATTAAGAATATGTCGAAAGAGAAACAACTACCAGCCGCAGCCAAGAAAAACAAACCTACGAAAGTAAGCCAAACTAGCCAAACTCTCGAAACAAAAATTAACCAAGAATCTTTTGAAAACGAAATCCCACCCTTCCCGCTATCCATTAAACAAGAATCTGTCGAAACAGAAACAACTACCATCCGCAACCAAGAAAATGATACCTTCAAAAGAAAACCCAACTCATCAACCTCTTGAAAAAAAAAATTAACAAGAACCTTTGGAAAACGAAACCCCATTCTCCCGCTATCCATTAAACAGGAATCTGTCGAAACAGAAACAACTACCAGCCGCAACCAAGAAAAAAATACCTTCGAAAGAAAACCCAACTCATGAACCTCTCGAAACAAAAATTAACCAAGAACCTTTCGAAAACGAAATCCCACCCTTTCCGCTAACCATAAAACAATAATCTGGAGAAACAGAAACATAACCAAGGAAATTAAAATAACGAAAGTAAACCCAACTCATGAACCTCTCGAAACAAAAATTAACAAAGCACCTTTCGAAAACGAAATCCCACCCTTCCCGCTACCCGTAAAACACCAATATGTCGAAACAGAAACAACTACCATCCGCAAACAAGAAAAAGATACCTTCAAAAGAAAACCCAACTAATCAACCTCTCGAAAAAAAATTAACCAAGAACCTTTCGAAAACGAAATCCCACCATTCCCGCTATCCAAAAAAGAAGAATCTGTCGTAACAGAAACAACTACCAGCCGCAACGAAGAAAAAGATGACTTCGAAAGAAAACCAACTCATCATCCTCTCGAAACAAAAATTAGACAAAAACCTTTCTAACACGAAATACCACCCTTCCCGCTGTCCATAAAACAAGAATCTGTCGAAACAGAAACAACTACCATCCGCAACCAAGAAAAAGATACCTTCAAAAGAAAACCCAACTAATCAACCTCTCGAAAAAAAATTAACCAAGAAACTTTCGAAAACGAAATCCCACCATTCCCGCTATCCATAAAACAGGAATCTGTCGAAACAGAAACAACTACCATCCGCAATCAAGAAAAAGATACCTTCGACAGAAAACCCAACTCATCAACATCTCGAAACAAAAATTAACCAAGAACCTTTCGAAGACGAAATCCCACCCTTCCCGCTATCCATAAAACAACAATCTGTCGCAACAGAAACAACTACCATCCGCAACCAAGAAAAAGATACCTTCCAAAGAAAACCCAACTCATACACCTCTCGAAAGCAAAATTAACCGATAACCTTTCGAAAATGAAATCCCACCCTTCCCGCTATCCATAAAACAAGAATCTGTCGAAACAGAAACAACTACCATCCGCAACCAAGAAAAAGGTACCTTCCAAAGAAAACCCAACTCATACACCTCTCGAAAGCAAAATTAACCGATAACCTTTCGAAAATGAAATCCCACCCTTCCCGCTATCCATAAAACAAGAATCTGTCGAAACAGAAACAACTACCATCCGCAACGAAGAAAAAGGTACCTTCGAAAGAAAACCCAACTCATGAACCTCTCGAAACAAATATCAACCAAGAACCTTTCGAAAACGAAATCCCACCCTCCCCGCTACCAATAAAACAAGAATCTGTCGAAACAGAAACAACTACCATCCGCAACCGAGAAAAAGATACCTCCGAAAGAAAACCCAACTCATCAACCTCTTGAAAAAAAAATTAACAAGAACTTTTGGAAAACGAAACCCCATTCTCCCGCTATCCATTAAACAGGAATCTGTCGAAACAGAAACAACTACCATCCGCAATCAAGAAAAAGATACCTTCGAAATAAAACCCAACTCATCAACCTCTCGAAACAAAAATTAACCAAGAACCTTTCGAAGACGAAATCCCACCCTTCCCGCTATCCATAAAACAACAATCTGTCGCAACAGAAACAACTACCAGCCGCAACCAAGAAATAAATACCTTCGAAAGAAAACCCAACTCATGAACCTCTCGAAACCGAAATTAACCACGAAACTTTCGAAAACGAAATCCCACCCTTCCCGCTAACCATAAAACAATAATCTGGAGAAACAGAAACATAACCAAGGAAATTAAACCAACGAAAGAAAACACAACTCATGAACCTCTCGAAACAAAAATTAAAAAAGCACATTTCGAAAACGAAATCCCACCCTTCCCGCTACCCATAAAACACAAATATGTCGAAACAGAAACAACTACCATCCGCAACCATGAAAAAGATACCTTCAAAAGAAAACCCAACTAATCAACCTCTCGAAAAAAAATTAAAAAAGAATCTTTCGAAAACGAAATCCCAATCTTCCCGCTATCCATAAAACAAGAATCTGTCGCAACAGAAACAACTACCAGCCGCAACGAAGAAAAAGATAACTTCGAAAGAAAACCAACTCATCAACGTCTCGAAACAAAAATTAGCCAAAAACCTTTCTAACACGAAATACCACCCTTCCCGCTGTCCATAAAACAAGAATCTGTCGAAACAGAAACAACTACCATCCGACACGAAGAAAAAGATAACTTCGACAGAAATCCCAACACATCAACCTCTCGAGACCAAAATTAACCAAGAACCTTTCGAAAACGAAATCCCACCCTTCCCGCTATCCATAAAACAAGAATATGGCAAAGCAGAAACAACTACCATCCGCAATATAGAAAAAGATACCTTCGAAAGAAAACCCAACTCATGAATCTCTCGAAACTGAAATTAACCACGTAACTTTCGAAAACGAAATCCCACCCTTCCCGCTATCCATAAAACAAGAACCTGGAGAAACAGAAACAACTGCTTTCCAAAACCAAGGAAATTAAACCTACGAAAGAAAACCCAACTCACCAACCTCTCGAAACAAAAATTAACAAAGCACCTTTCGAAAACGAAATCCTACTCCTCCCGCTATCCATAAAACAAGAATCTATCGAAACAGAAACAACTACCATCCGCAACCAAGAAAAACATACCTTCGAAAGAAAACCCAACTCATCAACCTCTCGAAACAAAAATTAGCCAAGAACATTTCGAAAACGAAATCCCACCCTTCCCGCTACCCATAAATTAAGAATATGTCGAAAGAGAAACAACTACCAGCCGCAGCCAAGAAAAACAAACCTACGAAAGTAAGCCAAACTAGCCAAACTCTCGAAACAAAAATTAACCAAGAATCTTTTGAAAACGAAATCCCACCCTTCCCGCTATCCATTAAACAAGAATCTGTCGAAACAGAAACAACTACCATCCGCAACCAAGAAAATGATACCTTCAAAAGAAAACCCAACTCATCAACCTCTTGAAAAAAAAAATTAACAAGAACCTTTGGAAAACGAAACCCCATTCTCCCGCTATCCATTAAACAGGAATCTGTCGAAACAGAAACAACTACCAGCCGCAACCAAGAAAAAAATACCTTCGAAAGAAAACCCAACTCATGAACCTCTCGAAACAAAAATTAACCAAGAACCTTTCGAAAACGAAATCCCACCCTTTCCGCTAACCATAAAACAATAATCTGGAGAAACAGAAACATAACCAAGGAAATTAAAATAACGAAAGTAAACCCAACTCATGAACCTCTCGAAACAAAAATTAACAAAGCACCTTTCGAAAACGAAATCCCACCCTTCCCGCTACCCGTAAAACACCAATATGTCGAAACAGAAACAACTACCATCCGCAAACAAGAAAAAGATACCTTCAAAAGAAAACCCAACTAATCAACCTCTCGAAAAAAAATTAACCAAGAACCTTTCGAAAACGAAATCCCACCCTTCCCGCTATCCAAAAAAGAAGAATCCGTCGTAACAGAAACAACTACCAGCCGCAACGAAGAAAAAGATGACTTCGAAAGAAAACCAACTCATCATCCTCTCGAAACAAAAATTAGACAAAAACCTTTCTAACACGAAATACCACCCTTCCCGCTGTCCATAAAACAAGAATCTGTCGAAACAGAAACAACTACCATCCGCAACCAAGAAAAAGATACCTTCAAAAGAAAACCCAACTAATCAACCTCTCGAAAAAAAATTAACCAAGAAACTTTCGAAAACGAAATCCCACCATTCCCGCTATCCATAAAACAGGAATCTGTCGAAACAGAAACAACTACCATCCGCAATCAAGAAAAAGATACCTTCGACAGAAAACCCAACTCATCAACATCTCGAAACAAAAATTAACCAAGAACCTTTCGAAGACGAAATCCCACCCTTCCCGCTATCCATAAAACAACAATCTGTCGCAACAGAAACAACTACCATCCGCAACCAAGAAAAAGATACCTTCCAAAGGAAACCCAACTCATACACCTCTCGAAAGCAAAATTAACCGATAACCTTTCGAAAATGAAATCCCACCCTTCCCGCTATCCATAAAACAAGAATCTGTCGAAACAGAAACAACTACCATCCGCAACCAAGAAAAAGATACCTTCCAAAGAAAACCCAACTCATACACCTCTCGAAAGCAAAATTAACCGATAACCTTTCGAAAATGAAATCCCACCCTTCCCGCTATCCATAAAACAAGAATCTGTCGAAACAGAAACAACTAACATCCGCAACGAAGAAAAAGGTACCTTCGAAAGAAAACCCAACTCATGAACCTCTCGAAACAAATATCAACCAAGAACCTTTCGAAAACGAAATCCCACCCTCCCCGCTACCAATAAAACAAGAATCTGTCGAAACAGAAACAACTACCATCCGCAACCGAGAAAAAGATACCTCCGAAAGAAAACCCAACTCATCAACCTCTTGAAAAAAAAATTAACAAGAACCTTTGGAAAACGAAACCCCATTCTCCCGCTATCCATTAAACAGGAATCTGTCGAAACAGAAACAACTACCATCCGCAATCAAGAAAAAGATACCTTCGAAATAAAACCCAACTCATCAACCTCTCGAAACAAAAATTAACCAAGAACCTTTCGAAGACGAAATCCCACCCTTCCCGCTATCCATAAAACAACAATCTGTCGCAACAGAAACAACTACCAGCCGCAACCAAGAAATAAATACCTTCGAAAGAAAACCCAACTCATGAACCTCTCGAAACCGAAATTAACCACGAAACTTTCGAAAACGAAATCCCACCCTTCCCGCTAACCATAAAACAATAATCTGGAGAAACAGAAACATAACCAAGGAAATTAAACCAACGAAAGAAAACACAACTCATGAACCTCTCGAAACAAAAATTAAAAAAGCACATTTCGAAAACGAAATCCCACCCTTCCCGCTACCCATAAAACACAAATATGTCGAAACAGAAACAACTACCATCCGCAACCATGAAAAAGATACCTTCAAAAGAAAACCCAACTAATCAACCTCTCGAAAAAAAATTAACCAAGAATCTTTCGAAAACGAAATCCCAATCTTCCCGCTATCCATAAAACAAGAATCTGTCGCAACAGAAACAACTACCAGCCGGAACGAAGAAAAAGATAACTTCGAAAGAAAACCAACTCATCAACGTCTCGAAACAAAAATTAGCCAAAAACCTTTCTAACACGAAATACCACCCTTCCCGCTGTCCATAAAACAAGAATCTGTCGAAACAGAAACAACTACCATCCGACACGAAGAAAAAGATAACTTCGACAGAAATCCCAACACATCAACCTCTCGAGACCAAAATTAACCAAGAACCTTTCGAAAACGAAATCCCACCCTTCCCGCTATCCATAAAACAAGAATATGGCAAAGCAGAAACAACTACCATCCGCAATATAGAAAAAGATACCTTCGAAAGAAAACCCAACTCATGAATCTCTCGAAACTGAAATTAACCACGTAACTTTCGAAAACGAAATCCCACCCTTCCCGCTATCCATAAAACAAGAACCTGGAGAAACAGAAACAACTGCTTTCCAAAACCAAGGAAATTAAACCTACGAAAGAAAACCCAACTCACCAACCTCTCGAAACAAAAATTAACAAAGCACCTTTCGAAAACGAAATCCTACTCCTCCCGCTATCCATAAAACAAGAATCTATCGAAACAGAAACAACTACCATCCGCAACCAAGAAAAACATACCTTCGAAAGAAAACCCAACTCATCAACCTCTCGAAACAAAAATTAGCCAAGAACATTTCGAAAACGAAATCCCACCCTTCCCGCTACCCATAAATTAAGAATATGTCGAAAGAGAAACAACTACCAGCCGCAGCCAAGAAAAACAAACCTACGAAAGTAAGCCAAACTAGCCAAACTCTCGAAACAAAAATTAACCAAGAATCTTTTGAAAACGAAATCCCACCCTTCCCGCTATCCATTAAACAAGAATCTGTCGAAACAGAAACAACTACCATCCGCAACCAAGAAAATGATACCTTCAAAAGAAAACCCAACTCATCAACCTCTTGAAAAAAAAAATTAACAAGAACCTTTGGAAAACGAAACCCCATTCTCCCGCTATCCATTAAACAGGAATCTGTCGAAACAGAAACAACTACCAGCCGCAACCAAGAAAAAAATACCTTCGAAAGAAAACCCAACTCATGAACCTCTCGAAACAAAAATTAACCAAGAACCTTTCGAAAACGAAATCCCACCCTTTCCGCTAACCATAAAACAATAATCTGGAGAAACAGAAACATAACCAAGGAAATTAAAATAACGAAAGTAAACCCAACTCATGAACCTCTCGAAACAAAAATTAACAAAGCACCTTTCGAAAACGAAATCCCACCCTTCCCGCTACCCATAAAACACCAATATGTCGAAACAGAAACAACTACCATCCGCAAACAAGAAAAAGATACCTTCAAAAGAAAACCCAACTAATCAACCTCTCGAAAAAAAATTAACCAAGAACCTTTCGAAAACGAAATCCCACCCTTCCCGCTATCCAAAAAAGAAGAATCTGTCGTAACAGAAACAACTACCAGCCGCAACGAAGAAAAAGATGACTTCGAAAGAAAACCAACTCATCATCCTCTCGAAACAAAAATTAGCCAAAAACCTTTCTAACACGAAATACCACCCTTCCCGCTGTCCATAAAACAAGAATCTGTCGAAACAGAAACAACTACCATCCGCAACCAAGAAAAAGATACCTTCAAAAGAAAACCCAACTAATCAACCTCTCGAAAAAAAATTAACCAAGAAACTTTCGAAAACGAAATCCCACCCTTCCCGCTATCCAAAAAACAAGAATCTGTCGCAACAGAAACAACTACCATCCGCAACGAAGAAAAAGATACCTTCCAAAGGAAACCCAACTCATACACCTCTCGAAAGCAAAATAACCGATAACCTTTCGAAAATGAAATCCCACCCTTCCCGCTATCCATAAAACAAGAATCTGTCGAAACAGAAACAACTACCATCCGCAACCAAGAAAAAGATACCTTCCAAAGAAAACCCAACTCATACACCTCTCGAAAGCAAAATTAACCGATAACCTTTCGAAAATGAAATCCCACCCTTCCCGCTATCCATAAAACAAGAATCTGTCGAAACAGAAACAACTACCATCCGCAACGAAGAAAAAGGTACCTTCGAAAGAAAACCCAACTCATGAACCTCTCGAAACAAATATCAACCAAGAACCTTTCGAAAACGAAATCCCACCCTCCCCGCTACCAATAAAACAAGAATCTGTCGAAACAGAAACAACTACCATCCGCAACCGAGAAAAAGATACCTCCGAAAGAAAACCCAACTCATCAACCTCTTGAAAAAAAAATTAACAAGAACCTTTGGAAAACGAAACCCCATTCTCCCGCTATCCATTAAACAGGAATCTGTCGAAACAGAAACAACTACCATCCGCAATCAAGAAAAAGATACCTTCGAAATAAAACCCAACTCATCAACCTCTCGAAACAAAAATTAACCAAGAACCTTTCGAAGACGAAATCCCACCCTTCCCGCTATCCATAAAACAACAATCTGTCGCAACAGAAACAACTACCAGCCGCAACCAAGAAATAAATACCTTCGAAAGAAAACCCAACTCATGAACCTCTCGAAACCGAAATTAACCACGAAACTTTCGAAAACGAAATCCCACCCTTCCCGCTAACCATAAAACAATAATCTGGAGAAACAGAAACATAACCAAGGAAATTAAACCAACGAAAGAAAACACAACTCATGAACCTCTCGAAACAAAAATTAAAAAAGCACATTTCGAAAACGAAATCCCACCCTTCCCGCTACCCATAAAACACAAATATGTCGAAACAGAAACAACTACCATCCGCAACCATGAAAAAGATACCTTCAAAAGAAAACCCAACTAATCAACCTATCGAAAAAAAATTAACCAAGAATCTTTCGAAAACGAAATCCCAATCTTCCCGCTATCCATAAAACAAGAATCTGTCGCAACAGAAACAACTACCAGCCGGAACGAAGAAAAAGATAACTTCGAAAGAAAACCAACTCATCAACGTCTCGAAACAAAAATTAGCCAAAAACCTTTCTAACACGAAATACCACCCTTCCCGCTGTCCATAAAACAAGAATCTGTCGAAACAGAAACAACTACCATCCGACACGAAGAAAAAGATAACTTCGACAGAAATCCCAACACATCAACCTCTCGAGACCAAAATTAACCAAGAACCTTTCGAAAACGAAATCCCACCCTTCCCGCTATCCATAAAACAAGAATATGGCAAAGCAGAAACAACTACCATCCGCAATATAGAAAAAGATACCTTCGAAAGAAAACCCAACTCATGAATCTCTCGAAACTGAAATTAACCACGTAACTTTCGAAAACGAAATCCCACCCTTCCCGCTATCCATAAAACAAGAACCTGGAGAAACAGAAACAACTGCTTTCCAAAACCAAGGAAATTAAACCTACGAAAGAAAACCCAACTCACCAACCTCTCGAAACAAAAATTAACAAAGCACCTTTCGAAAACGAAATCCTACTCCTCCCGCTATCCATAAAACAAGAATCTATCGAAACAGAAACAACTACCATCCGCAACCAAGAAAAACATACCTTCGAAAGAAAACCCAACTCATCAACCTCTCGAAACAAAAATTAGCCAAGAACATTTCGAAAACGAAATCCCACCCTTCCCGCTACCCATAAATTAAGAATATGTCGAAAGAGAAACAACTACCAGCCGCAGCCAAGAAAAACAAACCTACGAAAGTAAGCCAAACTAGCCAAACTCTCGAAACAAAAATTAACCAAGAATCTTTTGAAAACGAAATCCCACCCTTCCCGCTATCCATTAAACAAGAATCTGTCGAAACAGAAACAACTACCATCCGCAACCAAGAAAATGATACCTTCAAAAGAAAACCCAACTCATCAACCTCTTGAAAAAAAAAAATTAACAAGAACCTTTGGAAAACGAAACCCCATTCTCCCGCTATCCATTAAACAGGAATCTGTCGAAACAGAAACAACTACCAGCCGCAACCAAGAAAAAAATACCTTCGAAAGAAAACCCAACTCATGAACCTCTCGAAACAAAAATTAACCAAGAACCTTTCGAAAACGAAATCCCACCCTTTCCGCTAACCATAAAACAATAATCTGGAGAAACAGAAACATAACCAAGGAAATTAAAATAACGAAAGTAAACCCAACTCATGAACCTCTCGAAACAAAAATTAACAAAGCACCTTTCGAAAACGAAATCCCACCCTTCCCGCTACCCATAAAACACCAATATGTCGAAACAGAAACAACTACCATCCGCAAACAAGAAAAAGATACCTTCAAAAGAAAACCCAACTAATCAACCTCTCGAAAAAAAATTAACCAAGAACCTTTCGAAAACGAAATCCCACCCTTCCCGCTATCCAAAAAAGAAGAATCTGTCGTAACAGAAACAACTACCAGCCGCAACGAAGAAAAAGATGACTTCGAAAGAAAACCAACTCATCATCCTCTCGAAACAAAAATTAGCCAAAAACCTTTCTAACACGAAATACCACCCTTCCCGCTGTCCATAAAACAAGAATCTGTCGAAACAGAAACAACTACCATCCGACACGAAGAAAAAGATAACTTCGACAGAAATCCCAACACATCAACCTCTCGAGACCAAAATTAACCAAGAACCTTTCGAAAACGAAATCCCACCCTTCCCGCTATCCATAAAACAAGAATATGGCAAAGCAGAAACAACTACCATCCGCAATATAGAAAAAGATACCTTCGAAAGAAAACCCAACTCATGAATCTCTCGAAACTGAAATTAACCACGTAACTTTCGAAAACGAAATCCCACCCTTCCCGCTATCCATAAAACAAGAACCTGGAGAAACAGAAACAACTGCTTTCCAAAACCAAGGAAATTAAACCTACGAAAGAAAACCCAACTCACCAACCTCTCGAAACAAAAATTAACAAAGCACCTTTCGAAAACGAAATCCTACTCCTCCCGCTATCCATAAAACAAGAATCTATCGAAACAGAAACAACTACCATCCGCAACCAAGAAAAACATACCTTCGAAAGAAAACCCAACTCATCAACCTCTCGAAACAAAAATTAGCCAAGAACATTTCGAAAACGAAATCCCACCCTTCCCGCTACCCATAAATTAAGAATATGTCGAAAGAGAAACAACTACCAGCCGCAGCCAAGAAAAACAAACCTACGAAAGTAAGCCAAACTAGCCAAACTCTCGAAACAAAAATTAACCAAGAATCTTTTGAAAACGAAATCCCACCCTTCCCGCTATCCATTAAACAAGAATCTGTCGAAACAGAAACAACTACCATCCGCAACCAAGAAAATGATACCTTCAAAAGAAAACCCAACTCATCAACCTCTTGAAAAAAAAAAATTAACAAGAACCTTTGGAAAACGAAACCCCATTCTCCCGCTATCCATTAAACAGGAATCTGTCGAAACAGAAACAACTACCAGCCGCAACCAAGAAAAAAATACCTTCGAAAGAAAACCCAACTCATGAACCTCTCGAAACAAAAATTAACCAAGAACCTTTCGAAAACGAAATCCCACCCTTTCCGCTAACCATAAAACAATAATCTGGAGAAACAGAAACATA
Organism: Maratus speciosus; assembly: GCA_963932465.1. NCBI lineage: Eukaryota > Metazoa > Arthropoda > Arachnida > Araneae > Salticidae > Maratus > Maratus speciosus. Next base: position 287,426,426 of record OZ010800.1, on the reverse strand, counting down.
ACCAAGGAAATTAAAATAACGAAAGTAAACCCAACTCATGAACCTCTCGAAACAAAAATTAACAAAGCACCTTTCGAAAACGAAATCCCACCCTTCCCGCTACCCATAAAACACCAATATGTCGAAACAGAAACAACTACCATCCGCAAACAAGAAAAAGATACCTTCAAAAGAAAACCCAACTAATCAACCTCTCGAAAAAAAATTAACCAAGAACCTTTCGAAAACGAAATCCCACCCTTCCCGCTATCCAAAAAAGAAGAATCTGTCGTAACAGAAACAACTACCAGCCGCAACGAAGAAAAAGATGACTTCGAAAGAAAACCAACTCATCATCCTCTCGAAACAAAAATTAGCCAAAAACCTTTCTAACACGAAATACCACCCTTCCCGCTGTCCATAAAACAAGAATCTGTCGAAACAGAAACAACTACCATCCGCAACCAAGAAAAAGATACCTTCAAAAGAAAACCCAACTAATCAACCTCTCGAAAAAAAATTAACCAAGAAACTTTCGAAAACGAAATCCCACCCTTCCCGCTATCCAAAAAACAAGAATCTGTCGTAACAGAAACAACTACCAGCCGCAACGAAGAAAAAGATAACTTCGAAAGAAAACCAACTCATCATCCTCTCGAAACAAAAATTAGCCAAAAACATTTCTAACACGAAATACCACCCTTCTCGCGGTCCATAAAACAAGAATCTGTCGAAACAGAAAACACTACCATCCGCAACGAAGAAAAAGATAACTTCGACAGAAATCTCAACACATCAACCTCTCGAGACCAAAATTAACCAAGAACCTTTCGAAAACGAAAGCCCACCCTTCCCGCTATCCATAAAACAAGAACCTTTAGAAACAGAAACAACTGCTTTCCATAACCAAGGAAATTAAACCTACGAAAGAAAACCCAACTCACCAACCTCTCGAAACAAAAATTAACAAAGCACCTTTCGAAAACGAAATCCTACTCCTCCCGCCATCCATAAAAAAGAATCTATCGAAAAAGAAACAACTACCATCCGCAACCAAGAAAAAGATACCTTCGAAAGAAAACCCAACTCATGAACCTCTTGAAACAAAAATTAGCCAAGAACCTTTCGAAAACGAAATCCCACACTTCCCGCTATCCATAACACAAGAATCTGTCGCAACAGAAACAACTACCAGCCGCAACCACGAAAAAAATACTTTCGAAAGAAAACCCAACTCATGCACCTCTCGAAACCGAAATTAACCACGAAACTTTCGAAAACGAAAACCCACCCTTCCCGCTACCCATAAAATAAGAATATGTCGAAACAGAAACAACTACCATCCGCAACCAAGAAAAAGATACCTTCAAAAGAAAACCCATTTCATCAACCTCTCGAAACAAAAATTAACCAAGAACATTTCGAAAACGAAATCCCACCCTTCCCGCTATCCATAAAACAAAAATCTGTCGCAACAGAAACAACTACAAGCCGCAACCAAGAAAAAAATACCTTCGAAACAAAACCCAATTCAGCAACCTTTCGATAAAAAATTTGCCATGAACCTTCCGAAAACGAAATCCCACCCTTGCCACTATCCATAACACAAGAATCTGTCGCAACCGAAACAACTACCAGCCGCAGCCAAGAAAAACAAACCTACGAAAGTAAGCCAAACTAGCCAAACTCTCGAAAAAAAAATTAACCAAGAATATTTCGAAAACGAAATCCCACCCTTCCCGCTATCCATTAAACAAGAATGTCTCGAAACAGAAACATGTATTATAACTAAATAATAACTCGGAAGATCTTTAAACTACTTTAATGTATAAGAACTCAAGCGCGCGATATATACAGCAGAGTTACAAGCTTAGAACATCCACCAAACACAAAAGCTAGCCTCGAACCCAGAGTTCCCGATAAGTTCTTTTAAAACTGTTGCCAGATGCATTACATCACATCTCCCCCTTTACAAGTCCTCTTCAATAAGTCTTGAAGGAGCACGAACAGTTCTGCCGCTACGAGTCTTAAATGGACTGGCCTGCTTAGTCTCTGGAACTGCAGCATTAGGAGAATAGGTGCTGCTAACAGGATCATTCATAGATGTTGTATCCTGGGAGCTGTCTTTCTCGGATGTATCATCAGGAACGGCGTTCTCTTTCACTGGGGTGTCGTTATCCTCCCATCTGAAGGATTTTGGAACAGTAGAAGGATGCAGATATATACGATTCCTTCTTAGGATACCTCGAGGAGTTTCAACCATGTATGACCTAGGAGCTTCATGAGCACTTTTTACCTTTCCATACGTCCTCATGTCGGAGATCCATACTTGCTGACCGACGTCTAATTCTGGTAGTTGTCTAACTCGATGATGGCGATTGAAGTAATACTTTTGCTTCTCGATCCTTTCCTGTTCCTTTTTGAATAAGGATTTCTCGTCTAATACTTTAGGCTTTAACTTATCATTCACTATAGGAATAGGCGTTCGTAAGCGTCTTCCCATCAAGAGTTCTGCTGGACTAAACCCATTTTCTAGTGGGGTTGATCTTAGTGCAAGTAGCATAAGATATGGATCATCATTTTCCGCTTTCAAGTAATGTAACTTAAAATTTTTCACCATCGACTCTATGAAACCGTTGCTTTGAGCATGTTTCGGACTGGATGTTATAACGGAGAACTTATAAAGGTTGGCAAATTTTTTGTATTTAGAATCTACAATTCTTTGCGAAAACTGGGTACCATTGTCACTTCTCACCACTTCAGGAATACCGTGACGTGCAAAAATGGATTTCATGTGATTAACGACTGCCTCGGAAGTAAGATGATCTAATTTTGCAACCTCAATATATCTAGAATAGTAATCCGCCATTATAAGATACCATTTACCATTAACTTTGAGAAGGTCAGCTCCGACTATTTGCCAAGGTCTGTTTGGGAATTCTGATGGGAGTAAAGGCTCTTTGAAATATTTTTGTTGCTGAATACACTTCTGACAGTTTGAGACTAAATTCTCAATTTCTGACGATAATCCCGGCCACCAAACAGACTCACGAGCTCTAGCTCTGCACTTTGTTATCCCAAGGTGACCATCATGTATTCTATTTAATATTTCTTCACGTAATTTCAAAGGTATAATAATTCTCGCATCTTTCATCAACAAATCATTTTGTGTAGAAATTGAATGCCGATGTTCCCAGTATTTTAAACATTCTTCTGGCACTTCATTTTTCCCTGGCCAACCATCTCTTGAAAATTTAATCAGTAATTTGCAAACTGAGTCTTCTTTTTGCAATGCCCATATTTCAGCCAATCTAGAATCTGAAGAAGGAAATTTTTCTATAATCATCTGCACATAAGCAGTTATTTCTTCGGTTAATTCTTCCTTTCCATTTTCCGGTAAAGGGCTTCTGGATAACGCATCTGCAATGACAAGTTTTTTCCCTGGAGTATATTTGATGGTATAGGAATATCTCATCATTCGCAGTTTCATACGCTGGAGTCTAGGAGTTAGATTGTCTAACGGTTTTGACATTAAAATGGGTACGAGAGGTTTATGATCCGTTTCTATGTGAACTTGTAGGCCAACAATAAAATCATGAAACCTTTCACAAGCCCATACAATAGCTAACGCTTCTTTCTCTATTTGTGCATACCTTTTCTCTGTATCGGACAATGTCCGCGATGCATAGAAAACTGGACGTAAATGACCATTATCCTTTTGACACAAAACTGAACCAAGGCCGTAAGATGATGCATCGGCTGATATAAAGGTTTCTTTCTTTGGATCATATAATGCTAATTCAGGAGTATGGCAAAGTTTCTGCTTGATATCTTCAAATGCCATTATTTGAGATTTTCCCCAAATCCATTCAACATTATTCTTCATTAACTCGTAAAGAGGTTTTGCAACATCAGCAAAATTGGGGATGAATTTATTCAAAAATCCAGCCATTCCTAAAAATCTTTTTAATTCCGTCACATTCCTTGGCGTTGGAATTCTGGAAATAGCTTTTGTTTTTTCCGGATCAGGTTTTATTCCCTTTTCAGAAATTATATGACCAAGAAAATGTATGGAATCTTTTGCAAACTGGCATTTTTCAGCGTTCAAAGTCCACCCAGCCGCTTGAAGTTTTGAAAGAACTTCATTTAATCTTTTATTGTGCTCTTCCTCAGTAGAACCAAAAATTACAAATTCATCCATAAGACCCACTATACCAGGACCTTCTTGAATAGTTTCGCGAATTCTTTTTTGGAACACTTCCGGAGCTGTCTTAATTCCAAACGGTAAACGATTGAACATAAATCTTCCAAAAGGTGTAATAAAAGTAGTTAACTTTGCAGAAGCTGGATCGAGACTTATTTGCCAAAAACCTGAATTTGCATCAATAATACTAAACACTTTAGCATTACTAAATTGACTTAAAGTATAGTCAACTGAGGCCATGGGGAAATATTCTCTTTCAATGTTCTCATTCAGAACTGATAAATCAACACAAATTCTTATGTCACCTGACTTTTTTGGAACAATAACCATAGGCGCACACCACTCTGTGGCTTCGTCTACTGGTTCAATAATTTTATTCCTTGTCATTTCATCTAACAATTTTTTTAATTTACCCCTTAAAGCTAATGGAACTCGCCGTGGTACAGAAATTGCGTAAGGCTTAGCATCATTCTTTAATTTTATTTGATACGGTTTCTCAACCTTTCCAATTCCGCTAAATAATTTTGGAAATTTCTTGACAGGATCTAGTTTTGATTTCAATTCAAATATTCTCTGGATGAGATTCAAATTCTCACTAGCTGTACAGCTTAGCAATGGGTGTTGTAAATTATTTATTACATACACATCATCTTCAAAACTAAAACTTTTGTTCTTTAATTTAACTCGAATTATCCCAGCTATCTTCAGATTTTTCCCATCTGGACCGCAAATGACTTTACTTGATCCCTTTAATTTTATATGGTTCAATTTCGAATCATAAATAGCCTTAGGAACGACCGTCACATCTGCTCCTGTATCGATCTTAAATTCTAGAGGAGTCTTTTCAATCAATACTTTAGCATTCCAACGGTTATCCGATATTCTAACAGGGTTGTTTTTATCTGAAGTATTCATTATGTAACCTAAAAAATCAGAAGAATTCGTCGATTTTGTTTTTTCAACTTCGTTAACCTGCATTTTTGATTTACAAACTTTAGCATAATGACCAACCTTCTTGCACCGGTTACAAATCGCTTTACGAGCAGGGCATTCCGATTTCGTATGTTTGTTTTGTTTTCCACACCAAAAACATACTTCTTTGTTCTTATCCGAATTGAAAGAATCAAATTTTTTATTTTGTTTGTATTTCTTATTCTGTGTTATCGCTACTCTGTTAGCTACCTTAAAAGACGTAGTATCACTACTCAGAACTTGTTGTTGACTTTTAATTGTTTCAGCCTGACGAGCTGTTGTAATCGCTTTTTCGAGTGTAAGTTTCATATCTAGTTGCAGATTTTCAGAAACCTTCTTATCGCGAATACCGCAAACAATTCTATCTCTAATCATTTCTTCCTGAAAAGAGGTAGGAAATTCACAAGTTTGAACTAATGTATATAACGATGTGATAAACTGTTCCACCGATTCACCTTCTTCTTGTGTTCTCGTGTAGAATTTATATCTTTCGTATATAACATTACGTGTAGGAATAAAATGCGTTTCAAATTTATTCTTTACAATATCAAAATCTTTAATATTGTTGTTGACTTTTAATTGTTTCAGCCTGACGAGCTGTTGTAATCGCTTTTTCGAGTGTAAGTTTCATATCTAGTTGCAGATTTTCAGAAACCTTCTTATCGCGAATACCGCAAACAATTCTATCTCTAATCATTTCTTCCTGAAAAGAGGTAGGAAATTCACAAGTTTGAACTAATGTATATAACGATGTGATAAACTGTTCCACCGATTCACCTTCTTCTTGTGTTCTCGTGTAGAATTTATATCTTTCGTATATAACATTACGTGTAGGAATAAAATGCGTTTCAAATTTATTCTTTACAATATCAAAATCTTTAATATCGTCTGCACTTAAATTAAAAGATGACAATATTTCTTCGGCTTGAGAGCCCATTAAATAAACTAAAGAGTTTACCTGTTCTTCCGGTTGTTTCGTTTTCAAACCTGATGCAGATCTGAAACGTTCGAATCTGTCGATCCATTTTTGCCAGTCGTCAGGGCGAAAGGAAAATTGTTCTGGCGCAGGTATTTGATACATTTCTCTTTCTCAATAAACACTGCCACCATGTATTATAACTAAATAATAACTCGGAAGATCTTTAAACTACTTTAAAGTATAAGAACTCAAGCGCGCGATATATACAGCAGAGTTACAAGCTTAGAACATCCACCAAACACAAAAGCTAGCCTCGAACCCAGAGTTCCCGATAAGTTCTTTTAAAACTGTTGCCAGATGCATTACATCACAAACTACCATCCGCAACCAAGAAAAAGATACCTTCCAAAGAAAACCCAACTCATAAACATCTCGAAAGCAAAATTAACCGATAACCTTTCGAAAATGAAATCCCACCCTTCCCGCTATCCATAAAAAAGGAATCTGTCGAAACAGAAACAACTACCATCCGCAACGAAAAAAAGGGTACCTTCGAAAGAAAACCCAACTCATGAACCTCTCGAAACAAATATCAACCAGGAACCTTTCGAAAACAAAATCCCACCCTTCCCGCTATCCATAAAACAAGAATCTTTCGCAACAGAAAAAACTACCAGTCGCAACCAAGAAAAAAATACCTTCGAAAGAAAACCCAATTCAGCAACCTTTCGAAAAAAAAATTAACCAAGAACCTTCCACCCTTCCCGCTAGCCATAATATAAGAATCTGTCGCAACAAAACAACTACCACCCGTATCCAAAATTAACCATTAACATTTCGAAAACGAAATCCCACCCTTCCCGCTATCCGTAAAAGAAGAATCTGGCGAAACAGAAAACACTACCTTCCATTACCAAGGAAAACAAACCTACGTAAGAAAGCCCAACTCATCAACCTCTCGAAACAAAAATTAACCAAGCACCTTTCGAAAGCGAAATCCCACCCTACGCGCTACCAGTAAAACAAGCATTTGTCGAAACAGAAACAACTACCATCCGCAACCAAGAAAAAGATACCTTCAAAAGAGAACCCAACACATGAACCTCTCGAAACCGAAATTAACCACGAAACATTTGAAAACAAAATCCCACCCTTCCCGCTATCCATAAAACAAGAATCTGTCGAAACAGAAACAACTACCAGCCGCAGCCAAGAAAAACAAACCTACGAAAGTAAGCCAAACTAGCCAAACTCCTGAAACAAAAATTAACCAAGAATCTTTCGAAAACGAAATCCCACCCTTCCCGCTATCCATAAAACAGGAATCTGTCGAAACAGAAACAACTACCATCCGCAATCAAGAAAAAGATACCTTCGACAGAAAACCCAACTCATCAACATCTCGAAACAAAAATTAACCAAGAACCTTTCGAAGACGAAATCCCACCCTTCCCGCTATCCATAAAACAACAATCTGTCGCAACAGAAACAACTACCATCCGCAACCAAGAAAAAGATACCTTCCAAAGAAAACACAACTCATACACCTCTCGAAAGCAAAATTAACCGATAACCTTTCGAAAACGAAATCCTACTCCTCCCGCCATCCATAAAAAAGAATCTATCGAAACAGAAACAACTACCATCCGCAACCAAGAAAATGATACCTTCGAAAGAAAACCCAACTCATGAACCTCTTGAAACAAAAATTAGCCAAGAACCTTTCGAAAACGAAATCCCACCCTTCCCGCTATCCATAACACAAGAATCTGTCGCAACAGAAACAACTACCAGCCGCAACCACGAAAAAAATACTTTCGAAAGAAAACCCAACTCATGCACCTCTTGAAACCGAAATTAACCACGAAACTTTCGAAAACGAAAACCCACCCTTCCCGCTACCCATAAAATAAGAATATGTCGAAACAGAAACAACTACCATCCGCAACCAAGAAAAAGATACCTTCCAAAGAAAACCCAACTCATACACCTCTCGAAAGCAAAATTAACCGATAACCTTTCGAAAATGAAATCCCACCCTTCCCGCTATCCATAAAACAAGAATCTGTCGAAACAGAAACAACTACCATCCGCAACGAAGAAAAAGGTACCTTCGAAAGAAAACCCAACTCATGAACCTCTCGAGACCAAAATTAACCAAGAACATTTCGAAATCGAAATCCCACCCTTCCCGCTATCCATAAAACAAGAACCTTTAGAAACAGAAACAACTGCTTTCCATAACCAAGGAAATTAAACCTACGAAAGAAAACCCAACTCACCAACCTCTCGAAACAAAAATTAACAAAGCACCTTTCGAAAACGAAATCCTACTCCTCCCGCTATCCATAAAAAAGAATCTATCGAAACAGAAACAACTACCATCCGCAACCAAGAAAAAGATACCTTCGAAAGAAAACCCAACTCATGAACCTCTTGAAACAAAAATTAGCCAAGAACCTTTCAAAAACGAAATCCCACCCTTCCCAAAATCCATAACACAAGAATCTGTCGCAACAGAAACAACTACCAGCCGCAACCACGAAAAAATACTTTCGAAAGAAAACCCAACTCATGCACCTCTCGAAACCGAAATTAACCACGAAACTTTCGAAAACGAAAACCCACCCTTCCCGCTACCCATAAAATAAGAATATGTCGAAACAGAAACAACTACCATCCGCAACCAAGAAAAAGATACCTTCAAAAGAAAACCCATTTCATCAACCTCTCGAAACAAAAATTAACCAAGAACATTTCGAAAACGAAATCCCACCCTTCCCGCTATCCATAAAACAAAAATCTGTCGCAACAGAAACAACTACCAGCCGCAGCCAAGAAAAACAAACTTACGAAAGTAAGCCAAACTAGCCAAACTCTCGAAACAATAATTAACCAAGAATATTTCGAAAACGAAATCCCACCCTTCACGCTATCCATTAAACAAGAATGTCTCGAAACAGAAACAACTACCATCCGCAACCAAGAAAAAGATACCTTCCAAAGAAAACCCAACTCATAAACCTCTCGAAAGCAAAATTAACCGATAACCTTTCGAAAATGAAATCCCACCCTTCCCGCTATCCATAAAAAAGGAATCTGTCGAAACAGAAACAACTACCATCCGCAACGAAGAAAAGGGTACCTTCAAAAGAAAACCCAACTCATGAACCTCTCGAAACAAATATCAACCAGGAACCTTTCGAAAACAAAATCCCACCCTTCCCGCTATCCATAAAACAAGAATCTTTCGCAACAGAAAAAACTACCAGTCGCAACCAAGAAAAAAATACCTTCGAAAGAAAACCCAATTCAGCAACCTTTCGAAAAAAAAATTAACCAAGAACCTTCCACCCTTCCCGCTAGCCATAATATAAGAATCTGTCGCAACAAAACAACTACCACCCGTATCCAAAATTAACCATTAACATTTCGAAAACGAAATCCCACCCTTCCCGCTATCCGTAAAAGAAGAATCTGGCGAAACAGAAAACACTACCTTCCATTACCAAGGAAAACAAACCTACGTAAGAAAACCCAACTCATCAACCTCTCGAAACAAAAATTAACCAAGCACCTTTCGAAAGCGAAACCCCACCCTACGCGCTACCAGTAAAACAAGCATTTGTCGAAACAGAAACAACTACCATCCGCAACCAAGAAAAAGATACCTTCAAAAGAGAACCCAACTCATGAACCTCTCGAAACCGAAATTAACCACGAAACATTTGAAAAAAAAATCCCACCCTTCCCGCTATCCATAAAACAAGAATCTGTCGAAACAGAAACAACTACCAGCCGCAGTCAAGAAAAACAAACCTACGAAAGTAAGCCAAACTAGCCAAACTCCTGAAACAAAAATTAACCAAGAATCTTTCGAAAACGAAATCCCACCCTTCCCGCTATCCATAAAACAGGAATCTGTCGAAACAGAAACAACTACCATCCGCAATCAAGAAAAAGATACCTTCGACAGAAAACCCAACTCATCAACATCTCGAAACAAAAATTAACCAAGAACCTTTCGAAGACGAAATCCCACCCTTCCCGCTATCCATAAAACAACAATCTGTCGCAACAGAAACAACTACCATCCGCAACCAAGAAAAAGATACCTTCCAAAGAAAACCCAACTCATACACCTCTCGAAAGCAAAATTAACCGATAACCTTTCGAAAATGAAATCCCACCCTTCCCGCTATCCATAAAACAAGAATCTGTCGAAACAGAAACAACTACCATCCGCAACCAAGAAAAAGATACCTTCCAAAGAAAACCCAACTCATACACCTCTCGAAAGCAAAATTAACCGATAACCTTTCGAAAATGAAATCCCACCCTTCCCGCTATCCATAAAACAAGAATCTGTCGAAACAGAAACAACTACCATCCGCAACGAAGAAAAAGGTACCTTCGAAAGAAAACCCAACTCATGAACCTCTCGAAACAAATATCAACCAAGAACCTTTCGAAAACGAAATCCCACCCTCCCCGCTACCAATAAAACAAGAATCTGTCGAAACAGAAACAACTACCATCCGCAACCGAGAAAAAGATACCTTCGAAAGAAAACCCAACTCATCAACCTCTTGAAAAAAAAATTAACAAGAACCTTTGGAAAACGAAACCCCATTCTCCCGCTATCCATAAAACAACAATCTGTCGCAACAGAAACAACTACCAGCCGCAACCAAGAAAAAAATACCTTCGAAAGAAAACCCAACTCATGAACCTCTCGAAACCGAAATTAACCACGAAACTTTCGAAAACGAAATCCCACCCTTCCCGCTAACCATAAAACAATAATCTGGAGAAACAGAAACATAACCAAGGAAATTAAACCAACGAAAGAAAACACAACTCATGAACCTCTCGAAACAAAAATTAAAAAAGCACATTTCGAAAACGAAATCCCACCCTTCCCGCTACCCATAAAACACAAATATGTCGAAACAGAAACAACTACCATCCGCAACCATGAAAAAGATACCTTCAAAAGAAAACCCAACTAATCAACCTCTCGAAATAAAATTAACCAAGAATCTTTCGAAAACGAAATCCCAATCTTCCCGCTATCCATAAAACAAGAATGTGTCGCAACAGAAACAACTACCAGCCGCAACGAAGAAAAAGATAACTTCGAAAGAAAACCAACTCATCAACGTCTCGAAACAAAAATTAGCCAAAAACCTTTCTAACACGAAATACCACCCTTCCCGCTGTCCATAAAACAAGAATCTGTCGAAACAGAAACAACTACCATCCGACACGAAGAAAAAGATAACTTCGACAGAAATCCCAACACATCAACCACTCGAGACCAAAATTAACCAAGAACATTTCGAAAACGAAATCCCACCCTTCCCGCTATCCATAAAACAAGAATATGGCAAAGCAGAAACAACTACCATCCGCAATATAGAAAAAGATACCTTCGAAAGAAAACCCAACTCATGAATCTCTCGAAACTGAAATTAACCACGTAACTTTCGAAAACGAAATCCCACCCTTCCCGCTATCCATAAAACAAGAACCTGGAGAAACAGAAACAACTGCTTTCCAAAACCAAGGAAATTAAACCTACGAAAGAAAACCCAACTCACCAACCTCTCGAAACAAAAATTAACAAAGCACCTTTCGAAAACGAAATCCTACTCCTCCCGCTATCCATAAAACAAGAATCTATCGAAACAGAAACAACTACCATCCGCAACCAAGAAAAACATACCTTCGAAAGAAAACCGAACTCATCAACCTCTCGAAACAAAAATTAGCCAAGAACATTTCGAAAACGAAATCCCACCCTTCCCGCTACCCATAAATTAAGAATATGTCGAAAGAGAAATGACTACCAGCCGCAGCCAAGAAAAACAAACCTACGAAAGTAAGCCAAACTAGCCAAACTCTCGAAACAAAAATTAACCAAGAATCTTTTGAAAACGAAATCCCACCCTTCCCGCTATCCATTAAACAAGAATCTGTCGAAACAGAAACAACTACCATCCGCAACCAAGAAAAAGATACCTTCCAGAGAAAACCCAACTCATCAACCTCTCGAAAACAAAATTAACCGAGAACCTTTCGAAAATGAAATCCCACCCTTCCCGCTATCCATAAAACAAGAATCTGTCGAAACAGAAACAACTACCATCCGCAACGAAGAAAAAGGTACCTTCAAAAGAAAACCCAACTCATGAACCTCTCGAAACAAATATTAACCAAGAACCTTTCGAAAACAAAATCCCACCCTTCCCGCTATCCATAAAACAAGAATCTTTCGCAACAGAAACAACTACCAGTCGCAACCAAGAAAAAAATACCTTCGAAAGGAAACCCAATTCAGCAAACTTTCGAAAAACAAATTAACCAAGAACCTTTCGAAAACGAAATTCCACCCTTCCCGCTAGCCATAACATAAGAATCTGTCGCAACAAAACAACTACCAGCCGTATTCAAAATTAACCATTAACCTTTCGAAAACGAAACCCCACCCTACCCGCTATCCGTAAAACAAGCATTTGTCGAAACAGAAACAACTACCATCCGCAACCAAGAAAAAGTTACCTTCAAAAGAGAACCCAACTCATGAACCTCTCGAAACCGAAATTAACCACGAAACTTTCGAAAACGAAATCCCACCCTTCCCGCTAACCATAAAACAATAATCTGGAGAAACAGAAAAATAACCAAGGAAATTAAACCAACGAAAGAAAACCCAACTCATGAACCTCTCGAAACAAAAATTAACAAAGCACCTTTCAAAAACGAAATCCCACCCTTCCCGCTACCCATAAAACACCAATATGTCGAAACAGAAACAACTACCATCCGCAACCAAGAAAAAGATACCTTCAAAAGAAAACCCAACTAATCAACCTCTCGAAAAAAAAATTAACCAAGAACCTTTCGAAAACGAAATCCCACCCTTCCCGCTATCCATAAAACAAGAATCTGTCTCAACAGAAACAACTACCAGCAGCAAAGAAGAAAAAGATAACTTCGAAAGAAAACCAACACATCAACCTCTCGAAACAAAAATTAGCCAAAAACCTTTCTAACACGAAATACCACCCTACCCGCTGTCCATAAAACAAGAATCTGTCGAAACAGAAACAACTACCATCCGCAACGAAGAAAAGGTAACTTCGACAGAAATCCCAACACATCAACCTCTCGAGACCAAAGTTAACCAAGAACCTTTCGAAAACGAAATCCCACCCTTCCCGCTATCCATAAAACTATAATCTGGAGAAACAGAAACAACTGCCTTCTATAACCAAGGAAATCAAACCTACGAAAGAAACCCAACTCATCAACCTCTCGAAAGCAAAATTAACCGAGAACCTTTCGAAAACGAAATCCCACCCTTCCCGCTATCCATAAAACAAGAATCTGTCGCAACAAAACAACTACCAGCCGTATCCAAAATTAACCTTTCGAAAACGAAATCCCATCCTTCCCGCTATCCGTAAAAGAAGAATCTGGCGAAACAGAAAACACTACGTTCCATTACCAAGGAAAACAAACCTACATAAGAAAACCCAACTCATCAACCTCTCGAAACAACAATTAACCAAGCACCTTTCGAATGCGAAACCCCAGCCTACCCGCTATCCGTAAAACAAGCATTTGTCGAAACAGAAACAATTACCATCCGCAACCAAGAAAAAGAAACCGCGAATGAAAACCCAAATCATGAACCTCTCGAAACCGAAATTAACCACGAAACATTTGAAAACGAAATCCCACCCTTCCCGCTATCCATAAAACAAGAATCTGTCGAAACAGAAACAACTACCATCCGCAACCAAGAAAAAAATACCTTCGAAAGAAAACCCAAATCATGAACCTCTCGAAACCGAAATTAACCACGAAACTTTCGAAAACGAAATCCGAACCTTCCCGCTAACCATAAAACAATAATCTGGAGAAACAGAAACATAACCAAGGAAATTAAACCAACGAAAGAAAACCCAACTCATGAACCTCTCGAAACAAAAATTAACAAAGCACCTTTCAAAAACGAAATCCCACCCTTCCCGCTACCCATAAAACACCAATATGTCGCAACAGAAACAACTACCATCCGCAACGAAGAAAAAGATAACTTCGACAGAAATCCCAACACATCAACCTCTCGAGACCAAAGTTAACCAAGAACCTTTCGAAAACGAATTCCCACCATTCCCGATATCCATAAAACAAGAATCTGGCGAAACAGAAACAACTACCATCCGCAACCAAGAAAAAGATACCTCCGAAAGAAAACCCAACTCATAAACCACTTGAAACAAAAATTAACCAAGAACCTTTCGAAAACGAAATCCCACCCTTCCCGCTATCCATAAAACAAGAACCTGGTGAAACAGAAACAACTGCTTTCCATAACCAAGGAAATTAAACCTACGAAAGAAAACCCAACTCACCAACCTCTCGAAATAAAAATTAACAAAGCACCTTTCGAAAACGAAATCCTACTCCTCCCGCTATCCATTAAACAAGAATCTATCGAAACAGAAACAACTACCATCCTCAACCAAGAATAAGATACCTTCGAAAGAAAACCCAGCTCATCAACCTCTCGAAACAAAAATTAGCCAAGAACCTTTCGAAAACGAAATCCCACCCTTCCCGCTATCCATAACACAAGAATCTCTCGCAACAGAAACAACTACCAGCCGCAACCAAGAAAAAAATACCTTCGAATGAAAACCCAACTCATGCACCTCTCGAAACCGAAATTAACCACGAAACTTTCGAAAACGAAAACCCAACCTTCCCGCTAACCATAAAACAAGAACCTGGAGAAACAGAAACAACTGCCTTCTATAACCAAGGAAATTAAACCTACGAAAGAAAACCCAACTCATCAACCTCTCGAAACAAAAATTAACAAAGCACCTTTCGAAAACGAAATACCACCCTTCCCGCTACACATAAATTAAGAATATGTCGAAACAGAAACAACTACCATCCGCAACCAAGAAAAAGATACCTTCAAAAGAAAACCCAACTCATCAACCTCTCGAAATAAAAATTAACCAAGAACCTTTCGAAAACGAAATCCCACCCTTCCCGCTATCCATAAAACAAGAATCTGTCTAAACAGAAACAACTACCAGCCGCAACCAAGAAAAAAATACCTTCGAAACAAAACCCAATTCAGCAAACTTTCGAAAAAAAATGAACCAAGAACCTTTCGAAAACGAAACCCCACCCTTCCCACTATCCATAACACAAGAATCTGTCGCAACAGAAACAACTACCAGCCGCAACGAAGAAAAAGATAACTTCGAAAGAAAACCAACTCATCAACGTCTCGAAACAAAAATTAGCCAAAAACCTTTCTAACACGAAATACCACCCTTCCCGCTGTCCATAAAACAAGAATCTGTCGAAACAGAAACAACTACCATCCGACACGAAGAAAAAGATAACTTCGACAGAAATCCCAACACATCAACCTCTCGAGACCAAAATTAACCAAGAACCTTTCGAAAACGAAATCCCAACCTTCCCGCTATCCATAAAACAAGAATATGGCAAAACAGAAACGACTACAATCCACAACCAAGAAAAAGATACCTTCGAAAGAAAACCCAACTCATGAACCTCTCGAAACTGAAATTAACCACGAAACTTTCGAAAACGAAATCCCACCCTTCACGCTATCCATAAAACAAGAACCTGGAGAAACAGAAACAATTGCTTTCCATAACCAAGGAAATTAAACCTACGAATGAAAACCCAACTCACCAACCTCTCGAAACAAAAATTAACAAAGCACCTTTCGAAAACGAAATCCTACTCCTTCCCGCTACCCATAAATTAACAATATGTCGAAAGAGAAAAAACTACCAGCCGCAGCCAAGAAAAAAAAACCTACGAAAGTAAGCCAAACTACCCAAACTCTCGAAACAAAAATTAACCAAGAATCTTTCGAAAACGAAATCCTACTCCTCCCATCATCCATAAAAAAGAATCTATCGAAACAGAAACAACTACCATCCGCAACCAAGAAAAAGATACCTTCGAAAGAAAACCCAACTCATGAACCTCTTGAAACAAAAATTAGCCAAGAACCTTTCGAAAACGAAATCCCACACTTCCCGCTATCCATAACACAAGAATCTGTCGCAACAGAAACAACTACCAGCCGCAACCACGAAAAAAATACTTTCGAAAGAAAACCCAACTCATACACCTCTCGAAACCGAAATTAACCACGAAACTTTCGAAAACGAAAACCCACCCTTCCCGCTACCCATAAAATAAGAATATGTCGAAACAGAAACAACTACCATCCGCAACCAAGAAAAAGATACCTTCAAAAGAAAACCCATTTCATCAACCTCTCGAAACAAAAATTAACCAAGAACATTTCGAAAACGAAATCCCACCCTTCCCGCTATCCATAAAACAAAAATCTGTCGCAACAGAAACAACTACAAGCCGCAACCAAGAAAAAAATACCTTCGAAACAAAACCCAATTCAGCAACCTTTCGATAAAAAATTTGCCATGAACCTTCCGAAAACGAAATCCCACCCTTGCACTATCCATAACACAAGAATCTGTCGCAACCGAAACAACTACCAGCCGCAGCCAAGAAAAACAAACCTACGAAAGTAAGCCAAACTAGCCAAACTCTCGAAAAAAAAATTAACCAAGAATATTTCGAAAACGAAATCCCACCCTTCCCGCTATCCATTAAACAAGAATGTCTCGAAACAGAAACAACTACCATCCGCAACCAAGAAAAAGATACCTTCCAAAGAAAACCCAACTCATAAACATCTCGAAAGCAAAATTAACCGATAACCTTTCGAAAATGAAATCCCACCCTTCCCGCTATCCATAAAAAAGGAATCTGTCGAAACAGAAACAACTACCATCCGCAACGAAGAAAAGGGTACCTTCGAAAGAAAACCCAACTCATGAACCTCTCGAAACAAATATCAACCAGGAACCTTTCGAAAACAAAATCCCACCCTTCCCGCTATCCATAAAACAAGAATCTTTCGCAACAGAAAAAACTACCAGTCGCAACCAAGAAAAAAATACCTTCGAAAGAAAACCCAATTCAGCAAACTTTCAAAAAAAAATTAACCAAGAACCTTCCACCCTTCCCGCTAGCCATAATATAAGAATCTGTCGCAACAAAACAACTACAACCCGTATCCAAAATTAACCATTAACATTTCGAAAACGAAATCCCACCCTTCCCGCTATCCGTAAAAGAAGAATCTGGCGAAACAGAAAACACTACCTTCCATTACCAAGGAAAACAAACCTACGTAAGAAAGCCCAACTCATCAACCTCTCGAAACAAAAATTAACCAAGCACCTTTCGAAAGCGAAATCCCACCCTACGCGCTACCAGTAAAACAAGCATTTGTAGAAACAGAAACAACTACCATCCGCAACCAAGAAAAAGATACCTTCAAAAGAGAACCCAACACATGAACCCCTCGAAACCGAAATTAACCACGAAACATTTGAAAACAAAATCCCACCCTTCCCGCTATCCATAAAACAAGAATCTGTCGAAACAGAAACAACTACCAGCCGCAGCCAAGAAAAACAAACCTACGAAAGTAAGCCAAACTAGCCAAACTCCTGAAACAAAAATTAACCAAGAATCTTTCGAAAACGAAATCCCACCCTTCCCGCTATCCATAAAACAGGAATCTGTCGAAACAGAAACAACTACCATCCGCAATCAAGAAAAAGATACCTTCGACAGAAAACCCAACTCATCAACATCTCGAAACAAAAATTAACCAAGAACCTTTCGAAGACGAAATCCCACCCTTCCCGCTATCCATAAAACAACAATCTGTCGCAACAGAAACAACTACCATCCGCAACCAAGAAAAAGATACCTTCCAAAGAAAACCCAACTCATACACCTCTCGAAAGCAAAATTAACCGATAACCTTTCGAAAACGAAATCCTACTCCTCCCGCCATCCATAAAAAAGAATCTATCGAAACAGAAACAACTACCATCCGCAACCAAGAAAATGATACCTTCGAAAGAAAACCCAACTCATGAACCTCTTGAAACAAAAATTCGCCAAGAACCTTTCGAAAACGAAATCCCAGCCTTCCCGCTATCCATAACACAAGAATCTGTCGCAACAGAAACAACTACCAGCCGCAACCACGAAAAAAATACTTTCGAAAGAAAACCCAACTCATGCACCTCTCGAAACCGAAATTAACCACGAAACTTTCGAAAACGAAAACCCACCCTTCCCGCTACCCATAAAATAAGAATATGTCGAAACAGAAACAACTACCATCCGCATCCAAGAAAAAGATACCTTCAAAAGAAAACCCATTTCATCAACCTCTCGAAACAAAAATTAACCAAGAACATTTCGAAAACGAAATCCCACCCTTCCCGCTATCCATAAAACAATAATCTGTCGAAACAGAAACAACTACCATCCGCAACCAAGAAAAAGATACCTTCCAAAGAAAACCCAACTCATACACCTCTCGAAAGCAAAATTAACCGATAACCTTTCGAAAATGAAATCCCACCCTTCCCGCTATCCATAAAACAAGAATCTGTCGAAACAGAAACAACTACCATCCGCAACGAAGAAAAAGGTACCTTCGAAAGAAAACCCAACTCATGAACCTCTCGAGACCAAAATTAACCAAGAACATTCCGAAATCGAAATCCCACCCTTCCCGCTATCCATAAAACAAGAACCTTTAGAAACAGAAACAACTGCTTTCCATAACCAAGGAAATTAAACCTACGAAAGAAAACCCAACTCACCAACCTCTCGAAACAAAAATTCACAAAGCACCTTTCGAAAACGAAATCCTACTCCTCCCGCTATCCATAAAAAAGAATCTATCGAAACAGAAACAACTACCATCCGCAACCAAGAAAAAGATACCTTCGAAAGAAAACCCAACTCATGAACCTCTTGAAACAAAAATTAGCCAAGAACCTTTCAAAAACGAAATCCCACCCTTCCCAAAATCCATAACACAAGAATCTGTCGCAACAGAAACAACTACCAGCCGCAACCACGAAAAAATACTTTCGAAAGAAAACCCAACTCATGCACCTCTCGAAACCGAAATTAACCACGAAACTTTCGAAAACGAAAACCCACCCTTCCCGCTACCCATAAAATAAGAATATGTCGAAACAGAAACAACTACCATCCGCAACCAAGAAAAAGATACCTTCTAAAGAAAACCCATTTCATCAACCTCTCGAAACAAAAATTAACCAAGAACATTTCGAAAACGAAATCCCACCCTTCCCGCTATCCATAAAACAAAAATCTGTCGCAACAGAAACAACTACAAGCCGCAACCAAGAAAAAAATACCTTCGAAACAAAACCCAATTCAGCAACCTTTCGATAAAAAATTAGCCATGAACCTTCCGAAAACGAAATCCCAACCTTGCCACTATCCATAACACAAGAATCTGTCACAACCGAAACAACTACCAGCCGCAGCCAAGAAAAACAAACCTACGAAAGTAAGCCAAACTAGCCAAACTCTCGAAACCAAAATTAACCAAGAATATTTCGAAAACGAAATCCCACCCTTCACGCTATCCATTAAACAAGAATGTCTCGAAACAGAAACAACTACCATCCGCAACCAAGAAAAAGATACCTTCCAAAGAAAACCCAACTCATAAACCTCTCGAAAGCAAAATTAACCGATAACCTTTCGAAAATGAAATCCCACCCTTCCCGCTATCCATAAAAAAGGAATCTGTCGAAACAGAAACAACTACTATCCGCAACGAAGAAAAGGGTACCTTCGAAAGAAAACCCAACTCATGAACCTCTCGAAACAAATATCAACCAGGAACCTTTCGAAAACAAAATCCCACCAAATCGCAACAGAAAAAGCTACCAGTCGCAACCAAGAAAAAAATACCTTCGAAAGAAAACCCAATTCAGCAACCTTTCGAAAAAAAAATTAACCAAGAACCTTCCACCCTTCCCGCTAGCCATAATATAAGAATCTGTCGCAACAAAACAACTACCACCCGTATCCAAAATTAACCATTAACATTTCGAAAACGAAATCCCACCCTTCCCGCTATCCGTAAAAGAAGAATCTGGCGAAACAGAAAAATCTACCTTCCATTACCAAGGAAAACAAACCTACGTAAGAAAACCCAACTCATCAACCTCTCGAAACAAAAATTAACCAAGCACCTTTCGAAAGCGAAACCCCACCCTACGCGCTACCAGTAAAACAAGCATTTGTCGAAACAGAAACAACTACCATCCGCAACCAAGAAAAAGATACCTTCAAAAGAGAACCCAACTCATGAACCTCTCGAAACCGAAATTAACCACGAAACATTTGAAAAAAAAATCCCACCCTTCCCGCTATCCATAAAACAAGAATCTGTCGAAACAGAAACAACTACCAGCCGCAGTCAAGAAAAACAAATCTACGAAAGTAAGCCAAACTAGCCAAACTCCTGAAACAAAAATTAACCAAGAATCTTTCGAAAACGAAATCCCACCCTTCCCGCTATCCATAAAACAGGAATCTGTCGAAACAGAAACAACTACCATCCGCAATCAAGAAAAAGATACCTTCGACAGAAAACCCAACTCATCAACATCTCGAAACAAAAATTAACCAAGAACCTTTCGAAGACGAAATCCCACCCTTCCCGCTATCCATAAAACAACAATCTGTCGCAACAGAAACAACTACCATCCGCAACCAAGAAAAAGATACCTTCCAAAGAAAACCCAACTCATACACCTCTCAAAAGCAAAATTAACCGATAACCTTTCGAAAATGAAATCCCACACTTCCCGCTATCCATAAAACAAGAATCTGTCGAAACAGAAACAACTACCATCCGCAACCAAGAAAAAGATACCTTCCAAAGAAAACCCAACTCATACACCTCTCGAAAGCAAAATTAACCGATAACCTTTCGAAAATGAAATCCTACCCTTCCCGCTATCCATAAAACAAGAATCTGTCGAAACAGAAACAACTACCATCCGCAACGAAGAAAAAGGTACCCTCGAAAGAAAACCCAACTCATGAACCTCTCGAAACAAATATCAACCAAGAACCTTTCGAAAACGAAATCCCACCCTCCCCGCTACCAATAAAACAAGAATCTGTCGAAACAGAAACAACTACCATCCGCAACCGAGAAAAAGATACCTTCGAAAAAAACCCAACTCATCAACCTCTTGAAAAAAAAATTAACAAGAACCTTTGGAAAACGAAACCCCATTCTTCCGCTATCCATTAAACAGGAATCTGTCGAAACAGAAACAACTACCATCCGCAATCAAGAAAAAGATACCTTCGAAATAAAACCCAACTCATCAACCTCTCGAAACAAAAATTAACCAAGAACCTTTCGAAGACGAAATCCCACCCTTCCCGCTATCCATAAAACAACAATCTGTCGCAACAGAAACAACTACCAGCCGCAACCAAGAAAAAAATACCTTCGAAAGAAAACCCAACTCATGAACCTCTCGAAACCGAAATTAACCACGAAACTTTCGAAAACGAAATCCCACCCTTCCCGCTAACCATAAAACAATAATCTGGAGAAACAGAAACATAACCAAGGAAATTAAACCAACGAAAGAAAACACAACTCATGAACCTCTCGAAACAAAAATTAAAAAAGCACATTTCGAAAACGAAATCCCACCCTTCCCGCTACCCATAAAACACAAATATGTCGAAACAGAAACAACTACCATCCGCAACCATGAAAAAGATACCTTCAAAAGAAAACCCAACTAATCAACCTCTCGAAAAAAAATTAACCAAGAATCTTTCGAAAACGAAATCCCAATCTTCCCGCTATCCATAAAACAAGAATCTGTCGCAACAGAAACAACTACCAGCCGCAACGAAGAAAAAGATAACTTCGAAAGAAAACCAACTCATCAACGTCTCGAAACAAAAATTAGCCAAAAACCTTTCTAACACGAAATACCACCCTTCCCGCTGTCCATAAAACAAGAATCTGTCGAAACAGAAACAACTACCATCCGACACGAAGAAAAAGATAACTTCGACAGAAATCCCAACACATCAACCTCTCGAGACCAAAATTAACCAAGAACCTTTCGAAAACGAAATCCCACCCTTCCCGCTATCCATAAAACAAGAATATGGCAAAGCAGAAACAACTACCATCCGCAATATAGAAAAAGATACCTTCGAAAGAAAACCCAACTCATGAATCTCTCGAAACTGAAATTAACCACGTAACTTTCGAAAACGAAATCCCACCCTTCCCGCTATCCATAAAACAAGAACCTGGAGAAACAGAAACAACTGCTTTCCAAAACCAAGGAAATTAAACCTACGAAAGAAAACCCAACTCACCAACCTCTCGAAACAAAAATTAACAAAGCACCTTTCGAAAACGAAATCCTACTCCTCCCGCTATCCATAAAACAAGAATCTATCGAAACAGAAACAACTACCATCCGCAACCAAGAAAAACATACCTTCGAAAGAAAACCCAACTCATCAACCTCTCGAAACAAAAATTAGCCAAGAACATTTCGAAAACGAAATCCCACCCTTCCCGCTACCCATAAATTAAGACTAGTAAATCTGCAGATCAAGAGCCTCAACGTCATCTCTGCAACTCATTGTTTTTATCAAACTTTGCGTAATATTAATCTTTCTACAAAAACAAAATTTAAACTATTTAAATTACACAAACATTTATAAAAGGAAAAAAATATTTCGATGGTTTCAGACATTAAAAGCGTTAAATTAAACACGTTGTTATGTAAGGATATTCTGAAATTCTCACGAGCTACTTATTCTAGTAATTTTTATATAATAAAGCAAATTTCTTCAGGGGGTTCTGCCCCCCTGAACCCTCCATTGTGTAATTTATTTTGCATTTGTAATTTTCTACTGATTGAGTTAATGATTACCCTATATCTTAGATTTCTTTTTACACTGCGATTTATAAGGATAAGCAATAATTCGGTCAAGCATTTTACGTTATCCTAATATCCATACAGCAGTATTTACTTGCCTGCTAACCACAAATACCTGTATCTAATGGATAAAGAACTTTTGGAAATGTAAACTGAAACATCTAATTTAGAAATCTAATACCTTTATAAATTTTGTTTATAAAAAAATAATTTTGATTACCATTCTGCAATATTTATATCTAAGATCTAATCTAAATATCAAAAAATGTACTCGATAGCATTAACTTACTAAAATCACCCTAAAGTAGGGGGGCTTCTAAACCTAACAGTTAATAATTCATCATCGTTAAATAGATAAACATGATTTGGCGCCTTTAAGTATTTTTTGTGATTTTCTTTTAATAGTATCTACATTTAATTTAAAATCGTGATGTTACAAATACCGTTGAAATTTGACGCAAACCTATGTTCAGGTCAAATTACGAAAGGTTAACTAACATTTCATTTCCCTTAGCCGGACTTTCTGTTTCATTTTTCGTAATAAGGATTATTTTAATAATTTAATTTATTTTACACTCTACAAGCTGTTACACGGACGTTGTTCACGTAGCATTAAAATAGAGATAAATGCATTAAGTAAAACATTTCACTCCCCACCAGACATACCAAGTCTCAAGCTTTTTGCACATCACTATTATCTTAGAGAAAATGTTCTTTTAAATCGCGCAAATGTTTCAATTAAATAAAGTAACATTTTCTGTATTAAAATACTGGTATCCAGAACGCCGGAGGCTTGGCAGCTGTGCTCCTCTTAATAAAAACATATATGATTAACCAACACTTTATCACATTTTATAGGAGACAATACGGAATTTCCTATTTGTATGGCCTTACATATATCTCAGTCATAAAAATGTAAAATTTTGTGCCAATTAATGCACGCAATTGCGAAAATGAAATCGCAAAGAATGAGAAAAAGAAGGCCAAGTAAAATCGTGTAAATCGAGGAATCTTTCTTCGTAGTGCTGGGAAAATACTGCTACAAAAACTATTTTAGGTGGTATTTGGTGTGAAATGTTTATATGTATTCATTCCTGTCCTATATATCCTTTTTTTAATTTTTTATTTGCTTATTCCATTTTTCTTTTGCACGTGAAAATCTTACAAATTAAAATTAACTCTTTGGGAGAAATTGTTATTCTTTTTTTTTTTTGGCAACAATAAAGTTTATAAAATTTAACAGAATAATGTCAGTTTATTCTGTATGAAAATAACGAACTTTTTCATTTATAATCAAATAGTTGAATAAATAAATGGAAATATTATTCTATATAGTATATAAATACTATTTTCATTTCCGCGTTTAAATAAATCTATATGCAAATATCTATACAAAGGCATTCATTAATTCATTCCTTTTGCTTTGATTTGACTTCAAAAAACCATACATACTTTCACATTTATGATATTTTTAGATGAGTTGCTGTTGCTACGCAACGGTTAAAAGAAAAAATGAAATATAAGTAAATTCATAAAATAAAATGTTTTA
This sequence comes from Maratus speciosus, assembly GCA_963932465.1. Classification (NCBI taxonomy): domain Eukaryota; kingdom Metazoa; phylum Arthropoda; class Arachnida; order Araneae; family Salticidae; genus Maratus; species Maratus speciosus. The sequence goes on along the minus strand of OZ010800.1, from coordinate 287,401,848 downwards.
TATTATTCGAACACATGTATAAAATTCTATCATAAGTTATACACCTAATTTAAAAGCTCTGACAAATGTTTTGAAAAAATTGAAACTAATAAGAATAATTTAATACTCTTATTTAAAAATTTCAGCCTCCAAAATTTGCCATTTAAATCTATTATTCATATGAGCGATTTCTTTCAACAAATGAAAATTTGAAAATCGTCTGACTTCCCATAGAAAAGCATTATATCACAAAATAAAATGTTCTGTATATTCCGAATGAATGAACCAAATTTAACCCAAAACTATACAGCTAAATCCGGGGAGCTCATCAACATGCCCAGTTAATTTCAAGCCGATCGGATGCTTTTTGCGGCAGTTATCGCGGAACAGACAGACAGACTAACGGAAACCAAAACTTTTCGTGTCTCCACAGTAAGCCTTCACTGACGTTTCGGCAAATATGTCGAAAGAGAAACAACTACCAGCCGCAGCCAAGAAAAACAACCCTACGAAAGTAAGCCAAACTAGCCAAACTCTCGAAACAAAAATTAACCAAGAATCTTTTGAAAACGAAATCCCACCCTTCCCGCTATCCATTAAACAAGAATCTGTCGAAACAGAAACAACTACCATCCGCAACCAAGAAAAAGATACCTTCCAGAGAAAACCCAACTCATCAACCTCTCGAAAACAAAATTAACCGAGAACCTTTCGAAAATGAAATCCCACCCTTCCCGCTATCCATAAAACAAGAATCTGTCGAAACAGAAACAACTACCATCCGCAACGAAGAAAAAGGTACCTTCAAAAGAAAACCCAACTCATGAACCTCTCGAAACAAATATTTACCAAGAACCTTTCGAAAACAAAATCCCACCCTTCCCGCTATCCATAAAACAAGAATCTTTCGCAACAGAAACAACTACCAGTCGCAACCAAGAAAAAAATACCTTCGAAAGAAAACCCAATTCAGCAAACTTTCGAAAAAAAAATTAACCAAGAACCTTTCGAAAACGAAATTCCACCCTTCCCGCTAGCCATAACATAAGAATCTGTCGCAACAAAACAACTACCAGCCGTATTCAAAATTAACCATTAAACTTTCGAAAACGAAACCCCACCCTACCCGCTATCCGTAAAACAAGCATTTGTCGAAACAGAAACAACTACCATCCGCAACCAAGAAAAAGTTACCTTCAAAAGAGAACCCAACTCATGAACCTCTCGAAACCGAAATTAACCACGAAACTTTCGAAAACGAAATCCCACCCTTCCCGCTAACCATAAAACAATAATCTGGAGAAACAGAAAAATAACCAAGGAAATTAAACCAACGAAAGAAAACCCAACTCATGAACCTCTCGAAACAAAAATTAACAAAGCACCTTTCAAAAACGAAATCCCACCCTTCCCGCTACCCATAAAACACCAATATGTCGAAACAGAAACAACTACCATCCGCAACCAAGAAAAAGATACCTTCAAAAGAAAACCCAACTAATCAACCTCTCGAAAAAAAAATTAACCAAGAACCTTTCGAAAACGAAATCCCACCCTTCCCGCTATCCATAAAACAAGAATCTGTCTCAACAGAAACAACTACCAGCAGCAACGAAGAAAAAGATAACTTCGAAAGAAAACCAACTCATCAACCTCTCGAAACAAAAATTAGCCAAAAACCTTTCTAACACGAAATACCACCCTACCCGCTGTCCATAAAACAAGAATCTGTCGAAACAGAAACAACTACCATCCGCAACGAAGAAAAAGGTAACTTCGACAGAAATCCCAACACATCAACCTCTCGAGACCAAAGTTAACCAAGAACCTTTCGAAAACGAAATCCCACCCTTCCCGCTATCCATAAAACTATAATCTGGAGAAACAGAAACAACTGCCTTCTATAACCAAGGAAATCAAACCTACGAAAGAAAACCCAACTCATCAACCTCTCGAAAGCAAAATTAACCGAGAACCTTTCGAAAACGAAATCCCACCCTTCCCGCTATCCATAAAACAAGAATCTGTCGAAACAGAAACAACTACCATCCGCAACGAAGAAAAAAATAACTTCGAAAGAAAACCCAATTCAGCAACCTTTCGAAAAAAAAATTAACCAAGAAACTTTCGAAAACGAAATTCCACCCTTCTCGCTAGCCATAATATAAGAATCTGTCGCAACAAAACAACTACCAGCCGTATCCAAAATTAACCTTTCGAAAACGAAATCCCATTCTTCCCGCTATCCGTAAAAGAAGAATCTGGCGAAACAGAAAACACTACGTTCCATTACCAAGGAAAACAAACCTACATAAGAAAACCCAACTCATCAACCTCTCGAAACAACAATTAACCAAGCACCTTTCGAATGCGAAACCCCACCTTCCAACTACCATCCACAACAACTACCATCCACAACCAAGAAATATATACCTTCGAAAGAAAACCCAACTCATCAAACTCTCGGAACAAAAATTAGCCATGAACCTTTCGAAAACGAAATCCCACCCTTGCCACTATCCATAACACAAGAATCTGTCGCACCAGAAACAACTACCAGCCGCAGCCAAGAAAAACAAACCTACGAAAGTAAGCCAAACTAGCCAAACTCTCGAAACAAAAATTAACCAAGAATCTTTCGAAAACGGAATCCCACCCTTCCCGCTATCCATTAAACAAGAATCTGTCGAAACAGAAACAACTACCATCCGCAACCAAGAAAAAGATACCTTCCAAAGAAAACCCAACTCATACACTTCTCGAAAGCAAAATTAACCGATAACCTTTCGAAAATGAAATCCCACCCTTCCCACTATCCATAAAACAAGAATCTGTCGAAACAGAAACAACAACCATCCGAAACGAAGAAAAAGGTACCTTCGAAAGAAAACCCAACTCATGAACCTCTCGAAACAAATATTAACCTAGAACCTTTTGAAAACAAAATCCCACCCTTCCCGCTATCCATAAAACAAGAATCTTTCGCAACAGAAACAACTACCAGTCGCAACCAAGAAAAAAATACCTTCGAAAGAAAACCCAATTCAGCAACCTTTCGAAAAAAAAATTAACCAAGAATCTTTCGAAAACGAAATTCCACCCTTCCCGCTAGCCATAATATAAGAATCTGTCGCAACAAAACAACTACCAGCCGTATCCAAAATTAACCATTAACCTTTCGAAAACGAAATCCCACACTTCCCGCTAGCCGTAAAAGAAGCACTTGTCGAAACAGAAACAACTACCATCCGCAACCAAGAAAAAGATACCTTCAAAAGAGAACCCAACTCATGAACCTCTCGAAACCGAAATTAACTACGGAACATTTGAAAACGAAATGCCACCCTTCCAGCTATCCATAAAACAAGAATCTGTCGAAACAGAAACAACTACCATCCGCAACCAAGAAAAAGATACCTTCGAAAGAAAACCCAACTCATAAACCTCTCGAAACAAAAATTAACCAAGAACCTTTCGAAAACGAAATCCCACACTTCCCGCTACCAATAAAACAAGAATCTGTCGAAACAGAAACAACTACCATCGGCAACCAAGAAAAAGATACCTTCGAAAGAAAACCCAACTCATCAACCTCTTGAAAAAAAAAATTGACAAGAACCTTTGGAAAACGAAACCCCATTCTCCCGCTATCCATTAAACAGGAATCTGTCGAAACAGAAACAACTACCATCCGCAATCAAGAAAAAGATACCTTCGAAATAAAACCCAACTCATCAACCTCTCGAAACAAAAATTAACCAAAAACCTTTCGAAGACGAAATCCCACCCTTCCCGCTATCCATAAAACAACAATCTGTCGCAACAGAAACAACTACCAGCCGCAACCAAGAAAAAAATACCTTCGAAAGAAAACCCAACTCATGAACCTCTCGAAACTGAAATTAACCACGAAACTTTCGAAAACGAAATCCCACCCTTCCCGCTAACCATAAAACAATAATCTGGAGAAACAGAAACATAACCAAGGAAATTAAACCAACGAAAGACAACCCAACTCATGCACCTCTCGAAACAAAAATTAACAAAGCACCTTTCAAAAAAGAAATCCCACCCTTCCCGCTACCCATAAAACAACAATATGTCGAAACAGAAACAACTACCTTCCGCAACCAAGAAAAAGATACCTTCAAAAGAAAACCCAACTAATCAACCTCTCGAAAAAATAATTAACCAAGAACCTTTCGAAAACGAACACCCACCCTTCCCGCTATCCATAAAACAAGAATCTGTCTCAACAGAAACAACTACCAGCCGCAACGAAGAAAAAGATAACTTCGAAAGAAAACCAACTCATCTTCCTCTCGAAACAAAAATTAGCCAAAAACCTTTCTAACACGAAATACCACCCTACCCGCTGTCCATAAAACAAGAATCTGTCGAAACATAAACAACTACCATCCGCAACGAAGAAAAAGATAACTTCGACAGAAATCCCAACACATCAACCTCTCGAGACCAAAGTTAACCAAGAACCTTTCGAAAACGAAATCCCACCCTTCCCGCTATCCATAAAACAAGAACCTGGAGAAACAGAAACAACTGCTTTCCATAACCAAAGAAATTAAACCTACGAAAGAAAACCCAACTCACCAACATCTCGAAACAAAAACTAACAAAGAACCTTTCGAAAACGAAATCCTACTCCTCCCGCTATCCATAAAACAAGAATCTATCGAAACAGAAACAACTACCATCCCCAACCAAGAAAAAGATACCTTCGAAAGAAAACTCAACTCATCAACCTCTCGAAACAAAAATTAGCCAAAAACCTCTCTAACACGAAATACCACCCTTCCCGCTATCAATAAAACAAGAATCTGTCGAAACAGAAACAACTACCATCTGCAATGAAGATAAAGATACCTTCGACAGAAATCCCAACTCATAAACCTCTCGAAACCAAAATTAACCAAGAACCTTTCGAAAACGAAATCCCACCCTTCCCGCTATCCGTAAAAGAAGAATCTGGCGAAACAGAAAACACTACCTTCCATTACCAAGGAAAACAAACCTACGTAAGAAAAACCAACTCATCAATCTCTCGAAACAAAAATTAACGAAGCACCTTTCAAAAGCGAAACCCCACCCTACCCGCTATCCGTACAACAAGCATTTGTCGAAACAGAAACAACTACCATCCGCAACCAAGAAATAGATACCTTCGAAAGAAAACCCAACTCATCAAACTCTCGGAACAAAAATTAGCCATGAACCTTTCGAAAACGAAATCCCACTCTTGCCACTATCCGTAACACAAGAATCTGTCGCAACGGAAACAACTACCAGCCGCAGCCAAGAAAAACAAACCTACGAAAGTAAGCCAAACTAGTCAAACTCCTGAAACAAAAATTAACCAAGAATCTTTGGAAAACGAAATCCCACCCTTCCCGCTATCCATAAAACAGGAATCTGTCGAAACAGAAACAACTACCATCCGCAATCAAGAAAAAGATACCTTCGAAAGAAAACCCAACTCATCAACCTCTCGAAACAAAAATTAACCAAGAACCTTTCGAAACGAAATCCCACCCTTCCCGCTATCCGTACAACAAGCATTTGTCGAAACAGAAACAACTACCATCCGCAACCAAGAAATACATACCTTCGAAAGAAAACCCAACTCATCAACCTCTCGAAACAAAAATTAACCAAGAACCTTTCGAAGACGAAATCCCACCCTTCCCGCTATCCATAAAACAACAATCTGTCGCAACAGAAACAACTACCATCCGCAACGAAGAAAAAGATAACTTCGACAGAAATCTCAACACATCAACCTCTCGAGACCAAAATTAACCAAGAACCTTTCGAAAACGAAATCCCACCCTTCCTGCTATCCATAAAAGAAGAATCTGGCGAAACAGAAACAACTACCATCCGCAACCAAGAAAAAGATACCTTCGAAAGAAAATCCAACTCATGAACCTCTCGAAACTGAAATTAACCACGTAACTTTCGAAAACGAAATCCCACCCTTCCCGCTATCCATAAAACAAGAACCTTTAGAAACAGAAACAACTGCTTTCCATAACCAAGGAAATTAAACCTACGAAAGAAAACCCAACTCACCAACCTCTCGAAAAAAAAATTAACAAAGCACCTTTCGAAAACGAAATCCTACTCCTCCCGCTATCCATAAAAAAAGAATCTATCGAAACAGAAACAACTACCAGCCGCAACCAAGAAAAAAATACCTTCGAAAGAAAACCAGACTCATGCACCTCTCGAAACCGGAATTAACCACGAAACTTTCGAAAACGAAAACAAACCCTTCCCGCTAACCATAAAACAAGAATTTATCGAAACAGAAACAACTACCATCCGCAACCAAGAAAAAGATACCTTCGAAAGAAAACCCAACTCATGAACCTCTTTAAACAAAAATTAGCCCAGAAGCTTTCGAAAACGAAATCCCACCCTTCCCGCTATCCATAACACAAGAATCTGTCGCAACAGAAACAACTACCATCCGCAACCAAGAAAAAGATACCTTCAAAAGAAAACCCAACTCATCAACCTCTCGAAACAAAAATTAACCAAGAACATTTCGAAAACGAAATCCCACCCTTCCCTCTATCCATAAAACAATAACCTGTCGAAACAGAAACAACTACCATCCGCAACGAAGAAAAAGATAACTTCGAAAGAAAACCAACTCATCAACCTCTCGAAACAAAAATTAGCCAAAAACTTTTCTAACACGAAATACCACCCTTCCCGCTGTCCATAAAACAAGAATCATTCGAAACAGAAACAACTACCATCCGACACGAAGAAAAAGATAACTTCGACAGAAATCCCAACTCATCAACCTCTCGAAACCAAAATTAACCAAGAACCTTCCGAAAACTAAATCCCACCCTTCCCACTATCCTTAAAACAAGAATCTGTCGAAACAGAGACAACTACCATCCGACACGAAGAAAAAGATAACTTCGACAGAAATCCCAACTCATCAACCTCTCGAAACCAAAATTAACCAAGAACCTTCCGAAAACTAAATCCCACCCTTCCCACTATCCTTAAAACAAGAATTTGTCGAAACAGAGACAACTACCATCCGCAACGAAGAAAAAGATACCTTCGAGAGAAATCCCAAATCATGAACCTCTCGAAACTGAAATTAACCACGAAACTTTCGAAAACGAAATCCCACCTTTCCCGCTATCCATAAAACAAGAACCTAGAGAAACAGAAACAACTGCCTTCCATAACCAAGGAAATTTAACCTATGAAAGAAAACCCAACTCACCAACCTCTCGAAATAAAAATTAACAAAGCACCTTTCGAAAACGAAATCCTACACTTCCCACTATCCATAAAACAAGAATCTGTCGAAACAGAAACAACTACCATCCACAACCAAGAAATATATACCTTCGAAAGAAAACCCAACTCATCAAACTCTCGGAACAAAAATTAGCCATGAACCTTTCGAAAACGAAATCCCACCCTTGCCACTATCCATAACACAAGAATCTGTCGCACCAGAGACAACTACCAGCCGCAGCCAAGAAAAACAAACCTACGAAAGTAAGCCAAACTAGCCAAACTCTCGAAACAAAAATTAACCAAGAATCTTTCGAAAACAGAATCCCACCCTTCCCGCTATCCATTAAACAAGAATCTGTCGAAACAGAAACAACTACCATCCGCAACCAAGAAAAAGATACCTTCCAAAGAAAACCCAACTCATACACTTCTCGAAAGCAAAATTAACCGATAACCTTTCGAAAATGAAATCCCACCCTTCCCGCTATCCATAAAACAAGAATCTGTCGAAACAGAAACAACAACCATCCGAAACGAAGAAAAAGGTACCTTCGAAAGAAAACCCAACTCATGAACCTCTCGAAACAAATATTAACCTAGAACCTTTTGAAAACAAATATTAACCTAGAACCTTTTGAAAACAAAATCCCACCCTTCCCGCTATCCATAAAACAAGAATCTTTCGCAACAGAAACAACAACCAGTCGCAACCAAGAAAAAAATACCTTCGAAAGAAAACCCAATTCAGCAACCTTTCGAAAAAAAAATTAACCAAGAATCTTTCGAAAACGAAATTCCACCCTTCCCGCTAGCCATAATATAAGAATCTGTCGCAACAAAACAACTACCAGCCGTATCCAAAATTAACCATTAACCTTTCGAAAACGAAATCCCACACTTCCCGCTAGCCGTAAAAGAAGCACTTGTCGAAACAGAAACAACTACCATCCGCAACCAAGAAAAAGATACCTTCAAAAGAGAACCCAACTCATGAACCTCTCGAAACCGAAATTAACCACGGAACATTTGAAAACGAAATGCCACCCTTCCAGCTATCCATAAAACAAGAATCTGTCGAAACAGAAACAACTACCATCCGCAACCAAGAAAAAGATACCTTCGACAGAAATCCCAACTCATAAACCTCTCGAAACCAAAATTAACCAAGAACCTTTCGAAAACGAAATCCCACCCTTCCCGCTATCCGTAAAAGAAGAATCTGGCGAAACAGAAAACACTACCTTCCATTACCAAGGAAAACAAACCTACGTAAGAAAAACCAACTCATCAATCTCTCGAAACAAAAATTAACGAAGCACCTTTCAAAAGCGAAACCCCACCCTACCCGCTATCCGTACAACAAGCATTTGTCGAAACAGAAACAACTACCATCCGCAACCAAGAAATAGATACCTTCGAAAGAAAACCCAACTCATCAAACTCTCGGAACAAAAATTAGCCATGAACCTTTCGAAAACGAAATCCCACTCTTGCCACTATCCGTAACACAAGAATCTGTCGCAACGGAAACAACTACCAGCCGCAGCCAAGAAAAACAAACCTACGAAAGTAAGCCAAACTAGTCAAACTCCTGAAACAAAAATTAACCAAGAATCTTTGGAAAACGAAATCCCACCCTTCCCGCTATCCATAAAACAGGAATCTGTCGAAACAGAAACAACTACCATCCGCAATCAAGAAAAAGATACCTTCGAAAGAAAACCCAACTCATCAACCTCTCGAAACAAAAATTAACCAAGAACCTTTCGAAGACGAAATCCCACCCTTCCCGCTATCCATAAAACAACAATCTGTCGCAACAGAAACAACTACCAGCCGCAACCAAGAAAAAAATTCCTTCGAAAGAAAACCCAATTCAGCAACCTTTCGAAAAAAAAATTAACCAAGAACCTTTCGAAAACGAAATCCCACCCTTCCCGCTATCAATAAAACAAGAATCTGTCGAAACAGAAACAACTACCATCCGCAACGAAGAAAAAGATAACTTCGACAGAAATCTCAACACATCAACCTCTCGAGACCAAAATTAACCAAGAACCTTTCGAAAACGAAATCCCACCCTTCCTGCTATCCATAAAAGAAGAATCTGGCGAAACAGAAACAACTACCATCCGCAACCAAGAAAAAGATACCTTCGAAAGAAAATCCAACTCATGAACCTCTCGAAACTGAAATTAACCACGTAACTTTCGAAAACGAAATCCCACCCTTCCCGCTATCCATAAAACAAGAACCTTTAGAAACAGAAACAACTGCTTTCCATAACCAAGGAAATTAAACCTACGAAAGAAAACCCAACTCACCAACCTCTCGAAAAAAAAATTAACAAAGCACCTTTCGAAAACGAAATCCTACTCCTCCCGCTATCCATAAAAAAAGAATCTATCGAAACAGAAACAACTACCAGCCGCAACCAAGAAAAAAATACCTTCGAAAGAAAACCAGACTCATGCACCTCTCGAAACCGGAATTAACCACGAAACTTTCGAAAACGAAAACAAACCCTTCCCGCTAACCATAAAACAAGAATTTATCGAAACAGAAACAACTACCATCCGCAACCAAGAAAAAGATACCTTCGAAAGAAAACCCAACTCATGAACCTCTTTAAACAAAAATTAGCCAAGAAGCTTTCGAAAACGAAATCCCACCCTTCCCGCTATCCATAACACAAGAATCTGTCGCAACAGAAACAATTACCAGCCGCAACCACGAAAAAAATACCTTCGAAAGAAAACCCAACTCATGCACCTCTCGAAACCGAAATTAACCACGAAACTTTTGAAAACGAAAACCCACCCTTCCCGCTACCCATAAAATAAGAATATGTCGAAACAGAAACAACTACCATCCGCAACCAAGAAAAAGATACCTTCAAAAGAAAACCCAACTCATCAACCTCTCGAAACAAAAATTAACCAAGAACATTTCGAAAACGAAATCCCACCCTTCCCTCTATCCATAAAACAATAATCTGTCGAAACAGAAACAACTACCATCCGCAACGAAGAAAAAGATAACTTCGAAAGAAAACCAACTCATCAACCTCTCGAAACAAAAATTAGCCAAAAACTTTTCTAACACGAAATACCACCCTTCCCGCTGTCCATAAAACAAGAATCTGTCGAAACAGAAACAACTACCATCCGACACGAAGAAAAAGATAACTTCGACAGAAATCCCAACTCATCAACCTCTCGAAACCAAAATTAACCAAGAACCTTCCGAAAAAAATCCCACCCTTCCCACTATCCTTAAAACAAGAATCTGTCGAAACAGAGACAACTACCATCCGACACGAAGAAAAAGATAACTTCGACAGAAATCCCAACTCATCAACCTCTCGAAACCAAAATTAACCAAGAACCTTCCGAAAACTAAATCCCACCCTTCCCACTATCCTTAAAACAAGAATCTGTCGAAACAGAGACAACTACCATCCGCAACGAAGAAAAAGATACCTTCGAGAGAAATCCCAAATCATGAACCTCTCGAAACTGAAATTAACCACGAAACTTTCGAAAACGAAATCCCACCTTTCCCGCTATCCATAAAACAGGAACCTGGAGAAACAGAAACAACTGCCTTCCATAACCAAGGAAATTTAACCTATGAAAGAAAACCCAACTCACCAACCTCTCGAAATAAAAATTAACAAAGCACCTTTCGAAAACGAAATCCTACCCTTCCCACTATCCATAAAACAAGAATCTGTCGAAACAGAAACAACTACCATCCACAACCAAGAAATATATACCTTCGAAAGAAAACCCAACTCATCAAACTCTCGGAACAAAAATTAGCCATGAACCTTTCGAAAACGAAATCCCACCCTTGCCACTATCCATAACACAAGAATCTGTCGCACCAGAAACAACTACCAGCCGCAGCCAAGAAAAACAAACCTACGAAAGTAAGCCAAACTAGCCAAACTCTCGAAACAAAAATTAACCAAGAATCTTTCGAAAACGGAATCCCACCCTTCCCGCTATCCATTAAACAAGAATCTGTCGAAACAGAAACAACTACCATCCGCAACCAAGAAAAAGATACCTTCCAAAGAAAACCCAACTCATACACTTCTCGAAAGCAAAATTAACCGATAACCTTTCGAAAATGAAATCCCACCCTTCCCGCTATCCATAAAACAAGAATCTGTCGAAACAGAAACAACAACCATCCGAAACGAAGAAAAAGGTACCTTCGAAAAAAAACCCAACTCATGAACCTCTCGAAACAAATATTAACCTAGAACCTTTTGAAAACAAAATCCCACCCTTCCCGCTATCCATAAAACAAGAATCTTTTGCAACAGAAACAACAACCAGTCGCAACCAAGAAAAAGATACCTTCGAAAGGAAACCCAACTCATCAACCTCTTGAAAAAAAAAATTAACAAGAACCTTTTGAAAATGAATCCCCATTCTCCCGCTATCCATTAAACAGGAATCTGTCGAAACAGAAACAACTACCATCCGCAATCAAGAAAAAGATACCTTCGAAATAAAACCCAACTCATCAACCTCTCGAAACAAAAATTAACCAAAAACCTTTCGAAGACGAAATCCCACACTTCCCGCTATCCATAAAACAACAATCTGTCGCAACAGAAACAACTACCAGCCGCAACCAAGAAAAAAATACCTTCGAAAGAAAACCCAACTCATGAACCTCTCGAAACCGAAATTAACCACGAAACTTTCGAAAACGAAATCCCACACTTCCCGCTAACCATAAAACACCAATATGTCGAAACAGAAACAACTACCATCCGCAAGCATGAAAAAGATACCTTCAAAAGAGAACCCAACTAATCAACTTCTCGAAAAAAAATTAACCAAGAATCTTTCGAAAACGAAATCCCACCCTTCCCGCTATCCATAAAACAAGAATCTGTCGCTACAGAAACAACTACCAGCCGAAACGAAGAAAAAGATAACTTCGAAAGAAAACCAATTCATCAACGTCTCGAAACAAAAATTAGCCAAAAACCTTTCTAACACGAAATACCACCCTTCCCGCTGTCCATAAAACAAGAATCTGTCGAAACAGAAACAACTACCATCCGACACGAAGAAAAAGATGACTTCGACAGAAATCCCAACACATCAACCTCTCGAGACCAAAATTAACCAAGAACCTTTCGAAAACGAAATCCCACCCTTCCCGCTATCCATAAAACAAGAATATGGCGAAACAGAAACAACTACCATCCGCAACCAAGAAAAAGATACCTTCGAAAGAAAACCCAACTCATGAACCTCTCGAAACTGAAATTAACCACGTAACTTTCGAGAACGAAATCCCACCCTTCCCGCTATCCATAAAACAAGAACCTGGAGAAACAGAAACAACTGCTTTCCAAAACCAAGGAAATTAAACCTACCAAAGAAAACCCCACTCACCAACCTCTCGAAACAAAAATTAACAAAGCACCTTTCGAAAACGAAATCCTACTCCTCCCGCTATCCATAAAAAAAAGAATCTATCGAAACAGAAACAACTACCAGCCGCAACCAAGAAAAACAAACCTACGAAAGTAAGCCAAACTAGCCAAACTCTCGAAACAAAATTTAACCAAGAATCTTTCGAAAACGAAATCCCACCCTTCCCGCTATCAATTAAACAAGAATCTGTCGAAACAGAAACAACTACCATCCGCAACCAAGAAAAAGATACCTTCCAAAGAAAACCCAACTCATCAACCTCTCGAAAGCAAAATTAACCGAGAACCTTTCGAAAATGAAATCCCACCCTTCCCGCTATCCATAAAACAAGAATCTGCCGAAACAGAAACAACTACCATCCGCAACGAAGAAAGAGGTACCTTCGAAAGAAAACCCAACTCATGAACCTCTCGAAACAAATATTAACCAAGAACCTTTCGAAAACGAAATCCCACCCTTCCCGCTATCCATAAAACAAGAATCTTTCGCAACAGAAACAACTACCAGTCGCAACCAAGAAAAAAATACCTTCGAAAAAAAACCCAATTCAGCAACCTTTCGAAAAAAAAATTAACCAAGAACCTTTCGAAAACGAAATTCCACCCTTCCCGCTAGCCATAATATAAGAATCTGTCGCAACAAAACAACTACCAGCCGTATCCAAAATTAACCATTAACCTTTCGAAAACGAAATCCCACCTTCCCGCTATCCGTAAAAGAGGAATCTGGCGAAACAGAAAACACTACCTTCCATTACCAAGGAAAACAAACCTACGTAAAAAAACCCAAATCATCAACCTCTCGAAACAACAATTAACCAAGCACCTTTCGAAAGCGAAACCCCACCCTACCCGCTATCCGTAAAACAATCATTTGTCGAAACAGAAACAACTACCATCCGCAACCAAGAAAAAGATACCTTCAAAAGAGAACCCAACTCATGAACCTCTCGAAACCGAAATTAACCACGAAACATTTGAAAACGAAATCCCACCCTTCCCGCTATCCATAAAACAAGAAGCTGTCGAAACAGAAACAACTACCAGCCGCAACCAAGAAAAAAATACCTTAGAAAGAAAACACAAATCATGAACCTCTCGAAACCGAAATTAACCGAGAACCTTTCGAAAACTAAATCCCACCCTTCCCGCTATCCATAAAACAAGAATCTTTCGCAACAGAAACAACTACCAGTCGCAACCAAGAAAAAAATACCTTCGAAAGAAAACCCAATTCAGCAACCTTTCGAAAAAAATTAACCAAGAACCTTTCGAAAACGAAATCACACCCTTCCCGCTACCAATAAAACAAGAATCATTCGAAACAGAAACAACTACCATCCGCATCCAAGAAAAAGATACCTTCGAAAGAAAACCCAACTCATCAACCTCATGAAAAAAAAAATTAACCAAGAACCTTTCGAAGACGAAACCCCATTCTCCCGCTATCCATAAAACAGGAATCTGTCGAAACAGAAACAACTACCATCCGCAATCAAGAAAAAGATACCTTCGAAAGAAAACCAAACTCACCAACCTCTCGAAACAAAAATTAACCAAGAACCTTTCGAAGACGAAATCCCACCCTTCCCGCTATCCATAAAACAACAATCTGTCGCAACAGAAACAACTACCAGCCGCAACCAAGAAAAAAATACCTTCGAAAGAAAACCCAACTCATGAACCTCTCGAAACCGAAATTAACCACGAAACTTTCGAAAACGAAATCCCACCCTTCCCGCTAACCATAAAACAATAATCTGGAGAAACAGAAACATAAGCAAGGAAATTAAACCAACGAAAGAAAACCCAACTCATGAACCTCTCGAAACAAAAATTAACAAAGCACTTTTCGAAAATGAAATCCCACCCTTCCCGCTACCCATAAAACACAAATATGTCGAAACAGAAACAACTACCATCCGCAACCAAGAAAAAGATACCTTCAAAAGAAAACCCAACTAGTCAACCTCTCGAAAAAAAATTAACCAAGAACCTTTCTAACACGAAATACCACCCTTCTCGCTGTCCATAAAACAAGAATCTGTCGAAACAGAAACAACTACCATCCGACACGAAGAAAAAGATAACTTCGACAGAAATCCCAACACATCAACCTCTCGAGACCAAAATTAACCAAGAACCTTTCGAAAACGAAATCCCACCCTTCCCGCTATCCATAAAACAAGAATATGGCAAAACAGAAACAACTACCATCCGCAACCAAGAAAAAGATACCTTCGAAAGAAATCCCAACTCATGAACCTCTCTAAACTAAAATTAACCGAGAACTTTTCGAAAATGAAATCCCACCCTTCCCGCTATCCATAAAACAAGATTCTGTCGAAACAGAAACAACTACCAGTCGCAACCAAGAAAAAAATACCTTCGAAAGAAAACCCAATTCAGCAACCTTTCGAAAAAAAAATTAACCAAGAACCTTTCGAAAACGAAATTCCACCCTTCCCGCTAACCATAACATAAGAATCTGTCGCAACAAAACAACTACCAGCCGTATCCAAAATTAACCATTAACCTTTCGAAAACGAAATCCCACCCTTCCCGCTATCCGTAAAAGAAGAATCTGGCGAAACAGAAAACACTACTTTCCATTACCAAGGAAAACAAACCTACGTAAGAAAACCCAACTCATCAACCTCTCGAAACAACAATTAACCAAGCATCTTTCGAAAGCGAAACCCCACCCTACCCGCTATCCGTAAAACAAGCATTTGTCGAAATAGAAACAACTACCATCCGCAACCAAGAAAAGATACCTTCAAAAGAGAACCCAACTCATGAACCTCTCGAAACCGAAATTAACCACGAAACATTTGAAAACGAAATCTCACCCTTCCCGCTATCCATAAAACAAGAATCTGTCGAAACAGAAACAACTACCAGCCGCAACCAAGAAAAAAATACCTTCGAAAGAAAACCCAAATCATGAACCTCTCGAAACCGAAATTAACCACGAAACTTTCGAAAACGAAATCCCACCCTTCCCGCTAACCATAAAACAATAATCTGGAGAAACAGAAAAATAACCAAGGAAATTAAACCAACGAAAGAAAACCCAACTCATGAACCTCTAGAAACAAAAATTAACAAAGCACCTTTCAAAAACGAAATCCCACCCTTCCCGCTACCCATAAAACATCAATATGTCGAAACAGAAACAACTAACATCCGCAACCAAGAAAAAGATACCTTCAAAATAAAACCCAACTAATCAACCTCTCGAAAAAAAATTAACCAAGAACCTTTCGAAAACGAAATCCCACCCTTCCCGCTATCCATAAAACAAGAATCTGTCGAAACAGAAACAACTACCATCCGCAACGAAGAAAAAGGTACCTTCGAAAGAAAACCCAACTCATGAACCTCTCGAAACAAATATTAACCAAGAACCTTTCGAAAACAAAATCCCACCCTTCCCGCTATCCATAAAACAAGAATCTTTCGCAACAGAAACAACTACCAGTCGCAACCAAGAAAAAAATAACTTCGAAAGAAAACCCAATTCAGCAACCTTTCGAAAAAAAAATTAACCAAGAACCTTTCGAAAACGAAATTCCATAATATAAGAATAAGATACCTCCCAAGAAGAAAAAGATACCTTCCAAAGAAAACCCAACTCATCAACGTCTCGAAAGCAAAATCAACCAAGAACCTTTCGAAAACGAAATCCCACCCTTCCCGTTATCCATAAAACAAGAATCTGTCGCAACAGAAACAACTACCAGCCGCAACGAAGAAAAAGATAACTTCGAAAGAAAACCAACTCATCAACGTCTCGAAACAAAAATTAGCCAAAAACCTTTCTAACACGAAATACCACCCTTCCCGCTGTCCATAAAACAAGAATCTGTCGAAACAGAAACAACTACCATCCGCAACCAAGAAAAACATACCTTCGAAAGAAAACCCAACTCATCAACCTCTCGAAACAAAAATTAGCCAAGAACATTTCGAAAACGAAATCCAACCCTTCCCGCTACCCATAAAATAAGAATATGTCGAAAGAGAAACAACTACCAGCCGCAGCCAAGAAAAACAAACCTACGAAAGTAAGCCAAACTAGCCAAACTCTCGAAACAAAAATTAACCAAGAATATTTCGAAAACGAAATCCCACACTTCCCGCTATCCATTAAACAAGAATCTGTCGAAACAGAAACAACTACCATCCGCAACCAAGAAACAGATACCTTCCAAAAAATCCCAACTCATCAACCTCTCGAAAGCAAAATTAACCGAGAACCTTTCGAAAATGATATCCCACCCTTCCCGCTATCCATAAAACAAGAATCTGTCGAAACAGAAACAACTACCATCCGCAACGAAGAAAAAGGTACCTTCAAAAGAAAACCCAACTCATGAACCTCTCGAAACAAATATTAACCAAGAACCTTTCGAAAACAAAATCCCACCCTTCCCGCTATCCATAAAACAAGAATCTTTCGCAACAGAAACAACTACCAGTCGCAACCAAGAAAAAAATACCTTCGAAAGAAAACCGAATTCAGCAGCCTTCCGAAAAAAACAATTAACCAAGAACCTTTCGAAAACGAAATTCCACCCTTCCCGCTAGCCATAACATAAGAATCTGTCGCAACAAAACAACTACCAGCCGTATCCAAAATTAACCATTAACCTTTCGAAAACGAAATCCCACCTTTCCCGCTATCCGTAAAAGAAGAATCTGGCGAAACAGAAAACACTACGTTCCATTACCAAGGAAAACAAACCTACGTAAGAAAACCAAACTCATCAACCTCTCGAAACAACAATTAACCAAGCACCTTTCGAAAGCGAAACCCCACCCTACCCTCTATCCGTAAAACAAGCATTTGTCGAAACAGAAACAACTACCATCCGCAACCATGAAAAAGATAACTTCAAAAGAGAACCCAACTCATGAACCTCTCGAAACCGAAATTAACCACGAAACATTTGAAAACGAAATCCCACCCTTCCCGCTATCCATAAAAAAAGAATCTGTCGAAACAGAAACAACTACCAGCCGCAACCAAGAAAAAAATACCTTCGAAAGAAAACCCAAATCATGAACCTCTCGAAACCGAAATTAACCACGAAACTTTCGAAAACGAAATCCCACCCTTCCCGCTAACCATAAAACAATAATCTGGAGAAACAGAAAAATAACCAAGGAAATTAAACCAACGAAAGAAAACCCAACTCATGAACCTCTCGAAACAAAAATTAACAAAGCACCTTTCAAAAACGAAATCCCACCCTTCCCGCTATCCATAAAACAAGAATCTGTCGAAACAGAAACAACTACCATCCGCAACGAAGAAAAAGGTACCTTCGAAAGAAAACCCAACTCATGAACCTCTCGAAACAAATATTAACCAAGAACCTTTCGAAAACAAAATCCCACCCTTCCCGCTATCCATAAAACAAGAATCTTTCGCAACAGAAACAACTACCAGTCGCAACCAAGAAAAAAATAACTTCGAAAGAAAACCCAATTCAGCAACCTTTCGAAAAAAAAATTAACCAAGAACCTTTCGAAAACGAAATTCCATAATATAAGAATAAGATACCTCCCAAGAAGAAAAAGATACCTTCCAAAGAAAACCCAACTCATCAACGTCTCGAAAGCAAAATCAACCAAGAACCTTTCGAAAACGAAATCCCACCCTTCCCGTTATCCATAAAACAAGAATCTGTCGCAACAGAAACAACTACCAGCCGCAACGAAGAAAAAGATAACTTCGAAAGAAAACCAACTCATCAACGTCTCGAAACAAAAATTAGCCAAAAACCTTTCTAACACGAAATACCACCCTTCCCGCTGTCCATAAAACAAGAATCTGTCGAAACAGAAACAACTACCATCCGCAACCAAGAAAAACATACCTTCGAAAGAAAACCCAACTCATCAACCTCTCGAAACAAAAATTAGCCAAGAACATTTCGAAAACGAAATCCAACCCTTCCCGCTACCCATAAATTAAGAATATGTCGAAAGAGAAACAACTACCAGCCGCAGCCAAGAAAAACAAACCTACGAAAGTAAGCCAAACTAGCCAAACTCTCGAAACAAAAATTAACCAAGAATATTTCGAAAACGAAATCCCACACTTCCCGCTATCCATTAAACAAGAATCTGTCGAAACAGAAACAACTACCATCCGCAACCAAGAAACAGATACCTTCCAAAAAATCCCAACTCATCAACCTCTCGAAAGCAAAATTAACCGAGAACCTTTCGAAAATGATATCCCACCCTTCCCGCTATCCATAAAACAAGAATCTGTCGAAACAGAAACAACTACCATCCGCAACGAAGAAAAAGGTACCTTCAAAAGAAAACCCAACTCATGAACCTCTCGAAACAAATATTAACCAAGAACCTTTCGAAAACAAAATCCCACCCTTCCCGCTATCCATAAAACAAGAATCTTTCGCAACAGAAACAACTACCAGTCGCAACCAAGAAAAAAATACCTTCGAAAGAAAACCGAATTCAGCAGCCTTCCGAAAAAAACAATTAACCAAGAACCTTTCGAAAACGAAATTCCACCCTTCCCGCTAGCCATAACATAAGAATCTGTCGCAACAAAACAACTACCAGCCGTATCCAAAATTAACCATTAACCTTTCGAAAACGAAATCCCACCTTTCCCGCTATCCGTAAAAGAAGAATCTGGCGAAACAGAAAACACTACGTTCCATTACCAAGGAAAACAAACCTACGTAAGAAAACCAAACTCATCAACCTCTCGAAACAACAATTAACCAAGCACCTTTCGAAAGCGAAACCCCACCCTACCCTCTATCCGTAAAACAAGCATTTGTCGAAACAGAAACAACTACCATCCGCAACCATGAAAAAGATAACTTCAAAAGAGAACCCAACTCATGAACCTCTCGAAACCGAAATTAACCACGAAACATTTGAAAACGAAATCCCACCCTTCCCGCTATCCATAAAAAAAGAATCTGTCGAAACAGAAACAACTACCAGCCGCAACCAAGAAAAAAATACCTTCGAAAGAAAACCCAAATCATGAACCTCTCGAAACCGAAATTAACCACGAAACTTTCGAAAACGAAATCCCACCCTTCCCGCTAACCATAAAACAATAATCTGGAGAAACAGAAAAATAACCAAGGAAATTAAACCAACGAAAGAAAACCCAACTCATGAACCTCTCGAAACAAAAATTAACAAAGCACCTTTCAAAAACGAAATCCCACCCTTCCCGCTACCCATAAAACACCAATATGTCGAAACAGAAACAACTACCATCCGCAACCAAGAAAAAGATACCTTCAAAAGAAAACCCAACTAATCAACCTCTCGAAAAAAAATTAACCAAGAACCTTTCGAAAACGAAATCCCACCCTTCCCACTATCCATAAAACAAGAATCTGTCGAAACAGAAACAACTACCATCCGCAACGAAGAAAAAGGTACCTTCGAAAGAAAACCCAACTCATGAACCTCTCGAAACAAATATTAACCAAGAACCTTTCGAAAACGAAATTCCACCCTTCCCGCTAGCCATAATATAAGAATCTGTCGCAACAAAACAACTACCAGCCGTATCCAAAATTAACCATTAACCTTTCGAAAACGAAATCCCACCCTTCCCGCTATCCGTAAAAGAAGAATCTTGCGAAACAGAAAACACTACGTTCCATTACCAAGGAAAACAAACCTACGTAAGAAAACCCAACTCATCAACCTCTCGAAACAACAATTAACCAAGCACATTTCGAAAGCGGAATCCCACCCTACCCGCTATCCGTAAAACAAGCATTTGTCGAAACAGAAACAACTACCATCCGCAACCAAGAAAAAGAAACCGCGAATGAAAACCCAAATCACGAACCTCTCGAAACCGAAATTAACCACGAAACATTTGAAAACGAAATCCCACCCTTCCCGCTATCCCTAAAACAAGAATCTGTCGAAACAGAAACAACTACCAGCCGCAACCAAGAAAAAAATACCTTCGAAAGAAAACCCAAATCATGAAACTCTCGAAACCGAAATTAACCACGAAACTTTCGAAAACTAAATCCGAACCTTCCCGCTAACCATAAAACAATAATCTGGAGAAACAGAAACATAACCAAGGTAATTAAACCAACGAAAGAAAACCCAACTCATGAACCTCTCGAAACAAAAATTAACAAAGCACCTTTCAAAAACGAAATCCCACCCTTCCCGCTACCCATAAAACACCAATATGTCGCAACAGAAACAACTACCATCCGCAACGAAGAAAAAGATAACTTCGACAGAAATCCCAACACATTAACCTCTCGAGACCAAAGTTAACCAAGAACCTTTCGAAAACGAAATCCCACCCTTCCCGATATCCATAAAACAAGAATCTGGCGAAACAGAAACAACTACCATCCGCAAACAAGAAAAACATACCTTCGAAAGAAAACCCAACTCATGAACCTCCCGAAACTGAAATCAATCACGTAACTTTCGAAAACGAAATCCCACCCTTCCCGCTATCCATAAAACAAGAACCTGGATAAACAGAAACAACTGCTTTCCATAACCAAGGAAATTAAACCTACGAAAGAAAACCCAACTCACCAACCTCTCGAAATAAAAATTAACAAAGCACCTTTCGAAGACGAAATCCTACTCCTCCCGCTATCCATTAAACAAGAATCTATCGAAACAGAAACAACTACCAGCCGCAACCAAGAAAAAAATACCTTCGAAAGAAAACCCAACTCATGCACCTCTCGAAACCGAAATTAACCACGAAACTTTCGAAAACGAAAACCCACCCTTCCCGTTAACCATAAAACAACAATCTGGAGAAACAGAAACAACTGCCTTCTATAACCAAGGAAATTAAACCTACAAAAGGAAACCCAAGTCATCAACCTCTCGAAACAGAAATTAACAAAGCACCTTTCGAAAACGAAATCCCACCCTTCCCGCTACCCATAAATTATGAATATGTCGAAACAGAAACAACTACCATCCGCAACCAAGAAAAAGATACCTTCAAAAGAAAACCCAACTCATCAACCTCTCGAAACAAAAATTAACCAAGAACCTTTCGAAAACGAAATCCCACCCTTCCCGCTATCCATAAAACAAGAATCTGTCTCAACAGAAACAACTACCAGCCGCAACCAAGAAAAAAATACTTTCAAAACAAAACCCAATTCAGCAACCTTTCGAAAAAAAATGAAACAAGAACCTTTCGAAAACGAAACCCCACCCTTCCCACTATCCATAACACAAGAATCTGTCGCAACAGAAACAACTACCAGCCGCAGCCAAGAAAAACAAACCTACGAAGTAAGCTCAACTGGCCAAACTCTCGAAACAAAAATTAACCAAGAATCTTTCGAAAACGAAATCCCACCCTTCCCGCTATCCATAAAACAAGAATCATTCGAAACAGAAACAACTACCATCCGCAACCAAGAAAAAGATACCTTCAAAAGAAAACCCAACTCATCAACGTCTCGAAACAAAAATTAGCCAAAAACCTTTCTAACACGAAATACCACCCTTCCCGCTGTCCATAAAACAAGAATCTGTCGAAACAGAAACAACTACCATCCGACACGAAGAAAAAGATAACTTTGACAGAAATCCCAACACATCAACCTCTCGAGACCAAAATTAACGAAGAACCTTTCGAAAACGAAATCCCACCCTTCCCGCTATCCATAAAACAAGAATATGGCAAAACAGAAACAACTACCATCCGCAACCAAGAAAAAGATACCTTCGAAAGAAAACCCAACTCATGAACCTCTCGAAACTGAAATTAACCACGTAACTTTCGAAAACGAAATCCCACCCTTCCCGCTATCCATAAAACAAGAACCTGGAGAAACAGAAACAACTGCTTTCCATAACCAAGGAAATTAAACCTACGAAAGAAAACCCAACTCACCAACCTCTCGAAACAAAAATTAACTAAGCACCTTTCGAAAACGAAATCCTACTCCTCCCGCTATCCATTAAACAAGAATCTATCGAAGCAGAAACAACTACCATCCTCAACCAAGAATAAGATACCTTCGAAAGAAAACCCAACTCATCAACCTCTCGAAACAAAAATTAGCCAAGAACATTTCGAAAACGAAATCCCACCCTTCCCGCTACCCATAAATTAAGAATATGTCGAAAGAGAAACAACTACCAGCCGCAGCCAAGAAAAACAAACCTACGAAAGTAAGCCAAACTAGCCAAACTCTCGAAACAAAAATTAACCAAGAATCTTTCGAAAACGAAATCCCACCCTTCCCGCTATCCATTAAACAAGAATCTGTCGAAACAGAAACAACTACCATCCGCAACCAAGAAAAAGATACCTTCAAAAGAAAACCCAACTCATGAACCTCTCGAAACCGAAATTAACCACGAAACATTTGAAAACGAAATCCCACCCTTCCCGCTATCCATAAAAAAAGAATCTGTCGAAACAGAAACAACTACCAGCCGCAACCAAGAAAAAAATACCTTCGAAAGAAAACCCAAATCATGAACCTCTCGAAACCGAAATTAACCACGAAACTTTCGAAAACGAAATCCCACCCTTCCCGCTAACCATAAAACAATAATCTGGAGAAACAGAAAAATAACCAAGGAAATTAAACCAACGAAAGAAAACCCAACTCATGAACCTCTCGAAACAAAAATTAACAAAGCACCTTTCAAAAACGAAATCCCACCCTTCCCGCTATCCATAAAACAAGAATCTGTCGAAACAGAAACAACTACCATCCGCAACGAAGAAAAAGGTACCTTCGAAAGAAAACCCAACTCATGAACCTCTCGAAACAAATATTAACCAAGAACCTTTCGAAAACAAAATCCCACCCTTCCCGCTATCCATAAAACAAGAATCTTTCGCAACAGAAACAACTACCAGTCGCAACCAAGAAAAAAATAACTTCGAAAGAAAACCCAATTCAGCAACCTTTCGAAAAAAAAATTAACCAAGAACCTTTCGAAAACGAAATTCCATAATATAAGAATAAGATACCTCCCAAGAAGAAAAAGATACCTTCCAAAGAAAACCCAACTCATCAACGTCTCGAAAGCAAAATCAACCAAGAACCTTTCGAAAACGAAATCCCACCCTTCCCGTTATCCATAAAACAAGAATCTGTCGCAACAGAAACAACTACCAGCCGCAACGAAGAAAAAGATAACTTCGAAAGAAAACCAACTCATCAACGTCTCGAAACAAAAATTAGCCAAAAACCTTTCTAACACGAAATACCACCCTTCCCGCTGTCCATAAAACAAGAATCTGTCGAAACAGAAACAACTACCATCCGCAACCAAGAAAAACATACCTTCGAAAGAAAACCCAACTCATCAACCTCTCGAAACAA
This sequence comes from Maratus speciosus, assembly GCA_963932465.1. Classification (NCBI taxonomy): domain Eukaryota; kingdom Metazoa; phylum Arthropoda; class Arachnida; order Araneae; family Salticidae; genus Maratus; species Maratus speciosus. The sequence continues at coordinate 287,377,734 of OZ010800.1, read as the reverse complement.
AAATTAGCCAAGAACATTTCGAAAACGAAATCCAACCCTTCCCGCTACCCATAAATTAAGAATATGTCGAAAGAGAAACAACTACCAGCCGCAGCCAAGAAAAACAAACCTACGAAAGTAAGCCAAACTAGCCAAACTCTCGAAACAAAAATTAACCAAGAATATTTCGAAAACGAAATCCCACACTTCCCGCTATCCATTAAACAAGAATCTGTCGAAACAGAAACAACTACCATCCGCAACCAAGAAACAGATACCTTCCAAAAAATCCCAACTCATCAACCTCTCGAAAGCAAAATTAACCGAGAACCTTTCGAAAATGATATCCCACCCTTCCCGCTATCCATAAAACAAGAATCTGTCGAAACAGAAACAACTACCATCCGCAACGAAGAAAAAGGTACCTTCAAAAGAAAACCCAACTCATGAACCTCTCGAAACAAATATTAACCAAGAACCTTTCGAAAACAAAATCCCACCCTTCCCGCTATCCATAAAACAAGAATCTTTCGCAACAGAAACAACTACCAGTCGCAACCAAGAAAAAAATACCTTCGAAAGAAAACCGAATTCAGCAGCCTTCCGAAAAAAACAATTAACCAAGAACCTTTCGAAAACGAAATTCCACCCTTCCCGCTAGCCATAACATAAGAATCTGTCGCAACAAAACAACTACCAGCCGTATCCAAAATTAACCATTAACCTTTCGAAAACGAAATCCCACCTTTCCCGCTATCCGTAAAAGAAGAATCTGGCGAAACAGAAAACACTACGTTCCATTACCAAGGAAAACAAACCTACGTAAGAAAACCAAACTCATCAACCTCTCGAAACAACAATTAACCAAGCACCTTTCGAAAGCGAAACCCCACCCTACCCTCTATCCGTAAAACAAGCATTTGTCGAAACAGAAACAACTACCATCCGCAACCATGAAAAAGATAACTTCAAAAGAGAACCCAACTCATGAACCTCTCGAAACCGAAATTAACCACGAAACATTTGAAAACGAAATCCCACCCTTCCCGCTATCCATAAAAAAAGAATCTGTCGAAACAGAAACAACTACCAGCCGCAACCAAGAAAAAAATACCTTCGAAAGAAAACCCAAATCATGAACCTCTCGAAACAAAAATTAACAAAGCACCTTTCAAAAACGAAATCCCACCCTTCCCGCTACCCATAAAACACCAATATGTCGAAACAGAAACAACTACCATCCGCAACCAAGAAAAAGATACCTTCAAAAGAAAACCCAACTAATCAACCTCTCGAAAAAAAATTAACCAAGAACCTTTCGAAAACGAAATCCCACCCTTCCCACTATCCATAAAACAAGAATCTGTCGAAACAGAAACAACTACCATCCGCAACGAAGAAAAAGGTACCTTCGAAAGAAAACCCAACTCATGAACCTCTCGAAACAAATATTAACCAAGAACCTTTCGAAAACGAAATTCCACCCTTCCCGCTAGCCATAATATAAGAATCTGTCGCAACAAAACAACTACCAGCCGTATCCAAAATTAACCATTAACCTTTCGAAAACGAAATCCCACCCTTCCCGCTATCCGTAAAAGAAGAATCTTGCGAAACAGAAAACACTACGTTCCATTACCAAGGAAAACAAACCTACGTAAGAAAACCCAACTCATCAACCTCTCGAAACAACAATTAACCAAGCACATTTCGAAAGCGGAATCCCACCCTACCCGCTATCCGTAAAACAAGCATTTGTCGAAACAGAAACAACTACCATCCGCAACCAAGAAAAAGAAACCGCGAATGAAAACCCAAATCACGAACCTCTCGAAACCGAAATTAACCACGAAACATTTGAAAACGAAATCCCACCCTTCCCGCTATCCCTAAAACAAGAATCTGTCGAAACAGAAACAACTACCAGCCGCAACCAAGAAAAAAATACCTTCGAAAGAAAACCCAAATCATGAAACTCTCGAAACCGAAATTAACCACGAAACTTTCGAAAACTAAATCCGAACCTTCCCGCTAACCATAAAACAATAATCTGGAGAAACAGAAACATAACCAAGGTAATTAAACCAACGAAAGAAAACCCAACTCATGAACCTCTCGAAACAAAAATTAACAAAGCACCTTTCAAAAACGAAATCCCACCCTTCCCGCTACCCATAAAACACCAATATGTCGCAACAGAAACAACTACCATCCGCAACGAAGAAAAAGATAACTTCGACAGAAATCCCAACACATTAACCTCTCGAGACCAAAGTTAACCAAGAACCTTTCGAAAACGAAATCCCACCCTTCCCGATATCCATAAAACAAGAATCTGGCGAAACAGAAACAACTACCATCCGCAAACAAGAAAAACATACCTTCGAAAGAAAACCCAACTCATGAACCTCCCGAAACTGAAATCAATCACGTAACTTTCGAAAACGAAATCCCACCCTTCCCGCTATCCATAAAACAAGAACCTGGATAAACAGAAACAACTGCTTTCCATAACCAAGGAAATTAAACCTACGAAAGAAAACCCAACTCACCAACCTCTCGAAATAAAAATTAACAAAGCACCTTTCGAAGACGAAATCCTACTCCTCCCGCTATCCATTAAACAAGAATCTATCGAAACAGAAACAACTACCAGCCGCAACCAAGAAAAAAATACCTTCGAAAGAAAACCCAACTCATGCACCTCTCGAAACCGAAATTAACCACGAAACTTTCGAAAACGAAAACCCACCCTTCCCGTTAACCATAAAACAACAATCTGGAGAAACAGAAACAACTGCCTTCTATAACCAAGGAAATTAAACCTACAAAAGGAAACCCAAGTCATCAACCTCTCGAAACAGAAATTAACAAAGCACCTTTCGAAAACGAAATCCCACCCTTCCCGCTACCCATAAATTATGAATATGTCGAAACAGAAACAACTACCATCCGCAACCAAGAAAAAGATACCTTCAAAAGAAAACCCAACTCATCAACCTCTCGAAACAAAAATTAACCAAGAACCTTTCGAAAACGAAATCCCACCCTTCCCGCTATCCATAAAACAAGAATCTGTCTCAACAGAAACAACTACCAGCCGCAACCAAGAAAAAAATACTTTCAAAACAAAACCCAATTCAGCAACCTTTCGAAAAAAAATGAAACAAGAACCTTTCGAAAACGAAACCCCACCCTTCCCACTATCCATAACACAAGAATCTGTCGCAACAGAAACAACTACCAGCCGCAGCCAAGAAAAACAAACCTACGAAGTAAGCTCAACTGGCCAAACTCTCGAAACAAAAATTAACCAAGAATCTTTCGAAAACGAAATCCCACCCTTCCCGCTATCCATAAAACAAGAATCATTCGAAACAGAAACAACTACCATCCGCAACCAAGAAAAAGATACCTTCAAAAGAAAACCCAACTCATCAACGTCTCGAAACAAAAATTAGCCAAAAACCTTTCTAACACGAAATACCACCCTTCCCGCTGTCCATAAAACAAGAATCTGTCGAAACAGAAACAACTACCATCCGACACGAAGAAAAAGATAACTTTGACAGAAATCCCAACACATCAACCTCTCGAGACCAAAATTAACGAAGAACCTTTCGAAAACGAAATCCCACCCTTCCCGCTATCCATAAAACAAGAATATGGCAAAACAGAAACAACTACCATCCGCAACCAAGAAAAAGATACCTTCGAAAGAAAACCCAACTCATGAACCTCTCGAAACTGAAATTAACCACGTAACTTTCGAAAACGAAATCCCACCCTTCCCGCTATCCATAAAACAAGAACCTGGAGAAACAGAAACAACTGCTTTCCATAACCAAGGAAATTAAACCTACGAAAGAAAACCCAACTCACCAACCTCTCGAAACAAAAATTAACTAAGCACCTTTCGAAAACGAAATCCTACTCCTCCCGCTATCCATTAAACAAGAATCTATCGAAGCAGAAACAACTACCATCCTCAACCAAGAATAAGATACCTTCGAAAGAAAACCCAACTCATCAACCTCTCGAAACAAAAATTAGCCAAGAACATTTCGAAAACGAAATCCCACCCTTCCCGCTACCCATAAATTAAGAATATGTCGAAAGAGAAACAACTACCAGCCGCAGCCAAGAAAAACAAACCTACGAAAGTAAGCCAAACTAGCCAAACTCTCGAAACAAAAATTAACCAAGAATCTTTCGAAAACGAAATCCCACCCTTCCCGCTATCCATTAAACAAGAATCTGTCGAAACAGAAACAACTACCATCCGCAACCAAGAAAAAGATACCTTCAAAAGAAAACCCAACTCATGAACCTCTCGAAACAAATATTAACCAAGAACCTTTCGAAAACAAAATCCCACCCTTCCCGCTATCCATAAAACAAGAATCTTTCGCAACAGAAACAACTACCAGTCGCAACCAAGAAAAAAATACCTTCGAAAGAAAACCCAATTCAGCAACCTTTCGAAAAAAAAAATTAACCAAGAACCTTTCGAAAACGAAATTCCACCCTTCCCGCTAGCCATAACATAAGAATCTGTCGCAACAAAACAACTACCAGCCGTATCCAAAATTAACCATTAACCTTTCGAAAACGAAATCCCACCCTTCCCGCTATCCGTAAAAAAAGAATCTGGCGAAACAGAAAACACTACGTTCCATGACCAAGGAAAACAAACCTACGTAAGAAAACCCAACTCATCAACCTCTCGAAACAACACTTAACCAAGCACCTTTCGAAAGCGAAACCCCACCCTACCCTCTATCCGTAAAACAAGCATTTGTCGAAACAGAAACAACTACCATCCGCAACCAAGAAAAAGATACCTTCAAAAGAGAACCCAACTCATGAACCTCTCGAAACCGATATTAACCACGAAACATTTGAAAACGAAATCCCACCCTTCCCGCTATCCATAAAACAAGAATCTGTCGAAACAGAAACAACTACCAGCCGCAACCAAGAAAAAAATACCTTCGAAAGAAAACCCAAATCATGAACCTCTCGAAACCGAAATTAACCACGAAACTTTCGAAAACGAAATCCCACCCTTCCCGCTAACCATAAAACAATAATCTGGAGAAACAGAAAAATAACCAAGGAAATTAAACCAACGAAAGAAAACCCAACTCATGAAACTGTCGAAACAAAAATTAACAAAGCACCTTTCAAAAACGAAATCCCACCCTTCCCGCTACCCATAAAACACCAATATGTCGCAACAGAAACAACTACCATCCGCAACGAAGAAAAAGATAACTTCGACAGAAATCCCAACACATCAACCTCTCGAGACCAAAGTTAACCAAGGACCTTTCGAAAACAAAATCCCACCCTTCCCGCTATCCATAAAAAAAGAATCTGTCTCAACAGAAACAACTACCAGCCGCAACGAAGAAAAAGATAACTTCGAAAGAAAACCAACTCATCAACCTCTCGAAACAAAAATTAGCCAAAAACCTTTCTAACACGAAATACCACCCTACCCGCTGTCCATAAAACAAGAATCTGTCGAAACAGAAACAACTACCATCCGCAACGAAGAAAAAGATAACTTCGACAGAAATCCCAACACATCAACCTCTCGAGACCAAAGTTAACCAAGAACCATTCGAAAACGAAATCCCACCTTTCCCGCTATCCATAAAACAAGAACCTGGAGAAACAGAAACAACTGCTTTCCGTAACCAAAGAAATTAAACCTACAAAAGAAAACCCAACTCACCAACCTCTTGAAACAAAAATTAACAAAGCACATTTCGAAAACGAAATCCTACTCCTCCAGCTATCCATGAAACAAGAATCTATCGAAACAGAAACAACTACCATCCCCAACCAAGAAAAAGATACCTTCGAAAGAAAACCCAACTCATCAACCTCTCGAAACAAAAATTAGCCAAGAACCTTTCGAAAACGAAATCCCACCCTTCCCGCTATCCATAAAATAATAATCTGGAGAAACAGAAACAACTGCCTTCTATAACCAAGGAAATCAAACCTACGAAAGAAAACCCAACTCATCAACCTCTCGAAACAAAAATTAACAAAGCACCTTTCGAAAACGCAATCCCACCCTTCCCGCTACCCATAAATTAAGAATATGTCGAAACAGAAACAACTACCAGCCGCAGCCAAGAAAAACAAACCTACGAAAGTAAGCCAAACGAGCCAAACTCTCGAAACAAAAATTAACCAAGAATCTTTCGAAAACGAAATCACACGCTTCCCGCTATCCATTAAACAAGAATCTTTCGCAACAAAAACAACTACCAGTCGAAACCAAGAAAAAAATACCTTCGAAAGAAAACATAATTCAGCAACCTTTCGAAAAATAAATTAACCAAGAACCTTTCGAAAACGAAATTCCACCCTTCCCGCTAGCCATAATATAACAATCTGTCGCAACAAAACAACTACCAGCCGTATCCAAAATTAACCATTAACCTTTCGAAAACGAAACCCCACCCTACGCTATCCGTAAAACAAGCATTTGTCGAAACAGAAACAACTACCATCCGCAACCAAGAAAAAGAAACCGCGAATGAAAACCCAAATCATGAACCTCTCGAAACCGAAATTAACCACGAAACATTTGAAAACGAAATCCCACCCTTCCCGCTATCCATAAAACAAGAATCTGTCGAAACAGAAACAACTACCAGCCGCAACCAAGAAAAAAATACCTTCGAAAGAAAACCCGAATTATGAACCTCTCGAAACCGAAATTAACCACGAAACTTTCGAAAACGAAATCCGAACCTTCCCGCTAACCATAAAATAATAATCTCTAGAAACAGAAACATAACCAAGGAAATTAAACCAACGAAAGAAAACCACACTCATGAACCTCTCGAAACACAAATTAACAAAGCACCTTTCAAAAACGAAATCCCACCCTTCCCGCTACCCATAAAACACCAATATGTCGCAACAGAAAAAACCACCATCCGCAACGAAGAAAAAGATAACTTCGACAGAAATCCCAACACATCAACCTCTCGAGACCAAAGTTAACCAAGAATCTTTCGAAAACGATATCCCACCCTTCCCGATATCCATAAAACAAGAATCTGGCGAAACAGAAACAACTACCATCCGCAACCAAGAAAAAGATACCTTCGAAAGAAAACCCAACTCATGAACCTCCCGAAACTGAAATCATCCACGTAAATTTCGAAAACGAAATCCCACCCTTCCCGCTATCCATAAAACAAGAACCTGGAGAAACAGAAACAACTGCTTTCCATAACCAAGGAAATTAAATCTACGAAAGAAAACCCAACTCACCAACCTCTCGAAATAAAAATTAAGAAAGCACCTTTCGAAAACGAAATCGTACTCCTCCCGCTATCCATAAAACAAGAATCTATCGAAACAGAAACAACTACCATCCTCAACCAAGAATAACATACCTTCGAAAGAAAACCCAACTCATCAACCTCTTGAAACAAAAATTAGCCAAGAACCTTTCGAAAACGAAATCCCACCCTTCCCGCTATCCATAACACAAGAATCTGTCGCAACAGAAACAACTACCAGCCGCAACCAAGAAAAAAATACCTTCGAAAGAAAACCCAACTCATGCACCTCTCGAAACCGAAATTAACCACGAAACTTTCGAAAACGAAAACCCACCCTTCCCGCTAACCATAAAACAATAATCTGGAGAAACAGAAACAACTGCCTTCTATAACCAAGGAAATTAAACCTACGAAAGAAAACCAAACTCATCAACCTCTCGAAACAAAAATTAACAAAGCACCTTTCGAAAACGAAATCCCACCCTTCCCGCTACCCATAAATTAAGAATCTGTCGAAACAGAAAAAACTACCATCCGCAACCAAGAAAAAGATACCTTCAAAAGAAAACCCAACTCATCAAACTCTCGAAACAAAAATTAACCAAGAACCTTTCGAAAACGAAATCCCACCCTTCCCGCTATCCATAAAACAAGAATCTGTCTCAACAGAAACAACTACCAGCCGCAACCAACAAAAAAATACTTCGAAACAAAACCCAATTCAGCAACCTTTCGAAAAAAAATGAACCAAGAACCTTTCGAAAACGAAACCCCACCCTTCCCACTATCCATAACACAAGAATCTGTCGCAACAGAAACAACTACCAGCCACAGCCAAGAAAAACAAACCTACGAAGTAAGCCCAACTAGCCAAACTCTCGAAACAAAAATTAACCAAGAATCTTTCGAAAACGAAATCCCACCCTTCCCGCTATCCATAAAACAAGAACCTGGAGAAACAGAAACAACTGCTTTCCATAACCAAGGAAATTAAATCTACGAAAGAAAACCCAACTCACCAACCTCTCGAAATAAAAATGAAGAAAGCACCTTTCGAAAACGAAATCCTACTCCTCCCGCTATCCATAAAACAAGAATCTATCGAAACAGAAACAACTACCATCCTCAACCAAGAATAAGATACCTTCGAAAGAAAACCCAACTCATCAACCTCTCGAAACAAAAATTAGCCAAGAACCTTTCGAAAACGAAATCCCACCCTTCCCGCTATCCATAACACAAGAATCTGTCGCAACAGAAACAACTACCAGCCGCAACAAGAAAAAAATACCTTCGAAAGAAAACCCAACTCATGCACCTCTCGAAACCGAAATTAACCACGAAACTTTCGAAAACGAAAACCCACCCTTCCCGCTAACCATAAAACAATAATCTGGAGAAACAGAAACAACTGCCTTCTATAACCAAGGAAATTAAACCTACGAAAGAAAACCAAACTCATCAACCTCTCGAAACAAAAATTAACAAAGCACCCTTCGAAAACGAAATCCCACCCTTCCCGCTACCCATAAATTAAGAATCTGTCGAAACAGAAAAAACTACCATCCGCAACCAAGAAAAATATACCTTCAAAAGAAAACCAACTCATCAAACTCTCGAAACAAAAATTAACCAAGAACCTTTCGAAAACGAAATCCCACCCTTCCCGCTATCCATAAAACAAGAATCTGTCTCAACAGAAACAACTACCAGCCGCAGCCAAAAAAAACAAACCTACGAAGTAAGCCCAACTAGCCAAACTCTCGAAACAAAAATTAACCAAGAATCTTTCGAAAACGAATTCCCACCCTTCCCGCTATCCATTAAACAAGCATCTGTCGAAACAGAAACAACTACCATCCGCAACCAAGAAAAAGATACCTTCCAAAGAAAACCCAACTCATCAACGTCTCGAAAGCAAAATTAACCAAGAACCTTTCGAAAACGAAATCCCACCCTTCCCGCTATCCATAAAACAAGAATCTTTCGCAACAGAAACAACTACCATCTCCAACGAAGAAAAAGGTACCTTCGAAAGATAACATAACTCATGAACCTCTCGAAACAAATATTAACCAAGAACCTTTCGAAAACAAAATCCCACCCTTCCCGCTATCCATAAAACAAGAATCTTTCGCAACAGAAACAACTACCAGTCGCAACCAAGAAAAAAATACCTTCGAAAGAAAACCCAATTCAGCAACATTTCGAAAAAAAATTAACCAAGAACCTTTCGAAAACAAAATCCCACCCTTCCCGCTAGCCATAATATAAGAATCTGTCGCAACAAAACAACTACCAGCCGTAAAAAATTAACCAAGAACCTTTCGAAAACGAAATCCCACCCTTTCCGCTATCCGTAAAAGAAGAATCTTGCGAAACAGAAAACACTACCTTCCATTACCAAGGAAAACAAACCTACGAAAGAAAACCCAACTCATCAACCTCTCGAAACAAAAATTAACAAAGCACATTTCGAAAACGAAAAACCACCCTACCCGCTATCCGTAAAACATGAATTTGTCGAAACAGAAACAACTACTATCCGCAACCAAGAAAAAGATACCTTCGAAAGAAAACCCAAATCATGAACCTCTCGAAACCGAAATTAACCACGAAACTTTCGAAAACGAAATCCGAACCTTCCCGCTATGCATAAAACAAGAATCCGTCGAAACAGAAACAACTACCATTCGCAATCAAGAAAAAGATACCTTCGAAAGAAAACCCAGCTCATCAACCTCTCGAAACAAAAATTAACCAAGAAACTTTCGAAAACGAAATCCCACCCTTCCCGCTACCCATAAAACAAGAATCTGTCGAAACAGAAACAACAACCATCCGCAACCAAGGAAAAGATACCTTCGAAAGAAAACCCAAATCATGAACCTCTCGAAACCGAAATTAACCACGAAACTTTCGAAAACGAAATCCGAACCTTCCCGCTAACCATAAAACAATAATCTGGAGAAACAGAAACATAACCAAGGAAATTAAACCAACGAAAGAAAACCCAACTCATGAACCTCTCGAAACAAAAATTAACAAAGCACCTTTCAAAAACGAAATCCCACCCTTCCCGCTACCCATAAATCACCAATATGTCGCAACAGAAACAACTACCATCCGCAACGAAGAAAAAGATAACTTCGACAGAAATCCCAACACATCAACCTCTCGAGACCAAAGTTAACCAAGGACCTTTCGAAAACAAAATCCCACCCTTCCCGATATCCATAAAACAAGAATCTGGCGAAACAGAAACAACTACTATCCGCAACCAAGAAAAAGATACCTTCAAAAGAAAACCCAACTCATGAACCTCTCGAAACCGAAATTAACCACGAATCTTTCGAAAACCAAATCCCACCCTTCCCGCTATCCATAAAACAAGAATCTGCCGAAACAGAAACAACTACCATCCGCAACCAAGAAAAATATACCTTCGGAAGAAAACCCAACTCATGAACCTCTCGAAACAAATATTAACCAAGAACCTTTCGAAAAAAAAATCCCACCCTTCCCGCTATCCATAAAACAAGAATCTTTCGCAACAGAAACAAATACCTGTCGCAACCAAGAAAAAAATACCTTCGAAAGAAAACCCAATTCAGCAACCTTTCGAAAAAAAAATTAACCAAGAACCTTTCGAAAACGAAATTCCACCCTTCCCGCTAGCCATAATATAAGAATCTGTCGCAACAAAACAACTACCAGCCGTATCCAAAATTAACCATTAACCTTTCGAAAACGAAATCCACCCTTCCCGCTTTCCGTAAAAGAAGAATCTGGCGAAACAGAAAACACTACGTTCCATTACCATGGAAAACAAACCTACGTAAGAAAACCCAACTCATCAACCTCTCGAAACAACAATTAACCAAGCACCTTTCGAAAGCGAAACCCCACCCTACCCGCTATAAGTAAAACAAGCATTTGTCGAAACAGAAACAACTACCAACCGCAACCAAGAAAAAGAAACCGCGAAAGAAAACCCAAATCATGAACCTCTCGAAACCGAAATGAACCACGAAACATTTGAAAACGAAATCCCACCCTTCCCGCTATCCATAAAAAAAGAATCTGTCGAAACAGAAACAACTACCAGCCGCATCGAAGAAAAAAATACCTTCGAAAGAAAACCCAAATCATGAACCTCTCGAAACCGAAATTAACCACGAAACTTTCGAAAACGAAATCCGACCCTTCCCGCTAACCATAAAACAATAATCTGGAGAAACAGAAACATAACCAAGGAAATTAAACCAACGAAAGAAAACCCAACTCATGAACCTCTCGAAACAAAAATTAACAAAGCACCTTTCAAAAACGAAATCCCACCCTTCCCGCTACCCATGAAACACCAATATATCGAAACAGAAACAAGTACCATCCGCAACCAAGAAAAAGATACCTTCAAAAGAAAACCCAACACATCAACCTCTCGAGACCAAAGTTAACCAAGAACCTTTCGAAAACGAAATCTCACCCTTCCCGCTATCTATAAAAAAAGAATCTGGAGAAACAGAAACAACTGCTTTCCATAACCAAGGAAATTAAACCTACGAAAGAAAACCCAACTCACCAACCTCTAGAAACAAAAATTAACAAAGCACCTTTCGAAAACGAAATCCTACTCCTCCCGCTATCCATAAAACAAGAATCTATCGAAACAGAAACAACTACCATCCTCAACCAAGAATAAGATACCTTCGAAAGAAAACCCAACTCATCAACCTCTCGAAACACAAATTAGCCAAGAACCTTTCGAAAACGAAATCCCACCCTTCCCGCTATCCATAACACAAGAATCTGTCGCAACAGAAACAACTACCAGTCGCAACCAAGAAAAAAATGCCTTCGAAAGAAAACCCAACTCATGCACCTCTCGAAACCGAAATTAACCACGAAACTTTCGAAAACGAAAACCCACCCTTCCCGCTAACCATAAAACAATAATCTGGAGAAACAGAAACAACTGCTTTCTATAACCAAGGAAATTAAACCTACGAAAGAAAGCCCAACTCATCAACCTCTCGAAACAAATATTAACAAAGCACCTTTCGAAAACGAAATCCCACCCTTCCCGCTACCCATAAATTAAGAATATGTCGAAACAGAAACAACTACCATCCGCAACCAAGAAAAAGATACCTTCAAAAGAAAACCCAACTCATCAACCTCTCGAAACAAAAATTAACCAAGAACCTTTCGAAAACGAAATCCCACCCTTCCCGCTATCCATAAAACAAGAATCTGTCTCAACAGAAACAACTACCAGCCGCAACCAAGAAAAAAATACCTTCGAAACAAAACCCAATTCAGCAACCTTTCGAAAAAAAAATGAACCAAGAACCTTTCGAAAACGAAACCCAACCCTTCCCACTATCCATAACACAAGAATCTGTCGAAACAGAAACAACTACCATCCGCAACCAAGAAAAAGAAACCGCGAAAGAAAACCCAAATCATGAACCTCTCGAAACCGAAATTAACCACGAAACATTTGAAAACGAAATCCGACCCTTCCCGCTAACCATAAAACAATAATCTGGAGAAACAGAAACATAACCAAGGAAATTAAACCAACGAAAGAAAACCCAACTCATGAACCTCTCGAAACAAAAATTAACAAAGCACCTTTCAAAAACGAAATCTCACCCTTCCCGCTATCCATAAAACAAGAATCTGTCGCAGCAGAAACAACTACCAGCCGCAACGAAGAAAAAGATAACTTCGAAAGAAAACCAACTCATCAACCTCTCGAAACAAAAATTAGCCAAAAACCTTTCTAACACGAAATCCTACCCTTCCCGCTTTCCATAAAACAAGAATCTGGCGAAACAGAAACAACTACCATCCGCAACCAAGTAAAAGATACCTTCGAAAGAAAACCCAACTCATGCACCTCTCGAAACCGAAATTAACCACGAAACTTTCGAAAACGGAAACCCACCCTTCCCACTATCCATAACACAAGAATCTTTCGCAACAGAAACAACTACCAGCCGCAGCCAAGAAAAACAATCCTACGAAGTAAGCCCAACTAGCCAAACTCTCGAAACAAAAATTAACCAAGAATCTTTCGAAAACGAAATCCCACCCTTCCCGCTATCCATTAAACAAGAATCTGTCGAAACAGAAACAACTACCATCCGCAACCAAGAAAAAGATACCTTCCAAAGAAAACCCAACTCATCAACGTCTCGAAAGCAAAATTAACCAAGAACCTTTCGAAAACGAAATCCCACCCTTCCCGCTATCCATAAAACAAGAATCTGTTGAAACAGAAACAACTACCATCTCCAACGAAGAAAAAGGTACCTTCGAAAGAAAACCCAACTCATGAACCTCTCGAAACAAATATTAACCAAGAACCTTTCGAAAACAAAATCCCACCCTTCCCGCTATCCATAAAACAAGAATCTTTCGCAACAGAAACAACTACCAGTCGCAACCAAGAAAAAAATACCTTCGAAAGAAAACCCAATTCAGCAACCTTTCGAAAAAAAATTAACCAAGAACCTTTCGAAAACAAAATCCCACCCTTCCCGCTAGCCATAATATAAGAATCTGTCGCAACAAAACAACTACCAGCCGTAATAAATTAACCAAGAACCTTTCGAAAACGAAATCCCACCCTTTCCGCTATCCGTAAAAGAAGAATCTGGCGAAATAGAAAAAACTACCTTCCATTACCAAGGAAAACAAACCTACGAAAGAAAACCCAACTCATCAACCTCTCGAAACAAAAATTAACCAAGCACCTTTCGAAAACGAAAAACCACCCTACCCGCTATCCATAAAACATGAATTTGTCGAAACAGAAACAACTACTATCCGCAACCAAGAAAAATATACCTTCAAAAGAAAACCCAGCTCATGAACCTCTCGAAACCGAAATTAACCACGAATCTTTCGAGAACCAAATCCCACCCTTTCCGCTATCCATAAAACAAGAATCTGTCGAAACAGAAACAACTACCATTCGCAATCAAGAAAAAGATACCTTCGAAAGAAAACCCAACTCATCAACCTCTCGAAACAAAAATTAACCAAAAACCTTTCGAAAACGAAATCCCACCCTTCCCGCTACCCATAAAACAAGAATCTGTCGAAACAGAAACAACTACCATCCACAACCAAGGAAAAGATACCTTCGAAAGAAAACCCAACTCATCAACCTATCGAAAAAAATATTAACCAAGAACCTTTCGAAAACGAAACCCCACCCTTCCCGCTATCCATAAAACAAGAATCTGTCGAAACAGAAACAACTACCATCCGCAACCAAGAAAAATATACCTTCGGAAGAAAACCCAACTCATGAACCTGTTGAAACAAAAATTATCCAAGATCCTTTCGAAAACGAAATCCCACCCTTCCCGCTATCTATAACATAAGAATCTGTCGCAACAGAAACAACTACCAGCCGCAACCGAGAAAAATACCTTCGAAAGAAAACCCAATTCAGCAACCTTTCGAAAATAATATGAAGTAAGAACCTTTTGAAAACGAAATCCCACTCTTCCCGCTAGCCGTAATGTAAGAATATGTCGCAACAAAAACAACTACCAGCCGTATCCAAGAAAAAGGAACCTTCCAAAGAAAACCCAACTCATGAACCTCTCGAAACAAATATTAGCCAAGAACCTTTCTAAAACGAAATCCCACCCTTCCCGCTATCCATAAAACAAGAAAAGTTCTTTAATAATACAAAGCCGTTTTAATTATAGTAAATACTAATTTATTACATTTATATCGCAAATGTTGAACAAAAAGTTGCATTAAATTTCTATAAACAATTACTAAGTGATAGATGCTCCTTAACTATGAAACGTTTATGAATATTTTTGACTTCCAAAAGCTAATTGAAAAACAACAGCGACACCTAAAATTTAAGGACAATTACAAACAAGATATAAAATTAAAGCTCTTTTAGAGGCAGTTACAAATTAATTGCTTATTTTTATGTATTTGGAATTATTCTTATATTTATAATTTATGTGTCTAATTATACGTAAATATGTTGAATATTCCCCCTTTTTTTAAACAAATTATTTTTTATTAGCTTGTGTCGCCATCTAGACTACATGCGCAACAATATATTTATAAAGCAATGCTTGATATTCGCGTCAAGTGAATTTACCGGCCACTTAAAATTATATGTTTGCCGGTCAAAGGGAGTCAACATGAACCCCTCAGATAGGAATGGGTCTGAGAAAACATCACGGTCTTCCCCGTTCTTGCCATAAGTATGGGTTAGACGAGGTTAGAGCAGCAAATAAGAACCTTTTTTTTTCTTTTTTGAAATAACACCAGTTCTTGTTCAATTCTCACTATACATAAATCGACCTTAAATTTCTTAAGTAATACCGTAATCTCGTAATAAGTCCCTGTAAAACCTACAACATGCTAAATAGCTTTTAAAATATTTCTTTGATGAGTTTACTTTAATAAAACCTCGAATTGATAAGTCAATGTCAAACTTCAATATGCTTAGTTGACTTTAATAAGTCTTTATACAGATTTTATTAAATCTGTTTGCTTTAAGAGTTAAGTTGAGCTCGTTCTCAGCTATGCTGAAAGTTGATTAATTATGAGTCTATTAATTAAGAAACTTTTGTGTTTTCCCGACTGTAAAGATCTTTTATTATAAACTGTTAATTATTTCTACTATGGAATGGATATTTACCTCGACCTCCCTGTTTAGTGTTCCTTATTTACGTGAGATGTCCGGATTTTTTGGAATCCAAGATTTTTATCGCGTAACCACTGCACGGTATATCAATAGTCCCGCTTTTTTCATGATGCACAAATTCTTTTATTCACATGTTATTCGTTAATCTACATCGATGTGAACTTAAAACGGCAAAACCTATGAAAACAGAACCTATTTATGTTTATAGTTCCATTCAAAGGAATATTTTACACATCTACCTGCCTAGAAGAAAAGTTGTCTAAAACTTTTCTTGCGTTCCTTAGCGATTCTGTTTTTACAAGTTTTACTGTGTTTTGTTCAGCAAATCCTGTTTAAGCGGAACTTTGTTTATAATGGAATTATGCGTAAAATAAAAAATTTCACTATCCCTACGATAGAATTATTACAATTATACCCGCTAAATTGGAATTTTGATTTAGCCCCGAACGATTCCGCGTTCACTGGTTTTACTCTATAAAATTGCTATGTTAGTTTAGTATAATAAAATCTGCTAAGACAAAAAAACAAGGGACAGGTGAAAAATCCCTTTTAAACAGACTTTCGTCTTAGAAGGTATATAATTGTATGGTATTCCTAGCGTAGGGGCAGTGACATATTTACATTTAAGACAGGAATCCATTATAGGCAGGTTTCGTTTTCATAGGGTTTACTGTATTTTTATGTCCTAATTTAGAAGCCATTTTTCCGCTTTTTTATTGTCTTCCTGTCCAACTCTTGGCAATACTGTATTTGACAATACTATCCCTTATTTACAGACCAACAATCAGCTACTAGTAGCGACGAACCAGGTATTATTCCTTTAATGTATACTAGGTAATCCAACCCGGACACCCCGGGCCACAGAATATAAAGAAAAAAACTTTTTTAATATTAATCTATTTTTCTTATATTGCCCACTAATAACACCTAAAAACATTTTTATTTGAAAAGTATCAATTTTGCATTGAAATAAAGTTTTGAACTTTATTAAAAGCGATACTTTGGTTTGACTTAATAGCCGAAGAAATCGCCAAAGATTTCGTTACTTACAGTAGTCCTTTTTAATTCTGATCATTTCAATTGTTTAAGCGCGTAATTCGATTACATGTCTGGTAAATTTCTGTTTTATTTATTTTATTTTATAAAGTTTTAGCTTTGTTATAGAATATCACTCGAAAGCAAATTCTGAACTATTTATATTAACTTAAGTACAAACGGATTTATCTTTCATAATCGTTTGCATGCGTTAGTGATTAAAAAAAAAGAAAATCATGCTTGAAAAACCATAAAAAATGAGTAAATTCACATACCATTTTCAAACAAATCGTAATACAGTTTTGAAACAGATTACATTTGTAAGTACATTTTTGTCTTTGTTCGACGGCGTAAAAATTGAACATGTGCGATGTTTAGAAGTTTGAAAATTTGCAGTAAAAGTTAAATTTAATCGTCTAGTATTGCCACTGTCAAAATGACGTAAGCGTTACGGACGGACATGTTTATCCTTTAAAATATAGATATGCATCAGTCCCTCATTTTGGTATAAGAATGTACGTGAATGATTGCAGTTATTTAGGGAGGAAATGCATATGTTATTTTAATTTATAATGATTATTTTAAAATTGTACTTATAATTATTAATAATAAAAGGTAAAGATGTATTTTTACATAATAACCCTTTGTATCACGGTGTTGCAGATCTGCAACATACCCAAAACGTCGTTGTTATTTCAACAGTAAATTTCAAAAGACGATTTTGTTGATTGTTGTTATTCTATTACACTACTATTAACATAATTATTTCATTAAATCCGCAATAAATGTCGATACTGATTTTTTTTTCGCGTTAAAGTTTGATCTATCGCTTGATCAGCTACACTTGATTTTTGCTGAATTAAGCTTTGAAATACAAAAGTTAAAAAAGTCTGCAGACGTCTACAAGTATATTGTTTTCAAAGGTGAGTTTAAATTCTTTATTTAAAGACCATTTTCGAGCTAGGAAATTTATAATATGTATAAGATAAAAGTAAACTTTTGTTTGTTGCAGATCTGCAACAACGCGCCATATCTTTTCTCGTAATGGATTTTTTTTAAAATATCGAAAGAGCATTGAAAATATCTTCTAATGGTTATTTAAGTTGCATTTCTTTCAGAAGGGCAAAATTATTGAAAAAGGGAAACGTTAGTCTGTTTTTATATTTTTTAATTGCTATAGGGTAAGTTAGGGACCCCCCCCCCCCCCACCCCTCTGTAAAATTAACACCAAGTCCAAACCTAGCAAAAAAGGGAAAGGTCTCGTAAAAAAAAGAATTCATCAGGAAAAGCATTGAGCGCCTACTCAACATATTCCACCAAAACAAGCGCGCCTAGACGAAATCGGGCACTGGCCGTATTGGGCAGACAAAAGAATACGTTGTAAATAGCCCATTGTACAAACTTTAAGCGAACTCTTTGTGAGAAATGTGGTGTGGGAATTTGCTACAACAAAACTAACAATTGTTTCAAAAATTTTCGTGCAAATTAAAATTTTAAATATTTTCAGTTTTCATGCCATTTGGTAAGATGTTGCAGATATGCAACAAACTCATTTTTCCAAATAAAACTTTATTTTTCTGTTCTGAATTTTTTTTTTTTTTTCATGCTTAAAATGATGCATTTTAATATCTGTGTAAGAATTTTTCAAATCGGGGTTGTTGAGTTACAAAGGAATAATATATATGTATAAGCAAAATAATACAAGTACAGTATTCGTTATTTTCATGGCAATAGTTAAGCTGCAAATGGTAGCACAATTTCACGATTATAATAATTAATGTCATTCGTATTTCTTTTCTTGTTTTGTAAATATATTCAATGTAAATAAAGTTTTCATGTTTTGATTCAATGGCTTAGCATTTAACATTCTTGTGGTAATTTATTATTTTTAATATAGGCGTTTTAACATATTTAAACAGCTAGTCTTAAAAACGCTTTATTATGCGGGTTAATACGATGTGCTTTTAAGGTAGGCTATTTCCTAAAAATCACAGCCCCTGCTGTTATGTTAATTAAGCTTACTTATTTTAATTGATAACTCAGGATAGATATAAACTTTGAAAAAGTCCCATTACTTGTGTCGGAAAATTTTGCGAGCTTTTTTGGTGATAAATGTTACGAATTGGATGTTGCGATAATTTCGCGTTTCGTAAGATGATTTGGTAAGTTCAAAAATAAAATTTTAAAGATAAATAAAAATATATAATATAATGTTATAATACATTATAAATATTATATTGTGATATGTAGTAACATATAAATAATATAAATATAATATAAATAAAATATAATTTTCAAAAAATGATAAGACGATAAAAAAAAGCCTTTTGGCACCATTTTGGATTCTTTTTCTTTTTTTGCTAAGCACGGCAATTCGCAAAGGATACGGAACTTTCCCTCTTAAATTCTTGCTTTTTATAACCTCGTTCTGACTAGTCCGCCAAGAGTTGTTGAATGTTAATTGCGATCACTCAATTTTATTTTACTAAATTTATACTAATACCCTATAAGGCTGCTGATGGTACTCTATGTCAGTCTGATAATGCAAAATCGTAAACTTAATTATTTATCTACCCATTTCATTCCCACACTAAGTAATTGTAAAAATATGCTCAAAATATTGCAAAGCAATAAAATGAGTTTATATACGATAAATATACATAATATACCTTAATATAGTAATTAAGTAAGAAGTACTTACTAAAGGTTCATCACCTGACAGGAAGTATATTGGCTAAGACATGCGAACGCTACAAACGAAAGACAGTAACTATCCTGCGACAATTATCTTCGGAACTTGTAATCTAGAGCCTAAATCAACCAAAGTTTTGAACTACACAACTGGTGTAAATTTAATAATGACGCTCATGAGGAAATGCCATTGTTTGAAATAACCTGTCCGATTGTTGTGCAATTTTTGAATTGCACGCTATTGTTAAAGTGTAATAAGAAAGGAAAAATTCATGCATTTTCAAATAATTTGAAAATTCATTGTTATAAATGAATTTTCCGATTGTTCGCCTACTGTCGATTTTGATTGTTATTTTAGAGTGTTATACAAAGTCATTGTTTGTGACGTCAACAATAGAAAAACACGTGAAAACGGAATCTACCCAAAACATAATCAGTATATCATCTGCGCGGAAGTAAAGTCAAATGAAACAGCTGTTTTACAGAGAACTCTATTAGAAATTTTGGAATATTAGGAGTACAAAGCCGCAAAGCGAAACGAAGCTTAAAACCCGAGCCTAGGCTCCGAAAATTAATCTATTTATATAAAATCCAAGTCTCTGTGTGTCCCTCACGATTCCGGTAGGACCGCCTCATTGAAATGAGTAATTGTTGAAAAAAACTAATGCAGGGTTACCACAGTAGCGCCAAATGTTAGCCAATTTGGTGATAGCTGGCTAATTAGGCGTAATTCCCATTTAAAACCATAAATCTTTCATAAAGGAGGTCACTGAAATTTAATTTAAACTCTGCTCTTTTAAGATATTTTTCAAAATCTGTGAGTGAGAATTTAAAGTACATCTTTACATCTTCCTCCCGATGCTACTAATAAAATAACCGCCAACAGACGACGCTGTACTGTGTGAGCTCCTAACTGCGCGATTTTAATGTGCTTTAAGTACTTTTCCAGTATAGGTGCCTTGGCGAAAAAGTAAATTTGGCAACATATTTTCCGGGAACCTATCCACTGTTTCATCTTATATACACACGCTTTTTTTTTCGATTTTTATACGATTTATTTAATATAAAAAAGCCGTTTCTCTAATTTTATACAGAAACAGATGTAATTTGTACCGAAAAACATCAATAATATACATATAAAATAAACATATAAAACAAACAAAAACGCTCATCAAGTTTGTTTTCATAGCTGTTTATATGATTTACAACAAATCTCGATATTTTTCCGTTATACGGACACCATGCCAAAATGTATGGTACTGCGCCAATTATTTCAAAATGCTAAAAGATATTTGTAATTTTATGCCAGCAGTTTAATGTGAGTTTTATTTTATTGCTTTATTTTATAACAGTTATTTGTTCACTTATTTTAAGTATATATTTGTGATTTAATGAAATAGTTCGTAAAAGTCTGGAATTTTCAAATGTTATATTTTTTAAATGCTCACTTTAGTATCGACAATGTTTTTTCTTTTATTTTTCAAATGCTTCAATTCACGTGATTTTCATTTTGCGTCAACTATTCCGCTTGGCGACAATGGTATCCATATAACGGAAAAGTACCCAAATCTCACTTTCTGATGCCCAAATTACACTAAGCATTTTTTAAAAAACGCCAAAGCCCCTACAGTGGAAAAGTACCAAACTGTCTATTATTTTGCGCTATCTGTGTTATAGTTTGTACTATATGCAAGAGGTGTGGAGTGAAGAGTTTAAAAATTAAATAGGTATTAAAGTTTCGGCACAGATGTCATATATTGGCGCGATTTTTTTCTGACGCCAATGTCATATACACAACGGGTACTTAACTGGCGGCAAAGTGTCGTTATTTTGCTTGATATGGTAACCCGGATGTTGTTGTTTATGCTGTTGATGTTTTCGCCAAATTGGCGTATATGACAACTGTGCCAAAGTTTCTATAAAGCAGTATAAGACTAAAAAATTAAGAATAAAATAAATGCAAAATAAGACTTAAGAAGAAATAAAAATCATGCGCTAAGCATAGAATATGAAACACTTTCCAACACATCCTGAATGCTTCAACAAAACTTCGTTATTTGGGGAAATAAGATAACTAAGTAAACATGTTACAAGACGCATAAAAAATTTAAAAAATTGATTTCAGCAGTTACCGTCCATAGCCAATAGTATCGTTATTACATGCCACTATTTAGCCAAATTTTAATTTAAACTACTCTTAAAACTACTGAAATCACATTTCCAGATATTATCATCCATAGACGGTTATGTATCCAGTTCTTTGCGTGACCCTGTATATCATTTTATCTATATTCTACAAACATTTCTTAGTAAACTAAATGCAGTTCAGCGTAAAAATGCATAACTCCTTTAAAAACCACCTTTAAGCAATTTACTCTCATACTCAGTAACCCTTACGAATTCTTTTGTGCAGCCCTGCATATGAACTGTAGCATTTATACACACAGTATAGTATGCATAAATGTAGTGAAAAATAAAAGCGCATATCATAATTAAAAATACATTTCTAGCAATCATTGCTTATGTACAATACTTCGGAGAAAAGTTGCTTGGCGAGAAAGAAGTTTGCCAACGTATTTTCTGACAACCTATTTACTGCTTCATACTCACAAGCAATTTTTTCCATATGTATGCAATTTATTTAATATAAAAAAAGCTATTTACCCATTTTTTATGATAAACAGAAGTAATTTTTGCACAGATGTCATATACGCATCGGGGTTGGCGTGATTTTTCTCTGACGCCAATTTGGCAGAAATCTCGCTTTCGAATACCAGTTACTTATATATTTTTAAATTATTTGCTATCATTTTGAAAAGGAAATAACTATAAATAAATAAAAGTTTGAATAATAACTATAGAAAAAAAACAGTTTACATAATTAAAAACAGGAAATAAAAGTAAATAAACAATTTATTAATAAATAAAAAACAATAGCCGGGTTACCATAGCAGGCAAAATAACACCATTTTGGCGCCAGTTAGGTATCCCGGTTCATATCTGAAATCTGTGCCGTAATTTGTATATAAAAAAATATTATATATGTTTAGAAACGATTTTTTATGCATATAAGTGCATATATAAACAAAAATAAAAGTTCATTAGATTTGTTTTCATAGTTGTTTATATATTTTGGCAACATATCTCACTTTCTGATGCCCGAATTGCGCCAAGCTTTTTTTAAAAATGCGCTATAATGGAAAAGTACTTAAATAAATAATTAACAGAAATAACCAATTATACAAACTAAAACTTTTTATTTCGAGATCAAAGCATTATTTTTAATTTCAATTAAAAATGCGTATATCCTTGGTTAACTTTAGTTGAAATTAGGTTCACAGCTTAATATCTCATTCCATAAACCTAAGCAAACACAAGTGATTCATTCATCGTGAAACTTAAAAAAATTTTAAATCATTGAGGTAATCATTAACAAAGTAAGTTCTCCAACAATCAATGGACAATATTCTAATGACATCATAGTAGGTAAAATGGTGGCGGTATCGTTTGAAATCACAAAGATTTAATTTTGCAACGTCTCTTAGTTACATTATTTTATTGTCATATTTATGAGCTCAGAACAAAAGCATATTTTTTCATTATTTAGTTATTAAAGACGGAAAAAAATCATAAATGCATGATTTGAAAATTTTAAATAATTTTCTTTCTTAATAGTAAAAAATAACATCGGGAAGTAACAGCGGGTTTAAGTTAAATAAGTTTAACTCTTTAATTCTGTTGTAATATTCAAAATAACTGTTACTTATTAGATTTCAGTAAACAACATCAGGACCCGATTAAACTTTGAAGTTAGAGGAATTACAATGTTATTTCAGGACCTTTCTTTTCGAAAAGCTTTTCTAAATTCCACATGTACATGGAAACTCTTCAGTGTTAGAAATATTATTCTTAGGACTGACATAACATGAGAACGGCCTGCAATTTTACACAAGTTTTTGAAAACTACTTTATATCAAAAATTTTACTAAAAACTGGTTACTTTTTTGTTATAGCGGCCCACACTATTGGGATTATGACAAGTTGCAGCCAATTTCGCCAACATCGTAACCAAGATCGTGAAGCACACACATATAATACCATTTCATGAAATCGTATACGATAATTTAATAGTTTTTACCTTACTTCAAGTGTGAAATTTATTTATTTTTAAGGCTTAACAATCTAAATTGTCCAATATATGAATTAAAAAAATGTAAACAAAGATTGAATAGACATGACCGCAAAAAGCCTCAAATCTGCATAATACTTGGAACCAAACTGTGCAGATTAGTGGTCTTCTACTGTACACAGTTTTTCATAAATGTGTTTCGTTCTTAAAATGTGTTATTAGCACAGATGTCATATTCGCCCCATATTGGCGCGATTTTTTTCTGACGCCAATGTCATATGCGCAATGTATACTTAACCGGCGCCAAAGTGTCGCTATTTTGCTTGATATGGTAACCCGGATGTTGTTGTTTACGCTGTTGATGTTTTCGTCAAATCGGCGTCGGAAAAAATTCGCGCCAATATGGGGCGAATATGACATCTGTACCGTGTTATTTTCATCTATCACTGCGGAACAAGCGAGAAAACTCATATTCTTGCACATGAGTTGTATATATCTTTATATCTAAATTTCCGTCATTTTTGACGGGCTACCTTTCTAGTATCAATATAATCAGTATATATAATGGTAATAAATTCATTGCCATATTTAATTTTTCACAAAGGAGTTCAGAAAAATATACGAAAGGAACACGCATGAAATTTTTCTGTACTCTTTATAGCATTTTGTCAAAAATGTTATACTCCATACTAGAGTCCTGGAGGGATCAGATATTACCCGACCTGAACCCGAAAATTACATTTGAAGTTAATCCGCAACCAGTGGCGTAGCCAAGGGGGGGGGTCCAGGGGGTCCGGACCCCCCCCCCCCCCCCCGAAACTAGACCTGGTTTACTGGATCATGGATACAAATAAATACATCGGTAAAAACTGCTAAGACAGAATGACTAAGGACCTATAAAAAAATTCCGCTTCAGACAGGTGTTCGTCTTAGAAGGTATAATTCAAAGGTATGTCTTTCTTTGGGACTACGAACTTTTCCGTTTTAGACAGGATTCCGTTATACACACTTTCCGTTTTCACAGCATCCCTTAAAACTGCTAAAACGTACTTACTTCCCAAATTTTCTTCTTTCACGTACCCCTTTCTTAGGTTTTTCATTTCGGAGTACCCCCATTTCTCATAAACACGCCCGCCTTCCCCCCTTTCCACTCAAGGAGATAACGTAAACATGCTTTTTTTCATTAGTAATCTTCTTATCACAACCATATAATAAATCGATGCAAATTACATTGATATTCCTAACATTTTCGTGACTTCCGCCATTACCGATATTATTTTCACATACCCCCAGCAGACCCGCCACGTACCCCTGGGGGTACGCTACCCCAGGTTGGAAACCGCTGCTATAACACCACCTCTGAAGAGCATAAATCTATTACAGGCAAATCTGTGAAGATGACCTATCTCAAAGGAAAGCAATTCAAGGTTCGACGAAAACAACACTATATATTTGTGCTTGCTAATGTTTGAAACCTATCTGAAATGAAACTTGTTCCAATTGTGTATCCTTCTTGGCTGGTTTTCTGAAAACACGGAATCCTTTCATAAACAAAAACATTTTAATGTCCCGAGACGGAAAGATAACTATTACAAGTATACCTGCTATTCCGTTTACTCAAATTTACTGTAACTAGATTAAACGTAAAACTTCTTTATCTTGGACTTCGATGGGGTTCTGCTGTCGACACTTATGGGAAAGAACGAGTTTATACGAACGCAATAACGGTACGTTGGTTGAGTTTCGTGATCCTTATATTTGTTCACTTTATATCGGACAATATTAACAATTACTTTAAATCTGCTGCCTGCAATTAATAAAAGTAACTCTATTTTTGGACTGGTTATTTGTTATTACTACTTTTAAAATACACTGGCGAGAAAAATTAAAGGAACAACCATAAAAAGGTGCTTTATGTTAATTCTATTAAGGGAACTTCCAGAAAGGTAACTCAATGTCAACGTTATCACGTAGTCCAATTGGGATTAATACTCACTACAGAAATATATGCAAATTTTTCAGCCTCAGCACATTCTTTCGGTTCACGTGCAAAAAGGAGCAGACGTGGATAATTTGAAGTCTAATTTTAGGAATTGTACGTGTAATTAGGTAAAATTTTCGCTTCTAGTAGGTGAAATATGTCGTCCAGAAGACATTTGACCGATTTTGAGAAATTGCGTGCGATAGGGAGAATGGAAGCAAGACAGACACTCTTAGGGGTCTGTAAAGACTTATAAATAGCCAAAAGCGTCATGTCAAGAATCTGGAAACGGTTTAAAGACACTGGTATAATGTCCACAGACAACCAGGTCAAGGTAGAAAAATCACCACAATAGGCTCTCAGGACTGTAATTTGCCAACGATTCCTAAAAGAAATAGGCAATTGACGTCAGTTCAGATTGCAGGGAGTTTGCTGCAGCAGCAAGAACTCGACTATCCTGGTTTACTGTGAGTGACAGACTGCATGCAAGGAAACCCATGATTTGTATTCCACTAACTCCGGTAGTGAAATGCGCCCGGTTAAAGTGGTGCAGAGATCATCGTCATTGAAGTACCACGGACTGGAGCCGAGTTCTCTTTACCGATGAATCCCGATTTTGTTGAGAGACTTACTACAGACGTGTTACCATATGGAGGAAGACAATCACACGCTATAAGGCTCCAAAAATCCGTGAAAGGCATCGATACAAAGGTCGTGGAATCATGGTATGGACGAACATCATTTTGAATGGCCGCAGTGACCGACAAATTTTTACCAATGCAACTGTGAATGCTGAAATATACAGAGATGAGATTCTTGATCCTGCTCTCAAGTTTTTTAAGGGTGCAATCGGAAGATTCGGAATTTTATGATTATTAATGGTCTAGAAGGGCGCTACCCCCTTCCACGGAACTCCTAAGTGTCCCTTACAGAGCTGCATAAATCCGACCCGTCCGAAGCTTACTGCTGAACTTGGAGAATGTTCTAAAACTGTTTCGAACCATCTAAAATAAATTGGCTGGGAAGTACAAAAACAGAAACGACCATGAACCATTTTTTTACATATTCTAATACTTCCAAAATAGTGCTAATCCATCACAAATAAACTTATTACAAAAATTCAACTTCCTTAAAGACGACCAGATATCGGGAGCAACTATTAGATCGAATATGGTATCAAAAGTGGCGAGCCATGAAACATGGAAACCCAAAAGAATTATGGCTGAATAAGACAATTGTAACAAAACTGCTTTTTCCAGCATGAACTATATTTGATGTGTGTGCTTCTTACATTACTAGTTTCTGTAGCTGAAAATGCAAGATATTTTTCTTAAAGTTAAAACCTTCCCACATAGCATTTTTAGTTTGCAGAAAATTTGCAACAGTTTTGCTTTGAAAACCTGCAAAGTTGCAGTAAGCTCAGCATGACAAGACTGAAGGTTCATAACAAGACTGCAGCAAGATAACGCAAACGCCGAAGTCGCCACACTTTAAACTTGCAGCTAACTTGTCGTGCAAGTTAAATTCATACTCTATCAAATTTATTGCAAACTAACGGCAAACAAGTAATCAAAAATACTGCAAAGTTACTGCAAAGTAGTAATCTTTCCATGTCACACTATAAGTTTAACACCCACGAAGGAGTCCATAGACCTGATCAAGTCTATTGATGCGAAAGCGCCGTCAGAAGGTCCATGCATCGGTTTTATCACCATAAGCAAGTTTAGGTAATATTTGTACTTTTCATTTCGAGCATTTTTTGGTATTTAATAAGTATAGCGCTTAGAAAAAGCGGTGCCAAAAGAATAAAATTTCTGCAATTTCTGTGTATGTGCTGATTGTCTATTCTCTCAACAGAGGGATTTTTTGCTTTCGTCACTTTCGTGAATTAAAGACAGTCTTGCATCAATTTCACAACAAAACTACTCATGCAAGTGGGTGATGGTATACCTTGCGGGAGATTTGCTGCAAATTTTTCAATTCAAATTTGACACGGCAAGATAATATCAGAAAAAATCAAACTTGCTGCCAATGTTCATGCTATCTGGGTTATCTCAAAAACTCCCATGGGGAGTGCGGCGGATCGCATGAACGTCTCGTGCGATTGACACTTATGTGAA
This sequence comes from Maratus speciosus, assembly GCA_963932465.1. NCBI lineage: Eukaryota > Metazoa > Arthropoda > Arachnida > Araneae > Salticidae > Maratus > Maratus speciosus. The sequence goes on along the minus strand of OZ010800.1, from coordinate 287,349,779 downwards.
ATCATTATCCAATATCTATTACAGCACAAGTTCTTAATTCAACGGCAAGAAATTAAACATGGTAATTGCTGTTTCAAACTTAACCACTTGATCCTAACTTTATTGTAGGCAAATGTTATGTAATATGAAACTTGATTTAACCCATTCGCTGCCAAAACTATAAAGTAATAATTTTCAAATTTTTTGTTAAAAGTCGTTTACTACCACAAATTCAGAAAGGTAAATTTCGCTTTACTAATACAGCGAAATTTCTGCCAATAAATGAGGCAATTTTTTTAATTCTAAAATAGTGGTGACAAAGTAATTAATAAATTAAAGCCACGAGTATATTAGTGGATGACAGCGAATGGGTTAATTAAATTTAACTCTTCAGTATGCGCTCAGCTTTTTACATCATAGTGAAACTTTTTCATTGGTAAATATTAATGTAACTTCAATGTATTATTAGTTGCAGTTATAGAGATCGGCTTTACATTTTTTAGCCATGCTTTTTTTTTTAAATAAAGGAATTAAATAAGGATAGACCTAAATTCTTAAAGTTACTCGAAATACTTCTATTATACATACACAGTCAAGACAAGATTCAAAGGGACTGGTAAAAAGTTCCATTTTAGACAGGCTTCCATAGAAAGAAGTGTAATTAATTATGCTTCTAAGATACACTACCTCAATAAGATCTATTGTTCGTTTAACAGGGATACTGAAACTCTTTAGTTTGAGACAGGATTCCGTTATAGAAAGATTCCGCTTTCATAGGTTTCACTATGTTTCACTAAAGAACGATGAAAATCCCATTTCAGACAAGTTTTCAGCAAATTTAATTGCATCGCAATTCATATTAAGACCATGTAACGCTTCGGTTAAAGACAGGATTCTGTTATAGTCAATTACTATTTTGACAATTTTTATTCTATTCATATGACATAAATAAGTATATTTATATAAATACACAACACTTGTAAAAATGGAACCTGCCTATAACGGAATTCTGTCTTAAACAGAAATGTTCCGTGCTACGGAAAATAATACTGTACAAATACACCTGATAACACGAAAACCTGTGTAAAACGGAATTTCTCAGCAATATTTAAGATTTCATCTTGACAGGTTTTACAATATATATAACCAGAAGGAAAAATTTTGGACCCCCCCCCCCCCGAAACGAAATCCTGGCTACGCCACTGTCCGCAACCCAACCCGAACCCGAAAACAAAACAATCTTCGAGCCGCTACCCTACCCGAACCCAACCAAATAATTTTCGGTGGCCCGAAACCCGTCATATTTTAATCTACAAGCGACCTGAACCCTAAGTATTTCCACTCGCAACTCAACCCGAACTCGAAATTAAAGGAAGATAAATCATCTGTTAATGCAATTAAGAAAAATAATAGACACTTATTCCTTTAACACCAATTTTATCTTTTGTAGAAAAATTGAATAATCTATATTCTTTTAATATTCAAATGCTGTAAAACCTCTGAATAGCGGACAGCTCGAGATCTTTGAATAGAGGTCGAGTTTTTTTAATTTTCTTTTTTCGGATCACGATGACTCTAGTTTTCTTTCTATGTGTCAAGCTCCGCTACAAACGTTCTTGCGGGTCATATTTTGGTTTTACGCAAGTCGGATTGATAGGATGTTCGCACAATATTAACACAATAAACATGTCGATTAGTACAATAATAGATAGCTGTAATATGTTAAAATTCCATGCCAAAACTCGATGATATTTTAGTGTCGCCAAAAGCACGAATATGCTCGTATCTTACCAAGATATTAAGAGACAGATTGAAATAGATGTATGGCATTAATCGACATATGCAAAAAATTAAAATGGAATTCCGAAATTCGACGACGATATAGTACCGCCAAAATGACGAGTTGGCGGGCCGTTCTGCTCACACCGTTCCAAGATATCAAATAGCAGACTGAAATGTTTATATTATACTAATCGATATCTTTATGTTAAAATTTCATGACAAAACTCGACAACAGGGTACCACCACCAAAACAACGATTTTGTACGCCGTTCTGCTCTTATCGCTACCAAGATTTCACGAGACAGACTAAAATATTTGTATTGTAACAATCCATATCTTTAACGTGTTGCAAGTTTATGCCGAGTCTCTATTATGTGATACTACTGCCAAAATAAAGAACTGGCGTCCCGTTCTGTCCATACCGTGCCAAGATATCATGAGGAAGGCGGAAACATTTTTATTATGCTAATCAATATCTTTAACGTAACCTGTTAAAAGTTAATGCTGAAAGTCGATGACAAGATAGTACTGCCAAAATGATGAGTCATATCGTACCAAAAAATCAAAAGGCAGACTTAAATATTTACGTTATAGTAATCGATTTCTATAACATGTTAAAATTTCATTCCTATACTCGATGACGAGATAGTACCGCCAGAATGAAGAATTGGCGTTCCGTTCTGGTAATATTGTGGCAAGATATCACCAGACAGACTTAAATAATTTTATTATACCAGTCGAGATATGCGGCATATTAAAATTTCATTCCGAAACTCAGTGACGTAGTCGTAACGACAAAATGAGAAATTAGAGTTCCCCGCTACTCATATCATAATATGTCGAGGCAGATCTTTTTTTTAAAAATGTACATTTTTCACGTACTGTTAATAATCTTTTCCTACATCATAATTTATTTTCGAAGCTCAATGACAAAGTCATTTTTTTCCACAGCTACCTGGTTTAAGATGGCTGGGTATTAAATTTCAAAGGCTGACAGTTAGAGAATTAGCTACTTTTAAATTTAACTTTTTAATAAATATATATATATATTATTTTTTTTAATAAATCCTGAGACATTATAAGAAAAATATACGTTAACATATAGCACTCTTTAAAATTTTTAGCTTTTTTTTAATAGTTCTACATTTAGTTATGTACAATAAAAAACATTTTAGTGGGTGACTACTGTTCAGTGATGGCTGAACACTAGATTTCATCGACCGACTACAAGCAATTTACTACTTTTAAATTTAATTTTCTATAAAATAAAACTATTATCATATGTTTTTAAAAATAATTTCTGAAAAATTATAAGAAAAGTACACATTAACATATGTCACCGTTAAAAATGCTGTACTGTTTTCAAAGTTTTCTATTTTGAAATATATAAAAACAAATAACTTAAATGGCCGTAAAATGTATATGTTTTATTTTAATTACAAAGATGAAGAAAAGGTAACATATAAAATATAGTTTTTAGACTAATACATCCTTATAATACAAAGCCGTTTAATCCGAGGCAAAAACAATTTTATTAGATTTATAACGCTAATGCGACTAATTTTAATGACTTTTATCTCGATACATTCTCAAATTGGTACAGTTTGCGCTGATGCATTTCACCTCTGTAAATATATGCTATGTTGTAAATGTCTTGGAAATGAATATTGATACATAAAATATTGCAATGCAATATTAGAGCAAAACACTTTTTCTGCAAATACGGTATACTTGAAATGTAGCCTTTCTAATTTGTATTAAAACACATATGCATGATTAATTCAAAACACTATATTTAACAAGTTTCGGAACAATTGAATTACTGAATGGTGAAAAATCTTGAAAAATATGCTATCGTTAAAGTTCCAATTACTAAAACGGACGTATATAATTGCTTGCACTCATCAAACTTTTAAAAATACATGAAATAAGATATATACATATACGTATTCCATTTTAGTTGCGATAATTAAAAAAAAAAGATGTAAAATATAAAAAGTTTTATTTATATTTACAGTTCAACGATAATACAAAGGTTAATAGCTATAGTAAATACTATTCTATTACAATTTTTAACGATAATATGATAAATTTTAACAAATTTTGTCGCCTTACATGCGCAAATGTAGAACTTAAGGTTGCATTAAATTTCTTTAAACAAACACTAAATAATTCTCAAAATATACTAATGTACAAAATATTGCAAAGTAATAAATTGAGTTTATGCACGACAAATATATATAATATATCTTAATATGGTAATAAGAAAAAGGTAATAACGAAAGGTTCACCATTTTACAGGAAGATTTGGCGATGGTTTGCGACAGCTACAGACGTAAGATTGTAAAGTTATCTTTGGAACATCTAATCTTGCAGCTAAATCTGAAGATTCAACCGGAATTTCAACCTATTCAGCTTGTGTAACTTTAATACTGAAGCTCATCAGGAAACTTCATTGTTAGAAATAACTTGCCAAATTGTTGTGTGATTGTTGAATTAAACGCGATTGTTATTTTAAAGGTGTATAAGAAACAGAAAATACATTCATCGAAAATATAATACATTCTCAAATAGCGAGAAAATTCATTGTTATAAATAGATTGTGAGAATGTTGTCCTATTGTTGAACACGATTGTTATTTTTTATGATATAGAAACAGATTTTCTTTGTTGCGTCATCATTTTTGTACAGATAGTACAGAAAACTCCGTGATAATGGAACCTATATAAAACAAAATCAGTATATGATGAAAATAAATTCGTTTCCATATTGAATTCTCCACAAGGCAAGGGGGGGGGGGGGGAGAGAATTCAAGAAATGCACATACGTGAAATTCTTCTTTACTCTTTATAACAATTTTGTCGAAAACCTTATACTCTATACTAGAGTCAAGCACGAGTCGTGTTGTACTTGTAGCCTATCCGAACACGAAAATTCCATTTGAAGTCGACCCGAAACCCTCCCCGAAACCGACAGAAAAACATTCTTCAACCCCGAACCCGACTCGAACTCGGCAAAATAATTTTTGGAGACCTGCATCCCGACCCGCAACCGACATTTTTCAACACGCGCCCGACACGAACCCTAAATACTTCAACTCGCAACCCTGCCCGAATTTGAAATCAAAGGGGAAAAAAATGTTATTTTAATGCAATTAGGAAATCTACAATTATACGTCTAATACCAATTTTATTTTTCATATAGAGAAATGGACAAATCTATATCTATATTCTCTTAATATTCAAATGCCATAAAACCTTTGAATAGCGAATAGCTCGAGATCGTTGAATGACCCTATGGTCGGGTTGTCCCTAATTTTCTTTTTTTGGATCAAGATGACTCTAATTTTCTTTCAGTGGGTCATGTTTCCTACAATAATTCTTGCGGGTCATATTTAGGTTTTTTGCTTGTCGGATTGTTGAGATTTTCACAAAAAGTTTGACTAGAACCACGTTTCAAATGAAAATAAATTCATATTTAAATATGAATGAGTATATATTCAATTTACTGCATAATAAATAAAATGTATGTAAGAAATGTGATCATAGGTTATTCTTTCTTTATGGCACAGTTAAAAAACATTTTTTCTTTTGTCGGAATATGGAAAATATTACAAACATTTTATTTTTCACATACACCAAAACAACATGTTTCGTATTTGTGATATATTATGCACACATATACATGTTAGCGGAGTGTAGATTGGGAGGTGCCCACTATTCAGTGATTTAAGCCTACAAATGTGTAATTTAGGAATTAAAAAAGTGTTCGCTAAATTGAAATTCCGCCGCCGTTACGCGTGAATTGCAATTTACAGCATCCGGCGAAATATAAGGGGTGCAAAAAGTACCCCTTAAAACCGCAATTTCGCAAAAGTTACGCGGACGTAACTAAAAATGAAAAGGAAAAATCTAAAAGAAGGAAGTTACCCAAAATCACAGCTGCCAACTTCTACGGATTTTTACTACCACTAAAATTTAACAGAAATTTTTGCTTTATTTAATTATCAACATTTACTGCAATTCGGCGATTGAATTACGCAAAATTTTCTATTACATTTTAATGGTAGCAAAAATCCGTACAAGTTGGCAGCTATGCAAAATCAACCAGTTAAAGAGAAAATTGCGCAGACTGATCCCTAGAGGGAGTCACCTGCCCCGGTACAGCTATACCAGCTGAGTGAATTTGAAAACAGTTTCACCAAAATTACTGAGATATTAGATAAGATAAAAATTGAACTTAAAATTGATTTATTTTTTGAGTTAGCTGACTATCTTGAAAAGCTCCTTCAGAGCATTGTAACGCAACAAGATGTTGCGAGAAAGACTCAATTTTTTATGGATGAGTGAAATAAGGTTCCTCATCAAAAAAGTTAGGAAAGAAATAAAAAAAGATTTCCGTTAGGAAGACGAAATTTGTAAATATTGTATATAACTTTTAGCGTTAGGAATTTTTTTTAAATTGTTTAATGTAATTGTAAAGAAAGTATCTGGACCTATGGGGCCTTTGTTTCTAAGGTTTTCCCCTTGCCTACCTGAACTTAATACAAACCTTGAACGACCGACATGAGTCTGTCAATGTTCCGTGGCAGCTGTTCTACCAGAGGGAGGGCCTACGGGTCTCAACCAATGGGAAAGCAGTTGCTGTTCTCCGTTTTCAACATCACCGAAACTCATCTTTATGTTTCTTCACAATGTCGTTAGGGATTACGCGGGAAGGTTGCACTTCCTGTAGGCGCTCCGAAGCTCAGCGTTGACTTGACTTGTTCGCTAAATATAGGTGTTTGCATTTCGTGAGTGACCATTATGGAGGCTTTATTATACTTATATTTTCAACCAGAAAAAATATTTTGGACATGTGTTTCAAAAATGGGATCAACCCGATCTCAACCCACAAAAGACAGAAACCAGTCCGAAAACGGAGCAAAAAAAGCCAATCCGATCCGAGCCCGACCCGCAGGAAAAAGTAGACGTCAACCCGATCCGCAATGAAAAAATATAGCTTGAAACCGACCCGAACCGAACTGCGGGTCGGGTCGGGTGTGAGTAAAAGCGGGTAACTGCACCCGATGCTAGACTCTACTCCATACCCATATATGGCAAATCTAACTATCTTTGATCATGCCGATGTAGCCTCCTTATAAGTATCTCACATATTGTCATAGTTTTTGTATTTAATGCACACAACTCAAGATAAAATACTTCGTATTTTTGTATTACAAAAAATTATAATTGCCGTAATAAATTTTTATTTTGTGTGTTATGTAGAAATGTTACATAAAGCCGGACGTATGAAAGAAAATATTTTTTTTCTCTATTATAATTGCGATGATGCAAAAATAATTGTCTGAGCGAAGCGAAGGCTAATACTCAGCGAAATATTACTGTCCAGACACTTTACTACTACGATGGATATTAACGCCATGTCCTACTAAAAAAAAAGCCTAATAAAAACCTTTCGTCAAGCATAACTCAAAAAATATTTGTCGGATTTCGTTTCTGATTGCACCAGAAGGTACCTATGGGGGTCGCCTACTGAATGCACCTACTATGAAAAATAAGTTCCAAACCGTTTAAAAATTATATAGAAAAAACTCTTTAAAAAGCACAGTTTATCTGCATACGTCACAGAAATTTGGTGTGCGTCACTTTCACCGGTTGATGTTTTCGTAGACAACTGGTTTGAACACATGGAGCAAATAAGAAAAAATACTCACACAGTAATATTGAATAGATCAGTTTCAACCACGTGATCACAAACCTTGCAACAACCGTGGCAACCAGTTTTGGTGGGCAAACAAATAATAATACAGTATTCCGTACCACGGTGACCGTTTTTAGCCTGTTGTATAAAATCTGGCATGTTGTATGACATACAATTGTGGATGATTAAAACAAAAGACATGAGTGTTTATTGATCCGGGAGGTTATCTTTCTCTGGATGTCTGTCTGTCTATCATACAGCATGCAATTTTCTTGTAAAGGATGATATTATTATGCAGTAAAACCTCCATAAAGGAAACACCCGATTAGTGGACACCTCTATTTAGCGGGCATTTTTTCGATTACCAACCCTTAAATAACTGTACATTTTTTACTCTCAGTAGCGGACACCTCCAAATAGAGGACAAATTCTGCCCTGACGAGGTGTTCGCTATTCAGAAGTTTTACTGGTAAAACCTCCAAAGCGGACACACCCGATTAGCGGACACCTCTATTTAGCGGACATTTTTTCAATTACCAACTCTTAAATAACTGTACATGTTTTACTCTCAGTAGCGGTCACCTCTAAATAGAGGACAAATTCTGCATTCTCGGGGTTTCCGCTATTCAGAGGTTTTACTGTATATAATATTGATAATTATTTTACAGGGCCGCACAAAAGAACAAGAATATATGAAACGAATATAAACTAAATTCGGGATTGGTAGATCGCTGATGGTAATGTAATTTTAAGGATGTTGTTACAGTCATCCGCAGCATGTTTTTAGAGTTTCGTTCATCTAACGAAACCCTACCTGTCTCACTCCTTTGTCTGTCTGTTTGTCCGTCTGTCACAGAGCCCGTTCTCAGAAACTATATATGTCGGAGACTTGAAAATTTGCATACTTATAGCTGAACACCACACATCAAACGGCAAATAATAAAATTTTGAAAAAGTCTAATATTTAACCCTCTGGGCTCTAACTTGTGTATTTTAAGCAATTTTTCTAACTCAGCCCCTAATTTAATTAAGTTGGTGACATGAAATTTTGCATACTTATAGCTGAACATCTCACATCAAACGACAAATAATAAAATTTTGAAAAAGGCTTAATATTTAACCCTTTGGGCTCTAACTTGTGTATTTAAAGCAATTTTTCTAACTCAGCCCCTAATTAAGTTGGAGACATGAAAGTTTGCATACTTATAGCTGAACACTTGTGATAATACGATAAATCATAAAATTTTGAAAAAGTCATATTTAACCCTCCGGTCTCTAACTTCTGTATTTTAAGCAATTTTTCTAACTCAGCCCCTAATTAAGTTGGAGACATGACATTTTGCCATTTTGCATACTTATAGCTGAACACCTCACATCAAACGACAAATAATAAAATTTTGAAAAAGTCTAATATTTAACCCTCTGGGCTCTAACTTATGTATTTTAAACAATTTTTCTAACTCAGCCCCTAATTAAGTTGGAGACATGAAATTTCGCATACTTATAGCTGAAATCCTCACATCAAACGACAAATAATAAAATTTTGAAAAATGTCTGATATTTAACCCTCTGTGCTCTAACTTATGTATTTTAAGCAATTTTTCTAACTCATCCCCTAACTAAGTTGGAGACTTGAAAGTTTGCATACTTATAGCTGAACACTTGCGATAACACGATAAATCATAAAATTTTGAAAAAGTCATATTTAACCCTCCAGTCTCTAACTTGTGTATTTTAAGCAATTTTTCTAACTCAGCCCCTAATTAAGTTGGAGACATGACATTTTGCCATTTTGCATACTTATAGCTGAACACCTCACATCAAAGAGCAAATAATAAAATTTTGAAAAAGTCTAATATTTAACCCTCTGAGCTCTAACTTGTGTATTTAAAGCAATTTTTCTAACTCAGCCCCTAATTATGTTGGAAACAAAAATTTGCATACTTATAGCTGAACACCTCACATCAAACGACAAATAATAAAATTTTGAAAAAATCTAATATTTAACCTCTAATATTTTGTCTCGCGCAATTTTTAAACTTAAACTGTTTTGCAATACTATTTTTTGCTCATTTTGCATAATAAGTGTAATGTGACGTAATTTGTTCTATTTCAGATTTCTAACGCATGTTAATGAATTTATTTTACAATATCCTTTCTCTAAATATAGTTTTATGGCGTAATTTCCAATAAGTGCCTGCTTTTTATACCTAATTATCTAATTCCAATTTGAAAGTTTTTTCTGTTTATAATAGTAACGTGTAAATAATTTTTTTTATTTGAAGCAAACATTATTGTTTGCGCTGTTTATACAGTTGGCAACAGTTTAAATTAATACCATTTTCTAAAATATGTAAAAAATATCTGTCAAAATGGTGAATATTTGAATTTAAAATAGAAATAAAACCTCAAAAAATGAGTGAAATTAAAAAAAATTAATGAAATCTGCAGACCGGGATCTTCTATTGAATAAAATGACCTAAAAATGATTAAATTCCCATGTATAGCTTTTGCTCTTATAAATTTTTTTTTAATGGAACGATTTTGTCCAACTTTAGCATTAAATATCTCTTAAAATAATTCTTCTATTTGAAAACTGTATGCATTAGTGTGTTGATCAAACATTTCGCTATAATACCACCGATTTTCATATATTTGTATGCAATAGTTTTCTAAATATTAATGAAGAAAGACCTCCGGTCACAAAAAATTCAAAACCGGCGGCGGCGGTGACAGCGTTAGTTACTTTTTATAGAATAGAGAGATATATAAAAATGAAAACTTGTCTATCTGTCTGTTTGTAATTCTATAAAAAATCCACAATTTGGAAGCCAAAATTGTGAAGAGATACGTACATGTGTATTAAAACATGGCCGAGACAACTAAAGTAATCCGGAATCGAAATAACTTAAAGTTAATTTTTAATTAATAAAAAACCACCAATTTAACAGCAATTTCTTATCAAATTTAAACATTTTTCGTTATAGTAGTTGCCAACAATTAAAAAACACAATAAAATTATTACTACAACAATTAATTTTCTACTGCAAGATTTCCACGTGAAAAATGAAAATGAAATAAATAGTTTGCCGAATTTAAAAAAAAAGGTGAATATTACGTCATAACTTTTCTATTGCAAGATATTCACGTGAAATATGAAAATGAAATAAATGGTTTGACGAATTTAAATGAAAGTGAATATAACTTCATAACTTTTCTATTTCAAGATTTCCACGTGAAAGAGGAAAATATTACGTCATATTGGAAATATAAAGGGCATGGTGGATATAGTATAGCGTCATATGAGTGTGAAAAATGTATTGAAGCATGATAAAAACCCGATTAGGGAAATATTGGCGTATTTTAACATTATTGCTCCAATTATAAATTGAAATAAGTTCCTTTATAGCTGTATTCTTTTGCGTCTGTTATATACATTTATACATTTTTATATAGCGTTTTCATATGATTCATTCAACAACATTTCGACTGCTTTTTTTATGTTTGTTTTGTGTTGTATGTTAAATTTTGAAATTGATTTTTCAGAACAAACATCCTTCAAATTCTGGGCAACGCCGGGCACTTTAGTTTGTAACAGATAAATGGCTTTTGTATCTGTACATCTAATGCTAATATTATAAAGCGTTATAATATTATAAAATATATAATATTATTAATGCTTGTACGTTTGTGAGGTGTTATCTCTGAAACTACATAGCCAACTTAAAAAAATGTTGGTGGCCATCTCTGCTCCGAAAAAAAAGACTATTTTATGTCAGTGCAAGAACCTACATCGCTGCATGAGCAAAAAAGTTCTAAAATTGTGATTTCTGCGATATTTATTGGGTTAGAAACTTTAAATTTGGTGCGGTAGTTACTTTTAAGATGTGAATACTCGTAATGAACGCTCTCTAAATGGTTCAATTTGACGGATAAACGTAAAAATTTCTAGAAAGGTTCTAAACTATGATTTATTTGGAATACTGAAATTTTTGGGATACTGTTGGGGTTAGAAACTAGAACTTTGGCATGGTAGTAATTAATAAGATGTAAATACTCGTTGTAGAACAAATTCTAAAAAATAGAAAGACTAAACAAAGCGGAAAAAGATCTAAAGATGATCTAAGTAACGAAGAACATGGAACTGTTAGGAATATAAACATGAAAATTGACATGGCTGTATTTATCATGACGTAAATTCTCGCAATAGAACAATTTCTAAAAATGTCGCTATATGAAACAGTGCAGAAACAAAAAACTTTCAAAAATTTTCTATTTCTCTGTTACTGCTGAGCCCAAAATCTTGAAATTTTGCTTCGGGTTAGTTTTAAAATATACAATTGTCTCTATGAATGGTTTCTAAAAAATTTAAAATTTAAAAAGATGAAATTAGCGGAAAGCGATCTCAATTACCATTAATTTGGAATTATTAGGTACAGCAACTTTAAATATTTCATAATGCTGCATTTCCTCCGCAAAACATGCGATTTGAATGCAACAAAACTGATAGATACCCACCTAGCATTAAATAAATTGTGTAAATATTGAATAAAGACCTGTATGAAACAGTGAGTAGGTTGCCCGAAAGTACTTGTTAAAGTGTTCCTTCTCTAGGCTTTTCTCTCTCTCGCCAAGGCCACTAACAGAGGGAAGTGCCGTTTTAAATGTGATATGAATTTTTTATCCGATTCATTTTTCTAGACATTTTATCATAAGGTCATATTCTCAATTATCATTAGTAGATTTTTTATATATTAACTTATTCTGGTGAAATTTTGAAATCGGGTTCATATTGGCGTATGTTAGCTTGCATGATTTGCTGAATAAATATGCATGGATTTGTAAATTACTTCAAATGACACTTTGACAGCTCAAAAGTTATGCAGACGATATATTCAGATCTTGTGTCATACTTTATGTTGTAATCATTGCCGATTTCTTTTATTTAATACATGCTAAATACAGTTCAACTTGTGCAGAATATGTTTGAAAATAAACAATACAGCGTATGTAGTGGCCAGCATACACTCATCATTTAAATCCGATCGAGCATATCTAAAACACACTCTAACGAAGCGTTGCATGCCACTTTTGATGTATTCGGTACTTTGATACTATATTAGATTTTGAGAAGATAATTCCTTAAATGTTATCGACAACCTCATTGCATCCGTGGAAAACAGATATTGTACAATATTAACTATTCCGGGGGAGCACACACCATATAAAGTTTAGTCCATTCTTTTTAAACATCATATATTTGTCATTTAAAGTTACTCAAATTGGTGCGGAGCGTCTGATTATGCTCTTGACATCATTTTATACAGTTAAAATTCCGATATAAGTAAATTAGTGTTTCATTTTCTATTTTACTTTTAATATATTGCGTACTTTCAATTTTATATCCATGCATGGCTGTCTTGAATGGTTTGATTTCCCATTTTTTTAAACAGTGTATACGAATTTATATATAAGATTTTGTAATTCTACAATTCGTTTATTTTCATCATTTCAATTTTTCGCAGTATATGGACAATTAAAGATAACATCTCATTTTCTTTGCTTCCACATGTTATTATTAAATCTATGTTCTCAGTCATATCGCTCAGACTAATCCCTCTGAGGGAAGTCCTAGTAATGTAAAATATAAAAAGTAACATTTAAATTAAGAATTCTCTATCTATAGTAAACACAATTTTACTTCAATTATAACGATAATGTGGCTAAACTTAACAACTACTTTTGTTTCATTACATCCGCAAAAGTTGCATTGTTCACTCAAACATTAAATTTCTGTAAATAAACACTTAGTAATTGTAAAGAAGCATTAATGAATCTAACGACCGTGAACCATACCGATGTAGAGTGCCTATAGTATCTCACATATTTTTTATGCTTAATGCATGTAACTGTACAGTCGCGGGGGAAAAAAAGTAAACACCCCTTACTAACTCTGCAAAAAATTATCGTAGAAGAAAGTTACTGGTACCACACGATTGGTAATAAAATATACTTTTAAATGATCTATATAAAATGTGCTTAGGGGGGCATCTACATATAAAATGGACCATAACTTTGTTTTGTTTTTTTTTTCAAAAGCAGTACACAATTCGACAGCATAAATGAACTCTATACTCTTCAATTAGCCTAAAAACAAATTTTTATGCAATTCGTACGATAAGTTTCCGAGAAATTAATTATTTTAAAATGAGCGTATTTTAGGGACTGTATCCCAATTGAAGTTCGGTACTGGATTGTTGACCGAGAGAGCCCCCTTCTTGATCAAGGCATCTTAACCGCCACTCAAGCAGTCATTGAAGACTGCTAGATTACAGGATAGCATAAGAAATTTCAAAAGATCTAGTTACTTCTATCATAGACCCCTTAAACCCTTTTCATCATACCCTTAAACCGTCATTTTGCCGTTTTTTAAGCATAATTTGAAAACTACTTGGAAGTAAAATGTGAAATTTGGGATTTCCATAAAACAGGGGTTAATAAATCTAAATCCATCGAAAAAATTGTAAGTTGCAATTCATAATTCTTTCGAATATTAATGTCATAATTCTTACCATAAAATGATAAAAATTGCAAATTTAACGTATTTATGTTTGGGTATTTTAGTATTATTGCTACACAAAAATGTAGCACATTCGGAGTATAATTTCAGGAGATATTAATGAAAATGTAATTTAACATTTAAGCACTAAATTTTGAACGTTTATAAATCAAAAACTTATCATTCAAATGACTTGAAATTTGGTGTCTAGGCATAGTTTGAACCGAAGATTTGAAATATATTGTTAAAATTGGGTTTTGCCATTGAAAAAATGAAGTTTGGGTTCATTTTAATATGTATATTGGCCCCCTAAGCAACTTTTATATGCGTCATGTAAGAGTAGACTTTATTTCCTATCGCTCGGTACCAGTAACTTTCTTCTACGGTAATTTGTTGAGGAGTTAGTAGGGGGTGTTTACTTTTTTTTTCCACGACTGTACATAAAATATACTAAATGTTCCAAATGTCGTCTACCATCAAGTAGTCAGCCACATTGAGATAAAAGGCTCTATGAATAGTTTATTTTTAATTCCAAATCAAATATTACAATTTCCCTATATGTAGTCATCTTTTAAAAGACATAAACCAACACCAAAGAATTGACGGTATTTTTTATTTCATTCAAGATTGATGTCAAAAAACCATTTTTCCTATGTTTTTGTTTCCTGATGACGCATTTTTAAAAATTTAAGTATTAGTTTATTTTTTATTCTTTTCTAAAATTATAAGAATCTGGTATTAGATAAAGTAATGTTTTGTTTAGTCTAAATTAGTTTTAATAGAGCTGACCATTAGGTATAACATTTTGCTTACATATTCAGTAGTTGGCCTTCAGGCCAAAGGCTTCAATTATAATTGTGGGAATACAAAAATAATAATGTAAAATATAAAAAGTAATATTTAAATTTAAAATTCCTTTTAATAGAAAGCCGATTTATTTCTAGTAAATACAATTTATCTTCATTTATAACGATAATATGATAAAATTTAGTAACTTTTCTCTCATTGAATTCTCAAACAATGAACTAAAAGTTGCTTTACATTTGTTTAAACAAACAGTAATTAATTTTAAAAATATATATTACTTACAAGATGGGACAAATAAATTGAGTTTATTATATACGATAAATATATAGAATATATCTTAATATAGTAAATAAGTAAGAGGTAATAACTAAAGGTTCACCACTTGACAGGAAATATTTGCGAAGACTTGTAAATGCTACAAACGAAGTTAGTAATCTGTCCTACCAAATTTATATTCGGAATCTCTGATTTCGAAGCTAAAACTGACGCTTCAACCGAAATTTCAACCTACTTAATTGGTGGAACTTTAATACTGACGAGCGGGAGTAAACTTCATAATTAGAAATAACTTGTCCAATTGTTGTGTAATTGTTGACTTTAACGCAATTGTTGTATTGAAGTATTATAAGAAAAAAATAATTCACGCCTACATAAGACATTCATAACCTGAAAATTCATTGTTATAAATAGCTAGTCGGATTGTTGTTCTATTGTTGAAATTGATTGTTATTTTAGTGTTATACAAACAGTCATACTTTGTGACGTCAGCATATTTGTACTGATAATACAAAGAAACTCATGTAAATGGCATCTGTATATTACAGAATTCTATATAAGAATAATAAATTCATCGCCACATTTCATTTTCCTCAATGGAGTTCAGAAAAATACACGAAATGAACATACATGACATTTTTCTGCACTCCATACAGTAATATTCTGTCGAAAAATTTACAGTCCAAACCCACTGAGGGCTAATTTAACGATCTGTGACCACACAAATGTATACAAGTATCATACAAGTGTCATAGTGTTTTATACTTAACGTATATAACTCTACATAAAATACTTAGTATTTTTATTAGAAAAGAATATAATTCTTATTATACAGTTTTGATTCGCTTTTCAAAAGCTGCCCCGAATGCACAAATGTTACGTGAGGACGAAAGTATGAAATAAAATAATGGTTTTTCCCTATTATAATTGCAATTATGGAAAAATAATAATGTTAAATATAAAAGTAACATTTAAATTAAAAATCCCTTTTAATACAAAGCCGATTTATCTATAATAAATACAGTTTCACTTCCTTTATAGCGATAATGTGATAAAATTAAAATACAAAATATGGCAAAGAAATAAATTGAGTTTATATGCGAAAAATATATAGAATGTAACTTAATATAGTAATTAAGTAAGAAGAAATGACTAAAGTTTCACCGCTTTACAGGAAGTCTTGCAAAAACTACAGACGAAAGTTGATATTTATCCTACTAAATTTATCTTCGGAATCTCTAATCTTGAGACTAAAACTGACGTCTTCAACCGAAATTTCAACCTACTCAATTGATGTAACTTTAATACTGACGAGCGGGAGTGAAATTCATAGTTCGAAATAACATGTCCGATTGTTGTGTAATTGTTGAATTAAGCGCGATTGTTATTTTAAAGTGTTTTAAGAAACAAATATTTCATACATTAAAAAATAACCAGAAAATTTATTGTTATAAATAGCTAGTCAGATTATTGTCCTATTGTTGAACATGGTTGTTATTTTACAGCATTATATAAAGAGTCATTCCCTGTGACGTCATAATTTGTGTACTGATAATACAGGAAACCCTGTGAAAACGGAACTGGTATATAACAGAATTTGTATATAATAATAATAAATTCATTGCCATGTTTTATTCTTCTTAAACGCGTTCTGCAAAATATACAAGAATACATGAAATTTTTCTGCAATCTTAATAACATGTTGTCGAAAATTGTATACTATACACTAGTTTTGACGAAATTCGAAATAAATAAATAAACGAACTAAATCGAACTGAAATTATCTTCTTAACAACAAGTTAAGTTTGTGTCTAAAATTCAAAATTTAAAAAATGCACCCACTCAATTCCGATCCATTTATAAAACAAGAACGAAAAATTTTGCATCCAGCATCGATTATTAAACTCTTTCCAACACACTCAGAATACTGTAACAAAACAATCTTATACAAGATTATTTTTCATTGTTTAATTTCTCATATTTAATCAATCACGAAAACAGCCATTAGCTGTCGCGGCAACAGTCTATTCGGCCTTAAAATCCCCCATTAAAAGGGAAATGAATGGAAACCTAATTACAAAAAAAAATACCACTGATCGTTTAATTACGATTCTATCGTCCGTAATTTTTTTAAAACATAGCAAATTAGCGTGTTTTTTGAGCCTGGAGAGTATGAAGGAGGGTTGGCGAGCTTAGCTCGCAGGGGGCAGGATCCCCTAATATTAATAAATAATAATAAATAAATAAATAATTGCTTGTGTAATTGTAGTTTAGTGTTTTGAAGGATTTTCGGAACCAGGTTTATTTTACAGTAACATTCGTCTTATAAATTCTACGATTAAAAAAAACAGCGAATATTACTAAGAAGTGAAAGTGGCTAGAATAATCCGGTAACATAATCATAATCACCCCTAATAAACAGTTGAGGAAGTTTATGAACACCTTATATAGTAAAAGTATGTAAAAATGAAATTACTGCTTTTGTTGAATTATTATACTTTCAATCGAATGACTACAATGTAAACACATATTGGTAAAAAAATGTACAGTCATGGAAAAAAAAAAAGAAATAAAAGAAAACTAAAAAAGAGAAAAAGAAAAAGAATAAAAATTAAATTTAAAAAATCAAAAAACCCGACTGCGTAAAAAGCGAACTAATTAATTATTTCTCATCAATGTGAAACTAATTTTTATGTTACTTACCTATTTTTTTTTATCTACTTATATTGATTACTTTTAAGTTGTGTTTAATTGTTAATTCCTATCTATAAACACTGTTTTGATGATGCCTATAGATGTCTATGAAGGTTAAAGTTGCAGTAAAGCTAGATATCCTACCTACACAACTTCCAGGCTGTGTAATATTTAAACAGAGCTTTTGACTGTAAAATAGTCAATGAAACATCGTCTTCATTTTGAAAGACCTATCCAATGATATGACACTCAATATGGCGCGTACGAGGCGAAATACTGCAACAGCGCTGTGCGCCGCTGTTCCCGCACTCGCGATTCCCCTGGCCGCGCTTCCCTGCGCCGCTCATTCTTGGCTCAGCAGCCGTCCGAGATGGAAGTTGCCATTGCTGATCGCGCCAAGGCGACATTTCTAATTCCACTAGACTTCTGTTCTAGTGTACTTCAGAACGTGTTCTAGCGTCCTTAGAGCCGTTCGGATTGGCCTTCCCCGATTCAGATCAAATGGCCAGACGTCCGAGCACCGTTTGCACATATTTGGGTTTTTGTTTTAGCTATTTCGTTTCTGATGCTACATAAGTTTGATTTGAATAAATTATTTTTCATTTTTAGATGGTGAAACTGCTATTTTCTACTTGAAAGTATTAAAAAATACCTGTATAAAACAAACCTTTATTATTTCCATACTAACACTATTTTTTTTCAAAACCTTTTAAGATAAAGACTGTTTCATAAATTTTAAATGTTATTTATATTAAAAACTATTAAAAAATAAATAATTTATATTAAAAACGCATTGTCACTTATAAAACGTTGCAGTTGCTGGAGGAATTTGCATATCTAAAACATGAAAAAATATATAATCAGAAATCTTTTTTTCTTTTTTTTGGGAGGGGGGGGGTTAGAGATTACCTCCTAACAAAACCCTGAATTTGTAACTGAATGCTCCTATACCTCTAGGAAACATATTTAAAAATTCCATATTCAGTGCTAAAAATAGAATGCTTTTCATTTTTATTTTTGATTTATTTATTTTTGTCTTCATTGCTTTAATGTCACTTTAGTATAAATTTTACATTTTAGCATATAATGTTAGATTTCTGATGCAAATAAATCGCAATCGCATTAAATTTGAGATTTTTTTTTTTTTTTTCATTTTACAGATAATCGTAAAATGTAGCTTCACAGATTTTTTTTTTCTCTGGAAGAAGTTCTAAACTTTGGATAAATGTTATTCATAAAGAGTGCAAAAATGGACAAGGAAAAAAAAAGTTGTTTATTGTGTGTGTAAAAATATTTTGCAGTGAATGCATCCCTTCAAAAAACAACTTAAAGAAAAGATCAAGCGCTTAGTAATAATTTAGCATACAATTTTTATGGCCTTTTTAAAACCATAATTCTTATCCCAATTCAGGAAGATAGTTTTATTATTATACATAATACATTATACATAAATTTACTAGTGTCTTTCTTTATATTAGTTTTTAAGCATCGTGACAAAGGGGGTATTTGTTTTATTTTATCGATGTTTAATGTCTTGGGAGAGATTTAAATTTCTTTTCATTGCCTCCTCCCCCGCCCCCCTTCGATTTTGGTCTACTAATGTAAAATATATTAACTATTTTAAACTTTAAATCAAAATCCATTTATATGCATAACAGTAAATTCGTAGTTTTAAACGCTTAAAAATAAAATCCATCTTAAACCTAAAAATAAATTTTGATATTTTTGGGGGTAAAAATTTTTCGGAAAATTAATTTTAAAAATAGCAGTATAAAGTATTTATTTTAAAAATTGTTTTGGTGATTGCGGTATTAACGAATTTCATACATTTTTGAGAGAGATTCATATTTCGATGAAACATTGATTAAAAAAAATGCAATTAATTATCTTCTATACTAATATTATAAATAGGTAAAAATTGTTTATTTGTAAGAGGTAATCTCTGAAACTACCGAACCGATTCCAAAAGTAATGGTATCAAAATGATGGTGTTAGTCCAACTTAGAAATAGGCTATATCTTATGACCGTGCCACTGGCCAAAAGGAGGTGCAGGAATAAAAACGTTCTAAAAATGCGATTTTTGTGTTACTGAACGGCCTAGAAACATGAAATTTAGAATGGTAGTTACTTATAATATACTAATGATCTCTAAGGACATTTATTTAAAAAATCGAAATTAAAAAGGGGTGAAAATGCGCGAAAAGCGTTCTAAAAAACGTTCTAAATAGCGATTTTTAGGCAATTTCAGGAAGTACCAAACTGATTTAAAAAATAATGGTGTCACAATGATGGTGACAACCCTTGCTACAACATAGGCTACATTTTATGTCCGTCTCACTATCCCTAAAGGGGGTGCAGTAGCGAAAAACGTTTGAAATTGCAATTTTTGTGTTACTGAAGGGCCCAGATACATGGAATTTGGCATGGTAGTTATTAGATATAAATGATATCTAAGAACATTTCTTAAAAAATTCGAAATTTAAAAGGGGTGAAAATGCGCAAAATCGTTCTAAAAAACGTTCTAAATGGCGAGTTTTACGCAATCTCAAGAAGTACCAAACCGATTTTTAAAATAATGGTGTCAAAATGATGGTGACAACCCTTTCTCCAACATAGGCTACATTTTATGTCGGTGCCATTATCGCCAAAGGGGGTGCAGGGGCAAAAAAAAACGCTCGAAAATAAGATTTTTGTGTTCACTGAAGGGCCTAGAAACATGAAATTTGGAATGGTAGTTACTTATAAGATATAAATGATATCTAAGAACATTTCTTAAAAATTTCGAAATTTAAAAGGGGTGAAAATGCGCGAAAAGAGTTCTAAAAAACGTTCTAAATGGCGATTTCAACGCAATCTCAGAAAGTACTCAATCGATTTCAATAGTAATGGTTGAAATTGATGATGACAGCCCTTGCTCCAATATATGATCTACTTCATGTCGGCGTCTCTACCACCTTGCGGTTGCATTTTAAAAAACGTTCTAAATTGTGATTTTTGTGATACTGAAGGGGCTAGCAACTTGATATTTGGCATGGTAATTACTTATGAGATGTAAATGCTCTCTGAGATGAGTTCCTTAAAAATTGCAAATTTCAATACGGTGAAAATAAACGAAAAGCGTTCTAAATAGCAATTTCTAGGCAATCTCAGGAAATTTAAACCGATTTCAGAAGTAATGGTTTTGAAATTGATGGTGACTGTCCCCACTCCAACATCTATCTATATTATAAAGGACAAACATATCTGTGCGTAACGCATACGTCATTCTGCGAATGGCAACACTTTGAAATTTGAAATTAAATTTCGGTTTTGCAATTTTCGCAACAACAAATTTTTAAACTTCTAAACATCTCACAGTTTCAATTTTTGCACCGTCGTATAGGGGAAAAAATGTACTTTTAAATGCAATTTCTTTGAAAGTTCTATCTCAATTTATTTTTGAGATATTAATTTTTTAATAGTTTTTAGTACCAATTTTGTAATTGTGGCAACTGAAGTACTCCATTTCTATTAAAAGTAAAGGGGAAATATTCATGGTTTATTTATTTTCATTGATTATATCCTCATTGACGCCATTTTCACATTACAAATAAAAGTAACTTTTTTCAAATTTTTGAACAGAAAATGACGTCAGCCATTAAAAAAAAAAAAAAAACACGCATTCTTCTTCATAAATCAAAAGATTGAAGAAGATATTTCAATATTTTTACATTACGCTTATACTGAGTTTGAGACGCTAGGTAAAATGATTCACTGAGTTAAAATGATGTCATATTTAAAACAAAACGATAATTTTCTTTGATAAAACTAAATATTTGACCAATACTATGACAACTAAAGGCAAATTTCTGAATGGTAAATTTTCGCGGGTACTGAGATTAAAATTAAATTTTATGCGAATGTTCACATGAAAAGTTGTATCGACAAACATGACTTTAAGTTTGGAAATACATTCATTAATAATGTATTGCGCGTTAAAATACTTTTAAATTGTGAACTTGAGTGGTGCGTAGGTAAATTTTGAGAATGTGGATATAACGTACAGTTTAGATTTTATGGGAGAAAATTTTATGATGTGACAAAGCGAAATCCTTTTTAATGATTTTTCATTCCGTAAAAACAAACGTAAGAGCCTCAATCGATAGCTTCAACATAATTACTCATGTTGATTACGTATGTATTCTAATACAGTTTAATTTTTCAATAATTTAAGCAGTTGAAGTTTTTGGAAATAATATTTTGGTAATTTTAGATTAAGACATTATTTGTTTTAAGAGTTAGATAACCAATGCAAAATGAATTTTTTATTGTAATTATTTTTGTAGATTTATTATAAATTCGATCTAAGTTCCATTCTAAACATTTTAATTCGTCGAATTTCGACGGGTTCCAACTCGTACATATAAAAGCCGTTCTCTGTGTGTATGTCCTTTATACAAATCTTCAATTTTAGACCGATTTGCACGAAACTTCATGTACATACGTTTTAGAACATGGAAAAGATCACTGTCTACTTTAAAAAATCATCAGAACACTATTTATCCCTTTTTTCTACAGTCTTCCATAATTTAACATTATAGAAATATATCTTTTTAAATTTTCTAATTAAATCGTTTCTTTCCTGTTGCCGAACCTTAAAAAATGACACAATAATATGAAAAAAATAACGATAACGAGTTGCTATATTTTTGCATTTTAGGTAGCTTTCTTTACAAAAAGCTACCTATTGCAGCCGTTCGGAGGAAAGCGATTTCAAAAAATTTTGGTATATTTTCATCGATCATGACCCCCAGACCCCGAAACCACCCTCCGTTCAAAATTGATGTATATATATATATATATATATATATATATATCAATATATATATATATCAATATATATATATATATATATATCAATATATATATATATATATCTGACCTATGTCACACTGTAACTCTCGTATTTATGAACCGATTTGGATGTAATTCGGTGTGTACATAGTACATACCAATGTCTCGACCGAGTTCGTTGGCCAGCTTCATCCGCCATTTTGTTTCAAAATGGCGGCCATTTAAAATTTTTTAAAAAATTTAAAATTTGAAATGTGGTACCAAAAAGTTGAAAATGGAAAAATATTTTTTTCTTATGTATTTGACCTTTATACAAAGACTCCGTAGCAGTTTTTGTTTCGTCTATATCTCAAAAAATGGCTGAGTTATAGCATTTTAGGTAGCTTTCTTTGCAAAAAACTACCTATTGCAGACGTTCGGAGGAAAGCGATTTCAAAACATTTTGGTATATTTTCATCGATCATGACCCCCAGACCCCGAAACCACCCTCCGTTCAAAATTGATATATATATATATATATATATATATATATATATCAATATATATATATATATATATATATATATATATATATATATATATATATATATATATATATGACCTATGTCACACTGTAACTCTCGTATTTATGAACCAATTTGGATGTAATTCGGTGTGTACATAGTACATACCAATGTCTCGATCGAGTTCGTTGGCCAGCTTCATCCGCCATTTTGTTTCAAAATGGCGGCCATTTAAAAATTTTAAAAAACTTTAAAATTTAAAATGTGGTACCAAAAAATTGAAAATGGAAAAGTATTTTTTTCTTATGTATTTGACCTTTAAACAAAGACTCCGTAGCAGTTTTTGTTTCGTCTATATCTTAAAAAATGGCTGAGTTATAGCATTTTGAATTTCTAGCGAAGCTGACATTTTGAAACGTCCTGAAATTTGTCACGCGATAAAAGGCGTATTTATGAACCGATTTGAATGTAACTGCGTTTATACATAGTACAGACCAATGTCTCGACCGAGTTCGTTGGCCAGCTTCATCCGCCATTTTGTTTAAAAATGGCGGCCATTTAAAATTTTAAGAAAAAATTAAATTTGAAATGTGGTACCAAAAAATTGAAAATTGAAAAAATATTTTTTTCTTATGTGTTTGACCTCGATAAAAAGATTCGGGAGCAGTCTTTGTTTCTTCTATATCTTAAAAAATGGCTGAGTTATAGCATTTTGAATTTCTAGCGTGACTGACATTTTGAAACGCCCTGATTTTTGTCACGCGATAACAGGCGTATTTATGAACCGATTTGAATGTAATTTGGTCTGTACATATTACATACCAATGTTTCGACCGAGTTTATTGGCCAGCTTCATTCGCCATCTTGTTTCAAAAGGGTTGCCATTTAAAAAAAAATGTAATTTAAAATTTAAAATGAGGTATTAAAAAATTGGAAAATGAAAAAGATTTTTTTATGTGTTTGGCCTTGATACAAAGATTCTGGAGCAGTTTTTGTTTCTGAAAATTTGTTCTTTTGTTTATATCTTAAAAAGTGGTTGAATTATAGCACTTTAAATTTCTATCATGGCTAACACTTTGAAACGATCTTGTATTTGTCTCGCGATACCACACGTATTCGCCTATTTCGATGGAAGAAGGCATGTGGATAGTATACATCAATGTCTCGACCAAGTTCGCTGGCCAGCTTCATCAGCCATCTTGTTTCAAAATGGCGGCCATTAAATTAAAAAATATATATATTTAAAGTGAGGTGCAAAAAAATTGGAAATTGAAAAAGGTTTCTTTCTTAAGTATTTGACCTTGATATAAGGATTCAGGAGCATTTTTTGTTTGTCTTTATCTTAAAAAAATGGCTCAGATATAGCAGTTTCAATTTCTAACGTGGGTGACATTTTGAAAAATCTGATTTTTTGCCTGCGACAACACTCGTATGTATCAACCGATTTCGATGTGAGTGAGCATGTGCACAGCAATTACTAAGGTCTCGACCAAGTTCACTGGTTAGCCTCATCCACCATGTTGTCTTAAAATGGCAGGCACTTTAAGAAATCGCCGAATTTGGCAGCGAAATATAAGTTACTTTAAATAAAAGCAGCTTGGATAAAGCTGACTAATTTTGCGAAATTCTCATTCATAATGATTTAGTATTGATAAAAATTAGTATTGAATCTCCTACATTCGGTTTCCACTTAATTGAGCTTCGTGTGTTTGAATAATATAAGTTGGCTTTTTTAAAATGGAATATGAAAGCTACCTCTTCCTCCCGGCACTGGCCGGAAGGACTTTTTGAAATTGACGTCATTTTAAACAGAAAAGTCACATTTTTTATATATAAAATATATTTTATATATAAGATCGGTAAAATGACGTAGCACCTTATTTTGAATGTTTGTCTTTTAATTAAAATATCTACTTTAATAGAAACAGCCAAATTTCATGAAAACAATTTAGGAACAAGGGGGAAAAAAGGCTAGATATGACATCACATTCTATCAAATTTTTTCAACGTGTAGTAAACTCACTACAGCTATAATCTGTTAAGTTCGTATTTTATTTTATTTTATTTTTGGCGTTTTAATTTCGTTTGCCAATTTAGTTATCGACGAATATTACACAAAAACAAGCAAATCCTAAATTATTACAATGCCACTGTAAAAAAAACGACATTTTTACAGTACAAAGTACTGTTCATCTCGTGCACAGACTCGATCACAGTTGAATGTACTGTATCTTTCTTTGTGTTCCTGACTATTTAAACATGGAAAATACAGTAGTTGCGTAAAATTAACAGCACAATGTACTGGCAATTTGGACGCCAGTAGTTTGTATTGTCGTCCAAATGCGTCCAATTTGCCAGTACATCGTACTGTTAATTTTACGCAACTACTGTATTTTTCATGTTTAAATAGTCAGGAACCCAAAGAAGATACGGTACATTCAACTGTGATCGAGTTTGTGCTGGCCAATTTACAGTGGTTTTTTTACAGTGTGTCTTTGAGCAATTGAGTTAATATTTTGTAATTGGGTTGCAAGCATATTTAAAAAATATGAATGCTTGAAAATTACTTTAAAATCCATAAAAAAAATCTGTAAACTGAGATAAACATTACAAACAAATCTTATCTGAAGTACTTTGTTTTCTATAAGACGTTGAAACAATCGAATGTACGAGGTTTAGAAATTAAATTGCAGTAAAAGGGAAATTAATTGTTGTATTAGGTTGTTGCTACCAAAAATATGATACCAGCGTTACTCATAGACATTGCATTAAGAGTAAACGGGTTCATTTTTCGTAATCGGGTTGCACGCACCTTTAAAAATATCCATGCTTGAAAATTACTGTAAATTCCATTAAAATCAGAAAATTGAGATAAAATTTTCAAAAAAATTTCATTTGAAAGAACTTTTTTCTATTCGACATTGTAAAAATTGAAATTGTGTGATATTTAGAAGTTAGAAAAATTGCATTAAAGGCACAATCTATCGGTTACAATTTATGGGGCACAATTTATGGGCACTGGCATAGTGTTTGTACTTTATATATGTACCATACAAAACGAGAATTTCACTAAATGCTGCGCGATTTGGTGGAATTTTTTTTTTTCGTATTGTGAGGAAAATCACATATTTTTCTCTTACATAACGCGCATTCTGTTATTAAAGCTCAAGGATTTTACTGTGGTTGCGAGACAATAACGTCATGTTTTCTGATTGCCTTTTTAACGATTTGTGGATGGGAATGCACAAGTTTCAGTTATTGTGATTGCCGTGTTACTTCGTTTTAATTTATTTCACCTGGAAGGTTCCTTATAATTGACACGGGTGAAGCCGGGTAGTTCTGCTAGTCTATATATATAAAAGCCGTTCTCTGTGTGTATGTCCTTTATACAAATCTTCAATTTTAGACGGATTTGCACGAAACTTCATTTACATAGGCTTTAGAGCGTGGAAAAGAGCACTGTCTACTTTAAAAAATCATCAGAACACTATTTATCCCTTTTTTCTACCACTTCCATAATTTAACATTATAGAAGTATCTCTTTTTAAATCTTTTTTAATTCAAACGTTTCTTTCCTGTTGCCAAACCCTAAAAAATGACACAATAATGTGAAAAAAATAAGGATAACGCGTGTATTTTGTTTCTATTTGCCAATAAAAATTCAGATTTTCTTGCTATATTTTTGCGTGTTTGATATTGACGTCATTCTAAACAGAAAATTTACATTTTTTTGCATATAAAATAAGAACTTTAATTATAAGAGCGGGAAAATAACGTAGCACCTCAATTTGAATGGGTTTTTTTAATTAAAACATCTATTTTAATACAAAAAGTCAAATTTCATGAAAATAATTTAACAAAAAGAAAAAAAGGCTAGATATGACGTCACATTATCTCAAATCTTTTCAACGCGTAATCAAACTCATTGTAAACATATGGCTCCTATATTTTGCTTACTACTTCGATTGTATACTACAGCCATATCTTATAGCTATACGTTATCGCTAAGTGTTGTATTGGTTTAGATTCAGTGCTAACATTTTCTGTGATTTATAGCAAAAAGTGAGCGGTTATTTACATTTTCAAAAAAAATCTTGAAAGATGTCTTGATTTAAAATTTATGAAAAATGACATCATTTCATCTCATCATTGTAGATTTAATTTTAAAAAAATTTCAAATTTTCCAAATAAAATTTTAGTAACTACTACCTTATTTGAATGTATTTTTTTTTTGCATTTTCCCCCGTATTGTGAAGATATTGTATACTTCCGTTACGCGCGCCAAAGAAAACATGTATTTTAATTTGAAAAGTTAAAAAATTTACCACAATGTGTCAAAAGAACATCCTTTTTCTGAATTTAAATTTCGCGAGTTCCAAAATTAAAACTAAAAATGTGAGTTTTTTCATAAAATTCAAGTTAAGGCTGTTCTCAAATTCAAAGGAGCTACTTTCTGACATATTTTTTAATTAATTTTTGTTCGGAAACGCATGAAATTGACAGGAGTTCTTATTTAGAAACTATGTAATCGAAAGATGGTTTACATTGGTTGGTACAGGTATAAGATCTTTCAGTTGGTGTTTTGAACTGAATTTCGGACGCAACAGTGCAATAAAGGATAAACACCGGCCGTCACGCAACCACAATTGCTCATAACTCGATAAGTAATTTATTTATGAAAAAAGGAAAAACTCATTTCAATTCCAAATCGCTTATCACGCCTACAAATTTTAAGTCTTTACATTTAATGAGTCAGAAAATGTGTCAAAAAGTTTCACGTTGTTGAGCAGGGAACTGGAGAAGCACGTTAAGCATTTGCAGGTTAGTATTTTGTAATCAAGTTGCATGCCAGATAGTCGCTTAAAACATAAGTCATTCTATATTGTTTTAAACAAAGGTGCATACCATAATAGGTGTCAGGCACACTCATTAAAATAAGAATACCCTAGCGCACAGCACCATTACCGAAGATAAACCCGTCAATATACTTAGAGATAAAAATAGTTCTGCATTTTTCATTCAGCTAATAAGACTAATTCTTCATAATTGGGTTCACATGATTATATAACTTTCCCCTATAATTCTATGACTAAGCAACGGAAATCAATATGTTACGCACTAAAATCTTCCCTAAAAAACTAATAGTGCAAGTCTCATGGAAACCCGTTCTGAAGAATTGAAGTTATATGCACCCGGAACGAAATTCCCATTTGAATTTTATATACTTATCAGGTTATTTTGAGTAGTTTGATTTGATATCTGTTAAATTCGTGTTTTATTTTATTTTATTTTTGGCGTTTTAATTTTTTTGCCAATTTAGTTATTGAATATTACGCGAAAGCAAACAAATTCTGAATTATTTACAATGTTTTTGAACAATTGAGTTAATCTTCTGTGTTTGGGTTGCAAGCATATTTAAAAAATATGCATGCTTAAAAATTATTTTGAAACCCATAAAAAATTCGTAAATTGAGATAAATATTACAAACAAATATCACTGAAAGTACTTTTGTTTTCTATAATACGTAGGAACAATTTAATGTACAATGTTTAGACGTTAAACTGCAATAAGAGGGAAATTTGTTGTGTTAGGTTGTTGCCACCGAAAATATGATACCAGCGTTACTCATAGACATGTCTTTTCTTTATACTATTGCATTAAGTGTAAACAAGTTCATCTTTCGTAATTGGGTTGCACTCAACTTTAAAAATATCCATGCTTAAAAATTACTTTAAAATCAATTAAAATCAGAAAACTGAGGTACAATTTTCAAACAAATTTCATTTGAGAGAACTTTTTTCTATTCGACATTGTAAAAAATGAAATTGTGTGATGTTTAAACGTTAGAAAAATTGCAGTAAAGGCACATTTCATGGGTTACAATTTATGGGGCGCAATTTATGGGCACTGATATAGTGTTTTTACTTTATAATGTAGATAATACCATACAAACGAGAATTTCACCAAGCGCTGCGCGATTTGAAGGAATTTTTTTTTTTCGTATTGTCAGGAAAATCACATATTTTTCTCTTATACCCGCCAAAGAAAACGTGCATTCTGTTATTAAAGCTCAGGGATTTTTTTATGGTTGCAAGACAATAACGCCATGTTTTTTGATTGTCTTTATAACGATTTGTGGATGGGAATGCACAAATTTCAGTTATTATGATTGCCGTATTATTTCGTTTTAATTTATTTTACCTGGAAGGCTTCTTATAATTGACACGGGCAAAGCCGGGTAGTTCTGCTAGTAGTCTATATTTTACGTTTTTGTCACTACCACCTGGAAGTTACAGGAGCAAAAAATGTTCTAAATTGCGTTTTTTGTGTTAAAGAAGGGGGTCTAACATTTTAAATTTGGAATGGTAATTACTTCAAAGATGCAAATGCTTTCAAAGAATTGTCGAAAGAAAATTCCAAATTTAAAAGGATGAAGTGAGCGAAAAGCGTTCTAAATTACGATTTTTACGCAATCGTATGAAATACGAAACCGATTTCAAACATAATGGTTGCAAATTGATGGTGATAGAACTTGCTCAAACATAAGCTATATTTTATGTCGGTGCTATAACCACTAGAGAGTTTCAAAAGCAAAAACATTCTAAAATGCGATTTCTGCGGTACTGATGAGGCTAGAAACTTTAAATATAGCACGGTAATTACTTTTAAAATATAAATGTCCTCTAAGAACAGTCGAAAATAAATTCGAGATTAAAAAGTAGTGAAGCGAAGGGAAGGAGCCAAAAGCATTCTAAAAGAGTCCTAAAAATTACGATTTCTATGGATTCTCAGGAAATAATAAACCGATTACAGAAGTTATTGGTTGCGAATCAAGAGTGATAGTCCTTGATCCTATACGAGCTATATTTTATGCCGGTGTCACTACCACCTGGTTGGCAGGAACAACAAGAAAGCCTTTAAAAATATC
This sequence comes from Maratus speciosus, assembly GCA_963932465.1. Classification (NCBI taxonomy): domain Eukaryota; kingdom Metazoa; phylum Arthropoda; class Arachnida; order Araneae; family Salticidae; genus Maratus; species Maratus speciosus. Next base: position 287,319,713 of record OZ010800.1, on the reverse strand, counting down.
TAAATTCCGTTTTCTATAGCATATTAGGAAATACCAACCCATTTCAAGGTTAATGTTGTCAAATTAATGGTGACAGTCTCTGCTTCAACATTTTTCAAGACATTCTGTTTCAACTCTGTTTCGGCATTTTATATTGGCGTCACTAACACCAGAGAGGTGGTAGACTATTAGACAAGAAGCTTGGAATTTGACATGATGGTTAATTTTAAGATGTAAATGTGTTAAGATCGTTTCTAAAAAATTCAAAAGTTCAAATGAATACTGAAATGAGCGTATGAAATGAGCACAAAAGTCTCAAAATACTTTCTAAAATATCATTTATTTGGAATTAGTTTTAGTTCTTCCTATTAATTAAAATCTCGTTTCTGTCTATTGCACTTTTTTAATGAAGTTTAGTCAAACTGTGGCTTAAATTGTAATTTTTGAATTATCCCAAAAAGAATTCTTCTAATAAAATATAGTCATGCAAATATCACTTGCCGTATGTCAACTATTACGCGAGCAAAGGCGCGGGGTTTGCTAGTAAAAAAATAAAAATAGACAATAAACTCAAAAATCGCATTTCGAAAGCTTCGCATGGTTTTACTGGTGTAATAGTAATAGGCTTCAATTATTTTTTAAATTAATTTTTTTAACGTTTTATTGTTTATAACTAAATATGCTTAATATTTCTTTTCATTTATTAAACTAGGACTTCCCTCAGAGGGATTAGTCTGAGCGATGTTAGTGAGAACATAGATTTACTAATAACTCGTGACAAGACTAGAAAATGAGATGCTATATTTAACTGACGATACGTGGCCTAGAGATCTGCAAGGGCCGGCCCGAGCCCGGCCCGGTCAGCGGGCCGGGCTCGGGCCTATTGTCATTTGCAGCACTCGGGCCGGGCCCGGGCCATACTTTTTTCTGAAGGCTCGGGCCTTACTTTTTTTCGGAAGAATCGAGCCGGGCCTAACTTATTTTTTCTGTATAGAGCTGGGACTGGTTTATTTTGTAGTCTTCACGGCCCAAAATTTTTAGTCCTAGTTTTGAGCCAGGCCGTATGAAAATCATTGTCTCGGCGTGACCTGTTTGTTCAAAGGTCAGTAAAATTAAGCCTGGCCCAAAGATTTTTGCAAAATATGCATACATTTTTGAATCGCCATTATTCTACAATTAAACATTAACATTTATTCTTTTTAAAGAATAGTAAAGCTCTACGCTAATTAAAATATAGCTAAATTAAAATATAGTAACAGGCCCGGACTGGCCAGGTCGGCTAGTCGGCGATTGCCGAGGGCCCCCGGCACATGGAGGCCCCGGAGGGGCCTCCAAAAATTGATATACTAGTTCATAACTAGTTACATCAGAATGATTCTTCCTCCCCGTAAGTTTCCCGTAATCTTACGCATTTACAATCAATTTTAAGCAGTTGCCAGTTGGTTTTTGTGTATGGAAGCCTGTGTAAGGGGGCCCCGCAGGGTTCTCTAAAAATGGATATACTACTTCTTAACTAGTTACATACGTATAATTTGACTGTTTCCCAGTAATTTCCCTGTAATCTTGCGCATTTAAAATCACTTTTAAGCAGTTGCCAGGTGTTGTTTTTTTATGTATGGTAGCTTATATAATGGGGCCACGGAGGGTCTTCCAAAAATGGATATACTACTTCATAACTAGTTACATCAGAATAATTTGACTGTTTCACAGTAATTTTCCTGTAATCTTACACATTTACAATCAATTTTAAGCAGTTGCTAGTTGTTTTTGTTTACGGTAACCTATGTAAGGTCCCCGGAGGGGCCTTCAAAAATGGACATAGTACTTCATAACTAGTTACATCAGAATAATCTAACTGTTTTCCTGTAATCTTACGGATTTACAATAAATTTTAAGCAGTTGCAAGTTGGTTTTTGTTTATGGCAGCCTAGGCAAGAGGGCCCCGGAATGGTTCGCTAAAAATAGATATACTACTTCATAACTAGTTACATGAGAATAATCTGACTGTTTTCCCGTAATCTTACGCACTTACTATCAATTTTAAGCAGTTGCCAGGTGGTTTTTGTGTATGATAGCCTACGTAGTAGCACCGGTATTGGCGTCGTGTCGCTTTCGAAACGGAGGAAGGGTGCTGACTTACTCATCGAGCTCTGTGCAGTGCTCATAGGCTTCAGGTTCGGAGCACATCGCGACACTGGCTGATTGAAACAGCAAAGCCTCCCTACAGAAATTTACTGCACATGCGCAATTTCTGTCGAAAATATTAACCAGGACTGGCAAGACAGCTGAAAAAAATTGCCCAAAGATTTTTGTAATTCCTTCAATTCCCACTTACCCTGCTGCATTTCGTAAGAATATGGTTTTTAACAAATGCTTTTATTCTGCAAATGAAAAAGTAATTTGCCCTATTTTAAGTTGTACAAACTATGACTGAGACTGTTTGAATTTAACTGCATCATCTAAAATATTTCTTATGTTCCGCGTTGTTGATATTCTCGTGCTTACGAAGCAAGATATAGTTCACGCTAATATTCCTAATTTAATATGTAACCTTTGCTTATTAAACTAGTATTTAACTTTAAATTGTGTCACACAGTACTCAAGATGCAGCTGTTTGGACCGGTTGCAATTTGCGTCCGCTATGTCGTTCAAGGAAAAATATTTGAAAGATTTTTAGAAATAACAGTAGTCGATGATTCATGTGGATTGACTTTGTACGAACTTATGTGGCCGCCCCTCCGGGTGGTTCCGATCCGACCCCTTGAGTGGGGGAGGCGACCGGAAGGTCGGCAGAGTTCGTTGTGTACGAATGCGAGGGGGCCGGATGGGGACGATTCGCCACCTCCAAGTGAGACTTGCGGTCGACAGGCCAAGAGTCCGGTGGCCACGGTTAGCGGAGGTCGTGCATGGGTAGACACGGTTTTGATGTTGACGTGCTTCTACCCCCGGCAGCCGGGTTCTCTGGCCAAGCCGGGTAGCGACACTCCATAGTCTGATCCCAGAGCCGGCGGTGGCCGGGTGGTGACTCTGGGCAAAGGATAGCTAAGGCGATAGGACCCCATCCACCAATTGACTAAGAGGGAGCCTGAAGTATGAGTGAGGGCTTTGTAGAGGAAAGTCCTCGGTGCTCGCTAGTGACGATGGGGCTCGCGGGAACGCCATGCAGGGACTCCCGGAGCAACCGAAGGGCGAGGGTTACGGACAGCGCCCAAGTTACTTTATGACTTGGGTGGCTCATCCCTCCGAGGACCTCAGCTGGAGCAGTTGGGAGCCGACCCTCAGGGTGGTAGGGTTTGGCGGTGCCCCCGTCGACCAAGGAGCGGTCGCGTGGGGAGGCCAGTGTGGCTCTGGTTGCTCCATGTCGTGCCGTGACCCTTGGGAGGGGGTCGGCCGGCAGGTCCACCATCGAACGCTATTCCCGCAGGGAAACGGGCCGGAGGCTCGCCGGTAACGCGGCGGCTCATCGTGCCTCAGGTGAACTCTTGGTCCGATCCAGGTCCTCCGTGTCTATGCGGTACCGGAGTTTGCCTCGCCTGGTGATGAGGACCTAGAGGTGTCTCTACCTAACTTTCGAACGCACTAACAAAGGTAGCGGTCGGTCACTGCACGGGGTCAGGGGTCTTCGGGCCTGGGTACCCTCGACGGCCGTGAGGTAAGGTAGTGGCGGGCGGGCTTCTGTCGGCCTCCGCTGGCTTCTCTGTCCTAGGATGGAGTCGAGTCGGTGGGGGCTGGCGGGACTCCGTTCCGTCCAACCCCCTAGCGAGGCGGAGTCTATTCCGTCTAGGTGGAGCTTTCCGTGCCCGCCTGGCGTCGCTAACGGCACCTAGTCTGGGCCAACTGGCTCCCGGCGTGATCCGCGAGGGGTTCCGTCGGTTGAGCCGGGTGGTCTGGGCGAAAAGCCAGGAGCTGGGTCGCTTTACGGCCGGAGGGATTTTCCCCGTCCTCCCTGGTTTTCAAGCTAGGGGCTCCTCACTAACTTTCCGATCGGCTGGCCCACAAAAATGTCTCTGCCGAAAAATGGTATCTGATCTTGGGGGCCTGTCCGTAAATTAAATTCGGGTCGGGAAGCCTCGGTTCAGTCCGTGGGCCCAGCGTCTTTATAGGCGTCTGGTTCCTGCGATGGCTTGCGGGGTCTACCGGCTCGAGTAACCAAGTTTAGGGACCACTTGGTTTTTCTAGCTGGGTGGTGAGGACTGTCGTAGCGGCCGTTCGTCTCTTCTTGGGAATAGCCGTCACCGTGTGCGCTGGGCAGCGGTGTCGGTTTGACCGGCGTTGGCGTGGGGTTCCGCTCTGTTGGAGCTCGTCTGGCGGCGACCTTCGGGACGCGTCGCGGGGCTTGCTTCACGGGTGGTTCCTTGCGTCGACAAATGGGCCTGAAAAGGGCCTGGGACCGGAAGATGAACCCCTCATCTTGTACGAACTTATAAAATCAGAATTAGTCAAGTATGATATTGCAACATCAATTATTATCTCTTGTTCATTTGACGGAGCAACAAATATGAAAGGCTGCCGTAATGCTCTACAAGTTTAGTTCAAAAAGGAAAACAAAGATTTTATTTACACTCACTGTACTTAACTTGGTAGTAGCTGATTCAACAGTAACGTTACTCCTAGCAGAAAACTTATTTAGGTTGGTGTAAGAATCTGCCGTTTTTCACCAAGACGTGGAATGGCCGTATGGGAGAGGGAAACAAAAAGACTAGAGAACAGGAATCTTGCTTTTTCAGAATTTAGTGTCGCTCCTGGCATTTCCATTACCTCATTTTCTTCTGATGGACTGATGGCTTCTATTACTATGAAACAGCCATTATAAATTAAGTGTTAGGTGAAGATGAAAGAGCAACCGTAAAAAGTTAGAACTCTGATTTTCTGGTCAGAATAGGGGAAAAAAGGCCATACTTTTTTTTACGGCTGCTCTTTCATCTTCACCTAACACTTCATTTATAATGGCTGTTTCATAATAATAGAAGCCAGCAGTCCATCAGAAGAAAATAACTCGGTTAAGCGGGACGCTACTGCAGTACAAAACACATTTCAATTTTAAGACTTAAAGCACACGTTTTATTTTATGTAAAATGGCGTCATTCGCATCCGCTTAAGAATTCCACATTTATGATCTACTCTTAAACATCTACAGTAAAGCATGCATAGCACATCACTATCGCGAAATAATGCACAAATGCAACAAAAAGATTCCGTCATTCAAGAAAATCGAAAAAAAAAACGGCTACCTAATGATTCATAGATAAATATAGTATATAATAGCTCCATTGTTTTAACAGAAATCATTCGCTTATATTTTTTTCAAAATAACACGTATTTTAATTACATTTTCTTTCGGTTTTTACGAGAAAATGGCAACAAAAATATATAATTACTATTTTAAAACTATTGTTCCTTTACTTTCTACAGAAATGGAGTATTTCCGTTGCCAATATTAAGCAAATGGCTCCAAAAACTACAAAAAAATTAATATTTCAAAAATAAATGGAGATACAGTTTTCAAACAAAATGCATTTAAAAGAACTTTTTTTTCCAATACAACAGTGTAAAAATTGAAAATGTGCGATGCTTAGAAATTTAAAAAATTGCTATAGAGTATTTAATCGTAATGCTTTGTTTTACGGCTAGCTTCTGTAAGGTAAAGTTATTTTTGGACACAAAATAAGCTGGGAGAAAGAAATAGCATACCGTGCCGGAGGCTAAAACATATTGCACATAAAAAACTGCACAGGTTGCAAAAAATAGGAACCACAAGATGGAGGAGCAAATATAAAGCACTTTCTTCGAATATCGATGAGGGAATTTTAAAATGTGAGAGAAGTGTAAACACAGGAAAGTGTTCCATTTTATTACCGTTTTAAAAGAAATATCAAATGGAAGTTTTGAATGCAAATCTAAATTCATGGCAAGAAATTCGATTAGTAAATAGTCTAAATTTGAAAACCTATTTATGTATATTATTTTACTAGATTTATTTCTTCTGACATCTCCTACTTCAAATTATTTACAAAGTAAAACTATTATAAAGTAAGGGATAAAAGTTAGGGGTATAAAGAAAGGGATAAAGTACTATAAAGCAAAACTATTCTACAACCTGGAACTTGGTACATAAGCTGCTTCAACCAGTAAGGGATAAAAGCAGTGATAAATACTTTCAGGTTCTGAATTAAAAAACAAAATATTATGCAAGTACAGGTAATAGCAAATTAGAAGATAATGATATTTATGTAGAAGTAGGGTAATGCCTGTTGAAAAATCAATGGACGAAGCTCCTTGAATCTCAACTGCTCAAAAATATAAATTAGTCTTTTTCAGTGTTTTAGATTGTGCCAGGACAAGTATCGAAGGAAGATTTAGTCGATTGATTCCTAGTTAGAATCAAAGAAAATTAATGAAATTGTAATGCTTTATATAGTTTTCCAACGGAAGTCCTTTGCAGTATTTCTAAACTTTGTAAAGTTGAAAAAGACCAGTTATTGATAGAGCTGAAATAGTTTGTAGATCAGTATGAAAGTTTTACAATGGCTGAAAAAATAAAATTGAAAGAAAATAAGACAATTTTTGAATGGAGCTGAAGAAATCTGAGAATACGACGATGTAGAATCTGATTTTGAAGAAGACAAACAAATTTATGATTACTCCTCTGACAAGAAACAATGTTTTCTGTGCTTTTCTGTTATTTTTGAACTATCACACAAAGTTGAATGTTTACCAAACTGTATATAGCTTACAGGTTCGTACTAACCATACTTTGTGGAAAAGTCACCTGTGAAAGGGTGTTTTCCAATAGTTAAGAATCGACTTAGGTCTACTTTAAGCCAAGACCTTATGTCTAATCTTCTTTTCATGAATGTAGGAAGAGACTTATTTTATAATTTGGATAAAGATGCTTTTATAGATGACGTAGCCAAGATCAGTGAAGAACTGGCCAAAAAGCTGTTAGGTTAGCAAACAGCCATTCACAATCGCATAACTTTTCTTAGTTCGCTGTATTTGTACCAAGGTGTAGAGTCCTTTTTCTCCCTTTTTCTCCTTTCCCTCTCATTTTTAAGTTACAAACAACTGGTAATTAATTAGTATATTTATTTTTTCTAACATGGATCTAGTTCAGGTACTGTATATAAAATAATATAAATATTTATTATAACAGTAAGTAAACTACAACAGAAGAAGATTATTTTTTTACTCAAATGTTAGGGCGTATCAAAAGTATTTTTGTGTTTAGTGTACCTCTATATCTATATTAAATGCTATAGATGGCACTACCTCATAATTAATGACCAGTGCAAAATTTTATATTAAAGAGTATAAGTTCTTCCATATTATATTACGCTAATATCTAATATTTTATCTGTTTATAGGTTATATAATGGCTGATACAAATATTGAAATATTATCCATCTTTAAGACATTATTTTAAAATTGGTCATAAAGTTGCAGAAGCATCTCGTAAAATTCGAGAAGTTGAAGGGGATGATACGATCAGCAAATGTACAGACCAAAACTGGTTCAAACTTTTTAAGGGAGATGACTTCTCAATTAAAATGAAACCCAGAAGTGAGAGGCAATCACTTATTTACGCACAAGAACTCTAGAGAAGTTCTTTATGAACTGATTACGCAGCAAGCAAATCCCAGTGTGGAAATGTGCAAAACTTACAGGATTTGCAGTTTTTCAAATGCAAAGCGGAACTCAGATAATCGAGAAATAATTGTTGGATGTGGGACAATCAGTCCAACATGTTACAAAACAAGCGCGGTTTGAAAAGAAGTTCATGGCCAACTCCTGGTGGAATTTTGAGCATGCCATTCATTTTGAAATCATTCCACATGGTCGATCGGTCAATTGCAACTCTGAAATTCACTGTGAACAGATGGACAGAATGTATGCTTCTTTAAAAAGCAAATGACCTGCATTAGTTAACAGAGAGAGACATTTTCTCCAACAAGACAATACAAGACCGCACACGTGTCGCAATAATGTAAAAAAGCTTGACGGAATTGAACTGTTACCTCACATCCCACATAGTCCGGAGTCCGGACCTTGCTCCTTCGATCGTCGCATGTTTCATTCTATGGTCATAAATTTTTGGGGGAAAGTGCTTGTGTAATGTTAACGATCTGGAACAGGGTTTTCTAGGCTTTTTTTGCTTCCAAATCCAAAGATTGGTATCAAAATGGTATTGTTCAATTTTCAGGAAGATGGAAAGAAACCATAGAATTTCATGATTTATATACTGATTTGTGATATGTTCATTTTACGTTGAAATATTGCAACAAAGATTTTATTGTGAAAGCGAAGTTACATTTAAAAACCTAATATTTTCCAAGCGACCAAATAGCTAAATGTGGTTTTTAGGCACGTAAGCCTAATTTTCAAAAAATGAATATTCTAATATTGTATTCCCTCTAAATTTTCCGGTAAGGGGCCCCTTTTCAAGCTCTAGCCGAGGGCCCCCAAAGGCGCCAGTCCGGGCCTGTATAGTAAAACGTGTGAAAAGGAACCTGCGTATGACGGAATCCTGTTTTAAACTGAAAACGTGTTGATCCATGCAAAATTAATATACTAATACGTAAGAAAATAATATTTAATACATTTACATTTGCTTAGAAGGGAACTTGTCTATAACGCATTTTTTTCTTCTCTATGTAATTGAGTCTTAGAAGATTTTACTGTATAACATTTTTCAGATTTTTAACAATTCAATGCATGGAATATGTATTAACAATACTAATGATAACTGAAACATTTACACAGAAGAAATAGCTATTCATTAAAAAAAATATCGCAGCCTGCGGCACTTATAAAATTATAAAAATGAGCGGGTATATAAAAATGAAGTTTAGAAACATGAAAACAAAGTTAAGATAAATATTTTTGGTCAGAACTTCTCGTAAGAGTAAAATTTTTAACCAAATCGACGTAAAAATCAATGTTTTGTAGCAATTCACTCGGGCCGGGCCGGGCTCGGGCCGAACATTTAACTTGTCTTCCGGGCCGGGCCAATATTTTTTTTCTACGGGCCGAACCGGGACGAAATTTTTTTTCTATGAGTCGGACCGGGCCCGGGGCTGGAAATTTCGGCCCGTGCAGACCTCTAAGTGGCCTGTCTGAAAAATATTCAATTTTTGTCCGAAAAAATACATAAGTTACCTGACACGATTGCTACCCTTATTCCTTTCGAGGTAGGCCCCTTGCGCTTCTACACAAACAAATCGGCATTGACTGCAGCGTAAGTTATGACACGATATCTGGAATATCTCGTCTGCATAACCTTTGGGTTATGAAAATGTCATTTTGCTTAATTTACAAATCCGTACATATTTTTCCAACAAATCACGCAAGCTAAAATACGTCAATATTAACTGATTAAAAATTTACCCGAATAAGTTACTATATAAAAAATCGTCTAATGATAATTGAGAAAATGACCTTATGATTAAATCTCTAGATTATTGGATCTGAAAAAAAAAATGCATATCAAATTTAAACAGAGACTTTTTGACACACCTTTGCCCAGAGAAGTTACATTTTGACAAGTACATTCGCGCAAACGGCTCGGTGTTTCATACCGACATTTATCCAATGTTAACACAACTTATTCAATGCTAGATAAGTAACTACCCGTTTTGTTGCATTTAAGCTGCATGTTTTTTTTTTGTTTTTTTTTTTTTGTTTGTTTGTTTGTTTGTTTGTTTTTTGGAAAGGGGGGGGGGTGTAATTTTATTAAATATTTAAAGTTTCTATACCTAACAATGCAAATGAATGGTAATTTAGAACGTTTTCCGTTCATTTCATCTTTTTAACCCTAGATCTACCGGGAATTTTATTCAAGTTTTAATAAAACGTTCTACACCAGAATTTTTATTTAAAACTATTTAACTTATTTATTTACCTTATTTTTGTCTGGTTTATATACTTAGTTTATTTTAAAGAAATTTCTGGTTTGAATGAATATTTTGTATGTACCTGTCGGGTCCAATGGACCCGTCTGGTAGACGGAGGGTTAAATTTTGTATTTTTTAGAAGCCATTCTTAGAGAGCCTTTACATCTTAAAAGTATCACGTCCAAAAATTTCAACCCGATAAAAAGTTTTTAGGTCAGCAGTAGCATAGAAAATAAATCGTAAGTTTTTCGTTCCTGCATCATTTTACATAGTAAAATTTTTAGAAATTATTCTGTTGCGAGTATTTACGTCTTAAAAGCAACATTCATGCAAATTTTCATCTTTATATTCCTAACAATTCCATGTACTTCGTTATTTAGATCATCTTTAGTACTTTGTCCGCTTTATTTAGTCTTCTTAATTTCGATTTTTTTAGAATTCGTTCTAATGCATGTGTTGCAGTTTGAATTCTTTATATAACGAGTATTTACATCTTATAAGTTATTGCAGGGTTGTCACGCTTCTGGGAATTTTCCATGTAAAATATCAGTATTTGTTTATAAAAAATAAATCTTGTTAAAAGCACGAAATTTCGCTTTATTTAAGGAGAGATTTTCTATAAGAAAATACTGGTACCGAAGAATTTTCTGGTCTGGAAATTCCCTGAAACGTGGCAATACTGTATTATCATACCAAATTTTAAGTTTCTAGACCCAACAGTATCACAGAAATTGCAGATTAGATCTTTTTTTATGGTGCACCCATTTATTTATTTTTTTTTAAACTGACCGGCATTAACGACTTAAAAGTAATAGCCATGTGAAATTTCAAAATTTCTTTCTCTATTAATTCCAAATAAATCGTGATTTAGAAACTTTCTAGAACGTTTTCCGTTTATTTCTACCTTTAAAATTTCGAATCTTCTAGAAAGAGTTCATAGAGACTATTTACATCTTAAAAGTAACAACCGCACAAAATTTCAAATTTCTAGCCCAAACAATATCTCAGAATTCGCAATTTTAGAACTTTTCTGCTCCTGCACCCATGGAGGTTGTTGTACCAACATAAAATATAGTCTTTGTTGGAGCAGAGATGGTCACCAGCATTTTCAAACCATTATTTATTAAATCGGCTAGGTAGTTTCTGAGATTACATTCCACAAACACACAAACGTTACTACTTTATAATATAAGCATACACGTAGATAAAGGAGCCGTTTAACTTTTATTATATAAAAACATGAATAATTTATTTAATACGTGTTAGCAGATGTATTTATTAAAATACATACATAAACCAGTATAACACTTCTTTAAGATGGATTTTATTTTTAAGCTGTTAAAACTACGAATTTACTGTTGTCTATATAAATGGATTACGATTTAAAGTTTAAAACAGTTAATATTTCACATTAGTGGACCAAAATCGAAGGAGGTGGGGCAGGAGGTAATGATAAGAAATTTAAATCTCTCCCAAGACATTAAACATTGATAAAACAAAACAAATATCCCCTTTGTCACGATGCTTAAAAACTAATATAAAGAAAGACACTAGTAAATTTAAAAAAAATTAGTTTACAGCTATTTCAGGGTTTTTCTTTTTTGTTATATGTAATACTATAAGTATCTTCCTTAACTGGGATGAGAATAAAAGTTTTAAAAACACATAAAAATTGCATGCTAAATTATTACTAAGCGCTGCATCTTTTCTTTACGTTGTTTTTTGGAGGGATACATTCACTGCAATATATTTTTACACACGCAATAAACTACATTCTTTTGTCCATTTTTACACTTTTTATGAAGTTATTCAAAGTTCATAACTTATACAAAAAAAAAAAAAAAAAAAAAAAAAAAAAAAAAAAAATCTGTATTTTTTTATGATTATCTGTAAAATGAAAAACAAAAAAATCTCAAATTGAATGCTACTGCGAAACTAATTTATTTGCATCCGAAATCTAACATTATATGCTAAAATCTAAAATTTAAACTAAGGTGACATTAAAGCAATGAAGACAAAAATAAATAAATAAAAAATAACCATGAAAAGTATTCTTTTTTTAGCACTGAATACGGAATTTTTAATATGTTTCATGGAGGTAAAGGAGCATTCAGTTACAAATTCAGGGGACAGTTAGGAGGTATCCCCCCCCACCTTAAAAAAAGTTTCTGATTTTATATTTTTTCATGGTTTAGATATGCAAATTCCCCCTGCAAATGTAGCGTTTTATAAGTGACAATGCGTTTTTAATATAAATTACATATTTTTAAATAATTTTTAATATAAATAACATTTAAAATTTATGAAACAGTCTTTATCTTAAAAGGTTTTGGAAAAAAAAAAAAAAAAAAAAAAAAACAGTTTTAGTATGGAAATGATGGAGGTTTCTTTTATACAGATATTTTTTTAATATTTTCAAGTAGAAAATAACAGTTTCTTCACATAAAAATGAAAAATAATTTAATGAAATCAAACTTATGTAGCATCAGAAAAGAAATAGCTGAAAACAAACATTGGAATATGTGCAAATGGTGCTCGGACGTCTGCCCACTTCATCTGAATTTGGCAGCCAATCAGAACGGCCCTGAAGGATGCTAGAACAGATTCTTTTTTCTTTCCAACGATGTAAATTTCTATGAGAATAAATAATGTTGTCTACTTGTAAATTTGATGGGAACCTTATTTCTATATCGACCCTCGTAAAAATAAGGTAAGGGGCTCGTCTGAAATTTTACTGAATTTTACTAATACTCAAATTTTTAATACAAATAGCTAATTTTGATCTATAATTCATATTTGGCTTTTTCGGTAAATTTTACATTAACCCTTAAATGCCTGATTCTTCAAAAATCACTGTAATAATGTTTTTCGGCTTTCATTTTTTAAATAAATCATGGGAAAAATACTTTAAAAAAATCATATTTTGTTTAAAGTATAGTTTACGGCTAAAAAACAGTTTGTTACTAATCGGCACTAATGGTGTTTAATTGAAAAATAATTTCCCTTGATAAAATTCTATAATATTAAACACACAAGAATTTTAGGAACTGTAATAAGAAATAAATTTTATTTGCTCACTGCAGGTCAAAATAGGGTATTTCGCAAGCTCCCAAACAAAACAAAAAGAACAAGTAGCAACAATTGAAAAAAATAAATCTATCTTTATTCTTAAACAGCACAAGTGTTTCCATCTACATGTTGAAAATCGATTTAATAATATTTTCAGAATGTATTTTATTGGCAACATTAGGCATTATAGCTTCAATATTATTCTAATAGTATTTTAGAGCCTAAATTGTGTATGTTGCCGAAAAGCAACACCAGGCATTTAAGGGTTAAGATAACAAACAACAAATCATTCGGTGAAGTAGTTTAGCAATTATGAATGTTTAAAGGTTGGAACTCCTAAACGTTAAATTCATTCATAGTCGTTGCAAAATAGATCACAACGCGAGTATTTTAAAAACATAACACAAAAACTGCTGGGCAGAATGAGCGGCAATTTTTAATTCGCGTATTTGAAGATTCTATAATTGATTACTGTATTTGAAAAAAAATATATATATTTTTATGTGGGTTTTTTTTTTCGAAAATTAACTAAAAAAATAATATTCTATGGAAATAAATTTTCAAAACAAATATTAATCGCAACCTGTAATTTTTAAGCAGATATCTATTTCTAGAAGCTTTAAATACAGCGTGACTTCAAAAATCCGGCATCAAAACCATCTTCTCCCTTCTTTTTCTTTTACACTTTCAAAGTATGGGAGGTTAAAAATAACAATCCTTTATGAATTAAAAACTTCAAGATCGAAAGTAAAAATGCAAAAAAGAATATTTGACTTTTTTTTCATTTGTCATCTGGGAGCTGCACCGTTATTTAACAACGGGGAAACTTTGGGGACAACTTTAGCGAATGCATGGCACAATATATGGCCGGAACAAATTTTCGGCAACGGCGACATCAGCGACATCAATGATGAGGAAGAATTTTCAGGCTTTCACATTTCCCGTGAAAAGGCAGCAATTTTTGAGCTCAGTGAACACGCAAAACCTAAAAATGCATCAAGTGTCGAAAAATAGCGATATACAGTCAGCAAAAAAAGTATTTGCACGCAGACGATTTTTTGCATAAGTAACCATAGAAAGCAAATTTGATACTATTCTCTTAATTATTCATTTATTTAAATAAGAAGAAAATAAAAATAGCTACCCATTTTCTTTAAACAGTAATATTACACATTTTAAAAAATAAATTAATATTTTCTCATACCTAAAAAGTATTTGCACAAGAAGCATTGACTGTTAAAAAAGGCATTAAATGTGAACATTATGCAAATGTTTAGCATATCAGTCCCGCAGTACATTAGCCCCGCACTTTAAAGTCGCGTAATATATTAACTGGAGCAGGGATTCTGGGGAGTTTTTGTTCTAATGGCGCCGAAAACGTGTGAACTGTCTGTCCCTACCCGTGAGAAGATTATATTTCTTCACAATTCTGGATTAAGTTACTGAGGAATAGGTAAAAAATTAAATCTAAGCTTTTCTAGTGTTCGTTATGTAATTAAGAAGAAAAAAGAAACTGGTTCGACAATAAATAAGCCGCGAACTGGGCGTCCAAGAAAGCTAAATACCAGGCAAAGGAAAGCCATCATAAAAGAATCTTCAAAAAACCCTTTCCTAAGTGCTCGAGAATTGGCTGTTGATGTCGCTTCAACGTCGGGAACAATAGTTATACCACAATCAATTAGAAATCTTCTTCATGATGCAAATATTTGAGGGAGAGCCCGCGAAAAAAAACATTTATTAGTGAAACAAATAGGGTGAAAAGACTTGAATTTGCAAAAGCTTATGTCAGCGAACCACTAGAGTTTCGGAAACTGTTATTTTTTCCGATGAAAGCAAGTTCAATATTTTTGGCTCAGATGGTAAGAAAACTTTATGGCGAAAGCCAAATGCTTCTCTTCAAATTAAAAACTTGAAACCAACTGTAAAACATGGCGGTGGTCATGTAATGATTTGGGGATGCATGTCTTTTAACGGAGTTGGCGAAATGACCCTTATTGAAGGCAATATGAATGCTAAACAATATATTAATATATTTCGAGATCATTTATCTAATAGTGCTCTGAAATTAGGAATTCCTAATTCATATTATTTCCAACAGGATAACGATCCGAAACACACTGCATATATTACTAAGTTATGGTTGCTTTATAATGTAAAAAATCAATTGAAAACGCCACCACAATCACCAGACCTCAATCCGATTGAAAATTTATGGCATATTTTGGATGTGAAAATAAAGAAAAAGAAAATTTCTAACAAATCAGAACTTAAGCAAGCTCTTAGGGAAGAATGGCTACAAATCAGCAGTGAAACATGTTACAAAGTAATAGAATCAATGCCCAGACGATTGCAAGCTGTAATTGAAGCAAAGGGCATGCATACTAAATATTAGCACTGTTTCTAACTTACAAATAATTCCTCTAGTTCTATTTTTATTGCTAGCGTGCAAATATCTTTTTGGCAGTACAAATGCTACATTTTTATGTTTTCATATTTTAAATATAATTATTAAGTCAGATATTAAATATGATTATTTGTTTTGTAAAACTGTTGGTATTTTTAATCATTAGTTGTTTTTTATTTATTTATGCATATGCTACAACAAATTTACCTGGTGTGCAAATACTTTTTTTGCTCACTGTAGATGAATGGCTAAGTATAGACGAAAATGCATCAACAACAAACAATTTAACGGTCAGCGAGATCGCTGATGCTAAGCTAAATAGAACCGCCGATAAAGCTAGTAGTAGCTCAGAAGAGGAGGATGAACAACCGGCAGAAAAAAAGGTGTCACGAGAAAAATGCATAAAATTGATTGGAGAATTAATATATGCTTTAGAGAAACAAGACTGTATTTCCGAAATAAACATTCTGCATTTTATAAAATGAAAAAGAAAATAAACTTGTTAAAGAACGGCTAAAAAAGTCGAAGCAAACAAAGTTTGTATCGATGTTTCTGAAATTTCAAGAGAAGAAATAATTTCACTCATTTGATTTTTTTCTGTAACATAAAAAATATCAATTAAAGTAAAAATAAAAAAATTATATTTAGTTTTTTCTTTTTCTTACAGAATTATCACTTAATAATAAATTAAACTATGGCTAAAGTCACCATTAAGAATATAGTGCTACTTTCGATATTCCTAGCAACTACTTTTGATATTCCTTCAAAAATCCATCATAGTCTCGATTCCGATGATGCCGGATTTTTGATGTTATACTGTATACGAATATAAAATTACAGCTCATTCCACTAATTGCATTGCAATTTGTTTTCTAATGATTGCAAATGAGTTTACCGGTAGGAGTTCCAAACGTTAACACCTTTATAATTCCTAAACTACTTGACCGAATGATTTCCGTTTGGCAGCACAAGGTAAAATTTACCGAAAAACCAAATATATTGCCAAAATTAGAGGTTAGCATTGAAAATTTCAGTGTCCTGTGTATTTTAATCATGAATATGATCACCTGAAGTTTTTAACATAAAATAAAATAAGACATAATTTTCAGTCAAATGAGTATATTAGCCCCAGATATGCTATTTCTTTTGGGCAACAATTAAAGTGTCGTCCCTAAAAAATAACGTTCCGTTACCAAATTCTGCCATACAACAAAGCAGATGTATCATTGTACGGTTAAATACTGATAATTTCTACTGCATTTTTTAAAACTTCTAAACACCGCACATTTTCAATTTTTACACCTTCGTAACAGGAAAAAACGGTACTACTTTTAACTGCAATTTGTTGGAAAAGTGCATCTCAATTTACTTTTGAGATATTAATTTTTTGGTAGTTTTTGATACCATTTCTGTAACGACTGCAACTGAAGTAGTTCATTTCTGTCGAAAGTAAAAGGAAAATATTAGATTACTGTATCTTTTTGTTGCCATTTTGTCATAACAACTGAAAAAAAAAATTAAAATACGTGATATTTTGAAAAAATATAAATGGATGATTTCTGATAAAACACAGTAGAGCTATTATGGGTTAATATCATGAAATGTGAGATTTTGAAAACAAATTTTTTTGAAAATTTAAATCGTTTCAAAGCTTCTGATTCTTTTTAAAATGTTTTTTGAGCAGCTGAATAAAGGAATTTACACGTAAAATTGTTAAAGTTTGAAGAGCTTAAGTTCATTTTTATGTAATTATAATTATATGTCATTTTCTTGGCATATGTATACCAGGATAATGACAATTTCATTCTAAGACATTTTTCACATTCTTGTTTTTTTTTTTCTTTTTTTTTCTTTTTTTTTTTTTTTTTAGATCTAACATTTTAATTTCGTTTAAAGGAACAAGTTTCCTCTATAGTACCTCAAATTCAGCGTAATGTTCAGTTTTATTTGTGAATTATCGAAGCCAGTAAAATGACATAATAAAAGTCCACTCAGTTTTTACAAAGCCTTTAAACAGATTATTTTCAAAGAAATGTCTAAAAGATCTTGCTGGTAGCAATGATTTTATTTCTTCTGACTTGAACTATGTCAAGAACAAGAAGAATTACTCTGCAGCGCTATCTTTATACCTCATAAAGAACTAAAATGAATAGACCAGGAAAATTGCATTAATTTTCAGTGACAATCATATTTTAATTATGAAAAATTATTTGTAAAATACAGACCTTGTTACCTTCCTCACATATGTGTTATAGGGTAATTCCGGGATTTATGCCGCACATTTTTTTGAATTTGTCTATAAAGTCCCATCGTAGACATAAAATGAAAAAAATTATGCTGTGCTATTTAATGTTAAATATACAACGCGTGTAGTGCGACAAAAAAATTCAAAACAAATTATTAATATTTTTTAATAATTTTTTTCTAAAACATTACACTGCGGCGCGTCGCCCTTACATTCAGGCTGAGACGCCACACTCGTGCGGTAGTTATGCCGCGTTTGTAATAACAACAGAATGAAATTATAAATAAAAATATCCAAAACAATATTCATATCTGGACTATAATTAACGATGTAATAACAAAATGAAACTAAATGAGTACAATGAAACGTATTAGTAGATTCAAATTAATAATTGTTGCCTACATTCACTATTAAAATTATCGACTTATTTTTTTACATTAAATTTTAATTATTATTTCAGCAACAACGTAACATCAATGTATTAGAAAGGGAAAAGAAAAAAGTAAAATTGTGTTTACGTAATTTATTTGTTAACTCTTTCGGGATCGGTGGCTTTTACACAATTTTTTTCAGTAGGTACCACTTTTTTAAAAGAAGTTACCTTTACTTAAATAGTCATGAAAATGCTCTAATTAAACAAAGCCAATATTACTTTTCTTTTTTACTGGTGCCAGAAACAAATTTTGTAAGCTCTTTATGAAGGTGCTTATATGCACCTATGGACCCGAATGGGTTAAGAGACCTGTTTTTTCGACTACAATCTACAGAAAAAGTGTCGAAAAAGTACAGTCTTTATGTAACGACATTTAAACACATGATGCAACGAAGCCAATTACAATTCCTCTTTTTTGGAGTAGTTTGCAAAGAACGTCTGCGTTACGCGTAATCAAATTTTTCATTATTATCATCTTGACTTGCATCTTTCTTGCCCTTCTTACTTTTTATTTTCCCCTTTTTCTCCTTTAGTTTTAGTAAACTTGATAACATGCCTAACATGATTAGTCTGTGCAAAAAGAAAAGGAAAAGTTAATAACACTTAATCATCCCGTACAAAAGAAACTGCGGCATGTATACCAGAATAGCAGTGCGGCATGTACCCCATTTTGCATGATGCAGACGTCGGCCATCACAGTTACCTGCCAACGTTAAAGGGAATGGCGTAACCATACACACAGTAATCTATACAAACGCTACACTTAATTTTGACTTCGAAATCAAGCATGCATTTAGTAATTAGTGTATGGAAAGTATTTAAACATAACGCGTTTAAAAGTTTGGACAGTGAAATCATGCACTTACGTCAAATTAAGGATTGTCCTTCTCAAAGTAAACATCGAAATGGGATTCACGCTATACACTGGTTAAAATAATCTTATTGCGCACCTATACTGTGCGTTTGACGACCATCTATCGATAATTACAAGAAATACAAGGGGTGCGGCATCTATCCCGTATGCGGCGACTCTCCCGGAGTTACCCTATAAGGTATAATTAACAATTAGAAATTAGAAAAACAAGAAAAAGATATTTGTACAGTATAGCAGAAAGCCTTTTACTTTGCACACATCACAGTGTGACATGCCAGGAAAATGATAATCTGAAAGTTTAAGTCTTTTAATTGCTTTATTTTTGTGTTATTATGAATATAATATCTTTTGAAAATATTTCTAAGAATATTTTTTAATAGAATGTAAAAAAGAAAACTGCATTATCTAACATTTAATAGACATTTTATTGTGCGGACTGCAATTTTCGTATTTTGTGATATAGTCCCTTAGACAACTATATTTAATTTTAAGTATCCATATTAATGTTACAAACAAATGAAGCCATGTGAATCATTAGATAGACGAATTTTTTCGTTAAGTTTACGACGTCGCTTTTTACTGGGTTTGTGTATTATTCCGCGATAGGGCGATAGTGACATCATATCCATACTTTTCTATAGATGTTGTTTAAGACTGGATCATAAATGTGGTGTGTGTGTGTGTGGGGGGGGGGGGGGCAAACTTTACCCCGGGCACAGTTTTCTCTTTGCATGGTCCTGTTTCTTGTAATTACCATCATTTTTAATTATTAAAAATGACATTCTCATCAATTATAAATATTAACTTTCTTTTGATACAAAATGAGACAAGTGCTTTCACGCTGATGATGTTTGACATAAAATAAGATATGCAATTATGCTGCTTTGTACTTTTTAATAGTTTTTCAAGTATTTCCTAGGGGTTAAAATAATAAAATTCCTAAAAATAACTATAAATTTTACAAAAAGATCTTTTGAAGAAACAAACACCAACAAATTATTGTATACATATATATTGACTAGCAGCCTTCGCCCGCTACGCTGCTGGTCTGTTTCTCCGAACAAACCTTTAATCAAACGAAATATATCGGTGTATTTGATCTTGTGTTTTATAGTAATATATACATTTATCTCCAATGATCTTCCCCATTGCTGAAAACAATATGAACGCCATTACGGTTTTACATTTAAATTTTTTAACTTTTTCCTTTACTTCTATAATTAAGCAGCGTAGAACACTTTGTATACACAAAAACCGTTCCAAAAACATTACCTAACTAATAGTGGCATAGTCTATCAAAATAATATAAACAATCGAAAGGAAATGCAAATTTCCGTTTTAAATATGTAGTAGATGATGATCATACGATTTTCTGTAATAGAATTCATCGTGAAGTTTTAGTTTTATACGTAAACGATGCTTTCAACATTGTAGCTAATACACCAATTGGCGAGGTATCCGATTACGGAAGATTAACCAGGAATCCCATGAACAACTACCCAAAGAAAGGTGAATATATGGCTTTTGTGATACTTTTATATTAGCCGGGAGCAAGTAATAAATCAACAAAGATTGTTTCCATACCTTATTCTTATATTATTTTCATTCAAAATATAAACGTTTCACTCATTTCATTTAAAATACATACATTTAAAATACTTGCCTTACACTAATTTTAGTGAAAAAACTGAAAAGTAAAACAATAATAGGAAATAATGCTACAACTTAAAACAAAGAATTGTTTTTATTTACATACGCGAAAAGTAACTATTGCTATTGACTATCTTAAAAATGCTAATGCTGAGATTTACACACGGCTGATATAAAAGTACCCCATTTTTTCTTCTTACCCAGAAGCAAGCGATAAATCGCGATGTATTATTTCAATTCCAATTTCTTCCATTGAAAAAAAGCGGTATTTTACCGGTACTGTATCGTGGCGTATTATACGGACTATGAGATAGATCACCAAAAATGGTTGACAATTGCGATTCTTGTTCATCGTTTGACAATTACGTTCAAAACAGTAATTTAACATTCTTAAATACATAACCTTGTTAAAAATGGCAAATTCTTTAAAGTAAATAAATAAAAAAATATATAACATAAAACTACATACTATAAACTATAATAAAAAATCTATAGTAATAAAATAAATTTAAAACTATAATAAATAAACTATCAAATGGACAAAAAATAAGGGTTGCTGTAATTAGTGTAATTGTCATGTATCGGAATGACATGGCCCGGATGTAAGTACCAAAAATTTTTTCAAGTCGTACAAATATTGCTTTCATTTTTAAATATTTTCGTTTTATAATGTTAATTTCTCTGTGGATCGCTTTTTGGTATTTTAAATAAAATCAATATATATTTTTCTTTTTTTCAAGGAGTTTGTGTTTATTTATTTTTTTTTTAAACTCGTATAGCCGTTTTTATTCTTTAACCAAAAGAACTAACAAAAAGCTTTAATTTGAATTTCTTCCGTTGCTACAGTAACAGATGTACAATATGAATGAATATGGATGAATTATCACTTGTAATGTTAGATATTTCGAGGTTTTGGTTCCAAAGACATCGCCAAATTAGAAAAGTATGAAATAGCTCACGAACTATTGGACTTAAAAGAATTTGGTTAGCACCATTCCATTCATCATACAAAAATACACTAAAATATGTTGTCAGTTGAAAAATAACTATAAAATAACATTTTTAAGGAATTTTTTTTTAAGTTCGTTCTCTTTTTTTACCCTTCTTAGGGGTGGAATTTTAGGAAATCCTTTCTTAGCGGCACTCTAATGTCATAAGAAATATTTTTAACCCAATTTTCAAAATTTTACATTCAGTAGTTTGAGCTGCGCGTTGATTAATACAAAATCCAGACTTTCTTTTATACACATAGATTTATTCCTTTTGAATGAATGTGATGCACCTGAAAAGTTTAGTAGAAATGTATATTTTGTCTTTTCTTCCTTATAGCAGTGTAAAAAATTTTGTGACAAGGGCAAGGCAGGATAAACTGGAAAGTTGGATTGTTGTAAAAAAAAATGTTTCGAAACTATATTTTGTAATGTGGAAGGTTGTAAAAAATATTTGTTTTGTATTTTACTGTGAAAGTTGCAAACAAATATTTTTTTGTATTTTGTTGTGAAAATTGTAAATAAATATTTGTTTTGTTTTTTTAATGTGACTGTTTTATTGTATAATTTGCTTTAAGATTTTTAATATAGGAATTATTTTAATAATTAATAAACAAAATAATTCAACAGCGATTATCATTTTTTCGTACTATTATTCTTAACATTGCAGATTATATTTTATAAGTATTTCTTTTTGCCCTTATTTTTATTTTTTACTGATCTTCAATTAGATTAGGAGTAAACTTTGACTTTTTATTTTGAATAATATTTGCAGGTATTCACTTTTGATAATTTTTACGTAAAGATTTAACTTTTCTTTGTCAAATAATATATGTTTATTATTTTATATTCAGCATTTAGTGTAATATGTGCAATTATTTAAAATGCAATTAAAATATAGAAGTTCTTATGCATTAAAATAAGAACAAAGGATGAAAAGAGTATCTTAACTTTTCTGCAATTTTTGTTAATTCTTCATGTTCATAAAAGGCATTTACTGAGCTATTACTAATTGTATAAAGTTAAATATATCCATGGCACTATCAGATTTTGTTAAAGTAAGGTAATGTATTTCAAGGTAAGTAAAACATTAAATTTAAAGTGGTATTTACAGCAAAATTATCACAGCAGTAAAATGTGCTTTGGTCACTAAATATAAAACGGTATACTTTTTGTACTTTATTTATTTGACTACAAAAATATTAAGATGTCTTCTGCAGTAGCTTTTTTCTATTTAAAAAAAATGCAAAACCATCATCGGAGGAACAAAACTATACGTTTTAATTTCGTGTGGCACTTCATCACAGTACAATCAAATGCATAACATTTGTTACAGATACTGAGTGTTCCTAAAGTGGATAGTGGATCAGGTAGTCCCATGCTTTTTTTAGTAAGTAAAACAAATAATTGCAAAATGAATAAAATTGTCATTGAAAAAAATGGTTCTTATGACAAAAATGGTAAATTAGAAAAACGTTCAACTCCAGGTATTAAAACATATCTGCAAGACAACATCTTAAATAGTAATGAAGCTATGATGGAAAATTTTTAAATTGCACCATTTTGGATGATATTTGTTCAAATTAACAATAAAGTATGCAAAACGATTATTATATGTAAGTAAGGAATTTTACCAAATTTCTTAAACATTCCTGAATCTTATCAAAAATATGTAAGATGTATTACTGTTTTCAATTTGCATTTTTAAAATTCATATATTGTCACTGAAAACATTTTTTACTTAATAAATTGTATAGTCTAAGATATCTTGAAGATTGATTTTTTTAAAGAAACGTTTATTGAATAATCTTTCCACAGGTTATATAATTTATTAAATAATTATGTAATAACTAGCAGGAATGACCGAGCTAAGCTCGGTCAAAATTAGCTTTCTGTTTATCTCGATATATTTTCCCCACTGAATCATTCTTGCTGTCTTAAATGCAGTTAGCTTGACCATGAAACATAGTGACCCAAAATGACCCACTTATCGAATTTTTTCGAACATCCGACCTATCACAATGCTCTTCTCGAGCCTGAAAACGATGGAATACAAAATTTAGTGAAAATCGTTAGTCATTTTCTAGGTAAAATAAGCTTGATCCACGTTGATTCAAAAAACCACTAACCGAAATTCATCGACAGATGTGAGCTATTTCAATGGTCTTTTTGTACTGTGAAACGGTATAACAAAAAAATTGCCAAAATTGTTTGAACCTTTTTGAGATGCCGTTAGCTTGACCCCGACCCATTATCACCAAAATGACCCACTAATAGAATTTTCTTGAGCATGCGACCCAGCCCAATGTTTTTATCTTCCAGAAACGGGTTAGTACAAAGTTTTGTCAAAATCTTTTGAGTGGTTTTTTAGATACAGTTAGCTTGATCCTGATCCATTAGGACCCAAAATGACCCATTGATTGAATTTTCTTGAATGTGCGACCCTGCACAATGCTCTTATCATGCCCGGAAACGGTATTATACAAAATTATGTCAAAATGTTTTGAAGCGCTTTTTAAATACAATTAGCTTGACCCTGATCCATTGTGATCCAAAATGACCCACTAATCGAATTTTCTTGAACATGCGACCTAGCCCAATGGTCTTCTCGAGCCCGAAAACGATAGAATACAAAATTTAGTCGAAATCGTTTAAGCCGTTTTTTAGATACAATTAGCTGGACTCTGACCCATTGTGAGCCAAAATGACCGACTAATCGAATTTTCTCGAACATGTGACTTAGCCCAAATCTCTTCTCATGCCCAGAAATGGTATACGTAATATAAAATTTGGTCAAAATGTTTTGAGCATGTTTTTAGGTTCAATTAGCTTGACCCTGGCCCATTGTGACCAAAAATGACACACTAATTGAATTTTCTCGAACATGTGACTTAGCCCAATGGTCCTCTCATGACCAGAAACGGCCGTATATTAAAAAATTTCGTGAAAACGTCTTGAGCCTTTTTTTTTAGATATAATTTGCTTGACCCTGACCCATAATGACCAACTAATCGAATTTTCTCGAACACGTGACCCAACCCAATGGTCTTTTCGTGCCCGAAAAAGATAGGTTGCAGAATTTCGTCAAATCGTAGTGCCGTTATCTAGATAAACTTAGCTGGACCCACGGTGACCCAAAAATGACCACTAATCGAATTTTCTTGAACACGTTACCCATCCCAAAGGTTTTTTTGTGCCCGAAAATGGTTAGATACAAAATTTAGTCAAAATCGATTGAGCCGTTCTCTAGATATAATTAGCTTGACCTTGACCCATTATGATCCAAAATGACCCACTAATCGAATTTCCTCGAACATGTGGCTTAGCTCAATGGTCTTCTCGTAATCCAAAACTGTAGAATACAGAGTTTAGTTAAAATCGTTAGAGCCGTTTTTTAGATTAAAAACACTTGACCTACAGTGACCCAAAAATGACCCGCTAATCAAATTTTCTCGAACACGTGACCCATCCCAATGGTCTTTTCGTGCCCGAAAATGGTCAGATACAAAATTTAGTTAAAATCGATTGAGCCGTTCTTTAGATATAATTAGCTTGACCCTGGCCCATTATGACCCAAAATGATCCACTAATAGAATTTAATCGAACACGAGACACATCCCAATGGTCTTTTAGTGCCCGAAAATGGTTAGATACAAAATTTAATCAAAATCGATTGAACCGTTCCCCAGATATAATTAGTTTGAACCTGACCCATTATGACCCAAAATGACCCACTAATAGAATTTTCTCGAACACGAGACCCATCCCAATGGTCTTTTCGTGCCCGAAAACAGTAGAGTGCAAAATTTCGTCAAAATCGTTAAAGAAGTTATCTAGATAAACTTAGCTTGACCTACGTTGACCCAAAAATGACCCACTAATCGAATTTTCTCGAACATGTGACTTAGCCCAATAGTTCTTTCGTAATCCAAAACAATAGAATATAGAGTTTCGTGAAAATCGTTAGAGCCGTTTTTTAGATAAAATTGGCGTGACCCATAGTGACCCAAAAATGAGCCACTAATCGAAGTTTCTCGAACATGTGACCTAGCCCAATAGTATCTTCGTGTCGAAAAACGGTTAGATGTGAAATTTGGTCAAAATCGATTGAGCCGTTTTTTAGATATAATTAGCTTGACCTTGACCCATTACGACCCAAAATGACCCACTAATCGAATTTTCTTGAACACGTGACCTAGCCCAATGGTCTTATAATGCCCGAAAATGGTAAAATACAAAATTTCGTCAAAATCGATTGAGCCGTTCTTTAGATACAATAAGTTTGATTCTGACACATTATGACCCAAAATGACCCACTAATCGAATTTTCTCGAAGACGAGACCCATTCCAATGATCTTTTCGTGCCCGAAAATGGTTAGATACAAAATTTAGTCAAAATCGATTGAGCCGTTCTCTAGATATAATTAACTTGACCCTGACCCATTATGACCCAAAATGAGCCACTAATGGAAATTTCTCGAACACGATACCCATCCCAATGGTCTTTTTGTGCCCGAAAACAGTAGGGTACAAAATTTCGTCAAAATCGTTAAAGAAATTATCTAGATAAACTTAGCTTACCCCACGGTGACCCAAAAATGACCCACTAAACGAATTTTCTCGAACATGTGACTTAGCGCAATAGGTTTCTCGTAATACAAAACTGTAGAATATAGAGTTTAGTGAAAATCGTTAGAGCCGTTTTTTAGATAAAATTGGCTTGACCCATAGTGACCCAAACATGACCCACTAATCGAAGTTTCTTGAACATGTGACCTAGCCGAAAAGTTTCCTCGTGTCGAAAAACGGTTGGATGTGAAATTTAGTCAAAATCGATTGAGCCGTTTTTCAGATGTAATTAGCTTGACCTTGACCCATTACGACCCAAAATGGCCCACTAATCGAATTTTCTCGAACACGTGACCTAGCTCAATGGTCTTATCATGCCCGAAAATGGTAAATTACAAAATTTCGTCAAAATCGTTAGAGCCGTTTTTAAGATAAAATTTACATACACACACACACACACAATTTTTGCTCGCATTATAGTATAAGATTAATTATAATAATTAACTGTGACAAGACATCAATGTATTGCCATACATTTCAAAAATGCAAATTGTTGGCAGTAATATTCATTAAGCCATCCAGAGGTTATTGGGTCATCATAAAAAAGTCATCCACAGGGTGTTGACAGGTGTGTTATTTCGATAACCAGGGGATGTCCTATTACTATCTGCAAGACGAATGCATCCATCCACGGGATATCAGCTCATCCTGAATATGACATTTTTTGGATGATTTTAGGATGTCATTAGGACCATCCAGATGATATAATGCAAGTGTCCTATAATCGTCCAAAAGGGGTCATGAAATGACATCCGTAGGATGTTGACATGTGTGACATTTCGAAACTCATGGGATGTCCTGAAATGGTCGACAGGACCATTTCATCGGTCCGCAGGATATCAGCTAGTTCTGAATATGACATCTTTCGGATGTTTTTAGGATGTGTTTGTGTTGTCTGGGTATGTACTTCAACTTTTCAGTACATAGCTTGACAGAACTGCTTATTTCACTCACTTGTCACTTAGATAATTGTGCTCCAGGATATCCACTATGCAACTCGTTCACTTATGTGGAGACTTTTAAACCCATTGGGTAATCATCCATAATTGGATCATTGCCAATCGGCTGATTTTGGCAAGCACAATTTGTCCTATAAAGTAGTTTTTATAACACTCTTTTAATAGTATCCACATTCAATATAAAACGCATTGTTCATAGAATCAATCATATTTGACGCCAGCGTTAGCTCAGGAAAGAAGATTTAAGTACAAACTTCATTGCAGAGGGTCAGTTGATCTGGGGTTTTTTTCCCTCATCTAAATTTTCTGGTTCATTTTTCGTAATGACGATTATTTTAATATTTTTCATACACTATCAAATACAGTATCTAGGCAGCTATTAAAGGAAAAAGAAAAAAAAATTATTTACGATGGTACATTTATAAAATGATTTATATTTTTGGTACAGATGCAGGAAATTACACCAAACATTACGCAGTTAATTTCAAACAACTGACAAATATTATCACAAAATTTAAAACCAATAAAATTAATTACCGAAACATCCTATTAGTTGAAGGTTACTATGGAGAGCCGAAAAGCTTTTGGTATCTGTTTCTGTGTATGTCTCGCGATAACTGCCACAAAAAATCCTCTGACTAGCTTGTAATTAGGCAGTTATGTTGCTGAGGTATCCGGATTAAGCTGTATAGTTTTTCATTAAATTTGTTTAATTTGTTCGGAAAATATAGAACATTTTATTTTATGTCATAATGCTTTTAAGTGAGAAATCAGACTATTTTCAAATTTTACCATTCATTGAAAATGGCGCCCTTGAATAATTGGTTTAAATGATTCTTATATTATTCCGAGGATTTTGAGACTTTGTCAGTACATTTGTGAGATTTTTAAAATTGTGTATAATTTTGAATGGAAGTTTATACATTTGTTCGAAAAATATAAACAATTTCTTTTTATCACTTTACATATATTGCACTATTACATATTTTATTTTTACTCATTTCCCTTTGTCACTTCTTAGCCACTGTATTTCATAGTCTAGAAAGATAATTAAAATGTTACCGATTACGAAAGATTAAGCAGTATGTCTAGATGAGGAAAATAAAAGGTTGACTTATATTTCGTAAGCAGGTCTACACTGTTAAAAATTTGCAGCATTCTGGAAGGTCATTTGACCGTTTTTTCCGAAAACGGTTACACAACCGTAAATTTAACACTATTCTGACCATATTATTGTCCATTTTATGGTCAGAATATAGTTAAATTATGGTTATGAAACCGTTTTTTCAAAAAACGGTCAAATGACCTGTCAGAATGCTGCAAAATTTTTAACAGTGTACAGCTTAAGTTTGCGACAAACATGAACGATGATAGGAAAACTGCGGTTTAAATTGAATGTGGATACTATGAAAAATTTGTCTACAAAATCACTTTATGTTGTACCACATCACGTTTAGTAAAATATTCAATTGATAGTAGATACAATTATGGATGATTACCCAAATAGATTTACCGAAAGGTGTCCAAATATGCCTATTTTGAGATGATTTCAGAATTCTTTTGTTATCGAAATTGATTAGGATATATTTAAATAAGATCTTACTTTAAAATATCATAGAATGATTAGTAAAACTGTTTCTCAAAGAAAACTTGTAAAAAGAGAAAATTTTAAATTAGACATAAAGTATGGTAAATTCAGTTTACGATTATCAAAGTAATACTTTCTATGAATACTCTTTTTATTTTATTCTTTAATCTAGCGATTCACATATCTCTTTTCTTTTCTGCCGCTAGGTGACTAACATTTGTTTCCATGGAAATAGGTTTTGTTGATACATACATTCTTCGATGTTGTTCTGTTGATTGTCGTTGTGTATAAGTGAGGTCTGTTGTTAATATGTTTTGTTTTGTTCGATGTATTCCTGTCTACTCGTTAATATAAATATTGCGTAAAATGTGCGACAGCTTATTTAGTGGTTAAGTATTTATCTACTGCAAGCTAACCTGTGGTGCTGAGAAAAGTAAGAAAAAAGATCTCTGATTGTTTAAACAAGTAGAATATAAGGTAAACCTAACCTATTTCATTACTATTTATAATGAGCGAAAGATTATCAATTACTTTCAGATCATGAGACCGAAGTCCTTATATATTATGAATAGTGATAGAATTGTTTTTAAATAAAATAAAACTTTAAATAATATTTATTAGCTGTAGTAATCTAACTAATAATAAAAAACAAGTAGGTAAGTGTGATCACAGATCGCACAGAGGGTTTCGCTTAATATTCCTTTCAAAACACTTTATCCTTTTGCAAAATCTGTTAGTTCCACGTTTCGCAACCAGGGGCGCACTCTATTCTAAACAAACCTCTATCCGAACGAAACTCCATTTTACAAATTATCCGTAGATATATTAGTCGAGAGGATCGGGCACATAGCACCCGAAATAGGTATGCGCCCCTGGCGGTAAAAATTGGAACTAAAATATGTACGGCTATGGTGCATAATATGAAAGAGTGGTTAAAGGAGTGCCGGCAAAAGTTAGAAAAGTGCACCACGGGTAAAAAGGGTGGAGGTTAGAAAAATTGCTAAAAATACAGAAGTTAGAGCCCGGAGGGGTAAATAATATAAGACTTTTTAAATATTTTATGATTTTTCGTGTGATCGCAAGTGCTCTGCTATAAGTATGCAAAATTTCAAATCTCCAACTTATTAGAGGTTGAGTTAGAAAAATTACTTAAAATACACAAGTTAGAGCCCAGAGGGGTAAATATAAGACTTTTTCAAAATTTTATGATTTGTCATTTGATGTGAGGTGTTCAGCTATAAGAATCCAAAATTTCCAGTCTTCAACTTAATTAGAGGCTCAGTTAAAAACAAAAGCTTAAAATACACAAGTTAGAGCCCAGATGGTTATATATAAGACTTTTTCAAAATTTTATGATTTATCGTTATATTTGAGGTGTTCAGCTATAAGAATCCAAAATTTCAAGTCTCCAACATATATAGTCTCTGAGAACGGGCTCTGTGACAGACAGACAGAGGAACGTGACGAATAGGGTTGCGTCAGATGAACGAAACCCTAAAAAGGAAACGAATGAAATTTTATTAACTGTAAACAAAATGACATCTTTGAAAGATAATATTACGAAACTGAGTACGGATAGCTATTCCATATGGAAATTTAAAATGCAAATGATTCTTATAAAAGAGGATTTATTTGATGTAATTGAGGATGAAACTCCAGAAAATCCAGACGATAAATATTTAAAACGCGACAGACAAGCAAGAGCGTTAATTAATTTGTGCATAGAAGATTCCCAAATTATTCACGTCAAATATGAAACCATGGCAAAAGCGACATGGAATAAGCTTAAAGCTATTCACGAAAGATCGAATTTATTTAATAAGCTTTTCTTATTGCGAAAATTGTAAGCTACTAAAATGCCAGAAGATTGTAACATGAATGAGCAAATGCTTAAATTAGTAGATAGGTTAAAAGTCGTTGGCGAGGAAATAAAAGATGATCACATAGCTGCGTCGCTTTTAGTCTCTATTCCTAAATCTTATAACTTAATTATTACCATGGAGGCGAGACCGGAAATAGAGCTAAATTCCCAATTAATAATAAATAAATTGACAGACGAACTCCAGGGATGTAGTGGAGGGTATACGGTGGTATACGCCGTATACCCTCTGGATTTTTTTAAGGAACACCGTATACCCTCTGTTTCTCAAGAAAGCTATGGTGTACATACACTAGGGTATACCCTCTGCTTAGAACATATACCCACTGTTTTTTTTTTTTTTTTTTTTTTTACGACTACACTACTGACGAACACAATCGAAGAATAGAAATGAATACTGATCGGTTTCCCCAGTTTTTAAAACGAATGTTTTTAAACAAAGCCGGCCTAAAAATGACAAATTTTGCACGTATTACAAGAAATCAAATCACAGCCGAAACGAATGCTATCACCTGAAGAATAAAACTTTTCAAAATCGCAATTGGAATAAATCTTATTATCCATTACAAAATAAGAAAGAAAATGTTGATCTCAAAAGATCCAATTTTATCTCCATGACAACGAATGATAAAAACATAAATCAGAATAAAGACTGTATGCAAAGCATCGTATAAAATTCCAATTCTAACCAAGATTGCAGACGATCTAGCGAGAGAAAAATAAAATAAACTAGAAAACAAGAATTCTGCTTTTTCAGAATTTAGTGTCGCCCCCTATGAATATATATATATATATGTGTATATAAATATATATAGTACAAAACATATTCCTGCTTTAAGACTTAAAACACACGCTTTATATAAAATGACGTCATTCACATCCGCTGAAGAATTCCACATTTACGATTTCCGTCGAATTCAATGTAAATTCCCGTTACAGCAAATGGGGTGGAAGATGACAGTCTGGAAGTATTTGCCTGGAAAACTTCCAGTCTGCTTATACTAATCGGTTCGGTAATTTGTAGTAAATGGCACATTTGTAGGCCTGTATTGCAATATGGCCTGTTATTTTAAAAATTGGGTGGAAGATTGAAGACTTTTTCTTAGGTGTTTCACGCTAAAGAATTAAAAATAATATTTGTCTGTGTTATATTTGCGAAGGCAGTTGTTTTTTCAAACGTAGTGTACTCCCGACTATCCCTATTCCGTACTACGACGCGTAATTAAAAAATATCCCTAATAACTTTGCAAGCCATTTGACACGGGTGTCTGCTAAGATCTACTGAAAAGCATTGCAGAAACATTAATAGATGGCCTTACATGTACGGTGGCGTCACCAACTGGAGGTAAAACTGCATGGTAAAATTTTGGCACTACTTTTGTCTTCATGTCTTTTACTCGGAATTCAGTGTAAATATAAATGAAAATTTCGGTTATGGCCAATGGAAGATGATAGACCATTATTTACCGTCTCCTTATTTATACTAGTCAGTAATTTATAGTTAACGTATTGTAGGCCTGTATTACAACATGGCCTGTTATTTTAAAAATTGAGTGGAAGATTGAGAATTTTTTCAGAATTGCCTGAAGCTGAACAATATGAAATAATATTTACTTGAATTATATTTCCGGCGGCAGTTGTTTTATTCAAACGTAGTATACTTCCGATTATCCCACTGCCGTACTAATTCAAAAATATCCCTAATAACTTTACCAAGCCATTTGACAAGGGTGTCTGCTAAGATCTACAATCTGCCTACATGCCATGGGCCTTCGCAGATGAAAGCTTAAAAAGGAAAATGAGTCATCCATGAAAGATATTTTCAATAACTAAAAACGGTAAGCTTTCACTCCTTTATTTCAGACTAACTTTTCACATTTATGTAATTTATGAATTAACTGTAAAATAAGTTAAAACTATTTTTTAAAACTAAGCGTACATTTTATGTTAAGGTTTTGCTTATTTTAAAACTGTATGTACGAACTATTTTTCTCCTCGCTGTACAATGTAAAACTTTCTAACACATTCCGAGAATCATTTTTATTTATTAAAAGCAAACAATTCGTAGGCATGCTATTGAGGTGATTTAAAATGAAACAATCTTTTTTTTTTCGATATATGGATTACATTTTGAGTTAGTATTTATGGCTTTTTAATGAGGCCTTTCCTTTTCGTGTCTGGTATATTGGATTAAAGCACCAACTTTGACACTATTTTTGTAACGTATTCTTGAATTTTTTTTAGAAATTTGTAGGTATCAGGTACTTTGAAAAATATAAATAAAATTCTTGAAGCAGTATTTCAAGTAAAATTATCCTGCCTATTTAAGAATGCCGTTGCTTAGTCCTTGAGAGGTAAGTTTTTAAAAAACAGATGGATTAGCTCCTCCCATACTCATTTATTATTGACAATTCATTTCTCAAAATTTGCGTGCAAGATTTTTTATGTAATCACATCAAAACTTTAGAACTTCAAATTCATATTACTTTATTTATAATGCCGTAATTCTTATTAAATATTAATAGTAATGTGTAGTTTTCCCAACTATAGAAACCCTATACGATTTTACGTACATCTTTACTTTTATATACTCGTGTGAAATGCTGCATCTTTCAATAAGGATCTGTTTTGAGGAAAACACACGTAAACAAAATTCAGAGGATGTTGAAACAAAGTCTACGCTTTCACAATAACACTACTCTTCACTTACTTGAAAACACCCGCTCGGTAATATTAAACCTATAGACATATGTTATTTTCGAATTTCTTGTTTAAATTTGAATTTTTTTTTTTTTTTTTTTTTTTTTTTTTTGCGTAGGATAACTGAGGTCGATCTCTAATATGACTATTTTTTAATTTTCCGATTTCGGCTGCAGATTTTTTTTTTTTATAAGTGTGCTTTTACTTTCAGAACTGGTTTAGAAAGTGAAAGTACCTTTATTAAGAAAATCGCCAACCAATATCGAAAAAGTACAAAATGGCCCTATTAGAAGTCGAGTTCAGAAATCCTATGAAAAAAAAAATGTTTAAAAATACTCAATATTAAACGAGAAATTCGAAAAGAACCTGCCAATACGTTTAACATTCCGGAGCGGGTGTTTTCACGTTAGTGAAGAGTCCCCTTAAGCTCCGCCCTTGTGTTTTTTCCGATTATTGCTGAGCAAGGAAGAGGTACTTAAATTTACAAAGTTAAAATATTGTAGAAAACTGTGTAGTCATTCGACCGTTTTTATAGATAACGGTCAATTGACTTTAATTTTAATCGATCCTGACCAATGAGAACGCTTCGTATTATGGTCAAGTAAGTTTTATTTACTAAAACGGATGAATGACTGGACAGTTTGATGCAGATAAACCTCATTTATTTTGAACACGTTTTCGCATTGCTCATCCAAAACAAGCGGGATATGAGTTAACAAATTGACCGCATCAAACTGAGTCGAATCGGGTGTTTTTGGCAAACATTGACAAATTGTTTTTCAGAGTTTATCGAGTCGATTCACAATTCCCAGTCGCGGCAATATTTGTTAAATTTTTATAAAGTAGTATATTTATGAATTTTTAATTCAAAAATACCAAATTTTAGTTTGTTTTTTTTTTTACATGTTTAACGTCAAACTGAAAACACAAAACATGTATGGTGGGCGGGGCAAACGGGGTTCTTTTTTTTTTTTAAATCTATAATAATAAATTACCTATAGTCTCCTTTCAAAGCAATAAATGGTTTTCAATGATAATATTGATGGCACACGTACTCCTGCGGTATGGCAGTCCAGAAATATTACTGACATACATATTCGTGTTCCATGGCAATCAATGTGTTCATGGGTTTTCGGAGACTGCGTGAATAATGAGAAAGATATTTTTAAAATCGCGTGATGTTGAGGCTGGAGGTGTTATAATAAAGATGTAACAATGAGGGTAATAATGATGTTAATGAGGGTAACAATATTCATCAGGAAATCCTTTTTCACCCATCCTGCTAGGAAAATAGAAAATTACTTCCTTGTTCATCTATTCATGTGTCAATCAAAACTGTATAAACATTTACATTAAAAAGCTGCAATTTTGACAGCACAAAGAACTATATTAATAATTTAGAGACTTTAAATTACAATAAGTGTTTTATTAATATATATAATTTAGAATTTTTTTTATGTCATTAATCATGTATCAATAATGTTATTTGTATTTATTATTCTTCAGTGTGTGTAAAAAATTTAACCTAGACAGGAGCCAAAATGTACGCTCCAGTTTTGTATTTTAAGAAATATAAATATTATAGTTTAAAATAGAAGTGTTACAATGTTCCTGAAATATACATATAACAAAAAGGATAAACAATCTTTTAATAAAAAATCACAAGTTTTTACAGGCTAAACAACTTAGGATATTTCAGTTTATCATGGATTGAACCAACCTTTTTAGAGGATATGAAGAAAGTTCCGTGTTACCGTGGACGATCATGAATAAGAAGGCAAGCAGATTTACCTTATCTTTATTATATGATTTAATATGATTATTATTACATCACATCAGTCTCATTTTTAATTATCTAACAATAAGCTACTAAAACTGGAGCAAGAATTTTTGTTAAGCGCTTGCATAGCATTCATTTGTTGCTAATGGTTACTGAAACAGGTTACTGAAACATGTAGCATTTTGTTATGAAATTTTGATTTTTATCCCTCAAATTATACACTCAGTTAAAACACTGCCCACAATATTATATATTAGTCAGGCTTTTTCATTCCAGATTTCCAGTTTATTATAAAAAATCGTACTTTCTAATGAAGCAATTATCCATTAAAATAATTTAGTCATATACTGTATTTACGTGCGTGAAATACATCTTATTGTAAAACATTTATTTCCACTTCTCTTATTACACGTGATTTCAACATAATTTCTATAATTTCTACTTACTAAGTATGAGGGCATAAAGGCATTCTGTCCTTCGTAATATTATTTCAATAGGGAGTCGATTTCACCAGGATTTTTATCTGAATGCTGAATAATTTACATGATAATTTGAAAAAGTTTTTCTAAAAAGATAAATATAACTTTCTAATCCCGATTTGAATATAATATGAATGAAGTATAAAATATGTTCCAAAGTTTCTTTGTTAAAAACTAAGCACAAATTTAAGCTTTATTGTTTGTTTGTTTTTTACAGATAAATTGCAACCATGTTACTTTAACTTAGCAATTATTTCAAAAAATCATCCAGATATAGAAATAAAATAAACTCTGCACTACATTGGGGCAAATTGGCTTAAAAGAGAAAAATTATGTTATTTTTCAAATTCTTTTCAAATTACGAGGATTTTCAAATGAAAGTAGAACATACACTTTACATAATGAAAATAAGCATACTTATAGTACCTTGCACCACCTTTGGATTTTATTGTTGTTGTTGTCATAG
Organism: Maratus speciosus; assembly: GCA_963932465.1. Lineage (NCBI taxonomy): Eukaryota > Metazoa > Arthropoda > Arachnida > Araneae > Salticidae > Maratus > Maratus speciosus. The sequence goes on along the minus strand of OZ010800.1, from coordinate 287,283,699 downwards.
CAATTTATTCGTTTTTCGTAGGAACATGCTTTACAAGCTTGCGGTGTGCAGTGTGGAATAATTTTTGTAATTTGACTAATTTTTTGCTTTTATTTTTCCTTTTTTAATTTAAAATTTGTTACTTGGAGTGATATTTATTTCATATATAGAAAAGGTCATTTTTTTTTTTATTTTATTGATGCGAAATTGTAAAACATCGCAAATAATAATATTTCCATTCAATTAAAAAATGTATTTACTCATAATTATTGAAAACAGAAATAAAATTTTAAAATAATAATTAAATTATTGCGCGCATAAAAAAGTAAATGGGGAAAATTACACCTCACTTAACATGCTCAAATAATAATTTTACGAAACAGCTTCAATTTACAAATATATTTATCTTTCAGTTAAAAAGTATATTTTCACGTGAATATTAAAGAGAGAAAGAAATTTTTGGTAAAATTAAGTGCTTACTGAAAACGATACATTTAAAACAATTTTCTTAGAGCGCTGCGTCTTTATAAAATTATCGGAGGCAGCAACATTCTTTTCTTAGACATTTATACAAGCTTATTTTCAAATGTTTAACTGCTCTTATTTAATACAATCACGAAAACAGTTGTTAGTTGTTGCCACTGTCGGAAATAGTTCAAAATGTGTTTCGACTTTTCGTTTTGTGAAATATGCGGCAGATGGCGACACTTCACGGACAAACTTCAAACAGTTCTAATAGACTGGACAATTACCCATAATAATCTAGTCTTCATTTACGTCCGCTGCCTGTGACAATGCAACTATTTAATATTCCCACAGATGGCAGCACCACAAGAAAACTTTGAAAGACTGTAAAGTCAGAACTGTTTTGCTGGACTTAGACTCCATTCCACCTAGGATCAGCAGTTTTCCATTGTGAAATGAGTGTTCGATCAAGAGCCCTTGCTTCTACTAAAAAAACCCTTTCATCTTAGTCTAGGGCGTATCTCTTGAGTGACAAGGACATATGTTTTCTGTCTGTCACTTTATGCATTCGGTTTGCGGGAAGCTAATTTTGGCTCTCAAGAATGCAACACATATTTAATCAAGTCAAACTTAAATTGTACATATATTACTATTAACCAAGAAATGTAGAGTGCATTAATAATTGTATTTAATTAAATATAATAATCTCGTTTAAAGTTGAAAGCCTGGACCACTGTGATTAATTACACACACTCACTAACGCTTCAATAAAATACCTTTTTCAGAGTTCAAATAGGATAAAGTGGATACAGAATCTTCCGTGATACTCTGAAGAACCAGCGCTCTCACCTATACAGGTAAGAAGAATTATTTTCTCTTACAAACATTCTGCATTTCAAATTAACTTTCAATTAAAATAATTTAGAAAAATATTAAATGAAAGAACAGCCTTTATTGTAATATGAATTCACGCCTTTTAAAACTTACAGATTATGAACACTGAAAAAGTGAGAAAAAAAAGAGGCTGTAAAGTAATTGATTGTTATTGTTGAAAATAGTACTATTGAAATGCATATTGATTATATTGAATATAATAAATAATATTGATCAATATTGAAAATTTGAAAATATATAAAAACGAAAAAAAAAATTCTTGAATATATTATATATATATAAAGTGATACGATATTGAGTATATATATACGAAAAAAATTTCTTGAATATATTATATAAATATAAATGACCTGTTGATAAGAAATATTTCAAGTATATAAAGAACCATTATATAGAAAGTAATATTACATTGTGTACGATAGTGTGGCATTAATAAAAAAATACATATATATACAATACGCATAAAATATAGACATTGACATTTTACTAATATTATGTGTGATAGTGTAACATTGGTGAACAAATATATATAAACAATACGCACAAAAATATAGATAATTAAAAAAAAAATAGGGTAGAATCTAACGATAAGCCATGGCAATTTCTGCAGCAAAGGAAATATCCCTGGTAGAGAAACTTTCTAATAGCAATTATGATCTCTGGGCTTTTCGCGTAGAAATGCTACTAACCAGAGAGGATCTCTTTAGTTACGTCATCGACACACCCCCACTCACTCCAGACGATACTTGGCGAAAAAAGACGCCAAAACCCGTGCCACAATAAATCTATTCATAGATGACTCTCAGATTGTCCACATTCGGCATTTAAAAACTGCCAAGGAAATCTGGGATACCCTTAAGCGAGTTCACCAAAGATCCACCTTATCCTCTAAGTTGTTTCTGTTGAGGAGACTCTATTCAAAAAAATTATGCGACGGTGGAAATATGAACCAACATATCAACGATATATTAACTTTACGCGACAAATTATACGCCATTGGGGAAGAAATCCCCGACACTCACATCGTTGCACTTTTATTGTGCAGTCTACCTACGTCCTATGACCCCTTAATTATAGGTCTTGAAGCTCGAAACGAAAGTGATTTAACTTTAGAATTCGTAAAGAATAAATTGTCAGACGAATACAGACACAGGAGTGAGAATCAGGGAACAAATCATCACGCGCGTGAAACTGCACATAAAGTAACAAACAAAAACAAAATTAAAAAATACTGCGGTTACTGCAAAAAGCAGGGGCATACAATAAATGAGTGTTATCACCTGAAAAATAAAAACCAGCATAATAATTACGCAAGAAGTGACTGGAATAGAAACAAAGCATTCAACAATCCGAACAACTATAGAAATAACACGAATAGTTACAAAAATACCCAAAATAACCCCAAGGAAACCTCGAATTTTTGCTTTGGAAGCAAGGCTGAAGATAGTGATAATGAAAAAAATTTGATTCCCCCCAATGATAACAAATCCTCAGAAGAAAAAATTCCTGAAAACGAACAAGTGACCGTGAATAGAGCACAAACCTCAGTGGAAGATACTTTTATAATTGACTCTGGATGCACAAGGCATGTTGTAGCTACGAAACACAACTTACAAAACTTTATGCCAGGAAACTTTGGCGAAATAACCATAGCGAACGGAAAGCGGCTATGTTCACAGGGTCTGGGAGACGTGAATATAAATATAGACTCACAAAATTCCATAACTCTAAAAAATGTACTATATTGTCCCGAATTGCAAAGCAATTATTTATCTGTCAAAAGAGCCACAGAGAATGATATTAAGGTAATATTTGAAAAACAGAAATGCTCATTTGTAAAGGATAGCCAAACAATTTTAACGGCAAAATTAAATGATAATTTATATGAGTTAGAACCCAAAAATGACTACGGATATAACGCGCAGACACAAACATCTTGTGACAATAAAAATTGCATATCCATTTGGCACAAAAGGCTAGGACATAAAAATTTCGAAGCGATAAAATATCTCATGAAACACAAACTAGCCGAGGGTATAGAAATACACAATTGTAAACATGAAACTGTTTGTAAAGAATGTATTGAGGGCAAACTATCAATCGCACCCTACCCCAAATCCGCCACTAACAGATCAAAGGAAACATTAAATTTAATTGATTCAGATTTATGCGGGCCGATGCGATCGCCAACATTCAGTGGGAAAAGATATTTCATAACCTTTACCGATGACTATAGCCGATTTACAATGATATATTTAATTTCGCATAAGTCAGAAGCCATAACAAAACTTAAAGAATTTGTAGCCCTGACGAAGAACAAATTCGGAAAAACTATAAAAGCGATCAGATCCGATAACGCGAAGGAGTATCTGGGAGATAGTTTTGAAAGTTACCTGACAGAAAACGGCATAGAACATCAGTTAAGCGTACCATATTGTAGCCAGCAGAACGGCGTTGCCGAACGTAAAAACAGAACTATAGTCGAAATGGCGCGCACCATGTTATCTGACGCGAATTTACAAAACCAGTTTTGGGGCGAAGCCGTACGTACAGCGCCATATCTGATAAATCGGTTGCCCACCAAGGCAAACGAAAACAATAGAACGCCTTACGAGCTGTGGAATAACAGAAAACCTAAATTATCGAATATACGGACCTTCAGATGTAAGGCATATGCCTATGTCGAGGAATCGAAGAGATCCAAATTTGACAAAAAGGCCGTTCAAGGTATTCTATTAGGATACGATAACCAAAACAAAGGGTACAGAATACACACAGTGGGAAACAACGTAATAATACTTCGAACGGTAAAATTCTTTGAGAACGGAGTAAATGAAGATGGCGAAAACGAAAATGACGCGAAGACACCTACTGAAATAGTAGAGATTGAGCTAAATAATGACGAACAAAATCAAAACAATACTCCGCAGCAAAGCACCGCTGAACCACGGAGATCACTGAGAAATAACAGAGGTGTCCCCCCTAACCGCTACGGGATAAGTGCGAATGTCTGTAAAGTACAAGATCCGAAAAACTGGGAAGACGTAAACAACATCAGAGACGCTAAAATTAAAAACAAATGGATTGAGGCCGCGAATGAGGAAATAAAGTCATTAAAGAAAAATAATACTTGGGAACTGGTGAACCCCACACCAGGAAAACGCACCATAGGGTGCAAATGGACATTTAAGACAAAATATAATGCACGAGGAGAAGTAGAGAGGTACAAGGCGCGACTCGTCGCGAAGGGTTACTCTCAAAAGTACGGAAGCGACTATGATGAAACATATGCACCAGTGGTGGCGCACACCACAATCAGAAGCTTCCTAAATGCCGCCGTGTATAAAAATTTAAAAGTTACTCACCTGGATGTAAAGACAGCGTTCTTACACGGAGATTTAGACGAGGAAGTCCTAATGACGCAACCCGAGGGATATGTAGTGAAGGGGGAGGAAGAGAAAGTATGCAAACTGAGAAAAGCAATATATGGCCTCAAACAAGCCGCAAGGGCTTGGTACATAAAAATCAATAAGTCGTTAAGAAATATAAATTTTAGAGAGTGTGATTCAGATCAGTGCTTGTATAAGAGGAATGAAAATGGGGACATTTCCTATATAATCGTATATGTAGACGACATTTTAGTCGCCGCAAGCGAAGAAAACACACGCAATATACACGCAGAGTTATCTAAGGAATACGAGATAAAGAATCTTGGGGAGGTATCACAATTTCTTGGGATAAATATTAAAAGGCTAGACAACGGAAACCTTGAGCTAGACCAAGAAAATAAAATCGATGAAATAGCGGAAAAATTTAAATTGTCAAACTCTAAACCAACATACACACCCATGAGCACGGATTATTTCAATACAGACACACACAGCGAACCGCTAAATGATAACAAACAATATAGGCAGGCAGTGGGAGCACTCCTGTACGTAGCCACGTTGACCAGACCAGACATTGCTGCTACGGTTAACATTCTGGGAAGGAAAAACGAAACTCCCAGAAAGGCTGACTGGGACGCTGTGGAAAAAGTAATAAGATATCTGCGAACCACAAAGTACTTACGACTACTTATAGACAAAGAAAAGCCACCCATACTAACAGTTTATTGTGACTCTGATTGGGCAGGAGATCGAGAAGACAGGAAGTCCACAACCGGGAACGTATTAAAATTAGAAAACAATCTCCTGTCCTGGACATCACGAAAACAAAACTGCGTGGCTTTGTCCACCGCAGAGGCAGAGTACATATCCGTTTCAAACGCGACTCAAGAAATTCAATGGATAATCAACCTACTAAAAGATTTGGAGCTACACCAGACTTTACCGATTACCATCTACGAGGACAATACCGCCTGTATAAAGCTGAGCGATAATGAAAAACACCAATCTAGGGTGAAACATGTGTCTATTAAATACCATAATGTGAGACACTTGAAAGAAAACCGTGTCATTACACTAGTGTACTGTCCTTCAAAGAGAATGATCGCCGATGTCCTTACCAAACCAATCCCCAAACCTCACTTCGAACACCTAAGGAATCAACTCCAACTTCTCCCACCACAAGACTCAGTCGAAAAGGGGGAATGTCGGAAATAGTTCAAAATGTGTTTCGACTTTTCGTTTTGTGAAATATGCGGCAGATGGCGACACTTCACGGACAAACTTCAAACAGTTCTAATAGACTGGACAATTACCCATAATAATCTAGTCTTCATTTACGTCCGCTGCCTGTGACAATGCAACTATTTAATATTCCCACAGATGGCAGCACCACAAGAAAACTTTGAAAGACTGTAAAGTCAGAACTGTTTTGCTGGACTTTGATAGACTCCATTCCAGCTATGATCAGCAGTTTTCCATTGTGAAATGAGTGTTCGATCAAGAGCCCTTGCTTCTACTAAAGAAACCCTTTCATCTTAGTCTAGGGCGTATCTCTTGAGTGACAAGGACATATGTTTTCTGTCTGTCACTTTATGCATTCGATTTGCGGGAAGCTAATTTTGGCTCTCAAGAATGCAACACATATTTAATCAAGTCAAACTTAAATTGTACATATATTACTATTAACCAAGAAATGTAGAGTGCAATAATAATTGTATTTAATTAAATATAATAATCTCGTTTAAAGTTGAAAGCCTGGACCACTGTGATTAATTACACACACTCACTAACGCTTCAATAAAATACCTTTTTCAGAGTTCAAATAGGATAAAGTGGATACAGAATCTTCCGTGATACTCTGAAGAACCAGCGCTTTCACCTATACAGGTAAGAAGAATTATTTTCTCTTACAAACATTCTGCATTTCAAATTAACTTTCAATTAAAATAATTTAGAAAAATATTAAATGAAAGAACAGCCTTTATTGTAATATGAATTCATTCCTTTTAAAACTTATAGCCACAATAGTTGATTCGGGCTTGAAATCCTTCATTCAAAGGGAAATGAATAGAAACTCGATTATAGAAGATAGGGACAGGCCGTTAAATTATAATCCAATCTTCCATAATCTTTTTAAAACAAAACAAATTAGCGTGTTTTCAGAGCTTGCTGTATCTGAACGAGGGTTGGCGAGTTCTCGCAGGGGACAGAGACCTTAGTTTATTTAAATAATTATTAAAATATGTTAATAATTTTAATATTACAGATTACTGAAGTCTTTACTTTTCAATACTTTCCAAAATATTTAACAAGTGTTTATGACTTCATTTTGTCTGTATGTCTTACTGTCTTTCACGGCTGTGATTTTCATAAATATATTTCAATTAACAAGAAATTTAGATGCATATCATGGAATTTCGCCACAGCATGTTAACCAGTGAAAATAGAAATTGTACCATTTATAGCTTGTTTACATCGACACTGAAAATTTTCGAACACATTGCAATCATAGATGCCTATGATTATGGGTTTTGAATATCATTATTTCCGAATAACAATGTTTGCCTTATTTAATCTCAGTATTCAGTAAGTAAATGAGGTAAAGTTTACTAATGAGGAATAGTGGTATTGAAAATAGACAGTTCTTGATACCCGTGATCATGGCTCGACAAATTCGGTAGCCAGGTCTATTATACCTCAACTTATTTTAGGTAGCTTTCTTTGCAAAAAAGCTACCTATTACAGGAGTTCGGAGGAAAGCGATTTCAAAAAATTTTGGTATATTTTCATCGATCATGACCCCCAGACCACCCTCCGTTCAAAATTGATATATATATATATATATATATATATATCTGACCTATGTCACACTGTAACTCCCGTAATTATGAACCGATTTCGATGTAATTCGGTGTGTACATAGTACATACCAATGTCTCGACCGAGTTCGTTGGCCAGCTTCATCCGCCGTTTTGTTTCAAAATGGCGGCCATTTAAAACTTTTAAAAATTTTTAAAACTTGAAATGTGGTACCAAAAAATTAAAAATGGAAAAATATTTTTTTCTTATGTATTTGACCTTTATACAAAGATTCCGGAGCAGTTTTTGTTTCGTCTATATCTTAAAAAATGGCTGAGTTATAGCATTTTGAATTTCTAGCGTGGCTGACATTTTGAAACGTCCTGAATTTTGTCACGCGATAAAAGGCGTATTTATGAACCGATTTGGATATAATTCAGTGTGTACATAGTACATACCAATCTCTCGACCGAGTTCGTTGGCCAGCTTCATCCGCCATTTTGTTTCAAAATGGCGGCCATTTAAAAATTTTTTAAAAATTTAAAATTTGAAATGTGGTACCAAAAAATTGAAAATGGAAAAATATTTTTTCTTATGTATTTGACCTTTATACAAAGATTTCGGAGCAGTTTTTGTTTCGTCTATATCTTAAAAAATGGCTGAGTTATAGCATTTTGAATTTCTAGCGTGGCTGACATTTTGAAACGTCCTGAATTTTGTCACGCGATAAAAGGCGTATTTATGAACCGATTTGGATGTAACTTCGTTTATACATAGTACATACCAATGTCTCGACCGGGTTCGTTGGTCAGCTTCATCCGCCATCTTGTTTAAAAATGGTGGTCATTTAAATTTTTAAGAAAAATTTAAATTTGAAATGTGGTACCAAAAAATTAAAAATTGAAAACATATTTTCTTCTTATGTGTTTGACCTTGATAAAAAGATTCGGGAGCAGTTTTTGTTTCGTCTATATCTTAAGAAATGGCTGAGTTATAGCATTTTGAATTTCTAGCGTGGCTGACATTTTGAAACGTCCTGATTTTTCTCACGTAATAACAGGCGTATTTATGAACCGACTTGGATGTACCTTGGAGTGTACATAGTACATACAAATATCTCGACCGAGTTCGTTGGCCGGCTTCATCCGCCATCTTGTTTCAAAATGGCGGCCAATTAATAAAATTAAAAAATAAAAAAATTTAAATGAGATACCAAAAAAATGGAAAGTGAAAAAGATTTTTTTTGTATGTGTTTGACCTTAATACAAAGATTCCGGAACAGTTTTTCTTTCGTCTATATCTAAAAAAAATGGCTGAGTAATAGCATTTTGAATTTCTCTTGTGGCTGACATTTTAAAAAGACCTGATTTTTGTCACGCGATAACAGGCGTAATTATGAACCTATTTGGATGTAACTTGGTCTGTACATAGTACATACCAATGTCTCGACCGAGTTCGTTGGCCAGCTTCATTCGCCATCTTGTTTCAAAAGGGTTGCCATTTAAAAAAATTTAAATTTAAAATTCAAAATGAGGTATTAAACAATTGGAAAATGAAAAAGATTTTTTTATGTGTTTGGCCTTGATACAAAGATTCCGGAGCAGTTTTTGTTTCTGAAAATTTGTTCTTTTGTTTATATCTTAAAAAATGGTTGATTTATAGCACTTTGAATTTCTAGCATGGCTAACATTTTGAAACGATCTTGTATTTGTCACGCGATAACACACGTATTCGCCTATTTCGATGTAAGAAGGCATGTGGATAGTATACATCAACACCTCGACCAAGTTCGTTGGCCAGATTCATCAGCCATCTTGTTTCAAAATGGCGACCATTAAATTAAAAATATATATATATATTTAAAGTGAGGTGCAAAAAAATTAGAAATTGAAAAAGGTTTCTTTCTTAAGTATTTGACCTTGATATAAGGATTCAGGAGCATTTTTTGTTTGTCTTTACCTTAAAAAATGGCTCAGATATAGCAGTTTCAATTTCTATTGTGGGTGACATTTTGAAAAATCTGATTTTTTGCATGCGACAGCACTCCTATATATTAACCGATTCCGATGTGAGTGAGCATGTGCACAACAATTACTAAGGTCTCGACCAAGTTCACTGCTTAGCCTCATCCACCATGTTGTCTTAAAATGACAGGCACTTTAAGAAATTGCCGAATTTGGCAGCCAAATATATGTTACTTTAAAGAAAAGCAGCTTGGATAAAGCTGACTAATTTCGCGAAATTCTCATTCATTATATTGATAAAAATTAGTATTGAATCTCCTATATTCGGTTTCCACTAAATTGAGCTTCGTGTGTTTGAATGATATAATTTGGCTTTTTTTAAATAAGGATTATGAAAGCTACCTCTTCCTCCCGGCACTGGCCGGAAGGACTTTTTATATTAGTACTTTAGTCAGTAAACCGTCATAAAAAAAGAAGTGTTATGACATTAACCATGTCAGAAAAAGTCTTAGTTAAACTTTTATCTAATGTAAAGTGTCCTTGAGCTGACACTTGAAGGACACTCTTCAAAGTTTTTTTTTTGTTGTTGTTGTTAATTAATGTTTTTAAAGTAATTATTAAAAAAAACTTAATTAAGAGCAGTTTTCTTTTTGAATGATATACATACTTATTGCATATTCCATTCATTCAAACTTTACAATATATATATATATATATATATATATTTTCATTCTTATAAATTTGACTGTTCTATTAACTGGGTTAAAGAGTTAACGAATTTCAGTTTGCTTGTTATTAACACTAATTAGTACTTTCATTATAGTTATTTTACTTACATTTTTAAATTCAAAGAATAAAAAGTCATTTTTAGGGTCCCGTATTTAAAAAGTAAAAACGGAACCATTGTGACAGATAGACACAAGATCACTCTTGTGTCTATCTGTCACAGCCGTTTTACTCGTAAACTATGGAACGTGGAAAGGTCAAATTGGGGGAAGTTATAAAGATTATTGACCCACATATTTACAGATTATTAAACATTCACAAATATATTTAGGGAAAATGTAGAGGGGCTAATTAAGTTACTTGAAAAACAAAATCTTTTCATTGTATATCGTGGGGGGTATCGCATGGAAGCATTCGTAATGCTGAACTCAAAAATACATTTCTTTTAATTTTATGTATTATATTTTCAGAGATGTCGTGGAAAATGTAGTGCAAAAGTATGCCCCCCTCTTCTATTTCCGATTCTACTGAAAGTAAAATTATGAAAAAATTAGAGGTAGTAGGCATTAATTTAAACCTTGCAGGAAAACTATAGCGATTATATACCCTAGGTCGCATAATTTTTGAGAAAAGTGCATTTTTCCGTTGCAGACAAATTTCGATTTTCAAGCATTCGGAAAAGGTGTTGAGGAGATCTGGAGCGTAGCACACAATGCCAAGTTTAAACTATGAACAAGGGTTTTGTTTTAGCTGCGCTGTAAACAGAAAAGATTATTACTACCCTGAATTTAGTTTTATGAAATGCCAAGTGAAGCTTAAATATGCACTACTTTTATTGTCAGTACCGAATTAAGTTCATCATAAACAGATTAGGAGAAGATTAAAAAAAGAGTTATACAGAATAGCAATATTTGATATTATTTAGGCTTCATATATCTCTGAACTTTTATGGTATACCCATTCATACTTTTCTAGTATATGCAGCTATACCCAACCCTATGTTGTATAGTTTTTTACAAAGACTAGTTATTCCTTTAGCGACGATTATTCTTAATAATACAGTTACTAATTCATATATATATTGTATGGAACCCTCTGAGCGCGAGTAATACTCGCGCTAGGCTGTTTATTAAAACATTGAATATTTATTTCCATACTTATAATCTTTAAAGATTACAAATGAACTAAATATAAATAGTAAAAGGTGCACTTGACGCCAGTTAAAGAGTGTTATACCTATAGCTCTTCTAAACTCCAAAACCAAACTGGTATTTTCTGAGAACATTCCTGAATTTATTTTCGTAAACGCATGAGATTGACAAGTATCAGAAATTATGAAATCGATTTTTTTTTCTTTTCCTTTTTCGAAAAGGAAGAGGATCTTTCAGTACCTGCTGACAAAGTTGGCAATTTGAATCGAATTTCTAGATCGACATCCCCATAAAAGTCAACATTAGGCAACAGTTATCCAACTAGTTATTTATTGAAACTAGTTCGACGGCCCAATCCGAAAACTTTCTTCTATCTCATACATCTTAATACTTCGAAAAGTAGTAACAGATGCATACTGATGCATATACAGATGCATATCATTAATACTTCAGTATTATTAGTTCAGTAACACCAACTTTGACTTTCATCTTATATTTCAGCAGGGGCGCCGTTTCAGAACTTTTTTGAGGGGGAGGCAAAAAAATTTTGAGGGATTCTATATAGCTAAGGGTAGTATCCAGAGGGTCTAACCCCCCCCCCCCCCCCCATGAGAAACGTTTACTGACTTATGCTTACAATAACAGTAAAAACTTCGAATACGGAAACTCAGAACCAATGAAATATTTCGTTTTAAACAGGTTTCTGTCTTAGAAAGTAAAATTTAAATATATTGGACATGATCTTTTTTTCTTTTTAGACAGGATTCTATTATAGACAGGTTTCGTTTTTACAAGTATCCTCACTGACTGTTAAACCATCCGCTATATAGTATAGTTCTGAAAAGAGATGTATTAGAGTAAAACTTGTGAAAACGAAACCTGTCTATAACAGATTTCTTTCTAGAAGGGGAAAAAGTCAAATTTCGTTGAAAAAACATTATACTTGCTAAGACGGAGACCGGTTTAAATGGAGCTTTTTTCTAGTCTCTTTCGAAATTTTACTTACAGGGGCGCCATTTCAAGAATCTCCTGACGAAGAGGAAGGAAAATTTTTCTTTGAGGAACAGGGAACGTGGAAAATTGCACAACTTGCAAAACTGCACAAATTACACAGAAAGAAAATCCCGCACAATAAAAAATGCTCTACGTGATTTTGTCTCCATAACTTCTTTCACAAGCATGTGATTATTCCACAAATTTTTTTAATTTTCGTGAAGGTCCGAGATTTTTCTTTCTTTCAGAATCCGCAAAATCAATTCGTCAATGGGTCGCAGAAAAAAAATCGCGAATCTTGGAAATTTTGAAAAAAAAAAAAAAGTCTTCAAAATGGTCGCTTAAAAAATCGCTAATTTCTTCAAACGACCGTGGAAAATATCGCTAATTTCATTAGAGATCGCGAAAAGAAATACAGATTTCGTCAAACGTTTGCACAAACAGATATTTTGAATTTCGTAAAAGGATTGCGCATAAAATCGCGAATTTCGTAAAAGGATTGCGCATAAAATCGCGAATTTCGTCAAAAGCTTGCGCAAAAAAATCACGAAAATTTAGTCGAACAATCGCGCAATAAAATCGAGGAGAAATTCGTCAAATGATCGCGTAATAAGATCCACAATTTTGTCTAACTCTCACGCAAAAAAATCACAAACATTATTAGTCGGTGGCAGAAACAAAATCATGAATTTCAATAAATGATAATGATGAAGAATCGTGAATTTTGTCAAAAAAAAATCACGAAAACAAATATCGAATTTTGCCAGTTTGTCGCGGAAAAATATTGTGAATTTCGGCAAGTGCTCGCGCGAAAAAAATCCATATCATATAACGCTTGCAGAAAATTAATCGTGAATTCCGTGAATCGATCGCGGAAAAAATCGCAAATTTCGTCAGATGATCGCGAAAAAAAATCATGAAATTCAGTCAGTCATGAGATAATCAGCCAACGAACGTCATGAATAGGTCACGAAATTTGCAAATTTTCTGATCTAAAAGTAGAAGAAAATTTTCGTTTGTTATTTTTTGCAAGTAAAGTTAAAGCGTTAATTGTTTCGGATTGTGTTTTATCTATTATGAGATGGTTTCATGTTAATCCGATTTTTCAAAGAAAAAGAAGTTTTTCTAAATATTTTTTTGATAACAAAACTACATATTTGAACATTAATGAATACTATGTATATATCTTCATTTTTCTACAGAAAAGGTAAAATATATAATTAATATTCATATAAAAAGCACAAATAAATGCACAAGAATTACTTTCATGTGCATGCATATAATTTAAAATACATTAGAAAAACCCAGAACGTTTTCAGTCATCACAAGACCATCATCAGTGGGATTTAAATGTTATTATTTTCTTTGCGCTTATTCGAGAATTGGCTAGAAGAAAATCATTGCGATTGTTGTGTCAATGATTTTGACGAGTTTTTCCATGATCAATTTGCACACAGCTGAGAAGCAACTGATAAAAATAATCTCATGTGTATTTTTTAAATTAACCAAAGTACTCATTGCAGATATATGTCTCACCTTGAGGTAGTTAGAATAGTAAGGCTTTAAGAAATTTTTTTGATAATTATTAATTTCTATGCATAAGCATTTATTTAATGCATATGTTTTTTGCAATCAAATCTGATAAGTTAGTTTAGAGTTTGAGCAATATTCTAATGTTTGTTCGAGTCTGACATTTGTTAGGAATGCACCGAATATTCGGTATTTAGTCTATTCGGCCAGATTACCGAATATTCGGTTAGGCCGAATATCAAACTATTCGCCCAAACCGAGTACTTAAAAAACCTCATAAAAATATTTTATAAAACGTTTCACAACTTCTACTTTTAACTGTCAATTAATAAAGGTATTTCGAATAATTAGAATCTTTAAATAAAAGAGAATGTTTTTTTTTATTATTTATTTGTTGTTTTAAAAAAAAATCATTTAAAAAAATTTACCATTAATGACAGGTCATTTGTTCATGGGAATTATTAAATGTAGAAATGCAAGTTACTGAGCATTGTCTGGTAAATAATCCGTTTCTTGCTTTTTCGCAAACAAGGTGTTTCTAAACAAAATGGAAGAAAATTTCAGGGGTAATAATAGGCATCAAAACAGGCAATTTTTTGTCCAGTAAATCAGGATCGCAATTCACTTATTCAGTCAAAAATACAGTGTATCTCCAAGTCAAACTTTAATTTTCTTTTGTTACTATCTATATTATAAAGGACAAACATATCTGTGCGTAACGCATACGTCATTTTGCGAATGGCAACACTTTGAAATTTGAAATGAAATTTCGATTTTGCAATTTTCGTTACTGCAAATTTTTAAACTTCTAAAAATCGCACATTTTCAATTTTTACGCCTTCGTACAGGGAAAAAAATGTGCTTTTAAATGCAATTTGTTTGAAAGCTGTATCTCAATTTATTTTTGAGATATTAATTTTTTTGTAGTTTTTAATACACATTTTGTAATCGTGGCAACTGAAGTTCTCTATTTATATTGAAAGTAAGGAGAAAATAGTCATGGTTTATTATTTTTATTGATTATATCCTTATGGATGCCATTTTCATATTAGAAATAAAAGTAACTGTTTTATAATTGTTGAACGGAAAATGACGTCAGACATAAAAAAAACCAAACAAACACGCATTCTGCTTCATGAATCAGTTACATTTCAATATTTATACATTACGCTGATACCGAGTTTGAGACGCTAGGCAAAATGATTCAGTGAGTAAAAATGAGGTTATATTTAAAACAAAACGATCTTTTTTTTCTTTTTTTTTTTTTTTTGATAAAACTAAATATTTGACCAATACTAAATGGCCAATACTATGACTACTAAAGGCAATTTTTTTTTTTTTTTTTTTTTTTTTTTCGCGGATACTGATATTAGAACTTAAAGTTTGTGCGAATGTCCACATCAAAAGTTGTATCGGACAAACGTGACGTTAAGTTTGGAAATGCATTCATTAATAATCTGTTGCGCGTTAAAATACTTTCAAATTGTGAATCTGAGTGGTGCGTATGTAAATTAAATGAGTGTGAAAATAACGTACAGTTTAGGTTTTATTGTGGAAAGTTTTTTGATGTGAGAAAGCGAAATCCTTTTTACTGATTTTTCATCCCGTAAAAACAAACATAAGATCCTCAATTGATAACTTGATCATAATTACTTATCTTGAATACGTATTCCAATACAGTTTAATTTTTCAATAATTTACGCAGTTGAAGTTTGTGGAAATAATCTTTTAATAATTTTAGGTTAAAAATATTATTTTTTTAAGAGTTAGACAACCAATCTAAGATGAATTTTTTATTGTAATCATTTTTGTAGGTTTATTACAAATTCGATCTGACAGTTCCTCTCTTACCTTTTAGTTCGTCGAATTTCGGCGGGTTCCAACTCGTAACAATAATGAAGGTATTGTAACTATATTGTCAACAGAGTTACTTTAATTTCTGTGAAATACGATAACAAGACGAGAAGTGCTGGAAATAGCAAACATATCATATCTAAACAGCACTGAGCTAGACATTATTTTATTAAGAATGCATCTAACAATACTTATACCGTACCACTGGCCAAAATCCAGTCTCTTCCAAGGATATCATCACATGCTGTACAAGCAAATTAATGTGATGCAAATTTCGCTAAAACATCTTCATTTTTATACCGTTATAAATGAAAATTCTGCTACGGCTTGTATACCTTTCATTTTTGATGAAAGAAGTGGAATGATATGTTGCTTCTTGTTCAATATAAGAGAATTCTTTTCATTTGTTTGAATTAATTGAAGAAGGCATGAAATTTAAATTTTGTTATCTAAAAGTTTTTTAAACCATCCTCTTCTTAAATAATAACTCAGAACATACTTTTTTTCGTACAAAATTTACTTATAAAAATAGTCTTGTTTGTCTAAATGGAAGTATCTGTGCTGAATATTATATAAAATTGTTTAAAATTTAACTTTTTAACGTTAAACACTGAGATATATTTGGCCAGCCGAATAGATACTATTCGGCTGGCCTAATATTCGGTATTTGGCCTAACAGTTACTATTCGGCTGGCCGAATATTCGGTATTCGGTTTACCTGCAGGCCAAATATTCGTCATTCGGTATTCGGCCAAAATCACTATTCGGTGCATCCCTGCATTTGATGGTTGACAAATTTTCTGAAATATCAAATTCCTTGGGGGAGGGGTGGCTATTGCCGCCCCAGCCCCCCTCAAATGGCGCCCCTGTATTTCTGCTTCAGCCAATTAATCGGAGTAAAATCGAGTTAATCTCGATCATAATATTTTTTAAAATCAATTGTTTATTGTTATTCTGTTGTACATCAGCTGTTTGCGAATAGTCTGCTTAGCAGGATGCGAAATTCCCTTCACTTCACGAGCCGCCGATATACAATAGAACTACAAAAAAATCAAGAAAACTATACAAAAATCACTATTACAGTCCCCTTTCCAGCGAAATATTCAAGGCGAAAGTTCAAAGAGGACATGCTGGTCTTAGTCAAAATCATACACAAAAAATTTGATTCAATTCTATGCATAACTTCATACACTTTTCGATGGTACAATAATGAGCATGACACAAAAATCGCTATTAAAGCGTCTCCTTCCGGTGGAATATTTCGAAATTGAAGGAGAACCTGCTGTCTATAGCCAAAGTCCAATGTCGATAAGGTAATTTTTTTCCGTTTGTCCATTTTTCGGCCTTTTATTTCTTTAAAAAAAAATTCTTTTAGAAATGTCGGAATTATAATCTCAATAACACTGACAGTCAATATGGACAAAATCGGCTATACTATTTATGTGTTGTTATTCCTTTAATTGAGCTTTAATGATGTTATGAACTTTATATATAGTTCATAAGTAATATAAGGCAACATTGAACGGTATGAAACACACTATAATGTCTATGGACGATAATTTTGTGAGGTACGTTTTAAGGACAGTTAATTAGTTAAGAAACTGATGCATATTAAAATGAGAGCAATTATGTTTTACTAATTGTAGTATAATTGTACCATAATATCTATTAATAATATATACAATATGCACAATAATTATGTACAATGTATTACTATATTATAATAAGTACAGACGTTTCAGATGCACCGGTGTACCTATTCGGCGCGAACAGCGCGATTTTACGCCTGAGCAGCCTGGCGATTTTCGTGATATTTTGCTTCGTAAGGCAACTCTTTAGAAAGATTGCGTGCGTTTTATATATTAACATTGTGTGTTTTGTAATAAAATAATTTGCATGTGTTCATAAAATTCTATGTTTTATAATAAAATTGCGTGTTTTGTATAAAATAGATTGTTTTACCTATACTAATCTATGCTAATAAAAGAAAGTTTCGCTGTGTGTGTGCGTGCCTGCGATGGCTAGCGAAATCTACATCACGTAGAAGTCCGAAAACTTGGGTGTGGATAGTCGACGCCAGGTCCTGATGCACCTGAGGCTCAGATTTTTAATTATTTAAGCCCCAGATCCTTGTGCTCCTATAAGTTTTTATTTGTTAATAACTTGCCCCGTCTTCTTTTTTGGGAGCCCTTTCTCCATTTAGTTATTCCCCTATTTCTACATTCCGGTTAAAACACTGGTCCCTTGGGGCATGGTACAGGGCTCTTTGAAATTTTTGTGCTCCAAATTTTAAATTAAATTGCCCCCCCCCCTTTTTAATCCGATCTTCGTCTTTTGGGGTCTTTTTCCAATTATTTATTCCCCGTTTCTACATTCCAGTTAAGATTCTGGCTTTCTAGGGACCGATCCGGAACCCTTGAATTTTTTGTTTGCTATGAATTTTTCACCCCTTAATTGTATCATCCTCTCAGTGCATAACTTAAAAGTTGAGTCTTGGACTCCTCTCATTGGGCCAAAGCTCTCATATTTTTATTGGGGCCTTAGGGCTCTTTTTTAAGCATTCCCTACCCCCCCCCCATTTTGCGTATTTTATTAAAATTTTATTCTTATGATTAATTCATACCCTATGCTTAATTTCAACAAATTGAAGATCTAAAGCGCTATTATTACTACGACCTATTGACACGTTTTCATTTTAGGGCCCTGCTCTCAACTATCAGTTGGCTCTTTTGGGCCCGCTATCATAACTCCCTTAACCCCTTCGGGACGGGAGCCTTTTAAGAAATTTTTAATCTTTTGTAACCGTTTTTTAAAAACAGAAATTTGTGTCTTCTTGAATCGAGAAAATGCGCTGATTAAATAAGGCAAATTTTACAGTAAAATTTTACTGGTGAGGAAAAACGAGGATTCTAATCGCTTCATGCGGCACGTATACGTGTCGCTCGTCCCTAAAGGGTTAAAAATGGTCCCATTCACTAACAATTTTTTTTTCTTACAACTTCTTAGGTGCTCCAGCTACTGCATGTACGACAAAAAAAAAAAATTATTAGACTTCAGATACCGCTAATTTTGAATATTAATTGCGGTTAATTTAACTTAGCTTACGATTGTTTTACAGATTTCAGTTCCACTTTCCCCCGCCAGAGGGTGCATTCTTATCTCGGTTTCTATGGGCCCGATTACTACACGGTTTGGCTCATTGAACCTAGTTTACGATTGTCTCTGGCACGTGCGGAGAACTCTCGGTATAAGTTGCCTTAGGCAGCGGCCACCCGGGTCACAGGTTCATTAGGAAAGAGGTTTGTTGGGAGAAGAACTAGAAGTTGCCGAAGGCATTAGGGCCCCGAAAACTTAGCTAATTTGAAATACTCTATGCTGCTGCAGGCAGCGAGGTTCCCCGAAACTAGGTTCATTTGAAAGATTTTCCGAAGATTAAAAATCATACAAACTTGAGTTTCGTTTAAGCTTATTATAATGGTCCCGGGCAATGTCGGGCGGATCAGCTAGTATTAAAAAAAAACTAACATGCTGTTTTCGCAAGCTACGTTTAAAAGGTGCACGAGAGTTTCACAAAGGTGTAAAGGAGTTTTCTTGCCACAATTGCCAAAATAAATAAATAAATAAATAAAAAATCGCGCTAACCCTGGTGCGTCTGACACATCTGTTTCCTATAATCTACAATAATTTATATTAATTGTTAGTATGTATTATCGAGTACTCAGCCAATGGGCGAATTATAAAGATCGTGATTTCGAACAAAGTTAATTACACTATTGTACCATGTATGTTTTATTCTGGCTGTTGCTGTGTGGTAAACATTTAACCCATTTAAGCTTAGCGTCCCATTTTTGGGCCGTTTCGAATTTTAATAATTTTTTTTTAATTTTCTTCTTCTTTACAACATGAAAATTATATGAAATAATTGTCTATAAATGTCGTTATCTATTACCGAGAAATGACAGCATAAGACTGATATTTATTTGCTTAAATGAAGGCCTTTTTACGGTGTTTATAGATTTTTCATATTTCAAGATAGCGAAATGTAAAAAGTAAGTTTATTTGTATCTCTTGTATCAAGGATCCAAATAAATAAGTCATAATCTTAGCTTGTAGACTTCTTTGAAATACGTATTTTTTTAAATGCGCAAATGGGTACATATTTCTATTAGACGTTTAAAGGGCTGTTATTTATGTAAAGTCCTTCTCAAAATGATTTTGAAATAAATTGTGTTTTAGCCTCAAATACGATTATTATTAATTTATTATTAATAATACTTACAATGTTATTAGTCTCTGTAAAGAAATAAACCTATTTTTTTATATAGTTCATACAATTTAAAAGCTTAATTTATATAAATTCAGACTAAACATGTAATTATGCATTCTTCTACATATGGATATTCCCATATTTAGTATGTCTACATTTTATCAAATAAATACAAAAATATTTTAGCGTAATTTTTTTTAGTGTTTTTCCAGTTCATTTTGCAACATTTTAAAGTGATTTTACCAACAAATTTGAGAAAACAAAAATTCAGGCATAAATGGGTTAAATTAAGTTTCGTAGATGCTTATTTCCTTGTCCATTATGATGCCAGCGTTTGATTAGGATCAATAATGGACGACGAAGCCCTATTATAGAAAATTAGCTTATGTTTTAGGGGTGTTCAATTATTTCAAGCTGAATAAAATTTTTATATGCTTCTCCAAAAATGGCGATAAGGCAATTCGTTTAGTTGACCATCTTTCTACCTTTTATTCCCTTAAAATAAATTCCACTACAAATATCAGGATTTTCTAATCGCACTAGTTCTAAATATTAGTTGTAAGAAATATGGATATTTTTATATCGTCTGGGCGCAGGTGGTAAATCGCCAAATATTGTTCCTGTCACCATCCTTTTTTAGCCCCGGTACGGTATGCTATTTCTTTCTCCCAGCTTATTTTGTGTCCAAAAAATAACTTTAGCTTACAGACGCTAGCAATAAACAAAGTAGATGCATCATTGTACAATTAAATGATCCATAGCATTTTTTAAAATTTCTAAACATCGCACATTTTTAGTTTTTATACTATCGTATTGGGAAAAAAAAGTACTTTTTAATGCAATTTGTTTGAAAACTACATCTCTATTTGTTTTTGAAATATTAATTTTTTTGTAGATTTTAGCGACATTTGTTTCATTTTGGCAACTCAAGTACGCCATTTCTGTAGAAAGTAAAGAAAAAATTGCTGTAAAATAGCAATTATATCTTTTTGTTGCCATTTTCTCATAAAATGGGAAAAAAAATTAATTAAAAAAAAATTAAATTGAAAAAAAAATAAAATACGTGCTACTTTGAGAAAAATATAAATGAAGGATTTATGTTAAAACAGGGAGCTATTATAAACTATATTTAATTTTAAGTTTCTATATTAATGCAAATGACGTCATTTTACATAAAATAAAAGCGTGTGCTTTAAGTCTTAAAACTGAAATATGTTTTGCAGTAGAGTCCCGATTATCCGAATCACGCTTAACCGAGTTATTTTCTTCTGATGGACTGGTGACTTCTATTATTAAGAAACAGCCATTATAAATGAAGCGTTAGGTGAAGAAGAAAGAGCTGCCGTAAAAAGTTAGAACTCTGATTTTCTGGTCAGAATGGAAAAAAAATGGTCATAATTTTTTTAACGCTTCATTTATAATGGCTGTTTCATAATAATAGAAGCCACCAGTCCACCAGAAGAAAATGAAGTAATGGAAATGCCGGGGCGACACTAAATTCTGAAAAAGCAGAATTCCTGTTCTCTAGTTATTTCTTTTCTCTCTCTCTCTCTCTCTTTTCTTTAATACAAAAAAAAAAAAAAAAGAAGAAGAAGAAGAAGAAGAAATCAATCCTAACAGTAGAAACTAGAATAGAAACGTTTGTTTGTTTGTGTCTTTGTTTGTAGAGGTAATCTGTAGAACTAACAAAGCAATTTTAAAAAGAATGGTTCCAAAATAATGGTTACACTCTCTGCTCAAACATACGCTATATTTTATGTGAATACCACTACCCCGATCGGTGCACAAGAGCAGAAAACGTTCTAAAATTGCGATACTTGCAATACTAAAGGGGCATGAAACTTCAAAGTTGGGCTACAATTTGGGCAGGGTGGCTAAATTTAGGATACAAATTAACAACACTCCTCGACCACAATCTTACAGAATCTATCCAATGTTTTGAGATGCCGCTCATAAAGAGCTGGTTTTAAAAGTCCAAATGCACAGCAATCCGTAGGAGACATATCGGGAGATTTGGGGAGGGGGGTGAATTTAAATGGAATAGACCCCTTGCATTGACGTCACGTTGCTATTAGCAACGACTGGTACTATTGCATCTGGAGCACAGATCTGCCCGTTTGCCGTTAAAAGCTCGTGTTGTCTTTCTGTTTAATTTAGATCTTTTTTATTTTTATTATTATAATGCAAATAAGCCTAATAAGTCAAATGGAGAGCACCACATTCGCCTTACGTTTCGACGCCATATGAAGCGATGCCAGACATGTGACGTCATGTGCAACCCGTCTATAGCCTCAGTTTCGGTTATATTTCTCACTTTTTTCTAAAAATATGGCAATGGATTTAGAAGTAATAACATGTCTTAGAGCGAACATCATGTTATTTTTTATTAGCTTTAAATGAGATTTTATAATTTTGTTTGCAATTCGTATAGAGATGTTTAACATTCTTTGGGTGGTTGTTTTTTCTTTTAATACATCTGATGTGACATTAGATATAATAAACGATTAACTTACCTTTGTTGAGCAGACATTTTTTTCTTTTACTTTTTCCTTGTAAAATGTAAACTTTGAAGTTTCTTTCTTTTAGGTAGCTTTCTTTACAAAAAAGCTACCTATTGCAGCCGTTCGGAGGAAAGCGATTTCAAAAAATTTTGGTATATTTTCATCGATCATGACCCCCAGACCCCGAAACCACCCTCCGTTCAAAATTGATATATATATATATATATATATATATATATATATATATATATATATATATATATATATATCTGACATATGTCACACTGTAACTCCCGTAATTATGAACCGATTTCGATGTAATTCGGTGTGTACATAGTACATACCAATGTCTCGACCGAGTTCGTTGGCCAGCTTCATCCGCCGTTTTGTTTCAAAATGGCGGCCATTTAAAATTTTTAAAAAAATTTAAAACTTGAAATGTGGTACCAAAAAATTAAAAATGGAAAAATATTTTTTTCTTATGTATTTGACCTTTATACAAAGATTCCGGAGCAGTTTTTGTTTCGTCTATATCTTAAAAAATGGCTGAGTTATAGCATTTTGAATTTCTAGCGTGGCTGACATTTTGAAACGTCCTGAATTTTGTCACGCGATAAAAGGCGTATTTATGAACCAATTTGGATGTAATTCGGTGTGTGCATAGTACATACGAATATCTCGACCGAGTTTGTTGGCCAGCTTCATCCGCCATTTTGTTTCAAAATGGCGGCCATTTAAAATTTTTTTAAAAATTTAAAATTTGAAATGTGGTACCAAAAAATTGAAAATGGAAAAATATTTTTTTCTTATGTATTTGACCTTTATACAAAGATTTCGGATCAGTTTTTGTTTCGTCTATATCTTAAAAAATGGCTGAGTTATAGCATTTTGAATTTCTAGCGTGGCTGACATTTTGAAACGTCCTGAATTTTGTCACGCGATAAAAGGCGTATTTATGAACCGATTTGGATGTAACTTCGTTTATGCATAGTACATACCAATGTCTCGACCGGGTTCGTTGGCCAGCTTCACCCGCCATCTTGTTTAAAAATGGCGGCCATTTAAATTTTTAAGAAAAATTTAAATTTGAATTGTGGTACCAAAAATTGAAAATTGAAAAAATATTTTCTTCTTATGTGTTTGACCTTGATAAAAAGATTCGGGAGCAGTTTTTGTTTCGTCTATATCTTAAGAAATGGCTGAGTTATAGCATTTTGAATTTCTAGCGTGGCTGACATTTTGAAACGTCCTGATTTTTCTCACGTAATAACAGGCGTATTTATGAACCGACTTGGATGTACCTTGGTGTGTACATAGTACATACAAATATCTCGACCGAGTTCGTTGGCCAGCTTCATCCGCCATCTTGTTTCAAAATGGCGGCCATTAAAAAAAATTTAAATGAGATACCAAAAAATTGGAAAATGAAAAAGATTTTTTTTTTTGTATGTGTTTGACCTTAATACAAAGATTCCGGAACAGTTTTTCTTTCGTCTATATCTAAAAAAAAATGGCTGAGTAATAGCATTTTGAATTTCTCTTGTGGCTGACATTTTAAAACGACCTGATTTTTGTCACGCGATAACAGGCGTATTTATGAACCTATTTGGATGTAACTTGGTCTGTACATAGTACATACCAATGTCTCGACCGAGTTCGTTGGCCAGCTTCATTCGCCATCTTGTTTCAAAAGGGTTGCCATTTAAAAAAAATTAAATTTAAAATTCAAAATGAGGTATTAAAAAATTGGAAAATGAAAAAGATTTTTTTTATGTGTTTGGCCTTGAGACAAAGATTCCGGAGCAGTTTTTGTTTCTGAAAATTTGTTCTTTTGTTGATATCTTAAAAAACGGTTGATTTATAGCACTTTGAATTTCTAGCATGGCTAACATTTTGAAACGATCTTGTATTTGTCACGCGATAACACACGTATTCGCCTATTTCGATGTAAGAAGGCATGTGGATAGTATACATCAACACCTCGACCAAGTTCGCTGGCCAGATTCATCAGCCATCTTGTTTCAAAATGGCGGCCATTAAATTAAAATATATATATATATTTAAAGTGAGGTGCAAAAAAATTAGAAATTGAAAAAGGTTTCTTTCTTAAGTATTTGATCTTGATATAAGGATTCAGGAGCATTTTTTGTTTGTCTTTACCTTAAAAAATGGCTCAGATATAGCAGTTTCAATTTCTATTGTGGGTGACATTTTGAAAAATTGATTTTTTGCATGCGACAGCACTCCTATATATTAACAGATTCCGATGTGAGTGAGCATGTGCACAGCAATTACTAAGGTCTCGACCAAGTTCACTGCTTAGCCTCATCCACCATGTTGTCTTAAAATGACAGGCACTTTAAGAAATTGCCGGATTTGGCAGCCAAATATAAGTTACTTTAAAGAAAAGCAGCTTGGATAAAGCTGACTAATTTCGCGAAATTCTCATTCATTATATTGATAAAAATTAGTGTTGAATCTCCTATATTCGGTTTCCACTAAATTGAGCTTCGTGTGTTTGCATGATATAAAATGGCTTTTTTAAAATAAGGATTATGAAAGCTACCTCTTCCTCCCGGCACTGGCCGGAAGGACTTTTTTTTTTTTAAATTGTGTCTTATATGTAAGGTATGGAAATATTAAAACCATGCTTTTCACACCTTTTTCAGTAATTGAATATTAGTATCTCTCTTCGGAAAGTTCAAATACATAGCCTTCGACGCATTGCTTATTTTACAGCCGCATTTTAAAACAAAAAATTTTTTTTAATGATGCTGACGATAATGAATTCCTATTCCGAATTGATGCCATGTAGCTTTTATTTTTTTTTCTCCTTTAAATTTAAATCTCAGAGACAGTAAAAACCGTTAAAAAAAGTGTGGACACCCTAAGTATTTTTGCATAGGATACAAGGATCGCAATTCACTTATTCGGTCAAAATTACAGGGAGTCTCACTTGAAGCTGAACACAGATTTTCGTTCGTAACTTTAAAAATAACATTATTTCTCATAATTTTTTTTTAATAATAAAGATATTGAAACTATAAGTTCAACAGACTTTGCTCTCTGTAAAATAGGGTAACATTACATGAGCTGTTTGACTTTGCTACTATTCGTGTGTAAACTGTGCTATATGATATGGGCCATAATTCAGAATGTAGCTGACTGTGCTTCATTTTTATTGATAATATTACAGTACTAGAAAACTTCTTACAATTTTTGTGATGCCTTCACATTTCAGAGAGTTCAAATATAAAATGTTTCTATTCTGTTGAGAATTTCGCAAAAATATCTTCATTATTTTCAGAGTTGTAAGCAAAAATTCTGTTGCGCTTGGTGTGAGACTTCTAGTATACATGATTGAATAAATGGATTGCTATCATGGTTACTTATGTTTCTTTTTAATGGGTATTATCACGTCTCTAATTTTATTGAAGCAATTAATGAACACCTTTTAACAAAGTATAACAAAGGCAGAAAAGCGAAAGATTTAAATAATGTCTTAAATGCCAGAAAAATTAAATAGAGTATTATTTTTATAATATGTTAAAATACCCCACTTCATTCGCCCGATTTATAAAGTATACATTGTAATCCAGTAATCAGTAGCAATAAATTGCTGCAGGTGGGTCGTGAGCCCGTGTGACGCCGCCGTGGCTCGGCGTGCAGGGTGCAGTCCACGATTGAGCACCGCCCAACGCACGTCACTCAGCTTGAACCCCAAACAATTTGACGTCTGGTAGCCGCAAACAATAATACTCCCAGCTCTAAAAAGGTCTTGCTACATAGTTCGGGGTAGTGATGGGCGATTTCGATTTTTTAAATCGATTTAATCGATACTATGGCCAACTCGATTTAATCGATACTATAAATTTTTTAATCGATGTCTCTAAAGGTCATATCATTTTCATTTTCTTTCAAAAATTTAAGGTCAAGTAGTTGCATGTCCAATCCCAAAACTTTCTTCTGTCTCATAAATGTTAAAACTTCAAAATTCGCTATCACAGTGTCAAATTTAAATAACCTATACCCATCATGAGGATCCAAAAGTATAGGTTCGTTGAAATATGTGTATTTAAAAAATATATATAAGAATCCCATTTTCCTAACAAATCATTGAATTTCGGCCCACACCCTCTTAGATGTCCGCAACGGAAAATCCCAGTTCAAAGGGCATAAAAGCGACACCTGCTGGGTAGTATACACCCAAGCCTAATAAGGATCTATTTATACGACAGTGTAAAAGAATATGAAGTTTGATTAAATTCCGTGCATTAGTTTTGAGATATGGCTATCATGAATATCATGAAAAAAGCAGTATAGCAACGCAGCCTATTACATGATTAACACGAAAGACTCAGAAAAAACAACTTACGTCAATGACTAACAGAATATTAAGTTTGATGGAATTCCGTTCATTACTTCTTGAAATGTTATCGCAAACATTGTGTAAACCCTGAAAAACAGTGTTGAATTCAGGGGCTGGTACGGGTGGACCCGCCCCCCCCCCCCCGGAACATTGAAATGTCCCCTAGGGAGATTTGAGATTTTATGCTTAATGGACGAAAGTCTAATCCTTCCTCCCTCGTAACTCTAGAATGTTCCTCGCCAGAACCATAGAAATATCTTCCCCGGAGAAAAATGTCTGAATTCAACACTGTTGATAAAAGCAGCATGGCAGCACAATTTGTTATATCATTTACACAAAAACCTAATCATGGATAACTTATGGCATTGTCTAACAGAATATTAAGTTTGATGAAATTTCGCTCATTAGTTCATGAGATATTATCCCTAAAATTGTTTAAATCCTGAAAAACGTGTTGAATTCAGGGGGTGGCCCGGGGGGATGACATTCCTCCTCCCGCAACAAAGCATAAAATCTCAAACTTTCTGGGGGGCATTTGAGTGTTTCGGGGGGAGGAGAATGTCACCCCCCCGGGCCATCCCCTGAGTTCAATACGTTTTTGTACATTAAAAATTGATGAAATTTCGTTCATTAGTTCTTGAGATATTATCCCTAAAATTATTTAAATCCTGAAAAACGTGTTGAATTCAGGGGATGGCCCGGGAGGGTAGCATTCCCCCCCCCCCCCGCAACATTCAAATGCCCCCCAGAAAGTTTGAGATTTTATGCTTTTTGTACATTAAAATGTACAAAAGTCCAATCCCCTCCCCCTCTGAACTGTCCCTCCCGGAGAAAAATGTCTGAATTCAACTCTGCTGATAAAATCAGCATAGCAACGCCTCCTGTTGGGCGATTTATACCGAAACCTAATAAGCAGCAATTTATACCAACGTCTAACTGAATGTGGTTTTATGAAAATCCGTGTATTAGTTCTTGAGATAGAGCTATTGCGAAACTCGGGAAAAATGCAGCATAGCAGCACCACCTGCCGGTAGATTTACATCAAAACCTAATCCTCAACAACTTATGTCAACGTCAAACTGAATCTGAAGTTTGGTGAATATTCGTGCATTAGTTCTTGCGATAGCAATCTTGCGGAAATCATGAAAAATGCAGCATAGCAGCGCCACCTGTTGAGCGATTTTCACCAAAAAGTAATCAGCACCAATTTATATGAAGGTCTAACTGAATCTAAAGTTTCAACAGATTCCATGCATTAGTTCTTGAAATAGACCGCTCACAATTTTTTTGTCAGAGACAAACAAATAGACAGACTGACAGACAAAAAATTTATAAAAATAGTCAAATCGTATTCCAGACAAGAAGTTCTAACACTATAAATCCTTAGAAACCGGAAGTCGAAAATTTTCACGAAAACAACACTTTATTTTTCTAAAGACAAAAGAAAGCAAGAAAAGATGAACGCATCGATTCTGCCCTTGGATCAGAAACGGTGAATCGATTCAGTTCAGATTCGATGCCGATGTCGATCTTCAGATGCGATCTTCAGAATCGTTACTTTTTTGATTTACTTCAATTCTTTAGATGCAATGTCGAATCGTTGTGCTTTGATTTACTTCAATTCAAATCGCATCGCGGCCGATCCACGATTCGGGTTGAATCAATTCTTCCAATTTTGCTGTTTTAGTGCCAGAATTGCTGTAATATTTTGTATAAGAACCTTATTTTACTTTCTAGGTTAAATCAGTGTTGAATGCAGGTATTTTTCTCAGGGAGGGATTTATGCGACTCCGGTCGGGATTGGGGGGTGGGGGGGAGTGCACATTTGTCCATTAAAAAGCATAAAATCTCAAAACTTACGGGAGGGACATTTCAATGTCCCGGGAGGGATGTCCTCCCGGGCTACCCCCTGAATTCAACACTAGGTTAAATCGTTATACTTTTGTTTAGAAGCCTAGTTATTCAGGTTACTAGTTTACTATATTGTATTTTTCAAGTTCGTCCCTTCTAATCTCTCCACCCCCCTCTCCCCTTTTCCTCGCTAATCTTAATTTACAGGGCCGTTCAAAATTTGCATGCAATTTTTAAAATGTCCAATTCTTGTTCTATTTTATTATAAAGTCACATTTTGAAACCTTGACCAAAGATACTTTTGAGGTCGCCCCTCCGACCGTTTGGAGCTTACCTGCTCCCTCGGTGGGGGGGGGGGATATTTTTTGTTTCTTCTAAACCATATCGTATAGCATATCGTTGGAAAGCTTTTAATGTGATCTTTTATTTTCTGTCTCTAGCCTTCCTTCTTTTTGGTAAGGGTCAATCGTGCTCCAACTTTTGTATTGATATTTTTGACAGTAATTTCAAAGGAATATATATTTATTCTTTCGGATTTACTGTTTTAAAGGCAGAACTGCTGTCAAATTTCGCATAAGAGCCTTTTTCTTTCTAGGTTAAATTGTAATATTTTTAGTTTAGGAGCCAAGTTATTTGGGTTACTAGTTTATTAAGCTGTACTTTTTCAGTTCGTCACCTATACATCCCCCCCCCCCGATCCGAATTTTCTTAATTATGGTCCAATTTCAATGGGACCTTTTTTGACATTCTTCCCGAATCATTTGTTTACCAACTAAACACTGATATTATATCTGCAGCTCTTGGTGAGCACTATTTATGAATGGTAATAACAAATTTCGTCTCTTTTCCATTTTAAACTTATCATTCTTGGTTTAAAGCCACGTGACTCAAGGTTCTCGTTAGTTAAGCCGTATTTTCACCCGTAAGTTTGTCAAAGTGTTTGTGTAAGTTGTATTATAAAAAATTCAGTCGTTTACAACCAAACTTACTGATTTATGATACTTTGAATTTTATGAAATTTCGGAGCTTTCCGAAACTAAAGGATCCCCTGTATGTAATTAATTTTTTTCAAGGGTGTAGGTATGAAAATACGTGCTAAAATGCTTTAAAACCTTTTTTTTTTCAAATAATATATTTAACAATTTAAACAAAGTGATTCCTGAGAATTTTGTACTGTTTTAAAAGGGGACCACATCTTAGAATGTAACGGGCGTAAAAATTCGAAACTTGGACAGGGCGATGCAAAAAAAAAAAAAAAAAAAAAAAATTCTCCTTTCAGAAATTCGAAAAAATATTATCTTAATTACAAGCTGAGATATTAATTATTATTTCACTAATTGGTTTATTTCTATTAAATGCTTTTTTTTTTAAGGCAGTCACGTGATTTTTTATAGCAGCATTAACGTTTTCTACCGTTTAGCGTGCGGTTCTTTGACGGCGGGCTGAGATAATTACTACTTTTTCAATATCAAAAATTTTATAAGTGTTCATACCACTATTTTCGAATAGTAATTTCACAAATATCTTGAATTCTTGCTTAAGATTACCACCCCCTAGACTAATGTATCTTCGGATAGGTGTATAAAGGAGTTTCGTTTCGATACACTTTTGTTTTGAATAGACTGCGCTCCCTGGTGGTGGAATATAGAACTAACAGACCGCGATTTCATTTAAAGTAGAAAATCTAACAAGGCGATCTGTTCGAAACTTTAAAGATAGTTTATAACACATAAGAAAAAGTTTAAAAAAGAATGGTGCGAAAATTTCAGGAGGAGGGGGGGGGGGGGAGGCCGCTAGAATTTTTTTTAAACCTTAGCGTTCCTTACCGTTTTAGGTGGGGTTTTTTGACGGAGTCCTGAGATAAATGCTATTTATTAAATATAAAAAATCAAAAGTTTAGTTACCACTATTTCCGAATAGTAATTTCGGCAAATAGCTTAAATTTTTGATCAAGATTGCCACACTCGAGTAATATATCTACTGATAGGTTGTTTAACGGAGTTTCGTTCACATTTTTGTTAGGAACAGAGTGCGCACCCTGGTGGTGGAATCTGGAACCAACATAACGCGATTTTGTTAAAATTAGGAAATCTAACAATGCGATCTGTTTTAAGCTTTAAGATTGTTTATAATACATGATAAAAAATTATAAAAAAGAATGGCGCGTCACATTTCGGGGGGGGGGGGATAGAGGGGAGGGGCAGAACAAAATTAGAAAATATAACAGGGCGATTTGTTTGAAATTTTAAGATAGTTTATAACACATAATAAAAAATTTTTAAATGATGAATATCAAAAATTGGTGGTGGTGGGGGGGGGGAGGTAAGCGCGTTTTTCCGACCCAGTGGGCAAAGTGGGGGAGGGGGTACACCTATACGATGCTGTAGGCAGCGGGAACCCGGTTCGCGGTTCGTTCGCTTCGAGATTTCATATTAGGCGGAACCCGCTAGTTACTAGCTATAATGTTAAAGATTTCCAAGCAATATACATGTGCGTCCACTATCCTTCTAAGACAGTAAAATTAATTGATTTTTATTTCTTCTGAGAAAACTAAACTTTCACGTCTTGCAGCGACGATTTTTTTTTCTTTTTTTTTTTTTTAATAAAAGAACTTTAATAAACTTTGCTAGTTACATTATTAAACTCAAATTGTAAGAATACTAAATCGGTTCTTATGGCAACGTGAATTATGTCCCTGAAAATTTAAATTTTAATTCAGGCTGGAAGAAAATCACAATGATTTAATTACAGGGACAGTCAAAAGTTTTCCGTTACATTACGGCCAATGGAAAAAATTATTTCAAGTGCATTTTAAGGATGTTACAGACTTTCGAACAGAATGAAATTGATATGCACTTATGAAGTGCACTGTTATAGTACGAGCGCACCACATTTGCCACGTTTGACGCGCAATTTCCAACTTGTATTTAACCGAGACCTTTCTTAAAAAATAAATTTAAATAAAATCTAAATTACAATATTAGTAAAATTACATCTTAAAACTAATAATTTAAAAGTTAAAAACTTTATTATTTGACTCAAAGGTCTGTAATAGCTTACGACTGGGCCCCTGACTTTGTCTACCCTCTAAATGTGAGGTATGGGAGGTGGTCGCTACGGCTCTGCTGATTCGCTAAGTTTTGAAATTAATATTTTTGAGCTTATCTGTGCGAATCTGTGACTATCGAAATATCGATTCAAGTATCGATTCTAGAATTTGGGAATCGATTATTATTGTGATCGATTCAGTTTTATACGATGCCGATTTTAATCGATTCCTGAATTTTCCAGAATCGCCCATCACTAGTTCGGGGTTCGCATTCCGGTACGGGCACCCACAAGGGAGCTGGCTCGAAACCTTTATCCTGAGGTTCCCCGAGGCACTTTTACTCTACCGGAGCCTTCGAAGATCAAACCCTGTGAAAGGGAAGCAATTTTTCGTCGGCAACGGATGATGAAAAAACAGGCGCCCTCGCAAGCCCTGGAGGACCGTGGGTGGAAACTTCCTTCATGAACCATGCTTAGGCGGCGGGCTAATGTGGACCTCGCTTCCAAGCATCCGGATGACCCTCCATACCCGATTTACGAAGATGCAGAGCCGGACGACTCGACCCTCAGCATCGCAACTATCTATTTCCGGGACACTGGATTCCCAGCACTGAGGCACCCCGTCCCCGTGCAATGTGCCCGGTACGTGCAAATCATAGTATCCACTAGTGACCCCGAAAAGCCGTGGAACTCTCTTTCCCCGAGCCCAGTAGGTAGGAGTAACTTTCCAGCTTGGGCATTAGTAAGTTGAAATTTATTTATTTAGAATGCCTGCTAATCTGAGCGTCGGGCACAGCACGCTCCGACTATACATAGACACGCCGGACTGGTTTTCGACCGGGAGGCGGGAGATCAGACTTTGGTTCGAACTCCGCCATATTAAGTGGCAAGACTCAGGCCCAGTTCCCCGCAGTCGACCAAGAGAGTGTATGAGCCATCCTTCCTGCCAAGACTAGTACGTCATACGCTCGTCAGTTTAAAACCAGCATCACGCAACGACCATAGCTTGGTCAACGGAGGGCGTCATCATTTTCCAGTCGAATTTAGGGGGTGGATCACAATTACTCTACTATAGAGCACCCAGAGGATGAGCATCACTCGATAGACCCCGAGCTGCTTTCTATAACCTTCCCCGACGCTGGCACCGGAAGGTCCTGCATGTCGCGCACCGTGCCGACACTAGGGAGTCATTGGGTCTAGTTCGACAGAGTCCTTTCTTACGTCAGTCTTTGCCCGTTCATATCTCATCAGATAGCCTTGTCCCGAGCCTCCATCCGACCGAGGTCGGCACTGAGATCGACCTACGGTTCGTCGCTATCCATCTTGCTCGAGAACCGAGTGGTGGGGGGTGGCGTAGTCTCCACCCATCCACAATACTCTTCCATTCCTAGCCGGTTACCAACTATAGTTAGGTGACTGAGATTCGTACATACCTGGCCCCCGTCCTGTTAAACGCTGTTGCATACTCTGCCGGACTCCGGGTTATCTCCACCACTCAAGGGGCCGATTCCGGACCACCCAGAGGAGCTGCCAGAATTGTAACTCAATAATAAGTAGCATTTAATTGTTTTCTTTGAGCATTTCGTTTTGAGATATGTCTCAATATAGGTTTAAGGCAGCAATCTCAACGTACTTCTAGCTCTGCTTTATAACTTCTTTGATTCTCAGAATCATGCCTAGGAGAAATTCCTTATCAGTGGCGTAGCTAAGGGGAGGGGGGGCAAGGGGAGCGGCCGCCCCGGGCGCCGAGGCTAAGGGGCGCCAAATTGAGTCAGGTTTAAACCGAAATTATCCCACATATTTTGACAATAAATAAGAATTTTTGATTTTTTTTGTGCGTGTGTGCGTCTGTGTGTGAATGTTTTCCTTAGTAAGAAATTTTGTTGCATCCAAATAATGAAGAAATAAAAAGCTTCTGTAAATGTTTCTAGAGATTGCTTAACACACATAGTACTTAAGATAATTATGTACCTACATTTAGGTGCAAAGTGATTAAATAAGGGGCGCCAAATTGAGAGGAGTTTTAAACCGAAATTATTTCACATACTTTGAAAATAAATAAGAATTGTTGACATTTTCTTTCGTGTGTGTGTGAAAGTTTTGAAGAAATTCAGTGAAGGTGGGGGAAATGGAGAGATCCATAATTATCAATCGATGATATAAATTTCTAACTGTCTAGTCTCCAGTTTATAAATCAGAAGGCCTGTTGCCAACTTGGCGTTACATTCCTGGCATCAAATAGAACATTGTTCATTTTTACATTAGCTGACCCGCCAATCGATTTTTCCAAACGAACCGTGAATGATTAAAACCTCCATTCATATTAAAATTAAGAAATGTATAAAGAATGTTTCAAGATGTACCTCTGGGATGGGTCCCCACTGTCTTCGGCAGCGTAGACCAGACCTCCTACGCACGCTTCTCTATCCACTAAAAACCTACATTCAAATTTATCTCTTTCGGAATGAATTTTCGGCGGGTGTTCCTCTTTCTGCGTCCCCGTATAGTAGGCGTGCTGCGCACGCGCCAGAAAATCTGAAGAGAATCGTAAGCTGAGCAAAAGAAGACAAAATTCCGCAGAAATCGGGAACATGAAACCTCAGATAAAAATGTCCACTGACGGTGGAAGGTAGAACTATAAACTGTAAGACAAACGAAAACCAAGTTGAACGAGCAAAGTCCAGTTGAAATTGGGTCTATAGAACCCGAAATAGGAATGCGCTCCCTGCACTGGAAGATGGAGCTAAAAACTGCAAGAAAATAATAAGCTAAGTTGAATAAATCAATTCCCGTTGAAATCGGGCCAATATAATCCGAGAAAAGAATGCATCGTTAAGGATCGATAATGGGGGTAAAAAAAGTCTATATTTTGGAAAACATACTTTTAAATGTAAGTAAACCCTCATAGAGGAACTCGTAATTGATATCACGGGAATCTTGCCACAAAACACACTAATAATCTCCGATTAAATTGATAAAAATGCTTTTAAATTATGTTTTTAACATTTGACAGCGTTTAATAATTAAATTGATTGTCTACATAGCATATAATCTCTGATCCATCGATTTTCGGAAATTAAATGGAGGGGTCGGCCGGAAAGGATATCTCTTTTTAGTTCGGGTTTTAATGAATGTTCGTCACTGTATGGTTCTTTCTCCGAACTTTAGTACTGTCGCCGTCAATTTTTTGAAAAAATTAAGAAAAATTACCGACCCAAAAATAAGAAATCTGAGCCTCATGTGCATCATTCAAGATCTGCCTTGAACTACTCTCACCCAAATTTTCAGACTTATATGTGAGATAGATATTTCTAGCCATCTCCGTCACACATACAAAGATTGGTTTTTACGTTGACCTTTTTGTTCTTAGCACTCCATATGAATATTTTCATGTAATGGGGGCTTCATTGAACCAATGCAAAATGGATTTAGCTGGAAGAAAAACAAGTAAAGATATTATTTTGTTTTTATTGGAAATTCCATCTTTCCGTTGAATTGGCATTGAGAATAGCCATAAAATGTGAGCGACCTACTCCCAAACCGGTTTCGAAAGTGAAAGTACCCTTTTAAAAAAAAAAAATCTGCAACCAAAATCGAAAAGTAAAAAAGAATCATATTAAAGTTTAAGCTCAGCTATGCTATGCAAAAAAAAATCGTTTAAAAATATTCAAATTGAAACGAGAAATTCGAAAATAACCTGCCCATAGATTTAACGTTACGGAGCGTGTGTTTTCAAGTGCGTGAAGAATCCCCTAGGACTTTTCAATCTTCCTACTACGGTCAGTACAATAAGCTGTTTTCGTTGTTTTAAAAGTAAAATATATTTCATGTATACTATACTTAAATTCATAGAGAAAGCTATAACTATCTAGGGGTAAAGAATTTGATTCGGGAACCCCTTTGTGAACCGAACTCGTTTATTTCCTTGCCGCCTCTTACAACCATCTTCATGCGTTCGATCGGATATCTCTCGAGCCATTTCCGTCAATTTCGAGACCTACATGGTCGTTGGTTGCACGCACCTCGAATGGACATTATCCAATCTTTTTCGTGCACGTTCTTGCTAATATGTTGGAGCTTGTAATATTTTCCAGCAGGGGGCGAAGGTATCAATTCGGAGAAAAATTTAGTTTAATGGGTTAATTAGATCTTGATTGATATGCCGTCAAGACACGCACAATTCCCGGGATCTGTGACGTACAAGGCTTTAACCACAAACGAAGGAGAATTGTTTAAACGTCAGCATTTTCTATCTTAAGTTACTCTCTGATTTTAATGGCGAATGTAATAAATATTATGCTGGGAAACAAAGTCACAAGGCGTAAAACGGATTTTATAATATGAGATTTAAAGTTAGGAAAACGGATTTAAAATTTTAATTTATATTTTTGAAATTTAATTTAAATTTTGAATTTTAAAAGGATTTTAATTCTTATCCCTTTCATATCTATATTTAGTAAATATCTCTCTATATAAATAGGATAATTGTCATGCGACTGCACTCGTATTTATAAGCCGATTTGGATGTGATTGAGCATATGTTAAGGATTTATTAAGATCTCGACCAAATTCGTTGGACATCTTGTCTCAAAATGGCGGCCACTAAAGATTTCAAACTAAAGAAATATATATATGCAAAATATATATGCAAGAAATTATAAATGCAAGTTTATTTCTTGCATAATCGTTACGTCTTGATAGAAGGATTCAAGAACATTTTTTAGTTTTCTTTTTTCTTTAAAAAATGGATGAGTAGAGCAATTTGAGATTCTAGAGTGGCTGCTATTTTGAAACAGAAGATTTCTTTCTCCATAACCGGGCATAATTTATGAGTTTTAGCAAATGTGTTTTTTTTTTTTTTTTTTTTTGCACATTTTTTTTCATTGTCGTTAATCCCTATGCTTAAATCAACAGTCATATCCGTGAACGTTCTGCTAAGTTTTTGAAGTTCCCATTCAAATTCGGTATTGATGAAAACTAGAAATCTTTTATAATCGGGTTCCACGCATTTTAGTTTCGTGTGTTTGAGCTGAATCCTTAAAAATAAGAAAATAAGGAAGAGTGAAGCTACCTTTTCCTCTCGGTACAAGCCAAAAGCCAAAAAGAATTTTTTTCGTCTTGAGGAAAAATAATGAGTTTATTATTTTATTTTATTTTATTTATTTTTTGGGGGGGGCGGGGGGGGCGCAAAATTTCTTCCTGCCCCGGGCGCCAAAAAAACGTAGCTACGCCACTGTTCCTTATATTTAGGGAAATTCAAATAATTTTAGGGATGACTTCCTTTGTACGGAGGATTTTTCGAAAATTTGGCAATACTTTTCTATAATTTTGAATTTTTTTTTTTAGTTCCACTTTTAAGTATTTGTATGGTTTAACGCCAACTTCAAAGTTTTATGAACCTATCAAAAGCACGCTTATTCAAACATTACAGGTACGTATATTATCAGATTTCAATACTTACCATAAATCCAAATACCGTGGTTTCTGGGTGACCCACGTCAGATATGCTGAAAGTAGACAGATATCTTGGAAATGTTTGAAAAATGATATTGTTTTTATGAATGTCGGTAGATATCCCTGAATGTTATAATAGTAATATCACTTTTACGATACTTTCCAATGTAAACCAAATATTAAAAATAAGGTATTAAAAATGCAAGTTTTGATAAAACAACAAATTTATTAAATTTATTGTTTAGAATGCTATTTCTGAATTATACTGTTATAAGTATGCGAAAAACTCTTTTGAATGCTTTCTTTTAAAAACTAATATTAAGTTATATGAGTGAGTATCAGCAGATGATGTAAAATTAACGCATGGCATTCAGCGACTTTTGTAATCATGGCCAATATTGGGCAGGACATTGGCCGATTTCTTTGTGTTGCACGGGATATTACAAGAGTTTCAGAAAATTTCATTTTTTAACAATCATACAATGTACTAAAACAGTAATGAATCTTGCACTAGAAATTATTCACTTTCATACCCTACAATTATAACAGAAAACTGTAAATAAGTATTAAAGTATTATTTTTAAAATTTCTTATACAGTTCTCTATAGATCAAGTATTTTCTCATTGCTTTTAGCTTTTGGGGAATAAAAATACATCAGTAAAATACTGCAAATACATCCTAGTCTAGTGATGTACGTACAATGACCACATGCATCGATCCAAGAAATTAAGAAAATGCGCATTTTAATTAGTCTAAACTTTATAATAGTTTCTAAGTTATCGCAAATTTAAAGTGCCATACTTTAGTTTAAAGTTGAAAATCTCTTTCCTGCTTTTTCAGTCCTGCTACACATAGCATGTTAACTATCTGGTTATGGATTTCCTGATGAATATTGTTACTCTCATTAACAAATTATTGTTACATCATTATTTTAACACCTTCAGCCGCAATATCACGTAATTTTAAAAATGTCTTTCTAAATATTCCCACAGTCTCCGAAGACACTTTAAGGGGGCTGGTCACTCAGCTTCGGAATTCTCCTCCGTAGTGTCAAGTCGATGGACTTTTGATGCATTCGTATATTTAAAATATCTTCTCGGTAAATTCATATTTTTAACATCTGTTTTTTGTGTACACTTCCTAAAAGATATCTCTTTGTTTCTTAGTTTTCAAAATATTTCTAAAATCTATGCTGAATTTAATATTTTATGTATTGAAAGCGGGGGAACTGCGAGTAAGATTTTAACACTTCCTATAAAATTAAGTCTATACTTTAGAAATATTTTGAGAACTAAGAAAAAAAGAGACATCTTTTAAGAAGTGTACACAAAAAATAGAAGTTAAAAATATTAATTTCCCGAGGAGATATTTTAAATATACGAATGCATCCAATGGCCATAGACTTTACATTAGTGAAGGGAAATCGGAAGCTGAGTGACCGACCCCCTCAACACGTTGATTGCCATGTCACACTAACACGTGTGTGTCAGTATTATTTCCCGGGCCGCCATACTGTACGAATACGTGTGCCATCAACATTTTCATTAAAAACCATTTATTGCTATGAAATGAGATTATTGATAATTTATTACCGTGTATTTCAAAAAAGAACCCTGTGGTCCCCCTACCCTACCCCCTATACATGTTTAGGGTTTTCAATTTGACGTTAAACGGATAAAAATAACTAAAATTTGGGTATTTTTGAATTAAAAATGTATAAAATTAACACTTTATAAAAATTAAACAAATATTGCAGTGATTGGGAATTGTGAATCGGTTCGACAAACTCTGAAAACCATTTTGGTAGTGTTTGCCAAAAAAGCCATTTCGACACAGTTTGCGGCAGTCAATTTGTTAACTCATATCTCACTTGTTTTGGATGAGCAATGCGAAAACGTGTTCAAAATAAATGAGGTTTGAAAAATAGAATAAAATAAAGAAACATAGGAAATCACATTGAGTTTTTCAAAGTTTGGAAAAAAAAAGATCAACATGTATATGGTCCTCAAGAAAATTTCACTATAACAAGATATTGTAGAAAATCATAAACAAAAAAATTTGGTTAAAACAGACGAGAGAATTTCGCAACTTATGATTTTCTTTCGACTTTTTTTTTTTTTTTTGTGTTGTTGTTTAAGTATTTTATATTTAATGCAGAATATCTAAAAATTTGTTTCGCGTTTTGTCTAAACAAGGCTACGGATGCACAAAACATGCAGTGTTGAAAATTTGAAGCAAACTGTGCAGTTTTTCATCCGTTTTTGTAAATAATAGTTACTTGACCATAATAAGAAGAGTTCTCAATGATCAGGGTCGATTAAAATTAAGGTAAAATTGACCGTTTTCCGTAAAAACGGTCGAATGACTGGCTGGACAGTTTGCTACAATATGTATTATTACTGTGTTAATTTAAATACCGCCCCTTGCGCATCATCTGTTTATAGTAATAAACGGAAGAAACTCAGGGGCGGAGCTTAATGCTATCTAGTGTTTGTGTGGAACCGTAGACCTTGTTTCAACATCGGTCTGAGTCTTGTTTACGCGTGTTTTCCCCAAAACAGATTGTTTATTGAAAGATTCATTCATTTCACACGCAAGGGCGGATCTGGAGAGTCCTCAAGGGGGGGGCGATTTTAGAAATTTGGAAACTCCAATCTGATGCGCGGGTCGGGGCTAATTTTTTCACTGCGGGTCATGTTACTTACTGCTTTTTGCCGTGGGTCGGGTTTGGGTCCGGTTGACTTCTATTTTTTGCTGCTGGTTGGATTAACTTATACTTTTTTTCTGTGGGTCGCGTTTGGGTCTGGTTGATTTCTATTTTTTGCTGTGGGTCGGGTAAACTTCTACTTTTTTGCTATGGGCCGGGTTAACTTCTACTTTTTTATGCGGGTCGGGTTTGGGCCCGGTCGACTTCTACTTTTCTGCTACAGGTCGGGTTGACTTTTACTTTTTAGCTGCGCCTAGCGCGTTGGGTTTGGAGCAGACTGACATACATTATATCAGGTTTGGGTCAGTTTCGGATTGGGTTTTCACTACTGCGACTTGCGAGAAGGTTCGGGTTGACACGTTTTTTTTTTAAAGAAAGTCTAAGTATTTTTTAAGATAAAAACTATATGCAGTAAAATCTCCATAACGGACATGTCCAAATAATTATTTAGGAATACTTTTTAACCCCCAGAATTATGTGAAAAATACTAATTTGGTATAAGACTGCTTGCCTCTTCATATCTAAGATCAGTTGTAATTCAGTAAAGAATGCTCTGAAACTTATTAAAAAACATACCGGGTGTTCTAAAAGGGATTTTAAAATTTAGTACTTTTCGAATGGTGACAGCTATTTAAAAAAATCTTGCAGAAGGGTTATGTAAGATGTCAGGAGATTTTTTACTGCGATTCTTGATTTTACTGTATAATAGCAACGATAGATTGCGCCGTAAACGATGGTCGTAAAGCCTACCTCCTCCGAGAGCCGATTTAGCGCCTATTGCTTCCAGCACCATCTATCGTTGCTATTTTAAACTAAAATCAAGAATCGCAGTTAAAAAAAATTATCAGGTGTAGAGTAAAAAAAAAAAAAAAAAAAAAAAAAATCTGAAATTCAAAGAAAATTTTCTGAAAGGTTACAGCAGGGATTCCCTTCTGGCACTAATTCTTTTTGTTGCAGGTCGGGTGAGCTATTTTGGATTCGGATCGATTTCAGGATGAGTAGAGATTCCTGTAAGCTGGGTTTGGGTTAACCTGTTTATTTTTTTCAAAAATTAGTTCAGTATAATATTTGAAGTTAAAAATCATATCTATAATAATAAAAGTATGTATGTGTGCTGTTTTTTAAAGAGACCACTGCATTTTTTCCACGACTCTTTGAGGAAATTCGCACTTCTTCGACCCTTTGATGAAATTTGCGTTTCTTCCGCAACCCTTTGACGAAATTAGCGTAATTTTTCAGACCTTTGATAAAATTTTCGTTTTTTTCCGTGACCCTTCCACCAAATTCGCATTTTTTCAGCGATCCTTTGACTAAATTCGCATTTTTAAAGCAATTCTTTGACTAAATTCGTTTTTTTTCCACGATTCTATGAAGGAATTCTTGTTTCCTCTACGATCCTTTGACGAAATTTGCGTTTTTATTCGCGGCTATTTGACAAAATTTGCGTTTTCTCCGCGATTCTTTAACGAAATTCGAGTTCTTTTCCGCTGCCTTTTGAAGAAATTTGCATTTCCCGCGATCATTTGAAGAATTTCGCATGTTTTCCGTGGCTCCCTGACCAAATTCGCGCTTTTTCAGTGATCATTCGACGAAATTGAAGTTATTGTCTGCGAATGATTGAAGAAATAGATTTTTTATGGAGACCATTTATCAAAATTGCGATTATTTGTATGTCCGAATTTTCGATAGGTGAATTTTCAAAATTTTTGGAACCGAATGCCTTAACCCTGGTGCTGCGTATTATTATTATTATTATTATTTATCAAAATAGGTTCAAAAATTGCGCATATCTTTTATTACACATTTCAAATCTGCACACATTTTAGAGTAAAATATGTTCAAAATCTTTGTGGAACAGTTTTTTTTTTTTTTTTTTTTTTTTTTTTAAATAGAATTAGATCATAAAATAAAGATTTGCTGGGTTGCGCAAATTTTGCCACTTTTGCGTTGGCCGTGGAAATCGCGGGTTGCGCAGCGAAAGGGTTAAATTTTCGGAAAATTCGGAACATAATCACCCCTGTTCCTGACATCTTACATAAACCTCCTGCAAGTATTTTTTTAATGTCTGTCACCATTTGCAATTTATTGAATTTTAAAATCAGTCAGTCCATTTTAGGACACCCGGTATACTCAGTAACTATGGGATGATGGCT
Source organism: Maratus speciosus (assembly GCA_963932465.1). Lineage (NCBI taxonomy): Eukaryota > Metazoa > Arthropoda > Arachnida > Araneae > Salticidae > Maratus > Maratus speciosus. Next base: position 287,241,604 of record OZ010800.1, on the reverse strand, counting down.
GAAAAAAGCATTTAAAAAAAAAATAAGTTGGCTTCGATATGTCAATTAGAGGTTTACCTGGGCTGAAGTTATCAGGCCCAAGCCCAGGTCGAACCCACATAAAAAAAAACTATTGGCCCCGCCCAGTATAAAGCTAAAACATCAACTCCAGCCCTGCCTGCATTTTGCAATTAAAATTATTCATAAAGCACACTTGCTTATGCTCATATTTTATTTTCAGATTATGTTCGAAATTCATGAATAGGGTCAGGTGGGGGAAAGTGGTGGTAAAATCAAGCTTTTTTTAGAAAAGGCCCTAAAATCAAACTATTAAATTTATTTTAATGAAACTTTTGATGCATTTTCTATACATTGGATTCATATAGATTAAACATGAAGCATAACCACTCAATTTTATTCGATTGTTTTCTGACAGTGATACATTTAAAAGAGCATGTTTTGATACCACCACTTTACCCCATGGTGGGGGGAAGTGGGGGCAGTTCCAAAATTAGTGTATATTTAAATAAAAATGTGTAAATATTGTTTTTTAAATAAAAATACGCTGAAATAAATGTATCTTAATTATTTTTAAAGGTACAAATGCACAAAAAAAAATATTTTTCAGATATTATTTAATTAAAGAAATAATGTCCATGGCTATCAAAATTAGGTTCACTTAGTATGTAGCATATATTGCTGAACTCTATATAATCTTCACCACCAAATAGCAAGAAAAGTCTAATAGTTCCCCAATGGTGACTTATTCAAATGCTTTATGTGATATAATGTATTAATTTTTATCACTTGGGCGATTATTTTAGCTGATTGACTTTTTGACGGTATGCAATGAGCATAAACAAGATAGTTTGTAAACATTAAATTTGTTTCCAGTTTCTAAAACTAAAATAAGAATAGTTACCATAATCTCAATATATGTCTCTAAAAAAGAATTAACAAAATATCTTAATTTAAAAGAGAAAATAGGTTTTTTTTTCAATATACCCCCACTTTCCTCCACCTGACCCTATGTAAAAAATAACTTTTAATTAAATTGTATTATCATATTAAGATTAAAATTTATAAATAAAGCCTATTTTTTTAGATTAATACTTTTATTACAGCCCATTTTTAAAAAGTAATCACATCTACAGTCTAAAATTGAATCATCATACAACTTTGAGCTAAGCCTAACTATACCACCACTTTCCCCCACCTCAGAAAAAAAATTATAAAAAATTGAAATAATAAAATAATTCTTACCTTGATGCATGAATCTGTTTTTAAGAAGTTCTTCTACTGAAATGTATCAAAATATACTAATTTTTTCAAGTGAGAAAGGATCAAGAACAAAGTTTATCAATACCATGTGTTAAGAACAAACTGCACATATATGTAAACAAGAAGATAAACAACAGTAAACTTGTTGCCAGATTTACAAGTCCTAATAGAAATATTTGTCACAAACTCCAATTATGTATTAATTTAAAAAAAATTAAAAAATTTGTACATTTATTGTGAAAAAAGTGCATTTTTTTAGATTACCACCACTTTCCCCCATCCCACCACTTTCCACCACCTGACCCTACAGAAAAACAACATTAATGATTATAAAAATGACTATTTAGGTAATTATGTACGTAAACGCTAAGTTAAAAATTTGACTTAGACAATTACATTCAAATAAAAATCCAGTAAGATAATCAGTTTAGAATGAAAGAAACGGTTGATAAAAGAAAATTATATTTTTAAGGTATCCGAACACCTTTAAAACGTAATTTTCTATCAAAATATCTATTTTTTATTTTTACAATAATATTAAAATTAGATCTTTTATCTATCGAAATCTGCTTGAATTTTGTCTGTATCTAAAATAGAACTCGAGTAACAGCCGTTTAAAGCTACAGATGTTACAGCTTTTGAATTGTGTTCAAAAGTTATTTTAAGCTTTTTCTCAAAATGAAGTTTTTCAAATTTTTACTATACGCAAAACATCCTAAAACAAAAAATTATGCATGAAATATCACGAAATTTTCTGTACTTCTTTTACAAATGTCTTTTGAGGGAATAGACTACACTCATGATAATATATTAAATAGTTTTACATTTACACTGGTATAAATGACAAATTTGAGATAAATTTTGTGAATTTTTCATTACATTAGTGCTTTAACTGCCATATCATCTGAGATAGAGATGCGATTATAATGTGTGTAGTCTAAGTCCTAGAGAAAGTTATTCTGTTTATTATGCAATTTACAAAATGTCAATACATTGTTTCATTTTTGAGTTATCACGTTTTGCAGAAATGTCAATTTCTGACATAATTTTGACTGTTTTTCACTTAAAAAATTTTATTTCTGGGTAGTTGCTAAAATTTTTATATTTTTTTCAAAGTTTTAAAGTAAATGTCATTATAAAAAATGGGTAACAAGAGAAAATTTTAAAAATTTCAAAAAATCACTTCCGAAGGTGTGCGGATACCTTAAAGCTCTACAAAGAAAAAAAGTAAAATTTAGAAAATGCATCTCTCTAACCTATCAAATCAAATTACATTTCTAAAGATTTCGCTAAACAAATGTACAACACAAATGTAATTTTTACGAATGACAAATAAGTAAAATGTCAGAAAAACTTGGGCTCGGGAGGAAGAATTTAGAGGAGTGCACGGGTCGTGGTCGGGCCAATAATGCTTATCATACGGGATGACACGGACCGAATGTTTAGCTTTTATTCCGGGCCAAGCCCCGACCTGGAAATTTTGGCCATTGCAGACCTTTAGGAAAATGAAGTCCAGGCCAGACTCGATCTGGAGGAAAAAGAAGTCTGGCCCGACCCGCATCTGCAGGAAAAAATAAGATCAGGGCATGGCCGACTCTAAAAGAGAAAAGACCTGACCCAGCCTGAGTCTCGTGGATTTAAACAGGCGCGATCCGGGTCGGGTCGGACCAACTTGGGCTCGGGAGGAAGAATTTAGAGGAGTGCACGGGTCGTGATCGGGTCAATAATGCTTATCATACGGGCTGACACGGACCGAATGTTTAGCTTTTATTCCGGGCCGAGCCACAACCTGGAAATTTTGGCTATTGCAGACCTTTAGGAAAAATAAAGTCCAGGCCAGGCTCGATCTGGAGGAAAAAGAAGTCTGGCCCGACCCGAATCTGCAGAAAAAATTAAGATCAGGGCACGACCCAACTCTAAAAGAGAAAAGACCTGACCCAGCCCGAGTCTCGTGGTTTTAAACTGGCGCGACCCGACCCGGGTCGCGCCGCGCCGGACGCGAGCTCCGCCCCAAGTCATTTCCCGTGAGGATGCATAATGTCGTTTTACAAACCCTTTATTAGCCCAAGGGGGGGGGGCGATCGCCCCTTCGCCCCCCCCCTTAGATCCGCCATTGTTCACACGATTATATGAAAGTAAAGATATACGTAAAACTGTATAGCGTTCCTATATTTAAGAAAAATACACATTTATAGTATTTAAAAATTACGGCATTATAAATAAAATAATATGAATCTCAAGTTCTAAGGATTTGACATGATTACATAAAAAATATTGCAGGCAAATTTTGCGAAATGAATGGTCAATAATAGGTGAGTATGGGAAGAGCTACGCCATCTGTTTTTTAAAAACTTACATTTCAAGGACCAAGCAAGGGAATCCTTATATAGGCAGGATAATTTTACTTGAAATGCTGCTTCGTTTAAGAATTTTATTTCTATTTTTCAATGTATTTAATACCTACAAATTTCAAAAAAAAAAAAAAAAAAAAAAAAAAAAAAAAATTCAAAAATAGATTTCATAAATATTGTCAAAGTTGGTGCTTTAATCTAATATTCCAGGCACGAAAAGGAAAGATCGTCATTAAAAAAGCAATAAATTATAACTCAAAATGTAAACCATATGTATATATATATATATATATACATAACAAACCCTTTCATTCTAAACCACTTCTTGCTTTTAATGTATAAAAATGATTCTTGGAATATGTTAGAAAGTTTTACATTGTGCAGTAAGCGGGGGCGGGGGGGGGGGGGGGGGGGTAACTGTGCATACAGTTTTAAAATAAGCAAAACCTTAACGTGAAATGTACGCTTAGTTTAAAAAAAAATTTAAATTACAGTTAACTGATAAATGATTAATAAATGTGAAAAGTTAGTCTGAAATAAAAGAGTGAAAACTCACAGATTTTAATTATTGAAAATATCTTTCATGGATGACTTCTTTTCCCTTTCAGCTTTCTTCTGCGAAGGTCCATGGCATGCAGGAGGATTGTAGATCTTAGCAGACATCCGTGTCAAATGGCTTGGTAAAGTTATTAGAGATATTTTTGAATTACACGGTAAAGTACGGCACTGGTATAGGCGGAAGTACACTACGTTTGAGTAAAACAACTGCGGCCGGAAATATAATATAGGTAAATTTTATTTTTTATTGTTTAGCCTTAGGCGTTTTTGAAAAAGTTGTCAATCTTCCACTCAATTTTTAAAATAATAGGTCATGTTGTAATACAGTAGGGATGGGCGTTCCTGCTCCTTCTGAAAAAGGAAAACGAACTGTTCCTTCAGAACCTGGAACTGCTCCTTTTATCTGTTCCTCAGGGACATGTCAGGTGATCTCGTAACGAACGAGGAGAGGAACGAAGACACCAAGACCTGTTCCTGGGACTGTTGCTGTAACAGACAGGGCGTTGATTGATTGTTTGGTTTCAGGGATTTTAAAAAAGCCGTCTTTTCTCTTTTCTTTACTGAATACATAACACTGAGGAAGGGAATTCAAAGGAATGAGGGCTTCTAATACAAAAGAAAATCTGGATACATCATGTTATTTTTCCTTTTTTTTTTCCTTTGAGTTTTCAAGTGGAAATTTTGATTATACAAAAAGTAAAGAGGATGTTGCTTGGAAAAGAAATGAAAAAAAAATACATTTAATAATATTTTCAGTAATCTAGCCATGGAACCCATGGCCAATATTTAAAACAACTGCGATAAATTCTATGTTAGCATTTGACTCGAAACTGGCTTTAAGATAATCCAATAAATACATTCCGTGAAATACCCTTTTTCAAACTTATTAGTTCTAAATTTAAATTAATATAATTAGATAAACTAAAATATTTGAGACCTTTTATTAAAATTAGCAAGCTAAAAATTGAAAATAATGCCAAGAATTGAGATATAGTTATGGCTCTAGGAAGGCGGGGAAGGAGGGAGGGGAAAGTCAGGTTTCCAAGTTCAATTAACTAAATTTTCTTTTTATCAGATGATTTAAAACAAGTAATATAAAAATTTTGTCTTTAAAGTCAATTCCTACTTAGGCCATCAAAGAAAAATTTAATATAATCAAGCTAATATGAGTTTTTGTTGCATTAAAATATCTCAATTTGTTGATTTTCTATAAGCAAGTAGGTTTACAATGGAACTCTATGGGAATTTGGCGAAATATTACAGATATCGCCAAGTTGGCGTCACTTTTGGCGACTCATTTTGGCCGCCAAATTTGGCGATATACCGCAAAGTTGGCGACAAACTTGGCGGTATTTGGCGACAGAACAGGGTCCCCCCCCCCCCCTATGGTAACCCTTATTGAAAATACTTTCATTGAAATTGGATACTTTCATTGAATACCAATGGCAGCCATTTTGTTTCCCATGCAAAACAAAAATTAATTAATTAATATTTGAAAAAACTTTATTAACATCAATTGTCATCCAGTACAAGTTTAAAAAAATTTATTTCAACCTGATAGGATCAATAATGAGTATCTATATTATAAAGGACAAACATATCTGTGCGTAACGCATACGTCATTTTGCGAATGGCAACACTTTGAAATTTGAAATAAAATTTTGGCTTTGCAATTTTCTCTACTGCAAATTTTTAAACTTCTAAACATCGCACATTTTAAATTTTTACACCGTCGTGTAAGGAAAAATATGCTCTTTTAAATGCAATTTGTTTGAAAGCTGTATCTCAATTTATTTTTGATATATAATTTTTTTGTAGTTTTTAATACCAATTTTCTTATTGTGGCAACAAAAGTACCTCATTTCTATTGAAAGTCATTGAAAATAAACGGAAAATAGCAGATACTGTATCTTTTTGTTGCCATTCTCTCATAAAACCTGAAAAAAAAAGTTGAAATTAAAATATGCGCTATGTCAAGAATATTGTCTGTTATTCCGTGATAATGACGTCATGTGCGCACTTTCCCATAGACGAAGTTTAAGATTGGATTGTAAAAGTGGATTGCTTTAGCGGATGCAAATGACGTCATTTTATAAAAAAGCGTCTATTATAATTCTTAAACCTGAATTATGTTTTGTAGAAATGCGTCATATTCACAGTCCTGCTCTTTTGAAATTCTTCACAGGTGAAAAAGCTTCACTTTTGAAAATAATGTAATCGGAATCACATAAAACGCAATGTTTTACAAAAATTTAAAGTGTCTTTATAAAAGAGAGGTGGCATGCAAATAATAGCGATTTATATTACAGAAATTGGTGATTCTCGCCTAGATGGATTTGCTTCGCCGAGTTAGACAAACAAACTAATAATTCGTGGTTTAAAATAATATCGTGTTCCTGAAGTTTTTGTGGAAAATTCTCTCGAATAATAAAATTTTAATGCTATTCTTTAGGACGTTCTACTATAATTTTATCAAAACAACATAATTTGCTTAATTTAATTTTTACTAATAATTTAATATAATCTATATATTTAAAACACGTCTGTTTTTTAGTCATCTGCCCTGATCTTACTGCTGAAACCAATTTACTATTTTTTTTTTTTAACTGAAAGCTCTTTCTTTGTAGATGTGTTTTTTTTTAATATCCCCACTTTTATATTTTAATTTTAAAAGCATTTTATTAAATTTCTTCAAAATGAGGAAAATTAGATAGCTTTCATTATTGCAGACAAGCGAGAAATAATGAGTTATTTTTAACTTTATTCATGCTATTTTCTTTATTTTTATTTTATTTTTATTTTATTTTTATTTTTGAATTTTTATTTTCTGATAAAAATTCAAAATTGTTGATAAAAATTGTTGTATAGGGTTTACCGGCGAAAAATCTCATTAGGAGCAGAATATTATATTAGGGGCATAATAACGGAAAATGACATACTGCTTTTGAAAACACGCATTTTTCCTCATAAATTTTCTATATTGTTTTTCCTTCTGCATGTGTACTGATGCTAAGTTTCAGACACTAAGCGAAATGCTTATTTAAGTGAAAATGAAGTCATATTTAAAAGAAAACGATTATTTTCTTAGACAAAACTAAACATTTTATCACAAATGTGTCTAAAAAACATAAATTACGGAAATTTTTACTCTCAGGAATTGAGATTAGAATCACAAGTAAAGAATGCGTCTGTTCACATAAAAGATGTTGCTGACAATCGTGACTTCAATTTTTGAGTTAAAATGATTTTTAAACGATCAAACAAAATACAAATTTTTTTAAAATGATGAATATGGATATCAGAAGTGTGTATGCAAATTTTGAGAAGGTGAAAATTGCTGTTTATCATTCCGGAAATCCAAGCATAAGAACCTCAATTGATAACCACATCCTAATAACTGATCTTTATTATACTTTACTGATTAAATATCTATATTATAAAGAACAAAAGTATCTGTGCATATCGCTGACGTCATTTTGCGAATGGCAACACTTCACGATCAAATTTCGGTCTTGAAATTTTCGCTACTGCAATTTCTTAATCTTCTGACCATCGTACATTTTTAATTTTCGTCGCATAAGAAAAAAAAATTACTTTCAAATGCAATTTGTTTAAAAACTGTATTCATTGACTGATGTATTATATTTTATAAAATAATTTTTAAGCGTGATTTTTTTAAAGTTTATCCTCTCACGTGCCGGTTTCAATACATAATAATAATAAACATTTTGCACATAAAGCAACAAACATTTTTCAGCATTTGTTTCTGACTATTTTTGCATAACGAAATTAATACTTGCTTTATAAACAAATAAAAGTATAATTTTTTTTTTAAAAACCATCAATCTAACATATTTGTGAAAGACAAATTAACGAAATTAATACTTCTTTTATAATAAAACAAAAGAATAATATTAAAAAAACACCAATCTAACATATTTGTAATCGTACAATTTAAATTTTTAGATCATCAAATGGGATTTTTTTTTTTCAAATAGAATTTGTTTGCAAAGTTCATCTCAGTTTACTGATTGTCTATGGTTTTAAAAACAATTTTAAAGCATGAAATATTTTTTTTAATTTATCTATATCGCACGGAGCTCGATTATGAAAGATTAATCCGTTTCCCCTTAAAACAATATAAAGAGTTCATAATTTTCTTACGGCTAATATCCATAAAAAAACTGCCCTATGAATAAATAAATAAAGTAATATAAATAAAACACAAATTTACCAGACATGTATAAGCTCTGAAATTATCAGAATATAAAAAGATGCCATAAGTAGCGAATGCTTGGCAAATAACTCTTAGCATGCGGCTAATAAGAAAATATCGCTTTTGATAAATTTCAAAAATTTATTTGATTGTATAATTCGTATTTTCCATATGAGAAATGCTTTTTTAATGCAAGTGGTCAATCTAAAAAATTTATTGCATATTAAAAAAAAATATTAGTTTTCAATTAAAAAAATGTTTTCACCTACATTCTTTAACCCGGGATGCCCGGGTACGATCCCCTAGTTTTATTAACGATTGAAAATTTGTACAAGATAAATATATAAATATATAAATAAATATAGGGAGAGTGTGAGCTAATAGTAGGAATTGAATGAAAAATGAATATTATTTATTTATTTTTCAAGTAACTTAAAATAACTATACAGTAAGAGAAAAATAAATTAAGGATTTTTTGGTGAACGGGTAAGCTTTCTCTCAGTAAATCTGTGGTAGAAGACAACATTTAATTCTATTTCTCTTAAGCTCATGAGTTTAAATTTATCTTAAATGGCAGATGGGGGGGGGGGGGATCCTCGACAAAGAAAAGATAATAAAATAATTTAATTCATCAAAGTTCTATTTCATGTGTATATACCCGATTTAAAGAAAAAACAGACTAGGCAATCGATGACAGACATATTCGTTCTAAAATCTAGTGCGGCTCCACCAGTGGCCGAGAGGTTCTGCTCTCGAAGATGATAGGCGGGAGGGGCTGTGCTCGAACCCAATAGCGCCCCTCTGCCTAATCGTTCGGAGTTTTTTGCGGTTTTCTTCTAACCTTGGGTTTCCATACGTAAATACGGGTTAGGCTCCCTTAGAAATACCCCCCACGGACAGCACTCCCCCTCGGGCCCATATCCCTCGTTAGATAATCGGCCGTCATAAATAACACCAAAATCTAGTGACACCGTGATTTTTTTTTTTTTTTTGGCGGGCGTTTTTGGTTGTGTATTACAAAATTGCATACAAAAAAAAAAAAAAAAAAAAATGTTTAAAAACTTCTAAATCTTGTTTCTAATAGAACCTAAGGAACACTTTAAATGCAAATACTTTCAGTGTTTAGTACCTTTTTTTGTAAACCTTAATTCCGATATCAATAAGCTGACACCAGAAATATTTCAAACGAATACATTAAGAAATATTTCTAACTTCTAACTCGATGCAGTCTTAAAGAAAACTTAATATTTAAAGGATTTTCGATCATAAAAGTCTTGCAACTTAAAAGCCGTAGAGAGGGGAAAAAACCTCTCCCTCTTTTCCTGGTAGAACTCCCCAAAAGTGAAACTTCTTTCGAAATATTTAACCACAAAGCAATTTTCCAACTCCGCGTTAATATTGAGAAATTTAGAGTAGTCAAAAAGGCAATACAATGCCATAAATGTCAAAAATTCTTTCATATCGCCGCCAACTGTCACATGGATCAGTCCTGTGTAGGTTGCGGTGGTAGCCATTTATCTCCAGATTGCCCAACTAAAAAAGCTCCTGAGCTACCGAGACCACCCCCAAAATGTATCAACTGCGATCTCGCACATCCTTCTAGCTATAAAGGCTGCAAAAAATTTCCCGTAAAACCACAATTCAAAAAATCGTACGCAGCTGCGACCTCCGGAACTGAAAACCCCAAGGGAAAAACGATGGAAGTCCCAAAACCTAGCAAAAATACTGTAAAACCTAAAGAAAAAAATACCCCCCCCCCCCCAACTGAGCATATCTACGAACTTAAAGATTTCACTAATGAAGTCCCTACTATAATTGAAATAATCAGAAAAATCAAAGCCGAACTTGAGATCTCTCACTTTCCGGAAATCAGTAAAAAGTTCAGCAGCGTCTTGGATAAGATTTCTGCTAAAAATGATAATTTTTCAAAATTACTAATCTTCTCTGAAATGTCTAATACTTCCAAAACGAACGAAAATAGCGTTCAAAAAACTTAATTTCCTTTGGGGGGGGGGGGAAAAAAATGTAAAATCTTTTTTATCTTGCATTATTAACTCTATTATGCTTTATTCCGTTCATTTTTACCTATTATGCGTAACTGTAAAGATTTGAAAAAAAAAAAATTGTAATATCTTATTTAATTTGTAATTTTAAAATGTATGGTTCCTGAAAAGGGCTTTTTTTTGGTTTTAAGATCTTGGGGCCCCTTTGCCAGTCCGACATCGTAACTGTTGCGAAACTCTCTTTTTTACTTTATTTATTTTTAGTCCAAATTCAACTCTTGACCTCTCTTTCATTAAAAACTTAAATTATCGCCTGTCTCTTATTCATTCTAACTTCTCTAGCTCTTCGAGAGGGCGGAGCCTCCGGGTCTCGTCCAATCGGAATTTTCCTGCATTTTTCTGTTTTACTTTTTCTCCCAAGCGCAGAGATCTCTCTGCAGTTAGACTTTTTTTCCTCATTCGTACTCATGTATGTAGACACTCACTTCATAGACTGGGCGTAAAGTATTGGATTACCAGGAGACCCCTGAAACATTGCTCAAATGTTTCGCCAACTCGATGCAGTTTCTTTCTTGCATTCTTTTGATTTATTTGACTTTATTATTTATTTATTTATTTATTTTTGCGAAATCTTCTAAACTAAAGGATTGTTTATCCAATTGACTTGAATCCATAAAACAACTCATGATAAAATATCTTTATTTTTCAAGAAAAGCCAAAAAAAAAAAAAAAAAAAGAAAAGAAAAAAAATTTAAGGAAAATTTCGTTTTGGTTTCATTGGTCATCATAATTAAAATTCTATAAATACAATACTAATAATAAACTATATTTTTCTACCTGATGTCTATGAAAATCGGAAAATACGCATAATGTATAATGAATTTTTCCCACGAACAATTTGTTTAACTGATCAAGCTTTTTTTTTTTTTTTTAAGCAATTTGAATGTAAAAAATATCTGACCTCATGTATACTTTCTTGATTATCTTAAGTTTGTTTTCAAATCTAAATAAGATAATAAACTGTGGGCGTGGCACTCCACGAATTGATATTTTCATTTATTGCGCGGCAGTACAACGGTAACGACTATTAGAAATTTAACTGCTATGATTAAACTCAGATTAATGAAATATTTAAATTTTTGATAACTAATCTCATTATGCATTTCTTTCAGTTTTTAATATTTTCTGTTTACTTGTTATAATTTATAATGGCGTGAAGAATACGAAAGTTTTAAGAGAGATCCATTTCTGAAACAGTGGATATATATATTATTTAATGCATTCGACAATTTGTTTCAACGGGATATTTAATATATGGGATTAATATTTACAACAAATATTTTCTTGTAAAAACATTCATATTTTTCACGCCTTTTAAATTATAAAAAGTAAACAGAAAATAAATAAGACTAAATCTCTCTATTCTAAAAAAAAGTAACTACCGCTGTCACCGCTGCCGCCGCCGGTTTTGAATTTTTTGTGACCGGAGGTCTTTCTTCGTTAATATTAAGAAAAATAATGCATACAAAAATATGAAAATCGGTAGTATTATACAAAAATGTTTGATAAACACGCTGATGCAGACAGTTTTCAGATCGAAGAATTATTTTAAGAGATATTTAATGCTAAAGTTGGACAAAATCGTTCCACTAAAAAAGTTTTATAGGAGCAAAAACTGTTCATAGGAATTTAATCATTTTTAGATCATTTTATGCGTTAGAATTTGCCGGAGTGCAGATTGCATTAATTTTTTTATTTTGACAAATTTTTTGAGGTTTTATTTCTATTTTAAATTCAGATTTTCAGCATCTCTAGAGATATTTTTAACAGATTTTAGAAAGTGATATTAATTTAAACTGTTGCCAACTGTATAAACAGCGGAAACAATAATGTTTGCTTGAAAAAAAATAAAAATATTTATACGCGTAAATAAATTAAAAATTTATTTACACGTGACTATTATAAACAGAAAAAAACATTTGGAATTAGAATTAAATAATTATGTAGAAAAAGCAGGAACTTATTAAAAATTACGTCATAAAAACTATAATTACACGTGAATTTTAAGAGAGAAAGGAATTTGTGATAACTGTATTCATAACTGTATCCTACTTAAATGAATCGTAATCGTTTGCTTTATTCTTAAGTTTGTTTATGTCAATAAATGTCGTATGTGTTCTAAGCTTCGGCTATTATTAATTACTTAGATTACAAGTTATGACATGGTGTCAGAAGTGGGGTGGTTTGATCTCTTTTTGAGCGCATTCTTCTGAAAATTCAGCTGTGTATTCAAAATTTTTTATACACCCTATTCCTTGAAACAAATCCTGAAATTCTTCCTCCACCGCGTTAACTAGTTCAATTCTCTTAATTAATCCTGCCTCGATACAGGTAATTCGACCTAGGACTGGACTGATTCCTCCATGTGCTATTATTAACTTAAGTTGCACACGCTTATCTTTAATTTTGCATGGAACTAACAATTCCCCTGCTACATCAATAGCATGACCCGAATATGACAGGAGTTTGCGGATATTTGAAGGTTTTATTTTTAACTGTAATTCTTTTGCTAAGCGAAATGGTATAACATTACACTGGGCACCGGTATCAAGTTTCATAGGAATAGCCTTACTGTTAATTATGACGGTCTCACACCAATCTGATTTATTAGCATTGACGCTTGCGATCAGGAAATTTTCATCTTCCGTAATCGTGTCAACATTTTCAATTTCTTGCACTTTGTACTTTTTCCGGAATTTTGACCTACATTTCTTTGCAAAATGGTTTTGTTTTTGACAAACATTACATTTCTTGCCAAATGCTGGGCATTCATTAATTTTATGGGTACTACCACAATTTCTACAATCATTTATCAGTTTAAAGAATTTAGTATTAGAATTAGGTTTATCTATTTGTGAACCAAGCTTATGCGACTGAGTGAATTTTTTCGATATTGCAGAAATTATAGGTTGCGATTTATTATCATCAACAATATTTTTTAATTGCTTTGAAGCATTTTCAGAAGCAAGACAAATTTGTACAGCTTTATCTAAGTTTAAATCAGCATCGCTTAAAAGCTTTTCACGAACATCGTTGTTTTCAATTCCGACAACAATTCTATCACAAATCAACTCTTCTTCCATAACCCCTAGCTTACAGCGAGATGCTTGTATTTTAAGACGAGTTAAATAATCTTTAAAGCACTCACCTGACTTTTGATGTATTTGGTTGAATTTATACCTCTCAAAAGTATAATTTACCTTCGGGGTGAAGTATCCCTGGAATTTGTCTTTGATAACCTGTAAATTTTCTTTTTCATCAGCTCCTAAGGCAAATGTTTTGAAAATTTGTTGTGCATCACGGCCTATACATGACATGAAAGTAGCCACTTGAACTGTTTTACTTTTGGAACTAAGCGAAACTGCATCCGCGTACCATTCAAAGCTTTGGAGCCAATCTTCCCATTGTTCTTGTGTATCCGCAGTAATTTGCAACGGCTTAGGTGGACGTAATCCTCCTTCAGACATTATCGAATGCAAACAGATTCGTATTTGAAATTAAAACAAGTTAAAATAGTAATTCTGACACCATGTCATAACTTGTAATCTAAGTAATTAATAATAGCACATGGAGGAATCAGTCCAGTCCTAGGTCGAATTACCTGTATCGAGGCAGGATTAATTAAGAGAATTGAACTAGTTAACGCGGTGGAGGAAGAATTTCAGGATTTGTTTCAAGGAATAGGGTGTATAAAAAATTTTGAATACACAGCTGAATTTTCAGAAGAATGCGCTCAAAAAGAGATCGAACCACCTAGAAGAGTTCCGTTTAAGATAAGAAAAATTGTGAAACAAGAGCTTGATAGAATGGTTAAGGATGGGATTATTAAGAAAGCAGATGAAGCTACACCAATATGTAACCACATGGTTATTGTGAAACAGAACGGAAAAATAAGAATTTGCATAGATCCATCCGATTTGAATAAAATACTTTTGCGAAGACAATTTCCATTAAAAACTTTAGAAGAAGTTACAGCTAATGTAGGCGGATCGAAATATTTCACGAAATTAGATTTGAAAAAGGGCTTTTGGCAGTTAAGAGTTTCGCCTCATACCCAGCCATTCTTAACATTTAGTACCCCATGGGGAAGATATTCCTTTCTTCGAGTTCCATTCGGTATTAAATCTGCTCCGGAAATTTTTCAGAGTGAAATAGCAAAAATTCTACAAGGCATACCAGGAGTTGAAAACTCAATGGATGACATCTTGATTTATGCGCCTGACATTAATACCCTCCGTTCAAACACTCGATTAGTCCTACAAGCACTAAGAAATGCAGGAGCAAAACTTAATAAAGACAAATGTGAATTTGAAGTTCAGAAAGTAAAATATTTAGGGCATATCCTCACTAGTGATGGTATTATGATTGACCCAGAGAAAGTTGAAACCATAGACAGAATTAAACCACCATCTAGCAAAAAAGAGTTACAAAGATTACTTGGCATGATTCAGTATCTGCATAAGTTTATTCCTAATCTTTCGGAAAAGACACATAATATGAGGTTGTTATTGAAGAAAAACACAGTATGGAATTGGAATAATGAATTAGATAGAGATTTAGCAGAGATAAAGGAATTATTGAAGAAAGCGCCTTCACTTAAATACTACAATCCAAACAAAAGTACTACAATTTCAGTCGATGCTAGTTCTTTCGCATTAGGTGCTGTGTTACTCCAAGATGGAAGACCCATAGCTTTCTCATCCACAGCTTTGAATGAAGCTCAGCAATCTTATCCTCAGATTGAAAAGGAAGCCCTGGCAATGAAATTCGGATGCCAGAAATTTCATCAATATATCTATGGAAATGATGTGATCATTGAGACTGATCACAAGCCTCTGGAATCTATTTTTAACAAATCTATAGATCGAATTCCACCACGACTTCGAAAAATATTCCTAGAAGTTCAACAGTATGCACCAAAAGTTGGTTACAAACGAGGGAAAGAAATGTATATAGCTGATTTACTTAGCAGAGATTGTAATAATGAAGATTCGCTTCAGGACAGCAACTACCAAATTCTATTTTCAATTCCAACTACAGCAGCAGGCTTAAAAATCTTACAAGATCTCACAAATACAGATACAGAACTCATATTGTTGAAACACTTCATATCTACTGGTTGGCCTAAAGACAAAAATGCAGTTCCAGATCTATGTAAGAAGTACCTACCATTTTTGGATGAACTCTCAGTTCAAAATGATTTAATTTTGAAAGGCCTTAATTTGATTATCCCCGAGAAATACAGAGCAAAGGCATTAGAAAATCTTCATAAAGGACATTTAGGCATAACAAGTTGTCTTCGAAGAGCTCGAGAATCCATGTTTTGGCACGGCATGTCGCAAGACATAATTTCCATGATAGAAAGCTGTGAAACCTGTCAAAGAACTCAGAGAGCTCAACCAACCGAACCTATGATTCCTAAAGAAATTCCAAAGCTGCCCTGGGAAATTCTCGCGTCCGATGTCTTCACATTTCAAGGTACAGACTATCTACTTATTACTGACAGCTACTCAGGCTATGTAGACTTTAAACCTCTGAAGGACTTGACAAGTAAATCCACCATCGAGATTCTAAAGGATTGGTTTAGTGTACATGGTATACCAAGAATTCTAGAGACTGACAACTGTAAAAATTACGCATCTTGGGAGTTTGAAACATTTTCTAAACAGTGGATGTTTCACCATCAAACATCTAGCCCCTTATATCCTAAAGGAAATGGCTTAGCTGAACGTGCAGTCCAGACAGCAAAGAATCTCCTCAAAAAATGCAAACTATCTGGTCAAGATGTCCACATGGCTCTCTTGAACTTCCGAAACACACCTAGAGGTAATCTTGGCTCGCCTGTCCAAAGATTGTTTAGTAGAAGAACTAGAAGTACAATTCCTATAAGCGAAGATCTCCTGAAACCAATGCTCTTAAAAAATACAACAGAACATCTTGCTGAAGCTCGTTTAAAGCAAAAGTATTATCATGACGCTCGTGCGAAACCATCAGAACGTGCCCCACTCCAGCCAAACCAAAACGTAATGTTGCAAAAAGCACATAGGAATTGGATTCCTGCTAAGGTAGATTCTCAAGCTGCTCCTAGGTCCTACAACGTGATTACTCCATCTGGCACATTCAGGCGCAACTTAAAGCCAACTCAGATCAAAGTCAACATAGAGAGGAAGAGGAGTCTACCACCGAATGCAGATCCACCACTGAATGCAAATCCACCACCGAATGTAGAACGAGCCATCCTAGACGAACCACCCAAACCTCCCCCCACACCTGAATCGTCCAGTTCTGTCGCACACGATGCTAAATACCATCCTGTCACAGTCACCACAAGATCCGGCAGAGTCGTCAAACCTGTAAAGAGACTTGACCTCTAAAATGGACACAAAATGATGGATACGAACTTAACTTTCTAAAGAAGGGAGATGTGATAACTGTATTCATAACTGTATCCTACTTAAATGAATCGTAATCGTTTGCTTTATTCTTAAGTTTGTTTATGTCAATAAATGTCGTATGTGTTCTAAGCTTCGGCTATTATTAATTACTTAGATTACAAGTTATGACAGAATTTGTAAAACAATAAATTTATTAACATGCGTTAGAAGTCTTAAATAGGAGAAATTACGTCATATTTACGTCACATTACAGTTATTGCATAAAATGAACACAAAATAATATTGCAAAACGGTTTAAATTTAGAAATTGCGCTAGACATTTATTTAATATTTTAAGAGGATACTTTTCAACTATTTTTGTTAGGAAAGCGCAAATAATATTTCATTTCTAACACAAGTATTTTCGAATATTAAAAAGAGAAAGAATAGTTTGGTCAAAATTACGTCAGATTAAAAACGATTAATTTAAAATGTCTCATTTAAAAGAACTTTCTTTTCACTTTGTTAAAAAATAACAGGAGACAAAGACTCTGTTTACTTATTTCTTTTTATATTAGCTTATTTTGAAATGTTGTTACACGTGTCTACGTCATCAAGTTATTTTTATTTCGATGTTTTATTTATATTTTAATTAATGTTGTACTAATTTATTTGTTTTTTCGTTATTTAAAATAAAAATTATGTCAATTTGTATAATTTGGCGAGTGGTTTGGCGATTTATATAATTTGGCGAAATTGGTCGACGTGACAATCAAGTAGTACCGCAACGGATTTGGCGTTAAAATTCCCCAATCAAAGAGAAATGAATAGAAATCCGTTTATAGAGAGATCGCCACTGTTTTTTAAATTATAATTCAATCTTTCGAAATCTTTTTAAAGCCGATCAAATTAGCGTGCATTTAGAGTCTACGGTGTTTGGACGGGGGTTGGCGAGCGTAGCTCGTAGGGGGCTGAGCCCCCTAGTATTAAAAGAAATACATAATCCTATTACTTTTATCAATAATTAAAATATTCCCTCACTCTACGAGTTTGTTTAATGACAGAATTGAAAACTTCTGATTGTCGTTTCGTTACTGTTATACTGTCGCGAAATATACGAGAAGTTCAACGGTTAGTTTTCATTAAAAATTAAATTCCTTACTGCAAGTGTATGAAGTGTTTGTTTTATAAGGGTACATAACTGGTTTTATTATAAGTAGGAAGCATTTAGAAAAAAAAATCAGATGTATATTATATATCTCTCTATTCTAAAAAAAAAATAATTCCCGCTGTCACCGCCGCCGCCGGTTTTGAATTTTTTGTGACCGGAGGTCTTTCTTCGTTAATATTAAGAAAAATAATGCATACAAAAATATGAAAATTGGTAGTATTATACAGAAATGTTTGATAAACACGCTGATGTAGACAGTTTTCAAATCGAAGAATTATTTTAAGAGATATTTAATGCTAAAGTTGGACAAAATCGTTCCATTAAAAAAGTTTTATAGGAGCAAAAACTATACATCGGAATTTAATACTTTTTAGATCATTTTATACGTTATAATTTCCCGGTGTGCAGAATTAATTTATTTTTTTAATTTGACTCATTTTTCGAGGTTTCATTTCTATTTTAAATTCAAATTTTCAGCATTTCGAGAGATATTTTTTTACTTATTTCAGAAAATTGTACTAATTTAACCTGTTGCCAAACTGTATAAACAACGGAAACAATAATGTTTGCTTCAAATTAAAAATTTATTTACACGTGACTATTATAAACAGAAAAGAAAAACTTTCAAATTAGAATTAAATAATTACGTATAAAAAGCAGGAACTTATTGAAAATTACTTCATCTGTAATTACACGTGAATTTTAACAGAGAAAGGATATTGTAAAGTAATAAATTCATTAACATGCGTTAGAAGTCTTAAATAGGAGAAATTACATCACATTTACGTCACATTACACTTATTACGTAAAATGAACAAAAAATAATATTGCAAAATAGTAGTTTAAATTTAAAAATAGCGCGAGACATTTACTTGATATTTTGAGATGAACTTTTCAACTATTTTTTTTTTTTTTTGGACAGCGCAAATAATATTTCATTTCTAATAAAAGCATTTTCACGTGAATATTAAAAAGGGAAAGAAAAGTTTGGTGAAAATTACGTCAGATTAAAACGATATATTTAAAATGTTTTATTTAAAAGGACTTTCTTTTCGCTTTGTTAAAAAATACCGGGAGACAAAGACTCTATTTACTTAATTCCTTTTATATTAGATGATTTTGAAATGCCATTGTATCTTTTAACAGCAGCTGTTTTTTCCGTAAAATTCCCCAATCAAAGAGAAACGAATAGAAACCCGTTTATAGGGAGATCGCCTTTGTTTTTTTAATTATAATTCAATCTTCCAAAAAAATTCAATTAAAGCCGATCAAATTAGCGTGCTTTTAGAGACTGCAGTGTCTGATCGGGGGGTTGGCGAGCGTAGCTCGTAGGGGGCCGAGCCCCCTAGTTAAGTAAATATTAACTTAGAAAGTGTTTTTTCTTAACCCCTTGAGGGGTGGTGGGATATATTATATCCCACCTAAGTTTAATTAAGATTTGCACTTGAAACCTGTAACTAACCCAGCAGAGAGGAAATTGCTGGCCAGCAGCAAGATAGGTGCTGGCTGATGGTCTACCACTACGTGACCACTGCTGGACAGCTTCAGTCAACTTTGCTGTTGGAAAACATCAGATAAAATTCTGGTGAGCATCCATTTTATCTCATGCGCTGGCCCACCACTACATGGAAGTGCACGAACTTTTGCAGTATTATTGTGAAACCCTTACGCTAGGTGGCGCTGCGAATATCGAAGATATTGAGTATTTGAACACAAATCTGAAATGAATATCTTAACAGAATTTAAGCAGTGAAGCTAATTTTTTTTTTTTTTTGAAACTGTAAAAAATATAGCACCACTGCCACCAACAAAATGAATAAGTAAATGAATAAATAAATAAATTCTTTATTTCAATGTACTTTGTTTCTCTCCTTAAATATGGCTTTACTAGGTTACAAAGGATTTCGGTTTCCATAATTTACGCATTTCAGAATCAATAATAAAAAAAAGCGTATAAAATGCATAGAATTTCTATACAATAGAATAATTTCTATACCAGTTTAATGATTGGGAACGTAAATCACAAAAGAAACAAACTTGAAATAATGTAATGAGAGCTTGCAAACTACGAGCAGTCGCACAGTGGAGTATTTGACCCAAAAACCTGGTCAAAAAGGCAAAAATTAAAATTTCGTCAACAATTGTAAAAATTATATTTTTTAATAGCTAACTAATTGGTGCATCGATCTATGTCTATTTTAGGAACCTGAGTTATATATGGTGGCTCCGGGCCTCGGCTGAAGAGGAAGTTTCTTCGTGAGAAGACGTGGTTTTTTGTTGTTTTTTGGCTTTGTTGTTATGTTTAAATATATTTTTTTTGTGGCTCAATGAATTGTTGAATTGAAACAAAACATGGCTTACGTGTTTAACAAAGGTCAGAGCTTAGTGTTAAACCATGTGTTAATTTAAATAGCTTAGTTTTTAATGTAATAAAAAAATATTAAATGTGTAAAAAGGTTATTTTTAAAGCGTTTTTGGCTCTAATTTATACATATCGAAAGCTTTTTAAATATGTGCCGCGCTTTGCCGCGCCATGTTTGAGTTATAATCGTATTAGTTATAGTCTTGAGTGTCAATTTCTGCAAAAAAATCTTGCGCATGTTTGTGCCATTTTTTTATAAAATTTTTTTTCGGGATGACTATTTAAATGCCCCGTTTTGCAGCCACCGAATTGAAGAGATAAGAACTATATATTTACTGTCGTATTGCAGGTTTATAGCTCACAGACTATTACCGGAGAGCTTTTGCACCTACATATTATGTCTGTATGTATGTACGTACATACATATGTATGTATGTACGTACGTACATATGTACGTATGTAGGTACGTACATACGCACGCAACTCGACATCTTTGATAGAAATATCCGATCTCCTTCAAATTATATATACGTATTTATTGAAAAAGGGTTCCCTAATTAATTCTTGGGACTCATGTGTGTAATATAAGAGGAGAAAGGGGGGGAATTAACCCTTCCGAGGGCGATGTCCTTAAAAAGGGACACCTAATTTTAATTTCAAAGCTGACAAATGGCAGCAAGAAAATTTAATTAAAATTTTCCTTTTATAATGTACGTGAAAATAAGCAACTTCATATTTTCTAATAACTCCTTTTATAAATTATGGTATCAGTCCATTATTTCATCAGTTTAAAGAAAGAATTACTCCGCGCCGGAAAGGGTTAAAGTCTCTGTTAAGAGATGGCAAATTAATATATTTTTTATACGGGCGGCTTTTGGCTCCTGCCGCTGTGACAATGTATTTAAGCACAAGAAAAAACATAGCAATGCGGCTTGTTTCTATTTTTTTCTTTTCCATTTCTTTTATATAATTTTTAAATTCTCGAGATTATGTTAAAAAAAAACCAAAACTACCTGTTGCATTTTTTTATTTTACGAGAGTTGGTTTAAATGTAGGGGAAAAAATTGGCATCTGTTTGTTTTTCTGTTGAAAATAATTTTTTCAACGTTTATGTTGGAATCGTCTGCGTCTGTAGAAAAAGCTTTTAGAGTATTCCATAAGTTTTACAGATATAGTACGGAACGAATTAAAAGGCAGTAAAAAAATAAAAATGTTTAAATCATCTTATTGAAACAGAATGTTGATTTCCCTATAAGGTAAAATTATTCTGTGTTTTGTAATATAACTAAGAATGTCATTGTGTATTCAACTGTCATATTTTTATATAAATTCAAATGATATAGATAAATTCTTTGTTCAGCAAACGAGTTTGTTATATTTTATAATTTCGAGCTTAACACTGTGTTTCGCACACATTCTCTTAATTGTGTTTACAAAAGTTTTTCTTTTGATAGATTAATCTGATTAGCTTCAAATTCTGTATACCTATTTTATGGAAGGATAGGGTATCATGATTATTTTGGGGGTTTTGTATGTCAAGTATAAGGATATAGAAGTTAGTCTCCTAATTTAGCTTATGAAAGTCTTTCGATAGAATATCTTCGTAAGCTTTAACATTGGATACCTATTTACGGAAAAAATGGGCTTCCCAATTTAATTTCGTAGGTAAGAATGTTATACCCTTTTAAAGGGTATAAGAATATTTACTTACATCATTTCATAAATTTATCCTTTGGTAGTATTATCCGTTTGAATTCAAATTTAATATATTACTTATTAATAAAAATCTGAGTTTCTCTTTATTTATTTTTTTTTTTTTAGCTTCTGAAGATGGAAAAGGAATTTAATCGATTATCGTTGTACAAATTGTTTAAAGAATCTTCCGACAAAACAATTGATCAAAAGCTACAGTTTGTAGAAAACAGACTCGCCGATATAACGAAGTGTCCTGAAGATGAGAGACATTCACTTAAGCGTTCACTTTCACATTTTAAATCTGATTTTAAGAAAATGTGGTATTTAGCAAACAGAAAAGACGAGAGGTTCCTGCAAAAATATAGTGATTGGCTGGCAAATAAAATCAAGTTACCTGTCTTTTCCTTACCCAGCTCAGGCCGCCCTGAAAAAGATTTCAATGAGTTAAGTGAAAGGAGCAAACGTAGGAAAACCGAAGAGTTGAGACAACAATCAAGCTCTGAGGAGCTGGCATTTGCAGCGTCTGTGAGTCACAGAGCTTGTGGAAACCCTGATGCGGCTGACCTGATAAAAGAAATCACTGAAACTCCAACAAAAGCCACGGAATTTAAAAAGTCTCTTTTAATGTCTGAAAAGAACAAAATAAAAAAACATAGCCCTGAAGAAGCACTGACGATTTTTATTAATGCAGAATTAACAAGAAAGCAATATGAGGTGATACATGGTGCAAACAAAAATGTGTACCCTTGCTACTCATTGCTCAAAAAAGCGAAAACACAATGTTATCCAAGTGAAGATTCAATTACAGTCTCTGAAACATCGGCTGAAGTTACGTTACAAAGTTTATTAGATCACACGACTTCACGATTATTCAAGTATTTAGAAGAGGTATTGGAAGTTATAGATTTCGAAGAAAAGCAAAATCTAGAATTAATATCCAAATGGGGTTGCGATGGGTCTCAGCAAACACAATTTAAGCAAAAATTTCAGAACCTAAGTGATAGTGATGCCAATATCTTTCAGAGCTCCTGTGTACCTATAAAACTAATTACTAAAGTAAATGGGAAAAAGAAAACCATATGGCAAAACCCAAGCCCCTCCTCCACAAGATTCTGCAGACCAATCCGCATCCGTTTTCTACAAGAAACATCAGATGTTACAAACGAAGAAATTCGGTATATTGAGGACCAAACAAGCGTGTTGAATAAAACAGAAGTACAAATTAATGGTGATGTACTAAAGGTTAAACACACTATGCTACTGACAATGGTTGATGGAAAAGTGTGTAATGCTGCAACTGGTACAGCATCAACAATGAGGTGCTACATCTGTGGTTTAACATCAAAAGACTTTAATAAATTAGATAAGAGTTTTCCAGAAAATCCTGATACTTTGAAGTTTGGTCTGTCAACTTTGCATACTCGTATACGGTTCTTTGAGTCAGTACTTCACTTATCATACAGAATCCCAATTCAGAAGTGGCAAGCAAGAAGTGTAGAAGCAAAGAAAATTGTAGAAGACACCAAGAAGAACATACAAAGAAAGTTCAAAGACGAACTGGGACTGATTGTTGATGTTCCGAAACAGGGTTTTGGAACATCAAATGATGGAAACACAGCTAGACGCTTCTTTTCAGATGCAGAAACTGCCTCAAGAATCACTGGAGTAGATATAGAATTGATTAAAAGGTTTAAAGTAATATTAGAAGTAATAACAAGTGGACATCGTATTGACGATAAAAAATTCCAAACATATGCTGATGAAACAGCAAGACTGTATGTCAGTCTTTACAACTGGCACCCCATGACTCCAACAGTGCACAAGGTATTGGTTCATGGTGCCACTATTATTAAGAAAGCACTCGTACCCATTGGTCAGCTATCAGAAGAAGCCGCTGAGGCCAGAAACAAACATTTTAGACTGTACCGTGCAAAGTACTCAAGGAAGTCCAATAGAGAAGCTTGCAATAGAGACGTGCTGAATTGGCTGCTTTTAAGCAGTGATCCATTTGTAAGCTGCTCTAGACAAAGATCAACTAAAAAGAGCAAGCCATACAGTAGTAAGACCTTCCAACTTCTTCTTCCAGCAAGGTCTGATGGCAGTCCCGATAAACACCAAGAAGAAAGTGATGCAGAAGATGAAGAAGAGTTCTGAGGAATCATTTGAAACTGGTAATACATTAAATACATTCAAAAACTAGCAATCTGTACTATATAGACTCCACTTTACTGAACCTACTATTAAATATAACACTATTAAACATAAATTAAATGCAAGAATTATTATTATATGTAATTTAAATGTAATAAGCATTAGTAAATGTAAATAATAAGTTTTATATATAGTAAAATTAAATACATTTAATTAAACATTAATATTGAATAAGACAAACCTATCAACAATTACTTTCCCAGTAAAGTCAATGGACTTGTGATTTATTCGTATTTTTTAAATATGTACTTAGTAAATTAATATTTTAGCTTCTTTTTTCTTTGTGCTCTTCTTAAATGATGACTCTTTTTTTTCTTAATTGTAAAAATATTTATAAAATATATATTTATTAATATGTGAAGTCTTAAAATCTAACTTACACTTCGTCAGCTTTTAAGATATAAAATATTAAACTAAGCTATGGATTTGTATGCATAGGTCATAGTATGCTAAAAGTTAGCTCAGTGAAACGCATAGCACAATTAAAAATGTCCATTCCGTGAATGGAAATGTACTTGAGAAATTTTGTGCATCCCTGTATATGATATATAGAATGTATCCACACCAATAAATATTTAATAAAAGCTGTCCCATTTTAAAATGCCAACACAACTACAAACGCACTTCCAGCAATTATTGGTCATAGACTTCAATACTTAAATTTATTCTTCCGCCATATTCTTTTGTGTGTCCCTGTAAATGAATGATCTATTAAATGCACACCATATTCCACAATAAGTGCCTTAGTACACATTAGTGATATATATAAATTTCAGGCGCCGGCCTATTCAACAGGGCTGTTCGTTCTATTCTATCCACACTACTATTTTTTTTTTAAATTTGTAATAATAGGACATTTCGAAAATTAACTTCCTTCGGGGCGTGGTACTATTAGTAGTGGGCGGAGCGCAACCATTGAATGTATACGGTGACTATGTTGAAAAATAGAAGACAGCTGTACCTTTGAGATGTAAATGAAAAAATTGTTGAAAGTAGGCGTGTTTTTCATTTATACAACAAAACGAAAATTAGTTTCCGAATTGCTCTCGTAATATTTTACTTGACCCACTATTTTTTAAAACATTTTTGTAGTACATTTATCAGCAAATTATATAGAAAAATGATGTTAAAATTCTTTAGATTGAAAGAGTGGTGCAGGTTGAATTTAAAAATAATCGCAGTTGAATAAGCCGGCAGCAAAAGTCTGTGACGATGGAATTTCAAAGCTGATTTACCGTTATGATAATTGTTTTAATTAATACGGCAATTATGTTGAGAAGCAGCTGAAGAACGTGTCTTTCATACGTAAGTAATAAAACATGTTTCCTTTCATTAGTTTTATTTTAATTCATAAACGGAGGTTACTTTCCGAATTGCCCTCGTATGATTCGGTATATTAGTATTATTGCTACACAAAAAATTAAAACATTAGGATCATAATTTCAGAAGTTATAAATAAAAATATGAAAATGTAATTTAATATTAGAAGCAGTAAATTTTGAACGTTTATAATTCAAAAACTTATCATTCAAATGACTTGAAATTTGTTGTCTAGGCATAGTTTGAACCGAAGATTTAAAATATCTCGATACAATTGGGTACTGCCATTGAAAAAAATGACGTTTGGATTCGTTTTAATATGTAGATGGCCCCCAAGCAAATTTTTATACGACATTTAAAAGTAGATTTTATTTCCAATCGTTCGGTACCAGTAACTTTCGTCTACGATAATTTGTTGAGAAGTTAGTAGGGGGTGTTTACTTTTTTTTCCCCCACGACTGTACCTTTTCTAAGAAACAATCAAAGAGATTCACTTGAAATTTTTTATATACATGAGATGAACAATTCCTAATAAAGTGAAGTTAAATTTGTAGACAGATATTCTATAGTTATTTATTAAAGATATCTGAAATAAAAAACAGTTTTTAAATTAAAAAAAACCTTGCATTTTTCCAAAGAAAAATTTTTTAATAAAAATTTTGTACACATGGTTGCAACAAAAGGTTCATTTCAAATTGCTTCGGGATATATGTAAAATACTGAGGCACGATTACAAACAATAATATGTAGTAGTTTCTATAAAAACGTACATCGAAGTTCAAAAAACATCATTTTGAGAAAATTGAGTTTAAAGGTTATGTGTACAATGTTTATATATGAGGTAAAGAAACTGTGTGAAATTTCTTATTCAAAATAGGTAAGAACGATAACTTTGTTTCATATAAAATCATAATAAATTAAGCTCTTACCTTGAGGGTTCGATGTGGGATGCACGGCGTGGTCCTCAAAATTCTTTTCGTCTTCATAAATCAATAAATAACTCGTAAATTCAGACAGACAACTTTCGTACACACAAAAAACATATATATTATTTACACGCGCTAAAGAAGTTACATGTTAATTTGACGGTTTCATTTCTACAACTACCCAGAAACTGCAAAATAAAAAGCAAAGAAAAATTAGACAACCAATCACAGTTCACAAAAGCGAAAATGTTCAAAGTTAAATGTAGATGTAGAGGCAATGTGGTTTTAATAAAATTTTCTAATGATTGTGTTCCAATAATATCGCTTTTAATTAAGATTAATGTTTATTTTCCACACTCCCCCTTTTGAGTTCACTGGGGGACAGAACTCAACTTGAGGCATCAGTGTACTTGAATCTATCTGGAGGACGTACAATTCGCCCCCGGCGAGAAGTCAAACGGTCCTGCAGTGCTGCATCACTTCGATTTTCGGGGCTTCCACTCACCTCCAAAGGACAGAGTTTCTTTACTGGACGAACCAATATTCCGGACGCAGTCTTCAACTTCACTACCCGTACAACCCCGTCTTGACTGGGATAAAGTTCTATAATTTTCCCAAGTGGCCAATTTATTCGGCTGGAATTGTCAGTCCAGATGAGGACAACATCCCCAACACACAAAGGTCTTGCTTTTTGGCCGCTCACTGAGGAATTTTTCAAGGAGCCTAGATATTCGTTTCGGAATCTTGACTTTAAGTCATTTCTAACTTTAACTCTATAATTGTAACGATGGTTTATTTTCTTATGATCCAGAAACTCTAATTCGGGCATTCCTATCTCGGTTAGTTCTTGCAAAAACACTGCAGGAGTTATCGGTCTAAGATCTTCATTGTTATCGGTAACATAAGTTAATGGGCGTGAATTTATAATACCCTCGCAATCACAAATCACTGTTAATAACTCTTCATAGTTTAAAGATGATTTTCCTAGTACTCTTCTCAACATTCGTTTCAGAATTCCGACGAGTCTTTCCCAAAATCCACCCCACCAAGGTGCAGAAAGTGGAATAAATCGCCATTCTATACGTGAAAAAACAATAACAGTTTTCACTTTTTCGAAGTCGATCGTTTTTAATAAATTATGACAGCCAGTAAAATTGGTGCCCTTGTCCGAATATATTACTGAAGGACGGCCTCTTCTAGAAATGAACCTGGTAAGTCCAAGAATAAAACTGTCGGTCGAAATAGCATTTAAAAGCTCGAAATGTACTGCTCTAAAAATTGCACATGTGACTATTAAAATCCAGACTTTGGATTGATTCTTCAAATAAAGAGGACCACACAGATCTACACCTATTATTTCAAAAATAGCAGCATCTCGAATTCGTTCAACAGGTAAGGTACTTTCTTCTACTTTAGGTGGTTTTGATGAGTGCCTTTTGCAAACGGTACATTTATTAATTACTTTTTTAATTGTTTTCCGACTCTTCAGTACCCAATAATTTTCTCTTAACACAGACATCAGCAATGGTACGCCACAATGTCCCAATTCTAGATGTTTCGAAAATATAAGATGTTCTACGACATGATGATCTGAAGGTAATACTACTGGTAATCTAAAATTAAACTCATCTTCCCGTTGGAAAATTTTTGTTTTTACCCTTATGACACCTTCCGAATCTGTAAAAGTGCGTAAACATTTTAATTTTTCATCATGTAAATTCACAAATGATTCCCTTTGGACCATTTTCAAAATAACCGATTCGGCTTTTTTCAATTCGTTGTTGGTTAATTGACCGAATATTCTGTCGGCGCTACCCTTTTTCGAATTTTGACAAAATCGCAAAATCCAACCAGTAACTCGCAAAATTTTAATGTACGAGGAATAGCAGCTATAAAATTGGGGTTCATTAATCTCTACGTTAGAAGCGGTCACAATCGTTTTTCTTTTTTCTGCATTCACTATGTCCATGTTAGGCAAAATGTTAGTGTCAGGCCAATTTTCTTTTGAATCCGAAAGCCATGTCGGCCCTAGCCACCATTGAGATTTTGCAAGAGATTTCGCACAACAACCACGTGATGGTAAATCTGCTGGATTCATATGTCCAGGTACGAAATTCCACGAAGAGGTGGGGGTAAGCTTTCGAATTTCCCTAACTCTATTTTCTACAAATGTCGCCCAAGGACCTTCCCGTGTTATCCAATACAGTGCATCCATTGAATCCGACCAGTAGAAAGTATCAACATTTTCTAATTTTAAATCGTTTTTAATGCTATTAGATAATCTAGCTCCAATGCAACAGGCTAATAACTCAAGACGTGGAATAGAAATGTCCTTTAGAGGAGCTACTCTAGAACGGGCCTGAATAAGTTGGCAAGTAACATAATTTGATACTTCATTTCTTAGATAAATGCATGTAGCATATGAAAATTTACTCGCGTCACAGAAAATATGTAGAGATAATTTTCCAGTATTTACTGATACGTTAGACAATCTTCGCGGAATCTCAAGATTTCCTAAATCTTTAATTTGGTTTGTCCATTTTCTAAATTCCTTAACTATCTCATCGGGAAGTTTGGAGTCCCATGAAGCCTTTATTTTCCAGCATTTCTGTAAAAGTAATTTTGGAATTAAGGTCACGGGGCAAGTGAAACCGATGGGATCGAATATTTTATGCGTTAAGGACAAAATCGTTCTTTTTGTGGTGGACTCATTCTCCAATTTAAAACTCCGAAAATCGCACGCTAATGTGTCCCTTTCGGTGTCCCACATTAAACCGAGTAATGGGATTTTATTATCATTTTCATCACTCAAATGATCTTTCTCAGTATTGCCTAATGCAAATTCCGCGCACTGATTATAACACCAACCACGTAGATCAAATTGCGCTGATGCTAAGAGTTTTTGCGCTTCAGTTCTAAAATATTCTAACTCTTCTAACGATTCTACACTAGTTACACAATTATCTACATAAAATGATTCCTTAAGTTTTACAGCAACGCCTTTAATATTCTCAGGTGCTTGATCTAAATGATGTGTAAGAGTAGCAGCCAACAGGAAGGGACTACAACTGATCCCGAAGACCACCCGACAATGTCTATAAATTTCAAGGTTTTCGGAATTCCCGTCTCTCCACCAGAAAAAGCGTAAATAATCTCTATCCTTTTCATTTAGAGATATCTGTAAAAATGCCCTGCGAATATCTGCTACAACACCTATCTTTCCCACTCTAAATCGATTTAGGACAGAAGGAATTAGTTCAATTAGATTAGGTCCCTTTTCTATACAATCATTTATGGAAACAGAACCCCTAACATGTGCTGAACCATCGAATACCGGCCTAATTTTGGTCGTAGAAGTAGGCTTGATTATAGCTCTATGAGGGAGATAATGGACTTTAGTGTTAAGCTTTTCCTCCCCTTTCACCTTTTCAATAACCCCTTCAGCTTCCCATTCATTTAAAACTGCTTCGTAGTCTTTTAATAAACCGCAGGAGTTGAGATTCTTAATGTTATTTTGCAGGCGCTTTATCGCTAAATCTTTATTACTTGGAATAGGAGGATGCTCGTTTAACCATGGAAGACAAACTTTATACCTACCGTCAGTTTCGCGACTTACAGTTTCTTTAAAATGCTCCAAAACCAATTTTTGGACTTCTTCCTTCGATTGTTTTTCCGCCGGGTCTACTATGCCTAAAGAATCTAAATTCCACAAATCCGTAATTTTGGCATCATTTACATATAATGAAAGGACCAAAAGAGAACTATCCCTTTCATTACCGCCAATTTTACCCATAGTAGTCCACCCAAGTGTTGTATGCATCGCAACTAAACCGCAAGAAAGATTTTCTATTTTGCCCGTAAACAAATTTCCCACAACATCTGCTCCCAATAGTACATGGATTTCGTTTGAATCTTGTTCATATAAACATTTTCTACTTTCAGGACAGATATCGCTCAAAAAGATATTTTTTCCTTTTAATTCCTTAATACAATATCTCTAATCTTGGGTACGTTAGCACAAATTTTTTCTTGCTCCATGACCTCAATTTTTATCCTTTTACCTTCCCTTAAACCCCTTAAATTGACAGAATAACAATTATGATCCACTGTTGTTTCGGTACCTCCAAACAGCCCGTGAGTGATTCTGACCTTTCTTAAACTTCTTAATTCCATTTTATTAGCTACGAATTTTGAAATATAAGATTTTGAAGACGCCGTATCTAAAAGGGCGCGCACTACATATTCAAAACCATTATTTCTTACATATACATATAAAGTTTGCAAATAAACAGTGTTCGGTAAACTTTCGTTCGCAAAAAGGGCAGTATCCGACATTTCGGTCTGTTCTTTAGATTTTTCATTTTTTAATTTCTTATAACAAAATAATAAATTATGGTTCCCATAACAATTTAGGCATTTTATGTTTCTTTTACAGAAACGTGATAAATGCTTTTTAATTTCTAAACACTTAAAACAAGCTCCCTTTTTCAAAAGAATATTTTTTCTCTCTTCAATAGATAAGCCAGCTGCAAGTTCGCAATTAACAGATGCATGTTTAGATGATTCACAAAAAACACAGCTTAATACGGCCGAATCCTCTTTATTGTTTGTTGATATTAACTCATTTGCCGTGGGATAGCTTTTCTGCTTATTAGCGCGAAAAGGATGAATGTTTTTCTTATCAGGAGGAGCATAAATTTTCCTATCTTCATAAATTGAGTTTGACACTAGAGTTGCCTTTTCTCTTGCTTTTAAACAAGCAGATAAAAAATTCATTAATTCCTCTATTTCATAATAGCCCTTTTCATTTTCAGATTTATTAAGTTCAATTAACAGATCTTTTGGAATTGTTTTTAATATCGTAGTACACAGCACACTCGAAATTTGTTTTATTTCTGTACCGAGACTTTCCAAACTTCTTAGTTCAACGGATAATTTGTCAAAATATCTTCGGAACGCATAAATATCCGCTGAATTTCTTAACGGCTTGACAGCCAAAAGATTGCTCATGTGATTATGAATCAGTAGTTGTTTATTGCCAAATCTAGTTTTTAATAGTTCAACTGCCGCATCATAATTTTTTTCAGAAACAGGAAAACCTTCAATTGTACTTAAAGCCGTACTGCGTAATTGTGATCTTAAATAGTTAAATTTGTCGACTTTATTTAACGACTTATTATCATGAATGGCAGATTCGAAACTGCTCCAAAAAGAAAGCCATTCATTTATATTACCATCAAATATAGGTATATTCAATTTCGGGAGTTTCACCCTTACAGAACTGCTTACTTTGTCATTAAGTACACTGTCTGAAAAATGTTCATTATTTACTTCTTGTTTCGACTTAAAATTTAAAAGTCCTGCATTTAATTCTCTAATTTTCTTATTCGCGCGTGATTTCCATAAGATTACGTTTTCGGCATATTTTTCAGCCGCCTCTAAATCTTTTTCTAAATCATCTGGATTGACCAATAATTCAATTGAATTATCCGTAATTTTTAATGAATTAAATTTGTCGGTAACTCCTTCTACGTATTCTTGCAGTTCTTCAACAGACACATCGTCTGATTTAATAGAAGTTTCAATTTTATTTAAAATTTTAGTGACTACAGATCGAAAAATTGTCCTTCTTTTTTTAAGAACTTCTAAATTTTCGCTGTCTGACATAATATTTTTCTGTGCGAGTCAAAATAATAATGTTCAAATATCTTTCTAAATAGCTCAATTGAGTCTTTCTAAATAGTACTCTTTCAAATATTTCTAAATAATCTCAAAAGACAAATATTTTACCAACACCGTACATCCCTCGCAGGGATGCCATGTGAAATTTCTTATTCAAAATAGGTAAGAACGATAACTTTGTTTCATATAAAATCATAATAAATTAAGCTCTTACCTTGAGGGTTCGATGTGGGATGCACGGCGTGGTCCTCAAAATTCTTTTCGTCTTCATAAATCAATAAATAACTCGTAAATTCAGACAGACAACTTTCGTACACACAAAAAACATATATATTATTTACACGCGCTAAAGAAGTTACATGTTAATTTGACGGTTTCATTTCTACAACTACCCAGAAACTGCAAAATAAAAAGCAAAGAAAAATTAGACAACCAATCACAGTTCACAAAAGCGAAAATGTTCAAAGTTAAATGTAGATGTAGAGGCAATGTGGTTTTAATAAAATTTTCTAATGATTGTGTTCCAATAATATCGCTTTTAATTAAGATTAATGTTTATTTTCCACAAACTGAATCACTTAAAAATGTTAACTTCTCGTTATCATAGAAACAAAAGTAATATGCCATTCGAAAAAGGAAAATGACAAATTGACAATATATATATATATATATATAAAAAGAGTGATTTTTTTTTTTTCACGAATTTGACCTCCTATTACCCTTAAACGAGAAAAACATTATTATTTGCTATCAAAGCTATCATTATCATCTATTATTATGTTTTAGGCATAAAAAAATATGAGTGTTTCAGGGGGTGGAGTCTCTTCGAAAAAGAAAGTCACTCCTCTGAAAAGTTCATTTTGAAATTCAAGTACGTTGAATTTATATAAAAAAATTTATAAAATTTGGATTAAAATATTTTGTCAGAATAGTTGATAGTTTAAATGTACTCACTGGAAAAAAAAAATGAGTCGTAATTTCTAATTTTAAAACCATATATTACATGTGAGGAGGATATAATTTTTAATTTCATTACGTTCATTTTAAACATGCGTAAATGTTAGTCACACATATGGAAATGAAAAACGTTGAAATGATATGTGATGAAATTTCATTAATCTCACAATGCTGCACTATATAAATCAAAGCTGTTTAAATCTTTTTATACTGTTTTAAACATTTAAAAAAATATGCTTAGAAATAATTTGAATTTTACGTAGTATTCTTTAATACATTCACATCAGAAAGATATAAAAATGTATTTATATAAAAAAGATAACCTTGTTGATTGCTAAAATTTTTGAATGATTCAGAAGAATTAAAAAAAGGGCTTCCTCAGAAATGGGAAAAGCCCTATTAAAGCTGTATGTGTCACCTATTTTCGAAAGCACCCGCTGAGCCGTCTTAAGGGTGCCGATCACTTACAATCCCGTTTTCCGTTCTCCATGTAAACCTATGGGAATATTTTCTCTCACTTTTCTAAGGATATCTCATGAAAAGAATTGAGATTTTTGTATTTTGTTTTCTGTATGCAATTCTTAAAACATGTCACTTTTCATCCTAGTTTTCATTTTATATTAAATATAATTTTAAATATTTGATTTTACATGAAATATTCGGGGTATGACCAAAATAATTTCTACCTCTCATTAAACTGTAAATTCTGGCACTTCTATTAGGTCGTTTGGAAATTAAAAAAAAAACGAACGAGAAGAGGAACGAAGACACCAAGACCTGTTCCTGGGACTGTTGCTGTAACAGACAGAGCATTGATTGATTGTTCGGTTTCAGGGATTAAAAAAAGCCGTCTTTTCTCTTTTCTTTACTGAATACATAACACTGAGGAAGGGAGTTTAAAGCAATGAGGCTTTCTGATGCAAAAAAAAAATCTGGATACATCATGTTATTTTTTCTTTTCTCTTTTTTTTTTTTTTTTTTTTTTTTTACTTTTGAGTTTCAAGTGGAAATTTTGATTATACAAAAAATGAAGAGGATGCTGCTTGAAAAAGAAATGAAATAACAATTTAAAAAAAATACATTTAATAATATTTGTAATGTAAAAATGGACACCATGGCCAATATTTAAAACAACTGCGATAAATACTATGTTAGCATTTGACTCGAAACTGGCTTCAAGATAATCCAATAAATAAATTCCGTGAAATACCCTTTTTCAAACTTATTAGTTCTAAACTTAAACTAATAGGATTAGATAAACTAAAAATTTTGAGACGTCTTATTAAAATTAGCAAGCTAAAAATTGAAAATAATGCCAAGAATTGAGATATGGCTCTAGGAAGGGGGGGGGGGGCAGGGAGGGGAAAGTGAGGGTTCCAAGTTCAATTAACTAAATTTTCTTTTTATCAGATGATTTAAAAAAAATGAATATTATTTATTTATTTTTAAAGTAACTTAAAATAATTATACAGTAAGAGAAAAGTAAATTAAGGAAGTTTGGGGAAGGGGTAAGCTTTCTCTCACTAAATCTGTCGTTGAAGACAATATTTAATTCTGTTTCTCTTAAGTTCATGAGTTTAAAATTATCTTAAGCAGCAGATGGGGGGGGGGGGGGGGGAGGGTCCTCGACAAAAAAAGGTTATAAAATGATTTAATTCTTCAAAGTTCTATTTCATGTGCATATACCCGATTTAAAGTAAAAACAGACTAGGCAATTGATGACAGACATATTCGTTCCAAAATCTAGTGCGGCCCCACCAGTGGCCGAGAGGCTCTGCTCTCGAAGGTGTTAGGCGGGAGGGGCTGTGCTCGAACCCAATCGCACTCGTCGGCCTAATCGTTCGAAGTTTTTCGGGGTTTTCTTCTAACCTTGGGTTTCCATACGTAAATACGGGTTAGGTTCCCTTAGAAAGACCCCCACGGAGGGCATTTTCCCTCGGGCCCATATCCCTCGTGCAGATAATCGGCCGTCATAAATAACACCGACAACAATAACATCAAAATCTAGTGCCACCGTGATTTTTTTTTTGTGTGTTGATTGTGTTGGTCCTTGGTTGTGTATTTCAAAATTGCGTAAAAAAATCGTTTAAAAACTTCTCAATCTTGTTTCTAATAGAATCTAAGGAACTCTTTAAATGCATATATTCTCAGTGTTTAGTAGCTGCTTCTGTAAACCTTAATTCCGATAGCGATTAATTAAGAACATATCTGGCACTGCATCAAAGTTTTTTAGCATACATTATTAAGCTGACACCGGAAATATTTCTAGTGAATACATCAAGAAAGATTTGTAACTTCAAACTGGATGCAGTTTCTTCCTTGCATTCTTTTTATTTATTTTATTTTATTTTATTTATTTATTTTTGCGAAATCTTCTAAAGAATTGTTTATCCAATTGACTTGAATCCATAAAACTACTCATGATAAAATATCTTTATTTTTCAAGAAAAGCCAAAATAAAAAAGGCATTTAAGGAATATTTTCTTTTGATTTCATTGGTCATCATAATTAAAATTCTATAAATACAATACTAATAATAAACTATTTTTCTACCTGATGGCTATGAAAATCGGAAAATACGAATAATATATAAGGCTGAATCCATATCAACTCAGGCAGGGGGGTTACCTTCATAGACTCAGAAGTTTTTGAATTGAACATATGTTAAAATTTAAGAAAAAGTAAGATACTTGTATATTTTCATTTTGCCCAAAAAAATTCCTGGCCCGAGATACAGACCGCCAAAGATGACATCCCCGGCATCCTTTCTCATTCGCGATTTTCGATAAAAATTTTAAAGTGCTCTATCTCTAGAACGGTGCAAGATATTTTGTTGCGGTTTATTTTATTTTAAAGATAATATTCTTCTGTTTAAAATGATATACCCAATTTTGAAAAATGTATTCAACTTTTCTTGTGGCAGCCTTTTGAAAAAAAAATTAAAAAAAAATTTTTTTTGGAAATGCCAATCCCAAAAATTTTGATTTTTTTGCTGTTGATCAATATCATTGGGAACTACCTTCACTGTAAAGGAGAACTTCCACTTTTGAGTTTAGCAAATTTTAGAAACGTTTAAAAAATTCAGAGAAGTTTAGAGGAACTGTATATATACAGTTCCAGTAAAAGTCACTGAATTTTTGCTTATTTGTATCATATTTGTAAGGATAAGCCTACTATATATCCTAAACAAGTTAGAAATTGCAATATCAAATGTGGCAAATGAGGTGCGTGCGTACTATAACTAGTTTTATAAACATTCAGATCTTGGTGCAATAAGTTACACTCTTGGGTAAAAAGGGCATGAATACAAAATTTATTATGATTCTACATATTAAATTCAGTAATACGGAAGTAATATGAATTCATCTTAAAAGGACTTAATCGCCATGGCAACCTAGAATCATTACCTATCATGGTATATCATTGAATCAATTATGTATTATACTAGGATTTTTAAATAGAATGAAGAAAACTTTTATTAATGTCTTTTATGTTTTAATTTGATTTTCATAGCATTTGAAGTGATACATACGATACTTTATTTTCAATACCGAACATAGTAAAAGAATCTCAATAACATATATCAATTGCACAGCAATACAAATTATATTAATACAAGTTAGAGTTCAGACAGATGGGCAGACAAATAGAATCCATAAAGACTTTCAACTATGTTGGAAATTGTTAAAAGCACATAAATAGGTCGGAATTTGACTTTTAGAAATTTATGTCAATAGACGGAGGCATACTTGAATACTCTCATACAACCCTGTATTTTACCTACTATCTTTATATACATGCCACTATTTAGCTAATATTTAATTAAGATTAAAACATCCTTAAAACCAGTGAAATCACACTTCCAGAGATTATCATCCATAGACGGCCATGTATCTAATTCTTTGTGTGGACCTGTATATCATTTTATCTATATTCTCCAAACATATCTTAGTATACTAAATGTAGTTCAGTGTAAAAATGCATTTAAAAATCACCTTTAAGCCAGTTTCATTCATACTCAGTAAACCCTTAAGATTTCTTTTGTGTAACCCTGTATATGATCTACAGCATTTATGCACACAACGTAATATGGAAAAATTTAGTTAAACTTAAAAACTCAAACACAACTAAAAATGCACTTCCAGCAATACCCTTATGATTTCTTTTGTGTAGCCCTGTATATGATCTACAGCCTTTATACACACAACGTAATATGGAAATATTTAATTAAACTTAAAAACTCATATCGCAACTAAAAATGCACCTCTAGCAATCATTGCTAATGTACAGTATTTCCAATAAGGTAAAGTATCCGAAATCTTTTGTGTCCCTGTAAACACTGCATTTTCTATGACACAGGAAGTAATTTTTTGTAAACCTCTGCAATATAGTATGTATCACTTCAAATGTTATGAAAATCAAATTAAAACATAAAAGACATTAATAAAAGTTTTCTTCATTCTATTTAAAAATCCTATAATACATAATTGATTCAATGATATACCATGATAGACAATGATTCTAGGCTGCCATAGCGATTAAGTCCTTTTAAGATGGATTCATATTACTTCCGTATTACTGAATTTAATATATGGAATTACAGTAAATTTTGTATTCATGCCTTTTTGCCCAAGAGTGTAACACTTATTGCACAAAGATCTGAATATTTATAAAACTAGTTAATACTATGCACGCACCTCATTTGCCACATTTGATATTGCAATTTCTAACTTGTTTAGGATATATAGTAGGCTTATCCTTACAAATATGATACAAATAAACAAAAATTCAGTGACTTTTACTGGAACTGTATATATACAGTTCCTGTAAAATTCTCTGAATTTTTTAAATGTTTCTAAAATTTGTTAAACTCAAAAGTGGAAGTTCTCCTTTACAGTGAAGATAGTTCCCAATGGTATTGATCAACAGCAAAAAATCAAAATTTTTAGGATTGGCATTTTCAAACAAAAAATTTTTTTTGAAAAAAAAATTTTTTTTTTCAAAAGGTTGCCACAAGAAAAGTTGAATATATTTTTCAAAATTGGGTATATCATTTTAAATAGAAGAATATTATCTTTAAAATAAAAAAAAACAAAAACAAAATATCTTGCACCGTTCTAGAGATAGAGCACTTTAAAATTTTTATCGAAAATGCCCGGGATGCCATCTTTGGCGGCCTGTATCTCGGGCCAGGAATTTTTTGGGGCAAAACCAAAATATACAAGTATCTTATTTTTTATTGAATTTTAACATATGTTCAATTCAAAAACTTCTGAGACTATGAAGGTAAGATTTTTTCTTTGGCTGCCTGAATTGACATGGATCATACCCTAATGAATTTTCCCCGAACAATTTGTTTAACTGAACTAGCTAGCTTCTTCTTCTTCTTTTTTTTTTTTTTTTTTTTTTTTTTTTTTTTTTTTAAGCTATATGAATTAAAAAATATCTGACCTCATGTATACTTTCTTGATTTTCTTAAGTCTGTTCTCAAATCTAAACTGTGTTCTTTCTGACACATTCTTCATTTCATTTTTATTCGCAAACGCATAAAATTACTAGGTACTTTTGCTCAAAAATTAGCTAATCGAATGGGTTTTCCCCCCTTTTTCAAAAAAAGGTAGGTGTTTCAGAAAATTCCGCGAATTTGATATCTTTAACCGCATTTCCGGACGCGCCAGTGCGGAGAAGAGGAAAAACTACCATTATGATACAACAATAGCTAATAGCTCAAAATGTAGTCCATTTATCGAAAATTGAAAAACCGTTCGATTACAGCTTTTTTTAAATACCCTTTTTAAGAATCTACAGCAATATTCCTTAATTCTTTTAACTTCAAGATTTAAAATGAAATTTTTTGCTGAAATATTTTGTAATACAAATTTAAAAACTGAATTTAAATAATAACATTTATTGAGCTGCTTATTTAATTAAAATTACATTTTTTAAACTTTTAAACATTCTTTGTGGATTTCTTCATAAATTAAAAGTTTTTATTGATTCGTTTGTTAGAGTTTTGTTCATTTTCTAGAAATAGCATTCAACTTTTACCTTACAAATAACCTTACTAGTGCTGTTTTATTATTGTATTAACATTAGTTTAACCTCATTCATTTTGCTATTTTAACATATCCTTATTATTCAGCTGCGCAAAAATCGTGTTTATAAAATAGTTAAAAAATAATCTTTAGTTATAGTAATAAATTTAGAGTTGGGGGGCGGTCTGGAGACCTTCATTCAGATGTAAACGAAAACGTTTATTATTACTATTATTAATACTAGTATTGATTTTTATGTGCCTATTAACATTCATACATTTGTTGAACAAATAGTAAGAACGAAAAGAAATATTATTATCATAATTCGATACTCACAATAAAAAAGAAATTTACATTTTTGTGTATTAAATGTGTAAATTGAAATTTTTATGTATTAAATACAAAATAAATACCTTATGGTTAAAAAATAGTAATTATTTTTTACATTAATAATGCGTATTAAATTATAGTACTAAATTCATGAAAATGCAAAAGACCTTTAATCTGACGTTTCTTCAGTAAGAAAAAGGGTTAAGCTTCTCCCCTTTCCTTTATTTGTCTAATCTATCAGTGACCGACAAATTCTATCCGTCATGTCTTCATGTCAAAGTGAAAACTGAATTTTCAACCTGACACCAACAAAGTTCCTTTCTTACCAGAGCTTCTTATCACCCCCCCCCCCCCCTCCCTCTCTCTCTCCCGTCCCTCACACACACTAATCCAAGCAAAATACCTCTAAAATGATACGAACAAAGAAGAAACAGCAAAAAAAAAAAACATGTTCCTAAAGTACGTTTCTCGATCTGCTCCTGTTCCTGCTCCATTCCACATTCCACTATCTGTTCCTTGCGTTTTTCCGCGGCTGCGCAATGATGAGAAACAGAAACGAGAAGTTTTTTTTCCAAAGATATGTTACTTTTAAACTGCTCCTCGATTTGGCATCGTTAATCAGGCGATTTTCCTCTTTTCTGGCATCTAGCATTTGATACTTTAATGACGTTTCTCATTGTTTGGAAACCTTTTGACATCATCAACCAATCGCAAGTGAGAGAAAAATGTGACAACGTTTGCTTTGGCGACAGATGGAATTTTAGTTCGAAGGAACGGTTCCTTTTGGCGAAGAGAAGCAGTTCCTTCGTTTTTTCTCTTGGAACTGTTCCTAGGAACCTGTTCCACGTTTCCCTACCCATCCCTATAATACAGGCCTACAATATGTTTACTATAAATTACTGACTGACTACTGGCCAATGTAAATCAAAGAACGTAGAGGAAAAGAAGGGAAGGCTTTGGAAACCGTAACTAACCGAAACAGTGCAAACAGCTCTGCTGGGAAACACGCTCAAAGGGGAGATCCAATCACAGGCATTCTTCATTGCATCTAGCAATTCGCCAAACTTTCTTGTAGTAAACCTAAGATAACACCTTCGCGCCAACGCCCCGCGAGAATTCAAAACGACATTTCTTGGTCAGTTTGACTTCTGAGTTAACAGCGATTGGGACAGATTTTTTAATATGATCTGTTCATGTTCTGCTGTTATGATATATTTTCTGTATTGCAAGTAGATAGCCGATGAATACGTACAATGGAAAAATCTTTAGTGATACAGCACTCTGTAAAATAATAAATTTTACGTATCGAAAGTTCCACCTTCACTCGAAATGTAACATAACAACTAATAGATTCATCTAACGTATTCTACGATCTTTGACCTTCAAGGGGTTTCTCCCTCTGAGAGAAGCTCCATCCACGAAAAGAGGGGGGAGGGGAGCGCACTGCTTTCGCGCGGACAGGGGACAGCGATGAGCACAGCGTTACTCCTCATTTTGATAATTATCGCTACTGGCGATCACGCAAAAGCGCGCCAAGTAAACCCCGTGTTATCTTTCGCCCCTTTATGCGGCTTCTACCGCTTAGCTGTTTGCACTGTTTCACTGAGGGTCGGGGATTTACATTGCGTCTATGAAAGTTTCCCTTCTTCACGCTTCAATTTCTTTGGTGTAAATAAAGAGACGGTAAATGATAGTCTATCATCTTCCATTGGTCGTAACCGACATTTGCTTTTACATTTACACTGAATTCCGACCGAGTAAGAGACATGAAGACAACAGTAGTGTCAAAATTTTACTACGCAGTTTTCCCCCAATTGGTGGCGCCACCGTACATGTAAGGCTATCTATCGATGTTTCTGCAATGCTTTACTGTAGAAAAAGCATTCATTTAAAAAAATAGTTTTATGAACAATTGTTGCTTTTATAAAAAACGAAAGATGCTTTTTTATACATAATAATATTTTTACATATCAAAATGAAATCAGTTTATAT
Source organism: Maratus speciosus (assembly GCA_963932465.1). NCBI lineage: Eukaryota > Metazoa > Arthropoda > Arachnida > Araneae > Salticidae > Maratus > Maratus speciosus. Next base: position 287,200,101 of record OZ010800.1, on the reverse strand, counting down.
AATTTTCTAATGGATGCTAAGTTTATCTTTGTAAAATGGTTCTGAATTTAAGACTTAGTTTTTTATTATTGAAAGAATACAAGTTTAGTTTCAAAAGTAGGTCATTACATTTTAATTACATATTATTCCTCTAAGTACTTATTATTTATGTATACAATAAGAATAATAAGCTAATTTAATGTGCGTGTTAACTTGTAAGTAGTCCAACAATTTTTGAAGAAATGTACACATATTTATGATTTAAATTAATAAAAAAATATATTTAATTACTTGAAAAATTCAAAATAGTAGGGATGTTAAAACCGTTCTTTACAGTTTTGTGCAAGTGGAAGGTCAATTTTTAAAATTACAGGCCATGTTGTAATACAGGCCTACAATACGTTTATTATAAAATACAGACTAGTATAAATAAGGAGACGGTAAATTCCCACAGGCAAATATTTTTGTTTTGTGCAAGTGGAATACATAATTTCTTACCAGCTTCAAAATAATTTCTTTTAAAATTTCTAACAAACTTAATAAAAACAAGTTGGAAATTGCTCGTCAAACGTGGCAAATGAGGTGCGATCGTACTATAACTAGTTTTATAATTATTTTTTGCACCCCATATTGTACTGAATGTATATTTTTTTGCGCTTCATAAGTGCATAGTCTGTAACATCATTAAAATGCACTTACAATAATTTTTTCCCCATTCCCCGTAATGTAACGGAAAACTTTTGACTGTCCCTGTAATTAAACTATACATTCGATTTTCATAAAATTTGAAATGGCTCGACAAATTTTTGCAGCAATTATATATTTAAAATTTCAGACCATTCGGAAGGCTGTAAAATCATTAAAATGCATTTGCAATAATTTTTTCCCATTGGCCATAACGTAACGGAAAAATTTTGGGTGTCCCTGCAATTAAACTATACATCCGATTTTCATAAAATTGAAAATGGCTCAACAAAATTTTGCAGCAATTATATATTAAAAATTTCAGACCATTCGGAAGTCTGTAACATCATTAAAATTCACTTGCAATAATTTTTCCCATTGGCCGTAATGTAAAGAAAAACTTCTGACTGTCCCTGTAATTAAACTATACATCCGATTTTCATAAAATTAGAAATGGCTCCACAAAATTTTGCAGCAATTATATATTAAAAATTTCAGATCATTCGGTCGGGTAATTTTTGCTCTGTTATATGCGGACGGACAGACAGACGGACTGAACGACGACTATAGGTGCTACGTATTTATATAATTACGAACGCACCTAAAAAGTGACATTTAAATAAATCTTTAAACGTAAAAGTAGAAGTCGATTGTGGCTGAAAGAGTATCAGACAATTAAATTTAAATTTTGACAAACAATTTTCTTCGTCACTAACAGAAAAATCTATTCCCACCACTTTTTAACTAGTATCCGTCAGGCTGAAATGTCGGAGCATGGAGGCGCGTAAACTTAAAAGATATTATTTAAAAAAATGTTTTATTTTCTAGATTGCTGTTTAATAGTATAAAAGTAAGTTTGAAATAACAATCGTCGATACCTCATTTTAAAATGTTTAACTCAGTCGTCATTTGCCCCGGGTAATGCACAAATTCTAATCTGTCAGCAAGTACTCCCATACTTCTAATTTGGGTAAAGACTGTCCTTAGCGAAAATTGCTTCCACTATAACTTTCTCTAAATGCAAACTACAGTAAAAATGACATAAGTTGTTTTGTGTGACAACACCTTTAGATGGATATCCACAGCAGTTTTTGAGAATCTTAAACTCGAGGATCTATGTATGGTGGCAAGGTATACAACAGTTAAAAGTAACTAACTTTGTGTGAATGAGGCTTTTTCTTCTTTCCAATATTTACAAATAGGTTTGATAGAAAAAATTACAGTTAGAAATGGCTCATGATACTCAACAAAATGAACTATTATGGCCTGTGGTAAACCTCGAGATTGAAAACGTGGGCCATAGGCAATATCTTTTATCGTATTTACGTTTACCAATTCTCACTCCGTTCAGACATTGGTATGCAGCATAATGCATAACCCTGCATCCAGCTGCTGAGGAAAGTCTAGACAGGGCCGGCCCAAGGACATTTTGGCGCCCGTGCGAGCACCCATCGGGGCGCCTCCCCCCCACACACACACACATAAGGAACTTGTCTGGCTAATTAGTACATAGAAAGTACGAATAAATTTCATATTTAAATATCGATTTTCGTAAAGGGCTAACTTTTCATGGTGAAAACTTTCGAAAAATTGGAAAAACCCAGTTTTCTCTTCAGCTAATTCCGGAAACATAAATATCCTTATTCTTTCTTTTCATTTTTTGAATGGTTTTTTAATATCTTTGTGATGATATTTACAAAAAAAAAAAAAAAAAAAACCCTTACTAAATTTTTTTTTTTAAGTAACCTAAAATAACTAAACACTAATAAAAAACTATGATTGAGAATAAGAGTTGCACTTATAATAATAAGGAATACGATTAACAAAAAATACCCCCCCCCCCCCCCCCCCACACACACACACACACCAAAAAAAAAAAAAAAAAAAAATAGTTTCCAGGATTTCGTTTTACTGATGCCCACGCAGAATTAAACAAACCATCCCAAAGAAAATCTTTAAGTATTCCGAATTTACGTTTTAGCGCTGCACTGAAATTGGATAAAGAAAGTGTCATTATAATATCATAGGTGTAGGACATCATAAAAAATCAACATATCGGGCACTAAAGGGGGAAAAGTTATTTAACGATAAATGTATTAAATGAACGATTTTTTCAGGACGATTGCAAAATAAAATTTATATGCAGATAAATTATTATTTTTTTTTTTTAAATAGGCTCCAGTTTCACAATTCTGCATTGTCAAGCTTATGCTGATTTATTCATCGAGCTCTTTGCTCCTGTTAATGAGAAATCAAAAGTAAAGTCATCTTACTATCAACTTCTGTTTAGTAGATTTACAAATAATAAAGGGCATGTCATGAGCGCTGGTGGGAGGGAGGGGGGGGGGGGAGGAAGGAACTGCCTTTGAATCACCCTTTTGAAAAAAAAAAATTCGCCATCGTGGATGATTTAAAAGAAAGGGGGGGGGGTAAAATTTACTTTTTTCGCTTAATTTTAAATAATAAATCACTAAGAGAAAAGTTGCGCTCTGTATATCTATATTATAAAGGACAAACATATCTGTGCGTAACGCATACGTCATTTTGCGAATGGCAACACTTTGAAATTTGAAATAAAATTTTGGTTTTGTAATTTTCTCTACGGCAAATTTTTAAACTTCTAAACATCGCACATTTTAATTTTTTACACCATCGTATAAGGAAAAAAATTATCTTTTAAATGCAATTTGTTTGAAAGCTGTATCTCAATTTATTTTTGAGATATTAATTTTTTTGTAGTTTTTAATACCATTTTTCTTATCGTGGCAGCAAAAGTACCTCATTTCTATTAAAAGTCATTGAAAGTAAACGGAAAATAGTCGAAAATAGGAGATACTGTATCTTTGTTGCCATTTTCACATAAAATCTTAAAAAAAAGCTGAAATTAAAATATGGGCTATGTCAAGAATATTGTCTGTTATTCCGTGGTAATGACGTCATAGGCACACTTTTTTTATAGACAAAATTTAAGACTGGATTGTAAAAGTGAATTGCTTTAGCAGATGCAAATGACGTCATTTTATAAAAAATATCGCTTTTGATAAATTTCAAAAAATTATTAGATTGTATAATTCGTATTTTCCATATGAAAATTGCTTTTTTAATGTAAGTGGTCAATCTAAAAAATTTATTGCACATAAAAATTTTAGTTTTCAATTTAAAAAAATGTTTTCACCTATATTCTTTAACCCGGGAAGCCCGGGTACGATCCCCTAGTATAATTAAAAGGCTTAGAACAATATGAACAAACCAAAGAAATCTTACCCTTAAGCATATTTCGTTCTTCCAGTATTTAAGTTGCAAATTATTTCACAAAATAATGAAGAATCTCTGTAATATTGAATAGATTCCCTTTCGGTTTAGACAACCTTTGACTCAATATCAAATACAGGGTGACAAGAAATAACTTGGACACACATGATACGTTATACCTTTAATGCTAATGAAAATATTACGACCAAACTTCAAAATAAATATGAATACATTATTTCGTCTAATATATTTACAAATTTTCAAAGTGGCTGCCTTTAGCCTTAATACAGAGCTTTAAACGTGTCACAAAATTTTCGGCTATGGGACGCAACTCACTTATTGATATTTTATCCCATTCCTTGCAAAAGGATTTCTTTAGGGATGCCAAAGTTTTATGATATTTAGTACATACCCTTGTCTCCAAGATGGACCAGACAGAATAATCCATTGGGTTTAAATCTGGGGGATACTGTGGCCATTCTTGAGCTCCTGTGAAGTCAGAAAATGTGTCTTGCACCAAAAGTGAGTGATTTAGCTCTGTGTGCAGGTGCGGAATCCTGTTGGAAGGCCCATCTTTTGTCTCCAAAGAACTTTTGTGACCAAGGTAAGACAACATCTTCCAAAATGGGTTTGCGATATGTTTGTTGATTAATCTTTATCCCTTGATCAAAACAACAAGTGGTGTTTTCCCACTAGCACATATGCCATCCCAATCCATTACAGATTGTGTTCGATGACGCCATTCAACAATGCAAGAAGGTCCAGGTACTTCCGTTGACCAAACTCTAACATTATGGCTATTATGAGCTTGTTCAATCGAAAACAGTTTATCATCTGGGAAGACAAATGTTTGCCAACGATCACCTGCGGCTCGCTTTAACAGTTTTTTGCATCTTTAAAGTCTTGTGCGTTTGTTCTCTACTGTTAGCTTTTGAGCATCTTTCAATTTGTAAGGGTGAAGACCAAGCTCTACTCTTGCCATCAAAAGTGTGGTTTCTCTGTTGATCTTCATCTCTCTAGCAACCTTTCTCATTCAAATCCTAGGATTTCGTTGAACTCTCTTTTTGATAACTGTCCGGTTTCTGGATGTGTTAACTGTGCGCTTTCTTCCTCTTCCTGGCCTATCACCATCATGTCCGAGTTCTTTAAACCATTTGATCGAGTATGAAACCATCTGCTTAGGTACTTTCAATCGTTGAACAATTTCACATTGTTTCATTCCTTGCTTATGTAATTCAAGTATGGCAGATCGTTTGTTAACCATAATGGTTATCACGGCTAACTTACTTACACCCATTTAGTAGATTTCTAGAATCAATTCCCTATGACAATAACTTTATAACTTTAATGGTAGTTACAAATTTTTGGTTTGAAACTTCGTCCAAGTTATTTCTTGTCACCCTGTACATAATCTGATTCCAAAAAAGTCTTTTTTTCCCTTTTAGGCAAACTTCCAGCAATTTTTATTTTTAAATTAACGATAATTGCTTAAAATTTCAGTTATTTTAATTTCAGTATTGCGAAATATTTATTGTGTAATGGGCCAAAGACTATATTCCACTAATAAATAACCCCTAATGATGAATGAAACAGTGCATAATTATAACCCAACTAGCAAACCCCGCGGCTTTGCTCGCGTAATATTTGAAATATGCCAAGTGATATTTATATGTCTAATTATAATTAAAAGGTACTAACTATATTTTTATTTTATTAAAAGGTAATATTTTATTTTATTAAAATTTTTTTTTTTGTTTTTTATTAAAAGGTACTTATTACTTTTAGGAATAATTCAAAAATTACTATTTAAAACACAGTTTGATTAAACATCATTATTACACTGCATTAGGCAGAAATGAGACTTAAATTAATAAAATGAAGTAAAACTAAATAAATAATAATTTAAAAAATATTTTGAAACTTTTATGCTCAATTAATACGCTCATTCCAGTATTCATTTGAAGTTTTGAATTTTTTAGAAACCATCTTCTTGCATCTTAAAATTAACCATCATGTCAAATTCCAAGTCCTACCACCTCTCTCAACATAAAGGGCTATGTTGAAACAGGAACTGTCACCATTAATTTGCCAACATTAATTTTTAAATCGGTTTGTTATTTCCTAATATTCAACAGAAACGTAATTTAAAAAGCTTTTAAAGCCCTTTTTTAGAACGTTTGTTGTTCCTGTGAACCACAGGTGGTAGAATCACCGGCATAAAAAATAGCCTGTGTAGAATCAGAGACTGTTACCACTAATTCGCAACTATTACTTTTATAATCGGTTTATATTCCCTGAAATTGTATAGAATCGTAATTTAGAACTTTTTTAGAATGCTTTTCGCACCTCCCCTTCGCTTCACCCCTTTTTAATTCGAATTTATTTTCGACGCTCCTTCGAGGGCATTTATATTTTATAAGTACCTACCATGTCATATTTAAAATTTCTAGCCTTTTCAGTATCACAGAAATCGCAATTTACAAAGTTTTTAGCTCCTGCAACCCTCTGGTGGTAGTGGAACAGACATAAAATATAGCTTATGTTTGAGCAGATTCTATCACCAAAATTTGTCATCATTATTTTTTTAATCGGTTTGGTAATTTATAAGTTTGCTTAAAAATTGTAATTTATAACGCTTTTCGCTCACTTTATTCTTTTAAATTTGGAATTTTTTATTCGACTGTTCTTAGAAAGCAGTTGCATCTTGTAAGTAAATACCATGCCATACTTCAAAGTGTTAGACCCCTCAGTTGTGCAAAAAACGCAAATTAGAACATGTTTTGCTTTTGAAACCCTCAGCCTCAGATGGTAGTGACAGCAACATAAAATATAACCTATGTTATAGCAGAGACTGTCACCATTTATTTGCAACCATTACTTTTGAATAGCTTTGGTATTTCCTTAGATTGAGTAGAAATCGCAATTTAGAACGTTTTTAGGACGCTTTTCGCGCAGTTTTCCCCCTTTTTAAATTTCCAATTTTTTCGAAACTGTTCTTAAAGATCATTTATATCTAATAAATATGTACCTTGCCTAATTTTAAGTTGCTAGCCCCTACCGATCACAAAAATCGAAATTTAGAACGCTTTTCTGCTCCTGCAACGTCTTGGTGATAGTGATAACGACATAAAATAGTGTCTATGTTGGAGCAGATGCTGTCAGCATCAATTTCCTACTATTACGTTTGAAATCAAATTCATTCTTCCTGAGATATTGCCGACAAATCGGCATTTAGAACGTTTTTAGAACGCTTTTCGCGCATTTTGCTCCTGCATCTCCTCTGGGGTAGTGGAAACAGAAATAAAATATAGCCTATCTTGGAGCAAGATCTGTCACCATCATTCTTACACCATTATATTTGAAATCGGTTCAGTACTTCCTGAGATTGCATAGAAATCGCAATTTAGAAAGTTTTTTATAACGCTTTTTGCGCATTTTGACCCTCTTTTAAATTTCGATTTTTTTTAGGAAATGTTCTTAGAGATCATTGATATCGTATAACTAACTACCATTCCGAATTTCACGATTCTAGGCCCTTCCGTAACGCAAAAACTGCAATTTAGAACGTTTTTCTCCTGCACGCCCTTTGGGGTAGTGGTACCGACATAAAACATCCCCTATGTTGGAGCAAAGGTTGTCACCATCATTTTGCGCCATTATTTTTTAGATCGGTATGGTATTTCCTGAGATTGTGTAGAAACCACCATTAGAACGTTTTTTAGAACGCTTTTCGCGCATTTTCACCACTTTTAAATTTCGAATTGTTTAAGAACTGTTCTTAGAAATCCTTTTTATCTAATAAGTAGCTAATATTTCAAATTTCACATTTCTAGTTCCTTCGGTAACGCAAAAATCGCATTTTTAGAACGTTTTTTCTCCTGCACCCCCTTTCGGGTAGTGGCACCGACATAAAACATAGCCTATGCTGGAGCAAGGGTTGTCAACATCATTTTGACACCCTTATTTTGACACCATTATTTTTTAAATCGGTTTGGTATTTCCTGAGATTGTGTAGAAACCACCATTTAGAACGTTTTTTAGAACGATTTTCGCGCATTTTCACCCCTTTCAAATTTCGAATTGTTTAAGAACTGTTCTTAGACATCATTTATATCTTATAAGTAACTAATATTTCAAATTTCATATTTCTAGGCCCTTCTGTAACACATAAGTCGCATTTTTAGAACGTTTTTTGCTCCCGCAACCCCTTTGGGGTAGTGACACCGACATAAAACATAGCCTATCTTGGAGCAAGCGTTGTCACCATCATTTTGACACCAATATTTTTTTAATCCGTTTGGTATTTCCTGAGATTGTGTGTAAACTACCATTTAGAACGTTTTTTAGAACGCTTTTTGTGCATTTTCACCCTTTTTAAATTTCGAATTGTTTAAGAACTGTTCTTAGACATCATTTATATCTTATAAGTAACTAATACTCAAAATTTCATATTTCTAGGCCTTTCAGTAACGCTAAAATCGCATTTTTAGAACGTTTTTTGCTCCTACACCCCCTTTGGGGTAGTGGTACCGACATAAGATATAGCCTATGTTCTAAGTTGGACTAACACCATCATTTTGATACCATTACTTTTGCAATCGGTTCGGTAGTTCCAGAGCTTACCTCCGACAAATAAACAATTTTTTCCTCTTTATAATAGGAGTATAGATAGATTATATATTTTTATGACGTTATTTTTTACATGGCTTTCCGCTCAGTGTTCCTTTCAGGCCACGTTTCGGAAAACTGAGGCAATACATAAATTCAAAGAATATGGCATGGACGCCGGCTGAACGAAACCCCTGAAGTGGGAAGATTTTGGAACAAATGTGTGCCTGTAGCAAAAATAGAAATAGTTTAACCCATTAACCTACGATTTACTTTAACAGCTCCACGGTTTGGCAAATCTATAGCTACCACTAAAATTTAATAGAGATTTTCGCCTTGTTTAATCATGAAATTTCGACGATTAAATTAAACTATATTTACTGTGAAATTTTAGTGGTAAGAAGAATTTACATTTGGCTCGATCATCGTACGCGGGCTATGCCCGTCATTGTAGGTTAAGGGGTTAATCTCTTTCCGTCAGTTCAGGACCTTGGAAGAGAAAGGGCGAATCTCGAAATTGGGGTGTTGGAAAATCAAGCTCAAATTTTGCAAGAAGTGTTATAGAATAAGGGTACTACTCACTTTAGCTCGACACTGTGAGAATACTAAGGGCGAACCAGGGCAAAACGACTTACCTACGTGTTGCCTACATCTATCTGACGCGGAAAAAACAACTACAAAAATCGATTTTTCGAGTTTGCCTTGTCTCTTCCAAACTCCTGAATTGAGCTCCGACCGCCCCCCCCCCCCTCTCCGTTTAAGATGAGAAATATTGGAATAATTAAACACTAAAAGAATTGTACTGTTACACGAAAATTTTCCCTAGTAGGAAAGAGGGGGGCTTGAGCTGGAGAAGCATTACCTTCCACGATATGTGCCTGAAAGAAACACTGGTCAGAGCCTGATTATCGCAAGGGCAAAAGAGGCAGCTGCCCAGGCTCTCAACTCTAAAATACCCACACCCCACCTTAAACCCCAAAATCGTTTTTTAATAAGTGCAAATTGTGGCTAAAAGCATGTTATAGCGGGATCCATCTGAATCTTTTCCTCACGCACCAGGGCGCCATATAGGCACTTGTTCCGCGGCTCTGAGTTTAGGGCGCAACGTCCTTCGTAATTTCAAGAACTGACAGCTTTGAAATACTGTGAGCATGCTTTGTAACTTTAAATATTCTACTATGTTTCACATTTGCATGAAAATTACTCATTTAAGCAAAATAAATAAATGAATCAAGCTACTTGAAAAATGTTTGGTTTGATTCATTTTTACCTATTACATATTCAATTTACAGCAGTTTAATAAAATAATTAGTGAAACGACCGAATTGTAATGTCTCGATACTCCGGTCATTTTAATAAGAATTATTTGCCTATATATTTTTGGTTACATGCCCTTTTTTCATGTTTCATTTTCGGCAAAATTTCTGACACTAAGTAATGTTATTGACTATTTACAGAAGAAGATAAGCTCACATCCAGAAGACACTGCTAGAAGAAAAACATTTTCAAAGACATCTGTTTTTTATTTTAAAATTTCTGCCCTTTTAAGCTCCTAATGGTTTCTTTTTTCCGGTCATCTGGGGGGGGGGGGGGTCTCAGATTCCCTGTGGGATAAGAGGACTCTAGAATAATGCGCTTAAATAGCCGGAAGTGATAGAATTCACCATGAATCTGTCAAAGTCGAAATTGATTAGCATCGCTCAAGGGAAGCAGATTTGAATCGGGTGGATCCTGGGGTTCGTGATTCTGTTTCTTTTCTCAGTAGCTTAAAGGTAATTCCATTCAGATAAAGAACAGAAGCCGATGTCTGCATGCAAAAATTCGGTGCCATTGAATTCCTTTTTAAACAGAACGAAGAATTCTTTCTCGAGATGGCCCCAGGCTAGCTATAGAATATGTAAAAAAAAAGAAACGCAGAATATAAAATAATTTTTATCGGTGCTCTTATAGGCGCCCTTTCATCTGTTTGGCGACCCGTGCGGTGGCACACTTCGCACACGCCTTGGGCCGGCCCTGAGTCTAGACTGAAGTCCAGACGCGTGATCATCTTCACTCCATCTTGCTATTTAATCACTGTGATCTGCTAAAATTCTTGTTTATTGGTCCCCGCTTTGATTTAAGAAGTACTTCTTGATTATATTTTTTAGCTTGCTTGGTTTTGAGAAAAAGACATATGGCACCTTCAAATCATTCAAGTTAGCCGAAAGCAGTACATCTTTGCGTCGTTGCATAAGGGGTGAGAGGTAGTCAAAAACTTGACTCACGCAAAGTGGGTTCAGAGTCTTTCGGAACTGTGTCTGCTGATAGTCGTTTTTTCTCAATGAGTTTGTTAATGTGAAACAGTTTTTAAAAACTCTAAGCATTTTTTGTCCGCGAAGAATGAAAATGACTTTTAAAGAATGTCTCTTATATAGAGGGATGTCTTTTACGCGATGTAACTACCTAATACTTATAAGGATTTAAACAAATAAACCTCTAAAAGGCTAAATGCTATCTATTTTACCTTCGCGATATCTTTGTTCAAGGTCAGCCATAAGACGACATCCTATCATTGAAAATTCGTCAATAATCAGAAATAACACTGTATCCATTCTGAGCTGTAGATGTATTGCTGACTTTTTAAATTAGCGAACTATTTAAAACACGTTGGTTCTTTAAGCATTGAGTGAATTACCTTGTCTTTGACATTAAATGCAGCAGTACCTGTTAGTGCCAAAATAATGATAGCTTCTGATCATAACTGCTCTATGATTGTTTTACTAATTTCTTTGATTTTTGTACATTTTACAGCTCTTCCTTTTCCAATAATAAAAGTTGATTTAGGGAAATTTGTAACCTTTGTTTGCAAAGACAAAAACTGTTCAGTGCATAACTGAAGGCAGCATAATTTGTTGCTCTTTATAATAATTGAGAAATGTTAAAAGTAAAGAGAAACCATTGGATAAGAGAATCTGCGGTAAAGATAAAGAATTACTCCCGGATGTATTTTGAGAGATTTCAATTTTTTTAATTTAGCTCCGATCTTTGAGAACTTGATCCATCGAGTTAGCGACAGAAAACTTCAAAGCTCCTTCAAAGACTTGCTCGTCTGGCACAGCCCCCCCTTTTTTAATATGACAACAGGTAAATGTTTGGTACCTATGTAACACACACTCATAGATAGTCTGCTATACTCCTCTATCAAACTTGATACCTTTATTCATCTGAGTTATTGCTATATCGTTATTATGAAAATATTAGGAAGCATCTGGGTTATTTTTATGCGACTTTTCCACATAGAATTAAGCTGAATAACTCTATACATTTGAATTACTTTCTTTTAACCATCATTTTCGAAACTTCTGTGTATAACGTTGCACATATAAAATATGTATATTTCTTAAAATGTACACTAGGACTGGGCGATGCAGAAATTTCTTAAATCGATTTATCATCCATCCAACATCGCGATTTAGTGCTAAATTGCGATTTAACACCGATTTTACATTTTAGAATATGGAAGCCTATTTTTTAATTTTTAGTAACAAAATACGATCTTTATGTGCTCCCCCCCCCCCCCCCCGCCTCCCGTATTATTTAGTATACTTATCACTTAGCTTTTAATTTGTCAAATAATTTTGAAAAGAGGTATATTTTACACATAAAAAAGCTTTGAATGTTGCAAAACACTAGTTTTTTTTTTTTTTTCCATTTTAAAAATTAGTGACCTATTGTAATACATTTTATAAACTCATTCTATAAGAAATAATATAATAGAAAATGATTTTTTTTTGTCTGACATGCATGCTACAATCTAAATTCCTTAGGGAGGGGGGGGGGGGAGCTTCCCACTCAAATAGCACTTCATTGCTAACAGCCTACATACACTTTTTTTTTTTTTTTTTTACAGACACAGATTTAAAAAGTTACTGAGGTAAAACAGAAGCATATTAAAAGACTTCAATGATGAATTTAACTATTCATTTACCATGATGAGAAAAGTAGTAAAAAAAAAGGAGGGGGGGGGGAGATATGAGAAATAAGGTGCAATTTGATATCTTTTTAACTTTTAGATTAAAATAAGATTTGTTTAACATAAATGCTGACATTTATATAGCGGATGGAGAAGGATTGAAAGTGTGACCCTTGGAGCACATCACTGAAATTGCTGATTTTTTTCGAGGTTGTTGCCATCCTTTAAGATTAGTAATAAAATATAATCTTAAAATATCTCTTTTTAATGATAACAAAATGTCAAAAAAGCAAAAAATCGCAGATCTGCAGAAAAATCTAATGAATGCCTCCTCCAGCCCTCTCTCATTTTGCTGTAAAAATAAAGTTACTTGACTCATTACAGAACTTTATTAAAGCATTTTTAATTAATTACAAAATAATAATAAATTAAAACTAAAATATTCCCATAATTCCTAAACATATAAAAATTAATTTTTCATGAAAATAATGCATAAAAATATAAACTAAAAATGGATGAATTTGGATATAAATAGTGAATCAATTTCAGCAAGGTACTCAATCCATGTGACTGGTATTGAAATCGGATGTCAAATCTGATGCATGACTATTTTAAAATATTTTAATTACAGAATAATAGAAAATAAAGAATATGTATTAAAATATTACCCAAACATGTGAAAAATGAATGTTTCATTAAAAGAATGCATAAAAATAAAAACTGAAATTCGATGAATTTGGATTTTAAATATGAAACTTTATTCTTTTTTTTTTCCAACCATAAATACTCAATCAATTTCAGGGAAAAAATATTATTAGTAAAAGAAATATATTTCATGTGGATCACGGCCAGATAGTGATACATAAAACTATGCATGACTATACCTTTAAAATAATTTCATTAATTACAAAATAATAGAAAATAAAAAATAAATGTTAAAATATTACTAAAACATGTAAAAAATGAATTTTTCATCATAAGAATGCATAAAAGTATAAACTGCAAGTCGATGAGTTTGGATTTTAAATATAAAACTTTATTATTATTATTTTTAATCATATAAATACTGAATGAATTTCAGGAAAACAACCTTTTGAAACAATGCAGGATTCTACTTTAAAACATTTTAATTAATTACAGAATATTGGAAAATAAAAAATACATATTGCAATATTACTCAAATATGTGAAAACTTAATTTATCATCAAAAGATTGCATTAGCATATAAATTGAAATTCGATGAATTTGGATTTTAAGATTTAAACATTACTTTTTCCTTTCAACTTTCCACTATATAAGTTCTTAATTTCTGAAAAATACACATTCCAATCTCGTAAACTCTGAATCTTGTTTACAAAATGAATAAATAAATATCAATTCTTACTTAAATCATCGTTTCCTTAAATCGCCTTTTCTTAAATTGGATCCTGCTAAATCGATTTAACACCAGTTTGCCTTGTTTTCATTAAATCGTCTTTTTCTTAAATCGGAAAGCATGGGGGCTTGCGATGTTTGCTTAAATCGGATCGTCCTAAATTGATTTAACACCAGCTTGCCTTGTTTGTCTTAAATCAGAAAGCATTGAGGCTTGTGATGTTTGCTTAAATCGGATCCTCCTAAATCGATTTAACACCAGCTTGCCTTGTTTGTCTTAAATCGGAAAGCATTGAGGCTTGCGATGTTTGCTTAAATCGGATCCTCCTAAATCGATTTAACACCAGCTTGGCATGTAAGTGGTAGATACATCAAAGTAGATAAATCGGTTTTCCGATGTTAGCTCTGAATCAGTATTTTGTTTTAAATCAATTTAAAGCCAATGGCTAAATCGCGATTTAAGACAATGGCTAAATCGCGATTTAAGATAATGGCTAAATCGCGATTTAAGACATTGGCTAAATCGCGATTTGACATTAGCTAAATCGCGATTTCCGATTTTAGCTTAAATCGATTTAAGACCAATGGTTAAATCGGATTTCCGATGTAAGCTTTAAATCGATTTAAGAGTTAAATCGATTTAAGGCCCAGGCCTAATGTACACTAAATCTAGGCAGCAGATTAAAAAAAAAAATCAGGGATTAATTTATGACTTTTAGTGAACATGATTTCTTACGAATTATCTTTCATTGTTGTATCCATTTCTCCGATCATAAGCGTAAGCGATCATAGTCATATACATTAACTTCGCATTTATCGCTAAGCTTCGCGACATTTGGACGAAATATAGCCAAATATGGCGACCAAAAATATGTCGTCACAGTTTAAGCCAATTTGGCTGTATCTGACTAATTTGTCAAAATTTCCATTGAAATTCAGTACTGATGATTCTTCTCTAACCGGGTTCTTCGCATTTTAACTTCGTGTTCTCCAGTAAAATTAGCTAAAATCTTAAAACCAAGAAATAGGGAAGCTACCTTTTCCAACCCGTACAGGAATTTTTTATTTTGTAATCTACATATTTCTGTTTTTAGTGTACATCATGACAAAGAAAAAAAAATGCTTATCTCATTTACTTCAGAATGTTCACTTGCATTTCAGTTGAAATATATTCACTTATGATGAATTAAAAAAAAATTGAGTAATCGTCTGTAATTGGGACAGCTACCAAATAGTTAAATTTGCGCATCAAACAATGCTCAGTAAATTATGAGTTTGTCTACAAACCCAATTACGAAAATTTCCCAATAGAATCATACATTCGTTTGAATACAAACATACATATATAAGAATACATACATATAAGTAATGCATACATGACATTATATTTTTCTCGATTTCTTTGGGTATCACTCGTAGCCATTCGACTAATGCCCAAATTCGTATTTTCCGTATTCGATTTTCTTTTGGTTTCTCTTAATTTAAAATTCAAAATGAATTGCATCGATTTGGAAGCTTACAAAGAATGAAAAGTTCGAAAAAAGATAGTGGTTGTTACATACGTAGAACGTAAAACTTCTGAAAGGGAGGGGGGAGGGTCAATCTATATCTCAGGTCACCAATGTATGAACATAATGATCCGTATGAGGTTAAAATGCATAATTTACAGCAATGGAGCTAATGTTTTAATTAATAACGAGATGAATCTCGTCGAATTTCGACGAAAGAAATTGTTTAAAAACGAACTCATATATAGGCTAGTATTTAGTCTCTTAAAACAAATATTATTTTTAACTTAAAGTTACCAAAATACTAATTCCATACACTTCGACTGTTCAAAATATTAAAAAATTAAACTTCATTATTTATTATACCTAATCAAGATATGTAATTTTGATGAAATTACCCAGTGTTTTCGCTGCCGCTCGCCATTGCGCTAAATTGCAATAAAATACTTCATTTGGCGAGTAAACGAAAAATGAGACTCGCCAAACTGCGAGTGCTCACATTCTGCTCTTTTTGTGTGTATGTGTGCCAGTACAGTACAGATTCTTATCCGCGTTACTAAACGATTGATGTCTCTTTTCATGTTTAATTGCCCCGTGCCATTTAAATAACTCTTTTTAGAGATATTAAGTCAACACCAATCTAGTTTAGCAACAGCCAAAGACACAGACAGGGTTATGCGATAGGCATTTCGCTATTGTCAGTGGATCACTCTCTTATCTATGCGCCGGCGTTGCATCGGGAAAAACACACACAAAATTACTCTCATCAGGGCCCAATAGAGGTAAGTTTTGTTGGAATGCGGCATTGACATTAGCCATTTACCCATTTACCATATTGTTTATTAGTTGTATTTGTATGCAAAGTATAATTGGCCGATCAATCTTTTCTTTCTGTTAGAGTCGAAATCTCATAGCAATTTTTAGTGTATATTTTCACACAACGGTAAAACAAAGATCGCTGTTTTGTATTGTTATTTAGACTGCTAAAAGAATGTTTGAAACATTCACACATTTAGGATACATTTAGAATGTACTTATAGTTTCTGTAGCGAATAGTCGAATTTCTATTTTATAAGCAGTTACAAAAAATTAGTTTATTTTAGAACATATTGAAAATAAAGGGATACAATAAGGGATTAAAGGTAGACTTTTCAGTGTTTCACGGCAAATCTATTTTGCTATCATTTTCTTTCATTTGGCTACTGTTTTTTATTTCTTATTCGCCAAATTGCTAATGTTGCTCAA
The DNA here is from genome assembly GCA_963932465.1 of Maratus speciosus. Lineage (NCBI taxonomy): Eukaryota > Metazoa > Arthropoda > Arachnida > Araneae > Salticidae > Maratus > Maratus speciosus. The sequence continues at coordinate 287,183,499 of OZ010800.1, read as the reverse complement.
AAGCATGCGAGAACACTGAAATTACCCATTGAGGCTGTTATGTTTAAAGGGCACAGATGTCATATATCATTGGCGCGATTTTTTTCCCACGCCAATTCGGAGAAAACTTCAACAGCACAAACAATAACATACGGGTTACCATATCAAGCAAAATAACGACACTTTGGCGCCAGTTAAGTACCAGTTGCGTATATGACATTAGCGTCAGAAAAAAATCGCGCCAATATGGGGCGTATATGACATCTGTGCCGTTTAAAATTGCCGATTGAAAATTAAAAAAAAAATGATTTCACCTTAAGCTAATCATGGAATTATTTTTCGCGTAAAATCTAAACTTTATGTAATTTTCACCGTCGCATAATTTGCATACGCATCTCTTATATTTACATTCACCATTTCAAAAATATTACAATGCGCAATATGTGATTAATACATATATTTCTAAAGTTGAAATCAAGTTTGCCAACTACGACTTTGCATGTGAACATTCGCACTCTTGACTTGTGATTCTAATTTCTGTATCGGCGAGTAAAATTGCAGAAATTTATATCTTTTAGAGGCGTTCGTAGTAAAATATTTACTTTATCAGAGAAAATGATCGTTTTCATTTAAATATGATGTCATTTTGCCTCATTGAAGCATTTCACCAAGCGTCTCAAACTCAATGAATGAAAAAGAATTGAATTATAACAGCTTTTTGCGGAAAACCTGAGTATTTTATTAAAGCATGACGTCATTTTCTGTTCAATTTTTTCGGAAAGTTTATTTTAAATTTTATGAGAAAATGGCATCAATAAAGATAAGCAAACCTTATTATTTTTCCTTTCTTTACAACAATGGAAGTAATCCAACGGCTACCATTTTGAAACAAATTCACAGAAATTTTTTAATTTTAAATTTAAATATAATTAGTATGTTGTGGCCATCACAAAACTTTCTTCTATATAAATCACATCAATTAAATCATTTAAATAGTACAAGAAATAACAACGATTTAGCACCAATTCATATCAAAGTGTATCTGAATTTGAGGTTGGATGAAAATTCGTGCATTAGTTCTTGAGATAGAGCTATAGCGGAAATTCTGAAAAAAATGTAGCATAGCAGCGCCACCTGTTGAGCGATTTACACCAAAAGTAAACAGCACTAAACGATATCAAGGTATACCTGAATCTGAAGTTTGTTGAAAATCCAAGCATTAGTTCTTGAGATAAAGCTATTGCGGAAATCGCAAAAAATACAGCATAGCAGCGCCACCTGTTGAGCGATTTACACCAAAAATTAAACAGCACTAATTTATAGATCAATTCATGTCAAGGACTAACTGAATCTGAAGTTTGATGAAAATCCGTGCAATAGTTCTTGAGATACAGCTCTTGTGGAAATCGTGAAAAATGCAGCACAGCAGCGCCACCTGTTGGGCGATTTGCACCAAAAATTAAGCAGCACTAATTTATATCAGGGACTAACTGAATCTGAAGTTTGATGAAAATTCGTGCATTTTTTCTTGAGTTAGAGCTATTGCGATAATAATGAACAATGCAGCATACCAGCGCCACCTGTTGGGCGATTTTCACAAAAAAGTAATCAGCACCAAACTATATCCTGGACTAACTGAATCTGAAGTTTTATGAAAATCCGTGCAGTAGTTCTTGAGATACAGCTATTGCAGAAATCGTTAAAAATGCCGAATAGCAGCGCCACCTGTTGGGCGATTTTCACCAAAAACTAATCAGTTCCAGTTTATATCAAGGTCTAACTAAATATGAAGTTTTGTGAAATTTCGTGCATTAGTTCTTGAGATAGAGCGCCCACAAAATTTGTGTCACATGCAGACAGACAGACGGACAGACAGACAGACAGACTCACAGACAGACATTTTGTAAAAACATGATTTTTAGAATCTCTAACTCATAAAACGTGTAAATCCGTCGAAAACTGGAATTCGAAAACTTTCATGAAACCAATACTTTCTTCTTGTAAAGATAGAAGAAAGTAAAAATGGGGAATATTTAAAAAAAAAAATAGCTAGTGCGGGAAAATCTACAAAGAAAGAGCTTTCATTAAAAAAAAGAATTATTAAAATTGGTGCAAAAAAAGCTCAAGGTACATGACTAAAAAAAGAAAGCCTTATCTGTCAAATATATAGAATTAAACTCGCAATGTTATCTCTATGGGAAAATTTTGAGCCGACATTTCAGGCTGTTGGGTTGACGAATATTTTTGATTTCCAATATGCGCCGAGATGTTGGCCCTACCAACGTCCAGCTCATTTTTTGTGTTGATGCGTCAAATATTTTGGACGCTATCGTGTTAACAATAAGTGTAATTTTTGCAGGGAAGCCGGAGCTGCGCTCCGACAATAAAAGTTTCTTATTACTACATTCTTTTACATTGTTATAGCAGTGTTGTCAATTTTGGGAATTCTGAACTCCCGAGAGTATCTTTGAGGGACAAGTAAGTAATTCGCGAGGAAATGTTTGTGGACTAGAAACGTTTTTGGGGAAAAACTTGGGGAATCTTTTTCACTATTTCACGTAAAGTTAACTTTTTCTCATCTGACAACACTAGATCTCTCTCGAACTCCATTTTGATTTGGAAAACGAAAATAAAATACAGAAATCGGAGCTATCAATCCTTATTCTGGTGGTCGAGCTCGTCATTTACAACATTACAGTTTACACGTATCGCAGGTGCATCACCACCTACCTTGGACTACCCCCACCTGGATTTCTAGATATGCACATTCCTTTTATTAGTATAAACAGAAATAAAAACAATTTTATAACTTTTTTTTTGTTTAAGGCTGGTTAATTTGTGCTTCATGGAATGACAGTAGAGCTTTTTGCAAGATATGCAATTGCAAACTACAATCACAATGCTACACTTATAACTGAACCTTTCTCAATGAATGCAGGAGATCCCCTAGTTCTCCGTATCCCTTTAAGACCGGGAGATTTTTTGGTAGAAATTTAAAGTTTGGGTGGTTTCCCCTTACCGATAGGACCGTATTTGATTGAAAAAAAATATTTCAAAAATACCCCATGTCAGTTTATGCCAAGGGAGGACCCACACAATTGTGTGGGTTCAGGCTTAATGCAGCCGTTTTTGGGCTGTATCTACACAATTGTGTAGTTTGGGATTACGTTTGCAAATATCTAAAAATAAAAGTTTAAGCAAAAAAAGTTGTTCTTTATTGAGATAATTTTCATCAGCCACAATGAAAATGTTTGAAACAATTTTTGTTTTTGGACAGACCACTACAATTTCATTTTCTGAGATGTGCTCAATGCTCGCACCCCTCTTAAGAGCCGTTGGCAAATGGTATGCCCTTCACTCCGTTTGGATTGTGCCTGATCCTTCACATTTCTTTTTTTAGTTTTTCCAGCAGCGGTATTTTGTTGAAATACCGGTCGAAGTACATAAAACTAGGTCTGAACCAGAGTAAGGACTACAGCAGGTCCTAAGCCCAGATCCTTGTGGACTAGGTCTGTACATTCCCACTGGTAAACTACAAAATTTAAAACTATTCCAGGTGATACTGTTACAACAGAGTATGGTTTGTTTTTTATATACTGCTTGTCCTAAAAAAAAAGGAATCGTCTGCTCATCTATGGAAAATTTTCCCTGATCTCCTGGTAAATTCAAGCAGACACTACGGAATTTGTCGAGCATTTGCTGAACTTTCCATAATTTATTTTTTATTCCTTGTGGCCAAGGGCGGATCTGGAGAGTCCTCAAGGGGGGGGGGGGGGGGGGGCGATTTTGGAAATTTGGAGACTCCAATCTGATGCGCGGGTCGGGGCTAATTTTTTTCACTGCGGGTCGTGTTACTTCTACTTTTTGCTCCGGGTCAGTTTGGGTACAATCGACTTCTGTTTTTTGCTGCTGGCCGGGTTAACTTATACTTTTTTGCTGTGGGTCGCGTTTGGGCCCAGTTAACTTCTATTTTTTGCTGCTGGTCGGATTAACTTATACTTTTTTGCTGTGGGCCGCGTTTGAGTCCGGTTGACTTCTACTTTTTGCTGCGGGTCGGGCTAACATATACTTTTTTGCTGCGGGTCGGGTTTAGGTCCGGTTGACTTCTACTTTTCTGCTGCGGTCGGGTTGACTTCTACTTTTAAGCTGCACCTAACTTGTTGAGTTTGGGGCAGAATGACATACATTATTTCGGGTTTGGATCAGTTTCGGGTTGGTTTTTCACTCTTGCGAGGAGGATTCGGGCCAACCCTAATTTTGAAAAGAAAGTCTAAATATTTTTTAAGATAAAAAATTCATACAGTAAAAGCTCCATAACGGGCACGCCCAAAGTTATTTAATAATACTTTTTAATCTTCAGGATTATGTAAAAAATACTAATTTGTATAAGACTGCTTGTCTCTCTATATCTAAAATCAGTTGTAATTCACTAAAGAATGAAACTTATTAAAAAACATATCGGGTGTCTTAAAATGAACTGACTGATTGTAAAATTCGGTAACTTGCAAATGGTGACAGCAATTTAAAAAAAGCTTGCAGGAGGATTATGTAAGATGCCAGGAGATTTTTCATTTTAATTCTTGATTTTACTTTACAATAACAGCAATATATGGCACTGCAAACATTAGTCGTTAAATTTGGTACCTATTTAGCGCATATTGCTTGCAGTGCCGTCTGTCGTTGCGATTTTAAACTAAAATTATGAATCGCAGTAAAAAAAACTCCTGATCAGGGGTGATTCTCAGTGAAAAAAGAAAAAAAAATTGACATGTTACAGCAGAGAGGGGGCGGGGGGGAATTCCTTTCTGGCACTAATTATTTTTGTTGCAGGTCGGGTTAGCTATTTTCGATTCGGGTCGATTTCAGGTTGAGTGTAGATTCCTGAAAGTTGGGTTTGGGTTAACCTGTTTTCTTCAAAAGTTAGTTCGGTATATTATTTCAGATTAAAAACTATACCATTAATAATAAACATAGGTATGTGTGCTGTTTTCTAAAGCGACCACTGTATTTTTCCACGACTCTTTGATAAAATTCGCATTTCTTCCACGACTCTTTGATGAAATTTGCATGTTTTTGCAGCCCTTTGATAAAATTCGCGTTTTTCCCTAGCCGTTTGATGAAATTCTCATTTCTTCCATTGCTCTTTGACGAAATTTATGTTTTTCTGCAACCCTTTGACGAAATTAGGGTAATTTTGCAGCCCTTTGATAAAATTCGCGTTTTTTTCCCGCGACACTTTGACAAAATTCTCGTTCTTTCCGCGATCCTTTGACGAAAATCGCGTTTTTTAAGAGATCCTTTTACGAAATTAGCTTTTCCGCGATTCTTTGAAGGAATTCGCGTTTTCTCTGCGATCTTTTGACGAAATGTGAGTTTTTTCGCGACCCTTTGACGAAATTCGCTTTTCTTTTGCAACCCTTTGATGTAATTCGCGTTTCTTTAATAAAACTTCAATTTTTTTCGCGATCCTTTGACAAAATTCGTGTTTTTTTTTTTTTTTTTTTTTTTTTTTTTTTTTTTTTTTTTTTTTTTACAAAATTCGCGTTTTCTCCGCGATCCTTTGAAGAAATTCGCGTTTTCCGTGATCATTTGAAGAACTTCGCGTTTTTTCCGTAGCCCTTTGACAAAATTTACTTTTATCTCGCGATTCTTTGACGAAATTGAAGTTATTTCCTGCAAACGATTGACGAAATAGATTTTTTTAGGCGACTATTTGTCAAAATTCGCGGTTCTTTTTATATCCAAATTTTCAGATTGGTGAATTTTTTTAATTTTTGGAACCGAATGCCTTAACCATCTCGCTGCGTATATATATATATATATATATATATATATATGTATTATGAATATAGGTTCCAAAATTGCGCATTTAGTTTATTACATATTTCAAATCTGCATATATTTTAGAGTTCAAATATGTCAAAATCTTTGTGAAAGAGTTTCTCTTTTAAATAGAATTAAATCATTAAAAACAAAGAAAAGCGCGGAAATTTTACCGCTTTTACGTTGGCCGTGGAAATCGTGGAATGAGCAGCGAGAAGGTTAAAGTTTCGGAAAATTCGGAACAGAATCACCCCTGCTCCTGACATCTTACATAACCCTCCTTCAAGTATTTTTTTTAAATAGCTGTCACCATTTGCAAGTTATTGAATAGTATTTAAAATCAGTCAGTCCATTTCAGGACACCCGGTTTATTCAGTAGCTAAGAGATGATGGCTGAAAGAAGCATTAAAAAAAAAAAATAGAGCTGGCTTCGATATGTCAGTTAGAGATTTATCCGGGCTGAAATTTCCAGGTCCAACCCACATAAAAAAATTATTGTCCCGGACCCGTTTTAAAACCTAAAAAATCGACTCCAGCCTAGCCTGCATTTTGCAATTAAAATTATTCATAAAGCACATTTACTTATGCTCATATTTTATTTTAGATTATGTTCGAAATTCATGAATACAGGAATACATTAATATTAATGACTTTTTAGGCAATTATGTACATAAATACTATATAAAAATCATTACTTACATTAGAGAAATACATTCAAATGAAAATCCTGTAAGAAAATCAGTTTAGAATGAAAGAAAAACGGATGATAAAAGAAAATCACAATTTTAAAGCTCTACAAAGAAAAAAAGTTGATTTTTAAAAATGCATCTCTGTAACTTATCAAATCAAATTAAATTTTTAAAGATTTCGCTAAACAAATGTACAACATAAATACATTTTTTACGAATAACAAATTAGTAAAATGCCAGACCAACTTGGGCTCAGAGAAAAGAATTTAGAGAAGTGCACGGGTCGCGGTGGGACAAATACTGCTTATCGTACGGGCTGAAATGGACCGAACGTTTAGCTTTGATTCCGGGACGAGCCCCTACCTGGAAATTTTTGCAGTGCAGACCTCTAGGAAGAATGAAGTCCAGGCCAGGGCTGCGGAGTCGGAGTCAGGCCCATTTTTGAGCGAAAGAATCGGAATCGGTTCTGTTAAAATTCACGGAGTCGGAGTTGGAGTCGTCCATTTTACAAACAGGGCTGTGTTGTCGGAGTCAGGCCCAATTTTGGGCGAAAGAGTCGAAATCGGATCTGTTAAAATTCCCGGAGTCGGATTAGGAGTCGTCCATTCTTCCCGCAGCCCTGATCCAGGCCATGCTCGATCAGGAAGAAAAATAAGTCTGGCCAGACTCGAATTTGCAGAAAAACTTAAAATCAGGGCACGGTCCGGCTCTAAAAGAGAGAAGACCTAGGCCGAGTCTTGTAGTTTTAAAATGGCGCGATCCGTGTTGGTCGCTCCGGACTCAAGCTTCGCCCCACATAATTTAGCCCCCTTGCGATCGCCCCTTTGCCCCCCCCCCCCCCCCCCCCCCCCTTAGATCCGCCATTGATTGTGGCTTACTTGCTGTGTCGACAAAATGGAATGAATTTATCAAACTTAAAAATCTATCTCGTGATATGCATATAACTCATATAAAACTTATAAATCATATATCACATCTATAACTCAGAGCAGAAACATACCGTTCGTTACATGTGCATATTATATATCTAATACTTTCAATTTTAAATAGAAATCATGAATATTTTAAATAGAAATCATGAATAGTACAAACCTATTTAAAATTAATCCGGTTTAAAAATGTAATTAATAAAAAATAAATTGCTAAAAACATAAGTTTTAAAAAAAATCACTTAAAAATAAAAATTTATATATTAGGAATTGTACCCATTTTTGAAACGGTAAAACCCGGACCCGCACAATTGTGTGGGTCATTTGTTTTTCAACATTTGTAAAGCTTAATTAAATTTACCAAAGACAAAATCAATTAAAATCATGAATAAAGTATATGAAAAGAAAAATTAAATCCAAGCAAACATTAAAAATCATGTTTAAAAGAAATTACGACAGTACATACTTTTTGTCTATTGCTGTCAGGTGATATAGTCTTTTTAAAAGCAGATAATCTAACCCTGTATTTTAGTTAGTGCCCCCTAATGGTGTCTTATCAAAACATCTGAAGCCAATTAACTCATATAAATGGGCAGATTTGGTTTTAAATCTCACAAACACAGGAAATAGTCATTCTCTTTTACTTTAGTATCACCCCCACAATTGTGTGGGTCAGGGCTTAAAGGGTTATAAAAACTAGAATAAAAACTCTGCGGTCTTAAACGGCATAAACCTTCATATTACTAAATCTTCAGGAGTTATCCGAAATGTTCTTTTGCCGTGTTTTTTAAAAGATTTAATTAAAGATATGATTTTTGACGAAAGCACAGTGATTAATACAACGAAGGTGCTTTGCAATATCATTAGGTACTTCAGTAGGGATGATAAAAAATGAAAACACAGTTTTATAGTTTAGTCAGATAGACATAGATGATGCCAACAGAATCTCAGATTCATTCAAATCCCAACTGATTGGAGAGGGTCTAAATCTGGAAAAAGTTACTGGTAACAGCGTAGATGGAGCTAACATAATGGTAGGCTAGCATCATTGATTGGAAACAATTTAAAAAACAAGCGTAAACGAACTTGTCATTGTATAATGTACTTCTTATTCTCTTCGTTTAGCTGCGAATATGGATGCAAATTCTGCCGAGTTTAAATGTTTATTTTTTGTAAATGGGGAATTTTTTCAAAAAAATGCGCTATTTGGGGAAAAAATTTGATTTTAAATTTCTTACTTTTCTGAAAAGAAACTTCATTGGGGGTTTTTTCGGGAAAAAAACACTGATTTGAGGAATTTGACAGAAATTTTGGGGAAACTGACTTTCGACTATCTTGTAACACTGGTTCTACGCATCAGTGAGAAGTTAACGTCACCACAACTGCAAATCTCAGTTGTATGGCGTTCAAAAAAGAAATTGATACCCAAAAAGAGTTAACATTTAATATTTAAAAATGTTATTCTGGAATATTAGAAAAATATACCGCTCAATGTCAAGTGTTATTTAGCAATGACGGAAAAAGATATCACTTAATGTCACTAACTGATATACAGAGATGTTGGGTATGGAGGGGCGGGCGGACATCTGATGGTTCTCGGGTTCGCTGAAATGGTGGTTAAAAGAACTCCAACATATAGATGTAAGCACAATCAGTCTTTATTCATTTTTCAAGACGAAGGAAGACATCTCACAAAAAAGGAGCCTCAAATACGAAGCTATGTAAAAGGAGAGATTAAATATATCTCTATGTGTAGAAGCATATTCGTTCATGACAAACTGCTACGCAACGTCACAAAAGGAAAAAGAAAACAACAGCGGTCCTTTTTGCGTACCTTCCAGCATAGTGGTCGGGAGCGAACTCTGATTAATGCGTACTGAAATCACATGCCTTGGCATATTGTATTATCGCCAACTAATCAAGTTTTTGACGCCGAAATTATAGAGACAAAGGATTGGCTGCAGGTTAGCAGACAAATAACGTGACAGCCCAGCCTTTCGGCGCACCCACAGGATGTGAAGCAACCCTACATGTTTCAAGACTAAATGCGACATATAATCTCGCTTTTGTTTACATTAACAACAGATTTCAGCTAAATGTGATTGAGTAATCTTTAATAAATGTATGTGAAAAGTAGAAAGCATAATGATAAATGAAAATATAATTTAAAACTGCAATTCCAATAAATACTTTTTTTATTTCATTTTTTTACCCGTCAAGTTCTAATGTGAAATCAGAATGGTTTATTTATAGCGCAGATAAAATACGTTAAAGAAAATGAACGGTTAAAAGAAAGTGCAGATGTACGGAGTTAAATGTGATCGTGATTGCTTTTAAATAAAAACCGTTAGGAATGGAAAAAAATAAATATGCGAGAATGAGAATTTTGAATAAGTACAAAAAAAAATATGAAACTATAAATCTTTATATGTGTTGAGTAAAGTTCCTTGTGAAAGGAGAAAGGAAAAAAATAAATAAATGAATGTAGAACTATGAATTGTTTTAGGAAAAAGAATTGCTATAGTGAATTTACATGTTTAAAGTAGATTTTGAAAGACGGGGGGTGAAACTGATATGTTGCAGATAAAATCTGCCACATTGGGAAATATTGCCAAACATTGCCAAATATCAAAAGATAATATTTTTGAAATATCTTTTTAAAGGTCATTTAACGTTTGCTAATATCACATTTTGATATCGGCCAATATTTTATTTTGATATCGGCCAATATTTCATTTTGATATTGGCCGATATCTTTGTGCGACCTGGAAAGTGGACCTCCATTATATTCATTTAGATAGTTTTGACAGTTAGATATGGATGAGCCTAAGAATCTCCTAGCATATCAATATAGATAAAATTTTCGTAATTTAAAACATTCATGAACAAATAGTGTTGGCGCCAACCTCGGCGTCTGCTATCGCTTGGCGAAAATGTAACGCCAGTTGTTCTTTGTCGTTCGCTCCATGGGAGCTCCGTGAAAAATCTTCGTTAATAAAAATTTGTTATAGTTAAATTTAATTAGTCGAATTTGCAGTTAAAAATTTTACACAGTCCACGATGCTCGTGCCAATAAACATCTTGCGACCATTGGAATTGTTTTGTGTTGTTAGCAGAAAAAACTGTTGACATGGAAGTCAAGGTTTTAAACCGTCGAAGGGGCAACATAAAAACCCAGATAGCTAAGTTATCCAGCTTCACAGCCGATGAGGCAGAAAGAACTGATCAAGTGGATATTTCGAATAAAATTGAAAATTTTAATAAATTAGAAGACAAGCTCGATGAGCTAAATATGGAATACTATAAAATTTTGAAGGACGGAGAAGCTGACAAATGTGAAGCTGAATTCGACGAAATTGACCAACAGCTCCAAAAGCTTAAGGTAAGCTTAAAACGTTTGCTGGATCTTAAGAAAAACAAGTAAGAAATTGCTCGTCAAACGTGGCAAATGAGGTGCGTTCGTTCTATAACTAGTTTTATAAATATTTTTTGCACCCCATATTGTACTGAATGTATATTTTTTACACTTCATAAGTGCATAGTCTGTAACATCATTAAAATGCACTTGCAATAATTGTAACGGAAAAATTTTGAGTGCCCCTGTAATTAAACTATACATCCAATTTTCATAAAATCTGAAATGGCTCGACAAAATTTTGCAACAATCATATATTTAAATTTTCAGACGATTCGGAAGACTGTAACATCATTAAAATGCACTTGCAATAATTTTTTCCCATTGGCCATAATGTAAAGAAAAACTTTCGAATGTCCCTGTAATTAAACTATACATCCGATTTTCATAAAAATTGAAATGGCTCGACAAAATTTTACAGCAATCATATATTTAAAATTTCAGACCGTAGGTAATTTCGGGTAGTTTTTGCTCTGTTATATGCGGACGGACGGACAGACGGACTGAACGACGACTATAGGTGCTACGTATTTATATAATTACGAACGCACCTAATAAAAATGTTGAACTAGTAAATGGAAATAATGTTGTTTCTCATAATATGCAAAAATTATCCCTTAAGTTACCCGAAATTCATTTACCAAAATTTGATGGTTCTTACGAAAACTGGAATAACTTTAAAACTCAATTTTGTAGTATTATTGATTCTAACGAATTGTTATCGAACGATCAAAAACTGTTTTATTTGCAATCTTCTCTCGTGAGTACAGCAAAACAAATCCAAAGTGCGGATGACACTTATGAGTCATTATTTCACGCACTCAAGAACAGATTTGACAATAAAAGATTAATTGTTAATACTCACATTAAATCCTTATTAATGTTAGAAAATATTTGTGTGGAATCAGCTGAAAAATTAAGAATGCTGCTGGATTGTATTTTAAAGCATGTAAGAGCTTTACAGATTTTAAATGTTGAAATAAACAATTCTAGTGAAAATTTACTTATTAACATTATTTTGATGAAATTAGATTGAATAACATGTAAAGAATTTGAAATGTATTTAATATCTACAGATTTACCCAAATGGGACACTTTCATCAAATTCTTGCAAAATGGTGTTCAAATTCTGGAAAATTTACAGAGAACAAAAGTAAATTCAAAAAAATTTAAAGGTCAAATTAAAAACAAAAACTTTATTCTAAAATCTAATTAATATATACTATGCAACCAATCACATGGTTTACATTTTTGCCCATTTTTCTTAAAAATGACTCCATTTCAAAGATTTGATGAAATAAAAAAATAAACTGTGTATCAACTGTTTTTCTGATTTGCATCATCTTTCTAAATGTAATTCTAAATATAACTGCCAAATTTGTAATTCGAAACATAACGTATTACTTCATCGAGAACAAAATATGCCTTTGCAATCTGTTAATAAAATTCCATTAAAAAAGTTGGATTCCGAAGTTGATTTAGCTTCCAGGGCGCCAGCTCTTCGCGCCAGTAATGAAGACAGGTGCTTTTTTTATGATTCTAATAAACAAAATGTTTCTGAAGTACCACACAGCTTTTCTGCTCATAGCGATGAAAAATAAAAAAGCAGTTTTTTGCCTACAGCTTTTGTTTTTATTTATAGCCCGAAACATACGAATTTCATTCAAGCTCGTGCAATATTAGATAGCGCTTCTCAAGAGAATTATATTACTTTTGAAATGGCTTTTGGTTTGGATTTGGCAAAAAAAAAAAAAAATAATCCCGTAAGTAAATCAAGTGGAAATTCATTTAACGTGAAATCGAAAGTTAGTACCATTTTTTGCAATAGGAATTCTTCATTTTCGTCAACTACAAATTTCTTCATAGGTCCAAAAATTACTGATTGTGTACCTTTTACAAACATTAAAATAAACAAGAACATTTTACCTAATTGTTCGCTGCTAACAGATCCTACTTTTGAGAAACTAGGAAAAATCCATTTAATAATTGGGGCTAAACATTTTTATGAAATAATAAAGAAAGGAAAAAAATCGTTTTTCGCCAAATAATGTTTTTTGATAGTTAACATTTAACTCAGACAATGAGAATATTGAAACTATTCTTCAAAATTTTGGTGAAATAGAAAATATTTCATCTGATCGTCTTCTAAGTAAAGAAGAAGAGTCTTGTGAAATTCATTTTCAAAATACACATAAACGGGATGGATTATTACGGGGATGGACGGGAAGATTTATTATCGACATGCCTATTAAATTAGAACAATTAGATACATTGGGATATTCGAGAACATTAGCAGAAAAACTTTACGCCAAACTGTAAAAAGATTAGAAAATAATTTTGCTATGAAACAACTTTATTGTGAATTTTTAAATGTATATGAAAACTTAAATCACTTTGGAGAGAATACCACTCGAAGACTCTCCCTCAGTAGTTTATTACATGCCTCATCATGGCATTTTAAAATCGGATAAGTCCTCTACTAAATTAAGAGTGATATTTAAGGCTGCACACAAACGTTGCCCTCCTTCTAAAGTTTTCGAGGAAATCTTTTGTTCAGAACCCTTCTGCGGTTTATTCGCAAAAGAATGAGGGGAATCAACAATGGGTCAGGAGATAAGGAGCTCAACCCTACTTGAAGGAAAGATTCCTCTTTTGCAGGATATCAGTCCCTTTCCTTTCAAAGTCATTAAAAATCAAAAACACCGCGTGGCCACAAGAAACGACGCCGACACTGACAACAGTTAATCCTTTCAGAGGCAAAACAGTTTCATTGCTAAAGCGTTGAAATTAATGAATGACACCGGAATTGGAAAACAAATTTATTTCTAAATACGAAAAAGCTATATTTCACATATATGACAAACCGAATTTTTTTTTACCAAAATTCTGGTACCAATGTGTCATCTGGGAATTATAATTAAGTGGTTTCATGAAAATACCAGCGCCCCTCAAAGGGTTAAAAGGATGATGCGTTCGCAGCTTAGCGCCTCAGCTCCTACCACAACTGGAAAAAATCTGAATGACATATTGCTTTCCGGTGAAGTTAAGGAAGATCTTTTTGATAGTTTGATAAGATTTCGAAAACACAAGGTGGCTTTGGCTGCCGATATTACAAAAATGTTTTGTCAGATATTAATAGATCCTTCGCAAATGGATCTTTTGCGTATTTTCTGGAAAGATTATGAAAATAATTTAACAATTGCTTTTAGAATGAATACAGTTACCTATGGAACAAAATGCGCTCCTTTTTTAGCCATAAGATGCATAAAACAATTAGCCTTAGATGAAAAGGATAGATTTTCATTAGTGGCAAAAGCTATTTTATCTGATAGTTATATAGATGATATAGTTACTGGATCCCCTGATTATGAATCAGCTATTGAATTTAAAAAAAAACCCTGCCGGCTCGGGCCTACAGGCGGAGGTAGATTTCGAAGTTAAGTACTAAATTCACCAACAAAACTTAAATCAAGATTAGAGATAAACCCAGTTCTTTCACTAAGAATGAGCTCTAGGGAGCTAAATATTTTGTGAAAATTCTAATATACACGAATACACACAGCATGTATATGGAATAGGTTTAAAAAATAGCTAAAGCAAATTCAGAGAGCCTCAAAGTGTTAAAATAAGTTAATATTGCCATAGTCGGGTTTTTATCATGTTTTAATACGTTTCTTCAAACTCACATGATGTTACATATTCACCTGCTGAAGTCCATTTTATTTCCAATATGACGCAATATTTTTGTTTTGTTTTGTTTTTAATTCGTCAAACTATTTATTTCATTTTGAGTTTTCATGCGGAAATCTTGCTCCAAAAAACTTATGACGTAATATTCAATTTGTTTTCAATTCGTCAAACTGTTTATTTAATTTATTTTTACACGGGAAGATCTTGCAACAGAAAAGCAATTGTTGTGGTGAGAATTAATTTTATTGCTTTTTTTTTAATTGTTGGCAACTGCTATAACGAAAAATATTTATTTTTTTCCTGTCATTGTTGTGTAAGAGCTGGTTTTATCAGAATCATGTAAAGACGGTATTCAAAATTTTGAACCCTCCCCAGTTCCATTCCCTTGGGCCGATTTTGCCCATTTTCAATCCCCGCCGATATATTAGTCATCTCAAAGTTGTTGGCGAGTTTGAAGACGATCCGAGCACAATTGCGACTTTTATCGTGCGGACAAAATTTAGTACATACATACATACACACATATATATATATATATATATATATATATATATATATATATATATATATATATATATATATATATATAACTTTTTAGGTGGGGGTGGTTTTGGGTTCCTGGGGTCCTATAATGAAAAGTTATGAAGGAATTTTTCAAAAGTCGCACCATGGTAACGACTGCAATAGGTAGTATTTCTTACGAAATCTACCTAAAACAGTTAATTAACATATTTTGTTCGTGTGTAATGACCTTGCACAAGTAGAATTCAAACTCAAATGAGCTTCTAAACTGTAATAAAATTGAAGATGTTTCTTTTTGCTCTAAAACTGAAAGTTCAGCTAAAACTTTGGGCATGGTTTGGCAAGCTAATAAAGATCAATTCGTATTTCGAGTTTCGATGGAAAAACAAGAATCGTATACCAAAAGACGAGTTCTGTCTGTCATTGTAAAATTGTATGACCCTCTAGGACTCATTGGCCCGATTATTTGCAAGGCCAAGTATTATCTTCAAAAATTGTGGCTTTCTAAAATTGGATGGGACGAGAACATTCCAGAACCTCTTGCTACTGATGGGTGTAACTTCATAAATCAACTAAAGGATATCGAGAACATAAAAATCAGTAGATATATTTTAGCACCTTCCACTCAAGCAATCTTTGTTCTTGGATTCGCTGACGCTTCTATAACAGTCTACGGTTCTGCTATCTATGTATATAGTGCAAATTCATCCAATTCACCCTCATCGAACCTCGTAGCAAGCAAATCTAGAAGACAAAGTCAAAAAGTTATGATCTCCATAGGCTTTTCTATGTTAAATTAACATTGTAAAGTGACACTGGAAATATATAAGTATTGTGCTGCCGCGCAATACTTAAATTGGGAATATCGGAAGTACTTTTGATATTCCTTCAAAAATTCGGAATTTTCAAAAATCCGGCTTAGCCTCGGTTCTGACGATGCCGGATTTTTGAGGTTATACTTTATATAGAGAGAGATAGATGCGTAGATAAAGCTTTGAACTGGAGAAGGTTTGGGGTTCTAAGGGTCATGATCGGCGTAAATTTGCAAAAATTTTGCAGAAATTCCAACATAGGGGAGAATGTAAAGGGCAGGATTTCCTATGAAATCTACCTAAAATGGTGCATAATTCAAACTATGTTGAGGTTTTCACGCTTTTTACGGTCTACAGAACCAGGATCACGGCTAATAAGAGCAAAATATCCGTTCATTTGAACGTGATATTTTCGGTGAAAAATAGGGCAGGATTAGGAAAGAAATCCCCTTTTTAATCAAACACTGTTCTTTCTCAGAGATAATAGTTCTATATTAGAACTATCTGTCAAAATACAGTAATTTATGAGTTTTACCCGGCAGAATTGGAACCTTCTAACCCCGTCGCTCCTCCCCAAAGAAAATGCAAAGGAACGTCCTGAGCTACGAGCCTTTTAAATACTACCCCTTTGTAAAATTTACAACTGAGCCGTGGAAAAGACGAAACATAGAAGAAAACTTTTATTTATTGATTTTTTTTTCATCCGGACTCTGGGTCATAACAACCAGCCTTTTCATGTCTCTTTTTGCATTGTTAAAATGAATAAAATGGGTGAACTGAATAGCTCAAAAATTGCAGTGACTATTGCAGTGTTAGCCGAGTTTTTCCAGGAAAAAAAGAAGTAATCAATTGCATCACTGTACGTCGTTTATAGCCTTTGGAATTGCTAATAATTAAAACGATTAATAATAGTAATTATTTTAATTATGTGCATGTTTTAAAAATATTTATTCACGCAGAATTTACGTTTTGCAATTCGGAATGCTAATTTGTATATAGTTTTTACATTTTTTGCATAATTTATTTAACTAATAGCGCAACTCTCATGAAAATCAATTCAACAGAACTTTCTAAAAATGTAATCTTTCATAATCGGATTGACCTAATTATAAAAATTTATCTCATAATTCTACAACTAAGCAACGTAGAACGATGTGTTATACACTATGCCCGTTCCCCCAAACGTTACCTAGTTGACAATGATTAGACAAAAAAAAAAAAAAAAAAAAAAGTCCCATAAAATTGTTTAGCAGAACGTGACTTATAAGCGATCGCAAAGAAATTTTCTTTCATAACCGGGTTGACCTAGTTACAGAATTTTCTCGCATAGCTCGGTATCTAAACAACATAGGACGATGTGTGTTATAAACTAAAATTTCCCTCCAAACCTAACTGACTATGTGAATCAAATAAAAATTCGTTTAGAAGAACATAGAATAAAAGCGTTTGTAATGAAATTCGTAGTATATAAGATAACCGATAGAATTTATTCCAATAGTTCTGTAATTAAGCAACGTAGAACGATGCGTTATACGCTAAAATCTTTCCCAACAATTACCTAACTGACAATGTAAGACCTATAAAAAACCGTTTAGCAGAACGTGAGTTACAAGCATTCGATGTGAAATTATTATTTCATAATCGGGTTGACCTAATTTTAAAGTTTCCTCCCATAGCTCAATAACTAGGCCACGTAGAACGATATGTTACATTCTAAAACTTTCCCTGAAAAGTTATCGAACTAACAACACAAGTTCCATCGCAATCCATTCAGCAGAATTTTTTTTAAGGCTAATCTTTCATAATCGGGTTTATCTGATGATAGAACTTTTCCCCGTAATTCAGTAACTGAGCAACATAAAACAATATGTTATATTCTAAAATCTTCCCAGAAAAGTGATCTAACTAACAGTGCAAGTCCCGTCAAAATCCATTCAGCAGTACTCAAGTTATAAGCAGCCGGAACGAAATTTCCATTTGTATTTTATATATAGGTGAGTTACTTGGGAGCTTAATATGTAAAAATTAAATTAAAATCAGATTTTGATAGTCGCGGATTTAGATGAGAAAAAGGACTTCGAGATGGTTTAATCTGGTCTTGTAGTCAGAGCGTGCAACAAATAAATAAATTGACGTCATAAAGTACTATTCAGCTCATATGTTCGCAAGTCATTAAAAAAAAATGTGCAAAAGAAATGGCTTCAAACTTAATATGTTAATTAAAGATGTAGTTTCGTTCATCTCCGCGAAATTAGTATCAAATGATAGTTTCACTTTCACTTTCGAGGAAAATCACAACACTCTTTTTCTGAAAGAACTGTGCTTTGTGATATCCAATTACTACCCATAACGTACTTCTTCATAAACTGCAATACGAATACGCAGTTCTGTAAGTAACCTTGAATATCTCTGAAAACATTTCCGTAATGGGATATTCTTATTCGAGTTATCATGATTTTGAGCAGGGTTTTTTAACTAGATACCGAATTGCTATTAAAATTAAGAAGGAAGTTAATTTTTAGGTGCTCTCGTAATTACATAAATACGTAGCACCTATAGTCGTCGTTCGGTTCGTCTGTCTATTGTCCGTCCGTCCGCATATAACAGAGCGAAAACTACCCAACCGAATGGTATGAAATTTTAAATATATAATTGTTGCAAAATTTTGTCGAGTCATTTCAAATTTTATGAAAATCGGTTATATAGTTTAATGACAAGGACAATTAAAAGTTTTTCGTTACGTTACGGCCAATTGGAAAAAAATATTTCAAGTGCATTTTAATGATGCTAAAGCCTTTCGAACAGAATGAAATTGATATGAACTTATGAAGTACACTAAAATATACATTCAGTACAATATGCGGTGCAAAAAATATTTATAAAACTAGTTATAGTACGAACGCACCTCATTTGCCCCGTTTGACGCGCCATTTCCAACTTGCAGAACTTTCAATATTAAGGGATCAGTTTATCTTTTCAACAATTTTGTTTATTTTTAAAAATATGGTTCAAATGTTGAACTCATTGCATTTCAATTTTCAACTAAAAGAAAAGTACATTTTGAAAACATAAAATAAACCGCATATTTAATTAAAATTTAAAAAAAAAAATGAAAAAAAATTATTCCTTTAAAATCTCTGCTATTTTTTTAAATATTGATATTTTTGCCCAATTTTTTATTTTTAAGATTTTCAAATGTGAATTACACAAGACTGGGCATGGATTTTTAGATACATCTATTTTTACACTTAATATATTTTTTTTACTTATATATATCGTGTAAAACGATAAACTCTAACTCATCTTCATATATATATATATATATATTAAATAACAAAAAACCTGAAGGCTTAATTCCATACGCAGATTTATCACATATATAATAAAGAACATATACGAAAAAGTTTAAATGTCAGTATCAAAATACAAAAAAAGGCCTTAGCATTTTTTAAAAAGTCCTTCCGGCCAGTGCCGGGAGGAAGAGGTAGCTTTCAAATTCCTTATTTTAAAAAAGCCAACTTATATCATTCAAACACACGAAGCTCAATTAGTGGAAACCGATTATAGGAGATTCAATACTAATTTTTATCAATGTAATGAATGAGAATTTCGCGAAATTAGTCAGCTTTATCCAAGCTGCTTTTCTTTAAAGTAACTTATATTTGGCTGCCAAATTCGGCGATTTCTTAAAGTGCCTGCCATTTTAAGACAACATGGTGGATGAGGCTAACCAGTGAACTTGGTCGAGTCCTTAGTAATTGCTGTGCACATGCTCACTCACATCGAAATCGGTTGATATATACGAGTGCTACCGCATGCAAAAAATCAGATTTTTCAAAATGTCACCCACAATAGAAATTGAAACTGCTATATCTGAGCCATTTTTTAAGGTAAAGACGAACAAAAAATGCTCCTGAATCCTTATATCAAGGTCAAATACTTAAGAAAGAAACCTTTTTCAATTTCTAATTTTTTTGCACCTCACTTTAAATATATATATATTTTTTTTAATTTAATGGCCGCCAATTTGAAACAAGATGGCTGATGAATCTGGCCAGCGAACTTGGTCGAGGTATTGATGTATACTATCCACATGCCTTCTTACATCGAAATAGGCGAATACGTGTGTTATCGCGTGACAAATACAAGATCGTTTCATAATGTTAGCCATGCTACAAATTCAAAGTGCTATAATTCAACCATTTTTTAAGATATAAACAAAAGAACAAATTTTCAGAAACAAAAACTGCTCCGGAATCTTTGTATCAAGGCCAAACACATAAAAAAATCTTTTTCATTTTCCAATTTTTTAATAACTCATTTTAAATTTTAAATTTAATTTTTTTTAAATGGCAACCCTTTTAAAACAAGATGGCGAATGAAGCTGGCTAACGAACTCGGTCGAGACATTGGTATGTACTATGTACAGACCAAGTTACATCCAAATCGGTTCATAAATACGCCTGTTATCGCGTGACAAAAATCAGGTCGTTTTAAAATGTCAGCCACAATAGAAATTCAAATTGCTATAACTCAGCCATTTTAGGTAGCTTTCATTACAAAAAGCTACCTATTGCAGCCGTTCGGAGGAAAACGATTTCAAAAAAATTTTGGTATATTTTCATCGATCATGACCCCCAGACCCCGAAACCACCCTCCGTTCAAAAGTTGATATATATATATACATTTTTTAAGCTATAGACGAAACAAAAACTGCTCCGGAATCTTTGTATAAAGGTCAAACACACAAAAAAAAATATTTTTCCATTTTCAATTTTTTGGTACCACATTTCAAATTTTAAATTTTTAAAAAAATTTTAAATGGCCGCCCTTTTTAAACAAAATGGCGGATGAAGCTGGCCAACGAACTCGGCCGAGACATTGGTATGTACTATGTACTAGTGATGGGCGATTTCGATTTTTTTAATCGATTTAATCGATACTATGGCCAACTCGATTTAATCGATACTATAAATTTTTTAATCGATGTCTCTAAAGGTCATATCATTTTCATTTTCCTTCAAAAATTTAAGGTCAAGTAGTTGCATGTCCAATCCCAAAACTTTCTTCTGTCTCATAAATGTTAAAACTTCAAAATTCGCTATCACAGTGTCAAATTTAAATAACCTATACCCATCATGAGGATCCAAAAGTATAGGTTCGTTGAAATATGTGTATTTAAAAAATATATATAAGAATCCCATTTTCCTAACAAATCATTGAATTTCGGCCCACACCCTCTTAGATGTCCGCAATGGAAAATCCCAGTTCAAAGGGCATAAAAGCGACACCTGCTGGGTAGTATACACCCAAGCCTAATAAGGATCTATTTATACGACAGTGTAACAGAATATGAAGTTTGATTAATTCTGTGCATTAGTTTTGAGATATGGGTATCATGAATATCATGAAAAAAGCAGTATAGCAACGCAGCCTATTACATGATTAACACGAAAGACTCAGAAAAAACAACTTACGTCAATGACTAACAGAATATTAAGTTTGATGAAATTCCGTTCATTACTTCTTGAGATGTTATCGCAAACATTGTGTAAACCCTGAAAAACAGTGTTGAATTCAGGGGCTGGTACGGGTGGACCCCCCTCCCCCCCCGGAACATTGAAATGTCCCCTAGGGAGATTTGAGATTTTATGCTTAATGGACGAAAGTCCAATCCTTCCCCCCTCGTAACTCTAGAATGTTCCTCGCCAGAACCATAGAAATCCCCCCCGGAGAAAAATGTCTGAATTCAACACTGTTGATAAAAGCAGCATGGCAGCACAATTTGTTATATCATTTACACAAAAACCTAATCATGGATAACTTATGGCATTGTCTAACAGAATATTAAGTTTGATGAAATTTCGTTCATTAGTTCTTGAGATATTATCCCTAAAATTGTTTAAATCCTGAAAAACGTGTTGAATTCAGGTGGTGGTCCGGGGGGATGACATTCCTCCCCCCGCAACAAAGCATAAAATCTCAAACTTTCTGGGGGGCATTTGAGTGTTTCGGGGGGAGGAGAATGTCACCCCCCCGGGCCACCCCCTGAGTTCAATACGTTTTTGTACATTAAAAATTGATGAAATTTCGTTCATTAGTTCTTGAGATATTATCCCTAAAATTATTTAAATCCTGAAAAACGTTTTGAATTCAGGGGATGGCCCGGGAAGGTAGCATCCCCCCCCCCCGCAACATTCATATGCCCCCCAGAAAGTTTGAGATTTTATGCTTTTTGTACATTAAAATGTACAAAAGTCCAATCCTCTCCCCCTCTGAACTGTCCCTCCCGGAGAAAAATGTCTGAATTCAACTCTGCTGATAAAATCAGCATAGCAACGCCCCCTGTTGGGCGATTTATACCGAAACCTAATAAGCAGCAATTTATGCCAACGTCAAACTGAATGTGGTTTTATGAAAATCCGTGTATTAGTTCTTGAGATAGAGCTATTGCGAAACTCGGGAAAAATGCAGCATAGCAGCGCCACCTGCCGGTAAATTTACATCAAAACCTAATCCTCAACAACTTATGTCAACGTCAAACTGAATCTGAAGTTTGGTGAATATTCGTGCATTAGTTCTTGCGATAGCAATCTTGCGGAAATCATGAAAAATGCAGCACAGCAGCGCCACCTGTTGAGCGATTTTCACCAAAAAGTAATCAGCACCTTTTTATATGAAGGTCTAACTGAATCTAAAGTTTCAACAGATTCCATGCATTAGTTCTTGAAATAGATCGCTCACAATTTTTTTGTCAGAGACAAACAAATAGACAGACTGACAGACAAAAAATTTATAAAAATAGTCAAATCGTATTCCAGACAAGAAGTTCTAACACTATAAATCCTTAGAAACCGGAAGTCGAAAATTTTCACGAAAACAACACTTTATTTTTCTAAAGACAAAAGAAAGCAAGAAAAGATGAACGCATCGATTCTGCCCTTGGATCAGAAACGGTGAATCGATTCAGTTCAGATTCGATGCCGATGTCTTCGGTTTTTGCATGCAAATTTGCATGCAATTTTTAAAATGTCCAATTCTTGTTCTATTTTATTATAAAGCCACATTTTGAAACCTTGACCAAAGATACTTTTGAGGTCGCCCCTCCGACCGTTTGGGGCTTACCTGCTCCCTCGGTGGGGGGGATATTTTTTGTTTCTTCCAAACCATATCGTATAACATATCGTTGGAAAGCTTTTAATGTGATCTTTTATTTTCTGTCTCTAGCCTTCCTTCTTTTTGGTAAGGGTCAATCGTGCTCCAACTTTTGTATTAATATTTTTGACAGTAATTTCAAAGGAATATATATTTATTCTTTCGGATTTACTGTTTTAAAAGCAGAACTGCTGTCAAATTTCGCATAAGAGCCTTTTCCTTTCTAGGTTAAATTGTAATATTTTTAGTTTAGGAGCCAAGTTATTTGGGTTACTAGTTTATTAAGCTGTACTTTTTCAGTTCGTCACCTATATACCCCCCCCCCCCCCCGATCCGAATTTTCTTAATTATGGTCCAATTTCAATGGGACCTTTTTTGACATTCTTTCCGAATCATTTGTTTACCAACTAAACACTGATATTATATCTGCAGCTCTTGGTGAGCACTATTTATGAATGGTAATAACAAATTTCGTCTCTTTTCCATTTTAAACTTATCATTCTTGGTTTAAAGCCACGTGACTCAATGTTCTCGTTAGTTAAGCCGTATTTTCACCCATAAGTTTGTCGAAGTGTTTGTGTAAGTTGTATTATAAAAAATTCAGTCGTTTACAACCAAACTTACTGATTTATGATACTTTGAATTTTATGAAATTTCGGAGCTTTCCGAAACTAAAGGATCCCCTGTATGTTATTAATTTTTTTCAAGGGTGTAGGTATGAAAATACGTGCTAAAATGCTTTAAAACCTTTTTTTTTCAAATAATATATTTAACAATTTAAACAAAGTGATTCCCGAGAATTTTGTACTGTTTTAAAAGGGGACCACATCTTAGAATGTAAGGGGCGTAAAAATTCGAAACTTGGACAGGGCGATGGAAAAAAAAAAAAAAAAAAAAATCCCCTTTCACAAATTCGAAAAAATATTATCTTAATTACAAGCTGAAATATTAATTATTATTTCACTAATTGGTTTATTTCTATTAAATGCTTTTTTTTTAAAGGCAGTCACGTGATTTTTTATAGCAGCATTAACGTTTTCTACCGTTTAGCGTGCGGTTCTTTGACGGCGGGCTGAGATAATTACTACTTTTTCAATATCAAAAATTTTATAAGTGTTCATACCACTATTTTCGAATAGTAATTTCACAAATATCTTGAATTCTACTCCCCCCCAATGAACTACCACCCCCTAGACTAATGTATCTTCGGATAGGTTGTATAAAGGAGTTTCGTTTAGATACACTTTTGTTTTGAATAGACTGCGCTCCCTGGTGGTGGAATATAGAACTAACAGACCGCAATTTAAAGTAGAAAATCTAACAAGGCGATCTGTTCGAAACTTTAAAGATAGTTTATAACACATAAGAAAAAGTTTAAAAAAGAATGGTGCGAAAATTTCGGGAGGAGGGGAGGGGGGGGGGGAGGCCGCTAGAATTTTTTTTAAACCTTAGCGTTCCTTACCGTTTTAGGTGGGGTTTTTTGAAGGAGTCCTGAGATAAATGCTACTTATTAAATATAAAAAAGTCAAAAGTTTAGTTACCACTATTTCCGAATAGTAATTTCGGCAAATAGCTTAAATTTTTTATCAAGATTGCCACACTCTTGAGTAATATATCTACTGATAGGTTGTTTAACGGAGTTTCGTTCACAGTTTTGTTAGGAATAGAGTGCGCACCCTGGTGGTGGAATCTGGAACGAACATAACGCGATTTTGTTAAAATTAGGAAGTCTGACAATGCGATCTGTTTTAAGCTTTAAGATTGTTTATAATACATGATAAAAAATTATAAAAAAGAATGGCGCGTCACATTTCGGGGGGGGGGTAGAGGGGAGGGGCAGAACAAAATTAGAAAATATAACAGGGCGATTTGTTTGAAATTTTAAGATAGTTTATAACACATAATAAAAAATTTTTAAATGATGAATGTCAAAAATTGGTGGTGGGGGGGGGGGGGAGGTGAGCGCGTTTTTCCGACCCGGTGGGCAAAGTGGGGGGGGGGGGGGTACACCTATACGATGCTGTAGGCAGCGGGAACCCGGTTCGCGGTTCGTTCGCTTCGAGATTTCATATTAGGCGGAACCCGCTAGTTACTAGCTATAATGTTAAAGATTTCCAAGCAATATACATGTGCGTTCACTATCCTTCTAAGACAGTAAAATTAGTTGATTTTTATTTCTTCTGAGAAAACTAAATTTTCACGTCTTGCAGCGACGATTTTTTTTTTTTTTTAATTAAAGAACTTTAATAAACTTTGCTAGTTACATTATTAAACTCAAATTGTAAGAATACTAAATCGGTTCTTATGGCAATGTGAATTATGTCCCTGAAAATTTAAATTTTAATTCAGGCTGGAAGAAAATCACAATGATTTAATTACAGGGACAGT
This sequence comes from Maratus speciosus, assembly GCA_963932465.1. Taxonomy (NCBI): domain Eukaryota; kingdom Metazoa; phylum Arthropoda; class Arachnida; order Araneae; family Salticidae; genus Maratus; species Maratus speciosus. Next base: position 287,158,097 of record OZ010800.1, on the reverse strand, counting down.
CAAAAGTTTTCCGTTACATTACGGCCAATGGAAAAAATTATTTCAAGTGCATTTTAAGGATGTTACAGACTTTCGAACAGAATGAAATTGATATGCACTTATGAAGTGCACTGTTATAGTACGAGCGCACCACATTTGCCACGTTTGACGCGCAATTTCCAACTTGTATTTAACCGAGACCTTTCTTAAAAAATAAATTTAAATAAAATCTAAATTACAATATTAGTAAAATTACATCTTAAAGCTAATAATTTAAAAGTTAAAAACTTTATTATTTGACTCAAAGGTCTGTAATAGCTTACGACTGGGCCCCTGACTTTGTCTACCCTCTAAATGTGAGGTATGGGAGGTGGTCGCTACGGCTCTGCTGATTCGCTAAGTTTTGAAATTAATATTTTTGAGCTTATCTGTGCGAATCTGTGACTATCGAAATATCGATTCAAGTATCGATTCTAGAATTTGGGAATCGATTCTTATTGTGATCGATTCAGTTTTATACGATGTCGATTTTAATCGATTCCTGAATTTTCCAGAATCGCCCATCACTACTATGTACACACCGAATTACATCGAAATCGGTTCATAAATACGCCTTTTATTGCGTGACAAAATTCAGGACGTTTCAAAATGTCAGCCACGCTAGAAATTCAAAATGCTATAACTCAGCCATTTTTTAAGATATAGACGAAACAAAAACTGCTCCGGAATCTTTGTATAAAGATCAATTACATAAGGAAAAAATATTTTTCCATTTTTAATTTTTTGCTACCACATTTCAAATTTTAAAATTTTTTAAAAATTTTAAATGGCCGCCATTTTGAAACAAAATGGCGGATGAAGCTGGCCAACGAACTCGGTCGAGACATTGGTATGTACTATGTACACACCGAATTACATCGAAATCGGTTCATAATTACGAGAGTTACAGTGTGACATAGGTCAGATATATATATATATATATATATATCAATTTTGAACGGAGGGTGGTTTCGGGGTCTGGGGGTCATGATCGATGAAAATATACCAAAATTTTTTGAAATCGCTTTCCTCCGAACGCCTGCAATAGGTAGCTTTTTGTAATGAAAGCTACCTAACATGGCAGTGATCAAAATATGAACATGGAGAAAAAACCATTTAACGCGTTGAATGCCATGTCAGTCACAGGTGACTGACCCTGATCTTTCCATTTAGGCCGCGTCAGTCATCGGTAACTGACACTTATAGATTCTGTAACGGGAGTCTTACTTCGTGGCCTAAACGGAAAGACAGACAAAATAGACTTGGCATTCAACGTGTTAAAGTTTTAATTTGCGTGGGTAATTGAGCTGGGTGTATTAACAAAATTTACAATATCTGGCGATATAATTGCCGTATGGGTAAAAATGAGGTGTCAAAATATTCACAATTAAACAGGCTTTCATTTAATAATTTAAAAAAATTATCGATTTTTGACTAATTTTTATGTAAACTATCCCCTTAAAAGAAGAATCCTGTAAAATTGTAAAAAAAATCCCTAAGGTAAAAAAAAAAAAAAAAAAAAAAAAAAAAAAAAAAAAATGAGAATTTTAAAATTTGGTTTGAAGATGTTTTGAATTTGCTTGCGATTGCATCTTTGACGTTTTATTGAAATCAAGGTTTCGAACCGGAATCAAGCCCCCCATCCCCCACAAAAAACGTTATTTCTAGCCATATGAAAAGCGAAGAAACTGGAACCGAACAGAAATATTTTACACATTATTATTGGTAGAGATATCATAAGAATTGAAAATTGTATAACAGAGTGAAAAAGTGCTCGGTCCGGAAGTCGAACCAAGGACCTTTGACTTAAATTGTCAACGCTCTGCCTATTGAGCTACCTGGACCGACAACCGGCACAATTCACTCAGGTAACCTTATTGGCAATCTCTGGTTTGCCATGTAGACAACTCAACAGAATAAACCACAGGTAATGAAACTCCATTAAACGGTTTAGACGTAGAGTACACTTTATTATTTTTAACTCAATCATACTGATTGGTAGAGGTATCGTACGAATCGAAAATTTTGCAACTGACTAGGGAACCACTTTTGGTGCCGCTCGCACCTAGCATTGAGACCTGGTGCATTTTAAAGGCCTATATTACGAAGTTTGAGAATCGATAAAATTTTTCTCTTAAAATAATATTTCTTGATTTTACAGCAGCATAACTTTCAGAAAACGCAATTTCCCAGACCACTTATCAGACTATTAACATTGGAGTTTTTAAAGAAAAGCATTTAAAAATAAAAATTAGTTAATAATAAGTATAAAATATTTAAAAAAAGGTTAAAAATTCCTTCAAGAACCCACGAATTTGATTTTGAAAAATTGCAACATTATATTCGCATTTTTGGCGGGTGAAAAGTTGGCGTCTTTTTTCAAACGTAGAGCTTACCGGCAACCCTAGCCAAATGGCATAGCTGTTTGTCTTGTGTGAGGAGTGGTTTGGACTTCAGTAGAAATTGTATTGCCCGACCTAATTAGCCGCAGTAATTTTTCTAAATTGCGTAAAAATATTAATTTACTTTATGATTACTTTTACCAAAGGACCATTTAATACAACAACGTTTCATCGTAACTTTATTTCATTCGAGTTCAAAAGAAAATAGTTTGCTTACTTTGTATTTCACTAAAAAATAGTTTTCAGTGATGTTGAAAGCTTTCACAGAAATATATTTACTATTTATATATTTATCGTCTGCATAGTAAAAAAAAAAAAAGACAGAAAAAACCTAATTCTTGTTTTTTATGCTATCAATTATCAAACAAACCGCAATCTCCTATAATTCTAATATGTACTATACATTTACTCCCCGGATAAAGCGGGCGGGGAAAATGTAGCGCCATATTTGGCAACTTAACTCACTTTCGGCGTGAATTAAACAAATAAAAATGTAATAATAAAACAATTAAAAGTATAAAAAGGAATATAAAATGTGATTTTAACAGAGAACTTTTATCGCTTCTGTAACTTTTATGTATAGGGCTACAAAATTCACCAGGTCTCGATGCTAGGTGCGAGCAGCACCAAAAGTGTTCCCTTGTGAGTGAAAATGTGTTCGGTCCAGGAGTCGAACCAAGGACCATTGGCTTAAATTGTCAATGCTCTGCCTGACGAGCTACCTGTACACGACAACCGGCACATTTCACTCAGATAACATTATTGGCAATAGCATCTGGTCTGGAATGTAGCCAGCTCAACAGAATATACCTCAGGTAATTTAAACTCCATTAAACGATTAATACTTAGATACACTTTATTATTTTTAACTCAATCATGCTGATTGGTAAAGATATGAAGTGGAAATTTTCCGGCTATATTCTCTTGAATTGTCTGCATGGCAGATCTGATGCCATTGCCAATAAGGTTATCTGGGTGAATCATGTCGGACGGTTGTCGGTACAGGTAGCTCAATAGTCAGAGCGTTGGGAATTTAAGACAAAGGTCTTGAGTTCAACTTCAGGTCTAGACACTTTTTCAATCAGTCCGAAATTTTTTCAATTCGTACGAAATATTTTATTTTTACTGAATCGGGACAAAAAAATATTACAGTTAGATACTTTGGTCCATGATTTCCGGTAAGCACCCACGTATATTTTACAACACAAAAAATTTAAAGATTAAGAGAAGAATTTAAAGAAAACAACTACGTTAATGTTAGATTTTAATTACGCACCAAAGGTGTTAAGATTAATAAGTATACTTGTTAATGTTTTAATTACATTCATGCTGAATTCTCCATACTTGCATTCACACATACGTAAATTTACATTATTCTTGCATTCTCTCTCTCTCTCTCTTTTTTTTTTTTTTTTTTTTTTTTTTTGTCTTACTTAATCGACGATTTGGGCGATTAAATAAATCAATATCCAATATTTACTATAAAATTTTAGTGGTAAGAAAAAAGCGTAAAAATTGGAAGCTATAAGTAATATATTCTCCTCCACATTACAATAGTGGTATATGCAATGGATACTAACATAAAACAACCTGCTTTTTAAAAAATGAAAATTATAGTGATTAATGAAGAATCTTCCATGATCTTGATTCAACCAAAACTTAATAAATCTATTAGGCCAAAGCAAAAGTTGTTAAATTTTACTTTTTAATTGGGATGAATAGCATGTAAAAATGGATGCTAACTTTTACGCTTTTCTACTACCACTAAATTTTAATAAAATTTTTTGCCTTACTTAATCGGCGATACTTACTATAAAATACCATATTTACTTAAACTGATTACTTACTATAAAATTTTAGTGTGAGAAAATACGCGTAAAAGTTGTCAACTGTGAGTAATATATTATTCTCCACATTACAACAATGGCATAAGAATGAATATTTCCATGATCGGAGTGCTATTATTAAAAGTGACGCTAAGTTTTTTACGGCGGCGGCGACGGAAAATAACAAGTTGGAAATTGCACGTCAAATGTTGCAAATGAGGTGCGTTCGTACTATATCTAGTTTTATAAATATTTTTTGCACCGCATATTGTAATGAATGTATATTTTAGTGCACTTAAACAAGTGTATATCAATTTCATTCTGTTCGAAAGGCTGTAACATCATTCAAATGCACTTGAGATTTTTTTTCCCATTGGTCGTAATGTAACGGAAAACTTTTGACTGTCCCTGTAATTAAACTATACATCCGATTTTCATAAAATTTGAAATGCCTCGACAAAATATTGCAACAATTATACATTTAAATTTTCAGACCCGGTTTAGTAGTTTTTGCTCTGTTATATGCGGACAGACAGACAGACGGACGGACTGAACGATGACTATAGGTGCTACGTATTTATCTAATTAAGAACGCACCTAAAAAGCAACTTTGGCCCTTAACAAAGTGAAAGTCACAAAATCAATAGTTCTTGAACTTTCTCTTCGTTGATTAAGGGAACATTAATTTGTCACGTGTTAATTATGGAACTTTATGAGGAATCGATTGACAATCCGTCAAGTATGACAGATAAAAAAAAAATTAAATTAAATTTATCAAAAAAAATGTGCTTTTACACTTTTGGAAAAAGAAATAGAAAGTATAGAAATATAGAGTGGTCATAAAAAAAACGTCCCCAATGTAGGAATCCCTAGCGACCTAACCACTCAACCAATCGAAAAGAAATTTTAGATATACTTATTTGAAGGTATGCGCTCGAGATCGAGATGATTAAAACTTAGAGGAGGAATTGAATAGAGAACGAATCCCTTTGTTATATCCAGGGCCGTGCAAAACGGGGGGCGAAGGGGGCTGTCGCCTCGGGCGCGGAAATTAAGGGGCGCCAAATTTATACCACAAACCTGGTTTCTGATTCTTTTATATATATATATATATATATATATATTTATTTATTTACAGATTGGGAATTTTTTCTCAATGAAAGTACGTTCATTTTTCGTTTCAAAGTTATCGTATTGTCCTTTAGTCTACACCCAAATACAAATTTATGAATCAGGACGTCTTTCTTTTTAAAACTTGTTTTAGGCCTTTGTCTTGATCTCTTTCGCTAACCTTCTCTTTTCTGCGTCTGTAATTTTTTTCTGTGCTTGTGACAATAACATCGATTCTCAAAATAGCATAGAATTTTTCTTCTGGGGACACAAAAGGGTTGCAAACTGTTATACTTTACTGCTAGATACATATTTTCTACATCCATATTCAGATTGCATTTGCCAAAATATAAGTGCAATTTCCTCTTATGTTATTTAGTTGTTTGGAGTTTCTAAATTAAAATTAAACATAAAGTTCCAAAATAAATGCAAAATATGTATTCAATAAAATTTATTTCTGTTTTTACACTTTTCAGTTTTGTGGTACATCTCACAAAGAAAAAGTGTGTATATGTTGGGAGCGGGGGGGGGGGGGGGGAAGCGCAAATTGAAACTTTGCCCCGGGCGCAGTTTTCTCTTCGCACGGTGCTGGTTATTTCCGCCGAACCGTGAAGCAGTCTCATCCGTGTCCGAGATCTCATCGCCAAAAGGGTGTCGTTTTTTGGCGGTGATCCCTTTCTTGGCAATTTTCTGTTTTCATTCTCGTGATAAAAGGAACGCTTCAAAACGAACGCATTCAAAATAGGTCTTGGTGGGTGCGGGAAAAACCGGTTTAGTGCGCATTCTCCCCACCATCACGTGATGGTGGGAAGCATGATATGTGCTTCAAGAAAGGGTTGCTATTTCTACGTCCAGTTATATTAGAAGTCTACTCAGAGTAAAGATAAGAAGTAGAGGCCGAATCCCATTGTTATTTTGGTCAGAACTTGAGGCACACATGTTTCTGCTTTCATCGCCAAAAGGTTGTCTTTTTTGGCGGTGATCACACTATTGGCAACTGTCGGATTTGATTTATGCGAGAGAAACGCCCGACGCAAGAAAGTTTCGGCGGGAACCAGGGGAGAAAAACCGGTTTGGCGCGTTTTCTCTGCCCACCATCACGTGACGGTGGGTAGTGATCCCGGCGTCAGGAAAGGGTTGCTATTTCTGAGTCCAGTTATATGAGAAGTCTATGGAAGTCTATGATTTAAAACAATAGAGTTCTCACGGTTACGGTTACAAGGAAACGATTTCGAAAATTTCGAACGACAACGCTCATTTTTTTCATGCGCAAATTCATCAGCCCATTGAAAAATCATAAATGGCGTTGGAATGATACACGTGCGATGAAAATTGCCCGCGTAAGATACTTGCAAAAAAGACCATTGCGAGGAACGAAGAAGTGGCTTCAAGACATGTGTTTCAGCAGACGATTTTTTTTTCACTTGTGAACAGAGTAATGTTGTAAGATTTGTTTCAAAATGTGTTTTTGAGTTGTGTTTGTGTACACCTAGTGAAAATAAAAATATAGTCATTTGTTTTAGAGTGCTGAATATTACGTTACATAGAAACTGATTAGAATTGAGTGCCACGATATTACACCGGCAATTTTAGTCATACGTGTATCGTTCCGACGCCATTTATGGTTTTTCAATGCGCTGATGAGTTTGCGCAGAAAAAAAGGGTGTTGCCATTCGAAAATTTCGAAATTTTTTCACTGTAACCGTAACCGCGGGTGATCTGTTGTTTTAAATCATCACGATCTCGAGCGCATGCCTTCAAATAACTAAATCTGAAATTTCCTTTCGGTTGGTTGAGTGGTGAGTGGTTAGGTCTCTAGGGGTACATATATCGGGGAAGTTTTTTTATGACCACCCTGTACATGTTATGAATATATTAAAAAAAATAATATATACCGAAAGGCGGCCGCAGAAAGTTCTACATCATCCAACAACCGGGAGAAAAAGGTATATTCACTCTTCCTTGTTTTTAAGGATTCAGCTCAAACACATGAAACTAAAATGCGTGGAGCCCGATTATAAAAGATTTCTAGTTTTCATCAATACTGAATTTGAATGGGAATTTCAAAAACTTAGCAGAACGTTCACGGATATACTTTTGTTTTAAGTGTACGGGATTAGCAACAATGAAAATGAATTTACAAAAAAAAAAAAAAACACATTTGCTAAAACTTATAAATTATGCCCGTTTATGGAGGAAGAAATCTTCTGTTTCAAAATGGCAGCCACCCTAGAATTTCAAATTGCCCTACTCATCCATTTTTTAAGATAAAAATTAAGCCAAAAAATGCTCTTGAATCATTCTATCAAGAGCTAACGATTATGCAAGAAATAAAGTTGCATTTATAATTTTTTGTATGTATGTATTTTTTAGTTTGAAATCTTTAAGGGGCCGCCATTTTGAAACAAGATGGCGATCAAGATGTCTAACGAATTTGTTCGAGATCTTAATAAATCCTTAACATATGCTCAATCACATCCAAATCAGTTTATAAACACGAGTGCAACTGCATGACAATTATTCTATTTATATAGTATTACTAAATAATAAATAAATATATTTACTAAATAATAAGATGAAAGGGATAATAATTAAAATCCTTTTAAAATTTAAATTAAATTACAAAAAATATAAATTAAAATTCTTAAATTCGTTTTCCTAACTTTAAATCTTATATTCTGAAATCCGTTTTACCCCTTGTAACTTTATTCCCCAGCATTATATTTATTACGTTCTTCATCAAAGTAAGAGAGTAACTTAAGATAGAAAATGCTGACGATTAAACAATTCCCCTTCGTTTGTGGTTAAAGCCTTGAACGCCAGAGATCCCGGGAATTGTGCGGGTCTTGACTATGGATCAATCAAAAATTTACCCATTAAACTAAATGTTCCTCCGAATTTATACCTTCATCCCTGCTGGAAAATATTACAAGCCTTAACATATTAGCAAGAACGCGCACGAAAAAGATTAGATTTTGCCTATTCGAGGCGTATGCAACCAACGAGCAAGGACCATGTAGGTCTCGAAATTGACGGAAATGGCTCGAGGGAAATCCGATCAAACTTGTGAAGGTAATCGTAAGATGCAGCAAGGAAATAAACGAGTTCGGTTCACAAAGAGAGAGTCAAATTCTATTCCCCCATTAATCTCCCAGTTATTCCTTACATTGATAGATATAGTTATTGCTCTAATGCACATGAGCTGAATTTAAATATATATGAAATATATTTAACTTTTAAAACGACGAAAACAACTATTTGTAACTGGCTGAAGTAGGATGACTGAAAAGTCCTGCTTTGTTTTTTATACGATTTAAGTGGGAAAAAATTTGGGAGTAGGTCGCCCACATTTTATGGCTTTTCTCAATGCCAATTGGACCGAAAAATGGAATTTCCAATAAAGACAAAATAATATCGTTACTTGTTTTTCTTCCAGCTAAATCCATTTTGCATTGGTTCACAGAAGCCCCCATTACACGAAAATATTCATATGCAATGCTAAGAACAAAAAAATCAGCGTGAAAACCAATCTTTGTGTGTGTATGACGGAGATGGCTATAGTCCAAGGGCCGATAGCAGAAAAACCTATGTTATCAAGCACAAGAAAAAAACCCTTTATTTTATGGAAGAGTAGAAGTAGGGGAATCTAATGATCCATGTCTGCCGAAAGTGAAGTGGTGCATAAGCCAAAAATTAATACCACCAGTGGTTGACTCATAGGTTTATCATTGTGTTTGTTCTGCAAACAAAGGCATGGAAACATGAAGGATAGCTGTAGGACAAACACAATGATAAACTTACGAGTCAACCACTGGTGGTATTAACTTTTGGCTTATGCACCACTTCACTTCCGTCAGATATGGATCATTAGAATCCCCTACTTCTAATCTCCCATAAAATAAAGGTTTTTTTTCTTGTGCTTGATAACATGGGTTATTGTGCTGCCGGCTCTTGGACTACTAGAAATATCTACCGCACGTTTAAGTACGCGAAAATTTGGGTGAGGGTAGTTCAAGGCAGATCCTGATGCACATGAGGCTCAGATTTCTTATTTTTGGGTCGATAATTATTCTTAAGGGCCCTTTTCACTCAGAAAATATTTCGCATTTCTCCCAGAGAGATGCTAGCTGCTTACCCCCCCCCCCCCGGATCTGTCAATGGGTGGTTACTGTTAATTGGCGTGAAATCCATCCCTGTCAGGTGACAAAATTTATAACCTCGGCGGTAGGGGGAGTTTTTTTGGACAGTTCAGGAAATGACTTTTATATTCTTTTTCAGCTTTATTGGAAACACATCGAATGACTTTTTTGACTTGTTTTATTTTATTATAATTTAAAAGTTTGCGCGTTATATACATGTTTTATATACAGTTACCAAAGAAAAATTCATGCGTGAAAAAATGTTTCACAGCATTCACATAATTTTTTGTGGTTATACACTCATTGCCATAAAAATTTGCGCACCAAGAAAAAGACGTCCAAATGAAACGAAATTTTACACGCGTAAGTACTACTGTGATATAAGTAAGTGAGTAGAAAACCAAAGAAAAAGGATCATTTATTGCAGAAAAAAGTACAAATGAACGGAAATTTTAGTACTCTGTTGGACCCCCTCTAGCGCGAATGCACGATGCGATACGAGTAGGCATTGAGGCATACAAGTTCCGTATGATGTCCTGAGACATCTCGTTCCACAGTTGCTGTAAACGCGTCTCGAGTTCAACCAAACTCGTAGTGTGTCCAGCTTGCCGTCCCAAATGATCCTAGATATGCTCGATTGGTGACAAATCTGGGGATCGATCAGGCCAGGGAAGGGTGATAATGTGGCGGAGGCAGGCTTGTGACATCTTTGCTGTGTGTGGCCGAGCATTGTCTTGCTGAAAAATGGTTCCTGGGAGCCTTGCCACGAGTGACAACACATGTGGCTGGAGGATGTCCTGGACTTACCGCTGGACTGTCAAGCTGTCATTGTGCCACGGATCAATATTAGGGGTGACCGTGTATCATAAGCAATGGCACCCTATACCATCACACCAGCTGTGGGAGCGGTGTGTCGCTGTAAAGCGAATGCAGGATTGAGGCGTTCACCACGGGGCCTCCACACACGAACACGATTGTCATATCTGCTCAAATTGAATCTAGACTCGTCGCTGAAGACGTCCTGGTTCCATTCCGTTGCAGTCCAATCCCGTCGTGCGCGACATCACTCCAAACGGAGGCGTCGGAGGGTGGTTGTCATTGGCTGCACACGTAATGGGCGCCGCGATACCAGATGTCCTTCAGCCAGACGCCTTGCGATGGTTCGGGAAGACACAGCGGTCCATAGTAAAGGTGCTGCCTGTGTCTGGATAGCGGCCAATGAGGCAGTTGGCTCTACGCGTGCGTTTCGTATGATGTGACGGTCTTCTCGACGACTTGTCTGTCGGGGGCGTCTCGAGCCTGGTCGTCGTGTAAATGACGTCTCTTCAGTCCACTGGTCCCAACACCTCCTCACAGTAAAATCAGAACGGCCTACTTGACGAGCTACTCGCCGAGCTGACCACCCAGCTTCCATCATCCCGATGATTCTTCCCCTCTCGAACTCTGACAGCTGCTCATATTGTCTTCGATGGGTGCGTAACGGCATGTCTACCTCAGCGTTTCCTTTACAAAAGAAAGGGTACACTCAGACAAGTTCTGCTTACCAGTTTTATACTCCAAGGAGGACGAAGTTCAACGCCCTCTAGTGGCATTACGGAACGCGCAATCACGCTGCATTTTTAATCATTTGCATATCTGCCTGATATGTACCTTCATGCCAAGTTTCGTTACGATCTCACAATTATTTCTTGGTGCGCAAGTTTTTATGGCAATGAGTGTATATAGATTTGCAAAATTATAAAATGGCAAATAATTATATCATGCATGAATGATTGTAATTTATTATTTTTTTAGCGTGGCTTTTAATTTAATTTTTAAAAAATTTGTAGTGATTTTCACTTACGATTGAAGACGTTTATATCACAAAATATCAGTTAGTATAGTACTATTTGCAATAGCATTTTAAACAAGAAAAAAAATTATCAGATATGTATACATTTAAAAATCTTTTCAAATTTTATAAGTAAACCTATATTGTTTATAATTGTTGAAGCAATTCACAGACATGTTTTCAATCATTATCTTTATATTCTTTATGTCGAAAATCGAATTTATAAAAATCGAATTACTCGAAATTGTATATTGACCATTTAAATTCATTTTATTTTTTTATAAATAATTTATAATCTAATAACCTCGTTGTATGTATTTTCAAAAATAATTTTTACCATGCAACTTATCTTTTGTATTTTTAATATTTAAAAATACATTTAATTCGTTACGTCAGTAACAATATTGCGAACCTTTAAAGTTTCATGATATTTTTTGAACACTTTAATAAAGATTGTAATCCTTTACAGTAACGATTAAATGAATATATGAATCAGTTTTAAATGAAAGTCCTTGATGGTAGAAAAAAGTATACTGTACATCTGTTAGTCTGTTAAAATAATTTAATTTTTATTGTACCAGATTATCTCCTTTATTAAAATTTGCAAAGACGACTAGCAATTGAAAACTTTAAAGATCGGCAATATATATTAGGTAGCTTTCTTTACAAAAAGCTACCTATTGCAGCCGTTCGGAGGAAAGCGATTTCAAAAAATTGTGGTATATTTTCATCGATCATGACCCCCAGACCCCGAAACCGCCCTCCGTTCAAAATTGATATATATATATATATATATATATATATATATATCTGACCTATGTCACACTGTAACTCTCGTATTTATGAACCGATTTGGATGTAATTCGGTGTGTACATAGTACATACCAATGTCTCGACCGAGTTCGTTGGCCAGCTTCATTCGCCATTTTGTTTCAAAATGGCGGCCACTTAAAAATTTTAAAAAAATTTAAAATTTGAAATGTGGTACCAAAAAATTGTAAATGGAAAAATATTTTTTTCTTATGTATTTGACCTTTATACAAAGACTCCGTAGCAGTTTTTATTTCGTCTATATCTTAAAAAACGGCTGAGTTAAAGCATTTTGAATTTCTAGCGAAGCTGACATTTTGAAACGTCCTGAATTTTGTCACGCGATAAAAGGCGTATTTATGAACCGATTTGGATGTAACTTCGTTTATACATAGTACAGATCAATGTCTCGACCGAGTTAGTTGGCCAGCTTCATCCGCCATTTTGTTTAAAAATGGCGGCCATTTAAAATTTTAAGAAAAATTTAAATTTGAAATGTGGTACCAAAACATTGAAAATTGAAAAAATATTTTTTTCTTATGTGTTTGACCTAGATAAAAAGATTCGGGAGCAGTTTTTGTTTCGTCTATATCTTAAAAAATGGCTGAGTTATAGCATTTTGAATTTCTAGTGTGGCTGACATTTTGAAACGCCCTGATTTTTGCCACGTGATAACAGACGTATTTATGAACCGATTTGGACGTACCTTGGTGTGTACATAGTACATACAAATAACTCAACCGAGTTCGGTGGCCAGCTTCATCCGCCATCTTGTTTCAAAATGGCGGCCATTTAAAAAACTTTTATAAAATTAAATTTAAAATGAGATACCAAAAAATTGGAAAATGAAAAAGAGTTTTTTCGTATGTGTTTGACCTTAATACAAAGATTCCGGAACAGGTTTTGTTTCGTCTATATCTAAAAAAATGGCTGAGTTATAACATTTTGAATTCCTATTGTGGCTGACATTTTAAAACGACCTGATTTCTGTCACGCGATAACAGGCGTATTTATGAACCGATTTGAATGTAACTTGGTCTGTACATAGTACATACCAATGTCTCGACCGAATTCGATGGCCAGCTTCATTCGCCATCTTGTTTCAAAAGGGTTGCCATTTAAAAAAAAAATGTAATTTAAAATTTAAAAAATGAGGTATTAAAAATTGGAAAATGAAAAAGATTTTTTTTATGTGTTTGGCCTTGATACAAAGATTCTGGAGCAGTTTTTGTTTCTGAAAATTTGTTCTTTTGTTTATATCTTAAAAAGTGGTTGAATTATAGCACTTTGAATTTCTAGCATGGCTAACACTATGAAACGATCTTGTATTTGTCTCGCGATACCACACGTATTCGCCTATTTCGATGGAAGAAGGCATGTGGATAGTATACATCAATATCTCAACCAAGTTCGCTGGCCAGCTTCATCAGCCATCTTGTTTCAAAATGGCGGCCATTAAATTAAAAAAAGTATATATTTAAAGTGAGGTGCAAAAAAATTAGAAATTGAAAAAGGTTTCTTTCTTAAGATTTGACCTTGATATAAGGATTCAGGAGCATTTTTTGCTTGTCTTTATCTTAAAAAATGGCTTAGATATAGCAGTTTCAATTTCTAACGTGGGTGACATTTTGAAAAATCTGATTTTTTGCCTGCGACAGCACTCGTATATATCAACCGATTCCGATGTGAGTGAGCATGTGCACAGCATTTACTAAGGTCTCGAGCAAGTTCACTGGTTAGCCTCATCCACCATGTTGTCTTAAAATGGCAGGCACTTTAAGAAATCGCCGAATTTGGCAGCCAAATATAAGTTACTTGAAATAAAAGCAGCTTGGATAAAGCTGACTAATTTCGCGAAATTCTCATTCATAATGATTTAGTATTGATAAAAATTTGTATTGAATCTCCTACATTCGGTTTCCACTTAATTGAGCTTCGTGTGTTTGAATAATATAAGTTGGCTTTTTAAAAATAAGGAATATGAAAGCTACCTCTTCCTCCCGGCACTGGCCGGAAGGACTTTTTTTTTATTTAATAAGTTAAATATCTTTTAAAATAAATATTATTTCTCAAAATATAATTAGCAAATCTCATGATCGTTTCCAATTTTACAACTTTACAATATTAGCTATAAATTTTTAATATTTTTATCGAAATTTTGTGTATTTTGCATGTTTTACGTACAAAATTTTTTTGCAGCTGGTCGTTAGTTGATCATTAAAGATTATCTAAAAACCAATTGAACTGCTAATAACGCAGCAAGCAGTTCATTAGTCGATTTTTTGCATCATTGGATTTATACATTTGAAATTACTTTTATTTGTTTAGATATTCATATAAAAAAGAAAATGCTACCAATATAAACGACAAGAAAATTGCACAGGAATGATTTCACGTTTATTACAGAATGATTATTTACAAAAGATAAAATATGTATTATTTCTATTGAATTAAATGCAGATAAAATACAATAATCATACAACAACAAGTGACAGTACACCAAGAAAAAACAATTACTGAATACTGAAACGTAATTCAGCCTTTCACATCGAAGGAGCAAAGAATTATAAATAAATCATGCTACATTTATAGAAAAAATTATAACATAATGCAAGTAATAAACTAGTATATATCATTTATAATTTGGAAACCTCTATACGTATTTTCAATAATATGATAATATTTTAAATATTTTAATTAATAAGCAATATTTTATTATAAGAATATGCATATGCTAATGTGCTATTCCCCCCTTCTTTTGGCCCTTTCAAAATATCTTGTTGACTGACTGAAACCAATTAATACGCATGCAAGAAGTAATAACTATAATGAAACGAGTCTCAAAAGGATTGAAACATGCTTTAATTCTTCTAAATATTAGAGATACGTAGCTTAAGTAAATTGAAAAGTGTTCAAAGTAAGATGGAAGTTAAAATTATTTTGTATGAAATAGTCCTGATATTAATTTTTTAAAAGTTGCACATTTTAAATATTTATACGGTTTCTATCACAGATGCAGAATTAGTCAGTATTTTTTTTATATATTCGTGTTTGATGTCAGGAGAAAGTATAAAGAGCTTTGAGTAACTTCTTGAATTACTATCTTGTAAAAAAATGAGTATACAGAGTAATTATTAATATGCAACTTGGTGCAATATAATAGAAATTTTAAAACAGCGTTAAAAACGCCAGAATAGATAAACTCTGGGGAGACTAGTTTCGGTAGCCTTTAGGGTACCGTCTTTAGTGCCAAGAGGACGATACCAGGGCCCCGAATAGCAAGTTTCTGTGCCCAGGGCTCTTTCAATTTTTTGTGCCCCTTTAGATTGGTTGATTTACTGATACTTTTTTTTTTTTTTTTTTTACATATTACACACTTATTCAAAAAATGTCAACTCAAAAAATTAAGTTTTCCGGAAAATTAGAAAACGGTTCCATGAGTAAAAATAAAATATTTTTCTATTATTTATTGAAATGTGCTTTTAACCATATATTGAGATGTATTTTTGTTGGTTCATCATATTAATATCTCAAATATAACATTTTTTCACAATTGTGATTTTGTTAACCCTCCGTACTGTTGTGGAAAAGGGCAAAATTGTAATGTTGTTTTCTCTGCATTTTGATTTAAATGCTAAAAAAAATTATTCTTTGAACATTTTATAAAAAAACTTAATAACGAATATGAATGCAATCCTTGGAAGTATTAATCATTTTTCAATGTATTAAAAATACATTAAATCAATAGAATTATATTACTTTAAATATTGCTTGTATTGCAGTGAAACGTGGAGCTTAGTGAACGTATTAACACGGGCTTGTCAGTGAGGGGTTAATAGAAATTTAGATGAAATTGTAAAAAAATTTGTGCCCCTCAGAAATTTCATTCCCAGGGCATGGGCCCCGGGTGCCCGTGCGATAGTCAGGGCCTGGACGGTACGCTAAAGGTTATCGAAAATAATCTGCTCAAAGTTTACCTATTCTGGCGTTCTAAACGTTGTTTTAAAATGTATAAAGCATACGCAGAGTGCTTAAACACAAAGATAGAAATACACCTTACTTTTTTATCTGTTGGAGATACGCAGGCAATGTTACTTGCAAAAGTGTTCAAATAAGGTAGGAATCAAAATAGGTCATTATAAGACTATGTGGATGCCGTTATTTTTCAAGAAGTTATTCAAAGTTAGATCTTCTGTGTTATATTAGAAAAAAAAATGCTCTGACATGTACGACAGTAAAAATTCCCTTATACTACGACCAAAATTCACGGAGTTATGATACTTTGTATTTGAAAACTTTGAATAACTTCTTGAAGAACAATATATCATATGCATAATCTTGATTTCTACTTTATTTTGAACATTTTTGTAATTTATATTGCCTATATAGATAAAAAAAAAATAAATAAAGCGAGTTTTAATCTTTGCTTTGGGATACTCTGTATGCTCTCCTTTTCACAAGATACTAGTCTAGAAGATAATCAAGTTCTTTATTTTTCTCCTGACGTCAAACACGAATAGCAAGATATAAAATTCAGCATTTGTGATCGGCAGAATAATTATGAGTAAATAGCTGTTATCTTCTATCTTTGGAATTTAAAAAAGTGTTGGGTAACACAATTTATAAAATTATTTTAAGCAAGTTATGTCAATTACTACAACTATTTTAAGTTTACATTTATGATAAAAGAAAACTTTAAATTAAAAAACAGATAAAATTAAACTCTATGTTACGTACAATTAAAAAATCAAGATATGTAGTATATAATTTATTTTAAATAAGTGAAAGCCAAACACAAACATTTTAATTGTGTGTTTCTTCTTCTAATTGACTTATTTGACTGTTTACATCCACCTTTTTCTTCTTTTTTTCATTATGAGCTTCTATTGCTTTTAAAATATAGAGTGGATCTCTAATAGGCATTGATCTTGTATGGCGTGGATCAATTATTTCTGTTAAAAGACAATCAAAATAAAAACCTTTTAACTCCTTTTCCATTTCTTTCTCCCAGAAAGTATCATCCCTGTATATTTTTTCAACTTTAATTTCTTTCGGTGTCCAAAGGACAAAAAGACAGCATTCCTTTTTTGTGATATGCAATTGCCCTTGCACCTGGAAGTAATACTTATGCTTTTCATTTATTTCTGTTATTCAGTTAGTCCTTGACATGAATGAGGTTTTAAACATTTTAGCGTAAATTGCTCAACAGGTGGCGCTGCTGTGCTGCATTTTTTGTGATTTCCGCAATGGCTCTATCTCAAGAACTAATGCTTGGATTTTCAACAAACTTCAGATTCCGGTATACCTTGATATGAATTAGTGGTGTTTATGTTTTGGTGCAAATTGCTCAACAGGTGGCGCTGCTATGCTGCATTTTTCAGAATTTCCCCTATAGCTCTATCTCAATAACTAATGCACGAATTTTCATCAAACTTCAAATTCAGATTTACTTTGGTATGAATGGGTGCTAAATTGGTGTAATTTATTGTACTATTTAAATGATTTAATTGACGTGATTTATATCGAAGAAAGTTTTGTGATGAACACAACATACTAGTTTCATATTAGAAAATATCCTGGATTACAGTATTTTTTTTTCTCAGCTGGTTGTTAGTTGCTCATGAAAGATTATCCGAAAACTAATTTAACTGCTAATACTTTGGATAGATTTTGCTGGAGCATTGGATTTGTGCATTCGAAAGGTCTCTTTTATTTATTTCTCTATTTATTAATACTTTCTTACTATGACTATAAAATGAGAAAATTGAAGGAATATAAAGAACAAGAAAACTGCACATAATTATAAATGTTGAGTTCGGATTAATTTAAAAAAGAATTACTATTGGATTCGAGTCGCGTATAACCTGGCGTGCGTTAGATTTTAGTCTGTGACCCATATTTGTTCTAATTTCGTTGGTCTTGTAAATTTCAAATCTTTTACGTATTTTTTTTCTTTTCTAGTTATCCCTTTGTCTACTGACTGTACTTATAAGTACCATTAAAATAACTTGTTATAAAATTCATTTAATACATCGATTAGTTGCAATACAGTTTAGAATGAGTTATAGATACATTACTTTATCTTAATTATGGGTTACATAAAACAAAAATATTTTTAAAAGGATGATTTCTTTTCCTTTGCATCTTTTCAGATTTCTTGGCGTAGGATGGGGGGGGGGAGGAGGGGCGGGAGGGGGAATTTTTAGGTAGATTTCGTAAGAAATACTACCTATTGCAGTCGTTACCATGGTGCGACTTTTGAAAAATTCCTTCATAACTTTTCATTATAGGACCCCAGGAACCCAAAACCACCCCCACCTAAAAAGTTTATATATATATATATATATATATGTGTGTATGTATGTACTAAATTTTGTCCGCACGATAAAAGTCGCAATTATGCACGAATCATCTTCAAACTCGCCAACAACTTTGAGATGGCTAATATCTCGGCGGGGATTGAAAATGGGCGAAATCGGCCCAAGAGGGTGGAAATGGGGAGGGTTCAAAATTTTGAATACTGTCTTAACATGATTCTGATAAAACCAGCTCTTACACAACAATGGCAGGAATAAAATAAAAGTTTTTCGTTATAGCAGTTGCCAACAATTAAAAAAAAAAACAAATAATAAAATTCTCACCACAACAATTACTTTTCTTTTGCAAAATTTTCACGTGTAAAATTAAATAGTTTGACAAATTGAAAACAAATTGAATATTACGTCATAAGTTTCCTAGAGCAAGATTTCAGCATGAAAACTCAAAATAAATAGTTTGACGAATTAAAAAAATATGTATATTGCGTCATATTGGAAATATAATGGACCTCAGCAGGTGAATATGTAACGCCATGTAAGTTTGAAGAAACGTATTAAAACATGATAAAAACCCGACTATGGAAATATTAACATATTTTAACACTTTAAGGTTCTCTGAATTTTTTGTAGCCATTTTTTAAACCTATTCCATATATATATGTGTGTGTGTATTCGTGTATATTACAATTTTCACAAAAAGTTTAGCTCCCTACAGCTGGCTCTTTGTGAAGAAACTGGGTTTTATCTCTAATCTTGATTTAAGTTTTGTTGGAGAATTTAGTACTTAACATCGAAATCTACCTCCGCCTGTAGGCCCGAGCCGGCAGGGATTTTTTAATTCGGAAACATTTTTATATTTCTATTGTAAGAACATTATATTTGTACATTTCCTAATTCTACAAAATACTAATAAAAATATTTAAAATAAAAGATTTGAGTGGTGTTATAAATATTTCACAAAATCCCTATAAATTCAAATTTAATTCATCCTTCTAAATCCTTCAATCCTTCTAAAATTTATTAAATGATTATCTAAATCTTTTAATGTAGTTTAAACAATTCACGAAAAATGCTTTAGAAGATGAAATTTTCATGAATTCATAATTCAGTACATAAGGGGTTAAAAATTATCCTAGTTACAATTAAATAGCATATTGAATTGATACTTATTCAAACAAGTTTGAATTTTCTTATTTTATTATTCAGTAAGATTTATAATCTTCTAAATATGGTATTGAAATACAAGGTGTCCATAATTAAAGTTAATCATGTAACATTTATATAAAAAGCAATTATAATCTAAAGCACAGTAACAGACTTCTGTGTATTATTTGAAATCTAAAAGCTCTTAATATGTATTTTCAATAATAACTACAACAATAACAATAACAATAACAATAATAATAATAATAATAATACCATACAATTATGTAAAATAAATAAAGGAGATATTAAACATATGATTAAATTTTAAGTATTTTCATCAATAAGGAATTTTTTATTATAAAAAATATTGACATATTTACTTTTCTCATGTGCTATTTTTTATTATTTTAGCACTTTTATAAAATTTTGCTGACGTACTAGTCGATATACATGTAAGAAGCAAAACCTATAAGTAATAAATAGTGTCTCAAAATGATTGAAACGCACTTTAATTTTTTAACTGTTAAAGATATATAAACAATGTAAAAAGCAAAAGTGTGCAAAATAAAGCAGGGATTAAGATTGTGTTGAGGAAATAGCCCTGCCATTCATTTTCAAAAGGGTACATATTTTAAACTGTTATACGGTACCTAGATCCTATTAGTTATATTTAAAGAAAAAAAAACTCTAGCAAATACAACAGTACCGAATAAAGACACAGCTATTATCTTCTACACTTAGAATTTGAAAGAGATTGGAGAATGTGTTGGATAAATAACACAATTTATAGTATTTAAGTTAGTTCTATTATTTTTTACGAACATTTTAAATTTACATTTATGAGAAAAGAAAACTATAAATTACAAAATACGCGAAATTAAATTCTACATTATGCTACAAATGAAAAATGAAGGGGTGAATAAAATTTATTTTAAATAAATAAAAGTTAATCATAAACATTTTAATTGTCTTTCTTCTTCTAATTTATTCATTTTGCTGTTCACAACCCCGCCTTTTTAAAAAAAAAACTGTGCACTTCAGGTTCTTTTAAAATATAGGGTTTATATCTTATGGGCTTGGAAATTGTATGGCATGGATAAATTATTTTCGGTAGAAGACAGTCAAAATAAAAATCTTTTAACTTCTTTTTTATTTCTGTCTCACGGAAAGCGAGTATTTATTCAACCTTCATTTTGGTGTCGAAAAGATAAAAGGCATCCCTTTTTTAAAATATGCAGTTGTCCTTGCAAGTGATATTTATGTTTTTTATTTATTTATTTTATAACAGATTTCGTTTTATCAGTTTTCAAAATGCTAGTATTCTCTTAAAAATAATTCGCAGAGCAAAAAATTTTAAAACTCTATACAAGTTCGGACTTTTTCCGCTTATATGATAGTGCCAGAAAATACCCCGCCGCGACATTCAACCTCTTTGATGTCAATGGTCAACTCCTACCCTCTCTCCTCGTTTGATGGATGTTCTGAGGGGGGGAGAGGAAATTTTCCAATATTTGTCGAATATTTCTCGAATATCTGAAGTTTAAATAAACTTAAACGAAAAATTTTAATTTGTATGAATGGATGAAAATACAGGCTTTCTTGTGTAGTTTTCAAAATTTTAAAACTCCAAATAGAATTGAAGTTATTTAATGTTATTTACATTTCGCTTACTTCTTAAGACTTTAGCATTAAATTAAAAAATAAGTATACATTTTAAAATTATTTTGTCAACTAAAACAGAAAGCGACATCTTTTAAGAAGTGCACACAGAAAAAATGAATTAAAAATATTAATTTTCTCATGAGATATTAGACAAATAAAGAGGCATTAAATGGCCATTAGTTTAACATTGGAGAGGGAAATCTAAAATCTGAGTGATAAAGGGCCTTAAGGGGATCCGAGACACGAAAATCTTCAAATTTTCAAAAAAATATTTTATTGGATTAAAAATTTCTCTGCCGTTTTCTGCTTAAAATAATGTTTAAATCATGTTTCTATCTTAATTAGAACAGGAAATGTTAATTTTTTCGCTTTGGTTTGTTTTCAAAATCTACCTTTCAAGCTATGGTTGTCAAGGAAACGACTTCTTGTGAAATTGCGTTTTTCTTCATGATGGGTTTTTTCACCATTACTCATATTTAAATTCTTATAAATCAAGAACCGTTAGAGATAAATGATTCAAACTTAGACCATGTCTTTTTCAATAGCTTTACTTTAAGTTAGATTAAATTTTAAAAAAAAGATTACTTTTGAAAATATGATTTAAAAAAAGTTGTATAATTTTTTTTCTAATTTTTACTTTAAATATTTTTAATTTTTTTTATTAATATTTTTTTAAATGCTGAATCTAAATTAAAACTTATATATTTCTGTTAATTTAAATGAAAAAAAATTGAAATTCAATAAATAATATTCCGAGTTATAACGATTTTAAACTACCCCACTTTTTTAACAAAATTTAAATTAATTTTTTTTTTTTTAATATGAGAAGTTTTATCATGCGATTTTGTTTATAAAAGATATGGTTAACCAACACAAAAAATTCAAAATTTTAACTTAATAAATAATTTTTTTTTGAAAATGTGTCCCGGACCCCCTTAATTTTTTCAAAAAAATGACGGCGACATTACAAATGTTCAGAGAAAGAACCATGCAGTGACGAACATTCATTAAAAACCGAACTAAAAAGAGATCTCCTTTCCGGCCGACCCCTTCATTTAATTTCCGAAAATCGATGGATCAGAGATTATAGGACAAGTAGACAATCAACTTAATTATTAAACGTTGCCAAATGCTGAAAACATAATTTAAAAACATTTTATGAATTTAATCGAAGATAATTAATGTGTTTCATGGCAAGAGTCCCGTGATGTCAGTTAAGAGTTCTTCTACGAGGGTTTTCTCCCTTTATTTACATTTAAAAGCCTGTTTTCCAAAATATAGACTTCTCTTACCATCATTATCGAACATTAACAGTGCATTCTTTTCTCAGATTCTATTGACCAGATTTCAACGGAAATTGATTCATTCAACTTAGCTTTCGATTGTCTTGCAGTTTTTAGCTCCATCTTCTAGTGCCAGTGGCGCATTCCTATCTCGGGTTCTATAGACCCAATTTGAACTGGACTTTGCTCATTCAACTTGGTTTTCGATTGTCTTACAGTTTATAGTTCTACCTTCCACCGTCAGTGGGCATTTTTATCTGAGGTTTCATGAGCCCGATTTCTGCGGAATTTTTTTCTTTCAACTCATCTTACGATTCTCTCTTTCCCGGCGCGTGCGCGACACGCCTGCTATAAGGGGACGCAGAAAGAGGAACACGTGCCGGAAATTCATTTTGAATGAGATAAATTTGAATGTAAGTTATTAGTGGTTAGAGAAGCGTGCGTAGGAGGTCTGGTCTACGCTGCCGAAGACAGTGGGGACTCATCCCAGAGGTTCATATTGAAAGATTATTTATACATTTTTTTAATTTTAACATAAATAGAGGTTTTAATCATTCGCGGTTCGTTTGGAAAAATCGATTGGCGGGTCAGCTAGTATACAAATGAACAATGTTCTCTTTGATACCAGGGATGTAACACCAGGTCCGCAACTGGCCTTTTGATTTATAAACTGGAGGTTAGGCAGTTAGAGAGCTACATCATCGATTGCAAATTATGGATATCCCCAATCTCCCCACCTTCACTGAATTTCTTCAAAACTTTCACGCACACACGAAAGAAAATGTCAACAATTCTTGTTTATTTTCAAAGTATGTGGATTAATTTCGGTTCAAAGCTCCTGTCAATTTGGCGCCCCTTGTTTATCACTTTGCGCCTCAATTCAGGTACATAATTTCCTTAGGTACGAAGTGTGTTAAGCCATCCCTAGAAGCATTTACAGGAGTTTTTTCTTTCTTCATTATTTGGATATAACAAAATATCTTACTAAAGAAAACATTCACACGCAGACGCACACACACACACAAAAAAAATCAAAAATTCTTATTTATTGTCAAAATATGTGGGATAATTTCTGTTTAATCCTCTCTCAATTTGGCGCCCTTTGGCCTCGACGCCCGGGGCGTCCTCCTCCTTCCCCCCTCCCTTTAGCTACGCCACTGATCTTGAGAGACCTCCATACAGCAACTCCCGCGGGAATCCTTGGCATAGGCTCATGGGCCCGACTTTCTTATGGCTGTTCGGTTTCCGTGGGTCGCCGGGGTGAACCGTGGAGGAACCAAGCGAAGGAACCATCTGGTCGTTTCGACCGGACACCAACGCTTGGAGGTAGGGTGCGTGACACGCGCTGGGCAGTGCGCACCCTTGGGCGATTGCGGGTTGGCGACGGCTTCACATGGGGCAACTCATCCCGTGCCAGCTCCGCCCATTTAAGGGCTCCACAGAGCCTCTATCGCCGGACGAAGGCTCGCCGCTTCATGGCAAGCAGTGGTGTAGCTAAGGGGGGCGGACGCGCCGGGAGCCGAGGCCAAGGGGAGCCAAATTGAGAGAGGTTTAAACCGAAATTATTTCACATATTTTGACAATAAATATAATAATTGTTGATTTCTTTTGTGTGCGTCTGTGTGTGATTTGTTTTCTTTAGTAAGATATTTTATTACATCCGATTAATGAAGAAAGGAAAAGCTTCTGTAAATGTTGCTAGTGATGACTCAAAACACTTGGTACCTAAGATATTTATGTACCCTTTTTGAGCTGCAAAAAGATTAAATAGAGAGTTCGCCAAATTGAGAGGAAGTTTAAACCAAAATTATTTCACATATTTTGACAATAAATAAGAATTGTTGATTTTTGTGTGCGTATGTGTGTGTAAATGTTTTCTGTGGTAAGATATTTTTGGTTTATCCAAATAACGAAGAACGATAAATCGTCTATAAATGTTTCTAGGAATGGCTCAACACACTTGGTACCTAAGATAATTATGTACCTGAATTGAGGCGCAAAAGCATTAAATAAGGGGCGCCAAATTGAGAGGAGGTTTAAGCCGAAATTATTTCACATATTTTGACAATAAATAAAGATTGGTGACCTTTTCTTTTTGTATGTGTGTGTGTGTATGAATGTTTTGAAAAAGTTCGGTGAAAGGGTGGAGGGCTATGGAGAGATCCATAATTGTCAATCGCTGATGGAGGTTTCTAACTGTCTATCCTCCAGTTTATAAATCAAAAGATCTATATGCGACTTGGAGTGACATTTATGATATCAAAGAACATTTTGCTTTTGTATACTAGCGCGAATGATTAAAACTTCTATTCATACTAAAATTATATATATATATACTGGATTTTTGTATCTTTTGTCTATAATTGGTTATTGCATCAAATTTGGTAAATTTTCATGTGTTTAAATTGTTTAATTGTACAAAAAGTTTATATATATATATATGAATCTCGCAAAACGAACCTCTGAGGTGGGTCACCACTGTCTTTGGCAGCGTAGGCCGGGAGTGCTACGCACACATGTCTAAGCGCTAAAAAGATCCATTCAAATTTATCTCTTTCAAAATGAATCTCCCGTGCGGGTGTCCGCTGCCTACGTCTCCGTATAGCAGGTGTGCTGGAAAATCTGAAGAGAATAGTAAGATGAGTAGAAAGAAAAAATTCCGCAGAAATCGGTCCCATGAAACCAGAAGTTAAAATGTCCCCTGGCGGTGGAAGGTAGAACTGAAAACTGTAAGACAATCGCAAAGCAAGTGGTAAGTGGAATGAGCAAAACCGAGTTGAAATTGTGTTCATAGAACCCGAGATAAGAATGAGCCCCTTGCAATGGAAGGTGGAGTTAAAAACTGCAAGAAAATCGTAAGCTAAGTTGAATGAATCAATTCCCGTTGAAGTCTGGCCGATAGAATGCGAGAAAAGAATCCGCCATTAATGTTCGATAATTGTGGTAAAAGAAGTCTATATTTTCGAAAACATACTTTTATATGTAAATAAAAAGGAGAACCATTGTGGGCGAACTCTTAACTCATATCACGCGATTCTTGTCACAGAAGACACTAATAATCTTCGATTAAACTGATAAAATGATTTTAAATTATGTTTTTAGCATTTGGAAACGTTTGTTTGTAAATGTCATAATCTTTGATCCGTCGATTTTCGGAAATTAAATGGAGTGGTCGGCTGGGAAAAGATGTCTCTTTAGTTCGGTTTTTAATGAATGTTCGTTTCTGCATTGTTCATTCTCCGAACTTTTGTATTGTCGCTGTCAGTTTTTTGAAAACATTATGAAAAATTACCAACCGATTTTCAAAATTTTTATACGCAGGTGTAAAATATTTTTCTCATGTGCTCTGAAATTTCCAAATCCATATCTTAATTAGTTTTCTTAATTTTCGCCGATTCGTGAAAATTCTTTTCTTTCATTTCTGCTGTGGAATCAGGTTCAGGTGTACGCGCAATTTTGCCATTTTGAGAAACAAACTCTTTTTTGATGAATTTTTAATTAATATTCTCGACTTAGTATCAAAAAATTAGAAATATGAGCCTCATGTGCATCACCTCCTGCCTTAGACTACCCTCACACAAATTTTCAGACGTGCGGTAGATATTTCTAGCCATCTCCGTCACACAAACACACACATAGATTGACTTTCACGCTGATATTTGTGTTCTTCATTCCATATGAATATTTTCGTGTAATGTGGTCTTCTGTGAACCAATGCAAAGGGGATTTAGCTGGAAGAATAACTAAAAATATTATTTCTCTTTATTGGAAATTCAATTTTTCCGTCGAATTGGCATTGAGAAAAGCCAAATAAAATGTGGACAACCTATCTCCAAATTTTCTCTTCTTAAATCGTATAAAAAACAAAGTAGGATTTTTCAATCTTCCTAGTATGAGCGGTACAAATGGCTGTTTTCGTCATTTAAAAGTTAAATATCTATTTATATGAAATCCAAATCTCTTTGTGTCCCTCACCATTCCGGTAGGACCACTTCATTGTAATGAGTAATTGTTGAAAATCACTAATGCAGGGTTACCACAGTAACGCCAAATGTTGACCAACCTGGTGAGATATCGCCCAAATTTGAGTAAATATCGCCAAATTTAGCGACAAAAATAAGTTGACATATATGAAGCCAACTTGGCGATAGCTATCTAATTTGGCGAAATTCCTATTTAAAACCATTAATCAACACTAATATTATAAAGAAGTAAAAATTATTTGTTTGTTTGTAGGAGGTAATCTCTGGAACTACCGAATCGATCTCAAAAGTACTGGTTTCAAAATGACGGCGTTAGTCCACTTTCGAACATAGGCTATATATTATGTCGATGCCACTACCCCAAAGGGGGTGCAGGAGCAAAAAATGTTCTAAAAATGCGATTTTTGTGGTACTGAAGGGCCTAGATACATGAAATTTGGAATGGTAGTTACTTATTAGATATAACTGATCTCTAGGAACATTCCCTAAAAAAAAATCGAAATTTAAAAAGGGGTGAAAATGCGCGAAAAGAGTTCTAAAAAATGTTCTAATTTGCGATTTTTGCGCAATCTCAAGAAGTACCGAACCGATTTCAAAAATATTGGTGTGAAAATGGTGGTGACAGACTTGCTCCAAGATAGTCTCTGTTTTATGTCCGTGTCACTATAACCTGGTGGTTGCAGGAGCAAAAAAAGTTCTAAATTGCGATTTTTGTGTTACTGAAGGGCCCAGATACATGAAATTTGGCATGGTTGTTACTTATTAGATATAAATGATCTCTAAGTACATTTCTTAAAAAATTCGAAATTTAAAAGGGGTGAAAATGCGCAAAAATTGTTCTAAATGGCGATTTTTGCGCAATCTCAGGAAGTACCGAACCGATTTCAAAAACAATGGTTGAAAATTGATGGTGACAGCCCGTACTCTAACATAGGGTCTATTTTACGTCAGTGTCACCACCACCTGGGGGCTGAAGGAGGAAAAAAATTTCTAAATTGCGATTTCTACGTAATCTCAGGAAGTACCGAACCGGTTTTAAAAATAATGGTGTGAAAATGATGGTGACAGCACTTGCTCCAAGATAGGCTATATTTTATGTCGGTGCCACTACCACAAAGGGGGGAAGGAGGAAAAAACTTTCTAAATTGCAATTTTTCTGTCACTGAAGGGCCTAGATACATGAAAGTTGGCGCGGTATTTACTTATTAGATATAACTGATCTCTAAGAACATTTCCTAAAAAAAAGAATCGAAATTTAAAAGGAGTGAAAATGCACGAAAAGCGTTCTAAAAAACGTTCTAAATTGCAATTTTTGCACAATCTCAGGAAGTACGGAACGATTTTAAAAATAAGGGTGTGAAAATGATGGTGACAGCCTTTGCTCCAAGATAGGCTCTATTTTATGTCAGTGTCACTACAACTTGGAGGTTTAGGAGCAATAAAACGTTCGAAATTGCAATGTTTCTGTTACTGAAGGGCCTAGATGTATGAAATTTGGCATGGTAATTACTAATTAGATATAAAAGACCTCTAAGAGCACTTTTTTTTAAATGCGAAATTTAAAAGGGGTGAAAATGCGCGAAAAGAGTTCTAAAAACCGTTCTAAATGGCGATTTCTACACAATCTCAGGAAGTATCAAACCGATTTCAAAAGTAATGGTTGGAAATTCATGGTGACATATTTTGCTGTATCATACGCTCTATTTCATGTCGGTGTCACTACCACCTGGGGGTTGCAGGAGCAAAAAACGTTCTAAATGTCGATTTTTGTGATACTGCAGGGGCTAGCAACTTGAAATTAGGCATGAAAGTTACTTATAAGATATAAATG
This sequence comes from Maratus speciosus, assembly GCA_963932465.1. NCBI lineage: Eukaryota > Metazoa > Arthropoda > Arachnida > Araneae > Salticidae > Maratus > Maratus speciosus. Next base: position 287,129,739 of record OZ010800.1, on the reverse strand, counting down.
ATCTCTAAGAACATTTCCTAAAAAATTCGAAATACTGAAGAGTGATACTGAAAAGGCTTGAAGCTTTAAATATGGCGTGGTTGCTGCTTATAAAATATAAATGCCCTCTAAGAACTTTATGACAAATTTTTAAAAAGTACGCCAAGGCCCCTATACCGGAAAAGTACCGCGCTTTATATAGTGGGTGATACAAAATTTAAACTCCCCGTAATTTTCCACTTTACGGGCTTTGGCGAAGAAGGAAAATTGGCAACATATCTTCTGGCAACCTATTCGCTGTTTCATTTCATATACACACGCATTTTTTTTCAATATTTATACAATTTATTTTGCATAAAGAATCCATATATCTAATTTTATTATATAGACATGACCTGTAATCCGCAAAAAGTCTCAAATCCGCACAACACTTGGAACCAAGTTGTGCAAATACTTCGCCGCGGAGTCTTCTACTGTATTATAGTTTTTCATAAATGAGTTTCGTTTTTAAAATCTGTCATTTTAATCTATCACTGCGGAACAAGCGAGAAAAATTCATTTTCTTGCACATGTGTTGTATATATCTTTATATGTCATATTCCGTCATTTTTAACGGGCTATCTTTCTAGTATTTTATATATACTTAAATTCAGCACATATGATTAGTAGAAAACTATATCTATGTAACTAAACGTATCTATGTAAAGAATAACTGAGAGATTAATGGGAGAAATGAACACTTTTGTGAACTGAAATTTTTATTTCGTCGCAGCATATTACAATCATGTCCGCGAGTTCGATCGGATGTCTCACGAGCCGTTTTCGTCTATTCCGGGACCTACATGATCATAGGTTGTGCAGTTATCTCTAATGGGCAAAATCTAATCTTTTTCGTGTGCGTTCTTGCTAATATGTTGGCAATATTTTCCAGCAGGTGGCGAAGGTATCAATTTCGAAGGAACATTTAGGTTAATTTGCTACTTAGCTCTTGATTGACATGTGGTCAAGATCCGCAATATTCCCGGGATCTGTGACGTACAAACTTTAACCACAAACGAAGGAGAATTGTTCAAACGTCATCATTTTCTATCTTAAGTTTCTCTCTGAATTTCATGGTGAACGTAATAAATGTTGTGCTGGGAAACAAAATTACAAGGAGTAAAACGGATTTTATAATATCCTCTTCGCTACTGAGTATTAATGCAGTATTATTAACTATTACTGAATTATTTGTTCTCCTATTTCCCTTCAGAGCAAGATTTTTATTTTATTTGCATTAGTTCGAATCTTAGACTTCGAAACATATCATTCTGATATCGAAATTGTAATTATGTTCGAGTACCATTAATAAGATGGGACAAAACGGAAGTCCCCATTTGGGAACCCAGGGAGCGAAGAGGATAAAAGATTTAAAGTTAGAAAAATAAACTTAAGGATTTTAATTTAAATTTTGAATTTTAAAAGGATTTTAATTCTCATCCTTTTCATCTATATAGATAGTATGTATCTCTTTCTATAAATAGTCTCTCTCATATCTCTCTCTATATATATGATCATTGTCATGCGACTGCGCTCATATTTATAAACCGATTTGGATGTGAATGAGCATGTGTTAAGGGTTTATTACGATCTCGATCAAATTCGTTGGACATCTTGATCCGCCATCGTATTTCAAAATGGCGACCCCTTAAAAATTTCAAACTAAAATAAAAATATACAAAAAATTATAAATGCAAATTTATTTCTTACATAATCGTTAAGAATTTATGAAAGTTTTTAAGAACATTTTTTTTTAATTTCCCCTCTATCTTAAAAAATGGCAAAGCAATTTCAAATTCTAGGGTGGCTGCCGTTTTGAAACAGAAATTTTTTTTCTGCAATCAGGCTAATTTTTTGAGTTTTAGCAAATGTGTTTTTTGAAAATTTATTTTCAATGTTGCTACTCCCATACGCTTAAAACAACAGTCATATCCGTGAATGCTCCGCTAAGTTTTTGAAATTCCCATGCAAATTCCGTATTGACGAAAACTTGAAAACTTTTACAAGGAGGTGCAGGCCCCAAATACTTTTTTTCGTCTTGCGGAAAATAATTTGGTTATATTTTATTTAGGGGGGGGGGGGGGGGGCGCAAAATTTCTTTCTGCCCCGGGTGCCAAAAAATGTAGCTACGCCACTGTGCTCATCTGCGTCATTATTTCGAAAGAAACCATTCTGATATGAAAGATAAACCGCCTGATTTTTTCTCAATATGAATTGCAAAGTAACGTATGAATGCTTCAAAAGCCTATGACTATGACAATACTTGTTAAAGCAAACATGAAATGTCCTATGGACATAAGCGCAGACTTCACGGGGGCGAAATAGTCAAAAAGATATACTTCTACCACTAATTTAATTTTTTACTTTTTTCCTGCTTAATCACTGATATTCATAAGGACAAAAATAATGTTCTGAAATTAGTGATGGAGGTTTGCTTGGTTTGGCCCCGTCGCCCCCATTAAGCCGGCGCCTATGACACTACCTAGCGCCTACCTGATAATTTAACGAGTCGCTTGAGTTCGCGGAGATCATATCGCGAGGTGGTCATCCTGTCATCCCCTGAAGAGACTCTTAATAAACTTTGTAAAATTGGAATTTGCTTTATGAAAAAGTTGTTAATTTAGTGTCCCTTATTCCCTTGTCAAATAACATCGTTTTTAAAAATAATTATATGACTAATGACGTAAAAGAACACTTAACAGTTTCTTCAGCTGTACTAAATTTGCACTACAAATGTATGAATGTACTGAACTTACTTTTCTGTAACGGGCACCGGAAACTAGATTTGACATTTCTATTACTATGGTGTTTCAGAAAATTAACTTGATAAAAATTAAGTGCTTAACTAACGCTAGTCCGAAAGAGCTTTCACAAATTTATCAAGATCATATTGTTTGTAGATAACTACACATCAACAAACTACGGGACGAAATTTTTTTGGATGACTACATGGGGACACAAGGGGACATGAATGCACTGATGATGCAAAAGCGATGATGGGTCAAAATGCTGGCGTACTTGCAAAAATTAAAGAGATAGCAAAGCACTGTAGCACCGTCTATTGCGCTCTTTACAGATACACGCTATACCCGAAAAAATTCCTTCTGAGCTTATGAAAAAAGATGAATGGTGCCATTAAAATAATACACTATATAAAATCCCGAATTCTTAAAAGCAAACTCTTAAACTTATGTGTGAAGTTATTGGAAGCCTGCATCCGCCTCTACTACTGCATACCGCAGTAAGATGGTCATGTCGAAGAAGACCGTTTACACGATTCTTGCAGCTAAAAAGGTGATATTAGAAGAACCACAACTTTAAACTAGCAAAACTTTTAATTAACGGAGATTATGATTGCTAATGGCATATTTGGCCGGCATGTTCAGCAAAATGAAATAAATGTATCTGTCACTGCAATGAAAATATATCACAATTTCTGATGGAATTACCAAACGTGTCTTTTTTTAAGATGAAACATGCATTGGTCGAATTCTGGGGGAAATAATGGTATCGATTACGTGCCTCTTGTTAAAAAATAATGCAAACAACACGACATTAAAAAAAAGTACAAATAAATATTCAGGGGCATTCTATTGCTTTAAAAATCTTGTTTAAACAACATTTTTCAGTAGCTGAATAGAAAGGGCTTTAGACGGCTTAAAATCTATACTAAATGTTTTCAGTGTTATAATAAAAACCCACCCAGCTTAAACTCGGTGAAACACGAGGTCCTCGTTGATTTGACATCTGATAGCAAGTTAACACTGAATATACCAACAACCGGTTATTTGGATTTGCCAAATGAAAATATTTCGAATCGAATCAGAAATTATTCATAAAATAAATAAAATAAAAATGAATCAGATATAAGTTATATAAAAAAAGAAGAGTTAAATAATTTTAAATAAAAATTCTGGTCCGAAATAATTTTAATAAAACTTAGGTAAAATTCCTGGTATATCTAGTGTTAATAATCTTACTTTAACCTCAAATCATATCAGATTTTTTATTTTATTTGATTCATGAATTTAAAACTTTGTCTAAGAAAGCATAATTAGTTTTCCTGCCTTTTTCAACGACGTATGTCTATGAAGCAACATTTTCGACTAACGCAGACACCAAAACCAAATACAGAAGTCTTTTAAATGTAGAACGGAGTATTCACCTGCAATTACTATCAACTGGACCGGAATTCAGATATTTGTGCTAAATAATATGTTTAAACGTTTATGCGTTATTGATCGTCACTCTATTAATGTAAGATTTATTGTCCACATTATTGTTGTATTTATTTTCTACCTGTTTTGATGATAATAGAAAATAAATTCAGTATTACGGTTAAAGTTTCAAAATATAATTTTATTTCTGGGACAATGCACAATTGTTTAGATTACTAGTCATTCCTTTTTTCTGTGCTCGGTAGAAATGCACCTAAAAAACATTAACTTGTAACATAATGCACAGTAGGCTTCAGGGGCTCTGTCTTAGAAATTCTTTCTAAAAAGGGCTCCGTGAGTCAAAAAGTTTGGGGTCAAAAAGTTTGGGAACTACTGTTCTACACTATATGGCCAAAGGTGACCGGTCACTTGCGATTTTAGACGTTTTGTTAAATGGGGCATTCTCACAATCGTTTGTCTTTTGGAGGAAAAAATCTGGCGAAATTAAACTTGCTAAAATAACATTTTAATCTCATAGACGAATGCCTTAATGATTCAAAATAAAGAAAAAATGGTCAGCAGCGAAATTTTTTTTATTTAACTGAGGTTTATGTTAAACTTATGTTATGGAAAATTAAACTTTGCGAGTTTAATTTTCCTTATCATTTTACCACTAAAACTTTTTATTTTCTTCTAAATTTTTACTTATAATGAATTTGCATAGTACCCACAGGACATTCAAATAAGAAATAATAACAATGTAGTACTTTTAATACAGAATTTTTGTATAACATTGTCTTAAAGGGGTATTAAAGAAGGGACGGTAAGGTAAGAAAAGGGGACGGTATAGGAAAAATGTGACGAAATGGGAAAAAAAAAGGGACGGTAAGGATGGAACGGTAAGGAAAATTACCACCTATTTTAGGTAAATCCTGTTAAGACTAAGTGATAGCCACAATGTTAATTGATTTTTAGAAACAGATGTTAACATTGGATTCAATTATTATTTTTTTTTTAATTTACCTCGAAAAGTGCAGGAATAAACCTTGGGGACGGTAAGACTACCAATAAAGGCACGATCTTGAAATTGATATTTAAATGCGGATTTAAATTCTGCAGTAAATTTCCTGTCAAAGAATTTTAGACATTCTTTCTCTAGCGTACTTCTGCATGAGGAAAAACTTGAAAAAAATTCTGTGGCTGCATCTGAAGTGATTTTCTGTATAAGCTTAGCAAGATGGGACGGTAAGGATGAAAAACCCAGGGACAGAGTTCAAAAAATAATATCAGGTTAATTTTTTGCTACATATTTATATAAAACAATTGTCTCAGTTTCGGAAAAAAATTACATCGAATTACTTTTATTGAAACAATTTTATACAGACAGCTCCAAACTTAAAAATCAGCATCAGGGACACGGGCCGGTATAGGAGTTTTCCTGGTATTTGGACCCCCAACATCATCCAAAACTTATTTATCTCGTTAATATTGTTGTGCAATCATGCAGTGGGATGTTCCCCAGTATATGAAATTTAAAAAAAGCACAAAAAAGCGTATTAAAATAAAAATTATTATTCAGAAGATTGTGAGAATGCCCCAAATATATGAGAAAAATACAAGAGGAATTAACCTGAAACTGCAGGTGTGTAAACAGTATAGTATAGGTCATATATTTCCGCGAAGATTTTTTCCTGAAACCTCATAGGGGACCGTCAACAAATTGAAAAAGAACGAATATCTTTTGGACAACCCTGTAAAAACTAATTTAGCAAAAGCGCTCAAACTCGAGATTATTAATAAGTGGCTTATTGTAATATACTGTGTTCATTTTTATGAAGATAGCATGTATACTCGTAGAGAAATTAAAGATTTTATAAAAACAGTCCCAAATTTCGCCACGTTTTTTGCTTATAATTTGCAGAGTTCTTAATATAAAGAAAAGTTCTTTTCAGAAAATATGACAAACAGCATTGTACATAAAACTCTGTAATCAGAATTAAAAAATAATAAAAATTGAATGAAAATGAGCAGGTTTATTTAAAAATGTTTCACTACGCATGCGCGAATACAATCAAAGTATAATATGCATAATGTATTAGCTAAGTATATAGAGCAACTTTCGTGAAATTCTCAAAATCATAGCTTGAAAATTCTGAAAATTATCGTCGATAGAATAAGCTCGAAATCCGTTGTTCCCAAAAAGAAGCAAAAAGATGAAGGGCTGTATCAAATATCTGTTGATTAGTGCTAAGATAGCGTACACAATATTGCACTTACTACTATATTTGGATGCAACCCCTCATCTTTTTACTTCCTTTTGGGAACAACGGATTTTGAGCTTATTCTATCAACGATAATTTTCAGACTTTTCAAACCGTGTTTTTGAGACTTTCACAAAAATTGCTCTATGCATTTAGCTAACACATTATGCAAATTATATTTTGATTGCATTCGTGCATGCGCAGTGAAACATTTTTTAGTAAACCTGCTCATTTTTCATCCAATTTTTATTATTTTTTAATTCTGATTATAGATTATTGTGTACAGTGTTGTTTGTCATATTTTCGGAAAAGAACTTTGTTTCATATTAAGAACTCTGCAAATTATAAGCAAAGAACTTGGCGAAATTTGGGACTGTTTTTATAAAAACCTTAATTTCTCTACGAGTATACATGCTATCCTCATAAAAATGAACACAGTATATTAAAATAAGCCACTTACTAATAATTTCAAGTTTGAACGTTTTTGCTACATTAGTTTTTACAGGGTTATCCAACATATATTCGTTCTTTTTCAATTTTTTGACGGTTCCCTATGGGGTTTCGGGAAAAACTCTTGGCCGAAATATATGACCTATACTATACTGTTTACACACCTGAAGTTTCAGGTTAATTTCCCATTTATTTTTCTAGATATTTAACAAAACGTCTAAAACCGCAAGTGACCGGTCACCTTTGGCCATATAGTGTATTACAACTAAATTTCCGACACCCGAAGCTCCCATACATCCCCATAGCAGCATCCCCCCACCACCCGACTTTACCGTGGGCACCATATTCTTCAAGCTTTGTATTTGGTTTTCTATGCATTAAAATTTTGCTATTAAATCCAAAAAGATTGAACTTCGATTTTTTTGCAAATATATCATCCTTTCAGAAATTTACAGGGACACGCGCTTTAGAAAACTCTAGTCTAGCCAGCCTGTTTTGCTCGGAGATATGTGGCTTCTTCCGGGCAGATTTTGCATCAAAATTGTATTTTTTCAAAGTGTTTCGAATTGTTTCAGGAGTAATTGTTGAGGAGTCCATTTTTGCGCTATTATATGGTGACGGACACGGACAGACAGACGGACTGAACGATGACTATAGGAGTAGTAGGAAAATAAGAGTTCGGGCTCAGGAGGATGCGGTGCTGCGGTGCCGCACCGCCTTCCGTGCACCGCATCCCGTCCCCCCTCCGGCACCGCACCCTCCAACAGCCCCTCCGACACCGCCTTCCATCCCCCCTCCGCCATCGCCCCCTAGCGGGAAAAATGGCGTTTTTACAGTATTTTCATGCTATAACATGAGAGTTGAACGTTAGATCGACTAGATTATCATACTATAAGATGAAGATTAAATTTACATTTGAATTTTGAACAACCTTTACCGTAATGAGTATTATTAATTAAGCAAAACAATGGTAAATATCAATTTTTTAGGAAAAAGCTGATTTCTGTACATTTTCTTCCAATCGTAAGATCAGAATAACAAATTAAATGGAGAAAGTTAAACATATATTTGAATTTTGAACAATCTTTACCTTAATGAGTATTATTAATTAAGCAAAACAATGAAAAATATCAATTTTTAATGAAAAAAGCTGAATTTTTTCAAGTACAAGATCAGAATATACTCTTAAATGGAGAAAGTTAGACATACATTTGAATTTTGAACAACCTTTACCTTAATGAGTATTATTAATTAAGCAAAACAATGGAAAATAACAATTTTTAAGGGAAAAAGCTGATTTCTGTAGATTTTCTTTTAACTGTAAGATCAGAATATCGACTTAAACGGAGAAAGTCAAACATATATTTGAATTTTGAACAATCTTTACCTTAATGAGTATTAGTAATTAAGCAAAACAGTGGAAAATATCAATTTCTTAGGAAAAAAGCTGATTTCTGTACGTTTTATTTAACTACAAGATCAGAATATCAACTTAAATGGAAAAGGTTAACCATATATTTGAATTTTGAACAATCTTTACCTTAATGAGTATTATTAATTAAGCAAAACAGTGGAAAATATCAATTCCTTAGGAAAAAAGCTGATTTCTGTAGATTTTATTCAACTACAAGATCAGAATATCATCTTAAAAGGAAAATTTAAACATATAATTTAGTTTTTGATCCACCATTACCTTAATAAATTTTGATAATTAAACAAATAACAAAGAATAATATCGAAGTTTTATAGAAAAAAGAGTAATTTTATTAATCCAATAATGATTTTTACATCTTTATATAATACTTCGAACCTATCCAACGTTTTTATTCGTTATTGGCTTTAAATTTTATCATTTTCATATAAAATTTCGAGTTTTCAAACCAATTAACTTAATTTTACTACATTTTAAATGTGGATATTTCTAGGTAAATAACCAATTTTATCTTACACTTAGTAATTTTACACCAACCTAATTGATTTTACAGTGTTTAGACTACTGTAGGATTATGTTTCATCATCACACTTCTTCTAAAAGTAAAAATAACCAGATTTCCCGCCCACCTTTCATGAATTACATCTACGCTCTCTTCAAACTCATAAGAAAATCCTGCGTTTCTCCCACCTTGAAGGGAGGAGGATACAATAGCGTTACGTCACTTGTTTACAAAATATCGATATGTTGACGATTTGATCATTTTTCAAGATGTATAAAAGAAAGTATCAATATTTTTACATTATTACAAATATAATTTCACAGTTTAATGAATAATTATTTATTTATTATTGGATACCCAATTTTATCAAGAGATGAATTAACTATACCTGTGCTGAAACTACATTTCACATACTTAGCCACACTTTAAAAAATTTCACTTCTATATGTAAATATTAAGTGCATTTTTAACATAACACATGTTTTTCAACACTAGTTCCTATACGAGAATTTTGTTTATTAAATAGTATGTATTCACTTTCAAATTGCTTCTACTTGAAATTATATAAACCCTTTTAACAGAAAATTTGTTTAATCACAGAACGAACTGTATTTAACACGTTCAACCTCAATATCAATAATTAAACAAAACAATGGAAAATATCAATTTTTATGAAGAAAAATAAAAACAGATTTCTTTAGATTTTCTTTTTTCAGCTACAAGATAAGAATAATAACTTAAATGAGGAACGTTAAACATATATTTTAGTTTTTGAACAACCATTACCTTAATGAATTTTAATAATTGAACAAATAACAAAAGGAAAATATGATTTTTAATGAAAAAGACGAATTTAAACGAATTTGATTAACTTTTACACTAGTTTGAGATTTTATCATCCTTTTAGATGCTAGCTATGTAGAATTTTAAACTTTCAATAAGACACACTTTAAGAAATACTCATTACTAAACAAAAATAAATTAATTTTAATCTAATCAATGACTGAAAATTTCACATTTAAAAAATATTTTCATGAATGTGCATAAAAAATGAGAGTTTACAAATTAATATCCTTATTTCTATTACATTTAACTGGATTTTTCTATATTCGAGCTTAATTTTTATACACAAAGCATTATTTAATCAAATCCAGTACTTTCAAATTTAACGAAATTCAGCGTTTTTCGCTTTTCAAACTAATCCTATGAGCTAAAAAACAACAGCGCCTCCTATAATTTTATAGCGTTGAGTGAAACGAGTGGAATTTTTCATACTGTTTGCTGTTTTCGTTATATGAAGACGTCAGCTTATATTCTCTAGTTTAACTAAAATGAGTAATATGCAAGAAATGTCTTTAACAGAGGAAGATTCAAGTCAATCTTACTTAAAGGATATGAAATCAGCTATACCCAGCCAAGAAGTACATGCTTCGAACATTGAAATAATACCCTCTTCACCAGAACAACTAAAACCAACTTTTACTTGCAATCAATGCGAGAAATCCTATTCCAAAAAGAATACATTAAACAGACATCAAATATCCCATTTGGAGAAAAAGCCCTTTGAATGTGAAATATGCTCAAAGACATTCATTCAAAGCAGTGATTTAAAACGACATAGTGTAACTCATTCCAGGACATCTACTACATATAAATGCGATCAATGCGGGAAAGATTATTTACAAAAGTGTCTGTTAACAATTCACAAGAGATCTCATAAGAAGTTTTATGATTGTGATAAATGTTCCAACTCTTTTTTAACAAAGTCTGCTTTAACTAAACATAAAAAAGTTCATCCCAAGGAATATGAATGTAAATACTGCAACATTAAATTGTACGATGAAGTTGAATTTTTACATCATAAGGAAGTTCACCCTAAGAAATATAGTTGTAAACACTGTAAAATTATCTTTTATCTCCAGAGGGAGTTTATTCATCATCTGATCAACCTGCATAAATGAAAAATGCAAACTTTGTTAAGTCATAAACTTGATTTGAATATCTGTATATTTTAAAAATTTATATGTCCTCCTATAACTGTTGAAAATGATGAATAAATATTGTTTAACTGAAAAAGCTTTTGTCGTTTATTTTTGCCATATCAACTTGTGATTTTTCTTGACTCTATCTCATCAAGTCAAAACGATTTTACTAAAATTTTAAAATACATATTGTATATTTTTTTAAGTTTATAATTTTTTTAATTTCTTATTGAATGAAACATGAGTTAACTATATTTTATTAATTTCATATTAAAAACCTAACGATTACCATATAATTTTATTATGTTCCGTCTAAATTTTATGTACCCAATTAAATTCTATAATCCCTTCTTATTAGCAAACATTACTATTTAACTGGAAATTTCACAATAATGTTTTTCTTTTTTCATGATTGTACATATAAAAATAAGAGTTTACAAACTAATTTCGATAATTTATCACATTTGAACTTAATTTTTATACTCAAAACATTATTTAATCAAATTTTTATACTTTCTGATTCAGTGAAATTCGATGATTTTTCATTTTTTAAACCAATACCACAATATTTATCGACATTGGACTTGATTCTTCCCTTGTATATTTTTACATTACACAATTAAGATAGATATAGACTTGGGACAGCAATAGAGTTAAAAATTGATTATACTCAATTTTCACCTTATATGAATTGGTCCTACATGACATTTCTTATTGCTACAATCACTTGATATATTAAAATTAGTCCGAGTTATTCAGTCTATATTATTAATCAAATTATCATGTTTCATCTTACACTTCTAAGATTTCTGAATTATCATCCATCAAGTTGCTTAAAATATTAATACTACTGTGTTTATAGTTCTATTGATACATAGCCTACATGAATATAATCTTTAATTTTAACATTTCATATTTTAAATGACCTATTTTCAAAACTAATCTATATGAATTTTTACTACATCACTTATCAATATCACAGAATGATTTATGCTTCACACTTTTCTAATAATTATCAGATTCTTAGAACATAATTTCTTGATAACATATATTATACTACTGATTTGTACGCATGAGTGAGTTGTCACGTGATCAAAACGATTGAGAATAATATAAATTTTCGAAAAGCAGCGCAGTATGTCTCATTTCAACTGTTAAACTTGGAAGAGAAGGTGACTTTAAGTGCGCAACTCTGATAAATTTCCAGATTATAATTCAAGTGAGGAATCGATTTCTTTGTTAGTGAATAAAGTAAGTTTTAGTATATCATTACAACATATATGTATTAATAAAAATAAATAAATAAATGATTACTTATATATTAAACCTTTCCTAAGTATATAAATATATTTCTTTTATTGTACAGATGTTGCAGCAAGATGAATCAAAACAGCAGCAATCCTCTTTATCAGAAATGGATGATCTGACTGATTCGCTCTTAGCACATATAGAGTTAAAGAATAATAAATATGTAAGTACTTAGATATGAAATACTATAATTCATACATGAAACGTAATTAGAGTAAATTTAAAATCAAATATTTTATTGTTTGTACTTTAACAAATGTTTTTTATCCATATCATTGAAGAGAATTCTAATTGTTTACATTTATTTCTCTCACAGATGTGTTGTACTTGCTACAAACAATTTTTAAGTAAATGGAATTTAAAAGAACATACACAGATCCATACAGATGAAAAACCCTATACTTGTGAAGATTGTCAAAAGCCGTTTTCAAGAAAGTATGAATCAAAAATGCATACTACATCATATAGTCTATCACCAGCTGTATGTAAACTTTGTGAAGATATTCAAGAAATAACCAGACGTTTGAAGAATTTAACAATCAAGGAAGAGATTTAGACTATGTACTCAACCTATTTGCATAAGAGTTACCACATTATCCCAAAATTGAAATTTCGAAGGCACACAGTGGATGTAAAGAAATTTTTGTTACCCATGATTCTCGTGGCCGCCCCTCCGGGTGGTTCCAACCCGACCCCTTGAGTGGGGGAGGTGATCGGAAGCTCGGCAGAGTTCGTTGTGTACGAATGCGAGGGGGCCGGATGGGGACGAATCGCCACCTCCTCGAGAAGCTCATCTCCGACAGGCGTTGAGCTCGGTGGCCACGGTTAACGGAGGTTGTGCATAGGTCCGTTGCCCGCTTCGGTGGGTACCACAGGCTCGGTCCTCCGGCACCCGGGTTCTCTGGGCAAGCCGGGTAGCGACGCTCCATAGGTCGATCCCGGTGCCGGTTTAAGGGCCGGACGGTGTCGCCGGGCAAAGACTAGCTAAAGCGATAGGACCCCATCCACCAATTGACTAAGAGGGAGCCTGAAGTATGAGTGAGGGCTTTGTAGTGGAAAGTCCTCGGTGCTCGCTAGTGACGACGGGGCTCGCGGGAACGCCATGCAGGGACTCCCGTAGCAACCGAAGGGCGAGGGTTACGGACAGCGCCCAGGTTACTTTATGACTTGGGTGGCTCATTACTCCGAGGACCTCAGCTGGAGCAGTTGGGAGCCAACCCTAAGGGTGGTAGGGTTTGGCTGTGCCCCCGTTGACCAAGGAGCGGTCGCGTGGGGAGGCCAGTATGGTTCTGGTTGCTCCATGTCGTGCCGTGACCCATGGGAGGGGGTCGGCCGGCAGGTTCACCATCGAACACTATTTCCGCAGGGAAACAGGCCGGAGGCTCGCCGGTAACGCGGCGGCTCATCGTGCCTCAGGTGAACTCTTGGTCCGATCCAGGTTCTCCGTGTCTATGCGGTACCGGAGTTTTCCTCGCCTGGTGATAAGGACCTAGAGGTGTCTCCACCTAACTTTCGAACGCACTAACAAAGGTAGCGGTTGGTCACTGCACGGGGTCAGGGGCTTTCGGGCCTGGGTACCCTCGACGGCCGTGAGATAAGGTAGTGGCGGGCGGGCTTCTGTCGGCCTCCACTGGCTTCTCTGTCCTAGGATGGGGTCGAGTCGGTGGGGGCTGGCGGGACTCCGTTCCGTCCGACCCCCTAGCGAGGCGGAGCCTATTCCGTCTAGGTGGAGCTTTCCGTGCCCGCCTGGGGTCGCTAACGGCACCTAGTCTGGGCCAACTGGTTCCCGGCGTGATCCACGAGGGGTTCCGTCGGTTGAGCCGGGTGGCTTGGGCGAAAAGCCAGGAGCTGGGTCGCTTTACGGCCGGAGGGACTTTCCTCGTCCTCCCTGGTCTTCAAGTTAGGGGCTCTTCAATAACTTTCTTATCGGCTGGCCCACAAAAATGTCTCTGCCGGAAAATGGTATCTGATCTTGGGGACCTTCCGTAAATTAAATTCGGGTCGGGAAGCCTCGGTTCGGTCCGTGGGCCCAGCGTCTCTGTAGGCGTCTGGTTCCTGCGATGGCTTGCGAGGTCTACCGGCTCGAGTAACCAAGTTTAGAGACCACTTGGTTTTTCTAGCTGGGTGGTGAGGACTATCGTAGCGATTGTTCACCAAACTTGGGAATAGCCGGCGTGACGTGCGCTGGGCAGTGCGTCGGCTTGACCGGAGTTCGCGTGGGGTTCCGCTCTGTTGGAGCTTGTCTGGCGGCGACCTTTGGGACGCGCCGCGGGGCTCGTTTCACGGGTGGTTCCTTGAGTGGACAAATGGGCCTTTCGAGGGCCTGGGACCGGAAGATGGTAACCCTGTCTTACCCATGATTCTCGTAACCACAATGAATTTGGATATTATTCATAATATATTCCTTAAATTGTTATAATAAATATTCTTTTATCTTCACTTATCGACGTGTTTATTTATATTTCCTAACATTTTAAACGAAAAACGTTTTCCCATCTTAAAAAATTTCATAAGAACAGATTAAAATTAACAGATGAATGAAAAAATATGCATGTTCACAAAGTTTTCTAGATATATTTACAAAAATGTTTACAAAATAAAAAATTTGCAAGAGTAAAAGACAAAATTTCACAAAATTAAAAAAAAATACAACATAACATTTTTTTCTTCTTACAAATGTGAGTTTTTAGAAAAGTAGGAAAAAAACTACACTTAGATTTTTTTTTTCAAAAGTGAAAAAAATATTTTTACAAAAAATATTTTTACAAAAAAAAATTACAAAAGTAAAAAAAAAAATTATAACACGAAAATAATAAAAAAAATTTACAAAATTTGTGAAAAAAAATTGCAAAAAAGTTTGAAAAAAAATTACAAAAAAGTTATGAAAAAGTTTCAATAAATGATATTTTAAATATAGTGTATAATGGTTGGCAACCATTATAATACTATTTAAAATATCATTTTTTGAAACTTTTTCATAACTTTTTTGTAAATTTTTTTCAAACTTTTTTGCAATTTTTTTTCACAAATTTTGTAATTTTTTTTATTATTTTCATGTTATAATTTTTTTTTTACTTTTGTAATTTTTTTTGTAAAAATATTTTTTGTAAAAAAAAATTTTTGTAAAAAAATTTTTTGTAAAAAAATTTTTTGTAAAATTTTTTTTTTTTTGTAAAAATATTTTTTGTAAAAATATTTTTTTCACTTTTGAAAAAAAAAAATTTAAGTGTAATTTTTTTTTCCTACTTTTCTAAAAACTCACATTTGTAAGAAGAAAAAAATGTTATGTTGTATTTTTTTTTTAATTTTGTGAAATTTTGTCTTTTACTCTTGCAAATTTTTTATTTTGTAAACATTTTTGTAAATATATCTAGAAAACTTTGTGAACATGCATATTTTTTCATTCATCTGTTAATTTTTATCTGTTCTTATGAAATTTTTTAAGATGGGAAAGCGTTTTTCGTTTAAAATGTTAGGAAATATAAATAAACACGTCGATAAGTGCAGATAAAAGAATATTTATTATAACAATTTAAGGAATATATTATGAATAATATCCAAATTCATTGTGGTTACGAGAATCATGGGTAACAAAAGTTTCTTTACATCCACTGTGTGCCTTCGAAATTTCAATTTTGGGATAATGTGGTAACTCTTATGCAAATAGGTTGAGTACATAGTCTAAATCTCTTCCTTGATTGTTAAATTCTTCAAACGTCTGGTTATTTCTTGAATATCTTCACAAAGTTTACATACAGCTGGTGATAGACTATATGATGTAGTATGCATTTTTGATTCATATTTTCTTGAAAACGGCTTTTGGCAATCTTCACAAGTATAGGGTTTTTCATCTGTATGGATCTGTGTATGTTCTTTTAAATTCCATTTACTTAAAAATTGTTTGTAGCAAGTACAACACATCTGTGAGAGAAATAAATGTAAACAATTAGAATTCTCTTCAATGATATGGATAAAAAAAATTTGTTAAAGTACAAACAATAAAATATTTGATTTTAAATTTACTCTAATTACGTTTCATATATGAATTATAGTATTTCATATCTAAGTACTTACATATTTATTATTCTTTAACTCTATATGTGCTAAGAGCGAATCAGTCAGATCATCCATTTCTGATAAAGAGGATTGCTGCTGTTTTGATTCGTCTTGCTGCAACATCTGTACAATAAAAGAAATATATTTATATACTTAGGAAAGGTTTAATATATAAGTAATCATTTATTTATTTATTTTTATTAATACATATATGTTGTAATGATATACTAAAACTTACTTTATTCACTAACAAAGAAATCGATTCCTCACTTGAATTAAAATCTGGAAATTTATCAGAGTTGCGCACTTAAAGTCACCTTCTCTTCCAAGTTTAACAGTTGAAATGAGACATACTGCGCTGCTTTTCGAAAATTTATATTATTCTCAATCGTTTTGATCACGTGACAACTCACTCATGCGTACAAATCAGTAGTATAATATATGTTATCAAGAAATTATGTTCTAAGAATCTGATAATTATTAGAAAAGTGTGAAGCATAAATCATTCTGTGATATTGATAAGTGATGTAGTAAAAATTCATATAGATTAGTTTTGAAAATAGGTCATTTAAAATATGAAATGTTAAAATTAAAGATTATATTCATGTAGGCTATGTATCAATAGAACTATAAACACAGTAGTATTAATATTTTAAGCAACTTGATGGATGATAATTCAGAAATCTTAGAAGTGTAAGATGAAACATGATAATTTGATTAATAATATAGACTGAATAACTCGGACTAATTTTAATATATCAAGTGATTGTAGCAATAAGAAATGTCATGTAGGACCAATTCATATAAGGTGAAAATTGAGTATAATCAATTTTTAACTCTATTGCTGTCCTAAGCCTATATCTATCTTAATTGTGTAATGTAAAAATATACAAGGGAAGAATCAAGTCCAATGTCGATAAATATTGTGGTATTGATTTATAAAATGAAAAACCATCGAATTTCACTGAATCAGAAAGTATAAAAAATTGATTAAATAATGTTTTGAGTATAAAAATTAAGTTCAAATGTGATAAATTATGGAAATTAGTTTGTAAACTCTTATTTTTATATGTACAATCATAAAAAAAGAAAAACATTAATGTGAAATTTCCAGTTAAATAGTAATATTTGCTAATAAGAAGGTATTATAGAATTTAATTGGGTAGATAAAATTTAGACGGAACATAATAAAATTATGTGGTAAACGTTAAGTTTTTAATATGAAATTAATAAAATATAGTTAACTCATGTTTCATTCAATAAGAAATTAAAAAAAATATAAACTTAAAAAAATATACAATATGTATTTTAAAATTTTAGTAAAATCGTTTTGACTTGATGAGATAGAGTCAAGAAAAATCACAAGTTGATATGGCAAAAATAAACGACAAAAGCTTTTTCAGTTAAACAATATTTATTCATCATTTTCAACAGTTATAGGAGGACATATACATTTTTAAAATATACAGATATTCAAATCAAGTTTATGACTTAACAAAGTTTGCATTTTTCATTTATGCATGTTGATCAGATGATGAATAAACTCCCTCTGGAGATAAAAGATAATTTTACAGTGTTTACAACTATATTTCTTAGGGTGAACTTTTTTATGATGTAAAAATTCAACTTCATCGTGCAATTTAATGTTGCAGTATTTACATTCATATTCCTTGGGATGAACTTTTTTATGTTTAGTTAAAGCAGACTTTGTTAAAAAAGAGTTGGAACATTTATCACAATCATAAAACTTCTTATGAGATCTCTTGTGAATTGTTAACAGACACTTTTGTAAATAATCTTTCCCGCATTGATCGCATTTATATGTAGTAGATGTCCTGGAATGAGTTACACTATGTCGTTTTAAATCACTGCTTTGAATGAATGTCTTTGAGCATATTTCACATTCAAAGGGCTTTTTCTCCAAATGGGATATTTGATGTCTGTTTAATGTATTCTTTTTGGAATAGGATTTCTCGCATTGATTGCAAGTAAAAGGTGGTTTTAGTTGTTCTGGTGAAGAGGGTATTATTTCAATGTTCGAAGCATGTACTTCTTGGCTGGGTATAGCTGATTTCATATCCTTTAAGTAAGATTGACTTGAATCTTCCTCTGTTAAAGACATTTCTTGCATATTACTCATTTTAGTTAAACTAGAGAATATAAGCTGACGTCTTCATATAACGAAAACAGCAAACAGTATGAAAAATTCCACTCGTTTCACTCAACGCTATAAAATTATAGGAGGCGCTGTTGTTTTTTAGCTCATAGGATTAGTTTGAAAAGCGAAAAACGCTGAATTTCGTTAAATCTGAAAGTACTGGATTTGATTAAATAATGCTTTGTGTATAAAAATTAAGCTCGAATATAGAAAAATCCAGTTAAATGTAATAGAAATAAGGATATTAATTTGTAAACTCTCATTTTTTATGCACATTCATGAAAATATTTTTTAAATGTGAAATTTTCAGTCATTGATTAGATTAAAATTAATTTATTTTTGTTTAGTAATGAGTATTTCTTAAAGTGTGTCTTATTGAAAGTTTAAAATTCTACATAGCTAGCATCTAAAAGGATGATAAAATCTCAAACTAGTGTAAAAGTTAATCAAATTCGTTTAAATTCGTCTTTTTCATTAAAAATCATATTTTCCTTTTGTTATTTGTTCAATTATTAAAATTCATTAAGGTAATGGTTGTTCAAAAACTAAAATATATGTTTAACGTTCCTCATTTAAGTTATTATTCTTATCTTGTAGCTGAAAAAAGAAAATCTAAAGAAATCTGTTTTTATTTTTCTTCATAAAAATTGATATTTTCCATTGTTTTGTTTAATTATTGATATTGAGGTTGAACGTGTTAAATACAGTTCGTTCTGTGATTAAACAAATTTTCCGTTAAAAGGGTTTATATAATTTCAAGTAAAAGCAATTTGAAAGTGAATACATACTATTTAATAAACAAAATTCTCGTATAGGAACTAGTGTTGAAAAACATGTGTTATGTTAAAAATGCACTTAATATTTACATATTGAAGTGAAATTTTTTAAAGTGTGGCTAAGTATGTGAAATGTAGTTTCAGCACAGGTATAGTTAATTCATCTGTTGATAAAATTGGGTATCCAATAATAAATAAATAATTATTCATTAAACTGTAAAATTATACTTGTAATAATGTAAAAATATTGATACTTTCTTTTATACATCTTGAAAAATGATCAAATCGTCAACATATCGATATTTTGTAAACAAGTGACGTAACGCTATTGTATCCTCCTCCCTTCAAGGGGGGAGAAACGCAGGATTTTCTTATGAGTTTGAAGAGAGCGTAGATATAATTCATGAAAGGTGGGCGGGAAATCTGGTTATTTTTACTTTTAGAAGAAGTGTGATGATGAAACATAATCCTACAGTAGTCTAAACACTGTAAAATCAATTAGGTTGGTGTAAAATTACTAAGTGTAAGATAAAATTGGTTATTTACCTAGAAATATCCACATTTAAAATGCAGTAAAATTAAGTTAATTGGTTTGAAAACTCGAAATTTTATATGAAAATGATAAAATTTAAAGCCAATAACGAATAAAAACGTTGGATAGGTTCGAAGTATTATATAAAGATGTAAAAATCATTATTGGATTAATAAAATTAATCTTTTTTCTTTAAAAATTCGATATTATTCTTTGTTATTTGTTTAATTATCAAAATTTATTAAGGTAATGGTGGATCAAAAACTAAATTATATGTTTAAATTTTTCTTTTAAGATGATATTCTGATCTTGTAGTTGAATAAAATCTACAGAAATCAGCTTTTTTCCTAAGAATTGATATTTTCCACTGTTTTGCTTAATTAATAATACTCATTAAGGTAAAGATTGTTCAAAATTGAAATATATGGTTAACCTTTTCCATTTAAGTTGATATTCTGATCTTGTAGTTGAATAAAACCTACAGAAATCAGCTTTTTTCCTAAGAAATTCATATTTTCCACTGTTTTGCTTAATTAATAATACTCATTAAGGTAAAGATTGTTCAAAATTCAAATATATGTTTGACTTTCTCCATTTAAGTCGATATTCTGATCTTACAGTTAAAAGAAAATCTACAGAAATCAGCTTTTTCCCTTAAAAATTGTTATTTTCCATTGTTTTGCTTAATTAATAATACTCATTAAGGTAAAGGTTGTTCAAAATTCAAATATATGTTTAACTTTCTCCATTTAATTTGTTATTCTGATCTTACAATTGAAAGAAAATCTACAGAAATCAGCTTTTTCCCTTAAAAATTGTTATTTTCCATTGTTTTGCTTAATTAATGATACTCATTAAGGTAAAGGTTGTTCAAAATTCAAATGTATGTCTAACTTTCTCCATTTAAGAGTATATTCTGATCGTGTACTTGAAAAAATTCAGCTTTTTTCATTAAAAATTGATATTTTTCATTGTTTTGCTTAATTAATAATACTCATTAAGGTAAAGATTGTTCAAAATTCAAATATATGTTTAACTTTCTCCATTTAATTTGTTATTCTGATCTTACAATTGAAAGAAAATCTACAGAAATCAGCTTTTTCCTAAAAAATTGATATTTTCCATTGTTTTGCTTAATTAATAATACTCATTACGGTAAAGGTTGTTCAAAATTCAAATGTAAATTTAATCTTCATCTTATAGTATGATGATCTAGTCGATCTAACGTTCAACTCTCATGTTATAGCATGAAAATACTGTAAAAACGCCATTTTTCCCGCTAGGGGGCGATGGCGGAGGGGGGATGGAAGGCGGTGTCGGAGGGGCTGTTGGAGGGTGCGGTGCCGAAGGGGGGACCGGATGCGGTGCACGGAAGGCGGTGCAGCACCGCAGCACCGCATCCTCCTGAGCCCGAACTCTTATTTTCCTACTACTCCTATAGTCGTCGTTCAGTCCGTCTGTCTGTCCGTGTCCGTCACCATATAATAGCGCAAAAACTACTAAACTGAAACGTTTGAAATTAAAAATATATTGTTGCATAATTTTGTCGAGTCATTTCAAATTTTATGAAAATCGGATGTGTAGTTTAACTACAGGGACAGTCAAAAGTTTTCCATTACATTACGACCAATGTGAAAAATTCATTTCAAGTGCATTTTAATGATGTTACAGCCTTTCGAACAGAATGAAATTGATAGGCACTTATGAAGTTCACTAAAAAATATATTCTGTACTATATGCAGTGCAAAAAAATGTTTATAAAACTTGTTATAGTACGAACGCACCTCATTTGCCACGTTCGACGTGCAATTTCCAACTTGTTTTTAAAGTATAAGACAAAACATTGGAAACTAGATTAATTTTCACACAATTATTCTAATTGGTAAACAAATCATATTAGATGTAAATTTCCAACTGGGCGAAAAATGTCCGGACCAGGATTCGAACCCGGGACCTCCTGGCTGAAGCCGCCAGTGCTCTGCCATCTGAGCTATCTCGGACGATTCTGGTCGAACTTTTTCACCCAGCTAACCTTGAAGATTACAGCATCTGGTCTGAAACCTGGTTCAGCTCAACAGAAAAAATCTCAGGTAATGGAACTCCAGAAATCGCTGGATACGAAATTACACTAGATTAATTTTCACACAATTATTCTAATTGGTAAACAAATCATATTAGATGTAAATTTCCAACTGGGCGAAAAATGTCCGGACCAGGATTCGAACCCGGGACCTCCTGGCTGAAGCCGCCAGTGCTCTGCCATCTGAGCATTGGAAACTTCATAAATGTCGAATACATATTTAGCGAAATGATCCTTTTCTACTTAAAGTTACTTAAAACTACTTACGCTCCCCAATGGTATGAGATAGAAAAATCTTGACGTTGACATATTCTATCAATAGGGTCAGATATTTAGACATTTTGTATCAACTTGATATTGTTTTATAATTTTCATTAATGATAGCGATAAAATATTATAATAAGTGGTATATGTGTGTAATATGAGATATATGTAAAGTGTAATAAATTAAAATAAATAAGTGGGGTTTTTTTTTTTCAATATTTATTTATCCATTTCTTTACCAAATAATGTTTAGTTTTTTTTTTTTCAATTTCTCACTTATACTGGTACATGATATAAGTGACAAAAATGATTTTCTTACCAAAGAAAATAGAGGGGTGGGGGTGTAAAGCGCCAAGTGAAGTTATACACACACAGTGTTGAATTCAGACACTTTTCTCCGGGAGGGATTTCTGTGGCTCCGGGGGGGACATTATAGAGTTCCGGGGGGGAAATTGCACTTTTTGACCGTTGAAAACCCAAAATCTCAAATCTTCCGGGGGGGACATCTCATTGCTCCGAGGGGGAATGTCCCCCCCGGGCCACCCCCTGAAATCAACACTGTACACACAGGCTTTGGACATTGTTAGCGCGCCCCAAGTCCTACTTCATAGATTTTAATATGAATTTATTATTTTCGTAATTAAAAATGTTTTTTAATCGAAAAAATGCCAGGAATATCGTCGAGTCCTCTATTCACTGTATCTCATTAAAAAAAAAAAAAAAAGAAAAAAAGAAAGAAAGAAAGAAAGAAAAGAAAAAAAATCATTTGGATGATTTTTTGGAAGATATGAGTTAAAATTTAACGTGGATAACAATTAGCATCGTTAAACTTTTAATTCATCTAGCTATGTGAAGATTTATTATAAAATAGTGTATAAATTATGTACCCGGAGCTGCCTTGATCCAAAGAATTCAATATGATGTCAAAAATTGGAGGTTGCTTTTTAAAAATTCAAAGTTCGTACAATATTTAATTTCTAGACGACTACCGAAATATAATTTATGCATAACATTAATTAATAGACATTATTAAAAGTTGATTGGTACCTATAATTTTTTATCTGATTATTTTTAACAGAATTAGTAGGAGCTGATCACTTTCTTTTGACGGCCAAAACATTATACATTGTACAAAACTATGTATTTTTCGATTTTTTTCCCCTTCTGCTCTGAAAAAGTGGTAATCTATTATTTTACTCGAATTTTAGCTTTAAAAATTTTTTATTTTGTTTTGTTTCAATTGTTTCTTTAATTGAAATTACTTCGTTATAAGAAAAAACAAAACACATAATTCCCTTCACTTTGTTTCGTTTTCGATGGCTAAATAAAACTATGAACAAAAATTAAATAAAAAAAAAAAATACGATTATCCTTGATCGACTTTTCCCCTTCTCCATTTATAAGAACTTGTTACGTATACAGAAGTCCTTGAACGTATTTGAAGAACGCAGCGCTAAAGTTTTTATTATTTTTTTTATCTGTGTGTGTCGGTTTCCGATTGAAGTTTTTGTTTTTTTCTTCATCTACATCACTTTGCCGCACGATAACAATTTTTAAGCATTTGTGTTACTGATACCTCGGATGCTTTTATGTTTGTAAACAAAGACATGTACTACTGCACATATGATACAACACTGTTTGCTTGAAATAAAAACTGTTTTGGCTTTTTGTATTTCTTTTTTTTTTCATTCAGCAAACCATACATTTGCAAATTTTTGTTCTAGAGAGCGGTTTTGACATCGTTTTGTATGTTTTTTTAATATGCCGAATTAATTTTATTTTATTATTTTTCTCAGTTTTTGCCCCTTCTTCTAAATATAAAAAGTAGAATGAGACATTTCGCAATATTTTAGAAAAATGCAAAGTAGCAGTATAAAAGCAATAAACGTCAAATTGTTAAAAACAGACTAATTTAATTAGAATTAATCATTTAAATACTATGGTATTCGCGACTAGTTTGCATTGAGTAGATCTCTCAATACGCATCCGTGTCTTTAAAATTAATTGAAAACCTATTTTGAAAAACGTGGCACGGGTCAAGGCGGCGCACAGTGGTGCTAAATCGCGATTATGTGGCCAAAAATCAGAGAATCGAAGTTTTGTATTTCAAAATGAAATAAATTCCACAGTATTTAGAAATATCTGAAGATGTATATTCTTTAATATTTTGGGTTTTATAAGCTCACATGAATTCTCACTGCTAATGTGAAGTTAGGAGTTAGCGTTTTCTGCTGTTGCGTGAATTTCAGGCAAATTCGCTGCAATCACACCCTAAATAAGACCTTTTCAGATAGTTTGTCTTTTTTTTTTTGCACTTCTCTGAACCAACATTAAATTACATATGTAATTTATTTTTCGATTGCAAAAATCTCAAAAATTAAAAAAAGAGAAATTTGTTAAAAAATACTTAGTTTTAAGGAATTTTTGTACATAAAAAGTGATATATAAAAAAAGTCCTTCCGAGTTCCTCGGACTTTTATAGTACAAAATGTAGAATGAACCTTCTAAAATCATATCCCAAGAGATTTATTGCGACTTTTTGCGACTTTCAGAGAACCAGCAGTTTGAATTTGGACATTGGATATTACCAGTATTAGTCCAAAATCAGTAATCGGGTTTAAAGTCAATCTAATTTTCGCACTGACCCAAAATTGTCAGTGTTTATATAATGCAACATTCTAATTAACATAACTCTGTCAATTTCATTTTTTAATTCGTGTGGGGGGGGGGGCTTAAGAGTTGGGGATATTTTATATATATATATATATATATATATATTTCCCTTGCTTTTTTCCGAAAATTTTTAAAGTAATCTAATTAATGAATTGAATGATTTTATTATTAATCATAGTAAATAGATGTCGAAAATTTAAAAAATAGTAATAATATTTTTAGATTTTCCTTGCTATAGGGGCAAATGGGTTGGGTTGGGTTGATTTTTGACGGCCAATTATCTACACGAGGGATATAGGATCGGAGGGAGTGCCCTCCGTGGGGGTCTTTCTAAGGGAACCTAATCCGTATTAACGCATGGAAGATCCACGGCTCGAAGAAAACCACGAAAACTCCGAACGATTAGGCCGACGGGCGCGATTGGGATCGAACCCAGCACCTCCCGTCTACCAGCTTCGAGAGCAGAACCTCTCGGCCACTGGAGGGGCAAATGGAAGGAGGAGAGATTTCCCGTATGTGTGTGTGGAGAGCTAATCTATCACATACTAGCCACCCTTGGCGACCAGTTTGGTGTCCCTTCAATAACGAAAAACTATTGATTTTAATAAATATCATGATCGAGATTAACTCGATTTTACTCCGATCAACTGATTGAAGCAGGAATTTAAGATGAAAATCAAAGTTGGTATAGTATTGAACTAACATTTGTAACTACTTTTTCAAACACTAACATGTATGAGATAGAAGAAAGTTTTGAGATTGGCGTATCCAACTAGTTAGAATTATTAATATCATAATTATTTGAAATGTACTCACCTTGCATTTGTCTCTGTGACAGGATTTTTGCTCATTCTAATTGATGATTTAATTCCAACTTTCTTAACTCTACTTCTTGATCCGACTTCTCCTTTTCTAACTTCTTAGCCTCATTTTCCTTTCTTTCAGCAACAGCGTTGGATAAAATTTCTTGTACAAAAGCGGGATCTTGTTTATATTCTTCACTATTCAAAACCATTTCCTTTAGTGTTGTTAAATCTATTGTCCATGTTTATTTATTTTTTATTATCCTCTCCTCTCATCTTTTATTCTCGTGATAACTTTTATATATCATGTAACGTGAATTAGAAATTGTATGTTTTGAATATTTTTATGGAAGAAGGTAAAAAAGCTTTAACGATAAATAAATTATTTGTGTTTTAAGAGGTTAATTGCCTTTTTTGTGTACATTTTAAGTTCATAATTGGCGTCCGCACTATATTCTGAAAGCTGGGTTGTTAAAATAACATCCTTTTTGAACACTTTAATTAACATTGTGGCGTCGTCTACGACAGAACGGTTTACCAGATTTATAGAAGCAAAATGTTTCAAGCCGTGAAAATTTTTCAGAAGATCGATTTAAAGTTCGTAGTAGAAGAGCTTGGGGGAATAATTCCGCAAGATTATACGATCGGAGCATTAAAGGAAATTATTTTGAATAGTAACAAACATACAAGAATACAAAAAATCCCTGCCGGCCCGGCCTACAGGCGGAGGTAGATTTCGAAGTGAACTATATTAATTGCACCAACAAAAACTAAATCATGATAAATCCACTTTAACAGTTTTATCTGACCTCTTTTGACGAGTTTTTATTTCATTTTTATATAATAGCTAGTTTTATCAGAATCATGTTAAGGCGGTATTAAAAAAAAATACTTTTCCATGCTCAACAACTCGAAATTTTCTGGCACATTTTCAGATTAATTTTTAATAGAAAAAATACGAAACTTGCTGACGTGATATTTGAAAAGATTTATAAGCGACATGTGTTTTTATTTTTCTTTTAATTAATTGAAATTTGATTAATAAACAATTATTTTCTCAGTAGGGCAATATTTTTCATTTCTAACACAATCGCTTCGGGAAATTCTGTTCAAAATGTCCACTTTGACATCATTTTTTGAAATATATTCTGCCACTATCAAAAAATCGATAATTACGGTACGTTATATAGTTTTCGAAGAAGAGAATCTATCAATTGGACGCGTTTGAGAGCAAAAATTAATTTAAA
The DNA here is from genome assembly GCA_963932465.1 of Maratus speciosus. Taxonomy (NCBI): domain Eukaryota; kingdom Metazoa; phylum Arthropoda; class Arachnida; order Araneae; family Salticidae; genus Maratus; species Maratus speciosus. The sequence continues at coordinate 287,103,040 of OZ010800.1, read as the reverse complement.
AATGAGTAAGAAAATAAGCAGTTTGGATTTGAATACATTAGATGATTTTTTTCTTCAACCGCTATGTATTTTTTATTTGTTTTTGCTGTAAGAATTGGTCCTAGCAAAAACTTGTCTATATAAATGTTGAAGGCAATATTAAGAAGATATATGATAAATTCATGGTGATTTTATATCTTGTGAATTGACGGAGTTATGGAAAATTTTCTTCTTCATCCCCCTTTTTTTGTTTTCGTTTTTAATTTTTTTTTTTTGTAGTACAAATTGGTCCTATCAAAAACTTGTGAATATAAAAGTTGTAGATAATATTAAGGAGATATATAATAAAATTAATTGGATTTGATATCTTGAGAAGTGACGAAGTTATGAAGTTTTTTCTCCCAAAAACCCTATTTTTTGCGCCCCTTGAGCCCATTTTTAATTTTATCAAAAATTTGTGATACATAAATTTTTGGTCCTATTTTTAGAAGTAATAAAAACCTTAACCTGATTTGATATGTACAAAAATTAAGAAGTTATGGGGGTTTTTCGGTTTTCACAAAACCCCTTCCTATTTCCATCCCCTTTGTCCGATTTTGCCCATTAACGAACTTGACCGAGATTTTATGCCCCAATGTATCAGTTTGGAAGAGATTTGTGCAGAATTGTGGAAGTTATCGTGTCCAGAAGAAAGTGATCTATATATATATAGATAGATAGATAGATGGATAAAGTTTTTTACTGAGGGTGGTTTTGGGTTCCAGGGGTCATGATCGGTGTAGACCTGCAAAACATTTTCAGAAATTCCAACATAGGAACGATGCCAATAGGTAGTATTTCATACGAAATCTACCTAACAAGATCCTGATTTTGTACAAGAAATTTTATCCAACGCTGTTGCTGAGAGAAAGGAAAAAGAAAACGAAGCTAAGAAGTTAGAAAAGGATAAGTTGGATGAAGAAATAGAGCTTAAAAGTTGGAATTAAATCATCAATTAGAATTAGCAAAAATCCAGTCACAGGGACAAATGCAAAGTGAGTACATTTCAAATGATTTTGAAACTAATAATTCTAAAAGAAAAAAATCCCTGCCGGCCCGGCCTACAGGCAGAGGTAGATTTCGAAGTCAAATATACTAATTTCACAAACAAAAACTAAATCATGATTATAGATAAATCCACTTTAACAATTTTATCTGGCCGCTCTTGACGAGCTTTTATTTCATTTTCATATAATAGCTGGTTTTATCAGAATCATGTTAGGGCGGTATTCAAAAAAATACTTTTCCATGCTCAACAACTCGAAATTTTCTGGCATAATTCCAGATTCATTTTTAATTAAAAAAAAATATGAAACTTGCTCACGTGATGTTTGAAGAGATTTATAAGCGACCTGTGTTTTTATTTTTTGTTCAATTAATTAAAACTTGATATATAAACAATTATTTTCTCAGAAGGACAATATTTTTCGTTTCTAACACAATCGCTTCGGGAAATTCCGTTCAAAATGCCCACTTTGACATCATTTTTTGAAATATATTCTGCTTCTATCTAAAAATCGATTATTACGGTACATTATATAGTTTCTGAATAAGCGAATCTACCAATTAAATGCGTTTGAGAGCAAAAATGAATTTAAAAACCAGTCAGAAAATAAGTAGTTTGGATTTAAGCGCATCCTTAATACAATGATTTTTTTAACACAATCCGCTTCGGTAAATTCGGTCCAAAATGCCCTTTTTAACAGCATTTAAAAAAATATATTCTGCCCCTATCAGAAAATCGACCATTACGGTACATTATATAGTTTCTGAGTAAGAAAACGTACCAATTGGAAGCCTTTGAGAGCAAAAATGAATTGTAAAATGAGTAAGAAAATAAGCAGTTTGGATTTGAATACACCCTTACTAAGATCATTTTTTACTTCAACCGGTATGTATTTTTAATTTGTTTTTGCTCTAAGAATTGGTCCTATCCAAAATTTGTCTATATAGATGTTGTAGACAATATTAAGAAGATATATGATAAATTCATGGGGATTTTATATCTTTTGAATTGACGGAGTTATGGATTTTTTTCTTCTTCAAACCCCTTTTTTGTTTTCGTTTTTAATTTTTTTTTTTGCGGTACGAATTGGTCCTATCAAAAACTTGTGAATATAAAAGTTGTAGATAATGTTAAGGAGATTCATGATAAAATTAATTGGATTTGATATCTTGAGAATTGACGAAGTTATGGATTTTTTTCTTCTTCAAAGGCCCTTTTTGTTTTCGTTTTTAATTTTTTTTTTTGCGGTACGAATTGCTCCTATCAAAAACTTGTGAATATAAAAGTTTTAGATAATGTTAAGGATATGTGTAATAAAATTAATTGAATTTGATATCTTGAGAATTGACGAAGTTATGAATTTTTTTCTCCCAAAAACCCTATTTTTTGCGCCCCTTGAGCCCATTTTTAACTTTATCAAAACTCTGTGATACATAAATTTTTGGCCCTATTTTTAGAAGTAATAAAAACTTTAAACTGATTTGATATGTACAAAAATTAAGAAGTTATGGGGGGGTTTTCTGTTTTCACAAAACCCCTCCCTATTCCCCTCCCCTTGGTCCGATTTTGCCCATTAACGAACTTGACCGAGATTTTATGCCCATTGATTTTATGTATCAGTTTGGAAGAGATTGGTGCAGAATTACGAAAGTTATCGTGTCCAGAAGAAAGTGATATATATAGATAGATAGATAGATAGATAGATAGATAGATAGATAGATAGATAGATAGATGTATAAAGTTTTTTACTGAGGGTGGTTTGGGGTTCTAGGGGTCATGATCGGTGTAGATCTGCAAAAATTTTTCAGAAATTCCAACATAGGAACGATCCCAATAGGTAGTATTTCATACGAAATCTACCTAATTTACGTTGCCCAAGTTGGAATTTCGCCAATTTGATGGCGATTTAAAGGAATGGTTACCATTTTGGAGCCAGTTTGAACAGATTCACAATGATATTCAAGATATTGCGCCAGAAAATAAATTCCAGTATTTGATCCAAGCAACTGTCACTGGATCTAGAGCGCGAGAAGTTGTTGATAGTTTTCTGCCAACTGGCGCTAACTATGCCAAAGCTATAGAGAGTTTTAAGGCTCGTTCCGGTAGGGAAGATCTTTTGGTTGAAGTGTGTGTGCGAGAATTATTAAAATTAATTATATCTGTGCAATCAAAAGGAAATTTTTCTATTACATCATTGTATGATAAACTTGAGTCTTATTTACGAGCTCTTGAGACGTTAGGAGTTACAACGGATAAATGTGCTTCAATATTATATCCAATGGTAGAATCTTGTTTTACTGCTGAATTTTTGAAAGCATGGAATCGAACCCATACGAATTCTGTTAGTTCTGATGCAAAAGAACGCCTGGATAATTTAATGGCGTTTCTCAAATCTGAACTTGAAGGAGATGAAAGAATTAATTTGGCAGTGGCAGGTTTTGGTTTGGCGAGAAAAGATGACGCGAGCTTTAGAAAAAACAAAAGTTACAACGATGTTACTAAACATTTATCAACTGCTGCTACTTTACTAACAACTTCTTCAAGACCAGATTTAAGAAAAAATTACGTTTTTTGCAAAGGAAGACATCTGAGTTCGGAATGCTTTTCGGCATGGAAGATGAGTTTTAATGAAAAGTAGAATATATTGAAGGACAAAAGATGTTGTTTTTTATGTTTGGCAACAGGTCACACAACAAAGCAATGTAGAGCTATCTTGAAGTGTTTCTTTTGTGATAAAAGACATGCGTCTGGGATGTGTCAAATGCTCAATAAGAATAAACTGAATGAAAAGAAAGAGGAAGACACAGAAAAGTCGTCTGGAAAAGAAGTAAATATGGCCGATTTCATTAGAAATCCTACAGTGTATCTTCAGACGCTCAAGGCAAAAATATTTTCCGAAAACAAAAAGAAAGATGTTAGACTAATTTTGGACTCAGGTTCTCAGAGATCGTATATTTTAAAACATTTAGCCGAAGAAAGGAAGTATTTACCTCTTCGACAAGAAAAAGTTTCTCATTCCCTTTTTGGCGCAGTCATAACAAAGGATTGTAATCATCATTACTACAAGGTAAGATTAAGCGATTTGAAAGAAAAATTTTAAATGTAATTTTGAAGTTTTGGATCAAAACACTACATGTGAAAATGTTATGTCTGTAGGAAAAGGATCCTGGTTTAAAGAATTATCGGAAAAAGGCATCACTTTGACGGATATTGGTGAAAATCCTGAATCTATTCAAATATTGATTGGAGCTGATGTAATGGGAAAATTACTGACAGGTCGTAGAGAAATACTCTCGTCGGGATTAGTAGCACTGGAAACATTTTTACGTTGGACCTTAATGGGAAAAGTGCCTCAAGATAATGCGTCTAAAGAAAATTTAGCTCTATCAGTTACGTCTATGTTTGTAAAGGAAGCAAAGATTGCTGATTTATGGAAATTGGATTTGCTTGGAATTAATGATCCGATTGAAAAACAATCTAAAATGATATTGATCGTCAGGTTAAAGAGCATTTTTTACAGACAGTAAAAATTAATGAAGATGATCGTTATGAAGTTTCTTTGCCATGGTCAGAAGATACACCACCTTTACCTGATAATTTGAGTTTAGCCAAGAAAAGATTGACTAATGTTACAAACAAGTTGCTTTCCGATAACATTTATCAAAAGTATGAAAAAGTACTTTTAGGGTGGCTTGATGATAAAATTATAGAGGAAATTCCGCAGTCGGAAATTAATCTTTATGGAAATTATTTACCTCGTCGACCAGTGATAAAAGAAAACAGTACAACTCCCATTCTTCCAGTGTTTGACGCATCAGCCAGAATGCAGAACCATCCATCTTTGAATCAATGTTTGCATTGTGGACCAAATCTTATTGAATTAATTCCTGACATTCTTTTGCGATTTAGAAAAAATAAATTTGGTGTTGTAGCTGATATCAAGAAAGCATTTTTACGAATAGCTGTTCGTAAATAAGATCGAGACTATTTGCGTTTCTTGTGGTGGAGTGATCCAGAAGAAAGAAATATTAGAATGTTTCGACATACTAGAGTTGTGTTTGGAGTCAAAAGTTCTCCTTTTCTTCTCGGTTCCGTCATAGAATATCACATTAAAAACAATGAACGACCCCAATCTTAACCAGAAATTGCTGAGAAGCTTTTATGTTGACACACAGGAAGAATTGGAAAGGTTTATAACTGATTCTAAATCTCTTATGGCTAAAGGTGGATTTGATTTGAGAGGATGGGAACAGACAGAAGAAAGAAACAATATCGAATATAGCGAAGATACTGCTGTACTGGGACTACAATGGAATAGATTTCTAGGCGTTTTAAAAGTTAACTTAAGCTGTACGAAAGATATAAATATAGAAAAATTAACAAAATGAATCATGCTATCAGTTGCACATAAAGTTTTTGATACAATTGGTTTTACTGGTCCAGTTATGATATGTCCCACGATGAGGTTACAGAAAACATGGAAAGAAGAAATTACCTGGGATGAAGAAGTTACTAGTGATAAAAAAATTGAATTTATTGAATGGTTTCGTGAATTATATATTTTACAAGAAATTCAAATTCCTAGATGTATTCATTTCACCCCAGATAATTTAAAAGGTTGTACTCTTCACACATTTTGTGATGCAAGTTAGTATGAGTATGCCGCTGTTATATTTTTGAGGATAGCAATTAAAGATCGTGTAGAGTTATTCCTTCTTGCTGCGAAATCCCGCATAGGTCCTCTAAAATGTGGAACTATACCTAGAATGGAACTTTTAGCTGTTTTGATTGGTGCTAGATTGGCTAAATCAGTAACTGACGCTATGGGCTGGGAAGATATGGAAAGATATTTTTGGAGCGATTCCACAACAGTGCAACAGTGCTTGCATGGATATCCAGGAAAGAAAACTGGTCTGTTTTTGTTAGAAACAGAGTTCAAGAAATAAAAAAAATTGAGTGATCCTGTTTTATGGAAACATATACCTGGTGAAATGAATCCAGCAGATCTGCCATCTAGAGGGTTTAAAGCAAGTCAGCTGGTATCTCTCAAATGGTGGGAGGGTCCATCTTTGCTTAGAGATCCTAAAGAATATTATAAGTATATGGATTTCAAGTGCCAAGTTATAAACGAAGAATAAATTGAAAAAGAAAAATTGAAGTCAACAAAATTACTGGTAAATGTTGATGAAAGTCCAGAGAAAAACTGGTACTACCAGTATTTTTCCAGCTATGAGAAAATCGTACGTCTTGTTGGTTGGATACTTCGTTTCAGATATAATTCTTCTAATCCAAAGGAACAGATCAAAGGAGAATTTACCAGTCTTGAATTTAAGAGAGCAGAAACGAAGATAATTTCGATGGTACAAAAGGAATGTTTTTCTCATGAAAGTGAGGGGAGATTGAAAACTCTGTTGACATTTAAGGATGAACAAGACATAATACGTGTAAAGACTGAAATTACGTATGGACAAGACAATATGGATTTCTTCACACCTATTGTTGTTCCTTCAAGCCATGAAGTTGTCAAACGATTAATTTTACATTACCACCGCAAAAATGTCATGCAGGTCCTCAGATTCTTCTAAATTTGCTTAGAGAAAAATACTGGATTTTGAATGGAAGAAGAACTGTGGGCTCTGTTCTATCAAAATGTACCCTTTGTAAAAGATTTAATTCGAAGAATTTAGAATCTGCCAGAAAATCGAGTGAAAAAAGCAGCAGTATTTCAGATTATCGGCATTGATCTGGCTGGCCCTCTGTATCTTAAAAATAAACAGAAGAGTTGGGTTATTTTATTTACATGTGCCATCTACAGAGCTGTGCATTTGGAGCTTGTGACTTCAGCTTCTACAGAGTCATTTTTAATGGTTTTGCGAAGGTTTGTATCTCACAGAGGAAGATGTTCTGTTATATATTGCGACAACGGTTCCAATTTTGTTGGTGCATCCAATTTTTTAAAAAGATATAACTGGCATCGCATACAGAAGTGTGGAGCAATAAATTCTATTAAATGGAAATTCAACCCTCCTACTGCTGCTTGGTAATGGGGGGGGGGATGGTGGAAGAGGCTCATCAGATTGATGAAAGACTTGTTAAAAAGAGTCTTAGGACAAGCCTGTTTGAACTATGAAGAGATGGTAACTGTATTAGCTGATTGCGAAAGCATTATGAATTCGCGACCACTAACTAACATGTCTGAGAAAGAGTCCATCAAACCCATATCATCGGACATGTTTCTGAAAGATATTCATGAATGTGGTTTACCAGACGTTGATGCGGTTGAGGAATGTTCTCTCACTAGAAGACTTAAATGTAGGCAAGAACTGCAAAAAAGAGCTCAGAAATCGATTTAGATGAGACTATTTGGGTCTCCTTATCCAACGACCCAAAGGGAGACGATTGGCGTCCGCACTATATTCTGAAAGCTGGGTTGTTAAAATAACATTCTTTTTGAACGCTTTAATTAACAAGTGTTCCGATCGTATAATCTTGTTGAATTGTTGCCCCAAGCTCTTCTACCACTAACTTTAAGTCAACCTTTCTAAAATTTTTCACGGCTTGAAACATTTTGCTTCAATAAATCTTGTAAAATGTCCTGTCGCGGACGCCACAATGTTAGTTAAAGCGTTCAAAAAGGATGTTATTTTAACAATTCAGCTTTCAGAATATAATGCGGACGCCAATGGACCCTATTCAGATGACGTCAAACGCCAGAGCTGGCGGTATGATGATCTGTTATTCTAGTTACTCCACTGGCAGAATACCAGTATGCGCAGGCGCAAACACCGCTAGCAGACGACTTTAGCCTTGACCCAGGTTAAGCGCATACATTTTAACTGAAATTTTGCAAACTTAGGGAATTTTCTCGCATACAGAACAATATTTTGAATTTAGATTACAATATATTAAGTATATGCTGCTGCATCAAAGAATTTTTTTGCGGTATTTTTAGCAAACAAGCATAGATCAGTTTCAACTGACGTCACACCCTAGCAACGACCTTAGCAACCAGACGTGTTTTTTGTTTGATCACCAAATTTGGCCGATTGTGATTGGTTGGCTCATAATACAGGCTACAAATAGTTGATTATGATTGGTTCGATGAAACTTGGGGGGCTGGTGATCACGTGGTTCAAGCTGATCTCCATAGACTGCTATGCTAAACATCGCCAGTAAATACCAAAGACTTTTAAGATACACAGACCGGCAACCTGTCAGTTTAACTGAGGATTTTTTATCACAGCTGTTGTACGGCAGTATATATGTTTTATATTTTAATTTACCTAAGAAAATGCTTTTATCAGCGTATTTTTTTATTGCGGATCATTAAGTATAAATCTACCCTATTTCATTACGGCCATTAAAAAAAAAATACTTTATTATTCATCAATTTTTTTTTTTTTTTTTTTTTTTTCGTATAGCACGTAAGTATTTCAATAAACATCCTCCAAGGATAAAAATATAGTGTTACTTTCATTAATATGCACTTTTTTAATTACCTTTTTGCATAAAAATTAGTTTACAAACGCAGATTTCTTTACAAGTAATTATAAAAAAAAGTTTTGATTTGGAAATAGACCAATGAAAATCTGCGTAGATCATCCGGGTATACTCCTACTAGATCGGCATCCATATTTTTTATGATCGGGGGTCTTTCTTCGTTAATATTAAGAAAACTGTTTCATACAAAAATATGAAAATCGGTGGTATTATAGAGACATGTTTGATAAACACGCTGATGCAGACAATTTTTAAATCGAATAATTATTTTAGGAGATATTTAATGTTAAAGATGGTTAAAATCGTTCCATTAAAAAAGTTTTATAGTAGAAAAACTATACATAGGAATTTAAACATTTTTAGATCATTTTATACATTGGAAGATCCCGATGTGCAGACTGCAATTATCTTTTTAATTTGACTCATTTTTTGAGGATTTATTTCCATTTTAAATTCAAATTTTCAGCATTTCGAGAGATATTTTTTACACATTTTAGAAAAGGGTAATTATTTTAAACTATTGCCAATTTTAAAAACAGCGCAAAGAATAATATTTAATTCAAATAAAAAATTTATTTACACGTGGCTATTATAAACAGAAAAAACTTTAAAATTAGAAATAAGTGATTACGTGTTAAAAATCAGGAAAATATTGAAAATTACATCATAAAAACTACAGTTACACGTGAATTTTAAAAGGGAAAGAAAATTTTTGAATACTAAATTCCTTATTATGCGTTAAAAGTCACAAATGAAGGAAATTACGTCATATTTAAAAAGGCCAAATAAATTAAAGTTGGCAAAACACTTTAAATTAAAAAATATATTTGCACGAGACATTTATTTCATATTTTGAGATAATCTTTTCAACTATTATCGTGAATTTTAAGACAGCGCAAATAATATTTCCTTTCTAACAACAAAAGTATTTTCATGTGAATGTTAAAAAGAGAAAGGAAACTTTGGTGAAAATTAGGTCAGATTTAAAACGATACATTTAAAAGAACTTTCTCATAGCGGTGTTAAAAGTACCGAGAGACAAAGACTCTGTGTACTTAATTCATTTTACATTAGCTTACTTTCAAATTTTTAACTAATTTTTAACACTTTCCAACAAAGTTGAAAAGTGTTATTGATTTCGGTTTGTCTGTTCGCGCTCTAACTCTCGTAAATATACTCGGATCGCACTGAAATTTTTGGTTATTGACGTTTAGCCTAGCTCCTAGCATGAACCCTATTTCAAATGAAGTTTGTAGCATGTTTAGTTCATTTACAGAGACAGTCAAAAGTATTCCGTTACATTACGGCCAATGGGAAAAAATCATTTCAAATGAATTTTAAAGATGTTACACCCTTTCAAACATAATAAAAAATATATGCATTTACGAAGTGCACTAAATTATGCAGAATATTATAGCATATGCAATGCAACGAATAGTTACTATACATTTACAGGGCTACACAAAAGAATTCCATTACAGATGGTATTAGGGGAAATTGTTTGCGGCGTATTTTAATTATACAAATTCATATATAATAAAACTGATATACGTCGGCGAGGCTTACTTAAGTTATTTCATGTATAATACGAAGTGCATAGCATTTACAGGAACATACAAAACATTTCAGAGAAGTATTTTCTATCCGAAGTACTGTATATTAGCGGCGATGGCAGGGAATGCATTTTTAATTATGATATGATGTGTGTAAATGTTATAGTTGATATACAGGGATACGCAAAAGAATTCGTAAAGGTTAGTGACAAGGAAGGTCTCCTTACTGGGCATACTTAGAATTATTGGAAAAAAAATACCAATTAAACTACTTATGTATGTCATAAAGGATCAGTCAAATTTAGCGGCGGAATTACAGTAGAAAGTCTGTAAAAAAATAAAATACTTTCAAATATTTGGCGCGAAAAGACGAAAGCGTCACGCGATTTGGCGAGCAGTAAGTTTTATTCCTCGCCAGAAGCAAACGATTTTATTGCACCTGAAAATTGTTTGTTAATTGATTTTTAGAATGCGTGTAAAAAGTATTTAAAGAATTTAAACATAAACAGTGAGAGAGTTTAATACATACATTTTTTTTTTCGTATTACATATTTATGTTGCTTGTTATTTAATTTTATTACTTTAAAAACAATTTCATATATAAAAAATATTTTCATATATTTAAGTGTATTCCAAAATAAAGGCAAGATTCATTTACCAGTTATTCATTTCCATATCAAAGAATTCGTCGTTTCCATAGCAACAAAATTGAATCGAGTGCTCAATTGGACTTAATTTTGGTTGGTTGGTTGGTTGTGTTTATGACGGCCAATTATCAACACGAGGGATATAGGCCCTAAGAGGGGAGTGCCCTTCGTGGGGTCTTTCTAAAGGAACCTAACCCGTATTAACGCTTGGAAATCCAAGTTTCGAAGAAAACCACGAAAACTCCGAACGATTAGGCCGACGGGCGCGATTGGGTTCGAACCCAGCACCTCCCGTCTACCAGCTTCGAGAACAGAACCTCTCAGCCACTGGTGGGGCTGGACTTAATTTTGAGATATTGAAGCAATTTTAACTTATTTTAATTTTGTTTTAATTCATAAAATTTGATAGTTAACTTTCATTATGAACATATATATATATATATATATATATATATAAACTGGTGTACAAAATTAAGGACCAGTCACAAAATGCTAATTTTTAAGTAAGCGAATACTCAAAGGGAAATAATATAATTCAAATGATTACTATCCCTACAGCACAGCTAGTCCATATAGCATCTCATTTATGTCACACATGGTCACAAGTATCACAGTCATTACAGTGAAGCAAAAAATAGGAAATTCCACACGTCTCAAATGATCACTATAAGTGACTCCACCGAGACGTCATTGTGACTGCTGCTTTGTGACGAGTCACCAGGTGACTTTACAATGTAGTTACATTGTGACTCTCATGTGACTGTCATTTTTAGACTCAATTTCAAAGTCATCATGAACGTTGCATTATGATAAGTCACCAAATAATATCACACTATAGTCACATGGTGACTTTTTACAAAAGAGCACAATGGTGGCTTCATAGTAGTCTCCCTGTCACCTGAAAGTCATCATGTGACTTTAATGTGACATTATTTGGTAACTTATCATAATGCAGCGTTCACGATGACTTTGAAATTGAGCCTGCAGATGACATTCACATGAGAGTCACAATTTAACTACATTGTAAAGTCACATGGTGATTCGTCACAAAGCAGCAATCACAGTGACGTCTCAGTGGAGTCACATATAGTGATCATTTGAGACTCATAATGAGATGTATGGAACTTCGTATTTTTTGCTTCACCGTAGTGACTGTGACACTTGTGACCATGTGTGGCATGAATGAGATGTTATATGGACTAGCTGTGCTGTAAAGATAGTAATTATTCGAATTATATTATTTCCTTTTGAGTATTCGCGTACTTGAAAATTAGCATTTTGTGATCGGGCCTTAATTTTGGACACCAGTGTATATATATATATATGACAAAACTATAGTTAAATCAAATTAAAACTGACAAAACTGAAGTTATTTACATTAAATTTATTTAAACAAGTTCAATATGAAACATTTTTATCTTAAAGAGTATTCGACATAAAAAGCATTTTTCGAAATTTCATTTCATCGCCAACCGATGATAAATCGCCAAATAAACAAAATTTTCATTATTTTTTTACGAACGCTCTATGGAGGTTCCGCCAAAAAAATTTTTATAAACATATATATCCACATGAGAAGAACACTCTGTAATTTTTTCAGATTTTTCTGAATATGCCCGTATGGAGACCTTCCTTGTGAGTATGACCGTCAATTGCTGAAAGGGGGGTTTAAAATGTGTTATGCTGAACTGCATGTAGTTTTCTATGAAATGTTTGTAGAATATAGATAAAATGATATACAGGGCCACGCAAAGAATTGGATACATGGCCGCCTATAGACGATAAATTCTGGAAATGCGATTTCAGTAGTTTTAAGAGTGATTTAGTTTGAATTAAAGTTTAGATAGATAGTGACGTGTAATAAGGGTACTAGGTAAACAACAGGGCTGAACAAAAGTATTCAAGTATGTTTCCATTTATTAGTATAAATTGCTGAATGAGAAAGTTCAACCTGTTATGCGTTTTCTTGCTAAACTAAATTTTCTATTATATAGAATATATATCAGCGTACAGATCAAACACAGGGCTCTTCGGAAGAATTGGAATAAATATTTGGCTATGGATGGTAACTGCTGAAATCAGTTTTTTAAATCTTTAGTTAGTTATCTTATTTACCTTATTTTCCTAAATAACGAAGTTTTGTTAAAGCTTTCAGGAGTGTTGGAAAGTGTTTCATAATCTATGCCGTACGCATGATTTTTCTTGTTTTTAATCAAAGATGAAAACAGCCATTGTATCTCTTAGCAGCGGCTGATTTCGTCTTAAAAATCTCCAATCAAAGGAAAATGAATGAAAACCCGTTTACAGGGAGACCGTCACTGTTTTTTTTAATTATAATTCAATCTTTTTAAGGGCGATGAAATTAGCATGCTTTTAGAATCTGCGGTGTCTGAACGGGGGTTGGCGAGCGTAGCTCGTGGGGGGCAGAGCCCCCTAGTATTGATAAAAATTATTTTTTAAGCTCATTCTAGCCATAGCACTTAATGGTAAATAACCACAGTTGACGTAGAAACCTCGCGGTTCAGGTGTTTCAATTTACTTCAGATGGCTGCCATGATTTCGCATGCTTATTTATTTATTTATTTATTTGTTTACACATACATCTGACTTGTGTGCTTGACATCTAGGTCCGCTTATAAGTCATCGTCAATATACAGGGACGAGATAGCACAATGAAATTTACAACACAGAGAAATTACATCCGGGAGTTCCACAAGGAGTGTGCAATGGAGCCAGCGGGAGTCGAACTCGCAGACCTCTGCCGCTCTCAATGCTTGGCGGCTGGCAGCGCGGTGTCCTAACCGCTCGGCCACCAAGGCCCCTTTCGCATGCTTTTGAATGGGAATTGCCGTCTATGTATCTTAAAAGTCTTTGGTAAATACCGTCAGCAGACGAATTTTAGCCTCGACTTCAGGTCGCGTGCATAAGGTCCATTATCAGTTTAAAATGTACAAAAAGAAGTCAATTAACCTCTTAAACACAAATAATTTATTAGCCTGTAAAGTTTTCTATCTTTTTCCATAAAATATTCAGAACATAAAAAAAATACAATTTCTAATTCACCTTGAGAATAAAAGATGAGAGGATAATAATAAATAAATAAACATGGACAATAGATTTAACATCCATGCCTGTGAGCACGATTTTCAAAAGAGAGGTGCTAAATGAAGAGTATTTTCTTAGAATATATAAAAATTACTATTTATAAATACACAAAAACTTATGCTATGCATTAATTTAAATTAAGGGGACCCTTCACTCACTTGAAAACACGCGCCTGGTAATGTTAAACCTATGGGCAGGTTGTTTTTGATTTTTTTGTTTAAATTTGAATATTTTTAAACGACTTTTTAGCACAGGATAATTGAGGTCGATCTCTAATGATTCTGCTTTTTCGATTTCGGTACTGATTTTTTTTAATAAAGGTGCTTTTACTTTCGAAACCGGTTTCGAGTTAACGTGTTTTAGCGAGGATGATATGGCACAACAGAGCATAGATAAACATACAAGATAAGACACTCATGGCAAAATCTGTAATGGCAACAGTACTAGCGTCACTAACAACAAGGGGAGGAATTAACAAACCTCCGAAATTTACCTATGTTGATGAAATATGTTTACGCTCTATTTTTTGCATATCTGTTCTTCCCTAAATGAGGCAGAGATAGACGATATTGTATTTATGCTTTATTTATTTAGCTGCTTTTTAACACTTTCCAACAAAGTTGAAAAATGTTTGTCTGGCCATCTGTCCGTCTGGCCGCGCTCTAACTCTCGTAAATATACTCGGATCGTTCTGAAATTTTTGGATGTTAGTGACCTCTACCATAGCATGAACTCTATGTCAAATAAAGTTTCTAGCATGTTTAGTTCATTTACAGGGACAGTCAAAAGTTTTCCGTTACATTGCGGCCTATGGGAAAATTATCGTTTCAAATGGTTTTTAATGATGTTACATGCTTTCAAACTTAATAAAATTGATATGCATTTATCAAGTGTACTAAAATATGCATTCTGTAGAATATACGGTGCAAAGAATAGTTATTATTCATTTACAGGGCCACACAAAATAATTCCGTTACAGAACGATACAGGGGTGGAGGTAATTGTTTGCGACGTATTTTAATTATGTTAAATTATTTCATGTATAATGAAATTGATATACGTCGCTGAGGTTTACTATAACTTATTTCATGTATAATACGAAGTGCATAGCATTTACAGGGACACACAGAAGATTTCAGATACTATATTGTATCCGAAGTACTGTACAGTGGCGATGATTGCTGGAAATGCATTTTTAATTATGTTATGTGCTTTTATGTTTCACTATATTTATGCATAGTATATGATGTGTATAAATGTTGTAATTCATATACAGGGCTGCACAAAATAATTCTTAATGGTTACTGGGTATGATCTGAGTATGATTGCAAATTGCTTAAAGGTGGTTCTTAAATGAGTTATGCATTTTTACGCGGAACTGCATTTGGTTTACTAAGAAATGTTTGTAGAACATAGATAAAAGGATATACAGGGTCACGCAAACAATTGGTTACATGGCCGTCTATAAATGATAATTTCTGGAAATGTGATTTCAGTAGTTTTAAAAGTGTTTTACTTTGAATTAAACTTTAGCTGAATAGTGACGTGTATTAAAGGTACTAGATTAACTACAGGGCTGTACAAATGTATACAAGTTTTTCAGAATGATTATTCTTTTGCACAATTTCAGATTTCCTGTGACATTTGTGTTCTGTCTTATATGACAACGTAAAAATCATCCTAATTTGAATATCTAAAACTTTCAAATGCATTTACCATGAAGAATTATTTCAATGGCACTTTCAATGGCGTTAGTTAAAGGGAAATTAAAGGGACAATTTTCCTGTACCGAAGGCTGCGAGCAGCGCCTCTATAGGCCATTTTAATTCCCAATTCACATCGAATAAAATTTTATCAAGTGTAATATCAGTATCTCTATTTTTTTTCATTTTTTAACCGACATCAAAAAAGGAGGAGGTTATCAATTTGACGCGTATTTTTTTATGTATGTTTATAGATTACTCCGAAACTATGCTACCTATTCATGCGATTTTTGCTTTAATTGGAATGGAGGATATTCCATCTACGTTATGATCACGTGGTCAAGGTAAAAACTTCTAGCGTAAAAAGGAAAATCCCCGCCAGCTAGTGAAACAGTTCATGAGGAAAGCAGTAGTAGCCTCCCTTCTTATCAGTTAGAATTCTTTGGGTAAATTACCGGTACCACGTGATATTTTTCAGCCTCGAATCCAGATTTGGAATTTAGTCCATTGGAAGAGGATACTCTTCGAATGGAGGATATTCCATCTCCGTTTTGATCACGTGATCAAGGTAAAAACTTCTATCGTAAAGAAGGGAAGGCTCCGTAGATGTGTAATGTAAATCCCCGCTAGCCAATGAAACAGTTCACGAGGAAAAGCAGTAGTATCTTCCCTTCTTATCAGTTAGAAGTTCCTCGGGTAAATTACTGGTATCACGTGACTTTTTTCAGCCTCGAACCCATATTTGGAATATCCTCCATTGGTACCACTTCCGTTTCATCAAATTTCGTTCAGTACTTTTTTAGTACTAAACCAACAAAAACTAATACAATCAAGGATTCCTCGAAAATTATCTTTCATTGTTGTAACTGTTTTCCCAGTCATGAGCATAAACTATGTATTCATACTTTAGCAGCAAGCTGTCGCCAAACTTGGCGCCATTTAGTGAAGTATCGCAAAATTTAGCGACCAAAATAAGTCGCGATAAATGAAGCCAACTTGACTGTAGCTGATTAATTTGGCGACATTACCATTCAAATTCAGTAATGGATCTTCTCCAATCGGTTTCTTCGCATTTGTTAATCGCCAGTCATATTTACAACTAGATGATAGCCCGTCAGAATGACGAGTTTACATTTTAAAAATAATTTCAATTTCTTATTCGTGATTCCAGCTCTCGAATACGCTACCTGGTGGCAGATGTTCTAAATATTTATTCCAATTGACTTTACCCATGTGACGTCAGCCGCGGATAAACAGAAGAAAAACACCATTAGGTGTGAAGAACATTTTAACACTGCTTCTCCTTCGTCCAATAAACAGTTCTCTTCAGAGGGTATCTACCCGCATAAGCGTGGCTGTTGCCATTCGTGGGTAAAGTCCATTACGTTGAGCGAATCACAATACACTGAGCGAAAGTAAACAAACTGTTCAGCGAATCAAAATAAGGAAAATAACTGGAAATATTCGCCATTGTTATTGATTTCAGCGCCACCTGCAAGGGATTTGAAACGCGAATAAAAAATAAAACTGCAAGACTTCAATTCCTAATTTTTTTTAGCTATTAGTAAAAAGAAAAACACATGTTATAAGATTGTAAAATCAAATCTAAACTGTAAGCATTCACTCGTAATGCCACTTGAAATAATTTATTTGAAGTCGGTTTTATTTTTGGTAAAAAAAGTTTATATTATAGATTTATATAATTCTAAAAATTTGCAATTTTCCCCATATGTAATTTTATTATTATTTCTTATATGTTAACATTATAAATATTATTGAAATGATTGTACGTTATTTACATTAAAAGCAATCTGTTTATTTTACCTGTGAGAAAGTGGAAATGCGTAAATTTTAAAAGATTATTGTAACGATTATTTAATACATTAAACTTCATAAATTAATAAAACATTAGTTATAAAAATTTTCCTACCAAATGGGAATATTTATGTTTTTTCTGGGACTTGTAGTGTGCAATATTTCGAAATTTTTTATAATTTTTCACCGTTGCACATATTACACCGTTGCTTTATGTAGCTTTAAATCCAATTATATCATATTTACATGATATATAACATCCAAGATCAAATTTTTAGCTTGTTTTTCGTTGAACTTATATCGTTAACCATTTATGTTCGAAAATATATATATATAACCGTGTAAGAAACTGTTGAAAAAGTAAACATGCACCATTAAATAAAGAAAGATCTCAATAAGGTAAACGCTCAATAACAAAAATATTACAAGAATGGGAAGAAAGACGCTGCGATCGGAGAATTGGCGATTCAAGCACTCGAATACGCCATCTGGTGGATAAGAGATGTAACTTCTCGCTTCAGGATAGGGCTGTGCAAGCGTATTGCGTTACATGTATTTTAAATTTATTCAGAATGATTATTCTTTTGCACATTTTCAGATTTCTTGTGACATTTGTGTTCTGTCTTATATGACAAAGTAAAAATTATCCGAATTTGAATATCTAAAACTTTCAAATGCATTTACAATAAAGAATTATTTCAATGGCACTTTAGCATTAGTTTGTGGCAGCCGCAGAAAGGCAAGGGAGAAAATTCTTCGTTCGGAATGGCAGCTGGCCAGAGCCGTTGTCATAGCAGCGCAGACGAAAATGTTTACATTGCGTTTTTGTGTGTTCGAATACGATGAGTGTCAGAATCGACGTTTATCAATGTTCTACGAATAAAGGTAGTAAAGTGTTTTTAAGTGAGTGATTATATTATACGAGCGACTCACCACAATAGTGACCATGGACTGTTCTTATATAGAGCATCAGCCTTCCTAGATGAGTTGGAATGTTATCCGATCATCTTCATCTTTTAAAGAATACATCGTTCTACAGCGGCTCGATGGAAAGCAGATAAGTTCTTCTGAGTCATTTTCCTGATATTTTTTCTGTTATTTTATTAGAAAAATTTAACTCGCGAATTTATTTTGGTTTGATTGTACTATTTTATATATTTATTACCTTAAATCATGTCTAGTGTCGATGCTGTTCAAATTCCATTATATAACAGATCAGATCCTGCGCTATGGTTTGTGATGTGCGAAAGCACATTTGCTTTAGCTACCCCCAAAGCAATATCAGAATCTGTTACAAAATATAATTATATAGTTTCGCATCTTCCACCCGATGTTGCATCAATCATTCGTGATATTTTAATGCAACCAGATGCTACTGACCCTTATGGTGTCTTAAAAAGGGAATTAATTGCGCGCTCAGGTGAATCATCCCAGCAAGAGATACGACAGCTCTTGTCTGGAGAAGAACTAGGAAATCGGAAACCTTCAGATTTATTACGTAGTATGAAACGTCGCGCGGAATCCCTAAATGTTCCAGACAATTTAATGTTAGAATTGTTTTTGCAACGATTACCAAATTCTGTTCAGACAATTTTAGCGGCTGTTTCTGAATTAACCCTTGATAAAGCAGCGGAAATTTCAGATCGTATTTCAGAAGTTACCCCTTCCCCAGCTTCTGCAATTGCCGTGTCCTGCTCGAATGAACAGGCGATAGAGGGTAAATTATTGAAAGAAATCGAAAAATTAAATAAGCGCATCGATCAGCTTGCTGTTTCACGTGGTCGGTCCCCATACCGCAGAAACTGGAGTAAACCTCGAGGGCGAAGTAATAGTGATAATCGGGATTCAAGTATCTGTTGGTATCATAGACGATTTGGAAAAAAATGTAGGGAAGAAAAATGCATAAAGCCGTGTTCTTGGGCGGGAAACGAAACCAGCAAAGAGTAGAGGCGACTTATTCTTTGCCTCAACAGTCACGTCGCCTGTTCATTAGAGACCGGACTACAAATGTTTCTTTTCTGGTCGACACCGGTTCGGACGTGTCAATTCTTCCTGCCAACAATGTACAAAAACGGAATCCACCCGTACAAACGCTTTTGGCTGCTAATTCTTCCCCTATAAATGTTTATGGTCAACAAACCCTTTCTCTAGATTTTAAGTTAAGACGAAAATTTAATTGGACTTTTCTAGTGGCAAATGTTAGTACACCAATTTTGGGAGCAGATTTTCTCCGTAATTTCGAATTGGTTCCAGATCTCCGCCACAAATGTCTAAGAGATTTAAAAACAAAATTTGAAACAACAGGTCACATGAAATGTGCATTAATTCATTCAGTAAAAACAATCAATATTGATAATATATATATAATGAACTTCTTAAACAATTCCCATCTATTACAAAATTACCAGATCCCAATCAGCCTGTCAAACACAACACAATGCATTTTATTTCAACAAAAGGACCTCCAGTTGTGGCAAAACCCCGCAGGTTGGCTCCGGATCGCCTGAAAATTGCTAAAACAGAATTTCAAAATATGATACAACTCGGACATTTAAGACCTTCACGTAGCAACTATGCATCACCTTTGCACATGGTTCCAAAAAAGGGAACTTTGGAATGGAGACCTGTAGGTGATTATCGTGCCTTGAATGCGCAAACCAAAAAAGACAGATACCCGATACCATGTATAGCTGATTTTACTGCTAATTTACGTGACACTAAAATTTTTAGTCGACTTGACCTCATCAAAGCATATCATCAAATACCAATCAATCCTGATGATATTCCCAAAACAGCGATATGCACACCTTTTGGATTGTTCGAAAGCACACGCATGCAATTTGGCTTATGCAATGCGTCTGCAACATTTCAGAGATTCATAGATGAGGTAATACGTGATTTACCAGGCGTCTATGCTTTCGTTGATGATATACTCATAGCCTCTAAAAATGCCGAGGAGCATTATCATCATTTAAAAGCACTATTTTCCAAATTAGCAGAATATGGTTTGTGCATAAATGTATCCAAGTGCACATTTGGTAAACCTACCATTGATTTCTTAGGATTTCGAATATCTGAACATGGTATTCAACCACTTCCAGATAAAGTTAAATGCATAATCGATTTTCCGCAGCCCACAACCTTATCTCAACTTCAAAGATTTTTGGGTATGTTTAATTTTTATAGGTCTTTCATATATCAAGCTGCACACATACTTGCGCCTTTAGTGAAATTGTTAGAAGGCCATACAAACAAAAAGAAATCTCGTTCCCGTGTTCCTAAAACAGAACCCCTTAATTGGAACGAAGATGCTGAAAAAGCTTTCGTAGCTGCCAAAAATGCAATATCTCAGGCTGCTCTTTTACGGCACCCTATTCCAGGCGCTCAGTTGAGTATATGGGTTGAAGCCTCAGATGTCGCGATCGGCGGCACCCTTATGCAGTTTTATCAGGAACGTTATGAACCTTTAGCATTTTTTTCCATGAAATTAAACAACAGTCAGCGGAATTGGTCAACATATGACCGGGAATTATTTTCTATTTATTCGGCAATAAAAAAATTTCGGCACATGCTAGAGGGGAGAATTTTTCAAATTTATACTGATCAAAAACCGCTAATTTATGCATTTAAGCAAAATCCCCATAAATGTTCGCCGCGGCAATCACGCCATTTAGATTACATTTCCCAATATTCCACTGACATTAGACATGTACCAGGTTCCGAAAACATTGTTGCAGATTGCCTCTCAAGAATTGAAATTGATTCTATTTCAAAATCTCCGAACTTAAATTTTGAGGAATTCGCAAAAGCTCAGGAAAATGATTCAGAGCTACAGAACCTGCATAATAGTACATTGCTCAAATTGGAATTGAAACCTTGCCTCATTTCTGATTGTAGCCTACTATGTGATACTTCAACAGGTACGCCTCGACCCTTAGTTCCTAGTTTCTTTCGTCGGCTGATATATGAACATTTGCACAACCTAGCCCATCCAGGCATAGCAGCTACCACAAAACTAATTTGTTCCAGATACGTATGGCCAAATATGAAACGAGACATCAAAAACTGGGTTCGTGGCTGTGAGAAGTGTCAAAGATCAAAAATACAGAGGCACACCAAAGCACCTCTTGGCACGTTCTCTCTTCCTGATGCACGTTTTTCCCAAATACATATAGATATCGTAGGTCCCTTGCCTCCATCTGACGGTTTCAGCTATCTTTTAACGATGATTGACCGATTTAGCAGATGGCCAGAAGCCGTACCTATATCTGATACACAAGCTAAAACAATTTGTATTGCCATATTAAAGCATTGGATATCAAGATTTGGTTGCCCTTCGCTCATAACCACGGATCAAGGCCCACAAATGCGATCAGCAATATTTGATGAATTTATGAAAATGATGGGAACACAGAAGATCCGCACAACGGCATATCATCCGATATCGAATGGCATTATCGAAAGATTTCATCGACATTTAAAGTCATCCATCAAAGCTCACGAAACCAGTAGGTGGACTGAAATATTACCGATAGTTTTACTAGGCATTCGCACAACAGTGAAGGAAGATATACAAGCTTCTTGCACTGAGCTTGTCTACGGCACTACGTTGAGATTGCCCTGTGATATGCTGGATGAATACAAGATCCGACCTTTCAACGATAACTTCGTCACGCAACTACGAAACACCATGCGGCAGTTAAGTCCAGTTGCTACATCATCTCACTGCCAAGAGAAGTTCTATATACACCCTTCCTTGACATCTTGTTCACACATCTTTCTAAGAGTGGATCATGTACAACCTCCATTGTGTCAACCATATACTGGTCCTCACAAAGTCCTAAGTAGAACTGGGAAAACTATAACAATCGAGCTTAATGGTCGTAAGTCTACGGTATCAATAGATCGAGTGAAGCCAGCTCATTTGATTTCTACTTCAGACTTGTCCACGAAAACTGTTCCAGAGAACTCTAAATTAAAACTCTCTCTTAAAGCGGACAGTAACCCTGACCAAACAAAAACTGTCACACGTTCGGGCAGACATGTCCATTTTCCTAAAAAACTGGCATCTTATATTACTTACTGAAATTGTTGATAAATTGTTCATTTTGCATACTACACATTATGCCTATATTTTGTTATATATTGCAATTTTATTTCATGTAAATATCCTTGTAATTTTTCTCCACAAGCGTGGATTCTGACACAGATAATCAAAAAAAAAAAAATAGTATACACTTGTATATCGTTTCTTCGGTACCCTACGTCACTGGGGGGATACTCTGTGGCAGCCGCAGAAAGGCAAGGGAGAAAATTCTTCGTTCGGAATGGCAGCTGGCCAGAGCCGTTGTCATAGCAGCGCAGACGAAAATGTTTACATTGCGTTTTTGTGTGTTCGAATACGATGAGTGTCAGAATCGACGTTTATCAATGTTCTACGAATAAAGGTAGTAAAGTGTTTTTAAGTGAGTGATT
The DNA here is from genome assembly GCA_963932465.1 of Maratus speciosus. Taxonomy (NCBI): domain Eukaryota; kingdom Metazoa; phylum Arthropoda; class Arachnida; order Araneae; family Salticidae; genus Maratus; species Maratus speciosus. The sequence continues at coordinate 287,080,218 of OZ010800.1, read as the reverse complement.
ATATTATACGAGCGACTCACCACAAGTTAAAGGGAAACAGCGCCTCTATAGGCCGTTTTAATACTGTTTACTTGTTTGCTTCAAACAGCGAAAAGTTCGCAAAAATACAGGCTTCTGATTGGCTAACCTCATTTCACTACCAGCTAAGATCTACCTGAATCCCAGTAATTTCACCCAGTTTATGTTTCTCTTTGGCAACACAAATACATCTGTGATTAGTTTAGTTTCGGTTTAAAAGATGTCATGACGCTTATGTTGCATGTTACTTAGCTGATATTTTTGAGATTTTTGACTCTTGTATTCATTGTGTGATCTATGCTGACGATATTTTTCTTTATGGTGTTCATGACAATGTGGAGTGGTTGAGGGACATTTTACAGGAGAATCTGATTAGGACTATCCATTGGTTACGTGCATGGAACCTTGAGGTGAATCCAAATAAGTGCCAAATCATGAAGATAGGGCGGTGGAATGAGGACGTGGAGAAGTTTAAGATTAGTGGTCAGGAGGTAGACTTTTCAGAGAAGTTAAGAGTTTTAGGAGTGTTCTTAAACAGTCAGGGGAATCTTAAGAACCATATTGCCATGCTGAAAGAGAAATCAAGCAAGAGAATGAACATGCTTAAAGTTATTGCTGGCAGGAGTTGGGGCACTGAAACCAAATATCTTTTAAAAATTACAAATAGCATGATGGGATCTCTTCTTGATGGTAACCCAAGGATTATTGCGCACTCAAACAAAACTGAAAGTCGCCAACTTCAAGTGATTCAAAATGTGGGCCTTAGATGGGCGAGCGGCATGCCAAGGTGGTGCCCAATCCCAGTGCTATTACAAGAGTGCGGGGTCTGGAGCAGCCACTCAAGAAGAGAATTCTTGGCTGTAAAGAGGACTATTTCAGAAATCAAACATAAAGAGTATACTGATGTCCTGTCAGAGGATTTACTTTACAGGGAACTGAACATCCTTAGTCGGCATAACACGAATGTTAACGAAATGATAACTTACAAGTGGGGCACCAAGGTGAATGAAAATTGCAAAATTTATGTTAATGCCTGGCCTTTCCAGAATAAAAATTTCCCTGAGGAGGTAATTAGGAATTCGTTTAGCTGGTTTTATCAGATGCACAGAGACAAGGCGATCATCATTGCTACAGATGCTTCAAAAGAGGGGAACAAGACTGCGATTGGAATGGTCAACCAACATACGGGCAACCGGATGGCGTTGAAAATTCCCAACATCAATTCGATTTTTACTGCGGAAGCAATTGCATTGTTGGTAGCTATTAGGTATTATATGGTGGAGGGTGGGAAATATATGTTTTTCACGGATGCCAAAAGTGTCTTGATGGCCCTTGAGAAGATCAATCGTAAGTCGGTGGCGGTTATCACCATGCTAAGGGATGAGATTAATAGGAAGAGGATGGATCAGTTTCAGATGGAGTTTATCTGGGTGCCTGGTCATAAAGGAATTGAAATCAACGAGTGTGCAGATGAGCTGGCCAGGAAGGGCCCGTATGGGAATATTTGTATTCCATGGTTTTCTCCCGAGGACTGGATGATGGTTGTGAGAAATAATAAACAGAGGGAGTCTATTTGGGATTGGAACCAATATAGGATTGATCATTCAGGTCGTGGTTGGGATTACGCCAACATAGGGCATCCGCATCAGTGTCTTAGGAGGGAGAGTGGCGTAATATTTGCTCGGTTTCTGACCAAGACGGTTCTCACTCTGGTTCGTCAAAAGAAGTTTCTGGGTAGTGGAGATGCTAAGTGTGATTTGTGTGGTGGCGAGGAGCAAACCGAGGATCATTTGGTTTTGAGGTGCAAGAAATTTTGTAGGATTCGGGATAAGATTTTTAGCAAGTTATCGATATCGAAGAGTATGTCGTACGAAGAGATTTTTTCAGCAATGGGGAGAAAGGGTAATGATGAGTTGGTTTTGTTCTCTCAGTTATTGAATGAGATTTATCGTCACTGTCGGAGTTGGATTGGCGCTGCTGTATAGGACTTAATGTTGACAGTGGTGGTACTTCATTGTGCCGGTTTATTTGGTTTCTGTCGTATCTGTCTCTTGTAGTTTATCTAGGTAGTGGATTATGACAGCTATACAGAAATAGAAAGCTGCTCACCGGGCCCGAGAGGGTCAATAAACAAACAAAACAAACAAACAAACATGTTGCATGTTTATGTCAAGGATGATTTAATTTATTCAGGTTTCGAAAATAACATGATAAGAAACAGCAGGCGCGCATTTATAAAAAGTTATTTCTCGCATCTGCAAGTCATATGATATATACTTGTTCATCTGTAGGATGTCAGTATCACCATCTTCTCCTCTAATTGAAAATTTATGTGGTATGATGCTAGTTCTTTTCTTTGTCCCTCTTTCATTGTGTTAAATTTTTTTCTCATTGGGCAGTAATCAATTATTTATTAAAACACTATTGTTTAATTTTTTCAGAGCCAGTTGTCAATGGCCACGACGGAAATTTAAGCCCAAGAAATCGAAAGCAGCCCAGTGCTTCGACTAAAGTATGTTATGTTGTTTTAAAATGGTTTTGAAAGAATGTTTATATTTAAGGTGTAAAAAAAACGGATTTTTTTTAAATTAGGGTTTTTACTATTATTGAAATCGGATTTTTATGTTATTTTCCTGTTTTAAGTTACTGAATGTATAACAAGAATTGTTGTTCCGAAATAATTAAACCTCTAATTAGACTGTTTTAAACAGTATATTTTATGTTTTAATTAATAAAATTATGATTCGTAATTATAGAAAAATAAAGACAGAAATTAAGTAATTTCGTCAGTTAATAGCACAAATATCAATGATATTTCTTGCATTTGTATACTTTGAAAAATTTCTGCAATCGCATGAGTCTAAACTTGCACAAAGTTAGTATGAGTATGTTAACAAAAAAAAAGTGAAAATTTACTTATTAATCCGTACATATACACAGAATAAATATAATCATAAGAATGCCCAGTCAAAGTCGTATCAACAATTCACATAACTCTTCAAAATGTTGAATATTATCATTATTGCATAGGGGAGAAGGGGGCTAGTGTGGACAACTTGAATAATTCTGTTATTTTTTAGTTAAAGTTGCTCTGTAAATTTTTGCAGATTGACAACACTGATGTATACTTCCATGTGTAATTATATGAGAATACATTTCATAGTTCATTTGCAATTTATAAAAAAAGGTTTTTGTGGTGAAAAAGTAAATTCATGGTTTGTTTTTTAATTAGGGGAGAGTGGTAATGAATAGGCCAATTTTTGGTTTTTAAATTTTGCAATTTTTTCTAATTTTTTTTTTTTTTTTTTTTTTTTTTTTTTTTGCTCAGAATTGGCTCTCTAGTTACTTTACTTATTTGGTTACATAAAAAAGTCATAAAAATTGGATTGGAAAATGTCTATAATGAATTATAATAGAAAATAAAAATTAGAAATTTGGCCCATTCTGGAGGGCGCTTTTCCACTGAAAAGGGAAAAAAATTACTTTTCAATCAGATTCTTGACCATCCTACTCTATTGGGATAATGGCTTCTCCGAAACAATGGAAATTTTGATGAGTTTGGTAGAACAAATAGCTATATCTATTGGTGGCATCTAAAATAATTTTATGCAAATACTTTTTCATATTTTGTTAGTGGTCCATTTATCCCCATGGTCAATTCATTACCACTCTCCCCTACTAAGTTAGACTATTTATAGTCATTATTTCAAATGAAAGGGGATATTATATTATAAATGAATCTAATCAGTATATTTTTTGATATTCACTTTTGCTCTGCATGGTTTACATAACCAGTGTTAGTCCTAAAAAAATAAATGGCACCATGGGGCTAGCAGTGTTGAATCCAGACCGTTACCTCCGGGGGGGAAATTTTGATCCTTGGGGGGGACACTAGTATTCCAAAATGAAATTTTCTCTGATTTCATTAATATACTAAAACCTGCTAAAGCGGAATCGCCGACGATCAGAAAAAGTTTCCGTCTTAACAAGTATCTCTCCAGTCGGGATTTTGAAAATCTTCTGTTTCCATAGATCATGCTATATATAAGTTTCTATTTTTTAATTTCAAATTGAAAATTTAAAAAACTTTTAAAAATTCTATTTAATTTAAGACACTCTTGTACTTTTTTGTGCCCAAACCATTATTGAAAAGATAAAAAATAAGTGTGGCATTCTTAGGTTACTGTCACTCCTAAATATAACTTATATAAGTTATGGTCATTTGTTTTTCATTTAATCTCATTATATCTTACAGTTTAACTTGCCATACAGGATTTGAATATCCCATTTCATAAAAGTTTTGAATCAACATTGCTACAATTTACCACTGAAATATTTCTATTAATATACAGTTATTCATGAAACAGCACCGAAAAATGGCAATAAATCACAAATTATAAAATTTCGTTACAACAATAACAAAGTTTACATACTTAATAATACAATAACAAATTTTTATTGTTTGATATTTACTTATTATTTAATAATAATGCTTTCAGACATAGACGCGGACAGTATTAAATGGAATAGGGAGATTTTTCTCCCTTTTTTCGTGGGGGGAGAATATGGTTGGGCGACGCCCTACTATGTTAAAACCTTTTACTGTAAATGAAATTTATATATTTTTTTATTAATATTGCGGAAGCGCAATATTTTCAAACTTATGAAAGATAAAAGTTATGTAACATTTCAAAATTTAAAATTGAACCCCCATTTGTATACTTCTATCTGCGTCTATGTTTAAATATAACTTCTTAATATTAATAAAAACAAATCTTCCGTAACAATCATGTCCACTAAAGAAATAGAGATTTCACTCTTTTTTTAAATATTTTAATTTTATAAAATATTAATAGCAATTTAAATAAATAATACCATATAATGTGTATAACATTCAGTTACTGTAAAGTACTAAATAGTAATTATAATATTCTATATGTAAAACCATCAAATCTACCTTATAAAACTAGTCCTTATTTCTTATAAAGCACTGTTTTTGATAAAAACGCATAAGTTCAGTATTAAATTTGTAATTGCTCACCTTTAAACTAAGCGAATGCGTCTTGGTTTCGAAGATTCATAATTTGTGATCACTGCATCGATGAATTCATCTGTTGGCTCCTCATCACCTTCGATAGATACTTTAATACACGATTGTAAAGTATCCTGCCCCATGCGGTTTCTAAGTTTTGTCATAATTCTATTCATTGTGCTAAATGACCTTTCTACACTCGCTGTTGTAATTGGTACACACAATACACACTCGGCAAGTTTTTTCAAAACTTCGTATCCAATATCAGCTTTTAAAATGAAAGAAGCGACATCTGAACTGGTATCATCTAAATTACTGTGTGCAACGTACTTAAAAGAATGGAGATCTGCCACTGCTGCATCCTCTTCCTGAATTCCAAAAAGATGGCACAGCTCCTTACACTGATTTCATTTATTTTTACAAATTCTCCAAAGCTTCGAAAAAATGCACATAGTTCTATTAAGCGCAGTGCTTTATCATTAAATCTTTCTTTAATTTGATGAATCATTTTTTCTATAAAAGTTTTTGCACTTTTTAGGCAATTTTTTTTTCGTGTCATTAAAATTTATGCTCTTAATTTCTGATACATCACTCTCGAGATCTTTAATTTTAATGTGCAATTCGTTACTATCATTGTCACTATCACAAAAGTTCGCAATTTCTTGCAAGTGATCAACTGTCCCAGAAACAAGTTGAGGAAGAAATGAAATGCTAAGAGTTTTCTTTTGAAGAATTTTGCTTAAATTCGATACAGCATTAAGTGTTTCATCCATAACAACTAAACTGATTATAAAACTAATATTAATCACTTCCAAGAGAATACAACCAGCTAAACTTGCTAAATCAGCACCATCCTTGTGTATGTGTTCGCATGCAATCATAATCGATTTAAAGGATAAAAATACAGCATGAACAGTACGGTAATTGCTAAGCCAGCGTATACCCGTTGCCTCAGGTATGATTTGAACGGGTTCTTCTAAAGCTTTCTGTATTTCGTGCAAAATTTTTCCTCTCTTAGGAGAACTATGAAAAAGTTTATAAATATCTTTAACTGTGTGAAAAAATAGTTTAATCATTATAGTCTTGTTTCTTGAATTAGTGACAGTTAATGATAGAATATGGGATCTGCAATGAATGTAAGGCACTTCGCATTGTTTAGCTTCTGAAATACAAGCACGAACACCAGTTATACTACCACTGAAGTTCGCTGCACCATCAAAAGAACATGAAACCAATTTATCATATGACATATTTCGTTTTTTTAAAGCATCATCTATAGCTAAAAATATTGATTCAGCATCAGTTCTTTCTAAGTATATTATGCACAAAAATCTTTCTCTTACTTCGCAAACTGGATCATGGACGACGTGCCGCACCATTAGTGATAATTCACTTTGATTGTTTATGTTCGTCGATTCATCTCCCATTATAGAATAATATTTACCACTAAGTATTTTGTCATCTGCTTTGTCTAAGATTGTGCCTATTGAGCTTAATATTTCAGAAGCAGTTGATTTACTTATGTAAGTCGATCTTTCACTTCGCGACTTAACCCAGTCGCGAAGAGTTTCATTTTCTCTCATTAAAATTCTTTGAACTAAGGATTCATATTTTGTAGTGTGGGGTATCTTCTCTTTAGCTAAAAAATACACACTTCTAATTAAAGAAGATAAAACTTGTCCATTTTTATCCCTTTCGTCTTCGCTGTATTGGATTATTTGTGTGTCCATAGGAGCATTTAAATTCTGTAATCTTTCATTTTCCATAAAAACAGATTTACAATGTTTGTCTGATTTTGAGTGTTTTTCAAGTTTTCCTGTACTGTCAGTTGCTTTCCTAAAATTTGTGAAGGACACTGATATGAATACTCCACTTGTTTTTTGGAATACCTCTACATCATTTTTTAAATGCTTTTCACACAGCTTGCAAAATGCACCACCACGAGTTCGATCAAAATACAGCCATTCATATTTAGTTTCCCACTGTTTTTGATATTTGAACTTGCGTCCAACATTTTTATCTTCCGGTTGAGGTTGTCCACTAACAGTACTACACGAAGGTATTGCAGGTGGAACTATCACATTACAGGTTTCACTTTCATTCAAAATTAGTTGAGAATTATTATTTTGATTTTCAACAGATGACTGTACTAAAGGTTCTTCATTACGTCTTCTTTTTTTAATTTGGATAAAAGAAAATAATTTCGACTGTTTTGACATATAATTCAATATCAAAAATAATTCCTATCCAACATTCAATTTAAGCTATGGTTTTTATCTGTAACAATCAAGACAGAAAAGCGCAATAGATTAACCAGACACAGTGTCGTCTAGAACTAGCGTCACTTAATTGCTTATTGGTAGTCTTTGAAAATGAAATTTCCCTAGCATTCTACAATAAAATAAGAAAAATAAAATATTTTATGTTAGCGAACAAGTAAATACCGGATGTAATTTATAAAGTTTGCATAGAAATATTTAGACATTTTCAGTAACTAAATCTTTTTTAAACTGTCAAGTATGAAAACATATCTGTGCCTTTAATTCAGTTGTCCATACCCACTCAAACTCCATTATAATAACGTTTTTGACAGCATAATCAATTTATCATTCAATAAATGAATTTGGTTTTTCCAAGAGAAAATTACATTTAGATAAGGCAGTTATTTATGTAATACGGGATAAACAAATGGATTATTACTGAAAGGATTAACTTTCAAAATATTTTATGAGTGAACGGAATGATAACAATATATCATATTTTAATTAAGAAACGCACAAATTTAGAATTTCACAATAAGGAAGTAATAATATTTATTTTATGGGCTAGTACTTTGTAACAGAAAAAGTTTTATTTATGATACATGAAATTAATATTATAACCTCAAAAATATAATAAATAATATTTCACTGGATAGGAAAAGCTTATTTAGTTAAATTATTATCGTGATATGATATATTCAATAAATTATTATGTTTATTGTTAAGATTGAATAATGGATATTAAGCGAAAAAATATATTTTATGGTATAATTTAAATACATTTTAGAGAAATTGAGTCTAATTAAAAATATCTAAATAGTTTAATAATTGATGCAATTAGAGTAAGTAATCCAAAAATAAGTGATTTGACATCACACCTGTCAATAATGGAATCTTCTCCTAACCAGAAAACTTTTACGGTTCCAATGAAAACAATTGTGGTATATTAAAAGCCGCAAATATAAAATTGAAAGAGGTGGAAGAAAAATTCCGTTACAGACACATTTCCGTCTTAGAAAGTATCACGCAGGGCTCTGCTTTTGCTGGAACCGTATTTTTTTCGTTTAAGAGAGGATTCCGCATTCCGCTATAGACAGGTTCTGTTTCCCAGACTTTACCGCATTTAATTTTTTTGAAAATGTTAATAAAATAAATTTATACCAGTTATTTTATAATTTTACAAAAAAAAAAAAAAAAGTGGAATTATTTAACAACAATTTCTTACAGTTTAATCTCATATATGGCACCAAAATTAAAATTTAAGTTTTACTACCAGTATGCTTTAAATAAATATTATGCAAGTATTAGCGGTATGCTAATTAATAATTATGTAATTTGTTTCTTCTTCTTCATTTTTTTTAAAACCTTGTAACTGCTATTGTACACAAAAATATGACACGCACCTATTGTGCAAAAAGTTAGCTGAAAGGTTAAATATTAATAAACAGAATAAACATTAAATTCGTAATTTTTTTTAACATGTTCGATTTTTCGAATAGCTTGTAAGACTTACTTATACAAAGCTGTTATATGTCGTAAAAACTGAACCTTTCTATAACAGAATAATACCTTAGAAGGAACATTTCCTTGTAATTGACGACAAAAATGCTATGCAAGTATATCTAGTTTAAGACAGCATTTTTAACGGTACCTTGCGATTCCATCTTAACAGGTTTTTCGGGAGGATTCGAAGGAAAATATCACCACTAGGAAAAATAAGGAGAAAGTCAAAAATTTCCTCCGGGGGGGACATTTTTTAATCCCGGGGGGGACATTCCCCCCCGGGCCACCCCCTGAAATCAACACTGGGGGCTAGTGTGGACACATGGTGGTAGGGCTACTGTGGACATGGCCACACTAGCCCCATTCAGCTTTCAGTTGTAAAAACAATAATTATATATATAAATATATCACATTTATGCTATTTGTATACTAAATTAGATTCATTTGTGAGTAAATAGCTGAATTTAAATGTAGAATACACACATAGTAGAATTTAGTTTGGTAAACATTTTTTATTTAAATTACTAATGCTGGTCCATTATAATAGCATAGGTAGGTAGCATATTTTTCCTAGAGTAAATTATAAGGATTATTTTTTTGTTCGTGCTCCAAGTGGAAATCTAGATTTGCTCTCAAAAAGCAGATGGATGGTGAAAGAACTATTTCCAGCTGTTTTACACCATATACAAGAACACACAAAATCTGACATTGACCACCCTGTTTTTTTGCTTCTTGATAATCATAATTCACACATTTCTCTTGTAGCAATTACACATATGTGAAGGAAAATTACATTGTGTTACTGTCTTTCCTATCACATTGTTCCCATAAACTTCAACCCTCAGATGTTGCAATTTATGGTGCATGCAAAGGAATGTGTAAAGTTGCATTTAATGACTGGATGTTAAATTATCCCAGCAAAACAGTATCAGTCTGATATTCCTTCCTTAGCAGCGAAAGCATATTATAAATTATTTACACTAAGTAATATTATATCAAGATTTGCAAAAACCTGGCATTATCCCATTAAATTGATTAACGTTTGGAGATGATTATTTTTTTCTGGAGCTATATTATCGACCGTGAATGCTCAGGTACTGCACAAGATCAGGTAAGCACACTAGAAGACAGTGGAAAAGCCCTTTTGTAGGGTTTAATCTAGAGCTAGCCAAAAAGCTAACTGGAAGTGCTTTTTGCCCCCCAAAGCATTTAGTGAATTAGCCAAATAGCGACAGCCAAAAAAATATGCTATATCATTCCCATTTTGTTGTTCCACATTTCGTAAACCTGCTGCCATTGCACAAAAAAAAAAAAAAAAAAAAAAAAAAAATCTCATATTGCATCCACTCTGTAGCAATACTTAAAAATTTGTCTCGTGCTTTCTATGCAAGCGTCTTCAAATAGTGTGACGTCATTTACATCAGACAACTCCAGCATATGGCGAAAACGAAAATCGCAGATTGTATAATGTGCACTAGCTTTGAATCATCAATGTGCCAGATGCATGTGGTATAAACTTTTCAGACTTGAATTTATTACAACGTGTAAAGAAATGAAACTAGCTTATTGTATTATTATTTTTTTTTTTTTTTCATAAAAATGGCATTACTGGCATGTTTTCCAATGTGACTTCTTTGTATGAATTTGTAGCATCACTTTTGTTGTCTACAGCAGACTGTGAAAGGGGATTCAGTCTCATGAAAATAACAAAAACTGACTTGAGAAACAAACTGACAATCAAGAATTTAAGTAACTTACTTAATGATGATTAATTTGGAAGGGGAATTTTAAAAAGCATTTGCTGTGTGGTATACAGCCAAATCTCGAAGGGTCAATCTTACAGAGTGATGTATTTGTTTATATATTGCATAACTAAAAATAATACTCATTTATAAAGGTCAAAATTAGCACTAGCCACCGGCCACAGGGCCAGTAAATAAAAAAAGTGGCTAGTGAAAAATTGTCTATCAGCGGCCACCTTCTGGCCACTTTTTTATAAGGAGATAATAAAATTTTCTTGCATTTCATCAAGGATTCTACTTTTTTTGGTTCCAATATGTTCCAATATATTTATATTAACATATTTATTTGGGCTACTCAGTTTTAGATTAATACTTATGGAAATTTTACTGTTTAGCATTTTGAAATAAAAAAGTGGCCGCTAGTTTAAAGAAAGTGGCCACTTAAAAAATTAGTCCTACCGGCCAGTGGCCGCTAATGAAATTTCCCAATTTTGACCTATACTCATTTATATAGAAATTTTGTATAAATAAAACTTTTTTTTCCCTTGACTAAAGCTATTTTTATTTGGCTAGAAGTTATTGGCTGCAATTAGCCAAAAAACTAAAAATCCCTTTTTCCTAGATTAAACCCTACTTTTGACATGGAAGGTGATGAATTAGAAATTGAAGATGTAGAAATGAGTGAAAATACAATCAAGCCAGGAGATTCTGTATTGGCTCAAGTTTCTTTAATTTGCAAGAAGTCCAGCCGCAGCACATTTTATAAATATGTAGCAGTTATTCAAAGTCTGTTTCTGTTGTCGAGTATGAAATAATGCCTCAAGAGTATTAGCTCTAAGAAAAAACGTTTTATTTATATTGAAAATGATGCTTCACAAATAAACATGATTGGAAAACTTCCACAGCCAGACATTATTCAAGAAGCCATAATGCTTATTATGCAGTTTCCTGGCTGTGTAAACACTAATGAAAAACACTTAGTTGCTTTGACAAATACTTTAACCAAACAAACTTAAGATTTTAAGATAGATAAATACCTCCATACCTTTTTATTTGTGTATTTTATTTTGACCAGTGTTTTGTAATTTTGTCTTTAAAATAGATTCATAACATACCTAACTGCAGTCCTCAGTAATAACAAAAAATATTATGTGTAACATTAATTAAATTATATTTTATTACGATTAATATATTTACTATGTTGTTTAGGTTCAAATTTATTTTATTATGGTTTTGCAAACACTTATAAGAGTTGTATTACATTGTCTAAATCAGATGGGGCTAGTGTGGACAAAGATAACTTTTATTTAAAAGTATATTAATTGCTAAATAATTTAATATATCAACCAAACCAAAGATAAAATAGCAAATTCTTGTAAACAAAATACTTGAAGCATGAAAAGTGGTATTTAGTACACTTTTTTGCAAAATTTATAAAAATTGTCCACACTTGCCCCCTTCTCCCGTACTCATTATTTTCTTTCATGTTTCACTCATTAGTCCTTCGCATTTAGTTTAAAAAAAAAAAAAAAAAAAAAAAAAAGTATTTTCCATCCCTAACTCTTTTTTTTTATTATTCTGTGCATAAGTCCAAAAGTAGAAATTGAAAACATTCTTTTTACTTGTATTGAATTTTGAATTGCTGAACATTTCATACTGTTTTTATTTCCCCCCATATTCATTCTTTCAATTTTCCCTTACTTCCAATTTTTTGTTATGTCTATGAGTAAAAGTAGAATAAGAAAATAAGACATTTTATGTACAAATATTTATTATGCATGTTGTGCTTATTTTTTTTTTATAAAAAAGGGAATAAATTGGATTACTTAAAGGAAGTTGTAACAGTATAAATTATAACAGATTTAATTTAAACATAATTTTAAAATGAAATGTTTTTTATATCTATAAAAACGTGCTATTTATAAGCTTCTTTGTTTGCTTAAGCATAGGAAATTTTTAAAAGCTTCTTTAGTTATTTAATAGGCAAAGTATTGTGCTGTCTTTTAAAAAAAAATCCAGAGTTAAATGTTTCCTTAAAAAAAATTGTGGCGTCCTCTTTAAAAAAAAAAGGTACTTGTTCCATCAACCCCCATCCTATCAACCAATTTCGCCAAATTGTATAAATTGCCAAACCACTCGACAAATTATACAAATTGACGTAATTTTTATTTTAAATAATGAAAGAAAAAATAAATTAGTATAACGTTTATAAAATACAAACAAAATGTCAAAATAAAAAATCACTTGATGACGTAAACACATGTAAGTCAAGTGAATGTGACATTTACGATCAACCATTATTGGTATTTAATCTTACAATTTGGTCGACAGGATAACTAACAAGTACCGAAAAATATACCCCATTTTTTGCAATTTTCTCTACATGAAGTCTAATAAAGAATGTAAAAAAACATTAAAAAAAACACCATTTTTCATTTTGTCACTTTATTACAAAGTGTCAGCCAATTAAGAGAGAATTTAAAAATAACCCATGTTAACTTGGGGGGGGGGGGGTGACATAATGTGCAGAAAAGCATTTTGTTATGTAAATTTAAAATTTCTGTTCATCATTCTAAAATTCCATTACAAGAAAATCTTAATGAGGCTCATATTTGCCAGATCTCTGTACTGTTAGTTTAAATTCTTTTTAAAACTAAATAAGTACTCCTTAGGGATTTTTTAATATTTTTATAGTGCATTAAACCAGGACAAAACAAAAAAAAATGACCTGTGAAATAGTTGAAGTACTAGAGTGGATTTTTTTTTAAGAGGACAGCACAATACTTCATCAAATATTTCACTGAAGCCAATTTTTGTTTCCTCCTGTTTCTATTCACCATTTACAACATCAAAAATATTTAAAAATACCTAAGGAGTTTTTATTTAGTTTTAAAATACTTTCATCTAATATAATACAGAATTCTGACAAAACACGCACATCGTTTTCATAGATTTCCTTGGTATAAAACAACATATTAAAATTTTGTGCATCAATTTTTAAATGTTTTTATGTTAACCTCTTCAGAGACAAGGTACACAAATGTGTACCTCTATTCTTTTCCTCATAAAAACTAAACTGTTTGATTTTGTTACATTTTGACTTTACTTTTAAGTAACTGAATGCTTTTGGCTTTGGGACAAATCCAATCAATGGCAGCATAGATGCTTATTTCCTCATAAAATAAATGTTATTTTTATCTGAGTTTGCAAAATGCCTTCAAGACAGTGTGGCAATAAAGTAAAAAAAAAAAATTCACAATTATTTAACTTAAACGCTTTACAGTAAAAAAATTTGAGGATTTGCAAATCATTCACTTGCTTAAAGTCCTTAAATTTTTTATTGCGTGAATTTAGGTTATTGATCAGTAAATTGATATTTTGAGGAGGCTAGTCATTTTAGATCCCTGTTTGTGAACCTAAATGACCCGTCCCCTAAAGTACCCTCAACCCATTTCAGAAAAAAAGATTTTTCTGTCATCTAGGGTGTCTTTTTGTTTGTGTAAAAGCAATGAATGTGCACTTGTAGTGTTATTTTACCTTCAGGTCTGAAGAGGTTAAATCATTAATATGTGGATAAAATGCCTCATTTTCAGCTGATTAGTGATTATGTCATGTGTATGACCCAGCTGGTAACCTTTACAAAATAAGGTAAAAAAATCCATGCTGGAATTTAAAAAAACAAAAGTAAAATATACAAAATTTACAAATGTCAGTACAAGTAAGAGTAATAAGTCTTAATTACGTCCACTAATAACCATATCACAGTATATATTCTAAATGTAAAAGTCAAAACATATATTAAAATATTTATTTGCTTAAAAGACATTATTAAAAACACATTAAAAGTATATTAATCATATACATATATATATACGGAATTGCGACATAAAAGGAACACATCCAATATAAAAAATGTAGGGCGCATTATATCTTATATTATAATACAAGCAGAATAGTGTGTGTGTATGTAAATTTTAACATGTAATTATGTAAATTGTGTATAGTAATGGACAACCTCATGTAGACATTGCTAAAAATGCAATTTCGGTAATGTTTAAATATTTTGGCTTAACTGCAAACCTAAATACAGTCGGTGATCGTTAAACCGCATATCTATAAACCGCACAACTTCTCGGATGTAAACAATGAATATTGCAATTAAGGAATTCCTACTTTCTTCACTGCAATTTTTTGCGTACATCACTGCGTGTTTTTGAAAACTAAATTTGAAACGTCTGCTCTTATTTCGATGTATTAGGATCACTTACGATCAGTTTATTGATAGCATTTATTATTTTCAGAAGTAAATAATTTCTCTAAAAATAAAATAAATCAACAAAAAAAAAAAGATCCACCACTGCTTTTGACATCGATCGAATCAGCCACAGCTTGGATAAGTTTAGTTGTATCACTGCTTTGTGTGAATGCAATGAGCGATATGCAGCCTAACAGTTGCAATGTAATTTATTGGAAGGTAATTTTTTTAGTAGCATTTTATGTCTTTTATAACAGATGTAAATGAATTGTTTCTTTTGAAATTAAAAAAAGACCTCCAAGGAAAAATTTAATTCCAAACTGATTTTAAAAGAGGCTGCACATACGCGTTTTGAGGTGAGAACCATCATGACGTCATTCTTTTAATCAATGAGCGATGCCGTCACTGGCAAGATCTAAGAAGAAATACTTCTGTTTGTTTATGTTTTAAACACAGAATTGGCTACTCTTTTAATCGCTTTTATGCAACTTGTTTTTAAGAAGACTTTTTTAATTTTCGGCAAAAGATGGAAGAAAAATTTGGTGAATCATCTAGAAATACTAGTAAGAAACGCGCTATTTTAACGATATTGCAGAAAGTTGAAATTCTCAAAGAATTTGATAAAGGCACATCGGCAAAATGTATAGCAAGAACTTTTGGTATCAGTTGTCGATCTGCATACAATATCAAAAATAATAGAGAAAAGATATTGAAATTTTATGCAAATTCGGATAGCAATAAAGGAATCTCAAATCGTAAAAGAATAAGAGAAGCTAAATCAGCTGAGTTGGATGCAGTTCTGTTTGAATGATTCAAACAAAGGCGCTCAGAAAATATTCCAATAACTGGACCAGTTCTGTGCCAAAAAGCGAAAGAAATGCACAAAGAACTTAAAGTTGAAGAATCCTGTGATTATTCGAAAGGTTGGCTGACGAAATTTAAGAATCGGCATGGTATAAGATACATTAAAGATTGCGGAGAAAAAATATCGGCAGACAAAATCGCAGCAGAAGAGTTTATTGAAGAATTCAGAAGAATTGTGCAAAAAGAAAATCTGTCTGCAGAACAGATCTACAATATGGATGAAACTGGACTTTTCTGGTGCAATTTGCCACAGAAAACTTTTGTCAGTCAACAAGAGACTGAACCATCTAGTGTGAAAGATGACAAAAGAAGAATAATGGTAGTTGTTTGCAGTAATGCTGCAGGTACCCACAAGTTGAAACCTCTTGTTGTGGGTAAAAGTGCCCAGCCTCTTTGTTTACGTGGAGTAAAGAAAATTCCTGTAACATACAAAAGCAATACGACAGCTTGGATCACTCAAGAATTATGTACTGAGTGGTTCAATAGTAATTTTCTAAAAGAGGTTAGAGACCATTACAGTACAGTTGGTTTACCCAAAGAGGCTAAAATTTTACTGCTGCTGGATAATTGTAAAGCCCATCCAGAACTTGTTGCACCCAATGCAAAAGGAATTTTTTTGCCCCCAAACACTACATATCTTATCCAGCCTATGGATCAGGGAGTAATCAACAGCTTAAAATGCATCTATAAAAGTGCCTTTCTTGCTAGGCTCCTGAATTTTGATTCTGGCCCAAACATGACTGCTGAATTTAAAAAACAATTCACAATCAAAGATTGTTTGTACATGTTGAAGGAAGCATGGGATTCAGTATCCCAAGAAACTTTAATTAATGCATGGCACAAAATATGGCCTGAATCCCTTTTACTTGAAACGGATGATGATGAAGAAGAATTTGGTGGGTTCAGACCATCACTTGCAAAAATTAAGGCTGCTGAACTCCTCCTGGATGCAAAGATAGCACAGTCTGAATTGGACGAAGAAAATATTTTGAAATTTTTGGAGAATGGTAAGGAATCAGAAACAAACCATCATCTCACTGATATTGAGATCATTTCTTCAGTTTTGGGGCCAGAAGAAAACTCTTGTGGAAATGAATCAGATGCTGAAGTGACTTCAAAAAAAGTAACACTGTGTGAAGGGATTTCTTTAGGGGAACAGTATCTGAGTTTTTTGGAATCTCAAGATTGTGTTACAGAGCAGGAGATATTAACTATTCATAGAATACAGCAGAAATTGAATGCTCAAAAATCAAAAGTTCTTAAGCAAGCAAAAATTGACAATTTATTTAAAAAATGTTAATTTTTATTAATTTATTTTTAAAATGTAAATTCTTACATGTAATAAATGTTATTTAGTTGCTTTTTTAGTTAGTCTAATGTGTAAATACATTGATATAATTTTATACCATTTATTGACAGTGTTTACAAAGTAAGTTTAACAATTTCTGAGATCGGGTATCTATATAATGCAAAATTCCATATAATGCACAGCCTCTCGTCCCAAGGTGTGCGTTATAAAAATCCCCGACTGTAATCAAATTTAATTTTTAAATTATACTTACCAAAATGTAATAACACCAAAACTTACGGAATTGTGACATAGAAGGAACACGTGCGATATAAAAAATGTAGGGGGCATTTTATATTATAATACGAGCAAAAATAGTGTGTGTGTATGTAAATTTTATCTTAAAAACGGCTCTAACGATTTTGACTAAATTTTGTATTTTACCATTTTCGGGAACAAGAAGATTATTGGGCTAGGTCACGTGTTCCAGAAAATTCGATTAGTGGGTCATAATGGGTCAAGATCAAGCTAATTATATCTAAAAAAACGGCTCAATCGATTTTAACTAAATTTGATATCAACCATTTTGGGGTACGAGAAGACTATTGGGCTAGGTCACATGCTCGAGAAATTTCAATTAGTGGATCATTTTTGGGTCGCTGCGAGTCAAGCTAATTTTATCTAAAAACGGCTCTAACGATTTTCACTAAACTCTATATTCTGCAGTTTTGGATTACGAGAAGACCAGTAGGCTAAGTCACATGTTCAAGAAAATTTGATGGGTCACTGTGGGTCAAGCTAATTTTATCTAGAAAACGGTTCCAACGATTTTGACTAAATTTTGTATTCTATCGTTTTCGGTCTCGAGAAGGCCATTGAGCTAGGTCGCATGTTCAAGGAAATTCGATTAGTGGGCCATATTGGGTCCCAATGGTTCAGGGTCAAGCTAATTTTATCTAGAAAATGGTTCCAACGATTTTGACTAAGTTTTGTATGCTATCGTTTTCGGGCTCGAGAGGACTATTGGGCTAGGTCGCGTGTTCAAGAAAATTCGATTAGTGGGCCATATTGGGTCTCAATGGGTCAGGGTCAGGCTAATTTTATCTAGAAAGCGGTTCCAACAATTTTGACTAAATTTTGTATTTTATCATCATTGCGCTAGGTCGCATGTTCAAGAAAATTCGATTAGTGGGCCATATTTTGTCACAATGGTTCAGGGTCAAGCTAATTTTATCTAGAAAACGGTTCCAATGATTTTGACTAAATTTTGTATGCTATCGTTTTCGAGCTCGAGAGTACCATTGGGCTAGGTCGCATGTTCAAGAAAATTTGATTAGTGGGCCATATTGGGTCATTATGGGTCAGGGTCAGGCTAATTTTATCTAGAAAGCTATTCCAACGATTTTGACTAAATTTTGTATTCTATCATTTTCGGGCTCGAGAAGACCATTGGGCTAGGTCGCATGTTCAAGACAATTCGATTAGTGGACCATATTGGGTCACATTGGTTCAGAGTCAATTTAATTACATCTAAAAAACGGCTCAAAACATTTTGACAAAATTTTGTATTATAACGTTTTCAGGCGTGCCAATGAAGAAATTTGAATTTTAAAAAAAAGTAGCCCACTGGCAATCATGATTTCAATGTCAATGAGCATGTGACCCTTGGGCTAGGTCGCATGCTCAAGAAAATTCAATCAGTGGGTCATTTTGGGTTCTAATGGATTAGGATCAAGTTAACAGTATGTAAAAAACGGCTCAAATGATTTTAACAATACTTTGTATGGTACTGTTTCTGAGCTCAAGAAAACTATTGGGCTAGATTGCATGCTCAAGAAAATTCTGTTAGTGTGTCATTTTAGGTCATAATGGGTGAGGGTCAAGCTAACTGCATCTCAAAAAGGTTCAAATGGTTTTGACAATTTTTTTATTGTACTGTTTCCCAGTACGTGAAGAACATTCGAATAGGTCTCATGTTCGATAAATTTCGATTAGTGGGTCATTTTTGAATCAACGTGGGTCAACCTAATTTTATCTAGAAAATGACTAACGATTTTCACTAAATTTTATATTCCATTGTTTTCAGCCTCGAGAAGAGCATTGGGCTTGGTCGCATGTTCGAAAAAATTCGATTAGTGGGTCACTATGGCTCGGGGTCAAGCTAATTGTATCTAAAACAGCAAGAATGATTCATTGGAAATAAATATATCAAGATAAAAACAAAGCTAATTTTGACTGAGCTTAGCTCGGTCATTCCTGCTTGTGTTTACTTGTTTGTATTCGATGATTTTTTTCCAGTTTTCACAAGAATTGTATTTGTAATTTCTGTTATGCATTCTGATGACGACTCAGTGACGGATTTGAAACATGTCAATATAGGTTTTTAGTATACTTCTAATGTGTTTTTAGTAATGTCTTTTAAGCAAATAAATATTTTAATATATATTTTGACTTTTCCGTTTGGATTATATATTGTGATACAAAATTTACTTTTTAAATATTCCTTCTTAAGTAACATAATTCCATTATGTAAATTTAATGTGCATTTCAGTCAGTGTTGCCAGTGGGCTACTTTTTTTAAATTCAGATTTCTTGATTGGCACCACAATTTGGAAATGGGAAAGTTCTCCTTAATACCATATTAATTATGGCAAAAGCGCAGTTATAGCACCTAGAATATATAGTGTGGAAATCAGCTATACCTGTAATACTTAAAAAAGCACTAAAATATTGTATCCCTTAAATGTGCAACAATGCTGCTGAAATATGAAGATTGCAGCAACATCTGCAGGATATCTTCTACAACTAGAAGATATTGCTAGTCTATGCAATGTAATACAAAATCCCGCAAATGTCGCTGCGATCGACACTTGGGATTTTAGCAGTATCGTCGCACATTTAAGGGATACAAATTTTTAGCACTGGATAGCATATTTCCATACTAGGTATTCTAGACGCTGTAGTAAGGGGAATTTTACCATTTCAAAAAAGTGGTGCCAATGAAGAAATCTGAATTTTTAAAAAAAGTAGCTCACTGGCAATCATGATTTCAATGTCAAGAGATTTTTTTGCAGTGTGTCATAAAAAAAAAAAAAAAAAAAAAAAAAAACTTTTGCAATAAACAGTATTCATCCGTTTTCTTTACACACAAAGATACCATTCATTGCTGTTGAAAATGAATATGAACCCTGCGAGAATCATTAGTTTTAATTTCCAATTGTTTATCTAAGTGTTACTTCCAGTCATATGATGTTCACATATCTCATTATTTTGTATTATATAAATGTTTAAGTTATCTCAAGAAATAAATTATAACTGAATTGCATATTTTTTAGATTTTTAATGATCCTGTTCATGGGCAAATCACTTTACATTCAGCTTGTGTGGCTATTATTGATACACCCCAGTTTCAGCGTTTGAGGCATATTAAGCAAACAGGATTTACTGAATATGTATATCATGGATCTTCTCATAACAGATTTGGTCATAGCTTAGGGTAAGCATTAATATGTAACTTTTCATTTAATTTTTAACCTGATGGGTTTACATGGCTTCTATATACAGGCGGGGCCGTCGCGAAACAACTTTCTTCTCTAATGGGCCTGCTTCAGGAGATGATGACGTCACGCAAGAGATCTGAGTAACAAACAAAACTTATCGAATAGTTGTATGTGTGCAATGTGCATCAAAAACAGTGCTAGAAATTTCCGTTTTACGAAATTTTGTTGGGTAATTTGTGGCTTATTTTAGATCAGTTTGAATTATACATTCAATATTTAAACACTCAAGGTTTGGTAAACAAGAATTTTTTTTTTTTTTACTTGATTTCAAAACCGTGTTTGCCCCTTGATTTCAAATACAATCAAGTACATTTGATTCATGGTTTTTATCAAAGATTTTAACTTGAAATATGCAATTATGGCAGAAAAAAACATACATTAAAATTATAAAACTTTAGTAGCAAAAAATAATAATACAAAATAGTTAAAGAATTGGGATTTATGGTATTTTTCGGAGAGTTTAACTTGAAATATAAATTTACGGCAAGAGAAATCATACATGAAAATTACACAATTTTAGTAGTAAATGATTAAAGTTCCTTTTAAAAATAAATATACCTTAATTTTAAATCATAAATATCAGGATTGTTATGGCATAAACTCGTAAATAAAAATATTAATTTTTTTCAAACAATTGAAACAAAAATTCTATTTATCATTTAAAATTTCAAATTCCATAATGTATGATTAACTTAAAATACACATTCTGTTAAGTATTACAACTAAAAAAGCATTTTTCACTAGAAGTATGTACTTTCCTTTAATTTACAACAAATATGACATTTATTATTAATATAATCCAATAAAATCTACAAAAGATGACAATTTATTATTTTTTATTAGATTCAGTGAATGGAATAAAATGTATACATTGAAAGCAGATGAGGGGAAAAAAAAAAAATGGTTATTCCAACTAAAGGAGGACTTCTGTCAAAAGAAAAATTTTTTGCATTAAAATTTTCCACAGATACTTTAATTGAAATTTATTGTGTTTATAGAATAATTGGGTTTGTCGTGAATTGCAAATATCTGGCTAAATAACTATACAAAAGTTAAAAATGATATTAGAAAATTCACTTCTAATAAAAGAAAATTATCTATATTAATAAACATTTAAGTGTCATTGATAAAGTTTCATGATATTTTAGTTTTTTTAATATTGTCTGTATTTAAGTGAGATTATTTTCTATGAGGCAATAAATGCCATATTTGTTGTAAATTATATGACAGTAAATACTACTAGTGAAAAATGCTGTTTTAGTTGTAATACTTATCAACAGAATGTGTATTTTAAGTTAATCATACATTATAAAATTTGAAATTTTAATTGATCAATGGAATTTTTATTTTAATTGTTTGGAAAAAATTAATATTTTAATTTACAAGTTTATGTAATAACATTCCTCATATTTATAATTTAAAATTAAGGCATATTTATTTTTAAAGAGAACTTTAATTATTTACTACTAAAATTGTGTAATTTTAATGTATGATTTCTCCTGCCATAAAGGGTCTAGCCGGATAAGCATAACGAAATGGCCCCCACGGCCGATGTTTGAAATAACATGTGTGTTAATAAGGCTCACCATGAGAATGCAATATAGAGTGTTTTTAGCCTCTGACCTTGAACTGTCCTTGATATAATCGGGAAAGTATGCGTCGGCGCTGCTTTTTTTCAAATACGTTTTTCTCAAAAAGTACTAAAGTTAAAAAAATGAAACCAATGTCAATTATTGAAGAATGTACCAATTCTTATTGTATATTTTTTTCACATTTTTACATGAATTTTAACAGAAAAATAAACAAAAATATTTTTAAAAAAAAATTATTACTGTAGTAATTTTATATTTACACCAACCAAAAAATTACAGAATAATGCCCAAAGTATGCACTTTTAAGAAAAAAAGTTTAGTTAAAATCGAAGGTGCCTTTTTGAGTTATAACAAAAATAATGCTAGCAACTTACTAAACTATTCGTAACTTTCCCTGTTTGTATTTGCAGAAATATGCTGTTATCAATGCATTGGTCAATTCATGACATTTCCACTCGGGCAGGATGCGCAGTGCACCAAAATAAGAGAATATTTCCATACATAACATTTCCCTAAAGATTTGTTTCGTGTTTGTAAACATTCTGTTATTTTGGCGTGCTGCGCATCCATCTCGCGTAATAATATCAAGAACTGACAAACAAAATTGTAACATTTGCCTACGATGATTTTCACTCAGAAGAAGACTATGTGGCTAAACAGTGTACATATATAGCGTATCACTTTGGGAGGGGGGGGGGTGGCATTTGACATCGGAAGATATCTGTAGGGGAGGGAGGTTTGTCATTTGATATCGTTATCATTGTTGATCAAACCAAAATTTAAAAGATGGTAAGATGGGGAAGAATGTTTTGTTGTCCACCTGTTGTGTTTACAAGAAGTTCTGTTTAGCCCCATGCAAGGGCGAAGTGCAAGAAGACAATATTACTGTTCAATGCATTATGTAACAAAGAGCTATTATTAAAAGCTTTTAAATAAAAAGTATTTCTTTAAAACGTTATTTGATATAAAGTCATTTCTTGTATAACAGCGATGTTTAATCAGTAAAATATGCGAATAAAAAATGTACAACCATATCTGTATATCATTGTAAATGTATAAAAAAAAGAGAAAAATTGCAAAAATAAAAAGAATTTTTAGACACTAATAACAAAATTATTAGGGTAAGGGAGATTCGAAAAATGATAACGTATGATATCGGAGGGTTGGGAATATCATTGCGGGTCCGAAATTGCCAAAAAGTTGATAACCTTATATATTTACAGCCTCTATTCAGCTTCACCTGCACAATCGACTAGACCATCGACAAAAAATGTACAACCATATCTGTATATCATTGTAAATGTATAAAAAAAAGAGAAAAATTGCAAAAATAAAAAGAATTTTTAGACACTAATAACAAAATTATTAGGGTAAGGGAGATTCGAAAAATGATAACGTATGATATCGGAGGGTTGGGAATATCATTGCGGGTCCGAAATTGCCAAAAAGTTGATAACCTTATATATTTACAGCCTCTATTCAGCTTCACCTGCACAATCGACTAGACCATCGACTTGATATTATTACGCGAGAAGGATGCACAGCACGCCAAAATAACAGAATGTTTACAAACACGAAACAAACTTATAAGGAAGTGAGATATATGGAAGCATCATCTTATTTTGTCGCACTGCGCATCCTGTCCGAGTAGAAATGTCAGGAATGGACCAATACAAAACAGGGAAAGTTACGAATAGTTTAGTAAGTTGCTAGCATTAAATTTTGTTATAACTCAAAAAGCGCATCTTCGATTTTCACGAAATTTTTTTCTTAAAAGTACATACTTTGAGCATTATTCTGTAATTTTTTGGTTAGTGTAAATATAAAATTACTACATTAATAATTTTTTAAAAAAATATTTTTGTTTATTTTTCTATGTTAAAATTCGTGTAAAATATACAAAATGAATTGGTACATTCTTCAATAATTGGCATTATTTTCCTTTTTTTAACTTTAGTACTTTTTGAGAAAAACGTATTTGAAAAATAGTAGCGCCGGTGCATACTTCCCCGATTATCTGAAGGACAGTTCAAGGTAGGGATGCACCGGATATTGATTTTGCCGGATATCGGATACCGGATATCCGAAGCCGGATATCCGATCGGATATCCGGCATTAGATATGTTTTTAATTACATAGTGAATTATTTCTCTATATAATGTCATCTCAGAACAATAAATTACAAACATGTTTCACACATCATTAAAACATTTTAAATGTATTGAAATATAATTTACAAAAACTATATCTCTTTGAATATCAGGGCTTGTAACTCAAGTTTTCCCAAGGGGAGTTTCATACCCAAAATGTATAAATGCAGGGGAGTTGAACTGTTAGAGAGAAAAAAAAAAATCTTTAAACCCCGTTATTTTTTATGTGCTACTTAAAGAATTACATTTATACAGACATGACAAAATACCATTGAAACAATTTAAATTAACAACTCAAGATAATTATTCAAAATTTTTATTTTATTAAAACAAAGGAACAGAATCAAGTTTTACATATATCATGTCTATTTTTCAACCTTCACTTAATGTTATGGGCAATTAACAATCGGGTTGCTAAATGAATTTCTTAATTTAGATTTTATTCCATTTTGCGTACTTTAGCCTCTTTCACAAGTTACACTTTTGACAAACAGCACAGAGTGACTTTTCAGGTTTGGTAAAAAACCCGTTTTTTTTTTTTTTTTCAAAAAAACCAGTTTTTTTGGTTTAAACCGAGTTTTTTAAAAATATATTTTCTATTACATATACATACATATTTATTGATAAAAATAAACATTGTTGAATATGTAAGTAATATAATTTCATTTAAAAATAATTTAAATTAAATAATTACAATAATTATGTAGAAAATTGAAATAATTTAACATTTTTAGTAAAAGTTATGTCTTATGTTCCATGAATAAAATGCTCTACATAGTGAAACATTGATACCTTGAAAATTTTAATAAACAATTTTTTTATTACTATAGTCCTATAAATAAATATATGGTGTAGTTTCATAAATACAATATAATTTCCCGTGGCTATTCAAAATCATTTCTTTGAAATATTTGCAATATGATATGTCTGATTTTTCTGTTAAAACACTACATGAATAATTATTATCTTTTATTAAAAGTAAAGATTTTAAGCTTTTTATAAAGAATTCCTGGAATGATTTGAATTTAGCAGTAGAGTCTTTACACGTTTCAAGAAGTATTGTATATTGTCATTTGACACTTCTCAGAAACTGCCAGGTAAAAAAAAAAAAGGGCGACAGTAAAATAAACAGAAATACCTATTTACCAGCTTTTTAGACTACTGAAAACATTGATCTTAAAATGGAAAGTAGATTTATAAAAGTTGTCAATCTTAAAAAAATTCCGAAGGTATATGTCGCATACCTGCATATACCCTCCACTACATCCCTGGTTAAAAGTAGAAATTATTTATATCCGATAATTTGAAACACTTAAATTACAAAAATGAGAAAATGTTATATTAGATTTTTTCTAAAAAACCAGTTGGTTAACCAATTGATTTAAACCATGCTAACCCTGCTGGTAACAATAAAATAAATCATAATGCAAAACCTCAATCCCAATGTAGGAATGAAAGAAAAAAAAAGCTTACTAAACACAATAGCCATGATACAACAAAGAAAACTCACCGCCAATCCTTCATTAGCATACAGAACAAAGAGTAATCAATGGAGAGAATTACTTATGATTATGTCACCATTGAGGCATAATGTAATCCTTAGTAAATCTTAACTAATCAAGCAATCTAAGTACTAAAAGTGTATTTTTAGCTAGAATCTGCCATTTTGGCTATTTTTTAAAATAAAAGGCTTGAAAAAGAAGAAGAAAGAAAACTAACTACTTTTTTTTTTTTTTTTTTTTTTTTTTTTTCCCCAGCTAATTTTAGAAAAATTAGTCTGCCATGTATAAGAAAAGTTTGACTAAAAATGTTTGTTACTTTACAAGTTTATTAATTCATCATTTTTCTAAAATTTTGCTTGTAGCTTCTGCATAACTTGGATTTTGCATTTTTCAATAATGTGTAAAATAAATGAAAACAATAGGGAAAAGGGGAAAAAAACAGATGAAAAAAAACCAGCATGGTTTTAAAAAAAAAAACCACGGTTTAAACCAGCGTCGTTTAAACCAAACAACCCTGCGACTTTTATAACTTTAGAAATTGTCGGAAACACATAGTTATGCTCTCTTAAAAAGTTTTAGAAAACTTTGCAAAATCTGATGTGCATTCATTTTTAACTTACACGAATAATGCATATCAGTGATGGTATGTCACTTCTGAACAAATTTGTTTTATTGTTCCTTAATGGAATTATATTCAAAACTGTAATCCCTGGTATTTTCATCAATTGAACTATGTTCTATGCATTGGAATTTTAAATCCATGTCCAAAGTTTGAAAAGGGAATAGTCAATTGCTTTCTTCTATTACACGAGAAAAGGTTGGTTTCAAAAAGTCATGTCCTAATTTCTGTTAATTGCGAGAAACAACTAGTTTGCTGTTTCTAAATATGTTTTTTTGAAGTTCATCAAAGTTTTTTTTATGTGCACCACAAGTGTAATCTCATTTTGTTTGGTGCTGACTATTGTCCAATTTGGTAGAGCTTAGTCTCCGGTGGCCTTTGCTGCCCTTTTAGTTATTTCCAATTTTGGGCGCACAGGAAAAACATCGCAAAATATGTAAAACGGTCATAGGAAAAAACATTGCTGATTTCGTCAATCATGGTGAAAATAAATAAAATAATTTGTCGATTGGTTGCGAGAAAAAAACTGAAGTTCATGGGAAAACGAAAGTGGAAAAATATCACGAAATTCGTCAATTGGTCATGGAAAAGTATCGTGAAATTTGCCAATCCGTCACGAGCAAATACCGTGAAATTCCTCAGCCGGTCGCAGAGAAAAAATGCGAAAATTTTCAATCAGATGCAGAAAAACAATCGTTACTTTCATCAGTATGTCACAAGAACAAACAGGGAAATTTGCCAATCGGTCACAGAATAAAATTTCTACATTTGTCAATTGATTGTGAAAAATTTTTTAATGAAATTCACCAATCGATCTCAAAAAAAAAAAAAAAAAAAAAAAAAAAAAAATCAAGAAATTCGTCAGTTGGTCGAGGAGAAAAATCACAAACTTTTTTGGTCAGATGCAGAAAAACAAACTCTAATTTTGTCAATTTATTGTAAGAAGAAACTGTGAAAACTGCAAATCGATAGTGGAAAATATCATGAAATTTGTCAGACGGTCCTGACACTTCATCGTCGTTTTACAAAGAAACATTTTCGGAAAATGATTTTTTGGAAACAGGAACTTCCCATCCCCAATGTTCTTTAGGGCACGAATCCTGCCATCCCATCCCGAAACTCAAGACATGTATCTGCCATTCAAGCCGTGTAATGTATATTAATAATGTTGTATAAAAAATGTAATTTAAACATTAAAATATTCTGTTTATTTGTACAATGAAATGCAAATGCTGATAATTGCTACTGGATTTGGATATGGCATTGACTATATTGGTAATTGCTAATAATTAATTTGTACAATGAAATGCTGATAATTTGTGTAAAAAATTTTAACCAATTAATAGGCTTTATAATTGAAGAGTATCTTCACAAAGAAATACATACATTCTTTTTATAATTTAAACATAAAATATCTACTAATATTATCCATGATTAAAGAGTTATTTTCTCCAAATATAGGTTTAGTTGATGTCTTTTTTCTGTTTTAATTATTTAATACTGTTTTCCTTTGAGTCACATTTAGTTTTATTTTAAGTTAAATTACTGTTATAAGTAAAAAGAAAATTACTTTTAATTTTAATTATTTTATTTATAATGAAGTTACAAAAATAACTAATTGGATGTGCCAATCCCAAAACATTTTTCGATCTCATACATCTTAATATTTCAAAAAGTAATTCCAAATGTTAATACTTCGATATTATTAGTTCAATATTATACCAACTTTGATTTTGATCTAAAATTTCTATTCGTCAATAAATCAAAATAAGTTAATCTCGATCATGATATTTATTAAAATCAATATTTTTTTTCGTTATTCTGCTGTACATCAGCTGATTGTGAATAACCAGCTTAGCAGGATGCGAAGTTCCCATGGCTTCACGAGCCACCAATATACAGTACAAAAAACTGAGAAAAATTGAGAAAATTTTACAAAAAATGCTGTCACAGTGCCACCTTCTGGCAGAATATTTCCAAATTCAAGAAAAAACTGCCGGCCATAGCCAAAAATGTACACAAAAAATTGGTTCAATTGTATGCTTAGCTTCATACACTTTTCGATGATAAAATAATGGAAATAACACAAAAATCACTATTATAGCGCCCCCTTCCAGCAGAATATTTTCAAATTGAAGGAGGACCAGTTGGCCATAGCCAAAAACATACCCCCAAAAATTGGTTCAATTCTATACATAACGTCATACACTTTTCGATGGCACAAGAATGAAAATGGCACAAAAATCACTATTACAGCGCACCCTTCTGGCAGAATATTTCCAATTTAAAGGAGAACCTGCTGGACATAGCCAAAAACATACACAAAAACTTTTGTTGAATTATATGGATAACTTATGATTACATATTTAACATACACTTTTCGATAGTACAATAATGAAAATGGCACAAAAATCGCAATTACAGCACTTTCTTCCGGCAGAATGCTTCCATATTGAAGAAGGACCTGCTGGCCACAGCCAAAAACATACACAAAAAATTTGGTTCAATTCTATGCATAACTTCATACACTTTTTGACGATGCAATAATGAAAATGGCACAAAAATCACGATTACAGCACCCCCTTCCAGTAGAATGTTCCAATATTGAAGGAGGGCCAGCTGGCTATAGCCAAAAACATTCACAAAAAATTTGGTTCAATTCTATGCACAACTTCATACACTTTTTGATGGTATGATGACAGACAATTTGTATAAACATGTTTTGGGATCTCTGACCCCTAAAACGTCTAAGACCACCGAAAACCAGAAATCGAACAAATCTCAGTTACAATACTTTCTTCTATTGAAGATAGAAGAAAGAGAGAAAGAAAATTAATAAAGTCATACTTTAATAAACAATTTCAGATTTTGTTTCACATTCTGAAAGTAAAGGTACAATTTTCTAAAAGATGTAAACATAAATTCTTAAATTTATTATAAAGAGTTCTAATACCAATGTTAGGAAAGCTGGCAATTCTTTAAACTTTTGAGAATTACCTTTTACTCATGAATAGTGGACTTACTTTCATATTTTGCATTATAAACAAAAGTTGTTTGGCATTGTTTGGATCAAACGATTTCTCTTATCCTTATATATTTACTTTGCTATGTATTGCCGGATATCCGGTGATTGTGATTCGGATATCCGACGGTATTTCGGATATTGAAAAATCAGCCGGATATGCCGGATATCCGTTGCATCCCTAGTTCAAGGTCAGAGGCTAAAAACACTCTATTTTGTATTCTCATGGTGAGCCTTATTAACACATATGTTATTTCAAACATCGGCCTTGGGGGCCATTTCGCTATGCTTATCCGGCTAGACCCTTTATATTTCAAGTTACTCTCCGAAAAATACCACAAATCCCAATTTTTTTAACTATTTGTGCATTTTTATTTTCCTGCTAAAGTTGTGTAATTTTAATGCATGATTTTCTCTGCCATAAATGCATATTTCAAGTTAAAACCTTTGATAAAAACCACGAATCAAATGCATTTGATTGCATTTGAAATCAAGTAAAAAAAAAAAAAAAAAAACTTGTTTACTGAACCTTCGGTGTTTAGTTTAATTAATGTATAATTCAAACAGATCTAAAATAAGCCACAAGTTGCTCAACAAAATCATAAAAC
Source organism: Maratus speciosus (assembly GCA_963932465.1). NCBI lineage: Eukaryota > Metazoa > Arthropoda > Arachnida > Araneae > Salticidae > Maratus > Maratus speciosus. Next base: position 287,050,202 of record OZ010800.1, on the reverse strand, counting down.
AGAAATTTCTAGCACTGCTTTTGATGCACACATACAACTATTTGATAAATTTCTTTGGCTACTCAGATCTCTTGCGTGACGTCATCCTCTCTTGAACGTTCTTGACACCCGTAAGAGAAGAAAGTTGTTTTGTGATGGCCCCGATACAGGGCAGTTATAAAAACTTTTCTGATATATGGTTCTCTAGTGACTGTACCATTCAAGGAAACTGGATGCCATTTGAGATGTGGTTATTTAATGCTATGGGCTAGAGAATGAGGTAAAGTAAGTACAATCAATCTGTCACAGTTACATTTTCAGTAACAACATTTTGAAAATTTCAAACGGCAGCGCCCAAATTTTTATTCATTTCAAAATGATCTTCACTGGGAAAAAATATAGTGATAAAAGCTAATTTTAGAATTATCAATAACTGAACTACTACTAGGCAGGAGGGCAGAATATGTCCGATCCGGCGATCTAGGATTGGGGGGAAATTTTAACTCCCTGGGGAAATTTTTCAGAAACATATACAATTGATTTCGATTTTAACAACGAATTCCATAATTCCCTGAGATAGAACAATTTCAGTACAAATAAAAATATCCGTATCGCGACCTTCACAAAATCGATCTCAGAATAATATGTACCGTATATCAGGGGTGATTATGTTCCGAATTTTCCGAAAATTTAAGACATTCGATTCCGAAAGAGGGGGGGGGGGGGATCGGTCATCTGAAAATTCTGACATAAAAATACTGCGAATTTTCGTGAAGAATTACGGAAAAAATGCAAATTTCGTCACAAGATCGCAAAATAACCGCTCATTTCGTCAAAAGATCGCGAAAGAACCGCAGGTTTCTTCAAAAGATCGTGAAATAACCACAGGTTTCGTCAAAAGATCATGAAATAACCGCAGGTTTCGTCAAAAGATCGTGAAATGAACGCAAATTTTGTCAAAAGATCGTGAAATGAACGCAAATTTTGTCAAAAGATCGTGAAATGAACGCAAATTTTGTCAAAAGACCACAAAACAATCGCAAATTTCGTCAAAAGATCACAAAACAACCTCGAATTTCATCAAAAGATCACAAAACAACCTCTAATTTTGTCAAAAGATCGCAAAACAACCGCGATTTTCGTCAAAACATGGCAAAATAACTGCGATTTTCATCAAAACAGGGCGAATAACTTTCTATTTCGTCAAAGAAAAGCGAAAAAAACTGCAAATTTCGTCAAAAGATCACGAAATGAACATAAATTTACTCAAAAGATCGCGAAATAAACACAAATTTTGTCAAAAGATTGCAAAACAACTGCACATTTTGTCAAAAGGGGCGAAATAACCGCAAATTTCGTTAAAAGATCACGAAAAGTCTACAAATTTCATCAAAAGATCACGGAAGAATTGCAAATTTCGTCAAAAGATCACAAAAGAATCGCAAATTTCGTTAAAAGATCGCAAAAAACTGCAACTTTTGTCAAAAGATCTCGAAATAACCTCAAATTTCGCTAAACGATCGCAAAACAACCGCGAATTTCATCAAATGATGGCAAAACAACTGCGAATTTCGTCAAAAGGAAGGAGAAATAACCGCAAATTCCGTCGAAAGATCACAAAATAACCGCAAATTTCGTCAAAAGATCGCAAATTGCGTCAAAAGATCCATGAAAAATACATAGTGTTGGGAGTGGATTTCCCCCACTCTGCTGTAACCTTTCAGGAAATTTGCTGTGAATTTTAGGAAATTTTTTTTCACTCAGAATCACCCCTGCCATATATACTCGCACATAAGTTGAGAAATATTTGAAAAATAATTTTTCTATACCTACGGTAATGCAGCACTTACCTATAACATACCGTAAAATTTTGGGGAAATTTTCGTGTGGATTGGGGGAAATGTTGGGAGTAGAAACATTTTCTGCACCCCTGCTACTAGGCAAAACCTGATTATTATCATCATTATACAGTAGACTGTCTGAAATCCGCACATCATCGCAGATGTAAACAATGAAACTTTCAGTTCAGATGTAGTTCAGTTCACAATTTTTTAGTTTTATATCATTCCGTATGTATTTTAATATGTAATTTTCAATAATATGACTCAACTTGTTTTTAATGAAGGAAGTATAAATTTATTTCTGAAAAAATTCAAGATATTGCTAATATCACTGGTAATTGTAATCTTTTTACCAAATATATTTGTGTATTAATAAAGCTTTTTTGGTTATTAAGACTGTCTACATCTGAAATAAAACTTCCTTACTCTATGATTTTGATTTGAGTTAATAGGCTAGCTATTTATGAGGAGGTTTCATTGAATAATTCAAGGAAAATATACCTCATCTTTATTATGCAAATTTGATTATAGGGTAGATGTGCTAGTAATGGACACCCCTTGATGTTTTTGATTCATAAAAAAATAACTAATAAATATTTAGATTTAATTATTATTTTTTTATAATTTCTACTTGCATGCTTTATAAAACTAGGTTATTGTTGACACTTTTAATTTGGTTGTCAACGATTTAAATCATGATTTTAATCAAGTGATTTTTTAAAAAAAATCATTGATTAAAATCAAAAATTTTTTAAATGTTTAAAATGACGTAAAAAAGTATTCAAATCTAAGATGAACATAATTTGGAAAGTTTCTACAGGTATTGTGACTTATGAATACACAAAACAAAGCTTTAAATAATTGTTTCGAAGCGTAATTCCTGAGTATTGTGAAAAATTTAAGTACAGTAAGTTTATTAAAAGCATGGATTTTTATCTAACAAACATAAAAAGCATTTAATTTTAAAGTATTTAAATCTAATGTAACTTACAATGTCATCATTTCCTTTTAATAATCAAGTTATTCATTCTTTTATATACAATGAACATAGCAATAGAGTGTCAATGATTTTAATCAATTGATTTAAATCAGATGATAAAATCGCATATTTTCTGATTTTTTAAAATAGTGTGAAAAAGCATTATAATCAGTAATGGAAATTATCACTAAATCACTTGTAAAAAATGTAATATTTGTTATTTAATTATAACAATATTAAACTGTATAAAAAGAAGTATTACACATTTAAAAAACATCTACTAACTAAATGTTAAATAACTTCAAAACATTATAATATTTATTAGCTATTCAAATATTTTAATGTTGTGGAGAAAAAAAAATCTGATTTAAATTTCAAAAATACAATTTTTGTAATCTATTTATAAATTATGTGTGAGTTTGCTGTATACATTGCTACAATTTTTGATCAATATGATAACATACGCTTTAGAACCTGCGTAAAATTACTGGCTGCTTTATGAATTTATCAAACTATTATTTATCACCTTTTTTCAACCACTTTTTCAAAAATGTAGATTGTGTTCTTAATTAAACAGTTAATTGTTTAATAAATACAAAATTTAACTCTTAAATGCCTGATTTTTCAAAAATCATTGTAATAATGTCTTTCGGCTTTCATTTTTTAAATAAATCATGGGAAAAATACTTTAAAAAATCATATTTTGTTTTAAGTGTGGTTTACGGCTAAAAAACAGTTTGTTACTAATCGGCAATACTGGTCTTTAATTGAAAAAATAATTGTCCTTGATAAAATTCTATAATATTAAACACACAAGAATTTTAGGAACTATAATAAGAAATAAATTTTACTTGCTCACTGCAGAACAAAATAGGGTATTTCGCAAGCTTCCAAACAAAACAAAAAGAACAAGTAGCAACAATTGAAAAAATAAATCTATCTTTATTTTTAAACAGCACAAGTTTTGCCATCTACATGTTGAAAATCGTTTTAATAATATTTCCAGAATGTATTTTATTGGCAACATTAGACATTATAGCTTCAATATTATTCTAATAGTATTTTAGAGCCTTTGGTATGTTGCCGAAAAGCAACACCCGGCATTTAAGGGTTAATCTGTATCATCAATGTGAAAATAAATGCAATTTATCAATAACTTTAAAATATGAGCAGTATTTAATATTGATTTACATAATTATTACAAAATATTAATGCACATAATTTTGTTACTAAAGAAATTTTTAACTTGCAGTTTTTTGTAATTTCTATAATTACATAATTAAAATTTTATTAATTAAAGCAAAAAAACATAGATTATGTTAGTAATTGGAGGGTTATTCATTTTTGAAATGCTTAATTCTTGATAGATGTTTAATATTTTAAAACAGGGAAAAAAAAAAAAATCAGATTTTTTTTTATTTAAAAAAAAAAAAAAAAAAAAAAAATCATGATTTTTTTACACCCTACTTTTAATCAAACCTATCAGGAAGCAGAAAATAATGTTTCAAAGTTTCGCTGTTTTTCTGTGAAAATCTTAATGAAGATGCTAAGAGCTGGCTTCGCGTAATTAATTTATATATTATTTGTTTTCATGCAAAATTTGAATGTTTTTTGGAGTAGCGGTAGAAAACTTAGAATTTTATATACTATGGCCATTTACAAAATTTCATTTATTTTTAAGGTTTTAAGAGGGAATGTCCATTACTGAGATGGTTAATTAGCCATTTTCCAGTAATGGACACCCCATGTAGACATTGCTAAAAATGCAATTTCAACGTTTATAGTGCATAAAATATTTTGGCTTAACTACAAACCTAAATAATCGAATTTAATTCTTAAATTATACTTACCAAAATGTAATAACACCAAAACATTTATAAATAGCTGCTTTTAAGTTAGATTATGTGATTAATAAAATTTCCATATTTTTTCTTTTTTTATGTATACAGTGATGTCGTTGAACTTGAAAAATCCTGGGTCCCCGGGACCAAGGATTTCCAAAGATCTGGGTCCCTTTTTCACAAAAGCAGGTCGCCATCAATAATAATTCACAATTTAAAGGAATAAATTAGGAAAAGATAAATGAATTGCTTTAATAATACTTAAATAATAAATTAAAACCAGTATTATTTGCACTCAAATAAGATATTTAAAAAAATATTAAGAGACATTTTCTTTACTTTTTTAAAAGTAAAAATGCAAGATATAATTTTAATTGTAAAATAATGCTTATTTGAGAGTAGAAGATAACAAGTTTCACTAACAAGTATCGTTAATGTTCACATTTCTTTTTAAAAAGGTGCAAGACAGGTTTATTGAAAAAGATATTTTTGCTAAAAAAATACACTTCCCATTGAATTATTTGTCAGCATAGATCTGTGCTGGAATTAGACATTTTCCTTGGGAGGGAAATTCGCATCTAAATCATTAATAAGCATCAAATCCTAAATCTTCCAAAAATGGAAGAAATTTCAATGTAGTGAGTTCACGTTTTTTTCACGATCCCTTGACGAAATTCGCCTTTTTACCACAATCCTTTGACGAAATTCACTATTTTTTTGTGATCCTTTGACGAAATTCGCTATTTTTTCACAATCCCTTTGATGAAATCCGCTATTTTTCTGCGACCTTGTTACGAAAATAGCATTTTTTCCGTGATATTTTCACGAAATTCGCTATCTTTTCGCGATCCTTTGATGAAATATGCTAACTTTTTGCGCTCCTTTGACGAAAAATGTTATTTTTTCACGACCCTTTTACAAAAATCGAGTGTTTCCGTGATTTTTTGATGAAATTTGTGCATTTTTCACGATCCTTTGATGAAATTTGGCTTTTTCACCATTATTTTTTGACAAAATTCGCTATTTTTTCACAATCCTTTGACGAAATCTGCTATTTTTTGCGACCCTGTTACAAAAATTGCATTTTTTCTGCGATATTGTGACGAAGAGTGCGCTCTTTTCAAGATCCTTTGACGAAATTCAACTTTTTCCACGATATTTTGATGAAATTCGCTGGTTTTTTTCGCAATCCTTTGACGAAATTCTAACGAAGCTTTCTTGAACAGGTTGTTCCTTTTTTGATGAATGACTGTAAATTAGATATGAATTATTTGAATAAAAATGACAGGAAGCCTTTGAATCAAGAGGGATCACTGTTAGAATATTTTGAAGAAATTTATTATGCACCGGGATCTTTTCTAATACACCCGAGATTATTCGGGCAATGCCGATGCTGGAGAGGAGAGCAAAATATTACATTTTTTATGTTGACAGCACCACAGTCAAGGAAAGTGCCAAAATTACATTTACTCCAAATGATCGAGTGTTGGCAGAACAACATATACATCTTTCGCCAATTACGTATGGTATATGGCGATAATAAAGTGAGTGAAGACATGCGATCAGAGTCCGTTAATTGTAACTAAATGGGAGACATCAAAAGAGTACTATGAATTAATTACCGCCAAAAAGATATGTGTAGGAATTATGGTGCAGAAACCGCAAAAGAACATTCTACGGGGGGGGGGGGGGGTGCCAAAAATCTCATGGGATTGAAGCCCCAAGAGGAACATTAATAAAATAAAATAAAATAAAATAAAGACAGAGTACCAATAATGAAATGATTAATATATTGCATTTGGACTAACGGTCTCTTAGATGTAGAAGTAAAGTGTCTGACTAATTTCTGCATAGCATCAAAAATAAGGGATTAGCATGAAATCTGAAAAGGCATTGCTAGGCGGAAAACGATATTATTTCATTTCTTTTAAATGCCGTGCGCTGCGGTTAAAAGATTAAAGAGAATGAGAAATGACTGCTTAATTTTATGAAAGGAAAAGAGTGTTAGAAAATAAATTGAATCCAAATGCAGACAGATAATTAAATTTAAGAATTTAAAAAGGCATAATTTTAAAGGGGGGAAAGGGGAACTATTAACATTAGTATGTGAAGGTATACGTTAATGTATGAACGCCTTCACATATATATGCTATTTTTTTCCCGATCCTTTGATGAAATATGCTATTTTTCGCAGCTCTTTGACGAAAATTGTTTTTTTTTTTTTTTCGCGATATTTTGATGAAATTTGTGCTTTTTTCGCGATCCTTTGACGAAATTAGACTTTTTTTCCCCCGCATCTTTTGATGAAATTACGCGTCCCATAGGACGCGTAAGAGCTATTTTTTGCGTCCTGTCTCTCACGGAATTTTCACGGAATTTATGCGCAATAGCATGTCTGCAACATCGCTGGTATATATACCTTGCATATTTTATAATCTGGCAATCAAATCAGCCAGGAAAGTAGAAAATATTGTTTAAGAGCACAGTCAAAGAGGGGTTCATAGGACTTAATCCCTCTCCGTTTAAATAAAAACAATTAAGTTACAGAAGCTATTAAAAATTCTGTCTGAAATGTTTCCTTATTCACCTCTAACCAAAAAAAAAAAAAAATTTAATTAATTAATTAATACTATATTCATGAAACTAGTAAATTTGCAGATCAGTGGTCTCAAACATCAGTTCGACAGTTTTATTTTGCAATTATTTTATTTAGTATTTAAAATATTCAACTCACATTATCATTTCTTTCATATTTGTAATATTAATTATTATAAATGATATATCAAGTAGTCTCTAGAAGATTAAGGCGCGCCACACACCAGGGAGACATGCAACAAAATAGCGTGAGGCATGTGACTATTTCACCCTGTTAACAAAGAAAAAACCGGTTTGAACAGCAGAATTTGCCTCATGTCTCACAATTATTGTTGCATGTCTCTCTGGTATGTGGCGCGCCTAATTGTTAAAAATAGTGAGACAAAACTATTATAAACACTAATATTCCAAAACTTTTTTTTTAATTACCTTTTAAACCCCACACTGTTTCAATAATTTGATAGCTGTAATTGCCTGATATTTAGTATTTTAAACTATCCATCTAAAATAATTAAAACATCGATCTTCTGATAATTACTATAATTGATGCAAACAGTAAATGATTATCACAAATATTTTATTAATTACTGGCAGAGTTGTATAATATAGACGCACGCCGTGCGTGGAAAATTTTCCGCAAAATTCGGAATTTTGCAGAAATTTTCTTAAGAAAAAAAAAACATAATTTTTGTTCTTGTATTTTTTTTTTTTTTTTTTTTTTTTTTTTTTTTTTTTTTTTTTTTAATTGAAAAAATAAAAATGTTCTCCAATTTTATGTACGATTTATTTATTGTTTGCCAGGGGTGATTCTGTTCCGAATTTTCCGAATATTTAAGGCATTCGGTTCCGAAAATTAAAAAAAATCGGCCATCAGACCGAAAATTCAGACATAAAGAAATATCACTGAAATATATTGCGGATTTCAACAAATGATTGCTGAAATTAAACCAATTCTGTCAATCGTTTGCAGAAAAAATAACCAATTTTATCAAAAAATCGTGCAAAAAACACGAATTTCGTCAAAGGATCATGGAAAAAACACGAATTTCATCAAAGGACCACGGAAGAAACACGAATTTTTGTAAAGATTCATGGGGAAAAAAATAATTTTGTCAAAGAATCGCAGAAAAATTGCAAATTACGTCAAAGAAGCTCAGGAAAAAAATTAATTTCGTGAAAGCATAGTGGAAAAAGCACGAATTTTGTCAAAGGATCGCGAATAAAACTGCAAATTTTGTAAAAGAATCGCAGAAGAAAAACAAATTTTGTCAAAGGATCACGAGAAAAACTAATTTCATCAAAAGATCACAAAAAAACTTGAATTTCGTCAAACGATCGCGAGAAAAAAGCGAATTTTGTCAAAGAATCGCAGAAAAAAGCAAATTTCGTCCAAAAAGTGCAGTCAAAAAATGAATTTCGTAAAAGCATAGCGGAAAAAGTGCGAATTTTTTTAAAAGATCGCGAAAAGAATGCAAATTTCGTCAAAGAGCCGTGAAAAAAAAACTAATTTTGTCAAAAGATTACGAAATTCGTCAAAACGCTGCGAAAAAAGCGTGAATTTCGTCAAAGGATAGGAGAAAAAAGCACGTTTTGTCAAAAGATCATGAAAAAAGTGCGAATTTCGTCAAAAAATCGCGAAAAAAACGCAAATTTCGTCAAAAATGCGGAAAAACAAAAATTTCGCCAAATGATCTCGGAAAAAACTAGAATTTCGTCAAAGGGCCGCAATAAAAACTCATCGGTCTCTTTAATGATGATACATGTGAATGGACCTCTCCTTACAAAATATGATTCAGTTGTTTCAGAAGCAATGTCCATTATTTCTGTGAACAGAGTGACTGGCATTTTGTGAGAAGAGGTCACAATATTAAGGATTGGGCTGTTTCTAAATGCATTGGCAAAATAACTGATAAGAATTCACACTTCTTATCACAGATTTTTAGCTTTATTATTTTTTTTAGTCAATATAATCATTCTGTAATATATATTAATTACTTTTTAATTTAAATGGTAATTATTTTAAAACTACTGTTTTTAATTCATACCAGCAAAGTAGTATAACACATTATTTTATTAAACATTAAATTAATTTGCAGAAAGTTTTTGATCCAATATTTATGTGCATGGAAAGTTTTTGGTTTTATACAAGTCTGATTACTGGTATCCTAATTGTTAAGTTTATTTGAAAATAACTATTTTGTTTCATTAGTATGTATTCATTAAATTCTGGCTCTAAATACAGTCATAAAAACAATTATATTTATTACTTTTTATGGGGGTGTCCATTACTGGGCCAGAGGCTGGTCCATTACTGGCCTTTTGGGTGTTTTGATATATTTCTGTTACCCTAATTTCCTGTCGATAATCTGCGGTGGCATATAATCCGCAGGTGAAATTTTCACTTAAAAAAAAATTCACAAGATCCACAGGACTAACATTGAGCCACAGGAAAAACTACAGTCGAACCCCGTTAATACGCGAATTAAGGGACCGGTCTAAATTCGCATATTAAACGGGTTCGCATATTAAGGGAATGTCACGAATTTTCGTTCAGTGGTCCATCTAATAACAACCTATATGGATAAAACACATCTTTTTGAGAATTTTTAGCGTTTTTAATACATGAAATGACATTTTATTTGTTTCAATCATTATGTGCTTATTAAGCAGGAAAGTGTGAAAGCCGGAAATTCCAATAAATGTTATTGTCTTGGGTAAAAATCCAAGAAGTCTTTTCAAATTTAGATTTTTTATATATGACACATAAAATGGAACAAAACGAACACAAAAATTCCTGCTAACCATGATAACTGAAACTAATGTTAACAAAATTCAAATCCTTTTTAGGTGTACAGAACAAATAGGGAACAGTGTTGATAATAATAAAAAATCAATATAAAAAACAAAAAGTTAAAATTTAATAAAGTCAATAATGACATAAAAATTACAATTTGGCAAAATAGCTACAGGATCTGCCCAGGAAGTAATGACTCCGATTCGATAAAATTTGTTTATTTGAAGGTAATTTTACAGACACTTAATATCTTCAAAATAGCCTCCTCCTGCGTTAATACATTGTTGCCAACAACTCTGGCACCCATTTATGCCCGCTTGGAAGTCTTCCAACTGGAATGCTGTTCAAAACATGCGTTAGGTTTTACTGAAAGTTCTCCAGATTGTCAAAATGATGACCTTTTAAGCTGGATTTTTACCGAGGAAACAGAAAAAAGTCCTGCGGCGACAGATCGGGGCTGTATGATGGTTGGGGCAGCGTTTCCAGGATCAACGTTGCTGTGTTTTGCTAGGAATTGAGTGCCTTTGAAGGAACCAGCTTGGCACAAATTTTCTGCATTTGAAGTTATTCCGTGACGATTTGATGCACAATAAATTTTCTAAGTCCCAACGTCTTCGCAATCATACGGACACTCATCCGACGATCAGACCTTAAAAGCGCTTTCATTTTAGTCACATTGTCTGAAGTTTGAGAACTCAATGGACGTTCAGCGTGTTGTTCGTCATCAACGTCCTCTCTTTGGTCTTTCAAGGCTTTGTGCCACCTAAACATTTAAGCCTTGGACAAAGAATCTTTCCCGTAGGCTTCTTGTAGCATGGTAAACTTCTCAGTAGCCGATTTGTTTAGCGTTACACAAAACTTTATGGCGTATCGTTGCTTGACACTCCTCTGAATTCTGAAAACCTAACGACACTTGCAAACACGTGTCTCCGTGTGATGCAAAGGCTCAATACCAACTGACCTCCGCTAGACTTTGTAGCTTACATTCCTGTCCGAACGTACCATCTGCAAACTACGCCCCTTTGGCTTTGTGCAAAAAGTCTCATTACTTCCTGGGCAGATTATGTATCAATTTTGGCTTGTTTGACATGCGGTCGCGTTGTTTTTTAGCCCTATTCAGGTAATGGTAAAGCTTGCTTGTCGAGGGCCCTTCGTCCAGTGAGAATGCATACAATCTGAGAAAACTCAATGCATCCGTAACTTTGGATAATGGGGATGGGGATCGAACACGCAGATTCATTATCTTCTTCCTCCTCATCCGGTTTATCAGTTGTAGTTACATTGGCGATTATGTCATCCAGACTTTTGAGCTCGAGGGTGACTAGATCTTTGTCGATATTAATGAACATGCCTAAATCGACAAAATATCCCCGTGCAGTTTCTTGTGTGCCTAGCCAGTCTTATTCAGCATTAGGATGTATGTTTGGCTCTTTATAAATTATGTCCTCGCTACTTCCGAAACCCGCCTTGTAAAAACAATTTGCAATCGTCGTTGGTGGGATACTCTCCCATGCTGCGGTAAGCACGAACATAGCGTCAAGGACTGTAATAGGACGACACTCATAGCAAGAAAGGTTGCTGCCGTGTTCCATTTGGTGAAGGTACCGTCGTACTAGGCCAGTCTTGTAATCTACTTTGGCGCTATTAATTATTCATTGGACTATTGGTTGAGTGAATCTGGTCGAATCTGGAGGTTGAAATTCTATTTGAACAGTCTTCAATCCTTTGTTATATTTTGGATGTGCAGGACAGTTGTCCATAAGCAATAAGACATGGCGCGATTCTTTTCCCATATGCCGGACAAAATTACAAACCCTTGTTGATAAAGGTTGCCCATCATCCACGCTCTGTGCTGACTTCCGTACGGGAAGGGAGATTCTTGACATTTTTAAAACATTGCGAGTTGCATGATTTTCCCATGACCAGTAGCTTTTACTTCTCTGATCATCAGAGTTTGCACCAAGCAAAAGAGTAAAACAGTCATTAGTTTACCTCCATGACATGTTTCTCCTTTCATAGCCATTGTTTTCTTGAGTATCATTTTGTAAAAATGCCCAAATTCGTCCACGTTGTAAATATCGCGGCTTTAGTTTTTTTACACATTACCGAAGCACATTTGTTTTCAAACAATCGACGTCTTCATAGTTGACTCACCGCACACTTGCTTGAATTTTATTCCGTGGCGAGCTTTAAATCGATCCATCCATCCATCCATTTGAGGTATTGAAATCTAGCAATCCCATTTTTGCAGCGACTTCAGAAGCTTTATTTTGGATTAGCAGGCCACTTATTGGGATATTCGTAGAGTGCGCTTTAACAAACCACTCGTGGTTATCTTCTTAATGTCCTCATACTTGTCGGCTTTTATTTTTTTTCTTAGTTCCCCCAACAACAGTTTGGTTAACGATGGTATCCCTCTTCTTTACCAAAGTTCTTAAAGTTGATTCCGATAAGACTTTTTCTTTGGCGAATGCAGATTTATTCGAGACGTCATTGTACTGATTTATAATTTGTAGCTTCTCAGTGATGAAGGGAGCCTTTGTTTTAATATGTTTTGCTTCTTCCGCCGTGGTATAGAATAGATTATAATTTTAAAAGCACAAGTGGATATCATAGATTAGATTCTATCAATAGTGACAAGCAACCCTCTTTCTTTTAAAGATATTATATTACTGACCAAGTAGCGAATAAGAAAACACACGTGTTTAAAGTGTGATTCAGAGCGGTCTATCGGTTCGCCACCGCTCAAAGTTAGGAGGCGGCATTACATAGTTTCTCATTCGTTTTGGGAAAAGTTCACTTTTTTCTTCTTATCGGAGGAGACCTCTTCAGGCTCTTTCTGGTCAGAGGAAAAACAGCATTTTTGCTTATTTTACAATACGCTTGTTAGCAGTAAAATTTTCTCTTCTCTCTTCTTGGACTGTTTGACTTTACAAAGTAATCAAGGCCGGGAAAGAATTCTTCTTTAGCCAGGAGAGATTAAAATTGAAATTTTTAATAAAGCTATTTATGGTTTCATTAAATTTTGACAGAATAAAACTTTCATAGTTTAAAGAATTGTCGTATAAAATTCTTGGGAAAAATATTCCCTCTAAAACCTCGTCTGTCTCGAACCACGCTCATTCGCATATTAAACGAAGGTTTTTCTTGCCAGGGACTGATAAAATTTTGCGTATTAAACGGGTTCGCATATTAAGCAAGGTTTTTTATATGCATAAGATGGCGTATATCAAGGGACCGAAGAAAATTCGCATATTAAGCAGGGCGCGTATTAACGGGGTTCGACTGTAGTTGGATGCGCCAATCCCAAAACTTTCTTCTATTTTATACATCTTAATATTTCAAAAAGTAGTTACACATGTTAATACTTAAATATTATTAGTTCGATACTATACCAATTTTCATTTTCTTCTTAAATTTCTGTTTGCGAATAGCCGGCTTAGCAGGAAGCTGTTGAGATAATTACCAAAAGTAATATCTCAGTAAATTCATTTAGCAGAGTGAATTAAGCAAATGGAAACGTAAATGCTTTATGTCTCAACCTCAGATGAAAATTACGTTAAACTATTAAATCTATTATAACTAAAACCTTAAATGAAATTAAAATGTTTAAACAGTTTAATGAAATTAACTTACTGAAATATAATAAGAAAAAGTCAAACTACTATGTGATCTAAATAACGAAAGACAAATTTAAAAGAAACAAAACATTTATTTAAATTTAGTCAAACAGAAAAACAAATAAATTAACTAAAAGAATAAAAATACATAAAACATACCTCAATCAGTTTTAACTTTAAATGACATCAATTATGCATTTACGTATAGAACAAGTTGTACTGAGCAACACTCCATGACACACTATTGCAGAAGTATGAAAATATAAAACATCTCTCAATTCAATGCTCCAGAGCTCGATAAATAATTTATTATTGAAAAGCCATACTTCGTTTTAAACTAATTCCAGCACTTCCAGCGATATCATACAGCAGTGTAAAAACAAACGTCATTTCCACCAGGAAAACTGATAGATAAACAACAGTTCGGAAAATACAGTTCACAAACTCATTTTTCCAACGTCGAGGAATTCGGAAACAGCTCAGCTGACACTTCAATACGGAAACGACTTCTTCAACATCAAAAGTTCTCGAAAATAGAAGTCATACAACATAGCTTTCATTATTCCATCAGACGGCTTAAAAATGAAACAAAGATTGGTTGATATCCATACAGTAATTCCAAGAAGAGAAAGACTTTTTAATATTCATCGTGTGCTTCCCAGCTTAAACCGACTTCCATGCCGACGATACTTAAAAGTAACTGCTCGCATCATATTCAAAGGGTAAATCCCAACTGCCGAGAAAACACGCTGGCCGAAACATATACAGTCAACTCCCTCAAATCTGCACAGCTTGGGACCACAGGTTGTGCAGATTATAGAATTTTGCGGATTATAGGTCATTACATTGTTTACATTTTTTCTCCTCTAATTTTACAAGAATTAATTAGTAATGTATAAATTAATTGGTAAAAAAGAAAGATGATCTAACACATTATGTTATTTAATTAAAAAATGCATTATATTTAAGGAAAAAAAAATATTTAAATTTAATAATAAAATTTCTTTTGTTTGTTTTTATAATTTTCAAACACAATATCAAGTATCACTGTTCGAGAACTTTTAGTCCAGTATTTTTTTCTTGCAGTCTGTAGTCATTATTTCTTGTTCTGAAACAAAACTCTGTTTCTGAAGAAAATGTAGATATTTATAGCCAAACTTTGCTCAGTATAACTTTTTCACCTTCATCATCAGACTATGTGTCACAATTATACTAATTTTCAGTAGAATTTAACAGAGTAGTTCTTATAATGTCATCATCTCGAAAACTCTCTGCAACTGGATCTTCACCTCAGGAGAACACCCATTCAATTGTATTTTATCCATTCAAAAAATCAGGCACAACAGTTAATGGATTTTTTGCAAAACACAAAAGTTCTACAGATTTCTGTTTTGTACTATCCAAACTGAAACCAACATAGTCAGCATCATCACCATCACTGTCTAGATGCTGGCCACAAAAAATATACTGATTTTTCCTTTTTTTTTTTTTTTTTTTTTTTTTTTTGAAAAATAAAGTTTTACTTCATTCAAATGCAAAAATTTAAGGGGGGAAAAAACAGAATACCGATCGTCAATCAAATTGCTGTCATTTTGAATTTCTCTAACAAAGTTAATGGTAACTGAATTTTCACTGTTTACATCTGAAACAGTGTGCGGATTATAGGCGTTTGCGGATTGTAGAGTTGCGGATTAGAGGGAGTTGGCTGTATATATGGTTCGTACATGCGTACCAGCTATCGGCATATGCAAAAATAAACGGCTTCCAGAATGAACAGAGACTTATGACGCACTGTACCAGACAACTAACGCCATTTTGTGGCGACTGGGAGTACTGCTCAACTGTCATACGTGGAAAACGATCTCCGAATACGATTAAAGGTAAACTGTAAGCAAATCAAATAAAAGATTTTAAGGAGATATAACTATGGAAAACAAGGATATGAGGTAAGTAGAATTTGTATTTATATTATAAATAAAGAAAGGCTGTTTCAGCTAAAATGTAAATAAGTTGTAGAGCTAAAGTAATATGGTGATAAGATATAGAGGGCTTGTTATTCCTAACAGAAGCGAGTTCCCGCCGCTGCACGAACCACCAATGGACAATAGAACTACGAAAAATCAAGAAAAGTATACAAAAATCGCTATCACAGAGCCCCTTTACCACGCAATATTTCCAAATCCAAGGAGGACCTGTTGGCCATATGTTAATTTCGTAAGTGTCTGATTTTATAAGTTCAGTAGATATATCAGTTAAATATACACTTACAAATAACATTCACCTTTCCATGGCAGAGTATTCTATGTTGGTTGGTTGGTTGGTGTTATCTTCTTGTAATAAAAGAAACGTAAAAGAGTACTTACAGATACTGGTGTTGTATTAATACCTCGAGAAGACAAAGATGTATCCAGGAAAATCTTTATTAGCACATGAAATAACAGAGTGAAACCATCTTGGTCTCGTGGCCCTTTTATCTTTACAGATGAGAAATGATACTGGACTCTGGTATTCCAAATACTGACTTCATTGTTTAATTGGAGGTTCAAGCAAAATTAAATGTATAATTAACTAATAGGAATAGAAGTGTTGAGCCGAATGCGAGTTTCATTTCGAAACATAAACTTTCTAAAATATGCTGGACTCACGCTAGCTTTCATAATTACTTAAATATATAAGTCTCCATCTAAACTTTCTAAGATACATCATGTTAATTTTATGAATAACGACGAAATACTTCTAACTTTCATTATATTACACTGCTCTTAGGCAATGTATTACTAGGCACTTCATCAAATTCAAGAATAACTTTCATAAATGCGTATCCGAAACTCCGGTAACTTCCTGCGATACTTCATCAAAAACACATCAGGATACGGAACACAACACAAGAGACAGCAGACATCTGAACACCGGACACAACCTACACACAGAATCGCGGACCTTTAAATGCGAGCGGCGCGGCAGCAGCCAATGAAAATGAAGCATGTGATTTGCATACCTCAGCAGCTTCTTACTTTTAATTTAAACATTTTAAATTACATGGAAAAACTATTAACTTATAGAAATACCCTAAAAATAACTAAGATGCAATTTAAAATTGAAATGAACTTGAAAATAACTTTAAATAATTAATTAAACATAAAAAGATTGCGAATGCGATCACAACTCGAAATGGCTGCATGCCAAAAAGGAAGACACACGCTCAACTCCGCTCCGACGACCCGCGGCGGCCAAATCTAAACAAATGCTCAGTGAGCAAGCTGAAAAACAAAGTAAAAAAAGAAAAAGAAAAGAAATACAGGAATCCAGTTTACAGTAGGTAATAAATATGCAATAGGGTGGAAAGGGATGGGAAAAATAGATTGTAAACTCTACACCATATCCAAAAACATGCAAAAAAAATTTGGTTCAGTTGTATGCATAATTTTATACACTTTTCGTTG
This sequence comes from Maratus speciosus, assembly GCA_963932465.1. Taxonomy (NCBI): domain Eukaryota; kingdom Metazoa; phylum Arthropoda; class Arachnida; order Araneae; family Salticidae; genus Maratus; species Maratus speciosus. The sequence continues at coordinate 287,033,110 of OZ010800.1, read as the reverse complement.
GTGCAACAAAGAAAATGGCACAAACATCGCTATTACAGCGCCCCCTTCCGTCAGATTGTTTTCAAATTCACGGAGGACATGCTTGCCATAGCAAGAAACATACACAAAAAATTTTGTTCAATTCTATGCATAACTTCATACACTTATTGATGGTAGAATAATGAAAATGGCGCAGACATCACAATTAAATAGCACCCCCTTCTGGCGGAATTTTTTCAAGTTCAGGGAGGACCTACCGACCATAGCCTTACACATTCACAAAAAATTTGGTTCAATTCTATGCATAATTTTATACAGTTTTCGATGGTACAATAATGAAAATGGCACAGACATCGCTATTACAGCACCCCCTTCCGGCAGATTTTTTTCAAATTCAGGGAGAAATTGCTTGCCACAGCCAGAAACATGTACAAAAATTTTGGTTCAATTATATGCATAACTTCATACACTTTTCGATGGTACACTAATGAAAATCGTACAAACATCGCAATTATAGCACCCCCTTCTGGCAGAATTTTTCCAAATTCAGGGAGGACCTTCGTGCCATAACCAAAAACAAACACAAAAAATTTGGTTCAAATCTATGCTTGACTTCATACACTTTTCGATGGTGCAATATTCAATATGGCACAAAAATCACTGTTACAGCGTCCCCTACCAGTGAGTTTTTTCCAAATTAAGGAAAGACCTGCTTGCCATAGCCAAGAACTTAAAAATTTTTTTGGTTCAATTTTATGCATAACTTCATACGCTTTTCGATGGTAAAATATTCAAAATCGCTATTACAGCGTCCCCTACCGGCACATTTTTTCCAAATTCAGGGAGGACCTGCTTGCTATAGCCAAATGCTTAAAAAAATTTTTTTTCGTTCAATTCTATGTATAACTTCATACACTTTTCGATGGTACAATATTCAAAATCACACAAAAATCGCTATTACAGCGCCCCCTGCTGGCGAATATTTTCCAAATTCAGGGATGACCTGCTTGCCATAGCTAAAAACTTAAAATAAAAATTTGGTTCAATTCTATGCATAACTTCATACACTTTTTGATGGTACAATGGGGACGGACACACGGACAGACAGACATTTTCTGTGAACATGATTTTTGGGATCTTTGACCCCTAAAACTTGTAAATCCGTTGAAAAAAATTTCGATTACAATACTTTCTTTTTCTTCTATTGAAGATAGAAGAAAGTAAAATTTATTGAATCTAGTATAAAATATTTTCATTTTTAAAGTTTGTATTTAATATACCACTTGATAAATAAATAAATAAAAAATAGAAAATTCAGTACAAAGATATTTGCAATTCTGTTAGGTACACACAAGTAAGAATAAATTTGGAAAAATTACATTACTACTTAGTATAAAAACTATAATTAAATAAGTTAATTACATAAAATTAATTACACATGTTTAAATGAAATCTAAATTCTTAAGGAATTTAGATTTTTTTTCGTCTTATTTTTATTTTAATATAATTCGGCCTTAATGAGTCTATATGACAGGGACGGTGAGCCTATGGCACGCATGCCAAACTTGGCATGCGATAGAATATTTTTGGCACGGCATTAATTGAAATCCTAAAACAAAATAAAATTAAGTTAAACAAAACATGCAAACTTATACAAGTCGGAATTTTCTTTCTTTTCTTTTTTTTTTATTGAAAAGCAATTAATTTAATTTCTAAATTATTTCAATGTTGGCTCAGTTAGTTATCAAATTAAGAGAAGGTTGAGATAATATCAAAAAGAAAAATATCAGGCATTATAAGTTAAACTCCTAGTGATGAAAAAGTGATTTTGTATAAAATATGTAGTTTTCATAATTGTTCCCTATATTTATTCCTGCGGGTCATTATTTTCAGAAATAATATGAAAATCTTAAATATTAGAAACCCAAACCACTTGTTAGATAACTCGAATTCAGCTTGCATCCTATTAAAAGTAAGTATGTTGAACACAATATTAATATTTGGCATAACCGACACTGCATTCACCATTTTATTACTTTATAATGTATGTTAGTCTAATTATTAGATGTATAATTGTCCCATATTTTTAAATTCCAATGTAAAAATCCAGAAATTTTTATCACTAAATTATTTTTTGGTGCCTGGCACGTCATGGTCATGTAAAATCTTTTTTGAAAAATGTTGGGCATGTGGATGTAAAAAGGTTCGCCAACCTTGCTATATGATATGCTTTTAGCATCTGCAGTGATGGCGCCATCTACCAAACAACGAGAAAAATATTGAAAATCAAGCAAGCATTATCCCAGAATACACTAATATTATATTTCCTGATAAAAAATAAATAAAAAGCATATGAAATGAAAAGTTGTTTTAATTTAATCAAAGGACTTCTTTTAAAAATTAATGCAGATTTAATGAGTTGCACTGCTTTTAATGTTTATTAAAAAATTACAACAATGAAAACAGAAACTTACCCATTACATTAGCAGAGATGCCAACATCTCTGGAAATTCCGGAGTTTCTCCGGAAATGTAGGTTAAAATACGGTAGTACAGTAGAAAATACGGAAATTTGCGGCAAAAAAATTGTGAATTTTATCGATCATTCGCGGCAAAAAAATAGCGAATTTTTTCGATCAATAGCGGCAAAAATTCGCGAATTTCTTCAATCCTTCATTGAAATATATCGCAAAAATTGTCTTTTAGTCGATAAAACCACGAATTTCAGCAATTGCTCGCGGCAGAAAATCACGAATTTCTTTAACCAGTCAGTGAAAAAAGTTGCAAATTTTGTTAATCAGTAGTTTGTTAATCGTTGCAAATAATCGTGAAATTCATCAATCAGTCGTTGATAAAAATCGTGCTCTGCAAAAACAGGCTTTTCGGCTGTCAGCCGTGGCAGAAGATCGCGAATTTTGTTAATCAGTTGAGGGAAAATATCCTGGAATTCGGTAATCAGCTGTTGATAAACATCGCGAATTTTGTCAATCATTCCCTGCGTTGCAAAAAACGTGAAATCTGTTGTCCCAAATTTTAAAACTTCGTTAGTTTCTTATGGCTTTACATCAAAATCTTTTAAAGTTTAATTCATTCCGACCTGCATTATCTATTTTTAATCATCACCTGCTAATATCTTTTAAGACGTTTTTTATTTACTTATCATTTCCTGTTCATATCGGCCGGCAATCTCTTTTCTTTTACTAGTTTCATTCGTATTATCGGCGTTTTACTCGAACCTGCCAACAGATGGCGTGAGGTGTCCAGACAGCCGTCATTACGACGTCACTGAGAACGAAATGCAGCAGAGATCGTTTCTGCGGGGCTGCCGTCGGAATATCAATGAGGAGGCGAAGGATATATAGCTGGTGACTTGGTTTGCTCTTGGCCTTTTCTCTTGTTTTTGTCTTGCCTTGTGCTGTGATGGTGTAGCATTATAAAACGGTGGTTCTTTTAGAACCAGTTTGTATGCTGGGCATACATGCTCAGTAGTTCCATCATGGAGGCGACATTTTTAAAATAATAGTTCTATTTGTTTAAAGGCCGGAGTAATACCTGCTTCAAAAGCAATGGACGGAGTTTGAACTTTCTCGGCGTGATGGATGTGCGGGGTCGGTTTGTTGTTTTTCTGGAATTACTGTCCCTGGTTTAAAGTAAGATTTATAAAATTCTTTTGAGTTTCCGTGAATGTGATAGTTGCTGCTGTTAATTGACGAAAGTGTTTTTTTGAGGGATGAGTTGTTATCAGGTAGAGTTAGTCCCTGAGTTGTCTCCTCGGAAGTCAATTGTGCAACAGATTTTGTTTAATAAAAGTTTTATGGCATTCACGTAGCGGGACAGGCCATGATGGTTAATGACGTTAGACTGGAGTTGCATCTCTTCTACTTTTTCTTTGCTTCCAATATAAACTTAACTTCTTTATTGTTCTTGTATGAAACGTAGTTTGATAATATCTTTTTTTTCAAGTTTACATTTAATCGTTTCATGTTTTATATTATATTAAAATTTAAGAGATTATAAAGTATTAGCAACTTGTAAATGTAAAGTTAAGTATTTTGGAAATTGTTAAAAGCTATTTAATTGGTAAAAGTTTTTTAGAGATGTTTAAATGTTAGTGCCTTCACCCGATGAGTTCCGGTGATCTACATAATCTGTAAAGTTTAGAAATATGGATTAGTTAATATCCAATAGACTGTGATACTTAAAGTTCATTTATTTTTACAAGTGTTATGTTTTAATAAAGTTTATTTGTTTTTAACCACTTTGTATTCATTGAACTTTTCCATACTTTTAGAGCACACACACATTCGTTGCAATTTCTTTTCAGCCATTTTTACTTTTTAACTCCATCTACTTAATTTGCATATCTAGATCTCTTCACGCTTCATACTGCGTAGCTGCTTAATTTTATCGTCTTAGATTTAGTGGGGATTTTCCTTTATAAGGAAAAATTTCCCTAACAAAATCGTCACTTGCGCCAAAAAACACGAATTTCGCCACTCATTCGCGGCAAAAGATCGCGATTTTCGTCAGCCATTCGTGGCAGAAAATTGCAATTTTCGTCAGTCAGTAGCGGCAAAAGATCGCTATTTTCATCAGTCATTCGTGGCAAAAGACCACGATTTTCGCCAGTCATTCGCGGCTAAAGACTTCGATTTTTGTCCGTCAGTCGCAGCTAAAGACCGCGATTTTCGCCCGTCAGTCGCAGCTAAAGATCGCGATTTTTGTCAGTCGTTCGCGGCAAAAGATCGCGATTTTCATCAGTCAGTCACGGCAAAAGATCGCGATTTTTGTCAGTCAGTCGCAGCAAAAGATCGCGATTTTCATCAGTCGCGGCTAAAGACTTCGATTTTTGTCTGTTTCGTCCGTCAGTCGCGGCTAAAGACTCGATTTTCGTCCGTTGTTCGCGGCAAAAGATGCGATTTTCGTCCGTTGTTCGCGGCAAAAGATCGCGATTTTCGTCAGTCCTTCACGGCAAAAGATCGCGATTTTCGTCAGTCCTTCACGGCAAAAGATAGCGATTTTTGTCTGTCAGTCGCGGCGAAAAATTTGTCAATTGTTTGTGGAAAGAAGTCTCTTTATTACAAAAAATATTAATTACATAAAAAGTAAAAGTAAATTATTACTATTTAAATTATGTTTGTGTGGATGAATACAAAAGCTGTCAGGGGGTGAGGATTCATAAAGTTTCTAAAAAATATTTTTAAATGCAGCTTGAAAAAAATTATGTGCAACTCCTGAAATGACTCCTGAAACGTGACTATTTTACTCCTGACGAGTGTCCAAAACTCCTGAAATTTTACTAGTTTACTCCTGATACAGTATTTACAATGTTGGCATCTATGCGTTACGTCACAAACTTGTATGGCAAAATTATAAACAATACTTAATTTACTATATTGACGTAAAAAATCGGATACTCTTGATAATAAAATAATTTAATTAAATCCATCAAAATCAGAAGAATCAGAATACGAAAGGGGTTATTCTCATCACCCGGTGAATATGAATCAGGTAGTGCCATCTGTTGATTCTTAAGAAAGATATTTGTAAATTTGTTTAAAAAAATTATATTTATTGACATTTAGGAAGGTATCGTGTAGGAAAAAAACTCGCAGATAATCCTTGGTGGCATATAATCTGCACTATAAGAAAAATAAAGTTTTTTAACGTATAATCTGTGGATTATAGGCAGGAAATTAAGGTATTTAAAATTAAATTTCGATTCATATTGGGAAATGAGACTATAAGAATGGTTAAATATTGTTGATAGATTAATATAATATTGAAAAAACTGGAATATAATAATTATAACTATTAATAAAAAAATAATTTAAAAAGAAATTCCTTAAGGGTGTCCATTACCAGCACATCTACCCTACATTATTATTTACTTCACCTTTTACTTTTAATCATTTTTAAAATCATCTTGCTTTTTATCTTTTTAGTTTATCACTTTACTTAATTATTTTAATATTTTACTATATTGCAAGCATTCATTATAATTTCAATTGCATTATTACTGTTTAAAAAATATAAATAAAGAAGTGACCAGAGATCCGCACAACCTCTGGTCCCAAACTATGCAGATTTGAGGGTGTCTACTGGTAGACTCCCTAAAATCTGCATATCATAGCAGATGTAAGCAATGAAACTTTCAGTTAAGATGTACAGGCAAAATTACAGAATCTTTTAGTTTTATATCATGCCGTATGTATTTTAATCTGTAATTCTGGATAATATGACTGAACTCGTTTTTCATGAAGGAAGAAAATTTATTTCTGAAAAAAAAAAATCAAGATTTGATGATATCACTGGTACTCATAATCTTTTTACCAAGTATATTTATACATTGATCAAGCTTTTTTTATTATTAAGACTGGCTAAACCTGAAATAAATTTTCCTTACTTTATGATTTTGATGTGAGTTAAATAGAGTACCTTTATGAGGAAATTTTGATTGAATAACTCAAGGAAAATGTGTCTCCATCTTTATTATGCATATATAATTGTACATTATTAATTATTTATTTGATCTGTACTTTTAATAATTTAATAAATTATCTAAATTTTTATTATTTTACTTAATTATTTTAACATTTTATTATATTGTGAGTATAACCTCGATTGCATTATTACATTCAAATTACTGTTTAAAAAATGTAAACAAACCAACGACCAGAAATCCACAAAATTCTAAAATCCGAACAACCTCTGGTCCCAAGCTGTGTGGATTTGAGGGAGTCTACTATACCATTATTTTATTTTCATTTTTAGCATTATTGGACAAACATTTTTGAAATTTCCCTTGTTCTATTTCGTATCATGCAAATTTTTGTGATTTTTCATTGTAATATCTCTAATAATGCAGCAATGATTAGTCAAATCCTCATTGGACATTACATGTAAAATAATTGCAATAATATCGCTATTTTATCATTATAGTGTATGTTATCTTGCTGGTAAATTTCTTCAAGAATTAAAAGAACGACAACCTGAATTGCAGTTATCTGAGACTGATATTTTGTGTGTTGCATTAGCTGGTTTATGTCATGATCTAGGCCATGGGCCTTATTCACATACTTGGGAAGTTTTTATGAAAGATTCATGCTCTAAAAGAAATGTGAAAAAACGTTGGAAAGTAAGTTTTAGTTTAGTTTTAGATCTATATATGATGTGTTAGTAATGAAACAATTTTATATTTTGCATGTGTATGAATAGCTTTGCTTAAATTAACAGGACATTTAGAAAATAACACTATTTCTACACTTCTTAACCCGTTGGGGGGGACGAGCGACACGTATATGTGCCGCACGAAGTGCTCAGAATCCTTGTTTTTCCTCACCAGTAAAATTTTACTGTAAAATTTGCCTTATTTAATCAGCGCATTTTCTCGATTCAAGAAGACACAAATTTCTGTTTTTAAAAAACGGTGACAAAAGATTAAAAATTTCGTAAAAGGCTCCCGTCCCGAAAGGGTTAACTGTAAAATTTTTTCCTTATGTGTGAAAAGTTGTGCATTATCTATAGAATTGCATTATAAAGATTTGTACTGCATATATCTTTTTATGTAATTTTGTTTTCGATATTGCTTTTTCCAATGTTAGCAGACAAAACAGTTTAAAAGTACTTCTACCTACAGAAAATCTTTATCATACCCATAATGTTGTATGGAAATGGAAAGTTGTGTTGAAAATCCTGGCAATCAACCAATTTGGATCTTAACGGCTGCAGAAATATATAGGGCGTCTGAAATGTATCTTCACACTTTAAAAAATAATTAAAAATAAACAAACAACGATATGCAGTAAATTCCCTGAAATCTGCAACCCTAAAATCCGCATATCATCGCAGATGTAAACAATGAAACTTTCATTTCACATGTCGGGGCAAAATTACAGAATTATTTAGGTTTATATCATTTTGTATGTATTTTAATATGTAATTTTCTATAATATGATAGAACTCGTGGTTTTTCATGAAGTAACATAAATTTATTTCTGAAAAAAAAATCAAAATATTGCTGATATCATTGGTAATGGCAATCTTTTTACCAAATATATTTATATAATAATGAAGCTTTTTTGGCTATTAAGTAGGGTGTCAATATTTTTAATCAGTTGGTTTTAATCAAGCGATTTAAAAAAAAAAAATCATTGATTAAAATCAAAAATTTTCTTAAAGATTAAAATGTCAAAAAAAGTTTTAAAATCTAAGATGAACATAATTTGAAAGTTTTTACAGGTATTTTGACTTATGAATAAACAAAAACAGAGCTTTAAATAATTGTTTCTAAGCTTAATTTCTGAGTATTGTAAAAAATTTAAAACAGTTAAGTTTGTAAAAAGCAATTTTTTTATCCAACATAAAACAGTTTCACTTAAAAGTGATATTTAAATCTAATATAATTTGCAATGTCATCATTTCCTTTAGGTAATCAATTTATACATTATCGTTCTACTTTTGTAATAATAAATTAATAGCAATCTTGAGTCAAAGAAGAACGAAAGAGTGACATCTGTTCAACATTTAGATTGTAAATGAATGCATAAGTGAAAAAGAACTAATTGGTATAAAAATGTTAAACACAGCAAGAGCTTTTCCGGTATAGGTTGAATAATTTTTTTTATATATATATATATTTTTTTAATTTATATATACTAAATAAAAAAAAAGGAATTAGGGATTGAAGAGGCAGCAAAACTTTTCTTAAAAAGAAAGAAAAAGTGAACCATTGAAAGCTAATAATCCCCAATTGAGAGGTAATAATGCTGTTATATAAATATTTTGAGGATTTCAGATGTAACTGGCTATCCCTTATATTTATTCTGAATGTGTCTATGAATGGATTTAACTCATTTTCATAATTATTTTGGTTAGTATACACATACATGAGTCTAAGTTTAGATTTTGGTGATTAACAGTAATTTTTCTAAGCACAAATGCAAAACGAGCTGCAAATATTTGTTAATTTTGTTATTTGTGCTACTAACTGATGAAATTACTTATTTGCAGTTTTCATTAATTCCATAACTACTTACTGTTTCTTCTAGGCCATTTTTTTTTTAGGGTGCCACATGCTGCCCCTTTTGAAATTGGCAAAATGCATCCTGCCTTTAAAAAATATAGTTAAATTCACCTGTAGTTGTAGCCAGAGATTTCTTGTAAAAAAATTCCCATTCAACAGTATTTTTAAATTCATGTGCCCAAGATCTTACAAAAGTAATAGAAATTTATTTCTTTAGGGGAAAAAAAAAAGGATATTATTAAAACATGTTATTTGTGTTTTTCAATTTGTGATTCGTAAAATTATTAAAAATTAAGGTCATTTTATTTATCATGATAAAAATTACTTTTTTTTTCTTATATCATTACTAAACACATTACTAATATATTTCCTCATGAAATAGTGCCTTTTTTTGGAACTAGCATCCTGTCCCTTTTTCTTTCTAAAATGAATACTACATTATTATCACTTTAATAATTAAAAATGTATAATATGTTCCTAATTAGAAAGTTAATTGTTTAATAATTATTAATTTGAAGTAGTGTTAAAACTATTTAACATTAAAATTTATTAAATTAATAATTTTAATAAATGTTAAATATCACTAGTATTTAATAAAGTTTTACATAATTATTACAATATTAATGTATATAACATTATTGTATGATACTAAATAACAAAACTATTAATTTGCAGTTTTTATAATTATTGTAACTACTAACTAATAATTATAATTTTATTAATTAAAGTGTAAAAACATAGATTATGTTATCAATTAGTGGTTTCAGTGTTTTGGAAACCTAAAACTCTTGGTAGCTATTCAGTATTTGGGCGCTGGGAAAAAAAATCATAAAAATCTGATTTAAATCAAAAAAATCTGATTTAAATTTTAAAAAAATCCGATTATTTTAATTTTTTTAAAAAAATCATGATTTTTTTACACCTTATTATTAAGTCTGGTTAAATCTGAAATAAAACTTATGTATTTTATGATTTTGATGTGAATTAAGTGGAGTACTTTTATGAGGCATGTTTCATTTAATAATTGAAGAAAAATGTATTTCATCTTTATTATATATATTTACTTATACATTATTATTTATTTTACCCTTACTTTTAATAATTTAATCATTTAAAAAAATTATTTTACTTTTTATCATTTTAGTTTGTTACTTTACTTACCTATTTTAATATTTTACTATATTACAAGCATCCATTATAATTTTGATTGCATTATTTTATTACATTCAAATTACTGCTTCAAAGATGTAAATAAAGCAATAACCGGAAATCCACAAATTCTAAAATCTGCACAACCTCTGGTCCCAAGCTGTGTGGATTTGAGGGAGTCTACTGTATTCCATAAAGAAAATATCAAAGTTTTTTTTTTTGCAAAGTTTTATTCCACGATTTCAATCCACGTACCATTAGTCGCACCAATCCATAATAGTCTGTAGAAGCATTACAGAATCAACAGTCTGGATGGCTGTTGTAATTCGGCTTTTCAGTTCATCAGTGTCATGAATTGCAGATTGTAAACAATGTTTTTCTCATATTCCCATAAAAAGAAGTCCAAAGTTGTTATGTCTGGAGATTTAGGTGGCCACGGTATTGAACCTGCTCTTGCAATTTAGTTTACACTTCATTTTTAAAAAAAACTTTGATATTTTCTTTATGGAACATAAAACCGTAAGTGCATACCATTTTTTGTTTATTTTTAATTATTTTATAAAAGTGTAAAGATACATTTCGGACACCCTATATAACAAAAAATGATAACTTTTATCTCAGAAACATGGGGAAATTGAATGCAGTATAATAGATATAAAAATCAAAAAACGAGTTGTCAGCATTTGTTATAATAACTTTTATAAATTAGAAATGATATTTTTACATAAAAATAAGTAAAAAAACTTTGTTTTCACTCAACTACAGTATGAACATGGGAAAAAAAATGGCTTTCCCAGGATCTGTCATCCAGGTATTATCTGATTATATGGTGAAAACTTCTGTGTGAATTTCATGTTTTAAAGTTACACTGAACTTTTAATTACAGATTTGTACAGTAATCCCTTAACATGTGTATTTATTAAGCATTAAAAAGTATATGCTGTAAATCAATTTGAACAATTATGAACATATTGTACAAAGTTTAGTTGCTAGCTGATGGCTGAAAAAAATTATTGCTATATGATCATTTGGGAAGAACATATCTTTTGTTTATGAATTTGCATATAAGGAAAAGTTGCGGTCTCAATTTTTTTTTTTTTTTTTCAATTTTAAGACTCCTCACCAGTTAAGGATCGCATCTTATTGCTTTCTCAACAAGTTGTTGAAGCTTGAAAATTCCCCATACAATTTTTCAGAATTTTTTTTACCTACAATAAAAGTTTTCAATTTTAGAAAATTTCGAAATTTTTTATTTTTAGAACCAAGCCATATTTCGGGTTTCTCGGAATTTCTGATTTATATCTTGTCTCAATACAGTGGTTGAAATTCTCGGAACTTAGGCTATACAGTAGAATGCAAGTGTCCAGTGTCAAATAGTTTAAGGAATTGGTAAAACAAAGTGAGTTTGTAAAAAAATATTCTTTACAAAACAAAATTCGCAAATAACCAAGTTAAGTATTCGCGAATGTTGGAATGTTCTTCATTTTTTATTTCGCGAATAATCAAAACTCGCTAATGTTAAATCTGCAAATGTTAAGGGATTACTGTATTTTGATTATGTAGTGAAAACTTCTGTCTGAAATCATTAAAAGTTAATGTTTTATAATTTTGAAATTAACAACTTGAAAGAGTAAATTTGTTTCAGTTGTCAGGGTAGGGTATATTATCGAATGATGTAGTAATAGTAGTAAAGTTATTGTAAATTTGAACAAACATTTTAAAATCATCATCTCTTATTACTTTCAATTAGTATTTAGATTATTATTATTATTTTTTAATTGTGGGACTAGGGGTATACGAAACTTTTATATTAGAAAAAAATCTCTTATTTGTAACAAAACAAGATTTATAATGGTGAAAGTTCTCTACATATATTTTTGTAGTTTTTTTTTTCTATTGCTGAGTAGATCTGATTTTTTTTTTTTTTTTTAAATCTAATATTTTAATATTCAGGTTTACTTCATTTATTCAGATTAATGTCAGTTAATAATTGGTATTGTTTTTGTATTTATAAAGTTATTTTTTGTAAGATTAAAATATATTTAATTTGTTTGTCATATTTTTCTCTTTTAATGAATTTCCACATATTTTGTTTTTGTACATTTTCACTTTATTTTTGACAAGTTTTTCCTTTTTTATTCATAGATTGAGCATTTTAATTAATGTTAGATGCTTTTATTATTCATTTTAATCACTAGTTATAAAAAATCTTGTTGGATTTATAATTGTTAGGCTGCTGAGAAAAATTTAGTTCAATTTATAATTACCTTATGTTTAATTTCTACTCCATTTTATGCTCATACTTTGAGGTTCTTGTTTTAATCTATTTTAGTTTTATATATTGTTTGTATTTTGCTTTGAATTTTATTGTATGATGCATTTAAAATAATTGTGATAATTCTTTATACTTTAGCATGAAACAGTGTCTGCTAATATGTTGGATTACTTAATTGAAGAAAATAATTTATATCCTGTGTTAAAGCAGTATGGTATTGGTTCAGGAGAACTAACTCTGGTGAAAGACTATATTCTTGGAGCAAAGGTTATTATTTTATTTATTTTTTTTTTTTTTTTTTTTTTTACGAATTGTCTATCAAATAGTTACAATAACGTCTTAAAGTTCCAGAATTACTCAAACCGAGCGAATAGTTTTAATAGTGGCTAAGTTCTAAACACATAGGGTAGGAATGGCAAACCTTTTTTACATAATGCATGACAAAATTCAAAAACAATATTCATCAACATTGTATCTTGCCAAAGTTTTATATAAAAAAAAAATATATTATTCCAACATGTGCTGTATATATGAAACACCGCTTAATAGAATCAGTCACTTTCATGTTATTAAATAACTAAAAACAAAAATCAAAATGACTTTCCTGTATGCTATAATAAGCCGTTAAATTAATGAAGTTTTCCCTCAGAAATAATCATTCAAGGCATGTAGAATAAGAAATTTTACAAATTTATAATTTAGTAATTTTTAACTTGCACATTAATGCAACATATGATTAATAATCCAAGTTGTATTTAAAGAAAATTTCTAATTTATTAATGAGATATTTATTTAACCCTTATCTGCAGGGACCCGGAGCTGGAGCTGGAGCCGGAGCTGGAGCCGGAGCTGGAGCTCTAAATTTTCCTCAGCTCCAGGGCTCCTTTAGTTTTTAATATTCTTTTAAATCTTTTTTTTTTCAGTCTTTTAAATTTCTAGGCTTAAAATATTTTAATTACATCATTATTCAGTATTTTAATTATATCATTTTTTAGGTTTTTATTATTATTATTATTATTAGGGAAGGAAAACTTCTCAAAAAATGGCAACACTACTTTACTTCTACTTTCTACTTGAACTAAGTGACAACACTATTTGAAAACCAATATGGCCGCCTGTTGTTTACATGTGTAGTCGTACAATTTTGGCTGTTCGAAAAGTGTAGAATAAATTTAAGATTTTTGTGTTTAAAATTCTACCAAACTTTCTATTTTAAAAGCAAAAGCTAAAAGATGTCATATTTTCTGAACAAGCATTTCAAGTTATTTCAAGTTTGATGAGAAGAAAAATGCATTTTGTCAGATCTTTAATGAAGATAGAAAGTATTTGTGAGCAAAAAATTAAACGTGTAAATTAAAATCTGCAACTTAAAAGCCCGAAGTCGGAGCCGAGTTGGAGCCGGAGCTGGAGCCACGGTATTTTCTCTAGGAGCGGAGCTGGAGCTGGAGCATCAAAAATTGTTCGGCTCTAGGTCACTGCTTATCTGGGCAAAGCAATTCTGTGGCTGAAATGTTGAAAATATAGACTGCCACCAGAATCTAGAAACACATTGATTTGAAAATAAGAAGATATGTTTTATCATATGCATTATAAAAGCAAAATATTTTAATAAACATTCTGGTGCAAATCTATCAACTTTGAATAAAAATAACATGGGAAGCATATTCCCACTACCCATGTAAGTGTTAATAGAGAATGCCTAGTATGTATATAAGAACCTAGTTCTTATATAGATATATAATATTACGAAAATTAAATTTTTGCTCTATCTTAAAAATGTTGTATAAATTTTCTATCTAACATAATTTTATAACCCTAGTTTATCTAATTCTTTCCTCTCTTAAAAATATTCAACCATTCATTTTACTTTAATTTCATTTCTAATAATTTCTCTCTTCTGAAAGTCCTTTTTTTAAAAACATTTCACGTATTATTCAGTGTTCGAAATCCTTGGTGGTTCGCTGGTCTGAGACCACTAAAAATTCAATCGGACCACTAATTTAAAAAATTGAGTGGTCTGCAGGACAAGTAATTTTTTTCCCTCTCTGACAGGTAAACGTAAATATTCCCGTCCCTGAGAAAACCGCAACCAAACACAAACCACAGAATTTTATTTTATTTAAAAAAAATAAATAAATAAAAAATCACATTAAAACAGTTGAAATAAATAATCGGAAATAAAATACATAATTAATAATTTTATAGTTTTTGTTTATGTACTGTTTATTTAATTTTTAGAAAATTATAATTTTACATTTTATTATGCTGAAAATTTTGGGTAACTGAAAGGAAGTTTGGTTTATGTTCTAGGAGGAGGAGGGGAGGGGTGTCACTCAAAGGGTTAAAGATACTTCATAGAATCTTATGTAGCAGGCCAGTGACGATGTCTGTGGACCAGTAATCTCTGATGTTTACTGGTTCTTGGGACCAGTGACTTTTTTTTATCAATTCTGCCGCTGTTATTATTTTTGCCACAAGGTCTTTTCATTTTTATTTGAATCTTAAATCCAACATGTATTCTATTAAAATTATTTGTTTTGCAATTCTCATTTTTTGCCGTTTTCTTTTTTTTTTTTTCCTTAGTATTCTAAAGACTCTTTTTGCGTGCTTTTCAGAAAGAATGCTTCACTTGATTTTTCTTCTGCAATTAGGAAACAGTCTGCACTTTTATGTGATATTATTGGTTGTTAGTTTCTTTGCATTGCCGTAAAAATCCCTTACCTGTGTAGTATTTACTGACTAACATGAGTTTTGGAGCCAGATTTCATGTGTTTTTGATTTGTAACATCTTAATATATCATCAGGAAGAATGTTTTTTAATTTATATGGGTAATTCTATTACTACTGTTTAAATTCTGTCAGATTTAATAGATTAAAGAGTAAAGTTGAATATCAATGACATGTCTAATTAGTGATTCTGCAGTTCTTATATGGAAAACCCCATGATTCTTTGGTCCACATTTTCACATATGTGGCTGAACTTTGGTTTATTCTTTTGGTAAACATCTATTCATTATATTTTAGTTTTGCTCTTCACTATATTTTAGTTTTGATAGGCGATTGACTTCGGCCTCTGAATATGGAATTATTCTGAGTTGTTCGTCCATCATATTATGATTTTAATATGTCCTTATTATCTAGAGCCGTGTCAGAAAAGTGTGATATAGAAATCCTTGAAAGTAGTGAAATCATGAGGACTCCTTGAACGTTGTGAAATATCATGACAGAGTGTACTGATGAAAAATAACAGAACTATAACCGATACTTATATTATTTTAGTAATTTATGATAGCAAAATTGGATCCACTTGTCGTTTTAGTATTGGATGAATAGACATTGCCCGGAGTTAATTTTCTGTGGTTGGGTTGCTCATTCATTTATGATATAAATTTTAAAATGCTTAAAACACTGTTTTAAAAATCTGTAAATATCAGTTAAAAAAATTTTCTCTATGCAGCAGCATGAAAATTACATGATGTTAAGAAATTTGCGATAAAAATAAGTTGTTTAGTCTGGTAATTCCCACTCTTGATATGACGTCAGTGTCATTTCTGGGCATGTTTTTGCTTTTATAATATGGATTTAGACTGGAAGACAACCCTAGAAAAGTCAAAGTATTTAAGCATCATTCGAAAGACAAAATTGCATATGGAAAAACTAAACAGGCTGTCTGTCTGAGCACCTAAAACTACAGAAGATCAAGCAAAGTTCGACTTGCATTAAATCTCACATAGAGCAAGCATAGTCCATAATCATGGTGCTGATCAATGACAAAAGTATTGGTTAGAACTTCGATTACAGAAGATTAACGACAAAATTTTTAAAAAAATCTATCAAAATGAATGTTTCTAAAGTTGGAACATAGTTAAATAATTTTCCATGCTCAGATTAGTATATCAGGCTTATATCATAAATATCGTATTCGTAGAAGCAATTTCAGTACTGAGTTTGTTCCAACCTGTTAAAATAAATGTTACCAAATTCGAGATCTAAGTAAGACATTTTTTGCACTCAATTTAGTATAGAAGACAATTTTTCTAAAAATTGTTTGTGCTGTTATCAAGATCACCCATAATCGTGTTTCTGATCATTGACCAATAGTATTGGCAAAAACTCAGATTATGGAAGATTAATTATAAAAATGTGCATAAACTTATCAAAACAGCTTTTCTGAAGCTGAGACCTAGTTACATGGTTTTCTTGTATTTGAATAAGGCTTATTTCATGAAAATCATTGGAACTGTTTTTGATTTACAGCATCATTTTCAGTACTGAGTTTTACACCACAAAAACGAATTTTCCTGAATTAGGCTCTGGAAGTAGATTGTTTTCTCATGCTCAAATTAGTATAGAAGCCACATTTTGTGAAAATAGTTAGAGCCATTGTACGTGTTTTTTCCCGATTCAATTTATTACTAATGCTTTTTTAATGAGATTTCTACATAAATACATTTTGTATTACTTTATTTTTCACTGCATGTAATATTCCACTTCTTTTTATTATTTTATTTAATAGAAACAGTATAAGGGCCCCTAGAATTTTGCAGCAGCCAGAATTTTTCTGACCTAGCCCGTCCCAAACGAGAGCTATCTCTGCCTAGCCTGTGCAAAAATCTGTGAAAACAAGCCATGCAAAAAATCAATTAAATCAGGCCAACTCCATTTCTGCAAAAAACATTTTCTTAACATGCAATTAAGATTCTTTAAAAGAATACTGCATACACATTTATCAAAGCATTTTACACTATATTTTAAATTACTATGTGTTTGCAAGATAGAAAATACATATCAGTAACATTAATGATTACATAAGACTCTTAGACTGTTCAATATTCAAATAAAGATTCATTAAAAAAATTTATGTACAGTAATACACCGACTTACGTTCCCTCGACTTACATCACCCTGCATTTACGTGAGCTAGTCTGGGAAAAAAAATTTCCTTGATTAAGATGCACTTTAAAATTTTTTTGAAAATTTTTTGGAAGAAATTTAACATCTCAGATGCAGTCACAGTCATAGGGGATTCATAAGGTGAAGTTCAGCAAAAAACAATGACAGGTGCTTGAAAAGACTGTGCCACTTTTCCTTCACAGAGACTTAAGAAAGCGTATTAAAATTATGATTCTGTATCTCTCTTAATTGATTAAATCTGCGAAAATGGAAGATAATTGAAACATTGGATGCTGAAGATGTTGTTGAACTCATAAATTCCCCTGATCCAAAATTAACCATTGACAAATTTATCAAGTTAAAGAAACTAAGTATTGTCAAAAAAATAGTTTAATATTTTGAGCCTAGGGGGAAGGCAAAAGATTATGACAGTTGCAAAATTAATTGAAGGACTAAACCTTATTGAAGTTAGGATAATGGTTCTTGAAAATATTGATTCAAATGAGCAAAGTGTAGCAAGGACTAGAAATAGCTTCGAACACTCATTCTGCTGTTACAGAGAGCTTCTAAGCGTAAAAAAGAAGAAAATGGCAGTTCAAACTACATTGCAAGATTTTTTTCACATGTTCAAAGAGACTGGAACGGGTCAGCTAGAAGAACAATAAATTGTAATAAAAAACTTATTGATTCCAAATTCTTGTATTGCAAACACATTTATTTATTAACATGAAATGCAATGTAACATACGAGTAATTCCTAAATATGTTCATTAGTTTTTTGAGAAATTTTTTACTTATCTTTTTTTGCTCATCTAAATGTATCTCGATTTACGTCACTACCCTTGAAACATATTGCTGACGTAAGTCGAGGTATTACTGTAGTTGAAAATAAAAGAGAAAAGAAGATTTAAAAAAAATCATAATTTTTGAAAATGTATAATGAAAGTAGATTTTTCAGAATATTTCTCTGTAATTTACTATGGTACATTTACAATGATATCACTATTACTATTTTTACTAAACATATTGCCTGTCTGACATGTCCTGGAAACAATCAAGATCAATTCTGACCCGGCTTAACTATGCAGAAAAAAATGTGAGCATGATCATGGCTTGTCCCGAGCCTGCTGAAAAAATGAAGCCCGAGCTCAGACACTATGTCCATTGCTGATCTCTATGTTGGACATGTTATATTTCTGTATTTGATGTTGTCAAACTAGCATTGGCTCATGCAACACATTTCTGCTTATTCTTGCTCAAAATAATATCCATTGAAAATGGTTCATATTTTATTGCCATTGTTTAAGTTTTTATATTGGGCCAGTCGGTCCACTTAATTTTTTTGTCAGCCCATTAAAAAAACTATCTTTATTCTACTGGACTGACTTGTTTGAAAGTTTGCCTTAATTTTGCTGGACTGGGTACGGGTCTCGGACCAAGCTCGAGTCCATGCAAACCTCTCGGGACCCCTCACAGAAAAAATTTCAGGAGGCTCATGAATAAAATTGATTTTATTTATGTCTCAATATCTTTATTTATATGCTTTTAGATATTTTTATTAGTTATTTTCATAAAATTTAGAGCAAAGTATTTTATGTATTTAATTTTTGTTTGCACGTAAAGTGTACACTTTGGTGCCACAAGGTGAAATCTGTGCTATATGCTAAGTCATAAAGATTTATAAAAGTATTTATTTTTATCACTTTTTAATACTTATTTTCTTTATTACTAGTTTACTTACTATACTAATGCTAAACACTAATTTACTTTAAGATATTTTTTAGGTGATAATACGAAAAATTTTATGTTTATTTATTGTTATTTTTATTGTGGTTTGAATAATTTTTTAAATAGTTCCTTTAAAAATTATTTTGTATTGAATTTAAGTTTTTATTTCTTTCTTTATAGCCAAAAGACAGTTATAAAGCATATTTATACCAGGTAATTATTTTGATTTTTAAAGTGGTGTGTTGAATTTATTTTTCTGAAACATAATAGTAAAAAGCATCTGTTGAAAGTTAGTAAAAATGAATTTTAAGTAGACTGATGATGTGAATTTATTTAATGAATATTGTTTTATATTTTTTTAAGTGCTTAAATTTGATTTTAAGCTTTTTATTAGATATTATTACACTCTGTTGATGAATTACTTACCTATCTTTTTTGATAAGTTGCTATGGTTGAATAAAAAGTTTTGAATGTCATCAATCAGAATCATTTTTTTTCTCAAAAATTTTCTTTGTTTTATTTTTTATGCGTTTGCATTTTCTGTGTTAATATTTAAATATGTCTATCCCAATAAAAGAAAAAAACTTGAAGATGTTATACTTAGAACTTGGCTTTTACATGGCTTTGGAAACATCATTGTTGGTGGCAAAGTATCGACTGTCAAAGCTGAATGTCTCCCAAACCATAACAGGCTTACCGCTTGCTGCCTGTTGAAAAAACTCCTTGTTTCCTTTCATAGATCATGCCAATACATGTTCCACCTATCAGGGCCATCTAAGTTCCATTTTTTCTCGTCACTAAATAAAATAGTAAGCCACTTGTCCCCCGCAAAACATGTGTTTTTTAGCCTAGTTTATTCTAGCTTCTTAGTGATGTAGTTTGAGACATGGCTTACAAGCCATTTTCTTTAGTATGATGTAATCACATTCTGTAATTTGCAGTATCTTTGAATACCTATATATTGAGATTATTTTTAATTTGCTGTATGGGCATATTTTATCTAAACACAAATCTCTGTATTCTTCAATCCGTCTCAACAAACGTCATACATGGTCATCCACATCGTGGTTTCCAATTTAAATTATCATTTCTAGAGAGTTCTTGATACAGATACATCGCTTTGCTCAATTTAAAATTTTTGCAGTTTGAGAAACAGTTTTATTTTGTGATGTCAATTTAAAAACTTTTAAAATCTCACCTTTTGTGAATTCTTTACCCTTCGACATTTTTAAAATGAGTGGAAATGATTTTTTCACTTTTTATATTTTTATAGAATTGGAAAATGACGTTATACAACCTCAGCACACTTGTCGAATCCTGTGTTTCTAAAAAAATGCATAAAGTGCTTAAACTTTTGAGACAGTCTCTTCAAGAAAAAAAAGTAAATTAATTAAAAATTAATGTAATTTTTATTTTAACCAACAAAAACTGCTTTTTCTTTTGTTTGATTTTGATTAAATGTCGAGTATTTATTGTAAATTGGCTTCATATATTTTTTTCTTCAATTATTTTTAACCATATTTGAAGAGTGCATATATCTAAACTTTTGAAACGGACTATAGTAAGAATTGTAATGATCTATGAACAACTGTAATGCCGAAATTGACATGTGTTACTGAGGTAGACTACTACATTTTTTCTGAGTTCTATAGAACAAGTAATATTTATTAGCCCCTGATATGCTATTTCTTTTGGCCAGCAATTAAAGTGTGTCGCTAAAAAATAACGTTACGTTATAAAAGCCAACCGTAAAACAAAGCAGATGTATCATTGTACGGTTAAATATGGATAATCTCTACTGCAATTTTTTTAACTTCTAAGCATCATACATTTTCAATTTTTATACCGTCGTATTGGGAAAAAAAGTACTTTTAAATATAATTTGTTTGAAATTTGCATCTCAATTTATTTTTAAGATATTAATTTTTTTGTAGTTTTTAGCGCCATTTGTTTAATGTTGGCAACTGAAGTACTTCTGTAGAAAGTAAAGAAAAAATAATTGAAAAATAGTAATTATATCTTTTTGTTGTTATTTTCCCATAACTGAAAAAAATGTAATTAAAATATGTGCTATTTTGAGAAAATATAAATGAATGATTTCTGATAAAGCATGGAGCTATTATAAACTATATTTAATTTTAAGTATCTATAGTAATGTTACAAACAAATGAAGGCACGTGAATCATTAGATAGACAATTTCTTTGTCAAGTTTCTTGAATGATGGCATTGCTTTTTGCTGGATTTGTGTGTTATTCAGTGATAGAGGCATCATATGCATACTTTACTGTAGATGTTGTTTTAGATTGGATTGTAAATGTGGAATTCTTAAGCGGATGTGAATGACGCCATTTTATATCAAATAAAAGCATGTGTTTTAAGTCTTAAAACTGATATATGTTTTGGACTATCTATATTTATATACATATATATATTTTTTTTTCATCGGGGTTGACACTAAATTCTGAAAAAGGAGAATTCCTCTTTTCAAGTAGTGTTTGTTCACAGGAACACACAAAAAGATTGCATTATAGTATGATGTATGAAAAAAAATTATTTGCAGTGCACTTTAGTAAAGTTCTGATACTTCAAACATAATGAAATTAAAAAGGATCATTAATTGTGTAAGAGTTGCTACAACAATGAGTTTAATTATGTGCCAAACCACGCTTGCCAAAAAAGGCCAAATAGCTGTGAAAATGTAACAATTAAATAACACTAAAATGTGAAAAATAAAATAATAATAATGCAATATGATTTTCTTTATTTCATCAATTTATTTCTTATAATTTTATCAGTTAATAATTTAATATTAATTGAATAGTGTTTATATTTTGACGAGACAATTTAGAAATCATAAATAGATAGCTTAAATCAAGATCCATCCCCGTTATCTTATTAATGTTTATGCGATAAGGGGATCTTTGTTAAGTGATTTCTTTTTTCTGTTGCAATATATTAAAAAAAAAGAGCAAAAAAAAAAAAAAAAGGTAAATTCATTAGCTCATACTCCGTATGAAGAGTAAAAAAAAATATTGAATGCTTTTACCTATTTTTAATTCTATACTTAATCTAATTTTTAGTGTGTTACATACTAAAAATTAGATTTAATTGTATAAATTCTACAGATTGCATACAAGGTTGCACAAGATAATTTGCATACATTACCGAATATGGTGAGCAATAGCAAAAAATGAATTTTACTGTGATATCTGTGTTTTTTAATTTTTAAAAATTTAGGTGTATTGTTTCATTGTATGATAAAATGAAATTTATAATTATATATATTATATAAATTGTGTTGAAATACTGTGAAATTTCAATTTATTTTTTTCTTTATTAGGTTATAAACAACGAGGACTCTGGACTGGATGTTGACAAATTTGATTATTTTCTCAGAGATTGTTTACATTTAGGATTACCATGTAGTTTTGAATATGAACGTCTTATGCAATATGCTAAAGTTTTTTATGTTGATAATAAAGCCCAGATATGTTTCAGAGACAAAGTAAAAATTTATTTTGATTTTTTAAATCATAAATAACATGTTGGATTTATCTTAATTTTTGTTTTTTTACTATTTAGACTTTAGAGTCTGTGTACAATGTTTTTCGAACCAGAAGTAACCTACATCGTCTTGCATATCAACATAAAGTTTTAATCATCATTCAGACAATGTAAGCTCTTTTTTACTTTTCTTGTGGATAATATGCCAGTTTGATATTTTTTATAAATTTAATTAAAAAATATATATAATTTTCATTTATAAATAAAAAGAAGTTTAGATAAGTATTTTTAATAAGATAAAACAAAAAATCTGAACAAAAAATTATCATTAAAAAAAAAGCATTAAATAATGTATCCTCCTGAAATTTAATCTTTGAAACATTCTCACATTTAACCATTTTCTCATGATGCATTAAAGCTGTATTTTTTGGGTAGTCCAAGGTATTATTTTGATATTCATCGAACATGGTGACCACATACAACACTCTTGTGGGTTCACATTCAAACACAGCTACTTACTATGCTGTCAACGAGAGGAGTGTCCATCTTTTCTGTGATCCTGACTCTGCCACTTGAGGGTTGCAGATGACCGGGAGTAGAATCCACTTAGGTGCTGTGCCTCGTTGGTTACTAGTATCAAGATCTCGCAGTAGTATAAAGCCTTCATTGCAATGTATTTCTGATACAATGACTACACTGGTTTTTTTTCCTTGTGTGTAATGAGAATTCGGGTAACCTTCTCATAGTTCTCCTTGAAGGCAGTCTCTGCTTTGCAATATGTTTGTTGGTTGCAGCTGTCTTGGTCTGCCATTGTGGCCTATGCATGTGGGAGTTTCTTAAAATGGGCCACTCTTAGGTGTTGGTGGGTGGTGGTTATTTCCTATGTTGCTCCCTGTGTGTTGTGCCGTCCATCAGGTGGGCCTTGCTGCCACTTTGACTGGGCTTTGACCAGGTCTCTCCACCAATTAAGGATTTCTTGATCCTGGTTCAGTTTATTCTCTCTGGTTAACCTGCCCTCAGGAAATATTAATAATTTGTTTTCAAAATACATCTTAGGAAACTGAATGGGATAATTGCTTCATTTCGTTCTCCCCAAATAAATAAATGAATAATTTTATCTTCCCATATTGGGTCTACTTTCATTTTTCAAATAACTTTTTCACCCCTTTCTATGTTGTGAACCTGGGTCTATAAGCCTCCTTCTTTTACCTTTAACCATATTTACACATAAAGTTTGCTGATACATATTTCCATTGCTATTATGAGAAAGAGAAACTGGATCTTTTTAATCGCTTTGTTAACATTAATTTTCTTTAATGTTCTGATAACACATTTTAAATGATTACTAGTACTATAAATCAAGCGTTTAATATTAGCTTTGCATTAATATTTTAAATGACCAATTCTTAAACAAGAAAAACAGGCCTTTTTCTTTTGTACAATCTGTGGTATTACTAATAAATTGCCGTTAATTTGAAAGGTAAATTTAAATTGGAAGTTCTTTTTATTAACATGCGTTGTGTAGTATTGCAATAAAATCCTCTGTTCTTTGAGGTCAGCAATTGTAAAAAAAATAGAAATAAAGGAAACTTCTTACTTGGATCGTGTCGTCTGTAAAATAAATGAAGAGGAGACTTTTAAGCATAAATCAATCTTTTATTTCATCTTGAAGAAGAGAAGAAAAGGCTTCCCGTTGGTCACCGTTCATAAATTAATTCTTGCCAATAAAAGCATCTACTCCACTTGAAGATAGATATTTCTTTTAAAGAATAAAGTGCAGCATAAATCAAATTTAGTATTGATGAGAAACGTAATTAAAATCTTTTCCACGGTATCAAGAAATAATTTAACAGGAGTTGTTAAAATCGTAGACATCATTTTCGAAAAACTCTTTACCGGATTCCACATCCATCAGCAGACAGACCGGAGCCGGAGCCCGCGATCTTTTTTAAAACCAAAACTAAGTCATGACAACTCTCCAACAAAACAGATTCTGATTTAAAATTAACGGAATTTATTAGTAATACCACAATTTGGTGCCGTGAGAGACTTGCTCCGATGACGTCATCACAATCGTACAAAACTCAAAGGAGAAGCACCCCATGCCAGGCGCTGCGAAACATCGGAGAACTTGCCGATCTGTGGTCGAAACGAATCATCAGCGCAAAAATAAATATGAATTTAAGCTTAAAGAACATCGATGTATAAGGCCAAAAGAAATAAAACAGTAACATAATTTAAACACTGAGATTTCATCTCACACAATCAATTATGAGAAAAAAAATTGATTGCACAAAAGTAACTCATTTTTTTCTGCTTTAAAACATTTTGCATTAGAATGTGGCTTTTCATAAAAAATAAAGTCAAAGTCAATTTATTCTTAGAAAACTCGTTTGTACTTGCTAACATAGCTGCACTTTACCGTAAAAGCTTTTAATCTGCCTTCTTAGACGTGATGAAAAATTGTAAAATAATCAGAGGGGCGCTTACACAGGATTAAAAGGGTATATAATATGTATGAGTGTCTTGGGGGGGGGGGGGGGGATGTGCTAATTGCCGATCATTGCAAAATATGCATTTTTGCATAAATTGAGGAAAGAAGAAAACATGTACTACAATGACCTGTGGAGGAACATCCACGCTTCATATTTTAGGAAATATAAAAGAAGGGTTGTACATGAAGATGAAACAACAAAAGATTAAAATGAATGATGTTGCGAAATCACAAAAAACTCTAACTATCCGGTGCCGGCAGACATGCGAAGCAAACACTGCAAAATAAAAGCAAGTGTAGTCAAATTAGGAAGTAAAAGAATAAAGAAATCACTGAAAATATGATCACCACACCTACTACTGCTGTAATGTCATTTATCAGCCACGCGGTGTTGATTCCAAATGAGGATATAAGGGAGAAAGAGTGGAAAGCCATCCAGCAATAAACGAAAGAGGCTTTTGTGTTTTTACATTCAGGTGAACAGTAAAATGAACAAAAAAAGCTAGATTTTTGCAGAATTTTACATTTACCACGCGGTTGTGGTTCACGCGCTGTTTAGCTCTTTTTTTTTGGGAAAGGGCAATTTTTCTGAAATTTAATTTTGAAGAGTCTGTTTTTCTGAATTTTTTTTTTTTCTTTTAGGGGGTGGGGTTGATCAGGAGGGGTGAATTAACAGGGTATTATGGTGTATATGTCTGTCTCTATTGACATTTTTATTATTAATGTTTCACAATGTTGCCAGCAAAACCAGCTTCGGCTAATTTAATCATCTCTTCACTTCATGGAATAAGATTGTTGCAAATCCTGTCCAAAACCTGTCTTCTCTCCTATGTTCTAAGTATACTTTCAGGAAGGCAAGATTCCACTAGAGGCCTAAGAAAATCAGTAAACTTTTCCTTGGCTCAGCCAAGATTTTGTAAATGCTTGCAGCTTACTCACTTTACTGTCGTACAGTACAGCCAAATTCGTAGCAGGCCCCGTAGTATTTTTATCATAAGACTCAGTAAGTTCCGAACATATATTTGAATAAATCATCCTGTCCGAAATTTTTTTTAGTTGCTCCACAGCTCTCAGGAAAATTCATAGATGTCAAAGGAAAATTGCTTACCGATTGAGCTGCTTAGGAATTCGGATCCACACACTGATCCAAGTATTGATCCTCTGCAGCTAAGTTCGGGTCTTAATAGATCTTTGAAAATTGACACCAAGAGCCTAAGATTTCTCTGGCATCTCCAGAATATTTTTTAAGTTCCAATTTCAGAAGTTTAAATTTCCTATTCTTCTCTGTAGACTCTATATTCAATGGCAAAACTGACACTTGTTCAACCACTTTCGGTTTATGTTCTTACTCTTGAACTTAAATAGAAGTTTCAACTGGCTTCGGCTGAAATGAATTCAGTTTTGTATTGATTTTCTTTCAGTAATTTCAAAATCTTTTCTTCAGCCATGTTCAGCTTGTTAAATTTATCGTTTAGCTGATTAACAAAATCAATCTGAGTCAATAAGACGAAAAGCCTCACTTTGGACTTAATTTTCTACCTTTACAGCAATTGCAGTAAAAGCTCATTTTTCTTTTTAATCTTCAAGCCTTTTAACAACATTTGCAGTTTATTTTAGCAACATATCTTTTCTCTTCATATGAACAAATGTCCTGTCGCAGACATCAATAAGTGTTACTGCTCGGTTCTAAAACATGTCCCCGATGTTACTATTTGTTTGAAAAATGCAGGAAAGATCTTCTTTAGTTAACAGAACATTTATTAAGGAAGAAAAAAAAAATAGAAAAATATTTCTCAAAATCCATCCAGTAAGTCTTTCCCGTACAGGATCTACATCTCAACTGACTAGAACATTCTTATTTTTTGGCAAAATAACAACATAGAAAATAAATAACATTGCCTATTGCCATTCCACAAAATTACATAATAAAATGGAACGAACAAAACAATCATAAATTACAGCAAAGAGATGCACAAAAAATTATGAAAACCATGTCATGTGATCCCCTTGCTCAGCATGGCGAAATTTAGAAAGATTATGCAAGAGTACATAGAAAAGGTGTTCGGGTTGGGGGAATTTAGAAAAAATCATCTGTCCATGCTAACCTATAAAGACCATACAAGAACTGATTGTAACTTCTAAACAGTTGTATGAGTGGGCAGTCTTTAATATTCCTTCTGTACCATGTAAATACAACACAATAAATTACTACTTGATTTGAGAACAAAAGTTAAAGTACGATCCTAGCAATCTTTCACAATTGTTGACACTCAGAAACTCCACTCAATTGATTCCATTAACAAAAAATAAAATTTTACTAAAGATTTTTGGATTTCTATGAAAATATATTACTTCTGCTTCATCTTTCTCAAATGTGGAACTGGTAATCCAATTAGGAGAACTTTCAATTGATGATATCAAAGGATTTGCAGTAGAAAAGTAAATATATTGTTTTGTTTTTTTATATGTGATGTATAACTGGTTTTAAGGTTACCTTTTTTAGGTTACAGAACTAGGTACTTAAATACTAGTTTAAAAAATCACGTTAAACTGTTAATAAGGAAACAAGTGGGTAAGTGCGATCACAGATCGCACAGAGGGTTTCGTTTAATGTTCTGTTCAAAACACTTTAATACTTTTGCAAAATCTGTTAGTTCCACATTTCACAACCAGGGGGTGCACTCTGTTCTAAACAAACCTCTATCCGAACAAAAATCCGTTTTACAAACTATCCGTAGATATATTAGTCAAGGGGATCGGGCCCATAGCACCCGAGATAGGTAGGTGACCTCTGGTGGTAAAAATTGGAACTAAAATATGTAAGGCTATGGTGCATAATATGAAAGAGTAGTCAAAGGGATGTTGGCAAAAGTTAGAAAAGTGTACCCCAGATGAAAAAGGTGGAGGTTAGAAAAATTGCTAATAATACAGAATTTAGAGCCCGGAGTGGTAAATAATATAAGACTTTTCGAAAATTTGATTTTTCATGTGATCGTAACTGTGCTGCTATAAGTATACAAAATTTCACATCTCTAACTTAATTAGGGGCTGAGTTAGAAAAATTGCTTAAAATACACAAGTTAGAGCCCAGAGGGGTAAATATAAGACTTTTTCAAAATTTTATGATTTGTTGTTTGATGTGAGGTGTTCAGCTGTAAGAATCCAAAATTTCAAGTCTCCAACATATATAGTTTCTGAGAACGGGCTCTGTGACGGACAGACAGACAGAAGAGTGAAAATAATAGGGTTTCGTCAGATGAACGAAACCCTAAAAATGATCCTGAAAAATAACTCAGGGGATTTCCTTTTTTAGAGAATGAGTACGAATCCTGCAAAGCCACCAGTCACACTTCAAAACCTTGAAAAAATGAAAACTCACACAGGTATTGAATATATACCTTTACAACATATTCCTGCAAATTCACCTGGTGTTTCCTTGGATTACCGTGCCTTTGGTCTGCTAAAAAAGAGCTCTTTCAAAGCACAAACCCATTACAATTGATGGATTCTGAAAAGTAGTGAAAGAGAAATGGCAAGCAATACTCCTGGAGAGGCTAAAAAGAGCATAGCCGATAGAAAAAAAAAAAAAAAAAAAAATGGCAGCAGTACTGGCACCAATCTTTTTTTTCAATACAGATATATAAAAACTGTTACATCTTACCAGATTTTTAAGCATTTTCAGATATAAATTTTTTCTATAGTGCATAGATGTGGTGATTAAAGTGTTTAGTTTATTGATTGCCTGGTTGTCTAGTTGTTAGGATACTAGCCACTAATCAAAGAGTGTTGGGTCCCAGTTGTCGATTTAGACTTGGAACCTCCATGTGTGTCAAATTTTGCTTTGGTGAACTCAATCTCTTTAGTCTTGTATGAAAAAATGACTATAGCAACCCAAACCAAAGTGTTTACTTGTTTAGTAATTTTATCTTCTTAAACTAAAGTGTCTCATAAAATTGAACTTTTTAAACATTCACTTCTAATTGTAACATGTTATATGGAAATTCATAATAACAAAGTTTGCATATAATGAATAATTTTCATATTCCCTTTAACTTCGTTATAAGTACTTTTCCTTTTATATTGTTTTCTTTGTGTCATCTCATAAGTAGATTTTACTATATTTAGTTTAAGTGTAACATGGCTAATAAAAAAGAAATAGAAGTTAATGCATCAAGTTTTTTAAAATTTTCAGATTTATTTATTGATTTCACATTAATCTCTTTTCTCATAAACTATTAGGCAATAAGAATGCCCTAAAATGTACTGAATGGTTTTAAAATTCAATTATAAGTAAGTATGGCAGCTATTGATGTTATTCTTATAGGAGATTGTCTGAAGGCAGAAATTTGTTTACTATGCTTTCTTGTTTTAGTTCCAAATATTACGAATAGATGGCACTGCTTTCTCTCTAAAATGCTCCAACTCCTCAAAATGGGTCAAAGTTCACTATGTTTAGTTCTTAAAATAGCAAAAGCAAAAAAAAAAAAAAAAAAAAAAAAATGGTTTGCAACTTAAGGTCTGTACCACCAAATGCAGCAGAACAGAGACCAAAACACTACAAGACCTGGTCATCTGCTAGAATAAAATTAGATGTCTTTTTATCCTCAGAAGGACAAAACGACATCAAGCAGTTCAAACTCAGCACATGCTTTTGAGTGTTTGGGTTAAGGTAACTTTAATGATCTGTCATCTTTTACTATTTGTGGTTAGAAAGAGATATTTTTGAAACATTTTTATGAAATTTAAATAGATTATAATCTATTAAAATGATATTACTAAAATGATAATTATCATTTAAGTTTGTTAAATGTTTATCTTTGGATTTTGTTTTTATTAAATCATTTTAAATTAATGGTTATATTTCAGGTTTCTTGATGCTTTAAAAATGGCTGATGGTGAAATTATAGGTCTTGATGGGTAAGTTTTGATTTTTAATTTTTATCAATTAGGAAAAAAAAGATTAATTTTAAAATTTTTATTTCATTAAATGGGTATATTTTTACTTTTTGTCAGTACAACAGAGAGCCCTTTGAATTAATTGTATTTTCTAACTGTTATTATACATACAATTAAATGTGATTTTTATCATGCATTTGCAGGGATTGGGAGGAGCAGAGAAGTACTTTTGATTAAATGGGGTAATTAGTCCATATGACAGATATTATGATAGATAAAAATTTCAAAGAAGAGGCATGTATTCGGGGCATGCAATAGTTGTCCCCTTACTGAACCCCTTATGTTATATATCATTGGAAAGGCCTTTTACCACCCTTTTATATTATGGACCTCCCTTCCGGTCTCTGCCCAATTTGAGCTTCCAGGGGACATTTTCTTAACTTTTTCAAAATCTATTTTTTAAAGAAAAAAGAAATGTTTTCGGATGTGAATACAAAATTTATTACGATTTTTATGTATAAATACAGAAATAATAGGACTCCATCTTAAATATGACGTCATCACCATGGCAACCTAGAACAGGGTTGGCGAACCTTTTTATAGTCGTGTGCCAATTTTTTTTTTCAAAAAATATTTTACTTGACCTTGACGTGCCAACTAAAAAACAAATTTAGTGGAATGAAATATAATGAATCAAAACTACTTGAAAATTACTTATTAGGATATTTTCTAAAATGAGTAACGTACATGTAAGTATTACACTGCAATAATTGTAGAAACAATTTTAGAAATTAATAAATTATTTATTAATTAAAAACATAATGTGATTAATTGTTGTATCTTGGATGAAAAATAATTAATAACATGTTCATGTTCAGTTAATTTCAACAGATTGCAAACTAAATGAATTTATATGGCAACCACTCTCTATTTGATTTTTTATATTCTAAATTTGCAAAAATTGCAGATATATAAATGGTAGAAAAAAATTATTAAAATTGAAAAAAGGCAGTTTATTTAAATAGTTATGAAATTAATTTCCAAGTTGCCATAATTTACCATCAGTAATAATCTTTCCTTCTTGATAGTTTTCAAATATTTTCTTTGTTTGATAAATTTTTGAAACCATATTGAATAAGATTAAAATTCTTCAATTTGCAATTAATCTAATTTAGAACCTAATCAGATCGTCTAAGTTTGTGCATTTTGTATAAAATCGCTGTTTCCTTATTTAGAGGCATAATCAATGCCGTGCCATGCCAAAATTATTCTTTGGTGTGCCGAAAGTGGCACACATGCCATATGTTCACCGACCCTGACCTGGAATCATGACCTATCATGGGATATCATTGAATTAATTACATGTAATAGGATTTAATAGAATGGAGAAAACTTTTATTATTATCTTTTTAAGTTTTGATTCAATTTTCATAAAATTTGAAATGTCTCGACAAAATTCTGAAATGATTATATATATTAAATTTCAAACCATTCATTTGGGTAGTTTTTGCATTGTTATACGTGGACAGACAGACGGACGGACCAGATGACGATATAGGTGCTGCATACTTGTATAATTATGAACACACCTAAAAATATAACATATACTCTCTGTTTTTTTTTTTTTTTACGGCTACAACATTGGCTATACAGCACCTCAAGTGCCATGGTCAAGAAAGCAAGGTTGATCACTGCCAGCCATGATCCTGAATGGATTGTAGTGCAGCAGAGTTGTAGAGTTTTTCACCCCTGATAAAAAAAAAAAATATTAAACTAAATAACGGTAAATAGTTTACATATATTTTTTTTTAATGTGAAATTGCAAAACAGGAAAACTTGCATTTTAAAACTATATATAAAATACAGTAAATGATCCTGCATTATTTTAGTTAAGTCTCTAAAATTTCTTGAAAGGTCAAAAGTTTTGTTTTGTTGGCAGGCACTTAGCGAAAATATATTCATTGTCTTTGCTTTATGTTCCATTGTTAATGGTGGAAAAGGTATATTCAGTAGAATGATTTGTAAAAAAAAAAGCATCTTTTATCTGGTACAGTTGATTTTAAAATCACAGTTTTTATTCATGGCTAATATCATTAATTATGAATTGCATGCTTACATCTTATTACATTCCGAAACTTATTAAACTAAAGTGTGTTTTTATTTATTTTTCTCTACAATTCTTTATAAATCACTTGCTAATTTTTATGATGTGCTTTATAAAACAAAGCTTGAATTAATTTGGATTCTAATCTAATGTCAGACAGCTGTTATTAGAGATGGAAAATTGTTTTACTCTTGGTTAATAGTGTGCATAGTTCTACCCAGCAGTGTAATGAAGGTATATGAACACATACGCTGTATACCTTAGATTTTTTTTACAAAGCTCTGTATGCCCTCTCTTTCTCAAATAAAGCTATAGCGTATACTCTAGGCATGACGTACAGGATTTTAGCATCCTCTGTTTATTTTATGACTATAACACTGATTCTATCGTAGCTTTGGTAATAGATTCTAAAGATCTTTTTTTTTTCTTTTTTGCAACGTGTAACTAGTCACTAGGTAAGCTACCAGCAGACATTTTAATTGAATTAAACAGAATGTTTGAAATAATTTTGGAAAGTATAGTCATTGTTTTCTATTAAGATGAATTTGTATTATTGCACACAGTGAAAATTCTATTTTTGTGCGGCAAAAATTTACCTATGATAATTTGAATTTTATGAATTTTCTGGAACTAAAAACACATTTTTTCTGCTTTTAATAACAGAAAGCGTCAAAAGTTCATAAAATCCTAACTTGGTTAGGTTTGATTGTAGAAAAATGGATTTTTACTTTTTTACTTATTAGAACATGGAGGAAGTTTTTCTAAATAAAACTTATTGGATCCAAGGACTGTATAAAAATTTCATTTCATAACAGTTTAAAAAGTGATGGCATTTGGTTATATTGGTTGCAGGATTTACAAATTCAGGTATTTAAAAATTAAATAGAATTTGTCTAATCTTAAATAAACCAGTAATCTTATAAAACAAGTCTCCTTGTAAATTCCAAGAAGTGCATTCACCTTAGATGTATATATTACTGAAATTGTTTTAAATATTAAGATATCCTAATGCAGGGATGGCGAACCTTTTCACGTCCACGTGCCAAATTTTCCCAAAAATATACTTTACGTGATCATGACGTGCCAACAATAAAAAAATTTAATGGATCAAATAATAAGGAATCAAAACTACTTAAAATTTTGTTTTTAGCATTAAAGAAATACAGGTGATATTTGATGTTATACTGTAGAAATTTATTTAAAAAATATTATTTCTGTTTTCTCATCTTAAATGCCAAATAATTTATATCCACTTTGTACTTAGTTATTTTCGATAGAATGCAAGTTTAATTGCACTCACTTGACAAGACGTTTTTAATTGAATTTTTCATTTTTTTTTTTTTTTTTTTTTTTTTTTTTAAACGAAAAGAATGTTTTGCAGAAAAAATTGTCAAAATAGCAAGCGCCAGAAACTGTAATAGCTTTTAGTGTCTGGAATTGAATTCCAAGTTGTTATAATTTTAAAATCAGCATTTTTGCTTATTACACTTTTAATTTCTATTTAGCAATAATCTTCTAATTCTCAAAATTTTCTGAGCCAATATTGAGCTAGATTCGGATAAATTAAGTTATATTTCAATTTCTTCAATCTGTGTGACAATCGCAACCAATCAAACTAATTGGATTCAAGTGACACAGACAACATCTATATTAATTAATGCATTTTGTGAAATTCTATATTTTGATGTAAAACTTAAATATGCCGTGCCAAAAATAATCTGCAGCATGCCATAGGTTCGCTGTCCCTGTCCTAATGCTTTCTTTTAAATATTTGGGAAAATAGATACGATTAGCTCTATGCAAATTTGCAGCATATTTTTTCTGCTTTTAAAAAGCTAAAACTATTTCATAACGAGATACTCTAATGGTAATTAAATACAATATTTATTTAGGGAAGTGCAACACTTTTGGGAGTGGAGCATGTCTGCAGCTTATGGTCATGGAGAATACTTGAAATCAGCCTTAAAAAAGTTTTGTACATTGACTGATGACTTTGTATATACACTTTTGAAACTTACTCCTCTGACACACTTGAAGAAAGCTTCAGACCTCACAAAAACTCTTAATAGAAGATCATGTAAAAGTAATGGATTTTATCAACATGTGGGTTTGAAGATTTTGTCGCATTACTGTAGTGAGGTATTTATACTTGATACTCTTCATACATTTCTATCAATTACTAACAGTTTGTATTCTTTCCTGTCATAACTTCTAGCCCAGGAGACAACTACAAAAAATTCTGTGCCTTCAAAGTTCAAACATGATTATAATTTGTCTAGTATTTAAAGGGTTTTAGAACTAATTTTTTTTTACTGCTAGAATATTACTAGAGAATTGTTTGTTTTAGAAGTTTGAATGGTTTAAAGGTAATGTCTTCATTATAAGTCCCTAATATTGAAATGTGTTTCCAATAAATTCTTAATTATGTTCTTTAATTAATAAAAATCTGGAGTTACTTCACTTGACTTTCTAAACACTGTTGTATGTATCCAGAAAGTAGTAGAAAAAAAGAAGCATTTCTTTGTTACAAATTTCTGATACAATGGAATTATATCATATTTTCTGTGTTCTGATGCAATGGATTCCGGCTGCATTTAATTGCTGAACCTCATGTTTGGAAACTGGAGATGTTGCCTCTGTGCTACTAATGCTTCATGACATTGCCACAATATTTATCACTTACATCATTCCTTTGGTGATTTTACCTATAGAATTGTAGAACTAGTGATAAAATGATTTGAAAACAAACATTTTCTCTAAAAGGGAGGTCTGTAGCTTAGGGTGGATGGGGGCTGAGGAAGAAGTTGATCTTCTTGGATTTTAAAAGTATAAAAGGTTCTGTTTAAAGATTAGCCTCAGCTATCTAGTTGGAAAAAAAAAATTAATATCGATATGCAAACAGGGTAGGGGTAGGGGTTGTATGGGAGATATGATAAACTTTTTTTTTTTTTATAAATTTTTACAACCCTTAGAAAGCTATTTTTAAACAAACTTTTAGTGTTTTCTTGTAAAATTACCTTTTATTCATTTATTAAAAATATTGTGAATTTAAAAACTAATCATTCAAAAAATATATCCCAATTACATTTAAACCCTGTTAATATGCACCCTGCTTAATATGCAAACCCGCTTAATACGCGAATTTTCTTAAGTCCCTTGAAATATGCCTATCTTAGGCGTATAAAAACCCCCGCTTAATATGCGAACCCATTTAATACGCGAAATTTTATTAGTCCCTGTCAAGAAAAATCTACGTTTAATATGTGAATGAGGTTGGTTCGAAACAGACATGGTTTTAGAGGGAATATTTTCCCAAGCATTTTATACGACAATTCTTTAAACTATGAATGCTTTTTTCTGTTAAAAATTAATGCAACCATGAATAGCTGTACTAAAATTATCAATTTCAACCTCTCCTGGTTAATGAAGAATTCTTCCTCGGCCTCGATTATTTCGTATAGTGAAACAGGCCAGGAAGAGAGAAGTGAAAATTTTACTGCTAACGAAGGCATTGTAAAATAAGCAAAAATTCTGCTTTTCCCCCTGACCAAAAAAGAGCCTGAAGAGGTCTCCTCCGATAAGAAGAAAAAAGCGAACTTTTCCCACCACGAATGAGAATCTATGTGACGCCCCCTCCAAACTTAGAGCAGTGGCAAACCGATAGACTGTGCTGCAATCGTAGATTAATCACGCAAGTCTTCCCATTCGCTACCTGGTGAGTGCTGTAATATCTCAAAAAGGAAAAGGGGTGCTTGTCGTTATTGATAGAATCTAGTCCACGATATCCACCTGTCCTTTGAAATTTATAATCTAGTCTATACCATGGCAGAAGAAGCAAAACATATTAAAACAATGGCTCCCTCCAACACTGAGAAGCTACAAATTATAAATCAGTACGATGCCCAGGATGACTCAAAAAAGTCTGCGTTCGCCAAAGAAAAAGGCTTATCGGAGTCAACTTTAAGAGTTTTGTTAAAGAAGAGGGATGCCATCGTTAACCAAGCTGCTGTTGGAGGAACAAAAAACAAGAAAATAAAAACCGCCAAGTTAGAGGACATGGAGAAGACCATTCACTAGTGGTTTGTTCAAGTGCGCTCTACGAATCAATAAGCGGCCTTTTAATCTAAGATAAAGCTTTTGAAGTTGCTGCAAAATTGGGATTGCTGGATTTCAATGCCTCAAATGGGTGGATAGATGGATCGATTTAAAGCTCACTGCGGAATAAAATTCAAGCAAGTGTGCAGTGAGTCATCTGCTGTCAACAATGAAGACATCGATTTTTTTGGAAAACAGATGTGCTTCCATAGCCTGTAAAAAACTACTCAAGCCATGATATTTACAACGGTGATGAATTCGGGGTTTTTTACAAAATGGCACTAAAAAAAACAATGGCTATGAAAGGACAAACATGTCATGGGGTAAACCAATGACCGTCTTATTCTTTTGCTCGCTGCCAACTCTGATCTATCAGACAACTTAAAGCTACTGTTCATAGGGAAATCATGCAACCTGCGATGCTTTAAAAATGTCAAGAATCTTCCCTTCTTGTATGGAAGTCAGTGCAGAGCGTGGATGATGGGCAACCTTTTTCAACAAAAGTTCATAATATTGTCCGGCATATGGGAAAAGAATCACGTCATGTCTTATTGCTTATGGACAACTGTCCTGCACATCCAAAAGATAACGAAGACCAGAAGAATGTTCAAGAAGAATTTCTACCTCCAAATTCGATCAGTGACATTCAGCCAATGGGCCAAGGAATAATTAACAGCGACAAAGTAAATTACAAGACTCGCCTAATATAACAATACCTTCACTAAATGGAATACGGCAGCAACCATTCTTGCCACGAGTGTCGTCCTATTACAGACCTCGATGCTAGGCACATGCTTACCGCAGCATGGGAGAGGGTCACACTAATCACGATTGCAAATTGTTTTTGCAAAGCGGGTTTTGGTAGTAGCGAGAGCATAATTTACAAAGAGCCAACCTTGCACCCTATTGTTGTAGAAGACTGGCTGGGCACACAAGAAACTGTAGGAGAAGATTTTGTCGATCTAGACACGTTCATTAATATCGACGAAGATCTAGTCACCTCCAAGCTCAGAAGTTTGGATGACATCATCGCTGATGTAACTGCGACTGATAAACCGGATGAGGAGGAAGATGATGAACCTTCGCGTCTGGCCCCCATCCCCATTCTCCAAAGTTATGGATGAGTTCAGTTTTTTCAGACAGTATGCATCGTCACTGGATGAAAAGCTCTCGACGAACAAGCTTTACCATCACCTGAATAGGGCTGAAAACAACACAACCGCATGTCAAACAGGCCAAAATTGATACAGGGTCTGTCCAGGAAATAATGAGACTAGTTTTTACGTGCCAAGCACGAGGCCAAAATGCCGGAATTTGCGGGTGGTACGTGCGGTAAGCTACAAAGTCTATAGCGGAAGTCAGTTGGTTTTGAGCCTTTGCAGCACACGGAAACAAATTGTCAGAATTGACAGCCTATTTTCCTTGATACTTATACACCCTGAAATGGTACTTACCTTTATTCCTTTATTTTTCCTTATTTCCATTCTAATACAATTCAGTTACAGTAACCAAGCTTTCTTTTGGTTATTATTTTCATTTATTTCTTTAGTATATCTAAAGCATCCATCCATTTTTATTTCCAAACTTTCATTCATGCATCTTTCATCATTTATCGTCATGATTGTTCTTCAAAGATCGGCTGTTCATTTCTCCAAACGCTCTAATCTCGACGTACCGATGTGACGTCACGTCTTTCCCCGATCGCTGAACTTTGGACCGCGTCGGAAGATATGCTTTTTCATCTTTTAGTTTTGCTGTGAGGCAGGAGGTGTTTCTCTCAACTCCATGGATCGGGAAAGAATGTTTTGATCGTAAGGGGGCGTGTTGGGAATAGACGATATATGCCGGTGATTTTGAAGTTGTTGGGAGCTTATGGTAGTTTTAAGGAACTTGTGTTGGTTTTAAAGAGCTTGTATGTTTTATAGCTTATTCATGGCTGGTGGTTAGTTTTTTTTAAACAGCTTATGGGATGTGAATATTTGCTGGTTTAGGAAGCTTAATAGTTTTAAAACTTTTTGAAGGTGTTTCGTTTGAAGAAAGCTTCAATGTGTTGGTTATGTTCTACAATTAAATTCAGCAGTTATTTTTTCGACTTCAACATATTTCTGGAAAAACAACGATGTGTTTTACGTTTTTCATTAGTACAAATAAGTAGATGAACTGTGTTGTGATTCTGATAAAGATGGTGCATTATATTGTCAGTGGTTTGAGCCTACTTGGTTCTTCATCTTTTTTTGTTTCTTACAAAAACATCGTCATTTGTGTTATTATCGTCATATCAACATGGGCCATACAAAGGTCATGTATCATTGCTCAGCCTAAAGTAAAACTGTGAATGTTTCTTTTCTTCTATTACTTTATGTGAATGTTACAGCTGAGAAATATATTACATGCATATTGTTTACTGCCATCTGTCATTAAATTTCTTTCATCATAATTTAATTTACTTTTTATTATGTTATGTTTGATAATTATTTAAGTCATGTTTTTCGTTAAAAATAAATGTTAGTTTTATTTCAAACTTAAATGTATCTTTACTTGTCTTTACACTCTGTACATTTTCTTACTCACTATCCTGCCATGGTTACCTACAACACTTCAAATTAAATATCTTCTACACTCTGCTACAGTTTTAGTAATTCTAGACCGGCCCTGGTTTCCAGACCGAGAACACAAGTGTTTGAAAGTGGCGTTAGATTTTCAGAATTCAGCGCAGTGCGAAGCAGCAATACGATACGCTATAAAATTATGTGTAAAGCTATACAAATTGGCTACTGAGATGCTTGACATGTTACAAGAAGCTTATGGGAAGGATTCTTTGAACAAAGCTCAAGTGTTTTGGTGGCACAAAGCCTTGAAAGACGGAAGTGAAGATGTCGATGAAGAACAGCATGCTGGGTGTCCATCACGTTCTCAAACTTCAGAAAATGTGGCTAAAATTAAAGTGCTTTTTGACTCTGATCATTGGATGAGTGTCTGAATGGTTACGGATACGTTGGGACTTACAAAATCGATTGTGCATGAAATCATCATGGAAGAACGGAAAATTTGTGTCAAGCTGATTCCTTCAAAGTGACGCAATTCCTGGCAAAACACAGTGTCGCAACACTTTCCCAACCATCGTACAGCCCTGATTTGTCACTGCCAGACTTTTTTTAATCCCTCGGTAAAAATCCAGCTTAAAAGGTTATAGTTTTGAAAATCTGTGGAACTTTCAGAAAAACGTAATGCCTGTTCGGAACATCATTTCAGTTGAAGACTTCCAGGCAGACATAAATGGGTTGCAGAGAGATTGGCAAAGGTGTATTAATACAGGAGGAGGCTATTTTGAAGAATATTAAGTGTCTGCAAAATTGTCTTCAAATAAACGAATTTTATGGAATCAGTCTCATTACTTCCTGGACAGATCCTGTAGCTATTTTGAAAAATGTAATTTTTATATCATTATTGACTTTATTAAATTTTAACTTTTGTTTTTTATACTAGGGGGCTCGGCCCCCTACGAGCTATGCTCGCCAACCCCCGTCCAGACACTGTAGACTCTAAATGCACGCTAATTTGATCGGCTTTAAAAAGATTTCGAAAGATTGAATTATAATTTAAAAAACAGTGGCGATCTCTCTATAAACGGATTTCTATTCATTTCTCTTTGATTGGGGAATTTTAACGCCAAATCCGTTGCGGTACTACTTGATTATCCCGTCGACCAATTTCGCCAAATTATATAAATAGCCAAACCACTCGCCAAATTATACAAATTAACATAATTTTTATTTTAAATAACAAAAAAACAAATAAATTAGTACAACATTAATAAAAATACAAATAAAACGTCGAAATAAAAATAACTTGATGACGTAGACACGTGTAACAACATTTCAAAATAAGCTAATATAAAAGGAATTAAGTAAATAGTGTCTTTGTCTCCTGGTATTTTTTAACAAAGTGAAAAGAAAGTTCTTTTTAATGAGACATTTTAAATTAATCGTTTTTAATCTGACGTAATTTTGACCAAACTATTCTTTCTCTTTTTAATATTACGTGAAAATACTTGTGTTAGAAATGAAATATTATTTGCACTTTCCTAACAAAAATAGTTGAAAAGAATCCTCTTAAAATGTCAAATAAATGTCTAGCGCAATTTCTAAATTTAAACCGTTTTGCAATATTATTTTGTGTTCAATTTATGTAATAACTGTAATGTGACGTAAATATGACGTAATTTCTCCTATTTAAGACTTCTAACGCATGTTAATAAATTTATTGTTTTACAAATTCCTTTCTCTCTTAAAATTCACGTGTAATTATAGTTTTTATGACGTAATTTTTAATAAGTTCCTGCTCTTTGTACATAATCATTTAATTCTAATTCCAAATGTTTTTTTTCTGTTTATAATAGTCACGTGTAAATAAATTTTAAATTTATTTATACTAAATATATATATATATTTTTTAAGCAAACATTATTGTCTCCGCTGTTTATACAGTTGGCAACAGTTTAAATTAATATCACTTACTAAAATCTGTTAAAAATATTTCTAGAAATGCTGAAAATCTGAATTTAAAATAGAAATAAAACCTCAAAAAATTAGTCACAATAAAAAAAAAGTAATGCAATCTGCACTCCGGCAAATTCTAACGCATAAAATGATCTAAAAATGATTAAATTCCTATGAAGAGTTTTTGCTCCTATAAAACTTTTTTAGTGGAACGATTTTGTCCAACTTCAGCATTAAATATCTCTTAAAATAATTCTTTGATCTGAAAACTGTCTGCATCAGAATGTTTATCAAACATTTCTGTATAATACTACCGATTTTCATATTTTTGTATGCATTATTTTTCTTAATATTAACGAAGAAAGACCTCCGGTCACAAAAAATTCAAAACCGGCGGCAGCGGTGACAGCGGTAGTTACTTTTTTTTAGAATAGAGAGATTGTTTTTTTATTATTATCAACACTGTTCCCAGTTTGTTCTGTATAGCTAACAAGGATTTTAATTTTGTTAACATTGTTAGCAGACATTTCTGTGTTCGTTTTGTTCTATTTTATGTGTCATTCATAATAAATCTAAATTTGAAAAGACTTCTTAGATTTTTACCCAAGACAATAATAACACTTATATGAATTTCCAGCTTTCAAACGTTCCTGTGTGCTTATTAGCACATAATGATTAAAATAAATAAAATGTCATTTTATGTCTTAAAAACGCAAAAAATTATCAAAAAGGTGTGTTTTATACGTATAGGTTGTTATTAGAGGGACCACTGGACGAAAATTTGCACCTTCGCTTAATATGCGAACCCGTTTAATACGTGAATTTTGGTAGATCCCTTAATTTGCATATTAACGGTGTTCGACTGTATTTTGAATAGTTACTACTGTATCAAATCTCCTCATTACTGGGGAGGATTGATACATTAGCAAGAGAGATTTGATACATTGTTATGTAAATTGAAATGCAGACAATTCAATTTATATGTCATACATTTTTTTTATGATAAATCTTGAAATATTTAAGTAGATTTTAAAAAGAAATGACATTGACATATTTTTATTTCAGAAATGGTTTTTTTTTCAAAAATATTTAAACAATTCTATTAACACACTTTTTAGAAAATAAATAATGAAAAAACCCTAGAGATCTTGCTGCATGGAAAAATGAAGTGAACATTGCTGATTTGCAAACAATTTGACATTAAATTAGCACATTTAAGATTTCTTTAACCGTTTCAGGGCAAAGCATTTTCAATGCTAAATTGTTGAATAAATGAATGGCACCGGAATTTACCAACGAATTTAATTGGAAATAAGAAAAGGGCTATATTTCACTTTCGTATTAAATGGAAAATATTTTACCAAAATGCTGGTGCCAGTGTGGCATTTGGAAATTAAAATTAAGGGGTTCATAAACATACCACCACCCCTGAAATAGTTAAAAGAAAATCTAATAACTCTATCATTTTGATAAGTAAAATCGGGTGGATGTAATGTTTTTTAATTTATCCTTCGTCAATTATAGAAACATCTTCCCTTTCAGGCAATTTAAACTTTTTTTCCTTCTACATGATGAGCAAAGCAAACTAACCATCTATCATCGCACTGCTTTTCTATGTAACCTTACATAATGTCTGTGAATAGTCTCTTTGTTCTTCCTTACTAATTTCAGTAGCTCTTGCTGTAAAACAGTAATGAATATTACAGTCCTATATTAGTTTACAACTTTAAAAAAATGTAGTAAATTTCAAATATACAAGTGTCTCACTTCTCCCCAGCACTAATGTATCATTTCTCCCTATCATACCTTATTGGATTTTCAATCACTTTGCATAAATGCAGTTGCAAAATGCCAATCTGCTTTCTAGTAAAACTCACCCTAACAATGTGCTTTACAAATAAAAAATAATTACAAGTTATTATCTTTACAATATTAAAAATTATGAAAGAAAATCAGTATTTAAAAAAAATTACATTGATATTCCAAAAGTCTTCAAAATTAAAAGAAAAAAAAGTTGTCAGTTCTTCACTACTAAGTCCAGCTAATGATGGCCTCTGCTAATAAAAGAAGCCTTTACATATGTTACAATGGCTGTTAATGCCATTTGTTGAGAAAAATTGTCAATGTATCAACTCTCCCTATGTATCAAACCTTCCCTACCTCCCCTATTTCAAAAGAATGATCCCATAGGTTTAACATTACCTTGTAAGTGTTTTCACGTGACTAAAGTTTTCTTTTTATGAAACCTTTAAATACATGAATGCTAAGATTTATTATGGTTGTTTTGGGTGGAGGGGGGGGGGGGATTATTACGTTGGTTGAGTCACTTGTTTACTTTACTAAACACAATTTTATACACATGTAACACAACAAAATTGTTTTATGAGTAACCATGGTTCAAAACCCCTCTCAGATGAGGATCCTGGCAGCACCACTGCTTTTATTAATGAAAAAATTTTAAAACTGCATCTGTTGCCATAACTATTAATACTAATCTATTAATAATTAATAATAATCATAACAATAACTCAGAGCACACGTTCCATTTCGGATGGGGTAAATCACCTTTATTAATAGTTTTTAAAGTATATTTTCTTTATCTAAATTTTTTAATTGCCAAGATACACCATAAAAAAAATGGTAGTTCGGTAAGTTTGATTAACCCCATAAGGATCGCTTGGTATTTGGAAAAAATATAAAAAAAGTACCTATTTCCTTGTATTACAGAAATAATAATTATAAGGTTTCTAAACAAAATGTGCAATTGGTTTTTTTTTTGTCTTTTTTGTTTTTTTGTTTTTTTAAGCAAAAAGGATGTTATAGAACAAATTCGCATTTGTAGAAAAGCCATGATGTGAGAATACTATGTCTTAATGTTTGTTTTACACCATACAAATTAATGCGAATAAGACTTTTATTTTTCACATCTTTACAAATAATATTTGAAATAATATATATACATTAAATTTTATTTATCAATAATTTTTTTTTGAGTGTGGTATATTTCAAAACATGCAATAAAAAGTCAAATATCACAATCAGCGTAAAAATTTCAGGTTTTTTTTTAGAATACGCTTATTATTTGCATTCCTTTTAGAACAACATACTCTGCATTCTCCAGCTGGTTGTTTCTTCATTGAAGCAGGTATTTGTTTTAGAAAGTGGCGTTCTGTCAAACGGTTGGGATTGTCTTCTGAACTGGGACATCCTCTATTTGGACCATTTTTGAATGAGTGATATTTTTCCAGAAGAGACTTCCAACTCAATCAGAACATCAAATGAGATTTTGTTTCACCTTCCTTTTTGTAAATAATAAAAGAATTTAATATCATTTGATCTAAAAGATGAAAAAATAGTTTTTATAATACTTTTCTCCCCTTTTCCTTTCAATTGAATAATCAGAAAGA
Source organism: Maratus speciosus (assembly GCA_963932465.1). NCBI lineage: Eukaryota > Metazoa > Arthropoda > Arachnida > Araneae > Salticidae > Maratus > Maratus speciosus. The sequence goes on along the minus strand of OZ010800.1, from coordinate 286,989,063 downwards.
TACTGATCTACTTTATCTGCACCTCACATACTTTTATTATAATCAATTATCAAAGTTTTTTTGTTTTTTTTACTAATTTGTTGTGATACATTACATCAGCTACTTTGTTTGTATGCACCGTTGACCTCATTGTAACATCTTTTTTGTCTTTCCATTTGATGGCAAGTAACTTACCTCGTCGAAAAGCGATAATTTGTCCTCTTCCCTTAAGTTTTTCCCAGCTATGAAATCTCCAGCCCAGAAATATGATGGCCACGAGAAATTACAAATGACACCTCAGTCCGTGATAATGATGGGAACGAGAATTAAGGGTTAAAGTAATTTAAATGTAATGTCTTCATTGCAGGTGCTCACAATTGAAACACATTTTTAATTAACACTAGGGTGTCAACGATTTTAATCAGTTGATTTAAATCGGTGATTAAATCGTGATTTTAATCAACTGATTTTTTTTTTTAAATCATTAATTAAAATCAAAATTTTTCCAAATGTTTAAAATGACATAAAAGTATTAAAATCTAAGATTAATATAATTTGGAAAGTTTTTACAGGTATTTTGCCTTATGAATAAAAAAAAAAAACCCTTTAAATAGTTGTTTCTAAGCTTAATTCCTGAGTCTTGTAAAACATTAAATACAGTAAGTTTGTTCAGGCATAAAAAGCATTTAATTTAAAAATTATATTTAAATCTAATATAATTTGCGATGTCTGATGTCATAATTTCCTTTAAGTAATCAAATTATTCATTCTTTTATATAAAATAAGCATAGCAAGTATAATAAATTTCTCCAAAGTAAGAGAGTAAATAACCATAATCTTATTTTCTCATTCTACTTTTGCAATAATAAATTTAAACCAAATATTGGAGCTAAAGAAGAATGGAGGAGTAACATCTGCTCGACAGCTGTTGTAAAAGAACGTATATAAAAAAAAAGAACTAATTGATATAAAAATGTTAAGCACAGCAAGAGATCCCCACTGAGAGGTAATAGTGCTGCTGCTGTTTAATATTTTGAGGATTTCAGATATAACTGGTTATTCATATATTTATTCTGTATGTGTGTATGAATGGTTGTAACTCATTTTTATCATTTTTTTTATTAGCATACACTTAAATCGTGTAAGTTAAGATTTAGGCAATTAACAGTAATCTTTATTAGTACAAATGCAAAACGAGCTGCCAATAATATTTGTTAGTTTTGTTATTTGTGCCACTAACTAATGAAATTATTTATTTCCAGTTTTTATAAATTCTGTAATTAATTGCTGTTTCTTCTAGGCCGTTTATTAAGGGTGTCGCACCTTGCCCCTTTTGAAATTGACAATATGCACCCTGCATTTTTAAAAAATAGTGAAATTTACCTGTAGTTGTAGCCAGAGATTTTTGTAAAAAAAACTTCTCCATACTGCAGTTCTAAACACGTGTGCCCAAGGAATTACAAAAATCATAGAACTTTATTTCTTGAGAAAAAACAGGATATTATTAAAACATGTTATTTAATTGTATTTTTCAATTTGTAATTTATAATATTATTAAAAATCAATGATTTTTTATTTATCATATTAAAAAATTATATACTTTTTTTTTTCTTATTGTTTCTAAACACATTACTAATATATTTCCTTATGAAATAGTGCCTGTTTTGGAAGTAGCATCCTGCCCCTTTTCCTTCTAGAATGAATATTAAATTATAAATTATCATTTTAGTAATTCAAGTATAAAAATGTATATTATGTACCTAATTAGAGATTTTTTTACAATTATTAATTTTAAAAATTATTAACAAAGTAATATTAAATGTAGTTACTGATAATTTTAATAAATGTAAATATCACTAATATTTAATATAGTTTTACATAATTATTACAAATTGTGTCTAACTTTGTTTCTACTAACTAATGAAACTACTAATTTGCAGTTTTTATAATTTCTGTAATTACTAACTAATAATTAAATTTTATTAATTAAAGTAAAAACATAGATTATGTTAGCAATTAGAGGTTTTATTGTTTTGCAAACCTAAAACTCGTAGTATCTATTCAGTATTTTAACTCTGGGGGAAAAATCACAAAAATCCCATTTAAATAAAATAAAAAAAAATCTGATTTAAATTTAAAAAACGTTGTTTTATCAATAGCTGATAAAAAGTTTCAGAAAATGTATCAATTGCAATGACTATTGTAACTGTTACTCAGTACATAAATTTCATTCCATTTCAGGAAGAGATTCTCCAGGGTATTTGCAGTTTCTTGCAATCTTCTCAAGAATACATCTTACATAATAGTTACAAGAATTATGAACAGATAACACCTGTTTCACCTAGTGACATATGTGTTTCTGTAAGTCATCTTTACTTTTTATGCTTATAACAACATTGTTGTGAATTTTCCTGCTCAAAGAAGTTGTTACTAGTATAGAGTACGCTAGATAGAGTATTTCATTCCTTTAATATTTTTTCTAAACAAAATGGATATTTTATTATAAAAAATATGTAAATATGTATAAATACAAAAAATATGTAAATATGTATAAATACAAAAAATGTGTAAATATGTATAAATAAACAGCAGAAACATGAAAATCTAGATTTTTTAAATCTGGAAACCCCCCAAATCCAGAATGCTTCTAGAAGAAAGTCTGCTTTAATTTTAGTAGTCTTTTTACTGATAGATGGTAACACCAAAATGCTAACTGAAATAAAAACAAAAGTTGTTGTTTCTCTTTTATGAATTTGATGTATCAAATAATATTTGGCTTAGGACATAAAAATTTATATATGAGCGTAAAATTTTGGAAGTTCAAGATTAGAGAAAAAATAATTTCTTATAAAAACATTCTGGAACAGTAAATGTTAGTTTAAACATTTAAATTAAATGCATATTAATATAATGTTTTCTAAATTCAGGTTTATTTTATAATTAAATCATTTTATATGTTGTTTATTTATATATGTATATAATGTAATGTTAAGTATGTGTAATCTAATGTGAAGTGTATATAATGTAATGTTAAGTATATGTAACGTAACTCATATAATGCACATAAAATAATGTATAGTGCTGGTACATGCATTTTTGTTATGATTAGGTCATACAGGGTTCACACAGACTCCTTAGACTCCTTGGAAACTCCTTAGAAATGAAAACATTCCCAAGTAGTACTTAGAACTACTTAGATAAACAAACCACTACTTAGAAACTCCTTATATTCTATTGCGGCTTCGGACGCAAGCAATATTGCTGCCGAGGGGGAAAAAAATTGTGATTGAAAAACGCACGGTAAATCCTTTATACACGTCATTCATCTGAAGCACAACATTGATTGGGTAGGGTAATCTTAATAGCAGGGCTCCCATTAGGTTCGTTTTTCAATTATTAGGTTCGTAAAGTCCGTTTTTCGACACTGTTGTCCGACCTTTATTTTAAATTTTATCGATGTTTGACATTTAGCCAAGAATCTCGGAAAAATCGCGTTTTTCGCAAATATGTTAAAAAAAAATACCGTCAAATTTCGTCAATCGGCCGAGGAAAAAATTGGTAAATTTTGTCAAAGGATCGTGAAAAAACGCGAATTTCTCCAACAGATCGCGGGAAAACTCGGATTTCTTAAAAAGACGCGAATTTCTTAAAAGACAGCGAAAAAACGTGAATTTACTCAAAGGATCACGAAAAAACGCGAATTTCGTTAAAAGACCGAGAAAAAAAGCAGATTTCCTCAAAAGATCGCATAAAACGCGAATTTCCTCAAAAAATCTCGAAAAAACATGCGAATTTTTTCAAAGGATCGCGAAAAACACACGGTTTCCATCAAAATATCGCAAAAAACCGTTAGTTCCGTCAAACGATCGAAAAATGCAAATTCCATTAGAAGATCGCGAATTTCCCCAGAAGATCGCAAAAAAAACGCAAATTTCTTTAAAGGATCGCGAAAATACGCAGATTTCGTCAAAGGATCGCAAAAAACACGCAAATTTCGTCAAAGGATCGCGAAGTACACACAGTTTCCATCAAAAAATCGTGAAAAAAAATCAGATTCGTTAAACAATCGAAATAAAACGCGAATTCCATTAAAAGATCGCGAAAAAAGGGAATTTTCCCAGTGATATACATAAGGGTTTGGGGTTTGACTAATCTCGATTTATATGACCTAGGGGTGATTCTAGTTCGAATTTTCCGAAAATGTAAGTCATTAATTTCCAAAACTTTTTAAAAATCGGTCACCAATCCAGAAATTCGGACATATTGTCACCGAAAAAAATTAATTTTGTCAATCATTTGCAGAAAAATCGGCAATTTCTTCAAAGGATCGCGGGAAAACGCAAATTTCGTCAAAGAATCGCGAAAAAATGCAAATTTCGTCGAAGAATCGCGAAAAATCCCACAAATTTCGTGAAAAGATCGCAAAAAAACGACAAATTTGGTCAACAGATCGCGGAAAATCAACAAATTTCGTCAAAAGATCGCGAAAAAAACGTCAAATTCGTTAAACAATCGAAATAAAACGCGAATTCCATTAAAAGATCACGAAAAAAAAAACTCTAATTTCTCCCACAAGATCATGAAAGGAACTCGAATTTCCCCCTAAAGATCGCGAAAAAAAAAAACGCGAATTTCATCATAAGATTGCGAAAAAATGTGAATTCGTCGAAATTTCATCTTCAAAGAAAGGGATTACCGCTGTTCTAAAATAGTAAATTAAAAACTTGTTATATTATTTCCTCTATGTTCCATTTAGCATTTTTTTTTTTGCCTTTTAAAATTTTCTTTAAGATGTATCATGTATGTGATATACATAAGTGTTTGGGGTTTGACTAATCTCTATTTATATGACCTAGGGGTGATTCTAGTCCGAATTTTCCGAAAATGTAAGCAGTCATTTCGGAAAATTTTAAAAATTGGTCACCAATCCGAAAATTTGGACATATGGTCGCCGAAAAATATTTTGTCAATTGTTTGCAGAAAAATCGCCAATTTCGTCAAAAAATCGTGAAAAATCCCGCAACTTTCATATAAAGATCGCAAAAAATCCCGCAAATTTCGTCAAAAGATCGCGAAAAAATCCCGCAAATTTCGTCAAAAGATCGCGAAAAAACCCCACAAATTTCGTCAAAAGATCACGAAAAAACCCCACAAATTTCGTCAAAAGATCACGAAAAAACCCCACAAATTTCGTCAAAAGATCACGAAAAAACCCCTCAAATTTCGTCAAAAGATCGCGAAAAACCCCTCAAATTTCTTCAAAAGATCGCAAAAACCCCCACAAATTTCATCAAAAGATCGCCAAAAAACAGCAAATTTCGTCAAAAATCACGAAAAAACCACAAATTTCATCAAAAAATCGCGAAAAAACCACAAATTTCATCAAAAAATCACAAAAAAACCACAAATTTCATCAAAAAATCGCAAAAAACCCACAAATTTCGTCAAAAGATCGCGAAAAAACCACATTTCTTCAAAAGATCGCAGAAAAAACCACAAATTTCGTCAACAAATCGCAGAAAATCAACAAATTTCGTCAAAAGAGCACGTAAAACCCCCACAAATTTCGTCCAGAGATCGCGAAAAACCCCACAAATTTCGTCCAGAGATCGCGAAAAACCCCACAAATTTCGTCAAAAATCGCGAAAAAAACATCAGATTCGTTAAACAATCGAAATAAAACGCAAATTCCATTAAAAGATCGCGAAAAAAACGCGAATTTCTCCCACAACATCGCGAAAGAAACTCGAATTTCCCCCAGAAGATCGCGAAAAAAAAAAAAAAACGCGAATTTCATCATAACATTGTGAAAAAAATGCGAATTCGTCAAAATTTCATCTTCAAAGAAAGCTATTACCACTGTTCTAAAATAATAAATTCAAAACTTGTTGTATTATTTCTTCTATGTTCCATTTAGCATTTTTTTTTTTTGCCTTTTAAAATTTTCTTTAAGATGTGTCATGTATGTGATATACATAATTTCCGAAAATAAAGGCATTCATTTCCGAAAATTTTAAAAAATCGGTCACCAATCCGAAAATTTAGACATATGGTCGCCGAAAAAAATGTTGTTAATCGTTTGCTGAAAAATCGCCAATTTCGTCAAAGAATCGTGAAAAATCCCGCAAATTTCATCAAAAGATTGCGAAAAACCCCATAAATTTCGTCAAAAGATAGCGAAAAATCCCGCAAATTTCGTCAAAAGATCGCGAAAAAAACCCACAAATTTCGTCAAATGATCGCGAAAACCTCCCTCAAATTTCGTCAAAAGATCGCAAAAATCCCCACAAATTTCGTCAAAAGATCGCAAAAACCCAAAAATTTCACCAAAAGATCGCGTAAAAACAGCAAATTTCGTCAAAAAATCATGAAAAAAACCACAAATTTCGTCAAAAGATGGCAAAAAATCACAAATTTCGTCAAAAAATTGCGAAAAAACCACAAATTTCGTCAAAAGATCGCGAAAAAACACACATTTCGTCAAAAGATCGCGAAAAACGCGAATTTAGTCAAAGAGCCACGGAGAAAACGCATAGCTAGTGTCGAGAGTGGATATTCCCTTTTTCTCCCCACCCCTCTCTGGTGTAACTTTTCAGAAGATTTGCGGTGAATTTCAGAAATTTTTTTAAAACTCAGAATCGCCTCTGTAACATGACCATGATTGGTCACCGCATAAAAAAGTAGATTGTCAATTTTGTATTTAAACTTATGAAATCAATAAGCAATATATTGTGAATACTGTGCAATTTCAGCACTAACAAACTTAGATTCTAATAGAGTAAAATTTGTTTTTGAAATGTTTTTCTCTCCAAATTGGGCATTAAAATTGAAGTGTGCATACCATATAACGATGCAGCACATAACAGGGGTGATTGTATTCCGGGTGTACCCCGGATTTCCGGGTTTTTCGATCGATCCTTCCGGGTTTATGAGATCGATATGTTTAGTGGAAAAGCGCTTTTCGTCAAAGGATTGGTGGAAAAACGGAAATATCGTCAAATGATCGCAGGAAAAACGCGATTTTCGTCAAAGGAAGGATGGAAAAAGGGAGATATCGCCATGATCGCAGAAAAACGCAAATTTTGTTAAAGGATCACGGGAAAAAACATGAATTTATTTAAAGAATCGTGAAAAGAACGCAAATTTTGCGGAAAATACGCAAATTTCGTGAAAGGATCGTAAAAAAAAAAAAAACACATAATTAGAACCAGGAGTGATCCCCCCCCCCCCCCTTCTGCTGTAACCTTTCATACAAGTTGCTGTAAATTTCAGATACCTTTTTTTTTTTTTTTTTAAAAAAACTCGGAATCACCTCTTCCTGGTATTGTGTCATCCATCTCAATCTCAGTACAAAAATTTTATATGCGTAATGTGTAATACCCAGGAAGAAAGCAGGAAAAAGGAATTTACCTTGTGTAAAAGCAAAGCTTAAAAAAAAAAAAAAAAAAAAAAAACCTTTTTTTTTTCTTTTCTTTTACTTAGCCACTTTGAAGTAAAATTGGATTGGTGTTGACATTTTTTCACTGCTTTCAAATATCTAGGTGTCATATATATGACTTGCATTAAATCTACTAATAAGATATACTACTCTTAACAGTTAATTTGTGCTTGTTTCATGGGTACTTGGAATAAATTTATTTACTGATTATAGAATTGGAACTTTGCATATTTAGCAAAATTGCACTTTCCATTTGATGAAGTCATTTAGCCAGGGGTGATTCTGTTCTGAAAAATTAAGGCAGTCATTTCCGAAAATTAAAAAAATAAAATCGGTCGTAAATCCAAAAATTTGGACAGAAAATATATCGCGAATTTTGATAAATGATCGCTGAAAAAGATCAATTTCGTCAATCGCGCGAAAAAAATCGGCAATTTCGTCAAAGGATTGCGGGAAAACGCGAATTTCGTCAGAGAATCGCGAAAATAACGCGAATTTCGTCCAGGGATCACGAAAAGAAGCAAGCTAATTTCGTCAAAGACTCGCGGAAAAAACGCAAATTTCGTAAAGGATCGTGAAAAAACTTCAATTTTTGACAAAAGATCGCAAAAAACGACAAATTTCGCCAGAAGATCGCAAAACAACGACAAATTTCGTCAGAAGATCGCAAAACAACGACAAATTTCGTCAGAAGATCGCGAAAAAACGACAAATTTCGTCAGAAGATCGCGAAAAAACGGCAAATTTCGTCAGAAGATCGCGAAAAAAAGACAAATTTCGTCAAAAGATCGCGAAAAAACGGCAAATTTCGTCAAAGGGGCACGAAAAAACACGTAGTTAGTGCCGTAGTGGATTCCCTTCCCTCTCCCCCTCTGTTGTGACCTTTCAGAAAGTTTGCTGTGGATTTCAGATTTTTTCTTTTTTGCACAGAATCAACCCCTACATTTAGCTTTCAGTGAAATTAATGTAAGTTTACCAAATTGTTTTTCTGCAAATGTATATTTCAAAAAACAATAGCAGAAATATGTCATTTGATTGTCATGCTGTTGCTATGTAAATTAATATTGGTATATTTTGCATTGATAATTTTCAGGGTTTTTCACTTTGTATCAGTTAATTTTCAGGGTTTTTCACTCTGAGTCACAATCACCCCTGACATAAAAACATCGACAAAAAAAAGAAAGAAGACAAATCCTTAAAATTTTTTAGAGTCCTTGGATTTTTTGGGTACTCCTTGGATTTTTTCTTCCCAACTCTGTATGAACCCTGGTTATAGTTTTAGCAAAAAATTGGTGCTGATTAAATTAAGCAGTCGTTATGAATTTTATTTTGAATAAATCACACAAATTTTTTAACTGATTCTTTTCACAAATATTTACTTGCTATTCATTTATTAATGGTTAGATACAGATTTAGCTAGCTGGAATCCTTTCCATTTTCCCCTCTGTTTGAACATCATCCTTAAAACATGCATACCATCCAATCTGTATGCACTATTTATTTATTTATTCAATTAGCTTTTCACAGGGCTCCTAAATAGTCCCCTTTTATGCATTTTGGTCCCTTCTCTATGACTGGAAAGAAATTTACTAGTGTGGAAAAATCGCAACAAAACTCAAAAAGCTCTAAGCATCACTAAAAGTTCAAATAACACAGAGGACAAAGTTTGGTATAATGGGCTAAAACATTGTAACTGGAAATCTTTCATGGATGTGAAAAAATGTTAAAACATGCGTTGAAAATCTCATTAAAAATCACTAAAAATTCACAATTTACAGAAAACAAAATTTTGCTATATTAAGCCTGAAGTTTTAAACAAAATGTCAAAAAAATCACCATAAAATGTAAAAGTTTTTTAATTTCATAAAAAATGTTGTGAAAAAATCAAAAAATGCTATATGAATACTAAATAAATTTTATTGAAAAGAGGACAAAATTTAATAAGTTGGGTGAAAAGATTGCAACTGCAATCCTTTTACAAATGTCAAAAAATCTCATACAAAAATTGAAAAATCAAAAATTCAAAAATTGCTGTATGAATTCCGAATAAGCAATAAGCTTTGTTGGCTAAATTGGGCTAAAAAATTGAAACTTAATTCCATTTAATGTGGAAAAGTCACTGCATAAAAATCGCTAGAAATTCAGAAAATCACAGAAGACAAAATGTACTACAGTACAGGACCTATTATCCGGAATCCTCGGGACCGAAGGCTTTCCGGATTTTGGAATTTTCCGGATTTCGGATCCTTCCTAATTCCGTCAAAAAATTCACGGCAAAAACGCAAATTTCATCAAAAAATCGCGAAAAAAAAACAAATTTCTTCAAAGAATCGAAAAAGCTACCCCGCAATTTCGTCGAAAGATCACCAAAAAAAATGCTAATTTCGTCAGAAGATCGCGAAATAACGAAATTTCGTAAAAGGATCGCGAAAAAAACAAGCAAATTTAGTAAAAGAATCACGGAAAAAAGCGCAAATTTCGTCAAAGTCTCGCGAAAAAACAAATTTTTTCCATGATTGCAAAAGTAAAAGAATCACGGAAAAAAGCGCAAATTTCGTCAAAGTCTCACGAAAAAACAAATTTTTTCCATGATTGCAAAAAAAACGCACAAGATAGCGGGAAAAAAAATTTCTTCAAAGGATTGCAAAAGAACCCTTAATTTCGTCAAAAGATCTCGTAAAAACGCGAATTTCGTTAAAATATCACAAAAAACTCATATTTAGGGCTGATAGGGCCCCCTCCCTCTTCTGTAAACCTTCAAAAAATTTGCTGTGAATTTCAGAATTTTTTTTTTTTTTTTGCTCAGAATCACCCCTGATTCTTGTAACACAATTGTGTAGCCATAATATTTTGTCGAAGTGAGAGGGAGGGTGCGAAATATCTGACGATTTTTTTAAGAATCGTAATATAAATTAATTTTAAACTAAAATTTGACAGAAAAAGGATTTTTTCTAATTTCTGGGGGGGGGGGGGGGGGTGTGTGTTCCCCATCACTGATGTAACATATTTTAGTGCTTACACATTGCAACACAATACACCAAAAAAAAATTAGGAATCTGTAAAATTTTCGAAAAATTTCAGAAATTGCAAAATTTTAGTAAAAATGTACATATTTAGAAAATTTTCAAAATTATTTTTTCCAGATTTCGGGTCCTTCCGGATTTCGGAATTCCGGATAATGGGTCCTGTACTGTATAGTAGGCTAAAACATTGTATCTGGAATTTTTTCAAAAATAAGGAAAAAATCATCGCAGGATGCAATTTTTTTTTGAAATGTATTTATTTAATTTTTTTTTTTTTTTCGCTAACAATTTAAACTAGAAGCGCAATCACAAAAAAAATTTACTACATTAAGGCTGAAAGTTTGAAACCAAATTCCTTTTACAAATGTCAAAAAAAATCACTGCAAAATGCTAAAAAAAACACTGAAATCCACATAAAATTAAAAAATCACTGTACAAATTCCAAATAAACTTTATTGAAAAGAGGACAAAGTTTACTACTTTATGTTTGTAGCATACCCGACAAGGCTGCTACGTAGAAGTTGTCATAATTCCGTATTTTTTTTTTTTTTAAAGTTAAATTTACTTTATTTGAATTAAGTAAGCAAGGAGAATGGTAGAGTCACTTAACAAATTTAGTCTGTATCATGTGATTAACAAAGATCAATCATTAACTCAATCTTCACTGAAAATAACAAACAGATTACTAAATGTCGAAGTCCCACTTGCATGCACCACTGGCAATTCAAGTCATTACCGATTTCCAAGCTTACATACTGCTTTAGCTGCAGTGCAAAACTTACTCGAAAATTTTTAATATAATCTAAATTCTACTAAATTTAGCCACCCGTGGTTGTCGAGGAACTTTATTTTTCAAACTATAATTTTAAGTATCGTACCCAGTTTGCGAATTTTCACTCAGTAAGATTTGATTCTGCCTAACATGTGTCAAAATCACAACTTTTGTTCTTCAACACAGGCCTTGATTACTGAAGAAGAGGCAGAACTCAACCAAAATCCATTTATACAGACTTATGCTTCACTTTTTATATTCTGCAGATTGACTGATGAAGCCTACTTTGCATAAACTTGCAGCGAAAAACAGAAACTGTAGACTCCGAGAGCTCCAAACACTCTTAGTAAAGTTAGAGTAAAATAAAGTATAGATGCGCACGCAGGTTAAATGTTAACAGCATGTTCACATTAAAAAAAAACTAAAGAGTCTCTTTATAAGAGAAAGTTGCAAGTCCACTACAGGTTGACCTGAATCCGATTTGGCAAGTTTTTGAAAATCTGCCTCTGCATGTGATACAAATTTTGTAGTTACTCTATCTCGAAAACATGAGATTTCATCAAATGCCATTTAATTCAGGGTTCATACTCATCAGGGGATTATGGGATTCAGGGGATAAATTTTGGGTTGTAAAAATCAGGGGAATCTCAGGAGATTTTGCAAAAAATTCCCAAAACCTGCAAAACGACTGGCTACTTTGGGAAATTGAGGGCAATTGCTTCTATTCTCGTGCTTTGATATCACATCTGTTGACATCCAGACACACATTCTAACATTGTGAAGTTTGGGAACAGTTCAAGAAGAACTTAAGAAAAATCAAGGACATTTTAAAATTGATATTGGCACTAGTAGCCTTCATATTATTCATTCATAATGCTTTTCAAAGAGGTAATAAAATCATAAAGTGGAAATTTAATTAAATTCTTGCAGCAAACTACCAAGTTTTTAAGGACAGACTCACAAGGCATACAGACTTCATCTCTCTTTTACACAAATTGATGTTTTTCCTTTAAAGTTCTGTTTATATTGTTTATATAAGGGATGTATAAACTTCATTTTTGAGATTACTTTATTTTATATTGTGGAGGTGGGAGTGTCATGTCGTTAATAGTTGACATGGAAAAATTGTACATTCTGAAAAATACATCAGGGGATTTTTTTCATGGAAAATGAGTATGAACCCTGTAATTAGACCTAGCGCATGCATATGCTAATTAGGTTTTGGCATATATGCCCCAACAGGTGGTGCTGCTATGCTACATTTTTCTCAATTTACATGATAACTATATGTCTGCATCTCTTGGTAAAATTTCATCAAATTGATGATGATTAAACTTGGTGTATTTAGCCCAACAGGTAGTGCTACTGGGACACATTTTTAACAATTTCTGTGATAGTCAAATCATGGCGTGTTTGGGATGGACTTCCACCAAATTTAATATGTAAGATGATTGTGAATAACTGTTGATTCAATATTGATTTTGATCATTCTCCAGGGTGTGTTGCCATACTATGCTTTTTCCAATAAATATTTTAGCTTATCTCAGCTTCTATTGTGTAGAAAGGAACTAAATTTTATGTTTGAGATTAATAATTAACGATGTATATGTTTATCTAATTTTAATACTCAACAGGAGGCGCTGTTATGCTGTGCTTTTTTTATTCCCTGATTACTGTTACTCCATGTTAAATTCGAAGAAATACACTGTACTTTATAATTGCTAGTGTAACTCTATTAACAACTGATTGATTTAATATTTTCTTAGATGCAGTAATTTTTAGTGTTTATGTTTTATTGACATGGTCCCTTTTTAGTCTCTTTTTTTAATATAAATGGTCTCCCAAAGTCCCCTTTTTAAATGAAAATGGTCCCCTCTCCCCCTTTTGGGATACTAAAATGTGTTTGAAGCACTGTAAATATAATAGTAGTACAGTGAAACTTTGATAATTCGAACTTGTTTAACTCAAAATTCCGGATAATTCAAATTTGTTGCTCAGTCCCTAGAACTCTGTATTAAAACAATGTAAAAAAAAAAAAAAAAAAAATCATGCATACAGTTGGACTTTTATTTAACGAACCTCTATTTTTCAAACTTTTCCTTGGAACCAAGAACATTTTGCGAATTTCTTTATAAAATAACCTCCAAATAGCAAAGTGCATTCTCTATTTAACGAACTTTTTCTTGTGATCTAACTTTTTTTTCTCCCCATTTCTCAAAATATTTCTGGACATTTCAAACTTATTCTTACTTTAAACACATTTTATGATGCTCAGTGGCCTTGAACTAGTTTTACCAGGCGTTTTCTTTGTCAGCAGTGAAAATTCGGTAAGTACGGAGGACGAAGATGATAATCCCTTAGAGTAACTTAAAAAATGTGGATACAGATGAGAAAAAAAGAAGAAATTAACCATGATGTGCTGATTGATGATTGTATTTCACTTAATTCTGAAATTGAGACCTCGGAAACACTATCCGAATTGGATATTTTCGACAGTGTGAAAAATAAAAACAATACAGCAATGAATTGCGATGAAGACGAATAGGATGATGATGGAAATGATCATTATGCAGGAATTTACAAAACTTCATATGATGAAATACTAAAATCATTTTAAACAATCCGACGCAGATTATAGTAAGAAAATATGCATGAAGGGGTTTTTGGTGCTTTGCAAAGATGCGAGACGTATTATGAGAGAAAGCACTTTTTAAAATAAAAAACTCAGGCAAAATTAACAAAGTTTTTCAGAAATTAAATTTAAGGACGCATATGTTAATGTATGGTAAAAATTATTTGTTATAATAATAATAAATACGACAATGTCATTAAAATTCATTAATTTTAATGTATAACTATTTACTTTAAACAGAAAATACAGTGTATTCCCGGGCAATGTTTTGTTTTCCTTGCAGATTTCAAAGATTTAAACACATGGAAAAAATGAATTGAGGATGGATATTAATGGGTAAAATAAATAAAACAAATCGCTATAATTTATTTTAAAAAATGAGATTAGTTACTTTTAGTAAAAATATTTAGTGTTTATGAATTTAAAATCTGTTTTATGTAGTTTAAAGTATTTTAAAAGGTGAATCTCTATGTAACGAATTTTCCATATAACGAGCTTTTTTCCGGGATTCAGCGACTTCGTTAAATAGAGGTTCGACTGTATTTTGAATTTTTCGTATGATTACCCATAAAATTTTGTGGTAAAAATTGTTCTTGAGACTTTTTAAGGTGCAAAATATTTTAATGGATTTTCTAAGGAAAAGAAAGGTGATCATTTGGAATGTCACTATGTAGGGATTTTCAAGGCATTTTCAAACCCAAGCAAAATTCCAAGATTTCACCACATCCATTTGGCAGGAGAATCTATTTCACTGCGGGCTGAAGGGATTGAAGCTTAGGGGCTGCAGTGGGAGATTCTGACCCTTCCTCCCTTTTTTTCACCAGAAATGCAGCTAGATTTCTTTCATTTTTAAAGTCACGTACGTTAATGATTTACTGTGGTTGTAAGTTTTTGTAAAATCTGATCCATCAACCTTGTATGAGGATTGAGACAACGTGAGCCAAAATGTAGCTGTATATGACGAGGCAATTGATATGGATATTATTGCTCAACTGGCATAGAACAACCAATCTGAAAACGGACTATCTGGAGATGAAGAGAACAAGGAAATACAAGAGAAGCCCCTACCTAGTTCGTCAGAAGCTATGGGGCATATACATGAACTTCAATGCTTTTTTTGAAGGTCTGGCTAATGTAGACGATTCTATTTTTGTATCAATTGATAGGTTGGAATACTATGCTATGACTCAAAGATTGCATTCAATGAAGGAATCAAAATTGTCAGAGTCTTTGCTTAAAAATGATGAATAATTAAGCTAATAAAAAAAACTTCATGTAGTGAAAAAATATTTAGCAGTATTTTTAGATAAAGGTTATGTGTTAAATCTTTCATCGTTGAGTTAATCTTTTTTATTTATCTTTTCTTTTTGAGAGAAAATATATAATTCAAATTTTTGGTCCCTTGAACTTTGAATTAAAAAGTTTAACTGTATATGTAGTGATTCTATTGTGTGTAGTAACTGGTGATATCGTCTTTGTTCAACCTATTGCTTCTAAATTCCTGTCTTTATATATGTTTATTGCAGTCAGACTTTGTTGCTGTTTATTAACCTAACTCTTCATTTTTTACCTTAGAATGTTTTAAAACTTACAGCAAATTGTTTTAATTTAGGTGGTCTTAGTGAACTGGGGTAAAGGAGCTCAAAATCCTGTGGAATTCGTGCATTTCTACACAAAAAATAATACTTATGTGAGAAGATGCTCAGAGCAACGTGAAGTATCTGTGATGCCACCTAAATCTTATGAAGAAATGCAGGTTCATGTACTTAGTCGGCGTTCAGATGATTTTGCTCTGGATGTGATCCGATTGTGTTATGATATGTACTGGCAAAATTCAAGTGCCAAATGCAATGGTCATGCGTGATATTGCATGTTTCAGTTTTTTTTCTCATTTAATATTAACATTTCAAGAATCATAAAAATCATACCTATATCCATCCCATCGTATGTAGATGATATTTACCTGTATACTTTGTGATTTTTGAAGCAAATAAGAAGATATAGTGGCTTAATGTTTCAAAAAACGTAAAAGCATATACATATATCTTTATTATTTTTTATTTAAAGAGGATGTGGGAAGATATATCTGCATAGCATTTAAAAACAATCATAAAAACTTATCTATAGCAGCGTTCGAAATCCTTGCTGGTCCGAGACCACCAAAAATTCAATCGGACCACTAATTTGAAAAATTTAGTGGTCTGCAGGACCAGTAACTGTTTTTCCTCTTTCACAGGTAAACTTAAATTTTCCCATCCCTGAGAAAACTGCAATAAAACACAAATCACACAATTTTATTTTATTTAAAAAAGTTGCATTAAACCTTAGTCAGTTGAAATAAATAATTGGAAATAAAATATCTAATTAAAAATTTTATAGTTTTTCTTTATGTACTGTTTATTTAATTTTTAGTAAATTATAATTTTACATTTTATCATACTGAAAAATTTGGATAACTGCAAAGGAAGTTTGGTTTATATTCTAGGAAGGGGGGGAGGTCACTCAAAGGATTAAAGGGACTTAATAAAATTTTATGTAGCAGGCCAGTGATAATGACTGCAGACCAGTAAATTCTCATGCTTACTGGTCCTTGGGACCAGTGACTTTTTTTATGAATTCTTACCGCTGTGTAGTATAGTTTTTTTTTTTTTTTTTTTTTTTTTCAAAAAAGAAAATGGGGAAATATATATTTGCTTAACCCCTTCGGGACGGGAGCCTTTTACGAAATTTTTAATCTTTTGTCACCGTTTTTTAAAAACAGAAATTTGTGTCTTCTTGAATCGAGAAAATGCGCTGATTAAATAAGGCAAATTTTACAGTAAAATTTTACTGGTGAGGAAAAACAAGGATTCTGAGCGCTTCATGCGGCACGTATACGTGCCGCTCGTCCCCAATGGGTTAATATTTCAAAAACTGTCAAGAGTCTTTATGATTTATGAAGGTAGTGTGACAAAATACATCTTACTTAATTCTTCAAAAATCACAAAAGCATACATATGCATTTTTTTAAAAAAGGGAAATGAGAAAATATGTATCAACATTAAAGAAATCTTAAAAGCATTATATGTATCTTCCTTAATTTAATTTTCTTCTCTTTCTTTTCTTTAGGAAATGCAAGGAGGAGGGAATACTCTTTTTGTGGAGTAACTTCTTTCTCATGTGTTCATAGTTATTATGTTCTTTGTAGTACATCTTAACTATACAATTTAAAAAATTCTGGCTGTTAGTTTATTAAACTAAAAAAAAAAAAAAAAAATCTAGAGGTATTCAAGATAAATTTTAAGTTTTTCTACTTTTAATATTTTAATGTATTGTTACTCAAACTTTTCTTCTTTCTAAAATTCTAACCTTTCTCTCATTTAAAAGATAAGTATGTTAAAATAAAATATTTGTCTTTAGTACAAGATGGTCCAGAATTTTATCCAGGTAGATTTTTTCTTATAACTTTTGAGCCAATACCTTTATATTTACAAAATGCATTACAAATTACTTTATATTTACTTATATTCCATCAAAATGCGTAAAATATGTGTAAATATAATGCCAATAGAATAATATTTATTTAGTTAACTAACATTTTGAAAAATTTGTGTAGTTTTTATATGAATATACTAGCAGACTTCCCCCGCTACACTGGTCGTTTTCGCCAAAAGAACCTTGAATCAAACGAAATATATTGGTGAATTTGACCTTGTATTTAAAAATAATATAGACCTTTTCCTGGAATATTCATCTGTATTGCTGAAAACAATATGGATGCCATCGCACTATTATATTTTCTGATGTGTCAGTCTGATCATTTACATTAGGATTTGTTAAAGAATGATAGAATGATATGCAATATACTAAACCATCTCTGAAAAATTATCTAATTAAAATGAAAGTTCAATCAAAATCCATACAGCAGAACTGTTTAAAAATGCTAATCTTTCATAATTAGGTTTACCTGATTATAGAATATTCCCTATAACTCTATAATGAAGCAACGTAGAACAATATGTCATATGCTATAACTTTCCCTGAAACATTATCTAACTAACTTGTAAGTCTCCTTAAAATCCATTTATTAGAACTTTTTAAAAAGGGAAATTTTTTATAATCGAGTTAGCCTGTTTATAGTACTTTCCCTCATAATTCGATAACTAAGAAATGTAGAACGATATGCAGTATACTAGAACCTTTCCTGAAAAATGATTTGACTAACATTGCATGTCTCATCAAAGTGCATTCAGCAGAAATCCATCATTAAGCGTCTGGATAAAAATTCCCATTTGCATTTTATATATATAAGGGGATAAACCTGGGCTTCTCGAGTTACAGAATATAGGTGAAACATTTTTTAAAATTGATAACTCTAATAATTTTTTTACATTTAATATATATATTTTTAGAATGCCCACTAACAATACCAAAAAGCATATTTATATGAAAAATAGCAATTATGCATTTGAATAAAATTTTGGAAGTGTATTAAAAGTGATACTTTTGTATTGGCTTCAAGCCAGAAATTAATATCCGAAGAAATCATCAAAGATCACTATTTACAGTCAGCCTCTTTGATTTTGACAATATCAGTTATTTAAATGCATAGTTCAATTACAAGTATTAAATTTGTTTTATTTATATTTTATTGTTTTATGTATTGAATGATGGATGTTTTAATTCCATTATGAATATTAGCTGGATGCTTTAATTCCATTATGAATATTAGCTGGAAACAATAACTGAGCTATTTATATTAAGTTCAAACGGATTTATCTTTTGTAATCATATGTACGCAATAGAAATTATTTTTTAAAAAATTCATGCTTGAAAATTATTTAAAGAACAATAAAAATTGAGTAAATTGTGATACAGTTTTCAAACAAATTACATTTGAAGTATATTTTGTTCCCTATTCAATGGTGTGAAAATTTAAATTGTGTGATGCTTAGAAATAAAAAAAAAATGCAGTAAACATTAAATTTAATCATCTGGTGTTGCCACCATCAAAATAATGTCTGCATTACGGCAGACATGTTTGTCCTTCATAAAATAGGTAGTAAATGATGAACATTTGTTCTGAAAATTTGAAATCCTTTCGATAGCAACTGAGGCACTGGTGATTTTGTTTGTCTTCTTTTTTACTTTCTAAATTTTTTCTTAAACTTAAATACTTGCTTTGTTGGCTTTTCCACCTTTTCGATGTGAGGGCCTGCTACAGGCTCAGTATTCAATAGTTAATTGTGATGAAACCATTAATTACATTCAGATTTGAAAACTTTATGGGAGACTATTAAAAAATTAAAAAGCTAGTTATTGCATGCTGATAAAATTATAATTAAAAGCTTCAAAATGATGCGCACAACTTTATCATTGTCATTATTAATCTCTTTTTAATTCAAGCTAACAAAAAATTTAAAAATATCCAAAAATAAAGCAAAAATCTGTTTTCTATTCAGTATTACTTATTTTATATAATTTGCAATTTTCTTTTGACACAGTTTTTGGAATTATAAAGTTATTGGTTTAAAAGTTATTAAGAAAAAAATCCTTGCTGAATTATGGACAATCTTGTAGACTTTTAATTGTACAAAAGTTATAAATGAAGGCTCTATTTTGATTTGTATTTTCAGGCATTTTTTATTCTACCTATTTTTTTCCTTCCAGAAAGTAAAAAGTCTCATCCATCATCAGCTATAAAGATGATGCATCTAATTATAAAATTTATTACTTAAGTTCATTACAGTGAAACAATGAATAAGATTTAAGAAAAATACTAAAACTCATTAAGTTTATTTTATTTTGTAATCAAATAAGTCAAAATATTATGTTTTTTACAATTTAGTTTGTGTGCATCCCGGCTAATGTAATATGGCTACTTTAAAATTAAAAAAAAAGTAATAATTCTTTAAGTACCAGGTGCAATAATAGTTTTTCAAGCATTAAAAAAAACTAATAAGTGTGTTTATACATGTGCACAAAAAAAATTCACCATTCACATGATAAATTTCAATGTTAGTATGGTTTTGTTAAGGAAGATTGAAACTGATCAACAAATAAACTGATTACACAAGCTTTATTTCCTTATTAGGAAAATAAAAATCTTGAAAAATCCTATTGTTAAATGATTTATTTAATACTTTTTTTGGTGTAATCTGTGTCTCAATTTGAGTATTTTTTGTTTGTTTGCTCTATACTTATATATAATTTTTGTTTGTAAAATAGACAATATGGAAAACTGTTGTGCTTATAATTTGGAGATAATTTGCTCCATGATTATAACTTATTATTATGATATTAACTTATTTATACCATGATTATAACATAAGAAAGACTGTTGTAAAATCAATTATCCTACAGAAAGAAAAAAGAAAAGACATACTATTTAAAAGCAATAAAATGTCTTTGTAAACATTTAAAATCTTGAAGCTTTTTTAATTGTATTTTTTAAAACAAATTATTAATGTTTATTCATTTTTTAGCAACAAATAGATTTAGACATTGTTTTTGGTTATTTCGGTAATTGATGTTGTACAAAGAATCTGCAAAAATGTAAGTAAAAGGCTTATCTTGTTTAACACTTAATCATGTAATAGTGGTAAAATATATCCATGAAAATTCACTGTTATCTTATTTTCAGTTATTTGATTAATGAAACTGTTAATATTAGCAGCTTGCTATTCATGTGATTGGTGGTTTCTGTATGGCATCGCGTATTTGTAATTTCATATTTGTAGGTAATTTCTCTTTTTCTTTGTATAAAATTACATTTGTCATTTTAATTGTTACTCAGTTTTAATCAGTTTTGTATTATGTTATATTTGATTGAATGGAAAGTATATATTGTTATTCATAATTATCATAGATCGAACTTTATTAATAAACAGATATCTTAATAAAAACTGTTATTTTATTTTTTAAGCTTTGTATAGGGAGATCATATGTATGTCTGCCAATCTATGTTAATTTGAATTGTGCAACTTATTTTTTATAGGATTTCCTATTAAAATTCTGAAAGAGTTGCATTAATTTACTGATAAAATTTTGTTTTTCATTTAAATCAGATGTTATTTTGAATTAAAAACATTATGGGCTTAAATAATTAAATATATAATTATTTCGTTTAAACTGTGATCTGTAGTGAAAAGTTTTATTAGATTTTTATGTTTATTTTATCTTAAAAATTTAGAATTTGTTAGTGTTTTTGTTATTTTAGTTTATTTTATTTCCAATGACAAAAATTATTATTTTAATATGTTTATTCTAGTTATAGATATTTGTTTATATATATATATATAAGTGCAATTAGATATATTTTTTGTTTATTTTATGCAATTTATATATGCTTTGATAAATATCAACATTGGCTTTTAAATAGCAGATTATTTGCTGACTGTTATGTTGACCTTATTTTTCTGTGCATAAGTGGAGTGGAAGAATATCTTTTAAGTAAATGAATACTTATTGTATAAGTGTGACTTTTCACTTATAGTTAGTTTGCATTTTATATTTCATGTTGTGCTTCATTAGTTTGTGGAAGAAAAATAACATACAGAGTTGCCAAGTCTCCGGCTTTTTGCGCACCACTATTATCTGAGAGAAAATCTAGCTCTTATGAATTGGCCAAATGTTCCAATTAAATAAAAGATCATTTTCTGTATGAAATTACTAATATCCAAAAAGCCGGAGACTTGGCAGCTCTGAACATAACAAATCTTAAATATCTTCCTATCTCTCTCTTTTTTTTTTCATTGTAAAATTAATACACTTTTAAACTACATAGTCCATTTATTTATTTATTTATTTATTTATTTTTTATAGTTCATAATCATAATTTTAAAAATAAAGTTCTTGACTTTCTCTCCATCGTAGTTTATTTTTACATTAGTTATAGTTAAAATTTATAGATTTCATTTTATCATTACTCAATAGTTACCTTTGCCTTTATAGTAATTTTTAAAAAAGCCCTCACGTCGAACCACTACCAGAACTTAAAAAAAAGAAGAATGCTGAGTCATCTCAAAATGCAAGGGCCACCACTTCACATGACCAACGCGTGATAGAAACTCTCGACTGCCTCCTCTATTTAAAGCAGGAAAAAGTAAAATAAAACATCTGAACATTAGGATTGTGGCTTGAGTGTCAAGATTTTTTTTTTGCTGGCACTGTATTAGTAATTAAATTTAGTAAAAGTAATGTTTTAATTATTAAGATCAGGAGGTTTGAAATATTACAAAAAATAACCAAGTTGTAAAAATTTAGGGAGGGGTTTACACTCATTTAAAAATTAACATTAAATGATAACAACTATCTCTCTACATAAGTATTTATTAGCCCTTTCAGCCCTGAATCGTATTCAGTTTTGGGGGCGAAATACTTTTACACTAATTAAATTAAAAGTATCTATTCAAACCACAGAAGTTAAGATTTATTGAAATTTAACCAATATGTTATTTACTAAAACCTAACGAATGTAGTTATTTTTCATATGTCAATTATTCTAAAGAATTTTTGCAGATGTTTGGAGAATGTTGAATTACTACAGGATTGAACAGACATAAAAACCTTCTAGTATTTTTTATGTTTTATAACTAATTATTAGTTTGGAAAAGTTGTCCCTAGTTTCAATTTAGAGTGTGAAACATATGTTTAAAATAAAAGAAACATCAAAAGTTTAACGATAATTAAAGAAACCGCTATCATTATATGTTGAAACATGATAATATGTAACAATAAATGTATATTATCGCTATTAGATGCTGATAATAGCAGAAGTAATTGTTAAGTAAAATAATTCTCAATGAAAGACATGTCCTATTAATAGGACGTCAAGGCTGAACAGATTAAAAACTTTTTATGAAGTAAAAGTTGCCTATTTACATAGGCTCATGGCCATTTTCCTCATTTTGAAAAGTTTATTCCTGTTCGAACCACAGTTATACAATAATTTTATTCATTAAAAATATAAAGATCCAATTTTTTATGCAATTATTTTTAAATATTTAATTAATTTTATTAAATATCATTTATTTTACTTTTTTATGAAATTAATATCTTTCATGAAATATTGCAAAAATTTAATTTAAAAATTAATTTTAAGGCTACAAAAATCCAAAGAGCAGTAATAATGAACTAGAAATTAATTGGTGATTTATTGCATTTGCAGATAAATTCAAAAATCTTGTTTATTTTAAATTGCATCTTTTTTATTTTGAATCTTAATAATTGCTAAATTGGAAGCTTTTATGTATCAAAGAATGAAAGTTATTAAATTACAGTAAACTCTGTCTAAGGTGAAATCGATTGGGACCGAGAAATTTTTTCGTAGTAGACAACGTTCCGCCTTAGACAAATTTTACCCTATGTCTATGGATTCGCAGGGACTTGAAAATCTTTCCAAGTTAGACAGATTTCTGTCTTACAGAGAGTTTATATTGATGGTATTGATTCAAAAATGCTTTTTTGAATGAGATGCAGAAGGCTGATTTAATAACAGTATTATAATGGCTTTCAAATTGTTTCTTTTTTTTTTTTTTTTTTGCTTATTTTGATAAAATACCTTAGCTGAAATTGCTCTATTACATTATCATTAATGAAATTCTCATCATTAATTCCTTTGTTTTCATCTATGGATGCTTGCTGCGGGAGGAAAAAAGTTTGCAAAATTGCTTTATATTTTAGCATTTCCTCAAATCATTTTTTGCTATAAGGTTAAGTTCAAAAATTAGACAATTTTAAATGGCAATATTATTTCTCTTTTACCCTTATTTTTAAGTGGTCTGATATAGTTTTATGAGGTCATTTTACTTTTTTAAAAAAGGTATTTAAGCTATATTAATATACATTTTTTTAATGTACCTCATTAAACAATTACATTATTGGGTTATTTGCTAAATAAAAATAGGTCAAATACACGAATAAATATTATAAATGTTCAAAGTGGAGTGTACTTAAGATTATCCATTTGTTGTATTTGAAAGAAAAATTAGTTATTTGTTTTTCAGTATTTGTAATAAATTCAGTATTTATGGTCTTTCATTTCTATAACATGTGTTGTTGGAATATATATGCATACAGTCAAACCTCAATTTATTTATTGCAAAGGGTTCTTGAAAATCTCTGTTAAATTGAGATTTCTTTAAAAATGGAATAGATAAATTAAAACAAAATAAAAGTTTGTTATTAATTTTTATAAAATGTGCCTATGTCAACTGTTTAATTATGCATGTTTTTCTTTTGGTCCATTAAAAGCACTTTTAAAAATTATTGATGATTTGCTTTGCTGTTTCCTTAAATTTAACTGATGGCATAGATTATTTGGTTATCTCAAAATCAATATATAAAAGTTCATCCATATCAAATGCCATAAAAAAAATAATAATAATAAAATATATTTGCTACGTCTAATCCTGTATTTCCTTCCTTTAAAGTAACTTTCTAGATTTATTCTACCCTGTATGAGAATCAGAATCTAAGTCAGATGAATTTTTCTTTTTTCTGTCAAAATTCTTGAATAATTTGTATTTTCCAAAAATCTAAAAGTCATAGTTTATGTAATCTCGCTAAAAAAAAAAAAAAAAAAAAAAAAAAGCCATAATAAACTTATGTTTAAAATCCCTGCGAATCAAACTCTTCATCATCACACATCAGTTAATAGGTAAACCACAGAGAGAAAACCTGGCAATCCTTGTAACTGAAAGAAAGCATTTAAAATAGTTGAAAGTCATCAAAATTATTGTTAAATATTGGAAAAGTATCGATAAAACAAGGTTCATTAAACATAGAAATTAATACATGTAAATCTGAATCATTAAAATTTATCATTAAATCTGTTATCATAAAATTGGGATTATACTGTATATTCTTTTTTTTTTTTTACATTTATTTCTTAGTTCTTACCTTACCAGTTATTATTTTGCATTTTTCACTCTCTCATTTAATACTTTTTTATTATTTTAACACATGTTATTTCATTTAATTATATGTATATATTGTTGTTTTTGTTATTTAAGTTTTTAATTATTTTTATTGATAAAACTGCACAAATACTTTGGTGTGTTTATTATTTTTGAAACATTTATTTAGAATTATGATATATTGAAAAAATGTGTGTTTTGAAATATACTCAATTTCTTTATGACAATTGTGTGAATTTTTAGTGCAATTTTATATTTTTAGGTGAATTATCAGTATTGAGTGAACAAAAAATTATAAGATGCAAAGTATTTGAAAATATATTTTGTTAATTAATAATTATGCTTTTTTTAAAATTATATTTCCAGAATTGTAATTTCACAGAAAGATTTATAGTGCTGTGCCAGAATTAGATATTTTAGTTGATTAAAGGAATATTTGTTTGAAAATACCTGGTGAATTATTGTTGTTAAATTTCACTAACAATCAGTCACTGTTCTTAATACAGTAATGCAAATACCTTGAAAATATCTTAATGGATATTTGTATTTTATGGATATTGAAAGTATTTTTATGGATATTTGTGTAGAAAGTATTTTTATGGATATTTGCATAGAAAGTATTTTTATGGATATTTGTATAGTAAGTATTTTTATGGATATTTGTATGGAAAATATTTTTGTGGATATTTGTATTTAATAATAAAGCATTTATTTTGAGCCAGCTTAAAATGTTATATTTTTTAATTTCATATTATTCAAAGGAAACTAAAAAAGATTGGAACAAAATTTATCACTTGTTCAAATTTGGGAAAACAAAGGCAACAGGTTAAAAAAGTTTCATAAAGCTAATGTAATCTATTGAGCTATATAACTGAATATATCTAAGGGTCAAATTAATGAAATTTTCTATACTGGAAAAAAATGTAAAATATTTATCATAACAATAAAGTAAAATAAGGTATTGTCTTTTTCACGTAAATTTATCAATTAGTCGATTCACCAAATTTTAATCAACTATCTTTTATTTACAGAGACATTACAAAACAATGTATATATATATATAAAAAAAAAAACACTGTTCAATAACAATTTTTAAAAAATAATAAAATTAATAACTACAGTACAGAACCATTTATCCAGAATGCTTGGGGTCATATGTATTCCGGATAACTGGTTTTTCCGGTTAACTGGTTGTGCATTAAAATGTCAAACTGGCAGTGTATGACACCTTTTTCTGCAAAGATTCTGAAATCAGTCTATCAGAAATATCATTCCGGATAACTGGTTTCCGGATAAATGTTTCCACACTGTATATTGAAAGTGTAAACAAATTCTCTAACATGGGACAAAAACTTCCAAGTAGAATCAAGCTAAGTGCTGAACATACTTTTACCAAATTTAAGTTTCATAGAAATATGCAATCAAGCATATTTCTATACTTTTTCAAAGAAAAATAATTTTAATAATTAAAAGAAAAGTTTAGAAATGATGCACAATTCACTAAAATAACATGACTCCATCCATTTTAAATAATTTTCTTCTACTTTTTACTAACAAAGCTTCATTATTTGTTTACTTTCCAGTTGACCTTTTAAGCTAATCAAATTCTGTTGTCAAACAATATGATTTAATGCTGAATGAATAAGAATGATGTACCATTTGTTTATATCAATGGCATCATTGCATTTCACAGGTGATGATATTGGTATATGTTTCATTTTTATTTATGAAGAAGCCAGTTTAGTTTTTATAATAAAGGATAAGAATTAACTTCTACTTCTCTGTTTTTCGCTTGCACTCAAAAAAAGAAAAAGATATTTTCCATCTGTGGAACAGAATGCTGTTAAGTATTTCCCAGATTCTGGGAATCTACCATCCAAAGGAGGGTGCAGTAACTCTTTATGCCCCAATGGTACTTTAAAGTAGGACAGTTTTCTATCCTAATTGAAACACACTCACTGAATGCATTCGCAATGGTACTTTTAGGAAACAATAGTAAATACTTCCCTTGACCATCACGAGATAGCAATTGCAGTTCCAGTTTACCGCAAATTGTTCATGAAGCTATTTTGGTGCGTGTAAGTGTCAATTTTCTACTATTTCTACTAATTTTCTATTTCTTCTACTCTCAATTTTCTACTATTTCTTCTACTTTCTTGTCTGACATGGTATCCGTAACTTTCGCTTGGAAACATTTTAATTTTCTTAAATCTTTAACTTCTTAAAAAACATCTTGTATTTTAGGGTTTCGTTCATCTGACGAAACCCTATTCGTCTCGCTCCTCTGTCTGTCTGCCCGTCACAGAGCCCGTTCCCAGAAATTATATCTGTTGGAGACTTGAAATTTTGCATACTTATAGCTGAACACCTCACATCAAACGACAAATCCTAAAATTTTGAAAAAGTCTTATAATTAACCCTCTGAGCTCCCACTTGTGTATTTTAATCTTTTTGTTCTAACTGAGCCCCTAATTAAGTTGAAGACTTAAAATTTTGCATACTTATAGCTGAACACATTATATCAAACGTCAAATCATAAGATTTTGAAAAAGTCTTATATTTAACCTTCTAGGCTCTAACTTGTGTATTTTTAGCTTTTTTTTTTTTTCTAACTGAGCCCCTATTAAGTTGAAGACTTGAAATTTTGCATACGTATAGCAGAATACTTGCGATTACACGAAAAATCATTAAATTTTCAAAAAATCTTATATTATTTACCCACCGTGCTCTAACTTGTGTATTTTAAGCAATTTTTCTAACCTCCCCCCATTGCAACTGGTGGGTACTTTTCTAACTTTTGCCGACACCACTTTGACCACTCTTTCATATTATGCACATAGCCTTACATATTTCAGTTCCACTTTTTACCACCAGGGGGTGCTTACCTATATCAGGTACTATAGACCCGATCCCTTCGACTAATATATCTACGGATAGGTTGTAAAATGGAGTTTCGTTCGGATAGAGGTTTGTGTAGAATAGAGTGCGCTCCCTGGTTGCAAAATGTGGAACTAACAGATTTCGCAAAAGGATAAAGTGTTTTGAAAGGAATATTAAACGAAACCCTCTGTGCGATCTGTGATCACACTTACCCACTTGTTCTTGTTTCAAATAGATCACTTGACAGTGTTGTGATAAAAAAATTAATTTTCAGTTTGTTTACTTTATGAAGCACTTTTCAAAGCGGTGCTTTTGAGTATCGTCGGGATTACATTGAACAAGAGTTTTACTTAGATTTTTATCATTTAAATACATATGGTACATAAAAACATATATTTACTACGTATGCATGGGGTCTAGACAGGTGGATTTTGATACAACGTAAGGGAAGATATTGCATGATTTATGCAGGGACAGCCAGACAGTGCTAAGAAATTAAGACCATCAGCCAACACATTAGCCAATTTTCAAATGTTAGCCAAAAACTGTATTGAATTTTTTTTTAATGATATTAATTTATTTTATATACAATACATAAAACTTAAATTTTACAATATTAAGTGTAAAAATTGTTATTTTAAAAATGCACCTATCATAGCAATTTCCTTTCTTTTCAGTTTTATTAGAAACATTTTAAAAAATGGCAGCATTTGTACCTATTTTAAAAACAATCGGCGTTAAAGTAATCGTTCACCAAAATTAAGTTTTTATCGCCATTTTTCAGATTTATTAGCATTTGGCGAGGTCGTGAATGGTTGTGCAGTGCCTGTATTATGTTATGACATTGGTGAATAATAAGGCAAAAAAGTTTTATTTTTTCTTTAGAAAAAATGTAGTACTTTTATTAAACAAAATGGAAAAAAATAAATACAAATTAGAAAAAAAAAAGACTAAAAATATCTTTTAGCATTTTTATAAATCCTTTTGAGCTTTCTACTACTTAAAAGTTAGGAAATTTCTTTCAGATATGCTTTCCATCAGACAACAGTGTTACAACTGTAGAATATTCTTCTGATGACAATATGCTTACTGGTATTGTACCAACAGCGTCATCATCTAGTCATATACATATACACTAGATATGTGCATGATAGATCACATTAAAATAATAAGAAACTAGTTGGATGTGCCAATCCCAAAATTTTCTTCTATCTTATACATCTTAATATTTCAAAAACTAGTTACACATGTTAATACTTCAATATTATTAGTTCATTACTATACCAACTTTGATTTTCATGTTAAATTTCTGCTTCAGTCAATTAAATGAAATTGAAACGAGGTAATCTATATCATGATATTTGTTAAAATTAATAGTTTTTCCTTATTCTGTTGTTATCAGCTGTTTGCGAATAGCCAGCTTACCAGGAAGTGAGTTTCCGACTTTACACGAGCCGCCGATGGACAATAGAACTACGAAAAATCAAGAAAAGTATACAATAATCGTTATCACAGAGTAGAGATCTGCACGGGCCGGAATTTCCAGGCCCGGCCCGGCCCGAACGAAAGCTGTCTTGGCCTGGCCCGGAGTAAAAATTGGAAGTTCGGCCCGAGCCTGGCCCGGCCCGTACAAAATCAGTGAAAACAGGCCCGACCCGACACAATTTCTACAAAAAAAAAATCCATTTTTTTCTCAACATACATTTAAGATTCTTTTAATGAATACTACATATATATTTATTTGAACATTTTACAGTATATTTTACATTACTATGATGTTCGCAAAACAGAAAACACACAATAGTAAATATTAACGATTACTTAGTGTTTTAGTCATCGTGTCTACAGACATTTCAAAATGGAAATAAGGATTCATTAAAAGATTAATGTAGTTCAGAATAAAGGATTAAAAACATGATAACTTTTGAAGCTGGCTGTATAATAGAAAGTAGATTTGTGAAAATATTTCTCTCATTTTTAAGGCTTTTTTCAAATCCAAAGGAGCTACATTTCGACACATTTATGAATTTTTTTCTTATCGGAAACGCGTAAGATTGGCAGGTATTCTAATTCAGAAGCTATGTAAATGTATTTTTTTTTTTCATAGATAAAAGCAATATATCTTTCTGAAAATACTGTCAAAGTTAGCGTTTTTAATCGAATTTCCGGAAGCGATAGCACAAGAAAGGAGAAAAACGTACAGTCACGTGACATGAATCTCTTTTATCTCTGTAAGTAATTTATCAAATATGGAAAAAGCTATTCGTTTTCAAATGCCTTCAATAGGCAGGCCTGTCAATTTTATGCCTTTATAGTTAAACATTTTGTCAGAAAATGTGTCTGAAAGCTTCGCATTGTTGAGCAGTGAATATGAGAACCAGCTTAAGTGTATATTTCCAAAGATACTGTTAAGAGAAGTTCATTATCACTAATAATACTACAAAACACAATGACTGTTCTACACATCCTGAGATCGATTAAGACCAGTTCCGTCCCGGCACGAGTCTGCTGAAAAAAAAATTAAACTCGGAATCAGACATTTTGTAACTATACGATGCCGATCTCTACGATGGACGTGTTACATTTCTGTATTGATGTTGTTAAACTCGCATCGGCTCGTGACACACATTTATACTTCTCGAAAAAATCATGTTCATTGAAAACGGCTCGTATGTTATCTGCGTCGCTTAAATTCTTATATCGGGCCGTTAGCCGCGATTAATTTTTTTGCCGGCCCGGCCCGTTGAAAAAATTGTCCTAATTCTGCCGGCCCGTTTGAAAATTCGTCTTCATTCCGCGGGCCGGGTACGGGCCAAGCCCGGGCCCGTGCAGACCTCTATCACAGAGCCCCTTTACCGCGCGATATTTCCAAATTCAAGGAGGACCTGTTGGCCAAAGCCAAAATCATGCACAAAAAATTTGGTTCAGTTGTATGCATAGCATAATTTTATACACTTTTCGATGGTACAATATTCAAAATGGTACAAAAATCACTATTACAGCTCCCCCTACCGGCGATTTTTTTCCAAATTAAGGAAGGATCTGCTTGCCATAGCCAAGAACATAAAATAAAAATTTTGTTCAATTCTATGCATACCTTCATACAATTTTTGATGGTACAATATGAAAATCACTATTACAGCAGCCCCTAGCGGCGATTTTTTTCCTAATTCTGGGAGGATCTGCTTGCCAAAGACAAAAACTTAAAATAAAAATTTGGTTCAATTCTATGCATAACTTCATACACTTTTTGATGGTACAATAAGCAAAATCACTATTACAGCGCCTCCTAGCAGCGAATTTTTTCCAAATGCAGGGAGGAACTGCTTGTCATAGCCATAAACTTAAAATAACGTTTTGGTTCAATTCTACGCATAACTTCATACACTTTTGGATGGTACAATATTCAAAATCGCTGTTACAGCGCCACCTACCGGCGAATGTTTTCCAAATTCAGGGAGGATCTGCTTGCCAAAGACAAAAACTTAAAATAAAAATTTGGTTCATTTCTATGCGTAACTTCATACACTTTTGGATGGTACAATATTCAAAATCGCTGTTACAGCGCCCGCTACCGGAGGTTTTTTTCCAAATTCAGGGAGGACCTACCTGCCATATCCAAAAACTTAAAATAAAAATTTGGTTTAATTCTATGCATAACTTCATATACTTTTGGATGGTACAATATTCAAAATCGCACAAAAACGCTATTACAGCGCTCCCTACCGGCGAATTTTTTCCAAATTCAGGAAGGATTTGCTTGCCATAGTCAAAAACTTAAAAGTAAAAATTTGGTTCAATTGTATGCATAACTTCATACACTTTTTGATGGTACAATGGCGACAGACACACGGACAGACAGACATTTTCTATAAACATGTTTTTTGGGGATCTCTGACCATAAAACATGAAAATCCGTCGAAAAAAATTTCGATTACAATACTTTCTTCTATTGAAGATAGAAGAAAGTAAAAATTGGACAGTTTTTTTTTTGTTTGTTTTTTTTCTAAGTCTCGATTTTTGTCGTAATGTTATAACCCAAGGATAACTATCTTTTTTTGAAGTACTACTATAGTTAATTATTTTGAAGTACTACTTCAAATAATTACCCATAATTAACAAAAAAACTATTTTTTTTTTGTGTGTGTATATCTTCGAATGTATCCTTCTAATGCAAGGAAAGAAAGTTTCGAGGAGATAGTTTTTTAAATTTATAATTTGGGATATAAAGGCTTAATGGCCCAATAATAAGACTTTTATCTAAAAGTGGATAAACAATTGTGATGCAATGTGAAAAACTGTGGCAAGCTCATTTATTTTAAAAGGAAAGTGATTTAACAGCTTCAAAATTGAATTTGTAATTGCACTGTTTATTTACAGCTGGTCAAAAAAAATACTGGTTAAATGGAGAAAAGAATATATATTGCTGTATATTTCATGTTACTTGCATTTGCTCCATTAATCTATAATGATATTATAAAGAAGCAACGTTTGTTTGTAGGGGGTAGTATCTGGAACTACTGAACCGATTTAAAAAAATAATGTTGGTAAAATGCTGTGTCTCTGCTCCAACATAGGCTGTATTTTATTTCGGTATGTGCAACAATCGCCAAGGGGATGCAGGACCAAAAGACATTCTAAAATTGCAATTTTTATGATATTTTTAGGGCTAGATATTCGGACAATGGCAACGTTTCCCACATAGACGTGAGCGTCGCGAGCAGGGTGTTGGACCCCCCCCCCCCCCCTAGTTATACACAAAAATAAATAAATAAGTAGATGGTAGCTGTTGAAATTAACTATCTTTTTTGATTTAAAAGCTCTATAAGTTATTGCTGGCATAAAACATTTCCCGCATGCATACAGCATTTTGAAATAAATTAAAAAAAAAAAATTCTGGACAAAAAAAAAGGCCTTAGTTCATAAACATAATGCATAAATAAATAATTTTTACAAATGTTGCGTGCAATTTCTGATTGATTAAAAATCGATGATTATTTTAAGGTTCTCAAAAAAAAAAAAAAAAAAAAAAAAAAAAAACATTCCCGCTCAAGAACGCGAAACTTTTTTACACTTTTCTGACTCATTTTTTAACATAAAGGCATGATACATGCAGGCATGATTATTAAAGGGTTTTGTAATCAAATAGTTTTTAATTTTCTGATAAATGTTATAAATGTTTCAATATATTACTATTGAGTTATTAGTGAGTTTATAAGCAATTACTGTCCCACGATCGCAGTTTTTTTCCTTTCCTGCGTTGTCGCGTCCCAAAATTAAGTTAGAAACGTCCACTTTGACAACATTTTCTGAAAAATCGTCTGCCTTTAGTGAAAAACGGAAAACAGTTGGATTACATATAATTTCTTAAAAAGAGCACCTGACAATTTCATAAGTTTGCAAACGAAAATGAAATGTGAACTAGTCGGATGTGCCAATCCTAAAACTTTTTTCTTTCTCATACATGATAATATTTCAAAAAGTTGTAACACATGTTAATCCTTCAGTGTTGTTACTTCAATACTACACCAACTTTGTTTTTCATCTTAAGTTTCTGATTCATTTTACTAATCTGACTAAAAACGAGTTAATCTCGATCACAATATTTATTAAAATCAATATTTTCTTTATTCTGCTGCTTGAGAATAGCCGGGTTAGCTGAATGCGAATTGTCTGTCACTGCATGAACAGCCGATGCACAACAGAACTATGAAAAATCGCTATTACAGCGACGCCTTCCAGCGGAATATTTCCAAATTCAAAGACCTGCTTGCCATAGCCAAAAACCATACGTATGCAGTTTGTTTCAATTCTATGCATAACTTCATACACTTTTCGATAATACAATAATGAAAATTGCACAAAAGGCGTTATTACATGCTCCCTTCCGGTGGAATATTTCTAAATTCGACGAGAACCTGCTGGCCATAACCAAAACGTACACAAAAAATTTGGTTCAATTCTATGCATAACTTCATACACTTTTCGATTATACACAGGGCTTAATTTCTAACAAAAAAAGTACTGGAGCCCTAATATTCTGCGGTACCGGCACTAACAGTTGTACCCCCCCCCCCCCCCCCCCGACACTTCAATCTGCATATTTATATTTCGTACATTAGCATTTGCAAAATTTAAAGCATTTTTTTTTTCTTTAGCAAAATAAGATTTTTAAATATATCTATCAGCATATACTTAGCTGTCAACTAGTTATAATGAATGAATAGTAATCTTTGTCTAATTTTAATGTTAATTGTAGAATTCTGCGATTAAATTTGGTAAGGATTGTGATTCGGAAATTGTATCAACACAGGGATAGTTCGCAGCTATGTATTTTTATGAAAAAATGAAGGAATTTTACAGAAATTAATATATGGCAATTATATCTACTTACAAATCATAATACAAAATAAAAAGAAAAATCCCTAACGTGATTCTTATACTCGTACGCAATAAAAAATCCTCAAACAAACAAAACCTCAAACTGATGCTCGTTGACTAAAAGCAGAAAATATTCTTTTCAGGTTAGCTATCTAAAAAAAAAAGAAAAGAAAGAAAATTGAACTGAAAGCAAATTCATTGTTCAGTCTCTTGAGTGGCGCCGTATCAGCATGTCGCCGACATAAATTTGCAAATATCACTAGAATAGAAAGATTCGATTTATGTTTTACCTTCATTCTGATCAAAATAGCATTAAAATTATTTGAAATAGAATATAAAACGTAATTATTGAAGGAGGAAAAGTTTTTTGCTTAATAAATGAATAAATAAAATTTTGAATGTAAGACAGATTGAGCTTGAGTCAGTCCAAGCCTAAAATCTGATATAAAAATGGAGTCCGTTTTATCTCTACCTCTTCTACGTTTGCGACAGATTACGTCACGTTTTGATAAAAAAGAATGCAAAAGCTTGGAGATGGGAAGGAAAGGGTAATTTAGGCTTCAGTGTTTCGGAAGCGCCATTGCACTGGGCTTCGGAGAATTGCGACCAATATTTAAAAATTTACTAAAACCAGAGAAATACCGGAGTTGTGCTCCGGCGCAAATTAAGCCCTAATTATACATACATTTCGACACATACGGGCGGAC
This sequence comes from Maratus speciosus, assembly GCA_963932465.1. Lineage (NCBI taxonomy): Eukaryota > Metazoa > Arthropoda > Arachnida > Araneae > Salticidae > Maratus > Maratus speciosus. The sequence goes on along the minus strand of OZ010800.1, from coordinate 286,954,353 downwards.
AGACACATACTGTATTAACATGTTTTTCGGTGTCTCTGACCCCTAAAACGTGTAAATCCGTCGAAAAAAGTCTCGATGACAAAACTTTCTTCTTTAAAAAGAATAAAGTAAAAATGCGCCCTAAAGAAGCCAGTATGAAATTACGAACAGTCTTAATAAAAAATCCATGCTCCTAAAAGTACAAATATGTATATATTCGTTTTAATTTAATATATCATTTATTACTCTTGTATATTTAGTAAGTAATCTATTTATATAAAATCCAAGTCTCTGTGTGTCCCTCACGATTCCGGTAGGACCGCCTCATTGAAATGAGTAATTGTTGAAAAAAACTAATGCAGGGTTACCACAGTAGCACCAAATGTTAGCCAACTTGGTGATAGCTGGCTAATTTGGCGAAATTCCGATTTAAAACCATTAATCTTTCATAAAGGAGGTCACCGAAATTTAATTTAAACTCCGCTCTTTTAAGATATTTTTCAAAATCTATGAGTGAGAATTTAAAGTACATATTTACATCTTCCTCCCGATGCTACTAATAAAATAACCGCCAATAGACGACGCTGTACTGTGTGAGCTCCTAACTGCGCGATTTTAATGTGCTTTAGGTACTTTTCCAGTATAGGTGCCTTGGCGAAAAAGGAAATTTGGCAACATATTTTCCGGGAATCTATCCACTGTTTCATTTTATATACACACTCATTTTTTTTCGATATTTATACGATTTATTTAATATAAAAAAGACGTTTCACTAATTTTATAAAGAAACAGATGTGATTTGTACATAAAACATCAATGATATACATATAAAATAAACATATAAAACAAACAAAAACGCTCATCAAGTTTGTTTTCATAGCTTTTTATATGATTTGACAACAAATCTCGATATTTTTCCGTTATACGGACACCATGCCAAAATGTATGCTAATGCGCCAATTATTTCAAAATGCTAAAAGATATTTTTAATTTTATGCCAGCAGTTTAATATGAGTTTTATTTTATTGCTTTATTTTATAGCAGTTATTTGTTCACTTATTTTAAGTATATAATTGTGATTTAATAAAATAGTTCGTAAAAGTCTAGAATTTTCAAATGTTATATTTTTTAAATGCTCACTTTAGTATCCACAATGTTTTTTCTTTTATTTTTCAAATGCTTCAATTCACGTGATTTTCATTTTACGCCATCGATTACGCTTGGCGACAAAGGTATCCGTATAACGGAAACAAACCCAAATCTTACTTTCTGATGCCCAAATTACACCAAGCTTTCTTTTAAAAAAACGCCAAAGCTCCTACAGTGGAAAAGTACCAAACTGTCTATTATTTTGCGCTATCTGTGTTATAGTTTGTATTAGATGTAAGAGGTGTGGAGCGAAGAGTTTAAAAATTAAATATTAAAGTTTCAGCACAGATGTCATATACGCCCCATATTGGCGCGATTTTTTTCTGACGCCAATGTCATGTACTCAACGGGTATTTAACTGGCGGCAAAGTGTCGTTATTTTGTTTGATATGGTAACCCGGATGTTGTTGTTTATGCTGTTGATGTTTTCGCCAAATTGGCGTATATGACAACTGTGCCAAAGTTTCTATAAAGCAGTATAAGACTAAAAAATTAAGAATAAAATAAATTCAAAATAAGACTAAAGAAGAAAGAAAATTCATGCGTTAAGCATATAATATGAAACACTTTCCAACACATCCTGAATGCTTTAACAAAACTTCGTTATTTGGGGAAATAAGATAACTAAGTAAACATTTTAGAAGACGCATAAAAAAATTTTTTAATTGATTTTAGCAGTTACCGTCCATAGCCAATAGTATCGTTATTACATGCCCCTATTTAGCCAAAAATTAATTTAAACTACTCTTAAAACTACTGAAACCACATTTCCAGATATTATCATCCATAGACGGTTATGCATCCTATTCTTTGCGTGACCCTGTATATCATTTGGTACAGATGTCATATTCGCCCCATATTACCGCGATTTTTTTTCGGTTGGCAATTTGGCGAAAACATCAACAGCATAAACAACATAATCCGGGTTACCACATCAAGCACTTTGGCGCAAGTTAAGTACCTGTTGCCTATATGATATTGGCGACAGAAAAAAATCGCGCCAATATGGGGCGAATATGACATCTGTTCCTATCATTTTATCTATATTCTACAAACATTTCTAAGTAAACTAAATGCAGTTCAGCGTAAAAACGCATAACTCCTTTAAAAACCACCTTTAAGCAATTTACTCTCATACTCAGTAACCCTTACGAATTCTTTTGTGTAGCCCTGCATATGAACTGTAGCATTTATACACACAGTATAGTATGCATAAATGTAGTGAAACATAAAAGCGCATATCATAATTAAAAATGCAATTCTAGCAATCATTGCTTATGTATAATACTTCGGAGAAAAGTTGCTTGGCGAGAAAGAAGTTTGCCAACGTATTTTCTGACAACCTATTTACTGCTCAACAAACAACAACTGTTCAACTATTTTCTCACAAGCAATTTTTTCCATATGTATGCAATTTATTTAGGTAGTTGTTAGCTATCCCGTCGACCAGTTTCCCCAAATTATATAAATCGCCAAATTATACAAATTGACATAATTTTTATTTTAAACAACGAAAGATCAATTAAATTAGCAAAACATTAATAAAAATACAAATATAACGTCGAATTAAAAATCACTTGATTGCGTAAGAAACACATGATCATGTTTAATGTCAACCATTATTGGCATTTAATCTTACAATTTGGCGACAGTAATTTGGTCGACGGGATAACTAACAAGTACCTTTATTTAATGTAAAAAAAGCTATTTACCCATCTTTTAATTATTTTTTTACCTATTTTTTAATAGAAGTAATTTTGGCACAGATGTCATATTCGCCCCATATTGGCGCGATTTTTTTCCGACGCCAATTTGGAGAAAACATCAACAGCATAAACAACAACATCCGGGTTACCATATCAAGCAAAATAACGAAACTTTGGCGAGAGTTAAGTACCCGGTGTGTATATGACATTGGCGTCAGAAAAAAAATCGTGCCAATATGGGGCGAATATGACATCTGTGCCGTAATTTTTGCACAGATGTCATATACGCATCGGGGTTGGCGTAATTTTTCTCTGACGCCAATTTGGCAGAAATCTCGCTTTCGAATACCAGTTACTTATATATTTTTAAATTATTTGCTATAATTTTGAAAAGGAAATAACAATAAATAAATAAAAGTTTGAATAATAGCTATAGAACAAAACTGTTTATATAATTAAAAACAGAAAATAAAAGTAAATAAACAATTTATTAATAAATAAAAAACAATAGCCGGGTTACCATAGCAGGCAAAATAACACCATTTTGGCGCCAGTTAGGTATCCCGGTTCATATCTGAAATCTGTGCCGTAATTTGTATATAAAAAAATATTATATATATTTAGAAACGATTTTTTTATGTATATAAGTGCATATATAAACAAAAATAAAAGTTCATTAGATTTGTTTTCATAGCTGTTTATATATTTTGGCAACATATCTCACTTTCTGATGCCCGAATTGCACCAAGCTTTTTTTAAAAATGCGCTGTAATGGAAAAATACCTAAATAAATAATTAACAGAAATAACCAATTATACAAACTAAAACTTTTTATTTCGAGATCAAAGCATTGTTTTTGATTTCAATTAAAAATACATATATCCTTGGATAGTTTTCGTTGAAATTAGGTTCACAGCTTAATATCTCATTCCATAAACCTAAACAAACACAAGTGATTCATTCATCGTGAAACTTAAAAAAATTTTAAATCATTGAGGTAATCATTCACAAAGTAAGTTCTCCAACAATCAATGGGCAATATTCTAATGACATCATAGTAGATAAAATTGTGGCGGTGTCGTTTGTTTATGGTTTGAAATCACAAAGATTTAATTTTGCAATGTCTCTTAGTTACATTTTTTAATTGTCATATTTATGATCTCAGAACAAAAGCATATTTTTTCACCATTTAGTTATTAAAGACGGAAAAAAATTTTAAATGCATGATTTGAAAAATTTAAATAATTTTCTTTCTTAATAGTAAAAAATAACATCGGGAAGTAACGCCGGGTTTAAGTTAAATAAGTTTAACTGTTTAATTCTGTTGTAATATTCAAAATAACTGTATTTATTAGACTTCAGTAACCAACATCAGGGCCCGATTAAACTTTGAAGTTAGAGGAATTACAATGTCATTTCAGGACCTTTCTTTTGGAGAAGCTTTTCAAAAATTCATATATACATGGAAACTCTTCAGTGTTAGAAATATTATTCTTAGGACTGACATAACATGAGAACGGCCTGCAATTTTACACAAGTTTTTGAAAACTACTTTATATCAGAAATTTTGCTAAAAACTGGTTACTTTTTTGTTATAGCGGCCCACACTACACATATAATACCATTTCATGAAATCGTATACGATAATTTAATAGTTTTTACCTTACTTCAAGTGTAAAATTTATTTATTTTTAAGGCTTAACAATCTAAATTGTCCAATATATGAATTTAAAAAAATGTAAACAAAGATTGAACAGACATGACCGCAAAAAGCCTCAAATCTGCATAACACTCGGAACCAAACTGTGCAGATTAGTGGTCTTCTACTGTACACAGTTTTTCATAAATGTGTTTCGTTCTTTAAATGTGTTATTTTCATCTATCACTGCGGAACAAGCGAGAAAACTCATATTCTTGCACATGAGTTGTATATATCTTTATATCAAAATTTCCGTCATTTTTGACGGGCTACCTTTCTAGTTAATAATAATTAACATAATTCGTAATTGACATGACATATCGTAAACAGATAAATATTTAATTCACAAACCCATCACAACATTTTGCAGACCTCGGTCACATGACAACAAAAGTAAACAGAACAGAATTCTCTGAAAATGAATTGTGGGAGAAAAGAAACTTTGGGGCTGCCATCTACATACATTAAATTTAAGCTCAAACATGACAATTACTTAATATTATAAATATAGTTTCCGCACAAATTGGGCGAGCTTTTTTAATATTTCCATTTTATTGCATTTGATTATTACAAGTTTGATGATATCATTCCTTCTTTTTAATAAGGATACCCATTTATTAAAAAATAAATAAGGAAAGAAAAATTATGCGTTAAGCATAGATTGTGAAACACTTTCTAGCACTTCCAGAATGCTTTAACAAAACTTCGTTATTTAGGGAAATAAGATAACTAACGAGGGAACCACTTTTGGTGTTGCTCGCACCTAACATTGAGATCTGGTGCATTTTAATGCCCTATATTAAGAAGTTTGAGAATCGATAAAATATTTCTGTTAAAATAATATTTTTTGATTTTACAACAGCATAACTTTCTGAAAATGTAATTTTCGAGACCACTTATCGGACTATTAACATATTAAGTATAAAATACTGAAAAAAGTTTAAAAATTCCTTCAAGAACACACGAATTTGATTTTGAAAAATTGCAACATTATATTCACATTTTTGGAGGGGAAACGGCGTTTTTTTTTTCAAAAGTAGAGCTTTCCGACAACCCTATCCAAATATCACAGCTGTTTGTATCCTGTGAGGAGTGGTTTGGATTTCAGTAGAAATTGTAATGTCCGACCTAGTTAGCCACAGTAATTTTTCTAAATTGTGTAAAAATATTAATTTACTTTATGATTACTTTTACCAAAGAACCATTTAATACAGCAACATTTTATTTTAAACATTCGAAACTTTATTCCATTCGATTTCAAAAGAAAATAGTTTGCTTATTTCGTATTTTACTAAAAAATAGTTTTGAATGATCTTGGAAGCTTTTATAGTTATTTATCTATTACTATTTATATATATCGTCTGCATAGAAAAAAAAAGAAAAACCTAATATTTGTTTCTTATGCTGTCAATTAAAAAAAAAAATCGCAGTCTGATATAATTCTAGTATGTACTGTACATTTACTCCCCGGATAAAGCGGGCGGAAAAATTGTAGCGCCATATTTAGCGACTTAACTCACTGTTGGCGTGAATTAAACAAAAATGTAATAATAAAAAATTAAAAGTATAAAAAAGTATACTCTAACTTTTATGTATAGGGCCATAAAATGCACCAGGTCTCGTTGCTAGGCGCGAGCAACACCGAAAGTGGTTCCCTTGTAAATAAACATTTTAGAAAATGCATAAAACATTCTTAAAACTGATTTCGGCAGCTATCGTCCGTAGCTAAATATGTATTCAGATTCTTCTGAACAGCCCCGTACTTGATCTTTAGGTTGATAAAACACATCGGCTGATAAGTTACCGGTCTGACACACAGATGGCGCCACAAATACAGAATTAATATTCTGTTTACTAAGTACTAACCTTAAAAAGGTAGCTGTAAACATTTTATGACGATCTGACGGTTGCTCCAAAAGTTACAGTGGTTTTAGTGAAACAACTTTTTGTATTTTCAAAACAATGGAAAAAAAGAATTTCGTGTTTTGATAAAACATTGCTATTTGATGGAGAAAAACACCGTGGAAACAAAAGCTTGGCTTGATAAATGTTATCCGGACTCTGCACCAGGAAAATCGACCATTATTGACTGGTTTGCTGAATTTAAATGTGGTCGTACAAACATCGATGATACGCAACTCTCTGGTCGCCCAAAAGAGGTGGTTATACCGGAAAACATAAAAAAGCCCACAAAATCGGTTTAGAAAACCGTAAAGTGAAGTTGCAGGAGATAGCTGACACTCTAAACATATCAAAAGAACATGTAGGTTTATTTTGCGTGAACATTTGTCTATGAGAAAGTTGTTTTCGAAGTGGGTGCCGCATCCCCCCCCCCCTGCACCCTGCCACAGGTTTTTGGCTACGATGGCAAAATTGCCCGAATTACACTTCGAATTGCTTCCGCACCCACCCTATTCTCCAGATTTGGCTCCCAGCGACTTTTACCTTTTCGCAGACCTGAAAAAAATGCTCGCTGGCAAGAGATTTGGCTCGAATGAGGAGATTGTCGCCGAAACAAACGCCTATTTTGAGGCCAAAGATAATTCGTTCTTCAAGAAAGGTATTGAAATGTTATAGAGAGGCGCGGGATGATTGTATCGCTCTTAAAGGAGGCTATGTTGATGAATAAAATCGAATTTGACCAAAAAAATTGTGTTTTCTTCGTTAGACCGGGAACTTATCAGCCAATGTGTTATAGATTATATAATGGGAAAATTTAGTTTTGAAAAAACACATAACAGTTTGAAATTTCTCTTTCAGCATTTTATACTAAAAAATTTTGTGATGTTTGTACACGCCCTCTCGCCTATAAAAGCGCCCTCTGTGGCCAAAAGATGAGAATCAGGCAGAACCTGAGACAGCTTCACCTAGGAAGGTGAGCTAAAAAAAAAACCTGAGAACGGCCGTGGACACTCCCGGTCGTAAAGAACAAACGAAACCCCATATGAGGATTGGAATAATTATAAGTGTTATTTGTGTTACTAGTGTTGTTCATCGTGATGTCCTCCGTGTTGTAATAAACGTCTCATGTTTTGATAATTGGCCAATTTTTATAGAAAAAGCCCACAGGCGACCATTTGGTCGTTCATTACACTGGTGTCAGAATAAGGTGTGGGATTTGGCCAATAAGAAATATTAACGTGCGGATTACCTTTTTCCTATCCCTGGATTATCTTTTCCCTGGACGTGCGGATTATCTCTTCCCTATATTATCCCTATCGGATTATCTTTTTACGGAGGTAAGATTTTATTCGATTACTTTAAGTATGGCAGACAAGCTCTCAAAATTTAAAAAAAACTCGGGGCGTAACTAAAAGTTCTATAACGTCAATAATTAAAAAAATTGAAGATAATTTTGTGTCCGACACGCCAAACTTAGACGATCTTGAAGAAAATTTGGTGATGTTAGAACAGAAAGCTGGTGATTTGAAACAAGAGGATAACGAAATTCTAACATTAATTGATGATTTATCTGAGGTCGAAAAGGATGCCAAAGCGTCACTGGAGTACCAGGAAAAAATTACGCTCTGGAAGTTCAGAATGAATAAGAAACTAAAACAAAAGGACGGAAAAGAACAGCCCCCTGTATGTCCCGCAAATAATAGGTGCGACTTTCCGAATACGGTAAAACTACCGACACTTAAAATTGAGAAATATTATGGAGATATTAAACTTTTCCAGAATTTCTGGAACTCGTTTAAAACAGCGGTACACCAAATGAACACCTGTCGAATATTGAGAAAATGAATTATTTATTTAGTTATTTAGGTGGGTGTGCGTATAATTCTATATCGGGTTTTGCGTTATCTGATAAAAATTACATAGAGGCCATCGACGTGCTTAAAAAACAATTTGGTAGAAAAGATTTAATTATTACCAGTCATATTAATACATTGTTGACTTTAAAACCGGTTGCGAAATCGCATGACGTCACGTCATTACGTAAATTGTATGATATCATTCAAACATAGTAACATCAAACATTTGTAGCCTCAAGTCATTAGAAATGGAATGAGACAGTTTCGATGCACTTTTGATTCCCATAATTTTAAAAGCATTACCGTATAATTTATCGCTCGAGTTCAGTAGAGAAAGTGTCAAAAATTCTGAAGAGAATTACGGCGTGGATAAATTATTATCATTTATCCGAAATGATTTGGAGGCTAGGGAAAAACAGACGCAAATTATAAATTTATCTTCTGATTATTCAAGGCCAAAGCACTTACCAGAATTATTACCCGAATTTAAACAGATTAACAAAACATCTGGCGTCAGTGTAGCTGAAGTAGTGTCTGCTTTAGAGAATGTTTGTTTATTTTGCAAGGCAAATCATTTAACTGAATATTGTGACAGATCTTCAGTTCAAGAAAAAATTAATAAATTGAAAGCTGAGCGTAGATGTTTTGCGTGCTTGAAGCGAAAACACATAATTAAACAGTGTACCGAAAAAACTAAATGTAGGCTGTGTTTCAAATTACACCACGTGTCAATTTGTAATTCTTTAGTTGGGAAGGGTAATAAATTAGAAAAAGAGAAGTATGAAAATGCGCTGTCAACTAGAATAATGTTGAAAAATGTATTTGATTTAGGGCGGGGGCGAGAAAAGAGAAAGTTAATTGAACCACTCCAATTTATTGACTTAGAATTTGAGAATAAAATTTTGCGAGGAGTTATCGATAGCGATACTCAGATTTCAATTATAAAGAGTGATTGTGTACCGGAGCATTTTAGAGTGCCATACGGTTCAATTATACTTAAATCAGCTTTCAGACACGAGTTAAGAGCACCGTTAATAAACATTCCATTAAGCATAGCTGCAGATAAAGTACATTGCAGGGTGTTCCCCAAAATAGTAATAACGTGCGCGATGGTTGATAATTTAATTAATGATTTACTGTTATCTTTAAATGCTCATAAGGAATTAAGCACAATAAGCGAAAGTAATGAACCCGACACCACAATAAATGATTTTAGTACTATAAATTTACCCCGTACGATAGAAAACAACGCGGTAGATTTAGATTTAGCTTTCGCTGCTACGGAGGCCGAGCAGGTTAAAATTAGAAATGCAGACGAGAATATTGATAACGATGGCAATGAAAATACCAGAAATTTCACGAACGATTCGGAAAAATTTAAATGGGAACAAAAGATGGATTCATCACTAAATCAGTGTTGGACAGATGCCAAAAATGAGCGTAATAATTATTTTGTTCAGGACGATCTGTTATACCATCGTGACAAAATATTAGGAAAAACGGTACATCAATTGCTTGTGCCCGAGCCGCGTAGAAAGCAGTTGCTAGAGCTCGCTCATTCAAGCCCCTGGGGTGGACATTTAAGAAAACGAAATACCACTGAAAGATTAAAATATTCTTTTTGGGGGGCCTGGGATTAAGACAGATGTGAGCGAGTTTTGCGACAAATGTTTGTCTTGTCAGCTTCGAGCGAAAGCAAATAAGTTTGATAATGTACCGATAACCCCAGTTACTCGTCCTGACGAGGCAATGCAGATTGTAAATATAGACATAATAGGCCCAATAGAACCGGCTAGTGGAGGATACAAGTACGTACTAACCGCGGTAGACCAGTGCACGCGTTGGCCGGAAGCGGTCTGTTTACGAAATCTTTCTGCGAAAACCACATGCGACGCCCTTTTACAGATATTTTCACGGACCGGAATTCCCAAATTAATAGCTAGCGATCAAGGTAAAAACTTCACTTCGGCCCTCACGAAAGAATTTATGAAACGTTTAGGGACGTCCCCGCGGTTTTCCGTTCCGGGGTACGCACAGTCAAACGGATTAGTGGAACGATGGAATGGGGTACTTAAAAGGATGATACACCATGTTATAAGAGAAAATACCGGAAGTTGGCATAAACACATACCCATTTTGTTGTGGGCATACAGGGAGGTACCAAATGCGACAACGAACGTTAGTCCATTCCAAATGTTATATGGTAGGCGTCCAACTGGTCCTCTTTCCATATTAAAGTCATCATGGACCAACGAAACACCTCTACCAATTGCCCAGTTAGGCTCAGTTACCAATTACTTAAATGACCTGAAAATAAAGTTAGAAAAAGCAGCCGAGCATGCCGGAATTTCTTGCAAGGATCAGCAGCAGGCTTACGCTTATTATCACAACAGGAAAGCTAGACATAAAGAATTTAAACCGAATGATCAAGTTATTGTATTAATTCCGGACAGTAATCACAAATTATACGCTAGGTGGACAGCACCAGCTACGATACTCGAAAAGAAGTCTCCCTATAGTTATTTAGTACAATTGCCAGATAATAGTATAAAGCATTTACACGCGAATAAAATCAGAGAATTAAAAGCTCAGACAACACACATAGGCGTCATCTATGATGATGATATAGATTTCGGCGAGATCGAAAACATCCCGCAGATTACTAAAGACGATCCGAATAACCTCCATCAAAAATTACACTTGGACCATTTAACAGAAGATGAGAGGGAGCAACTGATCAACATATTACGTAGACACTCCAACCTTCAGTCGGGAATCCCTAAAATTGCAAATGTAGGAGAACATAAAATTAAATTAAAACCTGATAACCAACCAAAACGTCAGAAGCCCTACAGAATCCCAGAGGCGCTCAAAAGTGAAGTCGACAGACAAATCGAAGAATTATTAAGTTTAGGACTAATCGAGCACTCGGAGAGTGAATATGCTCACCCGATCGTATGTGTAGCCAAAAAAGACTCCTCAGTCAGATTATGCGTGGATTATCGATACCTTAACTCCCAGACAGAAGTCGACTCATTCCCTATGCCTAACGCTACGGACTTGCTCTACAAGGTCGCTCCAGCGAAATTCATCAGCCTGTTGGACTTACTGAAAGGATACTGGCAGATAAGATTAAGTGAAGACTCCAAACACTTAACGTCTTTCGTCACACACCGCGGACAGTATTCCTTCGTAGGCATGCCATTCGGGCTACGTGACGCGGCAGCCACGTTTCAAAGGTCCATGAATCGCACTTTAGTCCAACATAGAGAATACGCCGAAACGTACATAGATGACGTAGTAGTTTTTTCTGATAACTGGACTGATCATCTCAAGCACCTAGACGCTGTTCTGACAACCCTCGAAGAAGCAAACCTGACAGTAAATTTTCAGAAATGTGTGTTTACACGACGCCAGATAAAGTTCCTAGGACATGTGGTAGGATCAGGCAGACATGCTCTTGATCCAGAGAAAGTAGCAGCCATCCAAAATTTAGAAGTGCCGAAATCCAAGAAAGATGTCAGAAGTTTATTAGGATTTCTGTCCTATTATAGGTCCTATATCCCGACATTCTCTGAAATAGCCCGACCATTGATTGAACTTACAAAAAACGTGCTCCTAATGAAATTACCTGGACTGAGCAGTGTGAAACAGCTTTCCGTGATCTGAAGCAGGCAATCAGACAAACGCCAATTTGTTATTCACCTAACTTTACAAAACCCTTCATTATACATGCAGATGCTTCATCGTACGCGATAGGTGCTTGCCTATCTCAAAAAGATGAAAGTGACCAAGAACATCCCATTACTTTCATCAGCAAAAAACTATCGAAATGCCAAGAACGTTATGCCACTATAGAGAAGGAAGCCTACGCGGTTATTTTCGCTCTAAAAAAATTTGAACATTATATATATGGCTCGCAAGTGACTGTTGTGAGTGACCACAACCCTTTGAAATTCTTGACCGACTGTGCATCCCAAAGTGCGCGCCTTCAAAGGTGGGCTCTGGCATTGCAGCGATTTCAAGCCCACATAGCCTATCGACGTGGAAAACTCCACACTAATGCAGACTCTTTAAGTGGACTATATGCCTCACACTGGACTTAAACGAAAGAAACTTTGCCTTAAAAAAAACACGATAAACTTTTGATTTATTTTGTTTGTGATTGTATGTTTCCTTCAAGACTTTTTTTTCTGTATATGACTTTTGTGGACATTAATTGATTGAACATTATTATTTGAACTTTAAAATATTTATTCTAGAACTCTAACGTATTAATACTAGTATCATAATCTCATATTGCATAATATCTTAGTTTTTTTTAAATTTATCTTTATGTTAAGTAAGTATTGTAATTTTGATTTTTATTAATAGTGTGTTTACTAAAATGTTTATAGAGATTCCATTAGATTTTGATTAGTCTTTAAAGACTAAATCAAAACTTTGAATGGGAGAGGTGTAATGTTTGTACACGCCCTCTCACCTATAGAAGCGCCCTCTGTGGCCAAAAGATGAGAATCAGGCAGAACCTGAGACAGCTTCACCTAGGAAGGTGAGCTAAAAAAAAACCTGAGAACGGCCGTGGACACTCCCGGTCGTAAAGAACAAACGAAACCCCATATGAGGATTGGAATAATTATAAGTGTTATTTGTGTTACTAGTGTTGTTCATCGTGATGTCCTCCGTGTTGTAATAAACGTCTCATGTTTTGATAATTGGCCAATCTTTATAGAAAAAGCCCACACGCGACCATCTGGTCATTCATTACAGATGGCAGCATACTTGAATACTTTTGTATAACCCTTATTACACGCCACTATTTAGCTAAAATTTAATTCAAACTGAAACACTCTTAAAACTACTGAAATCACATTTCCAGAAATTATCATTTATAGACGGCCATTTATCCAATTCTTTGTGTGACACTGTATATCATTTTATCTATATTCTACAATCATTTCTTAGTAAACTAAATGCAGCTCAGCGGAAAGATACATAACTCATTTAACCCTTTCGAGACGGCATCCCTTATACAAATTTTATTTGATTAGCACCGTTTTTTTTAAACAGCTCCCTTTACTTCTAAAGTACCAAACAATATTCTAATTAAAAAAGACAAATATTACATTTATTTATTAATGGTGCCAAAAACAAATTCCACATGCACCTTTAGACGATGCATATATGCATCACCGTCCCGAAAGGGTTAAAAACAACCTTTAAGCAATTTGTGCTCATACCCAGTAACCCTTACGAATTCTGATTTGTGTAGCCTTGTATATTAATTATAGCGTTTATGCACACCATATAGTATGCATAAATATAGTGAAACGTAAAAGCGCATGTCATAATTAAAAATGCATTTCCAGCAATCATCACTAATGTACAGTACTGCTATGCACTTCGTATTACACATGAAATAAGTTATAGTAAACTTCAGCGACGTATATCAATTTCATTATATGTGAAATAGTTTAACATAATTAAAATACGCAGCAAACAATTCCCTCCACCTCTATATCATTATGTAACGGAATTCTTTTGTGTGGTCCTGTAAATGAATAATAACTATCTTTTGCACCGCATGTTCTTCCGAATGAATATTTTAGTGCACTTCATAAACGCATATCAGTTTTATTATGTTTGAAAGCGTGTAACATCCTTAAAAATCATTTGAAACGATTTTTCCCATTGGCCGTAATGTAACGGGGAATACTTTTGGCTGTCCTTGTAAATGAATTAAACATGCTACAAACTTCATTTGAAATAGGGAACGTGCTATGGTAGAGGTCAATAACATCCAAAAATTTCAGGGCAATCCGAGTATATTTACGAGAGTTAGAGCGCGGCCAGACAAACCGAAGTCATAAACACTTTTTAACTTTGTTGGAAAGTGTTAAAAAGTTAACATACATGAGAAATTTGAAAAGGGTTGAGGGAAAAATATAATTCGTATGGAAAACTTTAATCATTGGTGAGATTTCAGAACTTTGTAAAACTAGTAACATTTCGTTGATAATTTGATCGGATTTAAGATCGCACTCATATTTGTTTAGAAGGAATCCAGGTAATTTATCAACAATTTAATACTATTTTTAATTTGTTTATTTTAATTGAAATGTTTTTAATTTTAGACATATTCAAACTGGCCTCCAATTAAATATCAAAATAAAAAATATTTAGTATTTTATATTGTTTTTATTTTTAAAATATTAAATACAATTTTTTATAAAATTTATAGTATTTTGATGAAAAAAAAGTCAAGTTTCTGATACTTCCATCTCTATTTCTCTAAAGTATGTTTTCTTCCCCCCCCCCCCCCCCCCATATTCACCAGTTGTACTTAACTTAAAATGCGAAATATATTTATAAATACGTTTTACGTTTGCGAATTTATAATAACACAAACACTTACACAAGCTAATATCGAGAAACTGAATATTACAGCAGGTTTTTCTGTTCCTTTTAAAGTAACTGCTCTATATGGCGACCTAACTGCAAATTTTCTGCTCAATACATAAAAAAAATATTGAACGAAGATTTACTTTATAAACGAAACGCCTTCTTTGCATTTATTTATGTTTTCAAAAAAATTCCCCAGTGTAGTTCTATAGTCAGCGTCTCTGAGTACTACATATTTTTCAAATCGGAGTTGTTGAATCAAAATCGGAGAAGTTGGGTTAAAATAAATTACATCGTGACATAAAGCTTGTGGTTGTGAAAGTTAATACTCTAAAAATGTACAATGTTTAAATATCATACAGCAGTTGAGTAAACTGATATTACTGATATTCAACAAATTCCTTGCCGCGATAACCTATTTCGTAACATATGATTTCACGCGTTAAAAAGTGGTAAAATTTTCGAATTAGCTTAGACTTTACTTTTTTGTGTTTAAATATATCAATATTTGTGTGATAGTTATTTAAAATAGTTAATAAAAACACTCTTTTATAAGAATTCAATGTTTATCTTGATATTCACGCGTAATTTTTTGACTGCATTTCGTTTTTATGAAAATTTTCTTTTACAATATATTTATTTGGCGTGGCCCTCGATCTCTATTATGAAAAATTTACTGTTTTTTTATGCTAGGTAGAAAGCGCTAATAAGTGGATTTATTAAAAAATATATAATTTTTGCTCTGTTACTCTTTTAAGACATGGCAACAGGAAAGAAATGAAACATTATTTAAACTATCTTTTTAAAACTTCTGTATTGATTTCTCATTGTAATAATGGTAAATTAACTAATATTAAACTATTAACTGATAAAAGCGTATTTTTTTATATTACACTCTGCATTTTTTATTTATAATTAATTTTCCACTTTTAAGTCTTTAAAATGCTTCATTGTTGCAATTTCACACCGATTTGGCGATTTTGATCATTTTTAGTGCGCGTTTCTTGGAGCATAATTACATCCAGTGTTTGTTTTTTTTTTTTTTTCAACTCTCATGCAATTGTACGAGTTACAGAAAATATTTGTCGATTTATCGCATGTGGCGGGCTAATTGAAAAATACCTTAAAATCAGGGGCCTCTTTAAGGGGGGGGGGGCTTTTTTTTGCAAATTTACAAACCAAACTTAGTTGGCAAATTTGTTTAAAACTTTAATAAAAACTATAATACACTTTCTATTTCTGATAGACTTGGCAAAAGTTACAAATCTAGTTGGGAATATTGGTAAACTTTCTACAAATAAGAACTATATCACATTTTCTAATTGTGGTAACTTGGCAAAATTATAAAACTAGTTGGCAAATACTGAAATTTGACTTGGCAATTTAAGGTCTCCCCCTCCCCCTCCGCAATAAAAAGTCTTAGCGATTGACCTGCTTAAAATTAATGTATTAGTTTATAATTTAGGGGACAAGGGACCTTTTAAACCTTAAAAGTCAATTTTTTATTTTTTGTAAATTTCACTTTAAATATTATTCAAGGGTACATTATATTCATTATGGAAAGCATTTATCACAAAAAAAATGAAAAAGAAAATTTATTTTTGAGAAAAAAATGGAATTTTACGCGTTGTCTTAGAAATCTTCGAAATGCACCCTGCGCATTCCATATCAATGAAAATTTATTTTTGAGAAAAAAATGGAATTTTACGCGTTGTCTTAGAAATCTTCGAAATGCCCCCTGCGCATTCCATATCAATGAAAATTTTCAATATTTTTTATAAAAGTTTGGTTTATATATATATAAATAAAACTCCGCATCGAATTTTATATGTTTGAATATAACGGTTTAAAAAAATTTTTCAAAAATTAAAATTTTTTTTTAAAAATTAAAAAAAAAATTTATTTTTTCTTTGTAAATTCCGCTTTAAATATTACTCAAGGGTTCATTATATGCATTATGGCATGAATTTATCACAAAAAAAAAAATAATAATAAAAAATAAATTATTTTTGAGAAAAAAATGGAATTTTATGCGTCGTCTTAGAAATTTTCGAAATGCGCCTTGCGCGTCCCATGTCAATGAAAATCCCCAATATTTTTTTATAAAAGTTTTGTTTATATAGAAAGAAGAAAGAAAGAAGTTTGTGTGTGAGTGAGTGTGTCGACGGTGTTCTGAAGAGACCGCTGCACGTAGAGCTACAGAATTTGGGGAAAAGGTACGTCTATATATGAAGTTTTGCACCTCGAAGCCCGATTTTCGATTTTTTGATTAGATTTTTTTAAATTTAATTTTATATGCGATTTTTAGCATTTTTTTAAGTTTCGAGGCGATTTTTTCCATATAAGTGAGAAGAATATGGTTTCTTTCTTTTAACCCAATATAGTAAATTTTGTTCCCTTTTCAAAAAAGTTTATTCGGAATTCATGCAGCGATTTTTGAATTTTTAGCGAATTTTTTATGCAATTATTGAACAGCATTTAATGCATTTAATAAGGAGGTTACCGTAGAGGGACACAGTTCTGTCGCCAAATGCCGCCATGTTTCTCGCCAACTTGGCGGTATATCGCCAAATTTGGCGACCGAAATGAGTCGCAAAAAGTGACGCCAACTTGGCGATATCTCTAATATTTCGCCAAATTCCCATAGACTTCTATTGTAAACCAATATGGATTACTTGCTTACAGAAAATCAACAAATTGAGATATTTTAATACAACAAAAACTAATATTAACTTAAGGGATTATATTAATTCGATTTTTCCACATTATGAAAAAGAATACAGTTTCTTTCTTTTAACCCAATATAGTAAATTTTGTTCTCTTTTCAAAAAAGTTTATCCGGAATTCGTACAGCAATTTTTGGATTTTTAGCGAATTTTTATGCGATTATTGAACAGCATGTAATGCATCTCCAATCCAGTTCTGTCGCCAAATAACGCCAAGTTTGTAGCCAACTTGGCGATATATCGCCAAATTTGACGACCAAAATTAGTCGCCAAAAGTGATGCCAACTTGGCGATATCTTTAATATTTCGCCAAATTCCCATAGACTTCCACTGTAAAACAATAGAGCTTACTTGCTTACAGAAAATCACCAAATTGAGATATTTTAATGCAACAAAAACTAATATTAACTTAAGGGATTATGTTAATTATATTTAAGGGAGCCCAAGTAAATTAATTACGAATAAAAGTAACATGATCTAATGCTTAGCATGATTTCCAAACATAAATTTTAAGAGAGCCCACAGGTCAAAGGAATTAGATTTGAAACTTTTATCCAATTACAGTAAATTTTGACTTTCGTGATTTTTGAACTTTTTGTGATTTTTACGTTTCTTCGCGATCTGCTGCAATTTTTTGACATTCCATTTTTGACCTAAAGTACATTCTGCCCTCATTTCAATAAAGTTTATTCGGATTTCGTATAGCAATTTTCGAATTTTTCGGGAATTTTGTATGTGATTTTTAGTGTATTTTAGCGATTTGCTACTATTTTTTCATTAGTGAAAAGAATCAACTTTCAATCTTCGAACACAATATATATATATATTTTTTTTTTTTTTTTCTCTTCTCAAAATTTGAGAAGCGATTAAAAATTTTTTCGCGATATCTTATTGTGAATTTCAGAGCTTTTTCGTAATTCCTGCTGTTTTTTGACGTACCCGGGCAACGCCGGGCAAGTACGCTAGTATATAAATAAAACTGTGCATCGAATTTTATATATTTGAATACAAAGGTTACAAAAAAATTGAAAAATTTTGAAA
Source organism: Maratus speciosus (assembly GCA_963932465.1). NCBI lineage: Eukaryota > Metazoa > Arthropoda > Arachnida > Araneae > Salticidae > Maratus > Maratus speciosus. The sequence continues at coordinate 286,935,893 of OZ010800.1, read as the reverse complement.
TTTTTTCGAAAATTTTTGAAGTTTTTTTTTTGCATCACGAATATAAAATTTCATTTTTTTTTCCCTCAAAAATAAATTTTTTTTCTTTCTTTCTTTTTTTTTTTTTTTTTTTTTTTTTTTTTTTTTTTTGTGATAAATGCTTGCCCTAATGCATATAATGTACCCTTGAATAATATTTAAAGTGAAATTTACAAAAAAATATAAAATTGATTTTTAAGGTTTTAAAGATCCCTTGTCCCCTTAATGGTGTTATTACACGAGGAGTCAAATGGTGTTATTACACGAGGGGTCAAAGACGCTTCAGATTCCAGGCGTCTCCATGTTATTCCTATGGCTCCAGGGGAGTCGCTTGGAGAGCGAGCGTCTTTTTTCTGTCGGAGCATCTTTGATTCCCGAAACGAGGCGACTCGCCAGTAACAGCCAATCAAATGCTTGGAAATCTGATAATAGAAAAGCCTTTTCCGGAACAGCCAATGAAATGCTTGGAAAAGACGGGCCGTGAGGCGGCTGTTGTCGCTAGACGCCTGGGATTTCAAGTCAAAGACGCTTGAAATCCCAGGCGTCTACCTGATGAACCTGTGTGTGATGAAACAGATGAACCTGTTTTCACTTAATGCAATAGTATAAAGAAAAGACATGTCTATGAGTAACGCTGGTATCATATTTTCGATGGCAACAACCTAACACATCAAATTTCCCTTTTATTGCAGTTTAACGTCTAAACATTGTACAATCAATTGTTCCAACGTATTATAGAAAACAAAAGTACTTACAGTGATATTTGTTTGTAAATTTTATCTCAATTTACGAATTTTTTATGGGTTTTAAAATAATTTTTAAGCATGCATATTTTTTTAATATGCTTGCAACCCAAATACAAAAGATTAACTCAATTGTTCAAAAACATTGTAAATAATTCAAAATTTGTTTGCTTTCGCGTAATATTCAATAACTAAATTGGCAAACGAAATTAAAACGCCAAAAATAAAATAAAATAAAACAAGAATTTAACAGATATCAAATCAAACTACTCAAAATAACCTGATAAGTATATAAAACTCAAATGGGAATTTCGCTCCGGGTGCATATAACTTGAATCCTTCAGAACGGATTTCCATGCGACTTGCACTATTAGTTTTTTAGGGAAGATTTTAGTTCGTAACATATTGTTTTCTGTTGCTTAGTCATACAATTATAGGGGAAAGTTATATAATCATGTGAACCCAATTATGAAGGATTAGTCTTATTAGCTGAATGAAAAATGCAGAACTATTTTTATCTCTAAGTATATTGACGGGTTTATCTTCGGTAATGGGGCTGTGCACTAGGGTATTCTTATTTTAATGAGTGTGCCTGGCACCTATTATGGCATGCACCTTTGTTTAAAACAATATAGAACGACTTATGTTTTAAGCAACTATCTGGCATGCAACTTGATTACAAAATACTAACCTGCAAATGCTTAAGGTGCTTCTTCAGTTCCCTGCTCAACAACGCGAAACTTTCTGACTCATTAAACGTAAAGGCTTAAAATTTGTAGGCCTGACTATTAAAGCGATTTGGAATTGAAATGAGTTTTTCCTTTTTTCATAAATAAATTACTTATCGAGTTATGAGCAATTCTGGTTGCGTGACGGCCGGTTTTTATCCTTTATTGCACTGTTGCGTCCGAAATTCAGTTCAAAACACCAACTGGAAGATCTTAAACCTTTACCAACAAATGGAAACTATCTTTCGATTACATAGTTTCTAAACAAGAACTCCTGTCAATTTCATGCGTTTCCGAACACAAATTAATTTAAAAAATATGTCAGAAAGTAGCTCCTTTGGATTTGAGAACAGCCTTAACTTGAAGTTTATGAAAAAACTCACATTTTTAGTTTTAATTTTAGAACTCGCGAAATTTAAATTCAGAAAAAGGATGTTTTTTTGACACATTGTGGTAATTTTTTTAACTTTTAAAATTAAAATACATGTTTTCTTTGGCACGCATAACAGAAGTATACAATATCTTCGCAATACGGGGGGAAATGCAAAAAAATAGATCCAAATGAGGTAGTAGTTACTAAAATTTTATTTGGAAAATTTGAAATTTTATTGAAATTAAATCTACAATGATTAGATGAAATGATGTCATTTTCCATAAATTTTAAATCAAGACATCTGTCAAGATTTTTTTTGAAAATGTAAATAACCGCTCTCTTTTTGCTATAAATCACAGAAAATGTTAGCACTGAATCTAAACCAATACAACATTTAGCGATAACGTATAGCTATAAGATATGACTGCAGTATACAATCGAAGTAGTAAGCAAAATATAGGAGCCATATGTTTACAATGAGTTTGATTACGCGTTGAAAAGATTTGATAGAATGTGACGTCATATCTAGCTTTTTTTTTCTTTTTGTTAAATTGTTTTCATGAAATTTGACTGTTTGTATTAAAATAGATGTTTTAATTAAAAAAAAAAAAAAAAAAAAATCAAATTGAGGTGCTACGTCATTTTCCCGCTCTTATACTTAAAGTTTTTATTTTATATACAAAAAAATGTAAATTTTCTGTTTAGAATGACGTCAATATCAAACACGCAAAAATATAGCAAGAAAATCTAAATTTCTATTGGTAAATAGAAACAAAATACACGCGTTATCCTTATTTTTTTCACATTATTGTGTCATTTTTTAGGGTTTGGCAACAGGAAAGAAACGTTTGAATTAAAAAAGATTTAAAAAAAGATATTTCCATAATGTTAAATTATGGAAGTGGTAGAAAAAAGGGATAAATAGTGGTCTGATAATTTTTTAAAGTAGACAATGATCTTTTCCACGTTCTAAAACGTATGTACATCAAGTTTCGTGCAAATCTGTCAAAAATTAAAGATTTGTATAAAGGACATACATACAGAGAACGGCTTTTATATATATAGATTAGATTATTATAAATGTAACTAACATACCTGCAGGTAATGCCAACATACGCATTGAATTAAACAATATTTAATATAGAAAACTCGAACTAAAACATTTTTCACACGAAAAAATTAATAATAGAAACAGTTATAGAGAAAATATAATTATAGTTTTCATCTCATTTTACAAATTTATTTTTTCATATAACTTATGAAAAAAGTCATGTTTTATTAGTTTTATTAATACTTTTATCATTTAAAAAAATTACAGATTAACAAATTCTAGCAAAAGTTATATAAAGCCCCATGTGCTGGTCAAAACGCGTTAAATTATGCAGAAATATTACAGCAAAGAATAATTTGATTTACTAAATTTCTATGCGAATCATAGGTGCTTTGGTGTGAGTGGCGCCGATGGGATACGAACCACGGATCTCATAATCAGGAGGCGAGAACGTTAGCGTCGAGCAAAAGGCTAAGCCAGTTACTCTAAGCTAGTAACTCGCTTTACACTGATCATGTGAGATGAGATCGCTACACACTCCATCCCCAGTGAGAAAGACGTATTGCTGACGTCTGATGAGCGATATGCACTCGTGAATGATGCTGTCTTACGCATGTGTGATGCGTGTGAGGACAGGCTTTGTGCTGTGAGCGTTTCACAGGCTTTTGGTTGAAGGGGATGATTTTTTAGTGCTGCCATCTGTTGGTTATGAGAGGAGTTGATTGTTGATGAAGGTTGTTGTTGCGTGTTTGCCCGGGTCATCACTTTGGTGAGAGTGGCGCCGATGGGATACGAACCACGGATCTCATGATCAGGAAGCGAGAACGTTAGCGTCGTGCAAAAGGTCAAGCCAGTTACTCTAATGGTGTTATTACACGAGGACGAGGGGTCAAAGACGCTTCAGATTCCAGGCGTCTCCATGTATTCCTATGGCTCCATGGAAGTCGCTTGGAGCGCGAGCGTCTTTTTTCTGCCGGAGCATCTTTGACGCCCGAAACGAGACGACTCGCCAGTAACAGCCAATCAAATGCTTGGAAATCTGATAATAAAAAAGCCTTTTCCGGAACAGCCAATGAAATGCTTGGAAAAGACGGGCCGTGAGGCGGCTGTTGTCGCTAGACGCCTGGGATTTCAAACGTCTTTAACTTCTCGTGTAATAACACCATAAGCTAGTAACTCGCTTTACACTGATCATGTGAGATGAGATCGCTACAGTGCAATCATAACGAAATCGAGGAAATGGAGAGTTGGGAAGGATCAAATATTTCTAAGCGGAAAACTTCAATGATATAACAAGTACACAAGTACCTATTATAGAAAACAATAGCTATTTTCAGTTAAGCTCCGTGTATTAATAAAAAAAAGAACAAAAAGGTGCAGAATTTTGGGAATTTGACTGAATTTTGATTTAGAACTTATATCAACCAAAAATATCTTCCTGCGTGAAGTAAAAAACGGCATTTGAAGAGAACGACGTCAGCTATCCAATGCAAAAATCGTTTAAAAATAATGAAATAAAAATGAGATGTTTAAAAAAATATCTCCCATAGGATTAACATTAGAAATCGGATGCTTTCGTGTCAGTAACCGCTTAATGATAGAAACATTCTTCCAATTACAAAAAAAAAAAAAAAAAAGCATACAAATTAAGTACAGCTTTTACTTTAGGTCGCTAGTTCCTAATAATTTATATTTGAAAAAATATTGCTCAAGGACTAAGAACGAAACGAAAAAAATTTCCATTTTTATGACCAAAACTTGCATTTTGAATTTTATGTAATTTCAATGTTTTCCTGCACTAAAAGTACTCTTTTTCACTTTTAGTGGCAAAAAACACTGAAATGTATTGCTTTTTTTTTGGGGGGGGGGGGGGGGGGAGAAGAGGGGGTTCACAAAAAAGTTTAGCCTAGGGGCCCGGAAGGTAGTTAATCAACACCTACTTGATATTCTTATAACATTTATTATTATTATATTCATTATATTCTTAAACATTATTATCTGTAGAATTAAGAGAAATAAACATAGCAATTATTTTATGCTTTTTGATATATTTCAAATAAATAATGATTCAGCATTATTCAACATTATCAAAATAACTTATATACTTTGTATACAATACATCAAAAGCAGGTAAAAGATTCTTGAAGTGAAACATATAAGCAAATTCATACAAGTTTTAAGATTTATCAAAATAAAAAGAACTTATCTCATTATAAATGGATTTTCCGATTATCTATAAAGTTGTAAACAGTGCTTGAAAACAACGTTGAAAGGAAAAAAAAAAGAAAACTTGAAAATATAAATTATTTAAAAAAAAAAAAAAAAAAAAAAAAAAAAAAAGATTATTTTTGAAAGTGTTTTTTATTATGTACATCTGGGCTATAATGAAAAATAAATGTTAAACTTAATTGTTTATAAAAGGAGATCATGTAGTGGGAAAATTCATAAGATATGTACCAATTAATAATTTTTAGATTATGTAAATATAGATTCAGGAAGATTTTGGAATAATATTTATCTACATTAAAAAAATCTTAAAACAATAAATATCCTACTAACATAATATGAACAGCATTTTTTAATATGCTTTATAAATGAAGAAAAGTTGAAAATATAAATTATATATTTTTTAAAACAGCATGTCGGGCTAGCTCAAATTCACTTCACACAGAAATTTCACATAATTTCAAAATAACACTTTCTCGGGATAGCTTTTTAAATATTTTTTATTTAATCTTGGTAAAACGGTACATCACAAATAGAACGGCACATAACACATATACACAAAATAATAATAGCGCGTATAACTTTCTACATGCTTCCACAACTCAAAACAGAACACAACTCTCTCGAACTCACAGTCACAGCATTTCTCATTCGGCAAAGCTCACGCAAGTCGGTCACGTGACTGCCGGTAGAGTCTATTTTTTTTAACGGGAGGCGCGCGTCACGTCCTCCCCCTCTGTTTCCGATTTACGTCTCGGAGAGGAAACAGGATGCTTTCTGGCTCTTCCTCTTTTTCTCAAGGGTGCAACTGGAATAGTTTCAGTTTCTTGAAAAGGTGACAAGGCGGAAACATGGTAAGACCCAATTCGCTCAGTAGGATCGTCCAGGCTAGCAATGTCATATGTCACTAGTGACTTTTGAGTCAAAACTATGTATGGCCCATCTCTCTTAGGCATAAATTTGGCTGTTTTATTTTTACTTGCTTTGCTCACAGAATGTAGGGTAACCCATACTTTATCACCAGGTGCGAAATACACTCGTCTACGATTTTTATCGTAATATTTCTTCCGCTGATCTTGTTTCATTTCAACACGCTCTTTCACACTTTTTGAAATATTTGCAAGAAGTTTAAGATATTGGATTATTTCTGGAACAAAATTATCGTTTTCCACAGCAGCTCTAAAACCGTTCACTACCTCATCGATTGTTCTTAATTCTCGACCAAACTGCAGATAGGCGGCAATTTGGCCTGCTGTATCAGATTTGGCAGAGTTCATAGCAAATCTAATAAAAGGAAGTTTGTCAATCCAGGAACTGTGTTCATCCCCAACAAGGATTGCTATTCGAGGTTTCAGGTCTCGATTTTTGCGTTCGACTGGATTAGCCTGAGGATGGTACAAAGGTGTCAACGATTGGTCTATTTCAAGAATGAAACAAACTTGTTGTAGAACAGCGCTCACAAACTGAGGGCCGTTATCACTTATGAGTCTTCTTGGGATACCATAACGAAGGAAGATCTCTTCAATCAGAGTAGTCGCACATTCTTGTGCAGCGGAAGTTGTTAAGGGAAATAGTTCTACCCATTTAGTGGCACAATCTTCTACTATAAAAATCCATCGGTGTCCATCTTTACGAGGAGGCAATAGTCCAAAGAGATCAATGCTGAGGGTCTCAAATCGTTGAGCATAAGCAGGTGCTCGTAATAAACCAGCTGGTTTCTGATTTGTTGCTTTATAATGGGCGCATTCTAGGCACTTCTTCACATATTCAGAAATGTATGCTCTCATGCCTGTCCAATAATATCTTTTAGCAATTCTCTGATAAGTTCCTGCTTCACCATAATGTCCAGCTGAGGGGTCGTCATGATGATTCAAAATATTTTGTCTTTCTTGTATTGGAATGACCAGTTGCGCTTCTTCGGCATCTGATTCGGGAGCATATCTATAAAGCACACCTTGATTCATCAGGAATCCTCTATCAGTCCAATTGGCGAAATCTTCGCTTTTCTGTTCGTCTTCAAAACAATCTATGATCTTTTTAGGGTTTTCATCTTGCAACTGTGCTTCTCTGATATCTTTTGGACTTCTTGTTGGCATATCTATGCTGACAAAATTGCATGTCTCACAGAAAGCAAATTGATGATTACAGACAGGGTGTGACAGCATCTCAGCCACAACATTAGATTTTCCAGGTTCGTATTCTATTTTCTTCTTAAGAATTTCTTTCTTAGCAGGAGTCAACCGATAAGGTGGTACAGCAACAGGACCAAGAGCACTATCACCTGTATTGATACGATGCTCCACAAACGGGGTTGTCTCTCCCCCTGGTTGAAAACATTTTTCATACCTTTTCAGAACATCATTAATTTTGTCCCTTTCATCGGAATTTCGATTTTTTCCTTCATCTTCATGTACAGCGTACGGACTGACTTCGACAGCACCAGCTGACGTATTATTTTCTTCTTCGTATTTATCTACAAAATAAAATTTTTTCTGAGGTTTATCACTGAAATGCCATGTTTTATTGGCAGTATCTAACACTATGTTAGCATTATGCAAGAAATCCATACCTAAAAGAGTTCTATTACCCTTGGCATATGGTAATACAATGAACTCTGTTTCGAAGACTCAGCCTTCAATCTCTACGGGCACAGTGACAGACAAGGTGTCTCTAACTACCGTAATTCCGTCAGCCAATGTTACTTAATGCGTATGAGGGTTCAATGCAACACCAGTTTTTAAAAATAATTCATACATGCGTTCTCCCGCAATAGAACGATTCGCTCCCGTATCTGCACAGACTAGCACCTTCTTAGTGCAGATCGTGATAGGCACATTTGGAGCTGAAACTGCTGATGTATTTAAACTATACAGCTGAAGACGATGTGCTTGAACAGTTTCTTTTTTAACCGTAGGGGAACAATCTGGGCATTTCATCTCTATAAATCCCAATTTACCACAACCATAGCAAACAATATCGGCTTCTAAGCGTCGATTAGCAAACTTAGGGAAGATCTGTCTTCGTTTAGAGGCTTACTCTGCTTCCAATTATTTTCTCGACGAGAAAAATCTTTTTTCTCTTGGGGTACAACCTGATCTCTTTTAGGGAACGTACATCTTATAATATCATACGCATCTAATTTTTCGGCAAGGTCGACTGGCGAATTTAAATTTTCCCAATCATCTAACATATGTTGTTTGCAATCAACAGGCACGCGCCTTTTCATTTGATCAGCTATGATAAGATCCCGAAGAGCTTCAAAAGACGTTACAGTTAATTCTTTAAGCCAGTTTTCAAGATAAGCTCGAAGTTCGAAATAATAATCTCGCCAAGTAATTTCCTTGGCCTTGCGATGAGTAAAGAACAACTGGCTAAACTTTTCGGCACTAATTTTAAACCTTTTTAGAAGTAAATATTTAACATGTGAAAATTTTGAAGCGTTTTCTTTTGATTCACGAGCGATAAGCGTACAGATAGAAGATGGTGCAACACTGAGTAAATACGAAACCCACATATGCTCTGGTACCTTCGAGAGCTTTAATTGACGTTCCAGGAGCACCAAAAACAAGGTTACATCATCAGTTTCTGGCCTGAATGTAGGCAACAGCTTTTGGATATCTATCTTACTCTCCGGGTAAGACATTACCCCTGCTGCATTACCACCTACCGCTCCACTGGAAACACTTTGGTTCTGAACCTGTAACTTGAGCTTCTTAAGTTCAAAATTCATCTAAGTTTTTTTAACTCTAACTCTTCCGCTCTATGCTTTTCTTCTAATTCCAGTTTATGCTGTTCTAACTCAGCTACTTTTTTTCCCCCTCTAATTCTGCTACTTTTTGTTTTTCCTCTAAGTCTCGCCTGCGCTGTTCATCTTCGCGAGTCGAAATTTGGTTTCTGACTAATGAATTTACAAAATCAACTTCGTACGAGGGGGAGGATTTAATTTTTTCACGCAATGTGACAACTGTCATAGAGGGTTGCACATCTAAATTCATTTCTAACGCAACCTGATATAAATCCTCTTTGCGAGCTTTATTAAGTTCAGACATTTTAAACTTTAGCAAAACAACAAAACAAGCACCCCACAAATGCCAAAAATTCGTTTAAATTATTCCCCAAACGTGTGAGCTTTGCCGTTACAACTCATATAAACAAGACTTTAATAAAGCAAAACAGTAAGGTTTAACCTTAGCAAAACTCTGACTACAAAACAAAACAAGCTTTAAATCCCAGCAGGTATAAATAAACTGTATGGCCATAACGCGACATTTAATCAAAACAATATTTTAACCAATATAAAACCATTTACTGAATAGTTAACACTTTCAAACAATATTGTAAATAATATCAAACACATAAATGGATAATTAAAATTTCAACCAATATTATTATTATATTACTAAGACTACTTAATATCGGTTTCATTCAATATAACTTCAAAAGAAAATAAATCTTCTTTTATAAACAAACAATAAATGCAAAAACTTACTCATTCCCTTTTCAAAATAACATTCAAGGTTTTTTTTCATCAGTAAATTTCAACTCAGAATTAAATACTTACGTTTAGCATTAAATAATAACAAACACTTAAAAATAAAAATTGTAATCAGTTCTCTTACGAAACCAATAATAAAAAAATTAAATAAATAAACACGTATCTTTGTGAGAATTGCGATAAAATTATAACTAACATTTTAACAACTTCCATTTGACTGACAGTTTATTTTCTTCTTTTAAAAAGAAAAGAAAAATAATCATCGAAAGTAAATGAATACTTCTTTTGCTTTCTCACTCTTTTTTTTTTAAAATCAAAAAATATCTTACTTAAAGCAAAGTAAAAATAAAACATACATGAACAGAATCAAAAGTAAATTTCAGAATAATGGGCGAGGGAGGTGGGAAGGGGAAATATGCAATACAAACATGCCAGGAAAATAATAGAATGAATTAAAATTAATAATGTTAAGTATATGACGAATACCGATAATGTTACGAAGAATGCATTCTTTTTATTAAACAAACAATGGACACATTCTATTTAAAAATCGCTTACTTGTTGATAATATTTTGTAGAATAAACAAATCTTGTAGAATAAACCACTATAGGCACAAACACTGTAGGCATCGTTGTAAGAACAAATGAAGTGAAAGTCCCTTAAAAACACAAACATCCTAGAACTTTCTTAGGGAATTAACGAAATATTTTGAAGAACTTTAATTTAAGAAAATAAGAACACATATCACATATGATGGAAAGAGGATGGCAACGATAACGAAACATTTCAGATTCAGAAATATATTTCACAGTTCGACGACGAATCAATCTGTAGAATTTTAGGAACATATTTTAGACGCAGAAGACGACCCGTCGCGCCATTTTTTTTTTTTTTTGCATGCTAGTTGAAAACCACACTTTATCAAGATGCTTCTTAATTAAAAAATATATTATTATATCACTTGACTTGAAGGATGATGAAATAATATTGCGAACGCTTTTGAAAAATTAGGATGTGAACATTTTTCTTCGAATTCGTGGCCGAACGTTGGGTAGCCAATTGTCGGGCTAGCTCAAATTCACTTCACACAGAAATTTCACATAATTTCAAAATAACACTTTATCGGGGTAGCTTTTTAAATATTTTTTATTTAATCTTGGTAAGACGGCACATCACAAATAGAACGGCACATAACACGTATACACAAAATAATAATAGCGCGTATAACTTTCTACATGTTTCCACTACTCAAAACAGAACATAACTCTCTCGAACTCACAGCATTTCTCGTTCGGCACTCACGCAAGTCGGTCACGTGACTGCCGGTAGAGTCTATTTTTTGAAACGGGCAGCGCGCGTCACCAGCAGATTATTTTACAAGAAAAGTTGAATTATTACTTATCATAAAGGAATAAAAAATTATATTCAAACATGATAAAAAATCTTAAATTAAATAAATAAATTGTACTTTTAACAATTTTGAAAGAAGCAGCGGTAAGAAAGTGGTTTAAATTTAGAAGCAGTTGTAAGAAATAAAGTAAAAAAAGTTGAAAAATTATTTTCACAAAAGGATTATTTTTGAAAGATATTTTTTATGAGATACATCTAGAATAGAATTATATATTATAATTAATAAATTAAAAAAACTTCTTTAATGAATTAATATTTTATTATTTTCCTCTTTAAACATTTATTACTTACTAAAGTGCATTTGGTAAAATTGAAAATTATCCGCTTAGAGACCTCTTTAAACAGATTGCTATATTAAAAAAAATAATAATAATAATACATAAATACTTTTTATCTGAAATAGGAAGAAAAGGAAAAAAATAAGTGTTTAACTTAATTCTCGTTAAAAAAGTCATGTAGTGGGGGAAATTCATGAGTTAAATAACAGTTAATAATTTTTCAACTCCCAAGAAAAGCGCAGAGTTCCACCGGCGAAAAAGATTGTAGGTCGACTAAGAGTGACGTCACAAAATCGCCCAAAGGCTTTGTGTCAAGTAGGTATTGAGTTAATCCGCTTCTGAGCCGTAAATTACTGCAGAATGGGGTAAAAGTATGCATCCGTCTTGGAGCAAAGATGCGCACAAGTTTAAGATTCAGGGCTTTGTCCTATCGTTTTAGCTAGATGCAAAGTTTTCCACAATTACGTTGTGGAAAGTTTTATTTTTTAAATTCTATAAAATATAATAGCTACTTAACTAGTTAACTACCTTTCCCTTTTCCAAGTTAAGTTTTTTTAAATATAAAACGTAGCTATCTACCTACCTACTTTTAAAAATCAATATTCTTGTTTCATAAAACGATTTTGTTTTAAGTCTTAGCCCTTAACTCCTGTTAACAGTCTCACAGACCGCTGCTATATTCAGTTTTCATAGCTTAACTTGTAATTTTCAATTTAATTATTGATGTTAGTTTAATTTTGATTTGGTTAGAAACTAAGTAGTATCGCTAAAGACTTCTAAATGAAGAGAATTTTTAATATAATAGGCTTTACATAAAGTTTAGCGCAAAAACAGTATCTTATGAGTCAGTCAACCCTTTTATTCATTCTACGATCAAGGGGTCTTTGGGACCGTTCACAGTATTTATGCAACAATTTTTGTTACAGTAGCTAAAGGTTAACTGCTATTTGCGATCTCACAGACCACTGTTTTTTTTTCTTTCTTTTTTTTTCATGGTTTAACTTACAATTTTTAGTTTAACTATAAATACTAGTGAAATTTACTAATGCTTTTGCATAACACATTCATTTTATTGGAAATGGGGCAAAAGCCCACAGTGATAGGGCAAAAATACGCCCACGTATCTTTGTCCCACCACTGCGTACTTTTACCCCAATCGATGGGGCAAAGATACGCAGAGCAATGTTTTTTTTAAATTGCAATTTCTCACAGAATTATAATTTGACAGAATTTCGGTTGATGGTAGCACTTGCCTAAGGTTTTAATCTAACATTTTAATCACTCATTACATAAATGCAGACCAATGTGTGCGTTAAAAATCGAAATGTATGGAAAGTGCGTATCTTTACCCCCACCTACTCTATAAATGAAACGTTGTATAAAATTCTGGTCAAATTATTGAAAGGTTGTAGTTGGATGCATTAAATTCGTAGAATACTGGTGGCTGGTGACAGTTTGTGTTATTTTTGCAGTCGACAAATTCAGTCAACTACATGAATTAGGCTAAGTCCAATTGAAATACAAGTGTTTGTTTTGCAGTCGTATTATAACCCGATGCTCAGGGCATACGTGTAGCAAAGCAAATGATTTAGAAATCCGGTAGTTTCACCAGAAAAAACAGAGCCAATTGTCATTCTAAAACATTTATTCATCAAAACATGAAAACGTAAACAATTCCCACATTATGAGAACATTCGTAGAGTCCTCAGACTGGAGCATGAATCGCTACAATAAGCTAAAGGATCTTAAACGACAAATTTAGAATTCTACTACATTGTTAGACACCTGGTAATTTAATTGGAAGTACTGGAACAAGACAGAACAAGTGGGTAAGTGTGATCACAGATCGCACAGATGATTTCGTTTAATATTCTTTTCAAAACACTTTATGCTTTTGCAAAATCTGTTAATTCCACATTTCGTAACCAGGGGGCGCACTCTATTCTAAACAAACCTCTATCCGAACCAAACTCCGTTTTACAACCTATTCGTAGATATATTAGTCGAGGAAATAGGTTCCATAGCACCCGATGTAGGCGCCCCCTGGCGGTAAAAAAATGAAACTAAAGTATGGTAAGGCTATGGTGCATAATATGAAAGATTGGTTAAAGGGGTGTCGGCAAAAGTTAGAAAAGTGTTCTCCAGGTGAAAAGGGTGGAGGTTAGAAAAAATGCTTAAAATACACAAGTTAGAGACCGGAGGGGTAAATATAAGACTTTTTGAAATTTTTATGATTTGTCGTGTGATCGCAAGTGTTCAGCTATACGTATTCAAAATTTCAAGTCTTCAACTTAATTAGGGGCTCAGTTAGAAAAAAAAAAAAAAAAAGCTTAAAATACACGTTAGAGCCCAGGCGGGTAAATGTAAGACTTTTTCAAAATTTTATGATTTGACGTTTGATGTGAGGTGTTCAGTTATAAGTATACAAAATTTGAAGTCTTCAACATATATAGTTTCTGAGAACGGGCTCTGTGACAGACAGACAGAGGATTGAGACGAATAGGATTTCGTCAGATGAACGAAACCCTAAAAATGAGCTTTGAAGTCACGGCATCTAGGTTTTGTTAGCACTCGCGTAGGGTGGCAGATTTCGACGTAATACAGGAACGAAGCAATCGGTGAAAGGCGCACTTCGAGCTGCGGCAGCTAAACTAATGACGTGAGAGAGGGAGTGGTTTAGGATGAATCCCATACCTGGTAATGTAAGGATTTCGAGGTAAAAAGTCTAGCGTCTCAAAGACGCGGGGAACTAAATTCGTGGAATTAAGATTAGAAATAAAAATAGCAAAATGCTTTTAAAAATATTCCTTTTAAAAATATTGAAAAATAAAAACTAGCTTCTCTCAGAATATTATAGTTTGGGTAGCTGATAAAAATTTATGAAGGGATTAAAATTTTTAGATTAGCCCTTTATCTACTGACGGTACTTATAAGTATCATTAAAATAATTTGTTATAAAATTCATTTAATACATCGATTAGTAGTAATACAATTTAGAATGAGTTATGGATGGATTACTTTACCTTGTTCCAAAAGCATTATGTGTTACACAAAAGAAAAATATTTTTAAAAGGATGATTTATTTTGCCATTGCATCTTTTCAGCTTTTTTGGCGTTGGGAGGAGGGGGGAGGGGCGGTTTTCAATTCGGAAATACTTCTATATTTCTATTGTAAGAACATTATATTTGTACATTTCCTAATTCTACAAAATACTAAGAAAAATATTTCAAATAAAAGATTTGAGTGGCGTTATAAATATTACACAAAATCTCTATAAATTCAAATTTAATTAATCTTTCTAAATCCTTCAATCCTTCTAAAATTGATTAAATGATTATGTAAATCTTGTAATGTAGTTTCAAAAATTCACGAAAATGCTTTAGAATAGGGATGCACAACCTGTGGCCCGCGAATTTCGTCAAATTATAACTGGGAAAATCGCAATTTTTGTACATATGTCGCTAGAAAAAATCGGGAATTTCGCCAATTTGTCACTGGAAAAAATTGGAAATTTTGGACTGATCGGGTTCGGAAAAATCGCGAATTTTGTCGAGAATGTGCGGAAAAATCTCAAATTTTGTTGATCGGGTGCGGAAAAATCTTGAGTTTCGTCAATTTATCTCAAGAAAATCGCTAATTTCGTCAATTTGCCGCGCGAAAATTTTCAGATTTCGTCAGAATAAGTTAAGAATCGGAATTTTGTTCAGCACGCACGGAAAGATCGCGAATTTCGTTGATCGAGTTCGGAAAAATCGCAAATTTTGTCGATTCGGGGCAAAAAAATCTGAAATTTTTGATAATCAAGCACAGAAAAATCGCGAATTTTTTCGATGAGGTGCGGAAAAATTGCAAATTTTAATACATGGAAAATATTCCAGAGGCAATTTACTTTGTACTTTGAAATTTGATTTTTATTTGAAATATTGCAAATTTTGTTGATCGGTTGCGGAAAATTCGCGAATTTCGTCAGTTTATCGCGAGAAAAAATCCCGAATTTAGTCAATTTTCCGCGGGAATAAATTACAAATTTCGTCAGTCAGTTAAGAATCACGAACTTCGTTCATCGGGTTCGGAAAAATCGCCAATTTTCTCGATCCTGTGCTAAAAAATCTCAAATTTCGTTGATCGGATGAGGGAAAATCGCGAGGTTCGTCAGTTTATCGAAAGAAAGAATCGCAATTTCGACAATTTGCCGCGAAAAAATTACAAATTTCGTTGATCGGGTGCGGAAAAATCGTAAATTTCATTGATCGAGTGCGGAAAAATCGCGAATTTTGTCGATTCGGTGATGAAAATTCTCCAATTTCGTTAATCGGGCTCAGAAAAAACGTGCATTTTGTCGATGAGGTGCGGAAAAATTGAAAATTTCGTTGATCGGTTGCTGAAAAATCGCGAGTTTCATCCATTTATTGCGAGAAAAATTCGTGCATTTTGTCACTCTGCCGCGGTAAAGAAATCACGAATTTCGGCAATTGATGGAGAAAAATACAAATTTTGTTGATTGGTCGCAAAAATATCGCAAAATTCTTCAATCGCTCGTGGAAAAAAATCGTGAATTTTGACAAAATTTTCCATTTATGAAGGAGCAGTTAGTCTTCATAAAGCGTTGTATGGTTATTCATACAGATGTGAAGAGGCTCTGCATACAATTACTTATTTGTATTAGTTTATTTTTTCATGAGGAAAAATCAATATAGTTCAAAAATAAAGAGTTATCCCCCCCACCCCCCAGATATAGAATTCTGTCTATGTTACTGATGTGCCCCTCGACAACACAAATATTTTTGTAAGTGGCCCTTTTCTCAAAAAGGTTGTGCACCCCTACTTTAGAAGATAAAATTTTCATGAATTCATAATTCAGTACATAAACGGTTAAGATTTCGAATGAGATAATTATTAATATACGCATAAAGGAAATTAGATAGTAATAAATACTAGATAATGTTAAGAAATAGGGAAATAATAAATATGCCGTGAACTTAGAATAATTGAAATAAATATTGCAAAGTAAAATTTTTATATAACACTCATATTTCGATATTTTAATAATAATAATAATAAAAAAATTCCACAGTTTTATGCTCCTAAAAGGGTTCTTTGTGTCTGAGAAACCATTTAATAAGTTCTTTATGAATTTTAAATTGATATTTGCATGAGAATGAATAAGTCTTTTGAATCTTAACGTCATTGAATTCTGCTGTTTATCTTTTCGGGCTTGACATATTGCTAACGGTTGACGTCAATAGCGTTTTTTGGTTGTGTGTTCAACTCCACCTAAAGGCCGAATTTTTGCATTTTATACCTTACTTATTTCTCAAAAACATACGAAATATTCATATTTTATCCATTATGCATATACATACTTCGATTAGAAAGATTATCATTATTATATACATTCATTTGTTATACAGGGTGCCCAAAAATTATTGTCATACTTTCCTTACCTCATAACTTTTGTTTTAAGAACATGAAGAAAAATATTATTACATATTCGTGAAGTACAACTTAGAAGGTTTTTTATAAACAAGCATTTCGACGCACTGAAGATTTACTGGTAGTGGTAACTTCACATTTCACGTTTATTTTCGGCAATACGCAAATTTATACATAGTTGGAGGTAGACATTTCACACTGATAATTCACAGAGTCTGTAATTTAAAAGTACCTAGAACAGATGGATTACAATTTTACCGGTCGTCGATGCGACCTTCTTTCCCATGAACTAAATCGTAATACACTAAGGGGATGGCGTAGGTACAGCGCCTAGAAGATACAGTGTGGAAAACGGCTATTCCTATAATGCTTTAAAAAGTGCTAAAAACTTGTATCCCATAAATCTCCAACAATGCTCAGCGGCAATATGCTGATACGAGCGCCATCTCGTAACTCTTTTCAATATAAACCCAGTGTTTCCAAAAATTATAGAATGTTAAATATCGGAAACAATAAATATAAGATATTTTAGTCTGCTATAAGCTAATTTAGTTAAGGAATGGCGTGAAATAGGTTAAAGAGTCTCTTTTAGAATGACTATCGTTTTTAAATCACTACGATGGCGCTACGATCGATATCTTGTTATTCAGCATCGTTGTACATTTATGGGATTCAATTTTTTAGCACTATTTTGTAGCCGTTTTCCACACTGTATCTTCTAGGCGCTGTAGCGTAGGGGTTAAAGATTATCCGCTCGAGAAACCAACGTTCACAGCGCCCTCTGGCACAGCGCAGAAGACGGCAAAAGTAAATGCTCGTTTTGTACGCTTTTGCTGCCTCTAAAATTGAATACAAATTTTTTTCAGATTTAATCGTTGAATAATGAAACCCATGAGTCCGCCAGAAGAAAATGATCCATTCCAAAGGTATAAGTTCGATTGAAAAAACTATTTATTACTTTGAGCAGAAAGAATAGGCTACACCTACAATTTTCATGACACTAATAGCATCGCATAGTTGCCAATTTGTACGGTTTTGTTACCTCTGAAATTTAATGAAAATTTTTGTCCTATTTAATCATTGACAATTGTTATATTTCGGTGATTGAATTAGGCAAAATTTACTGGTAAGTTTTAGTGTTAAGGAAAGATCTTAGAAATTGATAGCTATGCAGTAGCGTAATACTGCGGCAAAAAAAAAAAAAAAAAAAAAAATCTCAGCAAAATTGACATTCAACAAATAAAAACTATCAAGGGCTTATCAAATAAACAATTTCATTCCTCGTTTTTCTTAAAAGTAACGGAAATGTACAGTCGTGGGAAAAAAAAAGTAAACACCCCCTACTAACTCTTCAACAAATTATCGTAGACGGAAGTTACTTCTACCGAACGATTGGAAATAAAGTTTACTTTTAAATGATGTATATAAAATTTGCTAAAGGGGCCATCTACATATTAAAACGAACCCAAACTTCATTTTTTTCAATAGCAATACCCAATTTTAACGCAAAATTTCAAATCTTCGGTTCAAACTATGCCTAGACACCAAATTTCAAGTCATTTGAATGATAAGTTTTTGACTTATAACCATTCAAAATTTAGTGATTCTAACGTTAAATTACATTTTCATATTCTTATTTATATCTCCTGAAATTATGCTCCTACTGTGCTAATTTTTTGTGTAGCAATAATGCTAATGTGCCCAAACATAAATACGCTGAATTTGCAATTTTTATACTTTTATGATATGAATTATGAATTATGAAATTAATATTCGAAAAAATTATGAATTGCAACCTACAATTTTTTTGATGGATTTAGATTTATTAAGTCCTGCTTTATGAAAATCCTAAATTTCACATTTTTCTTCCAAATAGTTTTCAAATTATGCTTAAAAAACGGCAAAATGATGGTTTAAGGGGCCGTCTATGACAGAAGTGAGTAGATATTTTGAAATTTCTTCTGCTGTCCTGTTATCTAACAGGCTCCGTAAGGTGCCTTGATCAAGAAGGCGGCTCTCTCGGTTAACAATCGAGTACCGAACTTCAATTTGGATACAGCCCTTAAAATACACTCGTTTTAAAATAATTATTTTCTCGGTAACTTATAGTACGAATTGCATAAAAATTTGTTTCTAGGCTAATTGAAGGGTGTAGAGTTCATTTATGCTGTCGGAATTGGGTATTGCCATTGAAAAAAATGAAGTTATTTTTCGTTTTAATATGTAGATGGCCCCTTAAACAAATTTTATATACATCATTTAAAAGTAGACTTTATTTCCAATCGTTCGGTACCAGTAACTTTCTTCTACGATAATTTGTTGAGAGTTTAGTACGGGGTGTTTACTTTTTTTTTTCCACGACTGTACATCAAAGAAATGTTGCTAGTACCATAAAAATTAATGAATAAAGTGAAAATTTATATTTCATCTCCTTAGTTTGTGACGATTTGTGACTAGCGTCTAAATCGCGCCCCTCACAACGGCTCTTATCACAAATGCACTCGAGAAGTTCCCTAGCACGGCGCGCTGGCTCATACAATGCTTTGTTTATTTTCAGCTTAAAAGCGGAGCGTTGCATGTCCTGCCCTCATAATTTTTATAAATAAAAAAATAAGAAAACAGCAAACAAGCATCATTCACGTACAAGATAAATGAGCTTTAATTAAAACCGGATTTAAATTGCTTAATATCATTGTTACTGTGAAAGACCGAAATGTGGAGAATGTCAACATTCACATAGTCGCTTGGTGTATGTTTGAAATATTTGTTAAATATCCTTATTTCTGACTTACACCGGTGACAGTCGACATTCACCATACAATAATGGTGAATGTTGAATATGTCGTAAATTTTCATTTTCTCCGTGTTTCAGGCTCGATCATTAATTTTTAAATCATAAAAACATTTTAATCGTCTGTAATCCAAAGGTATGCTGCACGCATATTCACAATACCTACTGGGTTCGGATTCGACACAGGTATCTCCGTATATTTTTCTGGTATGAAATTTTGAATATTTTGAAACGCATATACACATGATTGCAATCTCACACAAGCTTTGATTTATTATTTAACCGGTTGAGTGCGGAGCAGCGCGATTTTAGTTTATGCTAAAATTGCGGAGAGGATGATAGTGCTCCTATTTGTTGTCTCAGTGTGATGTGTATTTAAGTTGGTTGCAGCGAAGCATGCGATTTCTGTAAATATCGTGGGCTTATAAGTAATTTTTTACTATACAACCCATACACATTCGCATTTTTGGCATATATCCGCAAGATTTGTTCTGCACTCAAACGGTTAATCCATTCGGGGCCTAATGTCCTATCAAGGGGCCTCAGGACTCTTAAAGCTTTAAAATTTTCGAAACTTTAATTTTTTTATATGTTAAACTCGTATATTTTCCGAACATTTTGATATACAGTAAACTCTATCTAAGGCGGAATCGGTCAGGACTGAGAAAATTTTCCGTGGTAGACAATATTCCGGCTTATGCAAAAGAGCTCCCCCCTTCCCCCTCGAAAAAAAAAGCACAAATCGTATCATTTTTTACGTTCGTAACTTTTATTATTGTTCTTTAAAATGAAATTTTTATTGAAATCCGGTTTGTTATTAAATTTATTGTCTTTAATAATTTCGTAAAACATTATTTAAACACAATAATAAATATTACCAATACGAAATTCCTTTAATTCTCAAATTTATTGAAAATCATTTAATTTAACCAATACAATTACATACCTCATATTTCATATAGTAGTTTAAAGAATCAAAAGATAATCTTTTATCGATCCTTGTCTTTTCTTTAGGTAAGTCTGTTATTATTGGTATTTCTTTTTCTTTGAACAATAAAAATATTTTCGAGTCACCTAATTCTTCTCAAGCAGTCCTGATATGTTTAAAATCACCGCTGTCTTCAACGTTTTCAGAATCGTGAAGATCAGAATTCTTCATTTGCATACTATAGTACAAGCATACACATCACAAGTATACTTTACTTTAGACAATACATGACTTCATGCTTTCATAAATGTGTACTCTACTAGTAATAATAAGAATAACTTTTAAATACAAATTTTTATAGGAAAAGATGGCATAAGCAAGAATTCCTTAAAATTTAAATAGTTTTTCTTCTTTTGAATTAACTTTTTTGAAGTATTACGGAATTTAATTATTATTGAGTTCGACATTAAAAATTTGACGTATATAATCAGTTTTAAAACTTCGTAAACGAAATGCCTTTCATTTTTAAAATATCCTATTTTCCGCCTTATGCAAAATTTTGGTTTCGGCTGAACCTCAAAACCGCTTCCGTTTCCGCGTCAGGCAGATTCCGGCTTATGCAGCAAGAATTAATGTTATTTTCTATGGGTTCGCCGGGACTTGAAAAATTTTCCGCGGTAGACAGATTTCCGGCTTACACAGAGTCCGCCTTAGACAGAATTTACTGTAATTGTTTCCTTGAAATTCCCTTTAGAACAGAAGTTATGGCTTTTAGAGTTATACCTGCTTAATAGCTGAAGCGGGGTTTCCAAAACTTTGAAGTCATTTTTCTCGAAATGACGTTTTTGGGCATAATGCACACTATATCTCAAAAACTCCTGATTTTTTTCATGACGTTTTCAAAACATGTGTTTCTTATTAGTCTGTATAAACTGAACATAAAATTTCCTTTTTACTGTTCAAAAATATTTTTTAAAGTGATTGAAATTTTCTAAATTTTGTATTAGCTAAATACAACTTTATATTAAAAGTATAAAAATGCTTTAAATACTAATTTAGTTAGGGTCAGGGTAATTATTATAATCTGAAGTATAGGCACCAAAATTTTCGTTCTAGTTGCAAAATTTATTTTGTAATCGTGCGCGTAATCTGTAATTCCGATTTTCTGCATCTTTCATCTCGATAAAAATTGTGTCCTAAAATCAAATACATTTTAAGGTATGTTGAAAATGGTCTTTTTTTTTTTTTTTTTCCTTTTTTCCAATTTTAAGAGTCATGAGACCTGAACTGATCATGCCTTTCTACTGAGTATTATTTTGTCTTAACAAGTAGTTTTGTTATTATCTCCATGTAACAATGATAAAATCCTAATTCTAGTAATGTAGCCATTATCTATTCAATTATCTTTTTTTTTTACAATATAGAAATAGTTTACTTAAGTTTTATAAATTTTACATATTTAGTGGAGTTGTGTGGTAAATGGAGTTGTGTTTACATGTTTAATGGATGTGTTTCTGTTTTTATTTATTTATTTATTTTTTTTTTATTATTTTTTTTTATAACCACTATTTCTTCTTAATAGTATTTTTCCCATAAGAATTCTGATAACAAATAAGGCAAAGATTACTATTTGTTAATAAATATTATAAAAATCTAGAAACGCAATCACCCGAAAAAACTGTTTCAGGTATATTGGCCAATATTTTTAGCCATCGCTAACAGAGTTGGCAATTTAGCGGAAATTCTGAATTCAAAATATCTACCACTTTCTTTTAAATGGCAATTTCCATTATATTTATCCAATGAAAGTCTGCCATTAAACAAAGCGAAAATTATCATTAAAAAATTCAGGTATTCTTTTAATAATTTAAAATTACTCTTAGTTTTCAATACTAATCCCTAACATTTGAACTGAAATACCAATATTGATAAAATATTAGGTTTACTTTGGAAATATTTGTAGTGAAACGTGAATGCTGTATAAAGGTTGCTGTACATTGTAATAATCTCTAACAAAACGTCAATATTGTAAAAATACTTACTTTATGTTGGAAATATTAATAGTGAAATCGCAAAATATTTTTTGAAAGCACTACACAAATATGTATAAAGTGTAAGTTGAAACATTTGACTGAAAGTAGGTTTTATTTTTATAAGTTTTATTTTATCTCATAGAAACAAATAAAATATGTAAATTTTATTAACTTAAGCGAAAATTTTGCACATTAGGGAAAAAAAGTGAATGTAACGGATAAGGAAGTCTAATGTTGACTTCAGCCATACCTTTTCACAATTTCAAATGTATAACATTATTAGAACTGGAATACTATCTATATTATTAGAATACTACATGGAGATAATAACAAAACTAATGGTTAAGGCAAAATAATACTAAATGAAACGACGTGTTCTCTTAATCGCTTGAGGGACGGTGGAATGTATTATATCCCATCTAATTTTAATCAAGATTTGCATCAGAAACATGTAATTACATATTTATTTTATAACTTTGATGGAAAGAAGTTGTAAAATAGCTTTTCTTTATTTTGAATTTTTTTTTTTTTTTTTGTATATTTCGATGTAAAATCAACATTACGGAAACACAATTACTTGTCCCTGAAAGGGTTAATGGGACACTTCACCCCGAACGAGTCAAATAACAATTTCATGATTCCATGAATAGCGATCGGCTTCATATCAGTGTTGGGCACGCTCACATAAAAAAAAAAAAAAAAAAAAAAAAAAAACGAACTAGTTCAAACTCAAATTCAATTTCTCAAAAGTGATTCAAGTTCACGCTCAAATTCAAAAATTTTCAAACGAACTCGTTCAACTCAAACTCATTTATGAAAGTGAACAAAGTTCACTAACAACTCATTTTCTTTTTTTTTTTTTTTTTTTTTTTTTTAATAAACATATTAGAATTTTACCGTCCAAATTTAGAAAATTTTGTAAATTAATCTTTTGGTTTATTCGATGGGCGTTCTTGGGCCCGACCCAATTTTCTTTCCGACACTCGGTCGCGCTTGGTTTGAGGATTACTTTTTTT
This sequence comes from Maratus speciosus, assembly GCA_963932465.1. Lineage (NCBI taxonomy): Eukaryota > Metazoa > Arthropoda > Arachnida > Araneae > Salticidae > Maratus > Maratus speciosus. The sequence continues at coordinate 286,912,368 of OZ010800.1, read as the reverse complement.
CTAGAGGCTCGGACCGAGATGGGCCGGGACTGGATTTATTTTCCGGCGTAAGTAAAGGCTGGACTGCATTCTTCTTGAGATATGAACAGGCAGAAATTTTCAATCCCATTTCCAACCCAGCTCATGGGAAAATCATTGGCCCTGGCCTGTCCGGTAAAAATATCAGCAAAATTTAGCCCGGCCCAATTTTTTTTTTTTTCAGAAAATGCACGTATTTTTAAATCGCTATTATTCCACAATTAAAATTTATGTATTTATTTTTATTTATTTATTTATTTATTTTAACATGGGTAGATGCATTTCTAGGCAATAAAATTAAAATACGGTAAAACCCGAGAGAAAGAACCTGCCTATGACGGACTCCCATGTTTAATAAAACACCCAATAGCAGAAAACTCTCCAAGTATCTGCAACAGATACTTCAGGGGCAGAAAATAATCTGCAGGTAAAATATTTTACAATTGAAGCGTTAATTAATCAAACGATCACTTACCTTTGACGTTATTATGCATTTTATTAATTTTACTAATAATAATCTTAAGTTTTTGCATTAAGTAATAAAGAGTTAAACATAATATAAAGCGAAATAAAGGTTCAATGGAAAAATAATCTGCAAAAGAGAAAAGAAAATCTGTGACGTCCGTCTCCCGTCTCTAACTTTCTGCTATCGGGACAAAACAAAACAAAACAAAAAAATATTGATCTATGTAAAATGAGGTAAACAGTATTCGTGAAAAGAATGCAATACATTTGCAACAGACGACGAACTTGCTCGTAGGGGAACCAGCCCATAACGGATTTTTCTTTCTTTCCTACGCAATTCAGTCTCAGATTTTATTGTATAGATTTTTTTTAATTTTAAATATCCAAACCACAGAATGCGGATTAACGATATTAATGGGTAATTGTGATATTTACATACAATCAGATGCATTTAAAAAATAAATACCACAGCTCCGAAAACTTTTTTTTAAAATGAAGAATATAAACATGATATAAAAAGATAAAATAAGTATTTTTAGTTAGAACTTCTCGTACAAGGCAATTTTAACCTTACAGGCGTAAAAATCTATGTCCTGCCTGGTCGGGCCTAGCCGAGCCAATTAATTTTTTGCGCAGGTCGGGCCGAAGTTTTAGTTTTTATGCCGGATTTCTTTTTCAATAATTTTTTTGAAAGGCTCGAGTTGTTCTCGGAGCAGTTCTGACCAAAGTTAGAACTGTCTTACTGGGTCACTTTCGGCCTCAAAATTTCCTCCTGTGCATACCTCTAGTTCAATGTATTTTTTTAATACACCGCATCTGCATGATAAGTTGGCGTGCTTTTTCTTTAAAAAAATATATTTTTTAATGAAATAATTGTATATACAACGAAAGAAAAATAAAGTTTAACTCTAACGAGCATGGAAGATATATTTTCAATCGTTCAATGGTACTAAAAATTTATTTTTATTATTTTGTTTTTTATACTTTTTCATTTATACAAAAAAGGTGATTGTGTAATAATTAGATATTCATATCATATATTCATATTAAAAGTTCGCCTCTTTTTAATTTCATAGAGAAAATGGAATGCATTAAAGATATAATAGTCCTTATTATCCTCCCACCCCTTCAAATAAAAGAGAACTGATGCCCCCTTTTTATTTTATTAAACAATTTCATTAATAAAGATTCGGAAATCACTAGTAATGTTGGAAATAAATTTAAATATATATATTTATATTTAGAAACACATAATAGTTTAAATAGATGTCTGCTTAGAATCGCCATTCTAGTCTCTTTTATACTTAGAGAGGCTTCCATGCTTAAGGCTATTCTTAACTGCTTTGCTTAACAAGTGCGAAACGTTTTCGCACATTTAAAAATTCTTTTTTTAACGGAAAGGTATAAAATTGGAAAGCCTGACTATGGAAGCGATTTGGAATCGAACTGTGTTTTCCAATTGTTGATCAATAAATTACTTATTGAGTTATAAGCGATTTTGATCACGTGACAAGCACGTTTTCACCCATTCTTGACCAGTTATTCTTCTTTCGCGCGGATATTCGATTCAAAACGTCCACTTTGACACTATTTTATAAAAGATCTATTGCGTTTGCAAAAAAAAAATGGAAAAACAGCTCGATTTCATAGTTTCTGAACAACAACCCCTACTAGTTTCATACACTTCCGAACAAAAATAAATTAAAACTTATGTCACAAAGTTGCCCTTTTGGATTTGAGAACAGCCTTATGTAATTTAAGCTGCATTGCTAAAAAATAAATATTTTAAATCTCTCAAATTTATTGTGAAATATTGGAGATTGTACTTATTAAAAGAAGTTATACATTTTTTTTTGGAGGAAACTAAAGTATCGTAAGCTAGCAAACAATATATAATATCTTTAGAATTATTACATGTGCACCATATCTCATATCCTATACGAAATGCATGCTTATTATTATTATTATTATTATTATTATTATTATTATTATTATTGTCCTTTATTCTCAAATAGTAGTGTTTAAAGATCTATCAAACAAAACAAAGTTAAAAATTCATTTAATAATACTTCATGTTTTATCAATATATGCATTCACGTCAAATATACAACTGTACTATAGAGAATATTTTAAGTATGTATTTCTCTGAAACACTTCATGTTATTTTAATTTCAATATACTGTTTTCAGATTTTGTTAATTTATATTAGCTAAAATTTATCTAATAAGAAATTTCATTTTAGAAATCGTAGCTATTTTTATTTTAATGAATGATGTATTCCAATAAAATAAATTATTACTTTTTATGAGTTTCTTTAGAGTAGTTATTTTTATTTTAATGAATGATTTGTTCTAATAGAAAAAAAAAAAACTATTTTTATGAGTTTATTTTTATGTTTTGTGTGTAATATTTCAAAATGTTATTTTTCTTTCCTCAAGATTATCAAATATGTTAATTTTTTAAAACGAATTTCAATAAAATGTATTATAAATAATTTGTAATCTTTAGCTTCTTCGATGCATTTTTATGAAGCCACTGGTATTCTTCACGTAGCACCTCACGCATATAAATTTTGAGTAACAATTTACACATCCATATAACAAAAAAAAAAAAAAAAAAAAAAAAAAAGAAAGAAAAATTCTTATATATATATATATCTATATATTTATTTATTTATTTATTTATTTAAAGAAATTTCTAATAGATGTGGGATTTTTATCCGTTCGATTACTACATGTTGAATATATATTTGGCTTTCACATTCACAGAAATTCACAGAGAAATTCGGATTCGAGAAAAGCTATTAGAAAACACTAAATAGCAATCACGTCCTGCAATATTCGCTGCGTGGGGTCAAAAGGGAAAAAAGAAAAAAGAGAAAACAAGCAATCGCTCCGAGTCAAATAACGTTTTCTGATCTAATGTGGGAAAAAGTATCACAGGATTTTGTTTGAAGCATGATTTGTGAATGATCCCAAATGATACTTCAAAGTAGCCTTAGGCTTTTTCTTTCTTTTTTTAACTACGCTTTGAAAATGGACATAATAAGAAATTCACATCCTGTGCAACAATGTACAAAACAAACATCTTTGGCGCCCCGTCCTGTTGTCTTGTAACAGTGCCGTATCGACGCGGTATTGTTAGTAACATAAGCGAACTTGACTTTTTGTCTACGCATTCATTCAACATGATGTGGGGCCTTTCCTTTATATGTCTTCTCTATCCTTTTAAAATATAATCTGGGATCTGGGACAAAGATATTATCTCCTCCACAAATTCTCCCGTTTCTTCAAAAGAGACTTTTGCATCCTAATGGATATTCCCGATTCATAATGGATATTCCCGAAAAGTACACATCTAGTCAGTCAGCGAACACTTTTGTAATTCCTAATTTATATGTTTATACGCTTATATCGCTAAATATGAGCACCTCCAAATCTACACACATGTAACATGTGTATATGTATGCATAAATTATCACAAGTATCATACATGTGTTTTTCTGTGTATTAAAAATTAAATTTTGGCAATATTTTTCATATTCAGAGAGAAGGAAAAATGTTCTTAATTGAACCGTAAATAAAGAATAACCAATGGTCACATTTTTTACAAATTTTGTTTCTCATGCAGTAATTTGAATATATACTCATTCGCACTGAAAAACATATTTATTTTCATCTGAAACATAATTGTGCTCAAACTTTTTGTGAAAGGGCAAACAATCCGACTTCCAAAAGATCTAACTATGACTTGCAAGAATTAATCTAGGCTATCCAATCTGCAAAAAGAATATTAGAATCATTAAAACATGAAAACAGAAATTTATGTACAACATGACCCGATGCCAGACTCTATTCAATGCTCCCGATTCTCTACTAGTCAGAGGTTTTCCTATATTTGAATATTAAAAAATGAAATTTATGAATATTTGAATATTAAACACTTGTTTTTTTTCCCCTATAAAAACATAAAATTGGTAGTTGAGATATAAATGTAGGTAGGTTACTTTTCACTAGTGCATTAAAACATAATTTCCTTTTCTTTTCTTTCGGGTTGGGTTGCTGGTCGCCGAAAATTATTTCGGTGCGTTAGGGTCGGGTTGCGGAAGGAACTTATTCTTTTTGTCGGGCTAGAGTCGGATTACGGGTTGATTTAAAATAGAATTTTCGGCTCTCGACTCGCGCAGTGCTCTATGTCTAATGATCCGACAAAAGAAAAAAAAAATTAAATTTACTCGTTGTAAGCGGCGCAAAAAAAAAAAAAAAAAAAAAAAAAAATTAAACACCAAGAAAACCAAAATGAGAAATTTGCGCTCTGAACACCCCATGGAAGACAATTTTTTACGTTTTTCTTTTTTGTTTAACCCTTTAAAATTTATCTTAAGGCTGTTCTCAACTGCTCTGCTCAACAAGCGCAAAACGTTTTGACACATTTACAGATTCATTTTTTAACACAAAGATATAAAATTGGAAGGTCTGATTAGGGAAGCAATTTGGAATCGAACTGTGTTTTCCACTTTTTTATAAATAAATTACCTATTGAGTTATAAACGATTTTGATCATGTGACAAAGATTTTTTTTTCCCTTCGCTGACCGGTTTTTCTGCTTTCTTCGGGAACTTCGCTTCAAAACATCAACTTTGACACTATTTTCTGAAAGAGCTATTGCGTTTGTAAAAAAAAAGGAAAAAACAGCTCAATTACATAGTTTCTGAACAACAACACCGGCTAGTTTCATGCATTTCCAACCAAAAATGAATTTAAACTTATGTTAGAAAGTTGCCTTTTTGTATTTGAGGACAGCCTTAAACAGGCACTTCAGGAGGCCAAGTAGAGTTCTGAGCGGGTCAGGTTGTACCCGATTTTTTATCTAAAATTATTTCTCAAAGACAGGACTTTTCCCTTTTTGTTATGAAAACCAAAACCATGACACTGAAAAATTGTTTAAATAGATGATCATCGGTCGAATAGTTTTAACGATGTGAGTCGCCGCTAAATAATCGTTTGGCAAATTTTCATAACAAATTGTGATGCCATGCTGCATAAATCAAGACCTGATGATGTTAAATTTGACATCAATTCGTTCAATTGCATTACTAAAACATAATTTGTATAACAAAATAAAAGAAAAAACAATTTATTCCCAACACTCTTTAAGCCCGAGAAGGGACTAATATTAAGATATTTTACCCAGTTGCTTCTACATTTAACGTTACATTTTTGTAAGATATATGATTAACCTAATTGAACTTCAATAAATAAAAATAAAATTTAAATAATATGATACTTAAACCGCCCTAAAAACTTAGATTCCGTACAAATGAAATCGAAATAAATCTTAGACTTTTTTTCCATCTTTAAGTTACAAATATTTGTATTGCAGATTTTGTATGTTTATACAAAAGGAAAAGCTATATGTAAAATGCAAATCTAAAAAAAAAAAAAAAAAAAAAAGGCTAAGAATTATTTTGATTTTATTTGAACAGAATCTAAGTTTTTAGGGCGACTTAAGTACCATATTATTTGAATTTTATTTTTATTTTTTAAAGTTCAATTAGTTTAATCATATATCTTACAAAAATTTAACGTTAAATGTAGAAGCAACTGGATGAAATATCTTAATATCAGCCCCTTCTCAGTGTTAAACAATGTTGGAAATAAATTGTTTTTTCTTTTAATTTGTTATGCAAACTATGTTTTTGTTTAATTTATTTTTACATCGATATGTTTAAAATTTTGTCTTGTGCGAGGAGTTCTAGCCAAAAAGGAAAAAAAACAAAAATCTATTTTATTTTTATATTGTTCATTTTAAATACAAGGGCCATAGACTGCATAGTACAGGGACCTCGTTCCAAAATACTGTTTCTACTACATCTCTTTCTATATGTGTCGTCTAGTTGCAAAACCGGCCAACTCCTCAAAAATTGAAAATGTGTTTTTTTAGTTTTTTTAGTTCTAAGTAAAGGTTTCTATCATCTGGAAACGATAAACCATGCAAAAACATGTCAATCCCTGTGTTATATGCGTTTGAAAATCACGATGTGGTGCAAAAGCGGCCAAATCCTTCAGCCGGTGAGTTTCAAAACCGGCCATGTCCATATCCGCTAGCTGACGCTTCTGCTCGACCCCACAATAACTTCTCACTTGTTGATTAGATTAACGTTATCATGTTTTCTCTCGCCTGTGACTACTCTCCCTTAGTGCATACACATTTTCTAATAATTTAGCTTCGTGTTTTCTCCGACTATGGAAGTGTTTCTGGAAGAAGTGTCTACTAATCAACCAAAGAAGCGGCAAAGTGGTAAAGGAGAAAACCAAAAATTCAAAGGTAATGTACACCCTGTGATAACCAGGGGTGATTTATCATTTTTTGACGCCCTAGGCCAAAATACTTTTCCGCCCGCTTCCCCCCTCCCCTTCATAAAACTGTAAGTGAATTTTCTTTGACAAATTTAAGAATTTTTTAATCTATTTAATTAATTAATAATACATTTAAATTTTGCTTTATAACTTTTAGTATTTTGAGGATTGCAGATTGGAAATGAATGGGCTTTTGTTACACTTAAAATCTGAGAGAATTTTGTGTTGGTGTATTGAGAAGTAGAAAAATTGTTTTAAATGTAATTATTACAAATTCATTTTTTATTTAACACTTTTCGTTAAAATTTTAAATTGTTCTTATTTCATTAAATTTAAAAACTTTAAAGTTCTTAATTTTGCGAACCCTACCTAACGTAAACCCCTTGGCCATAGCCTAAGTTGCCTTATAGGTAATCCACCCTGAGGATAATATAATACATAATTAATTGATAACATAATAACATCATAGTTAGCATATTTTGATTATTATCATGATGCCATAATATTTTATTAATCTAATAACTTGCCTGCGTTGATTCAATATTTTTTTTATCCCTCCAGACCGTGTTTCAGCTCAAATTGAAAGGAGATTGAAGAAAATCGAATCCCTCATTCAGCCCGCAAAGTATGAAGAAATTTTATCTGAATATGGAACAGTTTTCAAGTCTGGAAGAAGCCCAGCAATTTCTTCCCCAAACCACCTGCACTGTGCCATTTCAAATTTGCTCCTACGAAAAAAAAAATCATAACAGAATATAAAAATAAGCAGTTGGTGCAAGGAGAGGTCTTCTACAAATCTGAGGTAGAAGCAGGGGCGTAGCTACCGTGGAGCAGTTGGAGCAAACTGCTCCAGGCGCACGAATTCCAAGGGCGCAAAATTAGAAAAAGCAAAATAAAGATTTGTAAAACTATTTGCACATTTTTTTTTAATTATTAATCAGATATTATAGATGAATCTTGTTACAATCAGTATATTCCTATGATATTTTAACTTGTGTTTAACATCAACTATTTCGATTTAAAACATGTTTTTATACACAGTTAAAGAAATTACTTCTATTTGCGAAGTTTTAATTTTAATTGATACCATATTGCAGCCTCATGTAACTTCTCCAACTCCGTTTCAACATGCCGGATTTTCTTTCTGTAACTTTTCCGTAGACGACAGTTAAAGTTCAAATCTTAAAATAATCAAAAATTATTTACAGAGCTATCAGCTTCACTTTATTGGCCAACACTATTTCCAAACTATTTCCTTCCTGGTACTGCCCCTTCCTCCCCCCACACCACCCCATCCGATATCACATATTAGCCGTCTGAATTTTCGAGTTATGAAATGAAATAAAAAATCTGCAGTTACTCCACTCAACTTTCCGAACAGTTTACAAAAATACTGTATGTACAAAACAATATAACAATGAAACCTTAGATCCTAATTTTATACAAAGGTGGGATATTTCCACTGGAAATAAAGACCTCGTTTTAAACAAGTGTTAAACAAGGGTTTTAAAGTAAAATAATAATAATAATAATAAGATTTTACTCAATTAAGTCTCATTCTGGCAGACTCAGACTGGTCCGCCGGGCAATCGACTTGCCGGTCGGTGTGTCTTAAACCAGATAAAGCTGCGCCCTCCCTCATGTGACGCTATTAATTGCAAAATTTGCTACAAGCAGTAGAATTCAACAGTCTTTAATTATAAAAAATAATTACTTTTTGAAGCAATTTTTTTTATTAATGATTTTTATTTCTCTTTGCAAATCAAAAGAATTGAATTTTTTTCTTGAAAGTTTCTTTGTCTAAGAGGACCATTCAAATGTTTTAAAACCTAATGTGTCTTTGATTCTGTCTGTTACCAATGGTGTCATGATCTGCCCCAAGAATTTTTAGGCTGTCTGGCACCAAACAGCGTCGCCTTCAGGGACGCCATTTCAAAACTTTCTTGGGGGGGGGGGGGGGGAGTTTTCTTTGAGGGGAGTGGCTGTGAGGTTCGAGGGGGGGGGGTGCCCTCTCCCCTTCGAACGAGAACCAATGAAAAATTCCGTTTTAAGCAGGTTTTCATTTTAGCAAGTGTAATTTCAAGATAAGAAAATGTTTTCTTTTAAGACCGGATTCCGTTTCCGGAAAATATTGCAAAGATAATGGGAACAAACAGCGATTATTGTCAATCGATTGCGGAGGGGGAGGGGGTTGAAATCGCAAATTTCAACATTCAGATACAGAAAAAAAAATCAAATTTGTCCATGAGTCACACAAAAAAAGCGACTTTTTGAATATCTAACGGAAAAAAAAAAAAAAAAAAAAAAACGAGAATTTCGTCAAAAAGTTTCGGAAAAAAAAAATCACGAATTTAGTCAAGAATCGCACAAAATATTCAAGAATTTCGTCAAACGATCGCACAAAACAATCGCAAATTTTGTCAGTCGGCTGTGGGGAAAGAAAACAAATTTAAACAAACGATCATAGAAAAAAATCGCCAATTTCGTCAAATGGTCGCGAAAAAAAAATGTGAAATTCAATCGGTCACGAAATAATCAGCATACAAATATGATCAAAAAGTCCCGAAATTTGCAAATTTTGTGTGCTGCATATTGATCAGAAATTTTCACGAATGGTTTTCTGTCAGTAAAAATTTCCTTAATCACTTTCCGCCTTCCTTTTCAGGCTATGATCTAAATTCCTCACAATTCAGAAATCTGCAACACCCTTGGTCTCAGGAAGAGTGCATTAGGACGGACAATCTGATTTTTCCCAAAACTGCTACGACCCGATCCGTAGCACATATCGAGGCGAGTTGACGTTCCTTTTTTTCGTTTCGGGTCAGTTTGACTTTGACCATTTGATTACAGTCGGGAAATATATACATCCCTGGACTATTTTTTCAGAGTTCCCCCCAGACAGTTTCAGGAGAGTGCTGCACCCTGCCTGCCCTTAGGTTTACAAAATAGCACCCTTCTTGCCCCTCATTTAACAAATTAGCTCCCTTGTTGCCCCCATTTGTAAAAAAGTGCCTTTACTCCTTTGTTTATTAAAAAATTTATTTGCACAGTAAAAATTGACTCATTGCTGTCTTTAAAATAGTGTTCTGTCTATTAAATATTAAAAAGTAGCTTTAAAAATCAAAAGTATGCCTTTAAAAATTTCAAGAAATGCCCTTAAGAATCCAAAATATACCCTTTGGAATCCAAAAGTGCCCCTTTCCCACAAGCAGCACCCTGCCCTTTTTAAACCTGGGGGAAACTCTGATTTTTTATTCTGCAACGTTTTGAAATCTAATCTCTGCCATACACTTATATTAAGATATTTTCAAGAATGTCTAATTTCTTTGATGAATCTACACCAAAGAATGTTTTTGAACGATTAAATGTAAAAGCAGTCGCCAATCCTGTCCTGTAATCAAAGATTAACTTATTTCTGGCTCGGTTGCGGTTTTCACTACATTGATTCAGGTTCGTATTAACCCGATTTTTCAAAGAAATGCTGAATATTTTCAGATGAAAAAAACTACATTTGAACATATATGAATATACATATATATTTGTTCATATCTCTACATAAAATAATATTAATATTAGAGATGTAATTGCAGAGTACTTTTCCATAATTGTATTAAAATACTAGCATGCTTCACCCGCTACGCTGGTCAGTTTGTCGAAACGAATTTTGAATCGAATATCGGTGATATCGAAGATTGATGAATTTGACCTTGTGTTTTGAAGCAATATGAACCTTTTTCTGTGATGTCCTTTCGCATTCCTGAAAAATATACGAATGCCACTGCGCTATTATATTTCCTAATGTATCATGCAAATTTTGGGCTCTTAAGGATAAAATCTTTTAATTGATCATTTATAGTAGGATTTGATAAAGAAGATAGGCCGATATGCAATATACTGAAAACCATCCCTGAAAAAGTATCTACAATGCAAGTCTCATCAAAATCTGTTAAGCATAATTTTTTAAAAGGTTAATCTTTTATAATTAGGTTCACCTGATTTTTAAACTTTCCTCTATAATTATGTAACTAAGCAACGTAGAGCAATATGTTATATACTAAAACGTTTACTGAAAAAGTAGCTAACAATGCAAGTCTCATCCACATCTGTCCATTAGAACTTTTAGCTAATCTTTCACAATCAGATTCACCTCATTATAGAACTTTCCCCCCTTAATTCTATTAGTAAGCAACATAGAACGTTATGTTACATACTTAACACCCTCTCTTTTTTATGAAATTACTTGTAGTTGTAGTAAAGAGATTGTAAACTCCTTGTCGAAGCGCCACTGTCCCCGTGGTAAAACGTTTTTGATATAAGATGAACGTGAGAAATAAAAATAATTCAATTGATATATAAGAGAAAATGTTTATCAGTTATTGCCACAGAATGGTTGACAAATAGCTTAGATACCAAAAAAAGTTAAAATCTCGGCCCGAACCCGGCCCGGCCCGAGTGAATTTCTACAAAACATTGATTTTTATGTCGATTTGGTTAAAAGTTTTTCTCGTACGAGGAGATCAAGCCAAAAATATTTATCTTAACTTTTCTTTTCATGTTTATAATCTTCATTTTTATAGAAGTGCCGCAAGGTGCGATATTTATTTTTTTAACGAATCTCTATGTCTTGTATGTAAATGTTTCAGTTATCATTAATATTGTTAATCCATATTCCATTTATTGAAGTGTTAAATATCTGAAAAATGTTGTAAAATCTAAGACTGAATTGCATAGAAAAGGAAAAAAAAAATTCGTTATAGACAAGAGTAGTAGGAAAACGACAGTTCGGGGACAGGAGGCGGGACGGCGGGACCGTCCCGCCTCCTGTCCCGCCTCCAGCCCCGCACCCCCTCCAACACCGTCCCCCCTCCGGTCCACACCCCCTCCCGTCCCCCCTGCGACATCGCCTCTGGTACCCCCTCCAACACCGCCCCCTAGCGGGAAAAATAGCGTTTTTAGAGTATTTTTCTGCTATAACATGAGAGTTGAACGTTAGATCGACTAGATTATCATACTATAAGATGAAGATTAAATTTACATTTGAATTTTGAACAACCTTTACCTTAATGAGTATTATTAATTAAACAAAATAATGGAAAATAACAATTTTAAAGGAAAAAAGCTGATTTCTGTAGATTTTCTTTCAACTGCAAGATCAGAATATCAACTTACATGGAGAAAGTTAAACATATATTTGAATTTTGGTTGATTAACATCTTAATGAGCATTATTAATTAAGCAAAACAATGAAAAATATCAATTTTTAATGAAAAAAGATGAATTTTTTCAAGTACAAGATCAGAATATACTCTTAAATGGAGAAAGTTAAACGCGTACATTTGAATTTTGAAGAATCTTTACCTTAATGAGCATTATTAATTAAGCAAAAAAAAAAAAATGAAAAATATCAATTTTTAATGAAAAAGCTGAATTTTTTCAAATACAAAATCAGAATATCAACTTAAATTGAGAAAGTTAAACGCGTACATTTGAATTTTGAAGAATCTTTGCCTTAATGAGTATTATTAATTAAGCAAAACAGTGGAAAATATAAATTTCTTAGGAAAAAAAGCTGATTTCTGTAGATTTTATTCAACTACAAGATCAGAATATCAACTTAAATGGAAAAGGTTAACCATATATTTGAATTTTTAACAATCTTTACCTTAATGAGTATTATTAATTAAGCAAAACAGTGGAAAATATAAATTTCTTAAGAAAAAAGCTGATTTCTGTAGATTTTATTCAACTACAAGATCGGAATATCAATTTAAATGAGGAAAGTGAAACATACATTTGAATGAACAACACCTTAATAAGTATTTTTAATTAACCAAAACAATGAAAATATCAATTTTTAATGAAAAAGCAGATTCTTTAGAACCTTTAGATTTTTTTTTCAACTGTAAGATAGGGATATCATCTTAAAAGGAAAATTTAAACATATAATTTAGTTTTTGATCCACCATTACCTTAATAAATTTTGATAATTAAACAAATAACAAAGAATATTATCGAATTTTTAAAGAAAAAGATTAATTTTATTAATCCAATAATGATTTTTACATCTTTATATAATACTTTGAACCTATCCAACGTTTTTATTCGTTATTGGCTTTAAATTTTATCATTTTCATATAAAATTTCGAGTTTTCAAACCAATTAACTTAATTTTACTACATTTTAAATGTGGATATTTCTAGATAAATAGCCAACTTAGTAATTTTTGCACAACTTGCACTTAGTAATTTTTACACCAACCTAATTGATTTTACTATTCTTAGACCACTGTAAGATTATAATTCAATGTATCAGTTCTTCTAAAAGTAAAAATAACCAGATTCCCCCCCCCCCCCCCCTTTCATGAATTACATCTACGCTCTCTTCAAACTCATAAGAAAATCCTGCGTTTCTCCCCCTTGAAGGGAGGAGGATACAATAGCGTTACGTCACTTGTTTACAAAATATCGATATGTTGACGATTTGACCATTTTCCAAGATGTATAAAAGAAAGTATCAATATTTTTACATTATTACAAGTATAATTTTACAGTTTAATGAATAATTATTTATTTATTATTGGATACCCAATTTTATCAACAGATGAATTAACTATATCTGTGCTGAAACTACATTTCACATACTTAGCCACACTTTAAAAAATTTCACTTCAATATGTAAATATTAAGTGCATTTTTAACATAACACATGTTTTTCAACACTAGTTCCTATACGAGAATTTTGTTTATTAAATAGTATGTATTCACTTTCAAATTGCTTTTACTTGAAATTATATAACCCCATTTTAACAGAAAATTTGTTTAATCACAGAACGAACTGTATTTAACACGTTCAACCTCAATATCAATAATTAAACAAAACAATGGAAAATATCAATTTTTAAGAAGAAAAATAAAAACAGATTTCTTTAGATTTTCTTTTTTCAGCTACAAGATAAGAATAATAACTTAAATGAGGAACGTTAAACATATATTTTAGTTTTTGAACAACCATTACCTTAATGAATTTTAATAATTGAACAAATAACAAAAGGAAAATATGATTTTTAATGAAAAAGACGAATTTAAACGAATTTGATTAACTTTTACAATAGTTTGAGATTTTATCATCCTTTTAGATGCTAGCTATGTAGAATTTTAAACTTTCAATAAGACACACTTCAAGAAATACTCATTACTAAACAAAAATAAATTAATTTTAATCTAATCAATGACTGAAAATTTCACATTTAAAAAATATTTTCATGAATGTGCATAAAAAATGAGAGTTTACAAATTAATATCCTTATTTCTATTACATTTAACTGGATTTTTCTATATTCGAGCTTAATTTTTATACGCAAAGCATTATTTAATCAAATCCAGTACTTTCAGATTTAACGAAATTCAGCGTTTTTCGCTTTTCAAACTAATCCTATGAACTAAAAAACAACAGCGCCTCCTATAATTTTATAGTGTTGAGTGAAACGAGTGGAATTTTTCATACTGTTTGCTGTTTTCGTTATATGAAGACGTCAGCTTATATTCTCTAGTTTAACTAAAATGAGTAATATGCAAGAAATGTCTTTAACAGAGGAAGATTCAAGTCAATCTTACTTAAAGGATATGAAATCAGCTATACCCAGCCAAGAAGTACATGCTTCGAACATTGAAATAATACCCTCTTCACCAGAACAACTAAAACCACCTTTTACTTGCAATCAATGCGAGAAATCCTATTCCAAAAAGAATACATTAAACAGACATCAAATATCCCATTTGGAGAAAAAGCCCTTTGAATGTGAAATATGCTCAAAGACATTCATTCAAAGCAGTGATTTAAAACGACATAGTGTAACTCATTCCAGGACATCTACTACATATAAATGCGATCAATGCGGCAAAGATTATTTACAAAAGTGTCTGTTAACAATTCACAAGAGATCTCATAAGAAGTTTTATGATTGTGATAAATGTTCCAACTCTTTTTTAACAAAGTCTGCTTTAACTAAACATAAAAAAGTTCATCCCAAGGAATATGAATGTAAATACTGCAACATTAAATTGTACGATGAAGTTGAATTTTTACATCATAAAAAAGTTCACCCTAAGAAATATAGTTGTAAACACTGTAAAATTATCTTTTATCTCCAGAGGGAGTTTATTCATCATCTGATCAATATGCATAAATGAAAAATGCAAACTTTGTTAAGTCATAAACTTGATTTGAATATCTGTATATTTTAAAAATGTATATGTCCTCCTATAACTGTTGAAAATGATGAATAAATATTGTTTAACTGAAAAAGCTTTTGTCGTTTATTTTTGCCATATCAGCTTGTGATTTTTCTTGACTCTATCTCATCAAGTCAAAACGATTTTACTAAAATTTTAAAATACATATTGTATATTTTTTTAAGTTTATAATTTTTTTTTTAATTTCTTATCGAATGAAACATGAGTTAACTATATTTTATTAATTTCATATTAAAAACCTAACGTTTACCATATAATTTTATTATGTTCCGTCTAAATTTTATCTACCCAATTAAATTCTATAATTACTTCTTATTAGCAAACATTACTATTTAACTGGAAATTTCACATTAATGTTTTTCTTTTTTCATGATTGTACATATAAAAATAAGAGTTTCAAACTAATTTCCATAATTTATCACATTTGAACTTAATTTTTATACTCAAAACATTATTTAATCAAATTTTTATACTTTCTGATTCAGTGAAATTCGTTGATTTTTCATTTTTTAAACCAATACCACAATATTTATCGACATTGGACTTTATTCTCCCCTTGTATATTTTTACATTACACAATTAAGATAGATATAGACTTAGGACAGCAATAGAGTTAAAAATTGATTATACTCAATTTTCACCTTATATGAATTGGTCCTACATGGCATTTCTTATTGCTACAATCACTTGATATATTAAAATTAGTCCGAGTTATTCAGTCTATATTATTAATCAAATTATCATATGCTTCATCTTACACTTCTAAGATTTCTGAATTATCATCCATCAAGTTGCTTAAAATATTAATACTACTGTGTTTATAGTTCTATTGATACATAGCCTACATGAATATAATCTTTAATTTTAACATTTCATATTTTAAATGACTTATTTTGAAAACTAAACTATATGAATTTTTACTACATCACTTATCAATATCACAGAATGATTTATGCTTCACACTTTTCTAATAATTATCAGATTCTTAGAACATAATTTCTTGATAAGATATATTATACTACTGATTTGTACGCATGAGTGAGTTGTCACGTGATCAAAACGATTCAGAATAATATAAATTTTCGAAAAGCAGCACAGTATTTCTCATTTCAACTGTTAAACTTGGAAGAGAAGGTGACTTTAAGTGCGCAACTCTGATAAATTTCCAGATTTTAATTCAAGTGAGGAATCGATTTCTTTGTTAGTGAATAAAGTAAGTTTTAGTATATCATTACAACATATATGTATTAATAAAAATAAATAAATAAATGATTACTTATATATTAAACCTTTCCTAAGTATATAAATATATTTCTTTTATTGTACAGATGTTGCAGCAAGATGAATCAAAACAGCAGCAATCCTCTTTATCAGAAATGGATGATCTGAATGATTCGCTCTTAGCACATGTAGAGTTAAAGAATAATAAATATGTAAGTACTTAGATATGAAATACTATAATTCATGTATAAAACGTAATTAGAGTAAATTTAAAATCAAATATATTTTATTGTTTGTACTTTAACAAATGTTTTTTATCCATATCATTGAAGAGAATTCTAATTGTTTACATTTATTTCTCTCACAGATGTGTTCTATTTGCTACAAACAATTTTTAAGTAAATGGAATTTAAAAGAACATACACAGATCCATACAGATGAAAAACCCTATACTTGTGAAGATTGCCAAAAGCCGTTTTCAAGAAAATATGAATCAAAAATGCATACTACATCATATAGTCTATCACCAGCTGTATGTAAACTTTGTGAAGATATTCAAGAAATAACCAGACGTTTGAAGAATTTAACAATCAAGGAAGAGATTTAGACTATGTACTCATCCTATTTGCATAAGAGTTACCACATTATCCCAAAATTGAAATTTCGAAGGCACACAGTGGATGTAAAGAAATTTTTGTTACCCATGATTCTCGTAACCACAATGAATTTGGATATTATTCATAATGTATTCCTTAAATTGTTATAATAAATACTCTTTTATCTGCACTTATCGACGTGTTTATTTATATCTCCTAACATTTTAAACGAAAAACGCTTTTCCATCTTAAAAAATTTCATAAGAACAGATAAAAATTAACAGATGAATGAAAAAATATGCATGTTCACAAAGTTTTCTAGATATATTTACAAAAATGTTTACAAAATAAAAAATTTGCAAGAGTAAAAGACAAAATTTCACAAAATTAAAAAAAAAAATACAACATAACATTTTTTTCTTCTTACACATGTGAGTTTTTCGAAAAGTAGGGAAAAAAAATTACACTTAGATTTTTTTTTTTTTCAAAAGTGAAAAAAAATATTTTTACAAAAAAATTTTTACAAAAAAAAATTTTTTACAAAAAATTTTTTTACAAAAAATTTTTTTACAAATTTTTTTTTTTACAAAAAATATTTTTACAAAAAAAAATTACAAAAGAAAAAAAATTATAACATAAAAAAATAATAAAAAAATTTACAAAATTTGTGAAAAAAAAATTGCAAAAAAGTTTGAAAAAAATTTACAAAAATGTTATGAAAAAGTTTCAAAAAATGATATTTTAAATAGTATTATAATGGTTAACCATTATACACTATATTTAAAATATCATTTTTTGAAACTTTTTCATAACATTTTTGTAAATTTTTTTCAAACTTTTTTGCAATTTTTTTTTCACAAATTTTGTAAATTTTTTTATTATTTTTTTATGTTATAATTTTTTTTCTTTTGTAATTTTTTTTTGTAAAAATATTTTTTGTAAAAAAAAAAAATTGTAAAAAAATTTTTTGTAAAAAAATTTTTTGTAAAAAATTTTTTTTTGTAAAAATTTTTTTGTAAAAATATTTTTTTTCACTTTTGAAAAAAAAAAAAAATCTAAGTGTAATTTTTTTTTCCTACTTTTCGAAAAACTCACATGTGTAAGAAGAAAAAAATGTTATGTTGTATTTTTTTTTTTAATTTTGTGAAATTTTGTCTTTTACTCTTGCAAATTTTTTATTTTGTAAACATTTTTGTAAATATATCTAGAAAACTTTGTGAACATGCATATTTTTTCATTCATCTGTTAATTTTTATCTGTTCTTATGAAATTTTTTAAGATGGAAAAGCGTTTTTCGTTTAAAATGTTAGGAGATATAAATAAACACGTCGATAAGTGCAGATAAAAGAGTATTTATTATAACAATTTAAGGAATACATTATGAATAATATCCAAATTCATTGTGGTTACGAGAATCATGGGTAACAAAAATTTCTTTACATCCACTGTGTGCCTTCGAAATTTCAATTTTGGGATAATGTGGTAACTCTTATGCAAATAGGATGAGTACATAGTCTAAATCTCTTCCTTGATTGTTAAATTCTTCAAACGTCTGGTTATTTCTTGAATATCTTCACAAAGTTTACATACAGCTGGTGATAGACTATATGATGTAGTATGCATTTTTGATTCATATTTTCTTGAAAACGGCTTTTGGCAATCTTCACAAGTATAGGGTTTTTCATCTGTATGGATCTGTGTATGTTCTTTTAAATTCCATTTACTTAAAAATTGTTTGTAGCAAATAGAACACATCTGTGAGAGAAATAAATGTAAACAATTAGAATTCTCTTCAATGATATGGATAAAAAACATTTGTTAAAGTACAAACAATAAAATATATTTGATTTTAAATT
This sequence comes from Maratus speciosus, assembly GCA_963932465.1. Taxonomy (NCBI): domain Eukaryota; kingdom Metazoa; phylum Arthropoda; class Arachnida; order Araneae; family Salticidae; genus Maratus; species Maratus speciosus. The sequence continues at coordinate 286,893,601 of OZ010800.1, read as the reverse complement.
TACTCTAATTACGTTTTATACATGAATTATAGTATTTCATATCTAAGTACTTACATATTTATTATTCTTTAACTCTACATGTGCTAAGAGCGAATCATTCAGATCATCCATTTCTGATAAAGAGGATTGCTGCTGTTTTGATTCATCTTGCTGCAACATCTGTACAATAAAAGAAATATATTTATATACTTAGGAAAGGTTTAATATATAAGTAATCATTTATTTATTTATTTTTATTAATACATATATGTTGTAATGATATACTAAAACTTACTTTATTCACTAACAAAGAAATCGATTCCTCACTTGAATTAAAATCTGGAAATTTATCAGAGTTGCGCACTTAAAGTCACCTTCTCTTCCAAGTTTAACAGTTGAAATGAGAAATACTGTGCTGCTTTTCGAAAATTTATATTATTCTGAATCGTTTTGATCACGTGACAACTCACTCATGCGTACAAATCAGTAGTATAATATATCTTATCAAGAAATTATGTTCTAAGAATCTGATAATTATTAGAAAAGTGTGAAGCATAAATCATTCTGTGATATTGATAAGTGATGTAGTAAAAATTCATATAGTTTAGTTTTCAAAATAAGTCATTTAAAATATGAAATGTTAAAATTAAAGATTATATTCATGTAGGCTATGTATCAATAGAACTATAAACACAGTAGTATTAATATTTTAAGCAACTTGATGGATGATAATTCAGAAATCTTAGAAGTGTAAGATGAAGCATATGATAATTTGATTAATAATATAGACTGAATAACTCGGACTAATTTTAATATATCAAGTGATTGTAGCAATAAGAAATGCCATGTAGGACCAATTCATATAAGGTGAAAATTGAGTATAATCAATTTTTAACTCTATTGCTGTCCTAAGTCTATATCTATCTTAATTGTGTAATGTAAAAATATACAAGGGGAGAATAAAGTCCAATGTCGATAAATATTGTGGTATTGGTTTAAAAAATGAAAAATCAACGAATTTCACTGAATCAGAAAGTATAAAAATTTGATTAAATAATGTTTTGAGTATAAAAATTAAGTTCAAATGTGATAAATTATGGAAATTAGTTTGAAACTCTTATTTTTATATGTACAATCATGAAAAAAGAAAAACATTAATGTGAAATTTCCAGTTAAATAGTAATGTTTGCTAATAAGAAGTAATTATAGAATTTAATTGGGTAGATAAAATTTAGACGGAACATAATAAAATTATATGGTAAACGTTAGGTTTTTAATATGAAATTAATAAAATATAGTTAACTCATGTTTCATTCGATAAGAAATTTAAAAAAAAATTATAAACTTAAAAAAATATACAATATGTATTTTAAAATTTTAGTAAAATCGTTTTGACTTGATGAGATAGAGTCAAGAAAAATCACAAGCTGATATGGCAAAAATAAACGACAAAAGCTTTTTCAGTTAAACAATATTTATTCATCATTTTCAACAGTTATAGGAGGACATATACATTTTTAAAATATACAGATATTCAAATCAAGTTTATGACTTAACAAAGTTTGCATTTTTCATTTATGCATGTTGATCAGATGATGAATAAACTCCCTCTGGAGATAAAAGATAATTTTACAGTGTTTACAACTATATTTCTTAGGGTGAACTTTTTTATGATGTAAAAATTCAACTTCATCGTACAATTTAATGTTGCAGTATTTACATTCATATTCCTTGGGATGAACTTTTTTATGTTTAGTTAAAGCAGACTTTGTTAAAAAAGAGTTGGAACATTTATCACAATCATAAAACTTCTTATGAGATCTCTTGTGAATTGTTAACAGACACTTTTGTAAATAATCTTTGCCGCATTGATCGCATTTATATGTAGTAGATGTCCTGGAATGAGTTACACTATGTCGTTTTAAATCACTGCTTTGAATGAATGTCTTTGAGCATATTTCACATTCAAAGGGCTTTTTCTCCAAATGGGATATTTGATGTCTGTTTAATGTATTCTTTTTGGAATAGGATTTCTCGCATTGATTGCAAGTAAAAGGTGGTTTTAGTTGTTCTGGTGAAGAGGGTATTATTTCAATGTTCGAAGCATGTACTTCTTGGCTGGGTATAGCTGATTTCATATCCTTTAAGTAAGATTGACTTGAATCTTCCTCTGTTAAAGACATTTCTTGCATATTACTCATTTTAGTTAAACTAGAGAATATAAGCTGACGTCTTCATATAACGAAAACAGCAAACAGTATGAAAAATTCTACTCGTTTCACTCAACACTATAAAATTATAGGAGGCGCTGTTGTTTTTTAGTTCATAGGATTAGTTTGAAAAGCGAAAAACGCTGAATTTCGTTAAATCTGAAAGTACTGGATTTGATTAAATAATGCTTTGCGTATAAAAATTAAGCTCGAATATAGAAAAATCCAGTTAAATGTAATAGAAATAAGGATATTAATTTGTAAACTCTCATTTTTTATGCACATTCATGAAAATATTTTTTAAATGTGAAATTTTCAGTCATTGATTAGATTAAAATTAATTTATTTTTGTTTAGTAATGAGTATTTCTTGAAGTGTGTCTTATTGAAAGTTTAAAATTCTACATAGCTAGCATCTAAAAGGATGATAAAATCTCAAACTATTGTAAAAGTTAATCAAATTCGTTTAAATTCGTCTTTTTCATTAAAAATCATATTTTCCTTTTGTTATTTGTTCAATTATTAAAATTCATTAAGGTAATGGTTGTTCAAAAACTAAAATATATGTTTAACGTTCCTCATTTAAGTTATTATTCTTATCTTGTAGCTGAAAAAAGAAAATCTAAAGAAATCTGTTTTTATTTTTCTTCTTAAAAATTGATATTTTCCATTGTTTTGTTTAATTATTGATATTGAGGTTGAACGTGTTAAATACAGTTCGTTCTGTGATTAAACAAATTTTCTGTTAAAATGGGGTTATATAATTTCAAGTAAAAGCAATTTGAAAGTGAATACATACTATTTAATAAACAAAATTCTCGTATAGGAACTAGTGTTGAAAAACATGTGTTATGTTAAAAATGCACTTAATATTTACATATTGAAGTGAAATTTTTTAAAGTGTGGCTAAGTATGTGAAATGTAGTTTCAGCACAGATATAGTTAATTCATCTGTTGATAAAATTGGGTATCCAATAATAAATAAATAATTATTCATTAAACTGTAAAATTATACTTGTAATAATGTAAAAATATTGATACTTTCTTTTATACATCTTGGAAAATGGTCAAATCGTCAACATATCGATATTTTGTAAACAAGTGACGTAACGCTATTGTATCCTCCTCCCTTCAAGGGGGAGAAACGCAGGATTTTCTTATGAGTTTGAAGAGAGCGTAGATGTAATTCATGAAAGGGGGGGGGGGGAATCTGGTTATTTTTACTTTTAGAAGAACTGATACATTGAATTATAATCTTACAGTGGTCTAAGAATAGTAAAATCAATTAGGTTGGTGTAAAAATTACTAAGTGCAAGTTGTGCAAAAATTACTATGTTGGCTATTTATCTAGAAATATCCACATTTAAAATGTAGTAAAATTAAGTTAATTGGTTTGAAAACTCGAAATTTTATATGAAAATGATAAAATTTAAAGCCAATAACGAATAAAAACGTTGGATAGGTTCAAAGTATTATATAAAGATGTAAAAATCATTATTGGATTAATAAAATTAATCTTTTTCTTTAAAAATTCGATAATATTCTTTGTTATTTGTTTAATTATCAAAATTTATTAAGGTAATGGTGGATCAAAAACTAAATTATATGTTTAAATTTTCCTTTTAAGATGATATCCCTATCTTACAGTTGAAAAAAAAATCTAAAGGTTCTAAAGAATCTGCTTTTTCATTAAAAATTGATATTTTCATTGTTTTGGTTAATTAAAAATACTTATTAAGGTGTTGTTCATTCAAATGTATGTTTCACTTTCCTCATTTAAATTGATATTCCGATCTTGTAGTTGAATAAAATCTACAGAAATCAGCTTTTTTCTTAAGAAATTTATATTTTCCACTGTTTTGCTTAATTAATAATACTCATTAAGGTAAAGATTGTTAAAAATTCAAATATATGGTTAACCTTTTCCATTTAAGTTGATATTCTGATCTTGTAGTTGAATAAAATCTACAGAAATCAGCTTTTTTTCCTAAGAAATTTATATTTTCCACTGTTTTGCTTAATTAATAATACTCATTAAGGTAAAGATTCTTCAAAATTCAAATGTACGCGTTTAACTTTCTCAATTTAAGTTGATATTCTGATTTTGTATTTGAAAAAATTCAGCTTTTTCATTAAAAATTGATATTTTTCATTTTTTTTTTTTTTGCTTAATTAATAATGCTCATTAAGGTAAAGATTCTTCAAAATTCAAATGTACGCGTTTAACTTTCTCCATTTAAGAGTATATTCTGATCTTGTACTTGAAAAAATTCATCTTTTTTCATTAAAAATTGATATTTTTCATTGTTTTGCTTAATTAATAATGCTCATTAAGATGTTAATCAACCAAAATTCAAATATATGTTTAACTTTCTCCATGTAAGTTGATATTCTGATCTTGCAGTTGAAAGAAAATCTACAGAAATCAGCTTTTTTCCTTTAAAATTGTTATTTTCCATTATTTTGTTTAATTAATAATACTCATTAAGGTAAAGGTTGTTCAAAATTCAAATGTAAATTTAATCTTCATCTTATAGTATGATAATCTAGTCGATCTAACGTTCAACTCTCATGTTATAGCAGAAAAATACTCTAAAAACGCTATTTTTCCCGCTAGGGGGCGGTGTTGGAGGGGGTACCAGAGGCGATGTCGCAGGGGGGACGGGAGGGGGTGTGGACCGGAGGGGGGACGGTGTTGGAGGGGGTGCGGGGCTGGAGGCGGGAAAGTAAAAACTGCAATCTTTAGTAAAACGTAAGGGTTCTCGCTGCCGATCGTCATTGCGCTAAAATGTTTCATTTGGCGAAAAAAAGCTAAAAGACTGAAATAGCCAAACTGCCAGAGATGTTTTTTTTCCTTTCGGCGACACTCTCAATGATGTTATTGTACAATTAAATTTTTTCTGTGTAACTCGTTATTTGTGTTTTGATATCTTGACCTCTCAGAGTTTCACGTCGAATCTATTTCTACTATTTTTAATTTGGCTAATTTTTCTTTAGCGATTAGTCAACTTGCTCAGGTTAGTCAAAAGCCAGTGAGAACCCCGGTGTCATTGTTGTCCATTGGCTAAACCATTAGCTGTAGAAATACAGTTCCAATAGTAAAAAAGTGACAAAGTTGTTCTTCACCCTCTTAAAAGTAATTTATGTCAAAATAGTTATTTAAAAAAAAATATAAGGTTTTCAATTTTATTCGGTCTCTGTATTTTATGAGGTCCCTTGTAGTTTTATTCTATACGCTATATTTAGAAAAATATTCTCCGTATTTTAACAGGTAAAATAATAAAAATTTCTTTTGTGTACGACCAAAATTTACCAAGTTATGATACTTTGAATTTTATGGAATTTTAGTATTTTCTGGCACTAAAAGCAGAAAAACTGGTTTTATCCATATTCGAAAAGTAAAAAAAAAAAACATTGAAAAGAAAAACAGATGTTAAGGGAGCATATTGCATTGGCTCATTGGCGCATTTAAAACGAAAATGCCGCCCAATTCGCAGAAAATATTGGTAAGTATACTTCGAATTTATAATTATAATTCTTACTTACTAACATTTCGTACTTATTATAGGAATTATAATTCATTTCATTATTAATTTTTAATTATAGGTATTTAATACGTTGTTCAAATACTTTTGACTTTCAAATAAAGGTTTTAAATCTAATTAAGAATAGTATATAAATTTTACACTTCAAAACGAAATTGCGCAGAATCTTTTCGAGTGTCAAGAGGGCGCACAAACGTCACTTGCTCCAGGGCGCTGAATATGTAGCTACGCCACTGGGTGGAAGTCAGAAAGTCTGTTGTCAAGAGTTAAAGAAGTACTATGAACAGCAAGCTCGAGGACGTGGCTCCGGATACCGTGGTGAAGCCTCTAAAACTTCGGGATGTCCAAAACTTACTGACGAAACATTTCGGACCAAATTGGGATTCTGGCAAGCGGTTATTTTTTTTTTTTTACAAAAATATATTGGAATCAGCTGCTTAAAAAGCAAAAAGCAAAGATGAAGAAGAAAAAGACGCATGGATGGACCATCATGACGAAATTTGTGAGACTATCGAAAACGATGAGACCACTAAAGTTTGAAATTGTATGCACATGTACATAGTATGATTTTTGTTTAAGTTTTTAAAATTTAATAATTTTATTTAAAATAATATCATGTTATTTAAATCATTTGTTTAGTGACATTTAAATCAGTTTTAACAGCTAGTCAGTTAGTTTTAACTGTTAGTCAGCTTTAACAACCAGTAACTGTGTAAAAGTCGTTTTACGTTAATAACTTTCCTAAAGTTCTTTTTGTTAAATAACATTAAGTTGAACAAAACATTTTTGTGTATTTGCAACCCCTAAAAACCCAATGTCAGATTAAATTTAGCAAAAATTAATTTATGGTTTGTTGCAAAACCGACCAACTCCAAAGTAAGTTGCAAAGGTGGCCAAATCCAAAGCAAAGACCTAAATAACCCCTTCCCTTCATGTGCCTCTGCCACCTTATTTCGTGTTTTCAAATATACTGCCCTAATGACTATAAAACTGAAGAGTTTTGGTTCCAAACTTTATTTGGCTAAGTGTGGTAAAAAATCAGCTTTTTCTCAAAATTTTATTTTTTGGAGATGGCCGGTTTTGCAACTAGGCGACACATATATCCTATTGTAAACTATATTGATTTTTTTAATGGATCTCTATTTGTATGTAAATATCTGAATTATTATTAATACCATTAATCCATTTAGACGGCTTGGAGACTTAAAAATCTGAAAAAATCTATAAACCTTCGTAAAACCTTAAATCGTAAAACCTTCTAAGATGGAACCACACAGGAGAGAAAAAAAATCGTTATAGTTAAGTTCCCTTTTTTACCAGGTCTGTCGTGTCTTGCAAATGTATTATTTATTTTCAAACGGATTATTACAGTGTACTCTCGATTATCCGTGCTCGGATTATCCGGTTTGCGGAATATCCGTGCTCATTCCGGACTCACAAAGAAAAAAGCATTTTCACGCTTATCATGCATGTTAAATCGATGTTGATGTGAATTAGAATCTTTTCAGGTTTAGTTTATAGCATTGTGAAGTACGTAGAGGTAAAATCGAACGCTCTGGAACCTATTTGACGGGTAGGGTTAAAGAGGATGGGAGGACATGTGAGCCTGGCTTCCAGTATTTGACAGACGAAGACATCGTTTCTAACCGTGTTGTTAAATCTAATAGTGATGATAGTACTGATGCAGAAGATGTACTAAATAAGGGAAATACAATTTCTCATTCTACTGCACTACAACCTGTAGAAACTTCGTTAGACTATATGGGAAAAAGAGAATTTGATTACGGTGACATTACTGCGGTTCGTAAAGTATGTGTCGATATAAGACAAGAGATGAACAAACAGCAGAAGCAAAGATGCATTACAGATTTTTTTTAAGCAGTAAATATTAAAAGGGAAATTCCTAGTTTGACGTTATACCGCATGTAAATGTAAGTAATTTTTGTATATTTGTACTGGTGTTGATTTTTTCTTTAATAAAAAGGAGTTTTCGGATTATCCGTGTTTTTCGATTGTCCGTGCGACCTCTCCCGGTGATTAACCTGGATAATCGGGAGTGCACTGTATATCCATTTTGCAACGATCAAGAAAATTTCCCGTTTGAAATAGGATTTCATCATACATATTCTTATAACAGGTTTTACAGTACTTTATATCCCCAACCTCCCCTAGAAATGTATATGTATTATTCTTTAAAGAAAATTTTAATTGTAGAATAATGGTAATTTAAAAATATATGTATTTTTGGCAAATAGGTTGTTCCTTAGACGGATTTTTGCACGAATCAGACAGGAACAAGTCAATGATTTTCAAACAAGCAGGGTTGTGACCATGCCAGAAATTTTCGTTCGGTGCAGACTTCTATAGGAAGAATAAAACACAGGCCCAGAAATAAGCTCAGTTCGGGCCGGCCCTTAGCCTCCAGAGAAAGCAAAACCCGGGCACGACCCAGAAAAACTGTTGATCAGACTCAATCCGTGTAGGTCTCTAAATGGCGTTTGAATGGGAAAAACGTGTTCTTAACGGCTGGGAAAATTTTAAATAAATTATGAAAAAAATTGAGTTTGAGTTATAAATTTCGTTCAAACTCACGGATTTTTTGAGCTTTCGTTCAGCTCACGTTCGTTTATTAAAAAGTGAGTTAAGTTCAGTTCAAAGTTCACAGAAATTGAACTAAGTTCATGAGTTTTCGTTCACTGAACGCGTTCATACCCAACACTGCTTCATATCATAAGTACTTCAGAATATTCAATATTTAATACCAGAAAAATAAACTGAGAAATACTAGATGTGTCCAATCCGAATCGATTAAGTTTTGTGAATATGCGCGCTGCACTTAGTTTTAGCAGAAAACACTTCAGAAAGTCTTTTAGAGTAGTGTTCTTGAAAAAAGAAATAAAAACAATTGTTTTCTCGTTTTCTCTCAATTAATGTATTTTATTTTTCAAAAAAAAAAAAAGATTACGACTCATTGCAGTATTTATTCAATATAAATTAGGATATTGAACAAAAGAATAAAATTTAAGAAAACGTTACGCGCACCATCAAACCTAGCATAAAACTGACAAAGCTGACTGATTCGCAGTAGAACAAAGAATTTGACAGCAGACGGCCTCTCTGTTAAACACCGCTTCTCTTTTCGACCTCCACAAAGAGCATATGTGTGATTGTCGACTTTCTCCGGTGATAGTCCGAATGTACAAGAATATAACCAAATATTCGGTCTTTCACCGACGTTTTTGGTATATGTTGACATTCACCGGTGAAAGTCGACATTCTCCAATTTCGGTCTTTCACAGTAACATCATCATTTTTTTTAATTATTATTTTTTTTAAAAATCTGAATAAAATCAGTTTATTTTTTCTTTTGGATTGATTTTTACTGGAGACAGGACTTTTTATTTATTACTGTTCAATAAAGAGAAATTAAAACAATATTTCAAACAACTTAAACATAATGAATGAGGTAACATTTTATAAAATTTCTGTCTTTTATAAAAGAAAAAACTCGCTATTATTTTATGAAAGTAAATATATTTAAAAAAAAAAAATCTTCCTTTTAAGTATTTATGCGAGATACAATATTCTAAAAATAAAACTACGGATAAATATTCTTTTTTAAAAACTGCTTCCTTTCCTAATTAGATGATTACTTTATTTTTGCAAGAATATAACTAGACTGATGTGCAATCCCAAAACATTATTCTATCTCATACATGTTAATTGTTCAAAATTCGCTATTACAGTGCTAAAATTAAATGACAATCTATGTCCATCATGAGGATTGTAAAGGTATATAGGTTCCTTGAATTGGATGTATTTAATAAGATATAAGTAAGATATAAGATATAAGTATCGCATTGTTTCAAACAAATCATTGAATTTCGCAACCCGACCTCTTAGATGTCCGCAACCAAAATTCCAACCCAAAGTATATAAAATCAGCACCTGTTTTTCAATATACACCCAAGTCTAATAAGGATCTATTTACGTGAAAATGCAAAAGAATCGTGCATTAGTTTTTGAGATATAGCTTTTGCGAAAATCGTAAAAAATTCAGCATAGCAGCGCCACCTGTTGTGCGATTTACACCAGAAGCTAATCAATAATAGCTTACATCAACATCTAACTGAATATGAAGTTTGATGAAAATCTGTTCATTAGTTCTTGAGATAGAGCTATTAATTACTCAGAAATCGCACAGAAAGCAGCACAGCAGCGCCACCTGTTGGGCGATATACACAAAAAACTAATCAAGCTAGTCTATATCAAGGTTTAACTTAATCTAAAGTTTTATTAAATTCCGTACATCAATTCTTGATACAGTTATTGCTGAAATCGTGAAAAAATCAGCATAACAACGCCACTTTTTGGGCGATATACACCAAACACTAATTAGCACCAGTTTATATCAAGGTCGAACTGAATCTATAGGTTTGTGAAATTTCGTGTATTAGTTATTGAGATAGAGCATCCACAATATATTTGTCACATACAGACAGACTCACAGACAGAGTGACAGATAGACATTTTCTAAAAACCATTAAATCGTGTTCAGGATTTTCTAAAACTGTATAAATCCATCGAAAACGATAAGTCGAAAAATTTTCCGAATCCAACTAATTTCTTCTTGCAAAGATAGAAGAACGTAAAAATGGTAAACATGGATTTTTCATTTACAATTTTTATTAGAAATTAAAATCAGTACAAAAACCCTCAACGGGGTAAACGTTTGTGACACAGCACTTTAACTTACGGCTCTAAAAATTTTAAATGTAGGTCTTACAAATAATATCAAAATTTGAGTAACGCTATGCTATTAATTAAAAGAAAAACATATCATCATTTTTTTTTTTCTATTTATATTCACAAGTGCAAACGGTATTTTCAACATCAGTTGATATATATACAATTTATTCACTATGCTTTTTCATTCAGGTCCCTCATAAATTCAAAATATGGGTTTTAAATGAGATATGAAAATTTGAGTCGCGAATTTATAGGACTTTAAAAGGTTTGTTTTAAAATTCGATAAAAATTATTTTTGGTTTGTCTTTTTAAATATATTTTCATATCCAAGCGATATTCTTAATTTTCCAGTACACTGTTAATTTAAACTTATTTTACTCAGTGTAATGTTGCTCACATTTTCACTGAACCTATATCATACATTGAAATGTTTTTATTTCAATCGATTGAGTTATCTTTCGTGTCAAACTATCCAAAAATCATAAGTAAAATTTATGTAAATGTTTTGTTTGCGTCATAGTAGCCAAATTAAATGAAATATATGCAAATTGATAACATGACAGAAAGAAAATCCGTTAGTTTTTTTTTAATTCTTTATTTAAAGAAAATAATCTGTAACATTTGCTGTTCAGTAAAAAGAATAAATAAATAATTACTGCTAAGTTTGCTGCTTTTAATGAGCACGTGGAAGCATGTTCAAAGTTTAGTCATATATGCATTTCTTGCTGTATACTTTGCACTCACATCTGGAGTCCCTGATGACTGATAATTATAAACAGTGAAGTTCATAGCAATAAATGAAGAGTGTCTCATTTAGGCCAATACAGCTCAAATCAATGAGTAATGTAGAAAATTTCCATAGAAACAAACGAAATTTTTGAAATACAGATAGTTTTGGCCAAATTTTCAGCAGAATTTTCCCCGAAAACGAATGTTTGGCGAAACTCAGATTTTGGGCCGAAAACGTAACAAATATTTCGGTCGATCTACACTTAAAGTAACTAAAATTTTTAAATCTGTTATACGCAACTCGTTAGTCGCTTATTCTCTGATCTCTAATGCCAGATATTTAAGATCTGATTGCTTATCTTTACCTAAGAAAGCCATTTTAAAAACTAATATTCATATACTATTTGTTTTTTCCTTTTAATACTACTAGGGGGCTCTGCCCCCTACGAGCTACGCTCGCCAACCCCCGTTCAGGCACACCGAAATCCAAAAAGCACGCTAATTTGATCGGCTTTAAAAATATTGAATTTAAAAAAAAAAAAAAAAAAAAACAGTAGCGATCTCTCTGTAAACGGGTTTCCATTCGTTTTCCTTGGATTGGGGATTTTTAAAGCCAAATCTGCTGCTGTTAAGAGATACAATGGCTGTTTTCGTATTTAATTAAAAAAATTAGTTAAACATTTGAAAATAAACTAATGTAAAATGAATTAAGTAAATAGTGTCATTGTCTCCCGGTATTTTTTAACAGCGCTATAAGATAGTTCTTTTAAATAATTCATTTTAAATGTATCGCTTCAAATCTGACGTAATTTACACCAAAGTTTTATTTCTCTTATTAATATTCACGTGAAAATACTTTTGTTGTTAGAAGGAAATATTATTTGTGCTGTCTTCGAATTCACGATAATAGTTGAAAAGATTATCTCAAAATATCTCGCGCAAATATATTTTTCAATTTAAATTGTTTTGCTATATTTTTTGCCATTTTAAATATGACGTAATTTCCTCAAATTACAAGTTTTAACGTATAATAATGATTTTTTTTATTTTAAGATTTTGTTTCTCTTTTAAAATTCAAGTTTAAATATGGTTCGGCACAGATGCCATTGGCGCAATTTTTTTCTGACGCCAATTTCATATACGCAAACGGGTACTTAACTGGTGCTAAAGTAGTGTCGTTATTTTGCTTGATATGGTAACCCGGATGTTGTTGTTTATGCTATTGATGTGTTCCAAATTGGCGTCGGAAAAAAAATTGCGCCAGTATGGGGCGTATATGACATCTGTGCCTATGGTTCTTATGACGTAATTTCCCTGCTTTTAACATGTAATCATTTAATTCTAATTTTAAAGTTTTTTTTCTGTTTGTAATAGTCACGTGTAAATAAATTTTTAATTTGAAGTAAACATTATTGTTTGCGCTGCTTATACAACTGGCAACAGTTTAAATTAATAACATTTTCTAAAATTTGTAAAAAATATCTCTCGAAATGCTGACAATTTGAATTTAAAATTGACATAAAACCTCAAAAAATGAGTCAAATAAGAAAAATAAATCTAATCTGCACACCAGGAACTTATAACGTATAAAATGATCGAAAAATGATTAAATTCTCATGTATAGTTTTTGCTCCAATAAAACTTTTTTAATGAAACGATTTTGTCCAACTTTAGCATTAAATATCTCTTAAAATAATTCTTCGATTTGAAAACTGTCTGCATCAGCGTGTTTATCAAACATTTCTCTATAATACCACCGATTTTCATATTTTTGTATGCAACAGTTTTTTTAATATTAGCGATGAAAGGCCATGCTTAAGCATTCAAATTGGATGCCGATCTACCCGGAATATCTACGCAGATTTTCATTGGTCCATTTCCAAATCAAAACTTTTTTATATATATAGAAGGAAAACAACCAGATTTGAAAAGTAAAAAAATAACAAAATTAACAAAAATCGTATTCATAACATCTAAAGGACAACATTTTTATCCAGAAATGTTTCTCTACATTCATCTATTTACTTTATTCAGAATCAATAAATAAAAATTTAATCCCACTAATATCAAATCTATTTAAAAAAAAAAAAAAAAAAAAAAAAAAAAAAAAAAAAAAAAGCATCTAAATTTAACTCATATCCGCAGATAAAAAAGAAAGACCACGTTTTCCCTTTAAATTTGGACTTCCTCAGTAGCATAGGGAATTTCGCGGGTGCATTTGTGATAAGAGCCGTTGTGAGGGGCGCGATTTAGACGCTAGTCGATTTGCGTAAATCCGGTTTATCCGAGTTTTTTGCTTATCCGAGGTGAACTTGGTCCATATTAACTCGTATAATCGGGACTCTACTGTAGTTGATTTTTGAATCTTGACATGTGCTGAGTGATAGTTAATGGTATATTTATAGTCATCTTGACATAAATTTCGGAGGGGGATCAAACCCTGTTCATCTCCCCATTGGCTACGGCCTTGGTACGTAAGTATGTACATAACACGATAACTCTTGATAGAACTATCCGATTTGCTTCAAATTTTGTAAATAGGTTCATTCTGATAAAGCGCTTCCCTAATTAGTTTTGGGGGTTCATTGGTTAAGTATAAAGGGAGGGAACGGTGGGTTAATTCCCCCTTAATTTAGATAAATTGGTTTTTTATGCAGAAATATCCGATTTACTTCAGATTTGGTATACCGCTTTATTCTGATAAGGCGCTTCTCTGATTATTTACCGTTTTGCTCAAAAAGAGTGAGTTCTATTTTATTAATAATAGACATAAATAAGATTATAATATACAATTAGTGTGAGCTCAATGCCATCAGTTTAACTGGCCACATTTCTTATTTATTACATTAATAATCTTTTTTTGAAACTCTGCGTTTTCTACTTACATAATATTCTTCCAGCTTACAGTGGGGAAAACCCAATTTGTGAATGGATGGATGGATTGATCATCCACGACATCATGCAATATCGACATTATGCAATATCGGCATTATGCAATATCGGCATTATGCAAGTGCAGTCATTTGTTCAATCTTAACACATTGGGGAAAAAGAACGTGAATTGCCGTGTTTATTTAACCAGACAGCATTGAATATGAGCGTGACTTCCACCTTACAGAAAATACATTTATATTCTTTTGTCCATATATATTTGTTTTAGATTGTGAGATATTTTACATTAAATCCGTACTTGGAGAGATCTTTACTGATGCATAAATTTGAAAAAATTGTCTAGAGAACAAATTTACAAAGGTGTTTAGATGAGGGCGGAGCTTCTATTGTTTAAAACCCAGATTTCGCACAGAGATTGCGTTAAGTTAAATAATTTATTCTTAGCTGATAACGATGAATAAAAATTTCTTTTTTAGTTCTCAGTACGTCATCTAAAGCTTTCTTTGTATAATTCGGAATGAGATGTAATTGTTCAAACTTCGAAATATAGGTTTAATTAACACAAGCATTTGGGATGTAAAAGCCAATTTTATTTAGACGCGTTAAAAAAATTTTAATAATTTATTTTTGCAAGAAAATTACTTTAGAATAACTTTAAAGTATAAATAATTTTTTATCGCCGCCATGTATCGAATTCTTAAAGCTATTCCTACTATGTACGTTTTATTTACATGCATGTGTTTTGTCTCAATGAAGGAAACAGAAGAACATGTATCATCTGGAAGTAATAATTTTGTATTTACAAACAGTGCTGCTTTTAGAGATGGTGTTTCGATTGAATATAGCAACGAACATATTGCTGTTCAAAAATGGAGAAAAAACGATGCCGTTATGAGAAAATTGTGTGTGACGATGTACAACAAAATTTTACCATATGCTGTAAACGGCAGTGAAGATTTGGACTTGTCACCAGGTTGTAAAAGGGCATTGATGAAAACATTGATCGGATTGAAACAGTGCAAATCATGGGCCTTTAAAAGTAAGGTTTTTTTTTTTTTTTTTTTTTTTTTTTTTTTGCATATAAGCACGTATAAGATGTTCTTCTGTTATTAGCCCCCGTTATGCTATTTCTTTCTCCTAGCTATTAAAATGTCGTCTCCAAAAAATAACGTTTCGTTGTATAAGCCAGCCGTTAAACAAATCAGATGTATCATTGTAATGTTAAATACTTTACTGCAATTTTTTAAACTTCTAAACATCGCACATTTTCAATTTTTATACCATCGTATGGTGAAAAAAAGCTTTGGGAACATTTTAATGCAATTTGTTTGAAAACTTAATCTCAATTTATTTTAGAGATATTAATTTTTTTGTAGTTTTTAGCGAGATTTGTCTTATATTGGCAACGCAAGTATTCCATTTCTGTATAAAGTAAAGGAAAAAATATTTGGAAAATAGTCATTATATCCTTTTATTGCCATTTTTTCATAACAACTAAAAAAAAATTGTAAGTAAAATTCTTGCTATTTTGAAAACTAGTATGTTGTGGCCATCACAAAACTTTCTTCTGTATAAATCACGTCAATTAAATCATTTAAATAATACAAGAAATTACGTCAATTTAGCACCAATTCATATCAAATTATATCTGAATTTGAAGTTTGGTGAAAATTCGTGCATTAGTTCTTGAGATAGAACTATAGCGGAAATTGTGAAAAATGTAGCATAGCAGCGCCATCTATTGAGCGATTTGCACCAAAACATAAACAGCACTAATTGATATCAAGGTATACCTGAATCTGAAGTTTGATGAAAATTCGTGTATTACTTATTGAGATAGAGCTATAGTGGGCATTCTGAAAAATTCAGCATAGCAGCGCCACCTGTTGAGCGATTTGCACCAAAACATAAACAGCAGTAATTCATATCAAGATATATATGAATTTGATGTTTGTTGAAAATCCAAGCATTAGTTCTTGAGATAGAGCTATTGCGGAAATCGCAAAAAAATGCATCATAGAAGCGCCACCTGTTGAGCGATTTATACCAAAATGTATAAAACGTCAATTCCTGTCAAGGACTAACTGAATCTGAAGTTTGATGAAAATCCGTGCATTAGTTCTGGAGATTGAGCTATTGTGAAAATTGTGAAAAATTCTGTATAGCAGCGCCACCTGTTGAGCGATTTACACCAAAAACTAATCAGCACCAATTTATATCAGGGACTACCTGAATATTAATTTTTATTAAATTCCGTTCATTAGTTCTTGAGATAGAAGCGCCCACAAAATTTGTGTCACACACAGACATAGACTCACAGACAGACATTTTGTAAAAACATGATTTTCGGGTTCTCTGACCCCTAAAACGTGTAAATCCGTCGAAAACAGGAATTCGAAAATTTTCATGAATCCAATACTTTCTTCTTGTAAAGATAGAAGAAAGTAAAAATATAAATGAATGATTTCTGATACAACATGGAGTTATTATAAACTATATTTAATTTTAAATATCTATATTAATATTACAAACAAATGAAGGCATGTGAATCATTAGATAGCCGATTTTTTTTGTCGAGTTTCTTGAATGACGGCATAGCTTTCTTGGATTTGTGTATTATTTAGCGATAGTGACGACATATGCATACTCTACTGTTAGATGTTGTTCAAGATTGATCTTAAATGAGGAATTCTTCCTCCGGATGCGAATGACGTCATTTTATATAAAATAAAAGCGTGTGTTTTAAGTCTTAAAACTGAAATATGTTTTGTACTATCTATATTTATATGCATATATACATATTTTTTTTCATCGGGGGCGACACTAAATTCTGAAAAAGCAGAATTCCCGTTTTCTAGTCATATTGTTTCTTTCGTCAACATCCCTTTTTCTATTAACATACAAACGGTGAATGAGGTACCGTGCGAAAATTTTTTATCTATCTTCTGACATAGTACATTTACATTTCGTTAAAAAATGAAGTTTGATTAAAAATTGAAGTTGCTTAAAAATTAATTTTAAATGTATCGACATTGTTTACTTAAACAAAACGAAATGTTTTTTTTTTTTTCAAATCCATGTTGCCACAAAAATACAATACCGTATCATATCATGGTCGACAATGATTATAATAAAATAAATAGTATAAAATAGATAAAGTGTAATGTCTTCGTACGGGTTTATTTTATATTAGTTAAAGTAACCCGGCGTTGCTCGGAATTTGAAGAATTTTTGTTTTGAAAAATCAATTTCAAAATTTAACGTACAACATAAAACAAACAATATAAAAAAAAGCAGTCGATGTGTTGTACACATGAATCAAATGAAAACCCAATATAAAAATGTATAAATTTATATAACAGACGTAAAAGAATACAGCTATAAATGAACTTATTTCAAGTCATCATTAGAGCAATAATGTTAAAACACGCCAATATTTCCATAATCGGGTTTTTTTTATCATTCTTCAATACGGTTTTTCACACTCATATGACATTATACTGTATTCACCAGGTCCTTTATATTTCTAATATGACGTAATATTCCTTTTTTTTTAATTCGTCAAGCTATTTATTTCATTTTCATTTTTCACGTGGAAATCTTGAAATAGAAAAGTTCTGACGTAATATTCACTTTTATTTAAATTCGACAAATTATTTATTTCATTTTTCACCTGTAAATCTTGCAAAAAAAAAAGTTATGACGTAATATTAACTTTTTTAAAAAATACTTCAAACTATTTATTTCATTTTTCACGTGGAAATCTTGCAATAGAAAAGTATTTGTTGTGGTAAGAATTTTATTGTGAATTTTTAATTCTTGGCAACTGCTATAACGAAAAATGTTTAAATTTGATATTAAATTACTGTTAAATTGGTCATTTTATATTAATTAAAAATTAACTATAAGTTATTCCGATTCCTGATTACTTTAGTTGCCTCGGCTGTGTTTTAGTACACATGTACCTAACATTTCACAATTCTGGCTTCCAAACTGTGGATTTGTATAGAATTACAGACAGACAAAATTTCCTTTTTATATATTAGATTTATGATTAAAAAGCAATATTTAAATTGTATATTTAGAAGAAAAATATGCCATCGATCGATCGAAGCCGTTGTGTTTCACGTGTACCTTAAAAGGTATGCTTTAGGGGCGGTGCATAAATGATGTAACACTTTTTTTTCAATATTTTTGACCCCCCTCCCCCTTTGTCACAAAGTGTCACACTTCACCATACCCACCCCCCATGGTCACATGTCACGCTATATTACATAAACATATACTTGCAGTTCAGAAACAAAGCACTACGTTATAGATCATATTTCAAACTTAATTTTTAAACTTTAACTATGTGTTTTAACGACATTTGTGAGCATAACAATAAAAATGATTCATGTACTTATTTTGTATGAAATAAGATTAAGGTTTATAACAAAAACATAATTAATATACAATAGTAATAAAATATTAATACGAAAGAGCAGTTGAAAACGGTCGTATTTTGGAATTTAATATATTTGGCTGTAAATCTACTTTATAAACACAAAATACTTTAATTTCAAAATAACTTCAAAATTTAATCTGTTGATTTTTAATGCTTTTATTCTAACCAAAATGTGTAATGTCACATTTCTTCTTACTCCGTCTCACCCCCCTTGTCACAAACTGTCACAATTTCACGAACCCCCCTCTCCCTTTCCAAGCGTGACATCATTTGTGGAAGGCCCCTTATTATATTATATTAATTTCTAATTTAAGTGTATTTAAATTTATTTTTCTTTGCCCCCCCCCCCCCTTTTTTTTCTCGTGTGTGCCTTTTACTATATTTGATCAGTGGCTACCGTAACTTTGTTGTTTGCAGATATTTTTATCCGTAATTTTTCTTTAACCCATTTTAGGCCAAGCATAGAAATTTTATAAAATGTGGTATCATTTTCATTGAAATATGCTTAAATTGCATCCATTAAGACAACAAAAAAAGTTTCGTGCATGAAAAATGATATTTTATTTGAGAAATAAAATGCATTCGGCATTTTCATTCATTCGGTCAATGGTGCGCTAACGCACCATTAAACTTAAAATTAATAATTCTTTTAAATTTTTTATGACATTTGTTTTATTATTATTTTATTTACAGAACTGCAACTTTAATCTATTATAAAAACATATGATTAATCTCAAGTGGAATAATTGTACATTTTCAAAAAGTCGAATTTGTCAATAACCGTTTCAATTAAAAAAAAAACATAGCGTATTTTGAAAATTTCTCAAGAGAAAGTGTTCGCTCCAATTGAATTACTGATATTTTATTTATGTCTCTAGAATCCTTAAAAATAGCAGAAAAATAAAATTAGTAAGAATATTCGTCACAGTGTTAATAAAAAATATTTATTGAAATGGTGCGTTTACGCACCTTTGGCCGAAAATGGGTTAAGGAGACAGTTGACCTTTTCGACAATTTTGTTTATTTTTAAAAATATGGTTCAAATGGTGAACTCACTGCATTTCGATGTTCAACTAAAAGTACATTTACAAAAAATATATGTATATTTAACTGCATATTTAATTACAATTTTAAAAAAGCTAACAAAATTTTATTTTTTTTAAAAATCCCTACTACTTTTTTAAATGTATTGATATTTTTGCCCAATTTATTTTTAGATTTTCAAACGTGTATTACATAAGACTGCACATGGATTTTTAGATACATCTAATATTACATTTAATATAATTTTTTACTGATATCTACCCTATATATATAAAATTCTAATGAAACGAATTTATGAAACGGATATATGAAACGGCTGAAATGTAACGAATTTATGAAACGATTCTTTGAAACGACTGATTAAACAACTCATTATGTTTCACGGCGATTTCTCCTAAAATATGAAATACTTTGCGATGAAATTAACACCAAAAATCCGTATTGATCTGCAGATCTCAAAACACGTATTATAGAATTTTTAAATTCGAATTAGTTTTCGAAATATTAATTTTTTTCTAATTTTAAATACATTTTTCTAATGATGGCAACTCAAATTTTAATTTATTAATTATAATTATTTTTTTTCATATTTCAGAAAAGGTTATTATTTTAAACTAATTTGGCGACCAGTTTGGCCTCTCTTAAATGTATGCTAAGAAATGTATCAGGCTACTTTTATTCATAATTCAATTTACTTGAACAATCTTTCGCCAAATCGAAAGATTCTGATTGGCGCCAAAATTTGATTTTGATTGACATGGTAACCCGGCTATTGTTGATTATTTAATAATAAATGTTTATTTACTTTTATTTCTTTTTTAAAATTACAGTAGAGCGCTGATTATCCGAACAAGTCGGGACGGACCCTATTTCGGATAAGCAAAAGTTCGGATAAATGGACAGACAATTTAACGGCTGTTCCTGACTATACTAAAATCTTCACACTTTATCCACGCTTTAGACTGACACCAGTAGTTAATGCTGGCATGTTTAAAAATTGATTTTTGTCTTTTTAATTTTTTTTTTGTTTTACTTTTTATTTTCATTTTCTGAACTCCAGAGATTATAATTTAAGCAAAAGGGCTTTCGATTGTTGCTTGCTTCAAAGAAGACATTCTTTTCAATGCTGCCATATCTCGAATTCTTCTTAAATACGTGAGTTGAATAGGAACAGCATTCTTCTGCCGTTCGAGCCATTTCATAGCTGTTTACAAACATTCAAAGGCTTCGTTATGTGGTGGACCTTGATCATTTTCAGAGCATTCGTTTTCCATTTCTTTTTCGTCTTGAATATCATCCACAATCTCATCATCATTTGAAATCTGATATCCACGTCTAATAGGGTGTTTGGATAATTGGAAGTTCGTTTAAAATTTTTTTTGAGAGAAATAGGCTGTTCGGATAATTGGAAGTTCGGTTAATTGGAGTTCGGATAATCGGCGCTCTACTGTATATAAATTATTTTGTTCTATAGTTATTAATTATTTTTTTTTGTTATTTCCTTTTGAAAATAATAGAAAATAATTAAAAAATACTGTACTGCTTAGTTATTCCGTCGACCAATTTCGTACAAATTATATAAATCGCCAAATTATACAAATTGACATAATTTTTATTTTAAATAACGAAAGAACAAATAAATTAGTATAACATTAATAAATATACAAATAAAACGTCGAAATAAAAAATCACTTGATGACGTAAACATGTATAACTTACTTAAAGTCAAGTGAATGTGACAAGCATTGTGAATGGATAATACTTAAGCAAAAAAGCAGCAAAAAAGACGCCCGAACGCCCGTCTGACATTGGTCTTAATCTAATAGTTTGGCGATAGATTTTTGGTCGACGGGCTAACTAAGTAATACCAAAAATGCATATGTAACTGGTATTCGAAAATGAGGTTTTCGCCAAATTTTCGTAAAAAAAAAAAAATCACGCCAAACCTGCGGTGACATTTGACAAATGGTCAAATGTTAAATAATGCGGGAAGAGTTCCATATTGTGTGCTGGCTTTTTTGGCGAGCTTTTTTTTGGCATTAAATGAATCGATGTGGCTGCGATCTTCAGCCTTTGGGGTTGCTTTTTTCTGGAATGGACTTTAATCATATGTTTTTTGCGTAATTTTTTGCATTTAGCCTATATTTTTCGGAAAAATATATAACTTTTGTATTAAATTGACATGTATAATAAATATAATAAATACATAAAATTATATATAAGTACATAATATTTATTTATAGGTGTATACATATTATGTATGTATAAGGTATATCTCTATACGTAATATATATCTAGTCAAAAGCAACTCGTTGTAAATGATGCCGCCAAGCCACAAACCTAAAACGTCAGTCATAAAAAGAAGTGACATCACATAAAAAGAAGCGATATAGAAGTGCATACTCCGAGTGCCGTGTAAAAATCTATCACTACTCATAATGTTTCCAAAGGACTCGGAGTGAGGTACAGTATATGAAAACTGCTTGGCGACCTGCAGGCTTTTATAATGTTTGTTCTTCCTGCACTTACATATAATGGCTTTTTATTTAACAATTTTCTTCTTGTATTACTTCTCGCATTAAACTGTGCAAATTCGAAGCTTATGGTGTTTACATGCCCATTATTATTTAACATCATGGGATCGATTTGTTGATTACCATTATTTGAATGAGAAAGACCACTTTTATGAGAAGGATTTTCAAAGTAAACATGTAATAAACATTTTGAGTTTGTAAAACAGTAATAAAAAATAATGATCATATGAATATTACTAACAATGCACCTAATAATAGACGCTAATTAAACTAAGATATATCGCAGTAAAGCCTGCGTAAACGGAATTGCACATGGCAGGGGAAAAATCTGTTCTAGTAAGGCTACTAGTATTATGTAATACTCCTTATGTTGGAAACACGGACTTTACGTTTAAGAAATAAATCTGTCATAAACAGGATCCATTTTACAAATTTTCCCTTTAATTTTAATACAGTGTATTATTAAACGTATTTATGTAATTAAAAATTATGTTTTAAACAATGAAAAGTATGATTGTAATAGCAGATGATTACCACAATTACACACCATTTCCTGCTTGTCTTGCAAATCTTTCTGATTTATTACTGATCTTCCTGCTACAAATATTTATAAGACTGATATAATGAGAAATTAAAATTAATTTTTCGACTTTCACAATTTTTCGAAATTGGTATAGGTACTGCATAAATTAAATACACGCCTGCAGGTCGCCAAGCAGTTTTCACATACTGTACCTCACTCCGAGTCCTTTGGAAACATTATGAGTAGTGATAGATTTTTACACGGCACTCGGAGTATGCACTTCTATATCGCTTCTTTTTATGTGATATCACTTCTTTTTATGACTGACGTTTTAGGTTTGTGGATTGGCGGCATCATTTACAACGAGTTGTTTTTGATTAGATATCACTTCTTTTTGTAAGGTATTTCATTTGCATTATGCATATTGTATTTTAATTCAGAAAAGAAAAGATAAACGAAAGATGATAGAAGTAAAAAATTAATTTAACAGTGAGGCTATAAACTTTTCAAAAGTGTAATATATCTAGTAAGACATAATGTTGGACTTTTTAAAAACAATTCAAATACATTTTATCGATCCTTACAAATCTCAGAAGAAATCATTTATATTTTAGAAATGATAAAACGTGTCGAACTAACCAGCAATATTTTAGCTCTTGTTCTATAAGCTATAGGGTGGTTCTTAAATTAACTCAGTAAGGATTTTATTTTAATAACTTTTGAAAAACTGCCATTACATTTTCAAACTTCGCACCATTTTACACAAAATATGCGAAGACTTAAAAACAGATTGAATAATGAACATTTGTTTTATCACCGGGCATGCTTGAAGTAATTTTTAAATAAGTTTTTTTATAATTTTGAAATCCAGTGTCCCTCCGATAAGCGCCACAGAAACTCAGATTATCTGATTAAGCCCAATTTTTGTAGAAAATGTTTTCATAAGCTCTAACACTTGTTGGATTTTCTGAATTTTCAATGCATGTACTTTCTAAATTCATAATTGTTTTTTACGTGACAAGCAGGACATACTAAGTCATATGCTTTCCAAGTATTTTCTCACATATTTCGGATCATTCATACAATAAATTATAATTCATTTCAATAAAATATTTAGAATTCGATATTTCATCGTTATGAAATGATTTTCCCTAATTTCAGTCATATTTGTAAATTTTTAAGTAGCTCTATTATCTGATTGAAAATTAACTAAAAGTTATTTATGGAATATTGATAACATTCTTTAATTTCCAAGTCCAAAATAACAGAATCGATTAGTTTAATAAATCCCCTTATTAATCTTTTTAAATGAAAAGAAAAGGAAAAATTCCAATAAAACTGTCAAAAATTCAGTGATCCTTAAGTTCTCTCGAATTGTTTTCATGACTATAAGTACTCTGTGATTCACTAAAATACTTACATTATCTTTCTGAACCTGTTCTGTGGTTTCTACGCAGTCAGTGTTTACCAAGAATCTTTCCATAATCGAGGTCCACTGGAACGTTTCTATAATCCAGTTTCTCCTCAAGTATCAGCAGGACATTCGGTAATCATTATTGTGCGCAGCACTTTCGACAAAAATCATTCCGATTTCGTGCAAAATAAAAGTTCATTTAATTGTTATCTAAATTTTGTGTG
Organism: Maratus speciosus; assembly: GCA_963932465.1. Taxonomy (NCBI): domain Eukaryota; kingdom Metazoa; phylum Arthropoda; class Arachnida; order Araneae; family Salticidae; genus Maratus; species Maratus speciosus. The sequence goes on along the minus strand of OZ010800.1, from coordinate 286,869,312 downwards.
CAAAAATTTCCATAGTATTGGAATTTTAAAAGGGTGTGTGCTGAAATCTAGAAGCATTTTAATAAAGTGGGCCAAAAATTCGAAAATTTTGAATAAATTATTTTTATTTTGCGTTTTTAGCGAATTTTCGCCTTTTTTTTATGTTTAACCCGTAATCGCGCGAATTCTAACCAGCTTTAAATGTTAAATGCAATGTGAGATATACATGTCGTAGGTTAATTGGAGAATCATCTCTCATTTTCCAACTAGCCTAGTATTTTTCAGGCCTATTGCATAGAGCCTAGATAGCGGTTAGGCTAATTGACAAGTAACCACTTATTTCCCAATCAGGGTGATTTTTTTAGACTTATAAACCCATAACCCGAACCGAACCCAAAAAATAAATTACAACAAACTGTACGCCGATCCGAGCAAGCCAAAATAATTTCAGTCTACATGCAACTCGACCCGAACTGAAAGTTCCATTTAAAAACACCCGAAATTTGATCCGAACAAAATCTGATAGCAGACAAAATATTGAAAATAACCGTAACCCGATCCGATCAAGACAAAATAACTTCCGGCACACGCAACCCAACAAAAACCTAAAAATTCCCTTTGAAGAAAACCAGAAATCTTACCCGAACCAAATCTGAACCTAACAAAAATATTCCAAAGAACCATAATCGGATCCGAGCAACACAAAATAATTTCCGTGGACATGATACCAGACTCGAACCTATAAATTCCTTTTGAAATAAAAAAACGAAATCTGATCCGAACCAAATCTGAACCCGATAAAAAACTACAAAGAACCATAACCGGATCCCAAGAGACAAAATAATTTCCGTGGACATGTTACCTGATCCGAACCTAAAAATTCCATTTGAAAAAACCCGAAATCTGACCCGAACCAAATCTTAACTCGACAAAAACATTCCATTGAACCATATCCCGAACCGAGGAAAACAAAATAATTTCCGTGGGCACGCAACCGGACCCGAACCTAAAAATTTCATTTGGAAAAAAAACGAAATTTCAATCCGAGAAAAATATTCCAAAGGTCACTAATCCGATACGAGCAAGACAAAATAATTTCCGTTGACACGCAAACCGATCCGAATCTGAAAATTTCATTTGAAAGAAACCCGAAATTTGAACCCGACAAAAATATTCAAAAGATCCATAACCGGATCCGAGCAAAGCAAATTAATTTCCGTGATCACGCAATACGACCAGAACCTAAAAATTCCATTTGAAGTTAACTTGAAACCAGACCCGAATCAAATTTTAACCCGAGATAAATATTCCAAAGAACTATAACCCGATCCGAGCAAGACAAAATAATTTCCGTCGACAGGCAACCCGATCCGAACCAGAAAGTTATAATTGAACTCGATCCGAAACCGGGTTATGGTCGGTTTTCGGGTTGACTTCAAATGAATCCGGTTGCGTGTCGACAAAAATAATTTTGTTTTGCTTGGATCGGGTTACGGCTCTTTGAAATATTTTTGTTCCTTCCAGATCGGGGTTGGGGTCGGGTTTCAGGTTGACTTTAAATGGAATTTTCAGATTCTGGTCGTATTGAGCGTACACGGAAATTAATTTGCCTTGCTCGGATCGGGGTACGGCCTGATGTATTTTTATTTCGGGTGCTGTTCGGGTTTCGGGTTAACTTCAAATAGAACTTTCAGGTTCGAATCGGGTTGCATGACAACGGTAATAATTTTGTGTTGCTCGGATCCGGTTATGATTATTCTTTGGAATATTTTTGTCGGATTCAGATTTGGTTCGGTTCGGTTCAGATTTCGAGTGTTTTCTAGTGGAATTTTTAGGTTTGAGTCGGGATGCGTGTCCACGGAAATTATTTTGTCTTGCTCGGATCGGGTTATGGTTCTTTAGAATATTTTTGTCGATTATAATATTTTGTTCGAGTCATATTTCGTGTTTATTTCAAACTAAACTTTTAGGTTTGGATCGGGTTGCGTGTCCACAGAAGTTATTTTGCTTTGCTCAGATCGGATTATGGTTCTTTGGAATAGTTTATTTGTCGGGTTCAGATTTGGTTCGTGTCAGATTTCGGGTTTTTTTTTAAATGGAATTTTTATGCTCGGGTCGTGTTGCGTCCACGGTGATTATTTTGTTTTGCTCGTATCGGGTTATGGTTTTTGGGGATATTTTTGTCGGATTCAGATTTCGTTCGGGTCAGATTTCAGGGGTTTTTAAAATGGAATTTTTAGGTTCAGTTTGGATTGCGTGTCTAAGGAAATTATTTTGTCTTGCTCGGATCGGTTTATGGTTCTTTAGAATATTTTTGTCGGTTGTCATATTAGGTTAGGGTTATATTTTGGGTTTTTTTCAAAAAAAATTTAGGTTCGGTTCGGGTTGCGGGTTCACGGAAATTACTTTGTCTTGATCAGATCGGATTATGGTTCCTGGGAATATTTTTGTCGGGTTCAGATTTTGTTTGTGTCAGATTTCGGGTTTTTTCTACAGGAATTTTTAGGTTCGGGTCGTGTTGCGTCCACGGAAATTATTTTGTATTGCTCGTATCGGGTTATGGTTTTTAGGTTTAATTTTTCGGATTCAGGTATGGTTAGGGTTAGATTTCAGTTTTTTTTAAATGGAAGTTTTAGGTTCGATTCGGGTTGGGTTGCGTGCCCAAGGAAATTATTTTTTCTTGCTCGGATCGGGTTATGGTTCTTTAGAATATTTTTGTCGGTTATCAAATTTGGTTCGGGTCATATTTCGATTTTTTTTTCAAAAAAAATTAGGTTCGATTCGGGTTGCGTGTTTACGGAAATTATTTTGTCTTGCTCGGATCGGGTTATGGTTCTTTAGAATATTTTTGTCGGTTATCAAATTTGGTTCGGGTCATATTTCGTTTTAAAAAAAAAAATTAAGTTCGATTCGGGTTGTGTGTTTACGGAAATTATTTTGTCTTGCTCGGATCGGGTTATGGTTCTTGGGAATGTTTTTGTCGGGTTCAGATTTAATTCGTGTCAGATATCGGATATTTTCTAATGGAATTTTTATGTTGGGGTCGTGTTGCATCCACGGAAATTATTTTTTCTTGTTCGTATCGGATTATGTTTTTTAGGGATATTTTTGTCGGATTCAGATTTGGTTCGGGCCAGATTTCAAGTTTTTTAATGGAATTTTTAGGTTCGGTTCGGGTTGCGTGTCCAAGGAAATTATTTTGTAATGCTCGGGTCGGGTTATGGTTCTTTGGAATATTTTTGTCGGGTTTAGAATTGGTTCGTGTCAGATTTCGGGTTTTTTCTAATGGAATTTTTAGGTTCGGGTCGTGTTGTGTCCAAGGAAATTATTTTGCGTTTCTTGTATCGGGTTATGGTTCTTTAGATTATTTTCGTTGGTTATCATATTAGGTTCGGGTCATATTTCGTTTTAAAAAAAAAAAATTAGGTTCGGTTGAGTTACGTGTCCCGGAAATTATTTTGTCATGCTCGGATTGGGTTATGGCTCTTTGGAATAATTTTGTCGGGTCTCAGATTTGGTTCGTGTAAGATTTCGTGTTTTTTCTAATGGAATTCTTAGGTTCGGTTCCGGTTGCGTGTTCACGGAAATTATTTTGTCTTACTTGGATTGGCTTATGGTGCTTTAGAATATTTTTGTCGGTCATCATATTTGGTTCGTGTGAGATTTCGGTTTTTTTTTCATCAGGTTCTGCTCCGGTTGTGTGTCGACAGAAATTATTTTGTCTTGCTCGGATCGATTTTTCACGAATCCAATACTTTTTTCTTGTAAAGATAGAAGAAAGTAAAAATTATTATTCTGGGACTTAAAAGTCAAAAGAATGTGAGAATGCCTCACATATTACATATGCCACGCTGCAATGATAAGAAGCTAGCTGGTACTAGGTTAATTCTTTTACTAAAATAAAAATGATTATTCCGGGGCTTAAAAGTCAAAAGATTGTGAGAATGCCTCACATATTACGCACGCAACGCTGCAAAAATAAAAAGACTTTAAACTGGTATAAATCAAAAACTAATTAATATTTTTACATGAAACTTTCAAAGGTTTGAACTACTCATAAAAACAATTCTAATGATGTAAACCGCGTAAAAATCCGATAATTACACATTGCTGTAGCCCTGTCAACAGATTTGGTCAGAACAAGAATTTCAAAAGTGCAAAAAACAGCACTTTTAAAATAGCATTTACTAAAAACCTATTGGCCGGATTCCATTTTATTTTCGTTTTCTCAGTCACGTGGCGCGCCCCATTCCATAGAATCAAGAATTTTGTTTCTATCATAAATAGAACCAGGGATATAGAGGGGCCAAAATCCCGCTTTGGTCAGTCTGGAAAATATAAACTTGACAGAGTACTAAAAAATTTTTGAAATATCGTTTGGCATTAATTGGCGGAAATTCCTTTCATTTACGGTTCATTGCACTGTTATCTCTTTTGCTTGGCGATAAACTCTGTCGAGTTTCTATGATAAAACTATCTGTATAAACATCGTATTTTTTTAACATGTGACATATATAACATTTATTAAATATATGGTACTTCTTAGTTATCTCGTCGACCAATTTCGTTAAATTATATAAATCGTCAAACCACTCGCCAAATTATACACATTGACATAATTTTTATTTTAAATAACGAAAGAACAAATAAATTAGTAAAACATGAATAAAAATACAAATAAAACGTCGAATTAATGGTTTTATTGGCCATTATTGGCATTTAATCTTACATTTAATTAATTAATGGCAACCATTATTGGCATTTAATCTTACAATTTTGCGACAGTAATTTGGTCGACGGAATAACTAAGAAGTACCAAATATATATGAGGACGTGAATTTCAAAACTCGCCTTGTCCAAAATTTAAAAAATCGAGTTTTCTCTACCAATCTATTCTATTGGAAAATCTGCACAGAAAAAACACTATGATCTGTAAAAATAATATTTTTATCATTTATTTTTGGGTTCTTAAAATATTGGTTTGGTTTCAAAACTCGCCTTATCCACTAGGGAGTTGGCAACAAAACTATCTTTATCCCTACGCATGCGTAAGACCAACGGACAACTAGCTTATCAGCTACTATCACAGTAATTTTCCTTCATTTCTCTGCGACCTGTTGCTATTTTTGTTTAAAGTTTTTACCTGTTCTATTCATACAAACTAATTAAATAAGTTTTATAGCATGTCTTTATGTATAATGGACAGCTAATAAACTCTTGCATTTTGTACGGGAAGGGGGAAGAAGAGAAAAAGAAATACGAACACATGGGCTAGTAAAGAATACACGCAAAAGAAGATTAAAATGCAAGTTCAAAATGGGGAATCGCTAAGATAATTGATTTTGAAGTTCACATCTTTAACATCTCCTTCAAGAAACCATCCAGGTTTCTTTCCTTCCATGAACCATCCAGAAAAGTAAAATTTTCACCTTGAAAGTTTTGTTTAAGTGCATCTCAGTGCGCTTTCAAAGGCATTACGATAAGATACTATATAAAGACTAAGAACCATGACCATCTTCAAATTTGTGTAAGTGTATTTCGGAAGATTCTTGGAATATCAAAATTCAGAGTGTAAAATTTGTGCTAGAGGCATCTATAAACTGGACTTTCTTTTTAAAAAGAAGGGGGAGGGAGCCCCCTTGAAGCAAGAGAAATTTAAGAATGTCCACGGATTGTTAAAAAAAACATTTTGATGAAAACTGGTCAGAAATGGAGGTGCTTACTTTCTATAAAAATACTATTTCTAAGGAACCAGAACAGAAGGAGATGATGTATATATATAATATTATATGTTATATAGATTATATTATATTACATTCTTTTTTTAAAAAAAGTTATTTTAATTATAAGCTATTTATGATAAGTTTTATTTGATTATTGATAAGTTTGCTTTTTTATAATAAAACGTAATACTAAATTTTAATCCTACTTATTGCTCTCGTAAGGTTTAATTTTAATCCAAAATATTATCATCCGATGACCAAAAATAGAAACTGTAAGACTCGCATTAACTTTAATATTTGCGAAGCACGGATATTAGCGGTCGCCAAACAGTGAACTCTCGCCAAGGCAGAACTATTCGAACTGGAACAGCGAGCAGTCGCGGCGGAGATCGTGTAGTGAAAAGATGGAGTGAAAATCAGTGGTGTGTCGCCCTGATTGTTTTTTGATAACATCGGCATCTTAATGTCTTTGTGAAATAGTTAAAATAACCAGAAGTTAATGTTATAATATTCGTTGTGTGTGTGTTGTTTGTCCTGTAAATAAAAAAGTGTTCGTCAAGCCAGCAGTTCATTCTTTTAAGAGTGTGTCTTAGCAGTGTTTTTGCATCTGAAGTATTTCTTAATGAAATAAATACTTAACCTTTTTCTAAGGTTAAGGAGATATAGATGAGAAACATTCCATAGTAAAGAAAGGTAATAAAGAAATAGAGGAGAAAAAGTTGTATTGGCGCAGCCGGTAGGATTGTTCTCACGGGGTTTGGTAATATCAAAGAGGTAAGAGTCTTGTTCGTTTTTATGCTAGCCCAAAAATAAAATTATATTATTCTGTTATGCTGTAAAATAATTAAAAATATTATTGTCTAGATTCATGAAGAACAGAATGAGTAATTAAATGAAGGTTAACACTACTTATCATTAGATTGATTATTTCTTTGAATGCAAAATTTGAAACGAAAGTATTGTTTGTTGCATCTAAAATTTCATTAAATAAATAAGGTGTATATTGCATTATATTTTAAATATGCAGTAATGTTAAAATAAGATAAATGTAGTGTAAAATAAAGGGAATATTTCACTGATTTGTGATTAAAGTTCAATAGTGGTTGCGTAAATTATTATGGAGTTATTTTTCCCTTTCTTTTTAAATGTTTTCGAAAGACTAAACAGGTGTGAATATTTTGTTTTTCTGCTATTTCATAAGAGCAAAATAAATAAGTGAGATTAATATTATAATTTGAAAGTGCTTTGGAAATACTTACATTACTTAACGTTGACGTAATAGAATTATGGAATATGTTTTGTTTTTTTAAATTGGTTATTTATTACCTTCGCAATTTGAAAATTCAGGAAGATAATTAAAGTTGTGTTTATTTATGATTTCCTCATTCTACAAAAAGAAAAAAAATAAAAATAAAAGGTTGTTATTTCATATTTTATTAGAGGTGAAATTGATATTTTTATTATTTGATTGTGCAACCAAGTTTCGTAGGTTGAAAATAGTGATTACATTTTTTTTTGTTGTTTGTTTGTTTAAGAAAGTTCTTTCATAGATCGGAATTAGTATTTTTTTTCTTTATGCTTTATTTAAGTATCCTGAGTTTCGTAAATCGAAACTAGTGTTATGAAGGCATTCTTTTAAGAGTGTTATTATTATTTTTAAATCAAAACTAACATTATGATTTAAATTGTATTTATGAGTACGGAGTGTTGAAACAAATATTATGAGTGCATTTGTTATTTATAGATATCGAATGTACATCCTAATTTATAATTCTTTGGTGTTCTACTATTTTAGGGTTAATGGTTATTGAAAGCAATTTGGTGAAAGGGAATATTAGTACATTTTAATTATTGCTGAATGTGTTTTTTTTTTTAACTCATTCAAAACGAAAGTAAATAATTGATTTAATTATGTGTTCATATATGATTTTTTCTTTTCGTAATAATTCGGAAAGTTCATTTTTGACTAGATTTAAAATACCGTTGATAGAATTATTTAATTAAATGATTGAAATAAGCATTTAAATTCCAAACGGTTCTATTGAAAAGTTATTTGATGATTGGTTATAGTTACATTTTTTTTGTGGGAATTAATAAGTCTTGAGGTTTATTACGCTGTCTTTAATTCATTACTAGCATTTTGAATTCGTTAGAATAATTTTTTTTTACCATGGCATTCCTGGGTAGGGGCAGGAAGGAAGATCTAATCGAGCTAGCAACAGAACTGGGTATAGAAGCTAGCATGGATAATAAGAGGGCAGATATTAGAAAATTAATATCAGAAAATGAAAATTTCGTCGAAGATGAGGCCAAAGTATCTCTGAGTAGAATCATAGAAGAACGAATTCGGCGTGAGACAAAAGAGGAAGAAGAACGAATTCGGCGTGAGACAAAAGAGGAAGAAGAACGAATTCGGCGTGAGACAAAAGAGGAAGAAGAACGAATTCGGCGTGAGACAAAAGAGGAAGAAGAACGAATTCGGAAAGAAGAAAGAGAGGATCGAATCCGGAAAGAAGAAAGAGAGGATCGAATCCGGAAAGAAGAAAGAGAGGATCGAATCCGGAAAGAAGAAAGAGAGGATCGAATCCGGAAAGAAGAAAGAGATCACGATCTAGAAATGAAACGGTTGGAATTAAGAAGAAATAACGTAGATTTGGGTGATGGAGTTGAAAATTCAAACGAAACAAGATCTAGAGTACAACTGATGCAGATAACTCCTAAATACGACGAAAAAGTAGACGAAATGCAACTGTATTTAGTAAACTTTGAGCGTCGGGCGGCAATGGCGCGTGTATATAAATCAGAATGGGTAGCATATTTACTGGGATTGTTACCAACAGATATAGCTAATAATATAGCTCGAGAGTCTCCTGAGAGAGCCAATGACTATGATTTCGTAAAGGATATGTTATTAAAGCGTTACAAGCTAAATCCTGAAAAGTTGAGGCAATTATTTTTCCGGCATCAAAAGGGACCAGAAGAGTCTTGGAGAAGCTACAGTCATGCATTGAACACTTATTTCAATGAATGGATAAACGAATTAAAAGTTGAGAATTTCGACCAATTAAAGAAATTATTGGTAGCGGATCAACTCAAACGCAGAGTACCAAACGAAGTGAAAGAACACTTCTTGCATCAATGGAATAAATTGATCGACCCTCTAGAAGTTGCAGAAAAAGTTGATGAATACGAAAGTTTGAGAGACGGGTTCAAGAAAAGCCCAGTCCATACTAAGCCAAAGGATGTTCCTCGATGGCAACTGGAAGAGAAAAATAAGTACAAATCTAAGGAAAGTTTCGAAAATACCAAAAACGGTCATTTTGTAGGCACAACTAAATATCGAGGAAACGACAAACAATTTGATAAAATGAAATATCAAGGGACTTATCAAAAGTATAGGGATTCCAGGGCGTTTAAACCCACATGTTTTCCATGCGGAGATTCAACTCATTTTGCACGGGTTTGTCCTGAAAATAATAGTCAGAGAACACGAAACAGAATTGAAAGTGCTAAGAGTAATTTGGTTACTACAGAAGGAACCATAGAAAATAAAGAGGGGTTGTCAGCTCGAAGCACAGGGCTGGTACTGTCACCGATTAAAACTAATTCTGTAAAGTGTGATGAACTGGAAAGACTAGAAATAAGGAATACCAACATTTTACTCAAAACGAATTCAGAAGTTTCTGAAACTACAACAATTGCTTCTCACCAAACCGAATCTGAAGCGAAGAATGAAATTGAGAATCTGAAAAGAGTTCACCGAAAAGAAATAAATAAATTAAGTGATTCTCTTGAAAGGTATAAATCTGATGCTAATGAGGCTAAAGAAACATTAAAATATGCTAATGGGGGTCCTTAAAAATTCAAAAGAAGTTATCGAAAAACAGAAGAAAGAAATCAGTTCAATAGAGGAAGAATGTATGTTTTTGAAAGAAGAATTATCAAAAGTGCAGTCTGAAAAGAAAGGCTTACAAACAAAACTGCAATCTTTAACAGAAAACCTTGAAATTCAGAAACAGAAAGGATACGACTTTGCTAATGAATTGGACAAAGTCAAAGAACAAGTTGGAAAGTTCGATTTATTACAAGCAGATTATTTAGCCTGCAAGAATGACGTGGCTATGTTGGAAAAGACTAACCTTCATTTAGAAGAAAAACTTTGGCTTGCTTATAAAAAGTCTGAATGTGAGATGAATTTTAAGGAAAAATTCGAGAGCCAAAAGTTAGAAGAAGTTCTTAGGACTATAAATTCACAAAAAGATGAATTGGGAAAACTGAGATGTGAGAAAGGGAAATGTTATCATGAATTAAATAATCTTAAAAATGTGAAGAAAAATTTAAAGAACAAGTTTGACAAAATTTCTTTTGAAATTGAACCTGAAATGAAGTTTAAAGAACGATTAGAATGTGAGTGCGAAAGATTAGAAGAAGATGTTAATACCATCATTTTTCAAAAGAATGAAACAGGGAAATATAGATCTAAGAACAGAGAGTGTAATGATGAATTAGTCAAGTTTAAAAAAATTAACAATGATCTTCAAAACAAGCTGAATGTTACCATTTCTCAAAATGAGGATGTCGATGAGTTTGTGCAAGTACTTGAAAAATGTGAGATTAAAGAGACTTATAAAATTGAAGAAATGCAGTCTAATTTGAAACAGTTGAAGGAGAACTTTACAGTCAGTCCTGTTCATCATGAAAAAGAAAACACAGTCTTGCAGCAGTTGATTGCTATCTTGGAAAAATATGAAGCGGTGTCTAGAATCAAACTAAAACAATGTCATACGACCAACTTTAAGTATAGTGAGCAGATTATGGATTTAGAAAGTAAGCTCAAAGCAAAGGAAAAAACTATTCGTGTCTTGAATAAGGATATTAATGGTCTACATAAACCATACAAGTACTTAAAAACATTTTCAAAGGAGCAACAAGCAGGAATACAGAAATTTATGCCTGCAAGTGAGAAAATGAAAATACGGCTGGCAAAGTCTAAAAATTTAAATAATTCATTAAACTATGATCTTATTAAGATTGAAGCGGAAAAGAACAAACTTGAAAATGAGTATAAAAATTTGAAAGTTAAGGAAGAAACATCTAAAAAAGTTGATGATGAAGAACATCACCTGAAAAACGAAACGCTTGAAAGAATTTCGAGAAAAAGAAAAGAAGCGACTGTTTCAGACGAAAAGTCACCAAATTTCACAGTGCTGAATGAAGTTAAAAATCTAGAAGATAGAGGAAGAATTAGAAGAGATGCTGAGCAGTCGGAAAAAAATACCAAAAATAAGAAGAAAACAACAGAAATAGTTGAAATTCAGGATGATACAAGAAGAAACAGGAAAACTTCTGAGCAGCCAAAAGTTAGTATAGAAAATAGGAAACAAAAAACAAAAATATTTGACACTCGTAAAGACAAAAGAAGAAATAGAAAGGCAATTGAGAAAAAAGAAATTGCTACTGACAGCAAGAAATATATAGGTGAAGTTTTACAGGCCTTTCGTGAAATAGGTCTTACAGTAATCCTGGAAAAGTGTGATTTTGGAAAAAGAGAAGTAAAATTTTTAGGGCACATACTTGGATCAGGAAAACATGCCCCAGATCCAGAAAAGGTGGAAGCTATGAAGAAACTAGCGACGCCTACCAACAAGAAAGAATTGAGAACAGTTCTGGGGATAGCAAGTTATTATAGAGACTATATCCTGAACTTTGTAAGCATCGTACTACCTTTGTCCAACTTGACAAAACAGAGTTCCCAGGGATTGCCACATGGGGCCAAGCTAGCTCGCTGGGCATTAGCCATTCAAAAATATAATCCAAAAATTACCTATAGGAAAGGAATAGGCATGGTAATGCTGATGCACTTTCTAGATTCCCTTAGGGAACGATATAAACTTATCTTGTAATGATTGTATTATTAAATATTCTGATATTTTATGTTATGTTTAATTAAGACTGTTGTTTACATTATTATTATAGATATACATTTTTTTTTTATTTATGTGTTTAAAAAGTTTGGGCTAGCGAACAGGCTCTTTCCTTTAACAATGTGTTTGTGAAACTAACTGTACTTTTCTTAGCAGCATAGTCTCTAAGGAGAACTATGTGCTCCTTAAGGAGGGACGTGTAAGACTCGCATTAACTTTAATATTTGCGAAGCACGGATATTGGCGGTCGCCAAACAGTGAACTCTCGCCAAGGCAGAACTATTCGAACTGGAACAGCGAGCAGTCGCGGCGGAGATCGTGTAGTGAAAAGATGGAGTGAAAATCAGTGGTGTGTCGCCCTGATTGTTTTTTGATAACATCGGCATCTTAATGTCTTTGTGAAATAGTTAAAATAACCAGAAGTTAATGTTATAATATTCGTTGTGTGTGTGTTGTTTGTCCTGTAAATAAAAAAGTGTTCGTCAAGCCAGCAGTTCATTCTTTTAAGAGTGTGTCTTAGCAGTGTTTTTGCATCTGAAGTATTTCTTAATGAAATAAATACTTAACCTTTTTCTAAGGTTAAGGAGATATAGATGAGAAACATTCCATAGTAAAGAAAGGTAATAAAGAAATAGAGGAGAAAAAGTTGTATTGAAACTATTAATTTTTTTGAGCAAATATGATAGACGATTGGCAACAAAACTCTTCTTATTCATAGGTTGGCAACAAAACTCTTCTTATCCGAAACTTTTTCCAATTAATTAATTAAATGAATTAAAGTAGATTTTCTAACTTAACACAATGATATCACAGCGCAACTAGCTATAAGTATACAAAAAATTGGAGGCATTCGATGCACGGGGTCACAGTTACAGGTTTTTCGCGATTTCCCAAAATTTGATTTTTTGGATAAGGCGAGTTTTGAAACTCACGTCCTCATGTATTTTAAAAATGCGAAAATATTTATTAAAAACGGTATGAATGTGTAAAAAAAATATCATGAACATGCACATTTAACCTTCCTACCCTGTTGAAATTTTACTCAACCTAGATAAAAACATTTCACACCAGAATTTTTTAAAAGCTATTTAACAATATTCATTTAGTTCACTGCAGCTAGGAATCCCATCAAAGCATCACCTGTTCGCATGTTCCTGTTCTGTGGCTTTTACTTAACTTACTTCATGAAGAAATTTCTGGTTCGAATCGAATGAAATTATATAGGAACAGGTCGGTAAGAATCAATCAGGGAAGGAAGGTTAATAAAATAGGACAGGTGAATTTTGAACAGATGAATATCCGTATATTTTTTTACGTTTTCACTTATGTTTATAGAGCCTAGATAAAACCATACATATTTAAAAGAATATTAATTGAGATATTTTTCTTTTAGTGATCGATTCTTCTGGGAAGTTGCCCTCTGGATTTTTAACGCTCGACTCAGAATCCCTTGGAAATTACGATGAATGCTTAGATGTGGTTGTTCCAGAATTTTTTCAGGGTCAATACTGCAATGTTGATATGAATCTACCATTGCCCGAACGACACCGTTTTACTTCAGCATTCACTGAGGGAATACCTGAATTCGAAAATTTCTCACGTTCTGTGTCTGCAGATTCAGTAAACATTTTCTTTTACTTCTTAATAATAAATCCAGCTTACTTTTAGTAACTGCTAATATTGATACACAAAGAAGTTTAAATATGACAATATTTATTATTTGATGGTAAGATTGATGTTTAAATGGAAACTAAAAATAATCTAGTTTACCAACTACAATCCAATAGTTTACAAAGTATATAACAAGTATAAAGATCGTTTTTACATTATAATTAATGATTTCCTTTATATTTCTTTTCTTTAAAAATCATAAATCCATGGTATAAATCTAATTCTGTTATTATACCACTTTTGATAATTATTAAAATTTATTAAATAAATGTTTTAAAAACGATACACTCTCCGCTTATTCCTCTCTAAAAAAACTGTTTTAAATGCTATAAAGTGGCTTTAAATTGTTCGTGTATAAAGCAATTTAAATACGTTTATGTGAAGGGATTACATGGCAACGTGAACCGAAGTATAGTTTCAGAAGTACATCGCTAACAATCTAATGTTGATCCACAATACCACAGCAATTCGTAGATCCCATAAGAACTTATACTAATACTATGGTTAATACTATAACACAATTCTTTGCATACAAACTTCAATTATGTTGAAAGGAAATATCGTGAAATACAGAAACAGAGAATTAATCCAGCAAAAGGGTGGGATGGCCCCGTTTATGTGAAGGAGTTACACGGCAACGTGATACGAAGTATAATTTCAGAAGTACATCGCTAACAATCTAATGTTGATTCACAATACCACAGCAATTCGTAGATCCCATAAGAACTGATCTAAGACTATGGTTAATACTATGACATAATTCTTTGCTTACAAACTTCAATTATGTTGAAAGGAAATCTCGTGAAATACAGAGACAGAGAATTAATCCAGCAAAAGGGTGGGATGGCCCCGTTTATGTGAAGGGGTTACATGGCAACGTGATACGAAGTATTGCATAGTAAAGTACTTAAGGGAACCTATGACTTAACAATCAATAGTGTCTTTTAAAAATGAAAAGCCGTTTACTTTTCTTTAAAATTGAAAGGTGATCGTACGTTAACAATAAAGTTATTGGCGTTATCACGCAATATCCCTAGGTTCTTTTCACATGCTTCTGGACTCAACTTACAAATAAGAATATTAAAAACAGTATCTGCAAATCTTGAAAATGGAAGTAATTAGAAGCTACACGAATCTTGGCAGTAAATAGACTTTATTAGCACTTGATGTTGTTTGCAGCTTTAGGTGGGGTCCATAACTTGGCACCTGACGATCTCGGCACTTCATTCTAGCTATCCGGCGATTTCTTCTAAAACTTACAACACAATTGAAAGAAGTAAAAACACTCACTAATCATTTGAAGAAAGCCGCCGGAGTACCGATATAATTTATTTCCACTTAGTTAAAATTACGAGCATATCGCTAAACGGGAATCGCGGGCGCCCCTCAGGCCGCGAGGCCTTCGGAAGCACCAGCGTACTGCTATCACGAAGATCTCTCTAGTAAGTGAAGTGAACTGCTAACTGCAGTGTTGCCAGATAGTCGAAAGTCAATTTCCCCAAAATTTCTGAAATTTTCCCCAAATGAGGCTTTTTTTCTGAAAAAGTCCCCAACTCAGTTTCTACTCAAAAAAGTAAATTTTCAATTTTCAATTTACCGCTATAAAAAATGTTTTACTAATTTAAACTCAAAAATTTTCCCCAATTCAAGCCTTTTTTGGAAAAAAATCCCCATTTACAAAAAATAAACATTTAAACTCGGTAGAATTTTGCTTGCATATTCGCAGCTAAGCAAAGAGAATGAGAGATACATTTTAGAACGACAAGCTCTTTTATACTTGTTTTAAAACTTTTGCTAATGGATGATACTGGACTACCATTACGTTAGCTCTCATCTAGGTTCATGCCAATAAGTTTTTCAAGGTTTAGACCATCTCTAATCAGTTGGGATTGAAACGAATCTGAGATGGTTGTTGCATCATCTACTTTTATCTGACTTAGCCTATAAAACGTTTTTTTTTTTTTTTTTTGTCATCTCTATTGAAGTACTAAATTGTAATGCGAAGCACCTTCGTTGTACCAATCACTGTGCTTTCATCAATAATAAAAGTAAAATAGATGCTTTCCACATCTTTAATTAAATCTTTTAATAAGTGCGGTAAAAAAAACGTTTCGGATCGGATAAGTCCTGCAGATTTAGAAATGTGGAAGTTTATGCCGTTTAAGATCACAGAGTTCTCATTCAAGTTTCTTAAATAAAAGGAGAACTAAGGAGTCTGCTGCATTCACTGAGCAATTGCAGTTACAAACGCGGCAGTGTGATTGTAGTACGGAATTGCATGTCTTACAAAAAGCTGTATACTGTAATTCCATGAAGCACAAATTAACCAGCCTTAAACAAAAAAAAAGTTATAAAATTGTTTCTATTTATGTTGTATAGATCTATACTAATAAAGAAATGTGCCTGTGTGTCTGTCCGCGATGACTGGGAAAATCTGCCGTGCTTATATAGTGGACGACGACTGATATCTCCGATTTATGTATTTTAATTTCGTTTTTCAAATCAAAATTAAGTTAGATCCAGTATTGTCTGATGACTAAAAGCAAACTTTAATTGAAATAGTGAAAAAAATTCCCCAAGTTTTTCCCCAAAAATGTTGATAGTCCCCAAAAAATTCCCCCCGAGGTTCAAAATTCCCCGAAATGGTGACAAAATCCCCAATCTGGCAACACTGGCTAACTGCTACCGAGAGAGCGGAGAACGGCAGCCAAAGGGTTGCCGTAAAGAGACGAGAGCGCGCCAAGAAAAGCCAGGAGCGAGAAAACCTCGCGAAAACGGCGCAAAGAGGATCGTTAAATGCGATTTACGAAACATCGCGTGGTGAATTGAAAACAGTGCTTAAACTGAAAATGGGAAATGAAACCAGTAAATTTAAAACAGAAAAGGTTAGAATAAATAAATAAGAGATGTTTAAAAGTAAGATTAATTAAACTGCCTGGGGAAAGTAAACAAAATATATTGCTACACAATACGAAGTATAATTTCAGAAGTACATCGCTAACAATCTAATGTTGATCCACAATACCACAGGAATTCGCAGCTCCCATAAGAACTGATACTAAGACTATGGTTAATACTATGGCATAATTCTTTGCTTACAAACTTCAATTATGTTGAAAGAAAATCTCGTGAAATACAGAGATAGAGAATTAATCCAGCAAAAGGGTGGGATGGCCCCGTTTATGTTAACGGGTTACATGGCAACGTGATACGAAGTATAATTTCAGAAGTACATCGCTAAAAATCTAATGTTGATCCACAATACCACAGCAATTCGTAGATCCCATAAGAACTGATACTAAGACTATGGTTAATACTATAACACAATTCTTTGCATACAAACTTCAATTATGTTGAAAGGAAATATCGTGAAATACAGAGACAGAGAATTAATCAATCAAAAGGGTGGGATAGCCCCGTTAACTTAACACATTGTTTTTGGGCAAAGGTCTAAAGCAAAAGGAACGGCAAAATATTTCTGCTTCTGTTAGCCAAATACCATATCCCCGCCATGGCGAGTTCAGAAAGTGCCAAATAAAATAAAGATAAAAATCCTTATATGAAAAAAGTCAATGTGAGAATTTCAACTTGGCATAGAAGTAGGGGTGCCATTTCGCCAAATTAATCCGCAGTTTAATACCAAGGCTGTTTCCTGGCAGACCGCAAATGGAAGGCGATTGTTTATATTACCCAGGAAAATGCATCTGGTTTTTGCGCTTATTGATGTAATTTAAGTGTTGAAATAGATTACCGCATATAATCATTAAAACATAAATAATCGTTACATTAAATTCTGGACAGGACATCTGCGAGAACTAAACTGCGAATAAACAGAAAAAAAAAGAAATGTAACTGAAAATGATTTTTAAATGCGTACAGAACTTTATTTAGTTTCTTATATTTTCTTTATTCTTGTGGTTGAATCTGATAGATAGAAAATTAGCAGCTGCATTAAATTTATTAATAGAAAGAAAATGAATTTAAATTGAAACGGTTTTTTCTGTTAAAGATAAAATATTAAATTTGGGGAAAGAATGAAAAATTGGAATATTTAAAGATTACTATATAACCACGTTATAAATGCAAGATTGGTATGGGCATAAAATTTAAGTATACTACAATTTATTGTTTTTCTATTTCGCCTGTATAGATTGGTATTGCGTCCTTCCAGAAGATGTGAAAATTCATCCTTGGACGAAATTAATGCATCATAGCAGCCAGTCTTATGTAACAATGCACAATACGCTTTCGTTGGTGGGAGAGAGCGAATATTTTACACATCCATGTGGCGTTAAAAGTACACATAATCATATTTCACCCTATAAACCAGGAGGGCAAACATAGTGGGTGTTTAGAGTATTTATGTGCTAAACCAGATAATGCATATAGCACATGCTCGAATGACAATGAAAAATGTATGTTTAATTTTCAATGAACTTGAAAATTCGAAATGTATATTATGTGAAGTCATGTACTTATTCCAACAAAACTTGAAGATTTTAAAATTTTGTTTGCAAATAAGCGCCTCATTCTCACTTTACTTCGCAAATTCAATAACATATTGTTGCGTATATAGGGTTCTTCCAATATTGTGGGATATCAGCTCAAATGAACCACAGTCTTTAAAGAGCGAAGCAATTTATTCACAACTATTTACAGCAAAAGAGTCCTTGTAACTCACTAAATAACACTAAAACTAGAGAAAACAGTCTAATAACTGAATAGAATACAGCCACAGCCGAAGTATCTCACAGAGACTCTCTACACAACATCTCAACACAGTAACAGATGTAAAAATGTAAATAAGTCGCCAAGCCAACTAACCCCTCTCTGAGCGTATAGTATCAAGCGGCTAACTAACTACTGACTAACAACTAACTGACTACTGTCCAAAGCCCTGCTCCGCTCCCATATATGTACACTATGACGCAAAAGTTTAGACAATGACGTCATTCAGCTTTAAAATGTAGAATTATGACGTCAGAATTACAAAAACCTGTAAATATATTCAAAAACTGATTTAAAATGCTATGTACAAAAGACAGTCGTTTTATTTGCTATAATACTAATTTTTTTCATAAAAATTCAAATGTGCTTGTCGCAAAAGTTTAGACACTATTCTAAATTTCTTTGAATATTCGCTGGCATATGCAAATTTAGAATCGATGATGTCACAAATTTGGAGTACTTAAGTTCTGCAAACGATTGCGCTTCATAGTCGACATGCCGAGAGCTAAAGAAATTCAAGTGAATGAGGTTTCAAGGATTTGGCAGTTGAAAGGTGAAGGGAAGAGCGTTTCTGAAATTTCTGCTATCATTAATAGGTCAAAAAAATCTATTTATCGAGTTTTATCGAGTGGTTCCGAATATAAAGCAAAATGTCGGTCTGGGAGGCCACGTGTGACAAATGTACGAGAGGATCGCCTGATACAAAGACTAGCGAGTACTCAACAAATGAGCGTACGTGGCGTTCAAAGCTCATCGGGACTCTCTGTATCAAAGGATACGATTCGTAGACGAATTTTGGAAAAAGGAACAATCGTTTATAGCAAAATGCAGAAGAAACCAGCTCTGAAACCATATCATAAGTTACAAAGACTTATGTGGGCTTGAAAGCATATGTCATATGGAGAGAAATGGCAGTCAGTCATATTTAGCGATGAAAAAAAGTGGAATCTGGATGGTCCAGATGGTTGTTTATCGTATTGGCATGACTTGCGGAAGGAACCTCGACGTTTTTTTAGTCGCAGACAAGGAGGGGGCTCGGTGATGGTTTGGGCAGCCTTTTGCTATAATGGACAAGTATCTCTGACCTTCACCAGTGGTCGTCAAACTTCACAGCATTATACACAGACATTAGAAGAAAACCTACTGCCATTTGCTGAGCTTCTAGGGGGTCCTCAGTGGGAATTTCAGCAAGACAATGCTTCAATTCACACTGCAAAACATTCAAAATCTTGGTTTAATTCCCATAATATAAGAGTTCTCGACTGGCCAGCATGTAGCCCAGATCTTAACCCTATAGAAAACCTTTGGAGCATTATGTGTCGCAAAGTTTATAGCAACGCTAGACAATACTCTTCTGAAAAGGAACTTAAGACATCTATTGAGAATGCATGGTACGATATCGATCCACAAACTATGCAAGATTTAGTTTCTTCCATGCAATCTCGTGTATATGACGTAATACATAAGCATGGATGCGCAACCCGGTTTTAAAATTTGTTTATTTCGATTTTATTTAATTTGTGTCTAAACTTTTGAGACAGCAGTTTATTTTTGTTACCATTTAATTTATTGCAATATGCACAATTCCACTTTTCTTTGTTATAAATATTGTTTATATGTACAGCACATTAATTTCAAGCAGTGATTTGAAAATTGAATAAATATTTTTAAAAGTATGTAAGAATTTCTTCATTGTCTAAACTTTTGCGTCATAGTGTAGGAGCGAGGGAATGCTCCAGAACTTTCCAGAACTTTCCAAGCTGGAAGTTTTTGGAATCCTCTCGAAAAACACTGAACACGCATTAATGCATCTCCGTACCTATAAGAAGGGTTACCAAGGGGGGGAAGTTATGTCGCCAAAAGTGACGCTAACTTGGCGCTATTTCCAGTTTGCCAAATTCCCATAGACTCCCATTCAAATCCAATAGGGTTTACTTGCTTGCAGAAAATCAACAAAATGAGTTATAATAATGCAACAAAAACTATTATTACAAAATTCGTAACACTGCCCCCTCCTCAAAAATTGCACGTCCCAGGCAGTGCAGTCCCTGAGTAAGAGGAAACCGCTTAAAGACTATTTCAAACAATTCACGTTATTTTACAAACACAACACAAACAAATACAAAAATAACAATTGCATAGATAAAGGACTAATATTTAATAATTTACAAAAAGTACTTTCGGTGACCATAATCTAAAATTTCCAATTTTCAATCACTTTGGCCAAAGTAAGGGGATAGCCTATTATGATGCATTTGTACCTTGGACTTGGAATGTGGCACTTTTTAGGTGCGTTCGTAATTATATAAATACGTAGCACCTATATTCATCGTTCAGTCCGTCTATCCGCGTATAACAGAGCAAAAACTACCCTACCGAATGGTCTGAAATTTTAAATATATAATTGTTGCAAAATTTTGTCGAGTCATTTCAAATTTTATGAAAATCGGATGTATGGTTTAATTACAGAGACAGTCAAATGTTTTCCGTTGCATTACGACAAATGGGAATAAATTATTGCAAGTGCATTTTATTGATATTACAGACTTCCAAATAGTATGAAATGTTAAATATGTAATTGTTGCAAAATGTTATCGAGTGATTTCAAATTTTATGATATTCGGATTTATAGTTTAATTACAGGGACAGTCAAAAGTTTTCTGTTACATTAAGGCTAATGGGAATAAATTATTGCAAGTGCATTTCAATGATGTTACAGCCTTCCGAATGGTCTGAAATTTGAAATATATATTTGTTGCAAAATTTTGTCGAGTCTTTTCAAATTTTATGATAATCGGATTTATAGTTTAATTACAGGGAGAGTCAAAGGTTTTCCGTTACATGACGGCCAGTGGGAAAAAAAATTATTTCAAGTGCTTTTTAATGATGTTGCAGCCTTTCGAACAGAATGAAATTAATATGCACTTATGAAGTGCACTACAATATATATTCAGTACAATATGCGGTGCAAAAAATATTTATAAAACTAGTTATAGTACGAACGCACCTCATTTGCCACGTTTGAGGAGCAATTTCCAACTTGTTGTATCTGCACGACGACGTCATTCAGTCTGTTGACGACTGCGTAAGGACAGTCCCAGTTTGTTTGTAACTTTAGAGATAGTCCTTGCGACGTATGGGATTCCACAGCCACACTTTGTCACCTTCGTTGAAGTCATGTCCAGTTGCCTTCGTGTCGTACTGGGTCTTCATCTCCTCGAATGTCAGGCCAATTCGGTTCCTCGCGAGACGATGGACCTCCTCTATCCGTGCCTGGAGTTTACCGACGTATTCTTCAGGCGATGAAGGAGCACGGTCAAACAGAAGATCCGCAGGCAGAAGAAGATCACGACCAAAGAGCATTTGAGACGAGGGTTTTCATTCTCCGGCAACATCCGCCCCGCGAGATGGCCGAATCTTAGTTTCCCTGCTGAGTGTCCGAATTCCTGTCACTTTCGTTGAATTTGGGGCAACTTCTTTGAAGGTGCCCTGGGTCACCGCACCCCCAGCACTTGAGATTCTGTATTCCTGAGCTTATTCTCCCGTATTTGAAAGCTTCAAGCTCCTGAGTTATTTTTCTAATCTCCTTCAATAAGTCGGCCTCAGTGTCTGGGCTTTTGTACGCCATTGCCCCTCGGACTGAATGGCGATCTCTTCGGCTGGATTGTGCCACTGAGCTCTACAATAATACGGAGAGCCAACTCAGTGATCCACTTTCTACCGCGACCACATCACACTTTCAGTGCGCGCAAGTAATGAGTCCTGCTTTTTTAGGTAGATTTCGTAAGAAATACTACCTATTGCAGTCGTTACCATGGTGCGACTTTTGAAAAATTCCTTCATAACTTTTCATTACATGACCCCAGGAACCCAAAACCAACCCCACCTAAAAAGTTTATATATATATATATATATATATATATATATATGTATGTATGTACTAAATTTTGTCCGCACGATAAAAGTCGCAATTATGCACGGAACGTCTTCAAACTCGCCAACAACTTTAAGATAGCTAATTTCTCGGCGGGGATTGAAAATGAGCAAAATCGGTCCAAGGGAATGGGAATGGGGAAGGTTTAAATTTTTGAATACCGTCTTAACATGATTCTGATAAAACCAGCTTTTACACAACAATGGCAGGAAAAAATAAATATTTTTCCTTATAGCTGTTGCCAACAATTAAAAAAAAAGCAATAAAATTCTCACCACAACAATTGCCTTTCTAATGCAGTGTTTTCACGTGAAAAATTAAATTAGATAAACAGTTTAACGAATTGAAAACAAATTGACTATTACGTCATAAGTTTCTAGAGCAAGATTTCTGCATGAAAATTCAAAATGAAATAAATAGTTTGACGAATTGAAAACAAAATGACTATTACGTCATAAGTTTTCTAGAGCAAGATTTCTGCATGAAAATTCAAAATGAAATAAATAGTTTGACGAATTAAAAAAAACAACAAAATATTGTCAAATTGAAAATATAATGGACCACAGCAGGTGAATATGTAACGTCATTGAGTTTGAAGAAACGTATTAAAACATGATAAAAACCCGACTATGGAAATATTAAGATATTTTAACACTTTGAGGTTCTCTGAATTTGATTTAGCCGTTTTTAAACCTATTCCATATACATGCGTGTGTGTATATTAGAATTTTCACAAAATGTTTAGCTCCCTAGAGCTCATTCTTAGCGAAGGAACTTGGTTTATCTTTAATCTTGATTTAAGTTTTGTTGTTGAATTTAGTACTTAACTTCGAAATCTACCTCCGCCTGTAGGCCCGAGCCGGCAGGGATTTTTTAATATTAGAAGCATTTTTTCAAACTTTTTCGCATACTTTTTATCAATTTTGTTGTTTTCTACATCTTTTTGACATTTTTATGAGCAATACTTAATTTGTTTTTCGATTTTTTTCGTTGACCTTACCTAAAATTTCATTTTTAACTAATATCAAAGTAAAAAATTGCGATTAATTTAAATAAAATCTATAGTCTTTTCAATAAAAAATATATATCAGTCAAAATTGTAGCAACTTCGTCAAATTTTTCAAAGAAAATCCAATTTGAAAATATCTACCCCATACTACTCTATGGGAGGAAATCTATGTTTTGCCAAAAATTTTCATCGGAAAATCTTTGGCATTGTATTTGTGGTGAGTCGCTCGTATAATATAATCACTCACTTAAAAACACTTTACTACCTTTATTCGTAGAACATTGATAAACGTCGATTCTGACACTCTTCGTATTCGAACACACAAAAACGCAATGTAAACATTTTCGTCTGCGCTGCTATGACAACGGCTCTGGCCAGCTGCCATTCCGAACGAAGAATTTTCTCCCTTGCCTTTCTGCGGCTGCCACAGAGTATCCCCCCAGTGACGTAGGGTACCGAAGAAACGATATACAAGTGTATACTATTTTTTTTTTGACTATCTGTGTCAGAATCCACGCTTGTGGAGAAAAATTACAAGGATATTTACATGAAATAAAATTGCAATATATAACAAAATATAGGCATAATGTGTAGTATGCAAAATGAACAATTTATCAACAATTTCAGTAAGTAATATAAGATGCCAGTTTTTTAGGAAAATGGACATGTCTGCCCGAACGTGTGACAGTTTTTGTTTGGTCAGGGTTACTGTCCGCTTTAAGAGAGAGTTTTAATTTAGAGTTCTCTGGAACAGTTTTCGTGGACAAGTCTGAAGTAGAAATCAAATGAGCTGGCTTCACTCGATCTATTGATACCGTAGACTTACGACCATTAAGCTCGATTGTTATAGTTTTCCCAGTTCTACTTAGGACTTTGTGAGGACCAGTATATGGTTGACACAATGGAGGTTGTACATGATCCACTCTTAGAAAGATGTGTGAACAAGATGTCAAGGAAGGGTGTATATAGAACTTCTCTTGGCAGTGAGATGATGTAGCAACTGGACTTAACTGCCGCATGGTGTTTCGTAGTTGCGTGACGAAGTTATCGTTGAAAGGTCGGATCTTGTATTCATCCAGCATATCACAGGGCAATCTCAACGTAGTGCCGTAGACAAGCTCAGCGCAAGAAGCTTGTATATCTTCCTTCACTGCTGTGCGAATGCCTAGTAAAACTATCGGTAATATTTCAGTCCACCTACTGGTTTCGTGAGCTTTGATGGATGACTTTAAATGTCGATGAAATCTTTCGATAATGCCATTCGATATCGGATGATATGCCGTTGTGTGGATCTTCTGTGTTCCCATCATTTTCGTAAATTCATCAAATATTGCTGATCGCATTTGTGGGCCTTGATCCGTGGTTATGAGCGAAGGGCAACCAAATCTTGATATCCAATGCTTTAATATGGCACTACAAATTGTTTTAGCTTGTGTATCAGATATAGGTACGGCTTCTGGCCAGCTGCTAAATCGGTCAATCATCGTTAAAAGAGAGCTGAAACCGTCAGATGGAGGCAAGGGACCTACGATATCTATATGTATTTGGGAAAAACGTGCATCAGGAATAGAAACGTGCCAAGAGGTGCTTTGGTGTGTCTCTGTATTTTTGATCTTTGACACTTCTCACAGCCACGAACCCAGTTTTTGATGTCTCGTTTCATATTTGGCCATACGTATCTGGAACAAATTAGTTTTGTGGTAGCTGCTATGCCTGGATGGGCTAGGTTGTGCAAATGTTCATATATCAGCCGACGAAAGAAACTAGGAACTAAGGGTCGAGGCGTACCTGTTGAAGTATCACATAGTAGGCTACAATCAGAAATGAGTCAAGGTTTCAATTCCAATTTGAGCAATGTACTATTATGCAGGTTCTGTAGCTCTGAATCATTTTCCTGAGCTTTTGCGAATTCCTCAAAATTTAAGATTGGAGATTTTGAAATAGAATCAATTTCAATTCTTGAGAGGCAATCTGCAGCAATGTTTTCGGAACCTGGTACATGTCTAATGTCAGTGGAATATTGGGAAATGTAATCTAAATGGCGTGATTGCCGCGGCGAACATTTATGGGGATTTTGCTTAAATGCATAAATTAGCGGTTTTTGATCAGTATAAATTTGAAAAATTCTCCCCTCTAGCATGTGCCGAAATTTTTTTATTGCCGAATAAATAGAAAATAATTCCCGGTCATATGTTGACCAATTCCGCTGACTGTTGTTTAATTTCATGGAAAAAAATGCTAAAGGTTCATAACGTTCCTGATAAAACTGCATAAGGGTGCCGCCGATCGCGACATCTGAGGCGTCAACCCATATACTCAACTGAGCGCCTGGAATAGGGTGCCGTAAAAGAGCAGCCTGAGATATTGCATTTTTGGCAGCTACGAAAGCTTTTTCAGCATCTTCGTTCCAATTAAGGGGTTCTGTTTTAGGAACACGGGAACGAGATTTCTTTTTGTTTGTATGGCCTTCTAACAATTTCACTAAAGGCGCAAGTATGTGTGCAGCTTGATATATGAAAGACCTATAAAAATTAAACATACCCAAAAATCTTCGAAGTTGAGATAAGGTTGTGGGCTGCGGAAAATCGATTATGCATTTAACTTTATCTGGAAGTGGTTGAATACCATGTTCAGATATTCGAAATCCTAAGAAATCAATGGTAGGTTTACCAAATGTGCACTTGGATACATTTATGCACAAACCATATTCTGCTAATTTGGAAAATAGTGCTTTTAAATGATGATAATGCTCCTCGGCATTTTTAGAGGCTATGAGTATATCATCGACGAAAGCATAGACGCCTGGTAAATCACGTATTACCTCATCTATGAATCTCTGAAATGTTGCAGACGCATTGCATAAGCCAAATTGCATGCGTGTGCTTTCGAACAATCCAAAATGTGTGCATATCGCTGTTTTGGGAATATCATCAGGATTGATTGGTATTTGATGATATGCTTTGATGAGGTCAAGTCGACTAAAAATTTTAGCGTCACGTAAATTAGCAGTAAAATCAGCTATACATGGTATCGGGTATCTGTCTTTTTTGGTTTGCGCATTCAAGGCACGATAATCACCTACAGGTCTCCATTCCAAAGTTCCCTTTTTTGGAACCATGTGCAAAGGTGATGCATAGTTGCTACGTGAAGGTCTTAAATGTCCGAGTTGTATCATATTTTGAAATTCTGTTTTAGCAATTTTCAGGCGATCCGGAGCCAACCTGCGGGGTTTTGCCACAACTGGAGGTCCTTTTATTGAAATAAAATGCATTGTGTTGTGTTTGACAGGCTGATTGGGATCTGGTAATTTTGTAATAGATGGGAATTGTTTAAGAAGTTCATTATATTGTGGTGAGTCGCTCGTATAATATAATCACTCACTTAAAAACACTTTACTACCTTTATTCGTAGAACATTGATAAACGTCGATTCTGACACTCATCGTATTCGAACACACAAAAACGCAATGTAAACATTTTCGTCTGCGCTGCTATGACAACGGCTCTGGCCAGCTGCCATTCCGAACGAAGAATTTTCTCCCTTGCCTTTCTGCGGCTGCCACAGAGTATCCCCCCAGTGACGTAGGGTACCGAAGAAACGATATACAAGTGTATACTATTTTTTTTTTGACTATCTGTGTCAGAATCCACGCTTGTGGAGAAAAATTACAAGGATATTTACATGAAATAAAATTGCAATATATAACAAAATATAGGCATAATGTGTAGTATGCAAAATGAACAATTTATCAACAATTTCAGTAAGTAATATAAGATGCCAGTTTTTTAGGAAAATGGACATGTCTGCCCGAACGTGTGACAGTTTTTGTTTGGTCAGGGTTACTGTCCGCTTTAAGAGAGAGTTTTAATTTAGAGTTCTCTGGAACAGTTTTCGTGGACAAGTCTGAAGTAGAAATCAAATGAGCTGGCTTCACTCGATCTATTGATACCGTAGACTTACGACCATTAAGCTCGATTGTTATAGTTTTCCCAGTTCTACTTAGGACTTTGTGAGGACCAGTATATGGTTGACACAATGGAGGTTGTACATGATCCACTCTTAGAAAGATGTGTGAACAAGATGTCAAGGAAGGGTGTATATAGAACTTCTCTTGGCAGTGAGATGATGTAGCAACTGGACTTAACTGCCGCATGGTGTTTCGTAGTTGCGTGACGAAGTTATCGTTGAAAGGTCGGATCTTGTATTCATCCAGCATATCACAGGGCAATCTCAACGTAGTGCCGTAGACAAGCTCAGCGCAAGAAGCTTGTATATCTTCCTTCACTGCTGTGCGAATGCCTAGTAAAACTATCGGTAATATTTCAGTCCACCTACTGGTTTCGTGAGCTTTGATGGATGACTTTAAATGTCGATGAAATCTTTCGATAATGCCATTCGATATCGGATGATATGCCGTTGTGCGGATCTTCTGTGTTCCCATCATTTTCGTAAATTCATCAAATATTGCTGATCGCATTTGTGGGCCTTGATCCGTGGTTATGAGCGAAGGGCAACCAAATCTTGATATCCAATGCTTTAATATGGCACTACAAATTGTTTTAGCTTGTGTATCAGATATAGGTACGGCTTCTGGCCAGCTGCTAAATCGGTCAATCATCGTTAAAAGAGAGCTGAAACCGTCAGATGGAGGCAAGGGACCTACGATATCTATATGTATTTGGGAAAAACGTGCATCAGGAAGAGAAACGTGCCAAGAGGTGCTTTGGTGTGCCTCTGTATTTTTGATCTTTGACACTTCTCACAGCCACGAACCCAGTTTTTGATGTCTCGTTTCATATTTGGCCATACGTATCTGGAACAAATTAGTTTTGTGGTAGCTGCTATGCCTGGATGGGCTAGATTGTGCAAATGTTCATATATCAGCCGACGAAAGAAACTAGGAACTAAGGGTCGAGGCGTACCTGTTGAAGTATCACATAGTAGGCTACAATCAGAAATGAGGCAAGGTTTCAATTCCAATTTGAGCAATGTACTATTATGCAGGTTCTGTAGCTCTGAATCATTTTCCTGAGCTTTTGCGAATTCCTCAAAATTTAAGATTGGAGATTTTGAAATAGAATCAATTTCAGTTCTTGAGAGGCAATCTGCAGCAATGTTTTCGGAACCTGGTACATGTCTAATGTCAGTGGAATATTGGGAAATGTAATCTAAATGGCGTGATTGCCGCGGCGAACATTTATGGGGATTTTGCTTAAATGCATAAATTAGCGGTTTTTGATCAGTATAAATTTGAAAAATTCTCCCCTCTAGCATGTGCCGAAATTTTTTTATTGCCGAATAAATAGAAAATAATTCCCGGTCATATGTTGACCAATTCCGCTGACTGTTGTTTAATTTCATGGAAAAAAATGCTAAAGGTTCATAACGTTCCTGATAAAACTGCATAAGGGTGCCGCCGATCGCGACATCTGAGGCGTCAACCCA
Organism: Maratus speciosus; assembly: GCA_963932465.1. NCBI lineage: Eukaryota > Metazoa > Arthropoda > Arachnida > Araneae > Salticidae > Maratus > Maratus speciosus. Next base: position 286,840,899 of record OZ010800.1, on the reverse strand, counting down.
TATACTCAACTGAGCGCCTGGAATAGGGTGCCGTAAAAGAGCAGCCTGAGATATTGCATTTTTGGCAGCTACGAAAGCTTTTTCATCATCTTCGTTCCAATTAAGGGGTTCTGTTTTAGGAACACGGGAACGAGATTTCTTTTTGTTTGTATGGCCTTCTAACAATTTCACTAAAGGCGCAAGTATGTGTGCAGCTTGATATATGAAAGACCTATAAAAATTAAACATACCCAAAAATCTTCGAAGTTGAGATAAGGTTGTGGGCTGCGGAAAATCGATTATGCATTTAACTTTATCTGGAAGTGGTTGAATACCATGTTCAGATATTCGAAATCCTAAGAAATCAATGGTAGGTTTACCAAATGTGCACTTGGATACATTTATGCACAAACCATATTCTGCTAATTTGGAAAATAGTGCTTTTAAATGATGATAATGCTCCTCGGCATTTTTAGAGGCTATGAGTATATCATCGACGAAAGCATAGACGCCTGGTAAATCACGTATTACCTCATCTATGAATCTCTGAAATGTTGCAGACGCATTGCATAAGCCAAATTGCATGCGTGTGCTTTCGAACAATCCAAAATGTGTGCATATCGCTGTTTTGGGAATATCATCAGGATTGATTGGTATTTGATGATATGCTTTGATGAGGTCAAGTCGACTAAAAATTTTAGCGTCACGTAAATTAGCAGTAAAATCAGCTATACATGGTATCGGGTATCTGTCTTTTTTGGTTTGCGCATTCAAGGCACGATAATCACCTACAGGTCTCCATTCCAAAGTTCCCTTTTTTGGAACCATGTGCAAAGGTGATGCATAGTTGCTACGTGAAGGTCTTAAATGTCCGAGTTGTATCATATTTTGAAATTCTGTTTTAGCAATTTTCAGGCGATCCGGAGCCAACCTGCGGGGTTTTGCCACAACTGGAGGTCCTTTTATTGAAATAAAATGCATTGTGTTGTGTTTGACAGGCTGATTGGGATCTGGTAATTTTGTAATAGATGGGAATTGTTTAAGAAGTTCATTATATTGTGGTGAGTCGCTCGTATAATATAATCACTCACTTAAAAACACTTTACTACCTTTATTCGTAGAACATTGATAAACGTCGATTCTGACACTCATCGTATTCGAACACACAAAAACGCAATGTAAACATTTTCGTCTGCGCTGCTATGACAACGGCTCTGGCCAGCTGCCATTCCGAACGAAGAATTTTCTCCCTTGCCTTTCTGCGGCTGCCACAGAGTATCCCCCCAGTGACGTAGGGTACCGAAGAAACGATATACAAGTGTATACTATTTTTTTTTTGACTATCTGTGTCAGAATCCACGCTTGTGGAGAAAAATTACAAGGATATTTACATGAAATAAAATTGCAATATATAACAAAATATAGGCATAATGTGTAGTATGCAAAATGAACAATTTATCAACAATTTCAGTAAGTAATATAAGATGCCAGTTTTTTAGGAAAATGGACATGTCTGCCCGAACGTGTGACAGTTTTTGTTTGGTCAGGGTTATTGTCCGCTTTAAGAGAGAGTTTTAATTTAGAGTTCTCTGGAACAGTTTTCGTAGACAAGTCTGAAGTAGAAATCAAATGAGCTGGCTTCACTCGATCTATTGATACCGTAGACTTACGACCATTAAGCTCGATTGTTATAGTTTTCCCAGTTCTACTTAGGACTTTGTGAGGACCAGTATATGGTTGACACAATGGAGGTTGTACATGATCCACTCTTAGAAAGATGTGTGAACAAGATGTCAAGGAAGGGTGTATATAGAACTTCTCTTGGCAGTGAGATGATGTAGCAACTGGACTTAACTGCCGCATGGTGTTTCGTAGTTGCGTGACGAAGTTATCGTTGAAAGGTCGGATCTTGTATTCATCCAGCATATCACAGGGCAATCTCAACGTAGTGCCGTAGACAAGCTCAGCGCAAGAAGCTTGTATATCTTCCTTCACTGCTGTGCGAATGCCTAGTAAAACTATCGGTAATATTTCAGTCCACCTACTGGTTTCGTGAGCTTTGATGGATGACTTTAAATGTCGATGAAATCTTTCGATAATGCCATTCGATATCGGATGATATGCCGTTGTGCGGATCTTCTGTGTTCCCATCATTTTCGTAAATTCATCAAATATTGCTGATCGCATTTGTGGGCCTTGATCCGTGGTTATGAGCGAAGGGCAACCAAATCTTGATATCCAATGCTTTAATATGGCACTACAAATTGTTTTAGCTTGTGTATCAGACATAGGTACGGCTTCTGGCCATCTGCTAAATCGGTCAATCATCGTTAAAAGATAGCTGAAACCGTCAGATGGAGGCAAGGGACCTACGATATCTATATGTATTTGGGAAAAACGTGCATCAGGAAGAGAGAACGTGCCAAGAGGTGCTTTGGTGTGCCTCTGTATTTTTGATCTTTGACACTTCTCACAGCCACGAACCCAGTTTTTGATGTCTCGTTTCATATTTGGCTATACGTATCTGGAACAAATTAGTTTTGTGGTAGCTGCTATGCCTGGATGGGCTAGGTTGTGCAAATGTTCATATATCAGCCGACGAAAGAAACTAGGAACTAAGGGTCGAGGCGTACCTGTTGAAGTATCACATAGTAGGCTACAATCAGAAATGAGGCAAGGTTTCAATTCCAATTTGAGCAATGTACTATTATGCAGGTTCTGTAGCTCTGAATCATTTTCCTGAGCTTTTGCGAATTCCTCAAAATTTAAGATTGGAGATTTTGAAATAGAATCAATTTCAATTCTTGAGACGCAATCTGCAACAATGTTTTCGGAACCTGGTACATGTCTAATGTCAGTGGAATATTGGGAAATGTAATCTAAATGGCGTGATTGCCGCGGCGAACATTTATGGGGATTTTGCTTAAATGCATAAATTAGCGGTTTTTGATCAGTATAAATTTGAAAAATTCTCCCCTCTAGCATGTGCCGAAATTTTTTTATTGCCGAATAAATAGAAAATAATTCCCGGTCATATGTTGACCAATTCCGCTGACTGTTGTTTAATTTCATGGAAAAAAATGCTAAAGGTTCATAACGTTCCTGATAAAACTGCATAAGGGTGCCGCCGATCGCGACATCTGAGGCGTCAACCCATATACTCAACTGAGCGCCTGGAATAGGGTGCCGTAAAAGAGCAGCCTGAGATATTGCATTTTTGGCAGCTACGAAAGCTTTTTCAGCATCTTCGTTCCAATTAAGGGGTTCTGTTTTAGGAACACGGGAACGAGATTTCTTTTTTTTTGTATGGCCTTCTAACAATTTCACTAAAGGCGCAAGTATGTGTGCAGCTTGATATATGAAAGACCTATAAAAATTAAACATATCCAAAAATCTTCGAAGTTGAGATAAGGTTGTGGGCTGCGGAAAATCGATTATGCATTTAACTTTATCTGGAAGTGGTTGAATACCATGTTCAGATATTCGAAATCCTAAGAAATCAATGGTAGGTTTACCAAATGTGCACTTGGATACATTTATGCACAAACCATATTCTGCTAATTTGGAAAATAGTGCTTTTAAATGATGATAATGCTCCTCGGCATTTTTAGAGGCTATGAGTATATCATCAACGAAAGCATAGACGCCTGGTAAATCACGTATTACCTCATCTATGAATCTCTGAAATGTTGCAGACGCATTGCATAAGCCAAATTGCATGCGTGTGCTTTCGAACAATCCAAAAGGTGCGCATATCGCTGTTTTGGGAATATCATCAGGATTGATTGGTATTTGATGATATGCTTTGATGAGGTCAAGTCGACTAAAAATTTTAGTGTCACGTAAATTAGCAGTAAAATCAGCTATACATGGTATCGGGTATCTGTCTTTTTTGGTTTGCGCATTCAAGGCACGATAATCACCTACAGGTCTCCATTCCAAAGTTCCCTTTTTTGGAACCATGTGCAAAGGTGATGCATAGTTGATACGTGAAGGTCTTAAATGTCCGAGTTGTATCATATTTTGAAATTCTGTTTTAGCAATTTTCAGGCGATCCGGAGCCAACCTGCGGGGTTTTGCCACAACTGGAGGTCCTTTTGTTGAAATAAAATGCATTGTGTTGTGTTTGACAGGCTGATTGGGATCTGGTAATTTTGTAATAGATGGGAATTGTTTAAGAAGTTCATTATATATATTATCAATATTGATTGTTTTTACTGAATGAATTAATGCACATTTCATGTGACCTGTTGTTTCAAATTTTGTTTTTAAATCTCTTAGACATTTGTGGCGGAGATCTGGAACCAATTCGAAATTATGGAGAAAATCTGCTCCCAAAATTGGTGTACTAACATTTTCCACTAGAAAAGTCCAATTAAATTTTCGTCTTAACTTAAAATCTAGAGAAAGGGTTTGTTGACCATAAACATTTATAGGGGAAGAATTAGCAGCCAAAAGCGTTTGTACGGGTGGATTCCGTTTTTGTACATTGTTGGCAGGAAGGATTGACACGTCCGAACCGGTGTCGACCAGAAAAGAAACATTTGTAGTCCGGTCTCTAATGAACAGGCGACGTGACTGTTGAGGCAAAGAATAAGTCGCCTCTACTCTTTGCTGGTTTCGTTTCCCGCCCAAGAACACGGCTTTATGCATTTTTCTTCCCTACATTTTTTTCCAAATCGTCTATGATACCAACAGATACTTGAATCCCGATTATCACTATTACTTCGCCCTCGAGGTTTACTCCAGTTTCTGCGGTATGGGGACCGACCACGTGAAACAGCAAGCTGATCGATGCGCTTATTTAATTTTTCGATTTCTTTCAATAATTTACCCTCTATCGCCTGTTCATTCGAGCAGGACACGGCAATTGCAGAAGCTGGGGAAGGGGTAACTTCTGAAATACGATCTGAAATTTCCGCTGCTTTATCAAGGGTTAATTCAGAAACAGCCGCTAAAATTGTCTGAACAGAATTTGGTAATCGTTGCAAAAACAATTCTAACATTAAATTGTCAGGAACATTTAGGGATTCCGCGCGACGTTTCATACTACGTAATAAATCTGAAGGTTTCCGATTTCCTAGTTCTTCTCCAGACAAGAGCTGTCGTATCTCTTGCTGGGATGATTCACCTGAGCGCGCAATTAATTCCTTTTTTAAGACACCATAAGGGTCAGTAGCATCTGGTTGCATTAAAATATCACGAATGATTGATGCAACATCGGGTGGAAGATGCGAAACTATATAATTATATTTTGTAACAGATTCTGATATTGTTTTGGGGGTAGCTAAAGCAAATGTGCTTTCGCACATCACAAACCATAGCGCAGGATCTGATCTGTTATATAATGGAATTTGAACAGCATCGACACTAGACATGATTTATGGTAATAAATATATAAAATAGTACAATCAAACCAAAATAAATTCGCGAGTTAAATTTTTCTAATAAAATAACAGAAAAAATATCAGGAAAATGACTCAGAAGAACTTATCTGCTTTCCATCGAGCCGCTGTAGAACGATGTATTCTTTGAAAGATGAAGATGATCGGATAACATTCCAACTCATCTAGGAAGGCTGATGCTCTATATAAGAACAGTCCATGGTCACCATTGTGGTGAGTCGCTCGTATAATATAATCACTCACTTAAAAACACTTTACTACCTTTATTCGTAGAACATTGATAAACGTCGATTCTGACACTCATCGTATTCGAACACACAAAAACGCAATGTAAACATTTTCGTCTGCGCTGCTATGACAACGGCTCTGGCCAGCTGCCATTCCGAACGAAGAATTTTCTCCCTTGCCTTTCTGCGGCTGCCACAATATATATTATCAATATTGATTGTTTTTACTGAATGAATTAATGCACATTTCATGTGACCTGTTGTTTCAAATTTTGTTTTTAAATCTCTTAGACATTTGTGGCGGAGATCTGGAACCAATTCGAAATTATGGAGAAAATCTGCTCCCAAAATTGGTGTACTAACATTTGCCACTAGAAAAGTCCAATTAAATTTTCGTCTTAACTTAAAATCTAGAGAAAGGGTTTGTTGACCATAAACATTTATAGGGGAAGAATTAGCAGCCAAAAGCGTTTGTACGGGTGGATTCCGTTTTTGTACATTGTTGGCAGGAAGGATTGACACGTCCGAACCGGTGTCGACCAGAAAAGAAACATTTGTAGTCCGGTCTCTAATGAACAGGCGACGTGACTGTTGAGGCAAAGAATAAGTCGCCTCTACTCTTTGCTGGTTTCGTTTCCCGTCCAAGAACACGGCTTTATGCATTTTTCTTCCCTACATTTTTTTCCAAATCGTCTATGATACCAACAGATACTTGAATCCCGATTATCACTATTACTTCGCCCTCGAGGTTTACTCCAGTTTCTGCGGTATGGGGACCGACCACGTGAAACAGCAAGCTGATCGATGCGCTTATTTAATTTTTCGATTTCTTTCAATAATTTACCCTCTATCGCCTGTTCATTCGAGCAGGACACGGCAATTGCAGAAGCTGGGGAAGGGGTAACTTCTGAAATACGATCTGAAATTTCCGCTGCTTTATCAAGGGTTAATTCAGAAACAGCCGCTAAAATTGTCTGAACAGAATTTGGTAATCGTTGCAAAAACAATTCTAACATTAAATTGTCTGGAACATTTGGGGATTCCGCGCGACAATTTCACACTACGTAATAAATCTGAAGGTTTCCGATTTCCTAGTTCTTCTCCAGACAAGAGCTGTCGTATCTCTTGCTGGGATGATTCACCTGAGCGCGCAATTAATTCCTTTTTTAAGACACCATAAGGGTCAGTAGCATCTGGTTGCATTAAAATATCACGAATGATTGATGCAACATCGGGTGGAAGATGCGAAACTATATAATTATATTTTGTAACAGATTCTGATATTGCTTTGGGGGTAGCTAAAGCAAATGTGCTTTCTCACATCACAAACCATAGCGCAGGATCTGATCTGTTATATAATGGAATTTGAACAGCATCGACACTAGACATGATTTATGGTAATAAATATATAAAATAGTACAATCAAACCAAAATAAATTCGCGAGTTAAATTTTTCTAATAAAATAACAGAAAAAATATCAGGAAAATGACTCAGAAGAACTTATCTGCTTTCCATCGAGCCGCTGTAGAACGATGTATTCTTTGAAAGACGAAGATGATCGGATAACATTCCAACTCATCTAGGAAGGCTGATGCTCTATATAAGAACAGTCCATGGTCACCATTGTGGTGAGTCGCTCGTATAATATAATCACTCACTTAAAAACACTTTACTACCTTTATTCGTAGAACATTGATAAACGTCGATTCTGACACTCTTCGTATTCGAACACACAAAAACGCAATGTAAACATTTTCGTCTGCGCTGCTATGACAACGGCTCTGGCCACCTGCCATTCCGAACGAAGAATTTTCTCCCTTGCCTTTCTGCGGCTGCCACATATTCATGGGCGGACCGCTGGATTCACTGTATCAGAATAGGTTCTATTGTCGAGCTCAGTGGCTTGAGCAGCCGCTTCGCACTTTAAGGCTTACAATAAAGCAGATTTTAAGTCCGTAACGTCCGCCATTCATACCGCTCTCTGCACTTCTGTTTCTTTTATTCCATCTACAAAGTACTGAAGGGAAAGCATTTCCCGTCCACTTTCGGAGTAGTCGATAAATGCCAAATTTGCAAGCCGTTCTATTTCAGAGGCAAATTCTTGAAGGGTTTCACCCAATTTTTGATGGCAAGTTTTTATCTGGATCCTTGTATAGTCTTTAAAGAATTGTACGTTAATGGGTACTTTAACAGTTTTAAATTCGTAGCAAATGGCGAACTTTTAAGGAAATAAAAGTGCATAAAAAAAGACCATAAAACAGTTAGGCAACAAACATACAATTTTTGGATCCTAATGAAATTGATGTAGGACCACAGAAGGAGACAGAAGGAGAACTTTCCAACAAGAAACAGAATAATCAAAGCACCCATTCAAAAATTATTTTTGGTCGGAGCACCCGTTCAAAAATTATTTTTTTACATAAATATTTAGAGACATGATAATAATGTACTGCTTTATTATGCATTTTTCAGTCTTTCCAAGATTAAATAAGTATTTTTTTTTATAGGTCACTGCAGAACTTTTAAGAAAAATCCGCTTTATGTATTTGGGCTCATTCCATACTGCCGTTTGTGTACCATCAACATGCTCAAAAGATGAAATTCAGAAACTTGCAACCAAAGGTATTTCTATCAATTAAGCAGCCACAAACAGAAAATATAATGTAACACCAGCTGTACATACATGATATCCCCTCTTACAGTTGTCCAACAGCTAATTTCTAAACCATTAGTTATAGGGATATAGCTCGCATTTCCGATATATTTTAAATATGTTGTTCGCATGGATCCGAGGATGTTAAAAGTAATCTCAGAATTTTTAAATATGTATTAGTTTTCAAGATATTATTTTTTTTGTAGTTATTAATGACATTTCTGTAATGATGGCAACTAAATTACTCCATTTGTGTAGAAAGTAAAACGGAAATAGTCGATTAATATATCAATTTGTTGCCATTTTCTCATAACAACTGAAAAGAAAAGAATATGTTTTTTAAAATAAAATACGTGCTATGAGAAGAATTTAGTCTGCTATAAAACCCGGTAAATAATTATCTTCGGTTTTATTTTGTTGTATTAATAGATTCAATATTTTTTAGTTTACTTTCTTTTCACAAAAATGTATTTTAAGGAATATTTGTGCGACTTATTTTCTCCACATTCATTAATCAGTGGCAAAAAGTTGAAAGAGTGCAATTTTACTAATCCGTGTGTGATAACATATTTCGAATTTTGAAAAAATATAAATGAATGATTTCTGATAGAATATAGAGCTATTATAATCTATATTTAATTATCAGTATCCATATTAATATTACAAACAAATAAAGGCATATTAATAATTAGATACCAGATTTGTTTTGCCGACATTCTGAAATAAAGACATCGCTTTTTGCTGGGTTTGCGTATTATTGCACGATTATGACGCCATATGCATACTTTTCTATAGATGTTATTTAAGACTGTTCTCAAGGATCCTAAAAGTGGAATGCTTTAGAGGATCCAAATGACGTCGTTTTATAAAAGAAAACATCTATTTTAATTCTTAAAACTAAAATATTTTTTGTAGAAATGCGTCATTTTACTTCAACAGCTTTGAAATTCTTGACAGGAGCACATTTCAAAATAACGTAATTGAAATCACACAATAATAATATTCAACGTTTTACAAAAATTTAGAGTGTCTTTATAGAGGAGCGGTGACATACTCGAATCGGAAGTCTTTGTCCAAAACATAGGAATCCACATTACAAACCTTGGTGATTTTCGCCCGGATGAATTCGCAACGATCAGTTAGACAAGCAAACAAAGATGAGCTTGGCGATAATTTCAGGCTTACCATGTTAAAAATAATTGTAGGCTTCCCAAATTTTTGTCCAAAATTCTCTCAACCAATCAATTTTTATTGCCATTCTATTATAAAGGCATTCTACTATAATTTTATCAAAATAACATAATTTACTTACAATATTTTTTATAATTTTCAGTTAACCGGAATTGTAAATACGACTCCTTACTTTTAATAAAGACATATATATAATTAATATTATAAATGTTTTAAAATGTAGAATACAATAATATTTCTTCGCCCCCCCCCCTAAAAAAATCGCAATGTTTTATACAGTACAAATGCGACATAATGAGTTGTTACGCAACTTGTTATATTGAAAGCCTTTTATGTCAATAATGTTACTGTTTTAAAGTTATTAATTTAAATTTTTATATGGATCCTAGGTCCTATAAGTTTTACTTTCAAAGTTTCTCTTTAACAAAATACATTAAAAAAATCGCTATTTTACGAAAGAAACTTATAACCGAGTTATGATGCTGTGAATTCTATGAAATTTCAGCATTTTCTTTCATTAAAAATGAAAAGGCACCTTTTTAGAGTCAGAAAATTCTGAACTTCATAAAGTACAAAGTGTTATAACTTTATTATTAGTTAGAATTTGGAGAGTGTTTTTTTAATATAATTTATAGGATCCGGGAACAGTATAAAATGTTAAATTTCGTACCTTTTATGAAAATAATTATTGTTTTGATTTAAATGACTTAATACGATGGAGAACAAGATTTAAACTGTTAAGGAAAAACGTAACTGTACCTCTAAAACTAGCTGTTTAGGAATTAACTATTGTACAACTATAAAAGGGGACATCCGGTATATAAATCTATATATATGCAGCCGAACTCGGTTAATACGAGATGCAAGGGTAGTACAAGCATCCTTGTATTAACTGTTATTATGAATTTTGTTATTATTACATATAATACATACATACATATAATATTACATATTATTTTGTTTTTCGTCACTTAAAATGAATTATACCGTATTCGTGGCCTACCTATTTCGTGTAACTAAAAACCGACAACGCTGTATTTTATCGTGTTGATGGTCTGGTCAATGACCAACAGTATTGGCCGGAATTTCGATTACGGAAGATAAAATACAGGGCACAGATGTCAGATACGCACTTGAGTACCTAATTGACAGCAAAATGGCGTTACTTTATTTTACAAGGTAACCTGGCTACTGTTGCTTATTTATTAATAAATTGTTCATTTACTTTTATTTTATTTTTTTTAATTGTACAGTTGTTTTGTTCTATAGTTATTAATGAAATTACCGTTTATTTATTGTTGTTTACTTTTTAAAACAATAGAAAATAATTTAAAAATATATATTGTAACTGGTATTGGAAAACGGGCTTTCGCCAAATTGACGTTAAAAAATCTCGCCAAATCTGGTTCGTATATCACATCTCTGCCAAATTCTCGTTTTTTTGATTTTTCGACTTTTTATCCGAAATTTTCCGGATTTTTTAAATTTTCCCTTTCATTGTATCCCAAACACTACCTTCATACCAAATTTCAAGATTCTAGGAATACAGGACGTACCTCTGAGTTTTGATGATCGGTGAATCAGTGTCGAAAAGGCGAAAGTTAAAGTTCATATATCTTCTGAAATAAAAAAGATAGAAACGTGAAATTTCAGCATTTAGTTCCATTTCCACATTACTTTAGATTTACGAAGTTTCAAGTTTCTGGGAATCACCAACACAAAGATATTGGGGGGTCAAAAGCACCCTGAGTTGCTTCCAGAAAAAGATGCTTACGGCTGTGCTTTCAAGACTTGGCAGGGGCACTGCCATGTCCCCAGATGCTTTCATTAGTGCTGCTACACAATTCAACGCATAAAACATTTCCTGACGATTAAAAAAACACACACGTAATTGTTGAAGTTTTCACTTCTATTGGCACTCCCGGAGTGCCACTGTTTTTTTTTTTTATTATTTAATTCTCGACAAATACTAGATGCGTTATTTCTTTTTAGTTGTCAATAATATAGGTTCACGTATGACCTCGTATTTAAAACGAATATAGGGTTAATGCTTTTCTTTTACAAGAGAAAGTGATATCATGAAGGGCTTTTCATGAATTTACATTTTTTTTTTCATTTTTTTTTCAAAATCACGATTATATTTATTTAGGCTTAGGAAACATTTAAAAAAAAATACTGGTATAAAAGCAAAATTTTTCAAGGCTTTCAATATAATAAACAAGTTGAAAATTTCTCGTCAAACGTGCCAAATGAGGTGCGTTCGTACTATAACTAGTTTTATAATTATTTTTTGCACCCCATATTGTACTGAATGTATATTTTTTGTGCTTCATAAGTGCATAGTCTGTAACATCATTAAAATGCACTTACAATAATTTTTTCCCCATTCCCCGTAATGTAACTGAAAACTTTTGACTGTCCCTGTAATTAAACTATACATTCGATTTTCATAAAATTTGAAATGGCTCGACAAAATTTTGCAGCAATTATATATTTAAAATTTCAGACCATTCGGAGGGCTGTAAAATCATTAAAATGCATTTGCAATAATTTTTTCCCATTGGCCATAATGTAACGGAAAACTTTTGGGTGTCCCTGTAATTAAACTATACATCCGATTTTCATAAAATTGGAAATGGCTCAACAAAATTTTGCAGCAATTATATATTAAAAATTTCAGACCATTCGGAAGGCTGTAAAATCATTAAAATGCATTTGCTATAATTTTTTTCCATTGGCCGTAATGTAACGGAAAACTTTTGGGTGTCCCTGTAATTAAACTATACATCCGATTTTCATAAAATTGGAAATGGCTCGACAAAATTTTGCAGCAATTATATATTAAAAATTTCAGACCATTCGGAAGTTTGTAACATCATTAAAATTCACTTGCAATAATTTTTCCCATTGGCCGTAATGTAAAGAAAAACTTTTGACTGTCCCTGTAATTAAACTATACATCCGATTTTCGTAAAATTGGAAATGGCTCGACAAAATTTTGCAGCAATTATATATTAAAAATTTCAGATCATTCGGTCGGGTAGTTTTTGCTCTGTTATATGTGGAGGGACGGACAGACAGACGGACAGACGGACTGAACGACGACTATAGGTGCTACGTATTTATATAATTACGAACGCACCTAAAAAGAGAGCATATTTGAGCGAGATTCATAGTCCGTACGGTGTTTAGTTTTAAAATTGGTTTTCCGTATCAAACTTGTTTAAAACCCCAAGCAACGCCTGGTATTTCAGCAAGTAATATCTTAATTTGTCCCAGAAATGTTCGCTTAATATTGCAATAATTACTGCAATTTTCGAGCTAATGATTTCACACATCCTTTTTAACACTTTCCAACAAAGTTGAAAAGTGTTATGCATTCGGTTTGTCTGTCCGTCTGTACGCGCTCTAACTCCCGTAAATATACTCCGATCGTTCTGAAATTTTTGCATGTTAGTGACCTCTACCATACCACGAACCCTATTTCAAATGAAGTTTGTAGCATGTTTAGTTCATGTACAGGGGCAGTCAAAAGTTTTCCGTTACATAACGGCCTATGGGAAAAAATCGTTTAAAATGATTTTTAATGGTGTTACATGCTTTCAAACATAATAAAATTGATATGCATTTATCAAGTGTACCAAAATGTGCATCCCGTAGAATATGCGGTGCAAAGAATAATTATTATTCATTTACAGGGCCAAACAAAAGAATTCCGTTACATAATGATATAGGGGTGGAGGGAATTTTTTCCGGCGTATTTTAATTATGTTAAATTATTTCATATATAATGAAATTGATAAACGTCTCTGACGTTTACTATAACTTATTTCATGTATAATACGAAGTGCATAGCATTTACAGGGACACACAAAAGATTTCAGATACTATATTGTATCCGAAGTACTGTACGGTAGCGATGATTGCTGGAAATGCATTTTTAATTATGTTATGTCCTTTTATGTTTCACTATATTTATGCATTGTATATGGTGTGTATAAATGCTCTAATTCATATACAGGGCTACACAAAAGAATTCGTATTGGTTACTGAGTGTGATTGTAAATTACTTAAAGGTGGTTTTTAAATGAATTATACATTTTTACGCTGAACTGCATTTAGTTTACTAAGAAATGTTTGTAGAACATAGATAAAATGATATACAGGGTCACGCAAAGAATTGGATACATGGCCGTCTACAAATGATAATTTCTGGAAATGTGATTCCAGTAGTTTTAAGAGGGTTTTACTTTGAATTAAACTTTAGCTAAATAGTGGCATGTAATAAAGATGCTAGGTTAACTACAGGGTTGTACAAAAGTATAGAAGTATGTTTCCATCTATTAGTATAAATTGCTGAAAGAGAAATTTCAAGCTGTTATTCTTTTCTTGATAAACTAAATTTCCCCATTATATAGTATATATATCAACCTACAGATCAAATACAGGGCTGTTCAAAAGAATTGGAATACATATTTGCTATGGAGGGTAACTGCTGAAATCAGTTTTTCAAATGTTTTATGCGTTTTCTAAAATGTTTACTTAGTTCACTTATATACCTTATTTTCCTAAATAACGAAGTTTTGTTAAAGCATTCAGGAAGTGTTGGAAAGTGTTTCATAATCTATGCTTAACGCATGATTTTTCTTACTTGTTATTTTAACTTTGGAATAAGAGCCAGGATAACACTGATTAGCCTAGCAGGATATAGCCCAGAGTGCAGATTTAAAGAAATAAAAGTAGAGGTTTTTTTTCTATGTTCTTTCCTTTCAATGGCCCAGTTGTAAATCTACAAAGGGTGGTATTCGAAACATCCTTATCTCGCCCTTCTTTTTTTCAAGACCTCAAGATATTCCTCTTAATTTTCTTGGTAGGGAGGGGAGATTCCTTGGAAGCTAAAATTCTGTCTTGTAAAACTGACAGATTACTACATTTTGACAGACAGTTGTCATACACAGGGCCGGGTCAAAAATCATTCTGGGGGGGGGGGGGGGGGGGGGGCTTCACTCTATCTATAGAATTTTTTTGTGAATAATGTGGAAGTGACTAGTACTGAACTTCATACATATTGCGTAATATTGCATAAATTTTGTACCCGGTACGGCTCATATCTGTATACAGGGTATCACAAAAAGATAGGCACAACTTTAAGAAAAAATATTAGTTGGATAATAGTAGAAAAAATGATAAATTGGTTGACTCGGATATTTCTTTGTAAACTTTTACTTTGCTTATCTACGTTCTAAGATATCTAAAAGAGATGCCCCAAACTGGTCATAATTAATGGTTTTAACTTTCCACATTACGAGGAAAGCGTTAATAAAGAATTTATTTTAATAGAATACTATGATGTTATAATAAAAATTTAATCATTAGTTTTCTAATGATATAGCTTCTTTTTTGCATGAGTGAAGGGGTATTGGAAGCAGAGAGGTGAAGGGGGACCACACTCCCTTCCTAAACGTTTGAAAATATATGAATTTTGGTCACTTTTGGCTGTTTTTAATCATATAGCACCTTTTGATGAAAATCCTGATTACTTTCATGGGGGAGGGGCGGCATAAAAAGGGGAGCCTGCCCCGCATGCCCCTGCATAAATCGGGCCCTGGTCATATAGAAATATTAGCTGAGAACAATGGTCGGTAAGAAAGGGATTTCTTTCCACATTCTACCTTATTTTTCGCCGAACCGCATTGAAACGAACAGATTTTTTGTTCGTTTTCGCTTTTGTAGCTCATAAAAACCGTGAATATTTTAATGTAGTTTAAGCGGTGAACCATTCTTAACGTTTTAACCGTCACCTCGCTTTAGCCGTGCTCGTATTAAACGAGTTCGACTGTATATAGATGTGTGCGTGTGCATATAGATAGATAGGTATATAGATAGATAAATATGGAATAGGATCCTTGGTTTTATATTCGTTAAGATTCATAATTATGATATTGTGTCTTAGTATTGATTATGACATGTTTATTACATTATACAGTGTGAGTTTAACGTCGCGCATGTCAAAGTTTAGCTGTCCGTAAAAGTACCAGTTTGAGAATTGAAATGAAAACAAAGTATTACAGAGATTAGTTGAAATGTTATATTTATTTCTAGCAGACAAACTTTAGATGTTACAATAAATGTTGGAAATGACGTCCTCTTTCGCGAATACAAAAGCGTGTTTGTTTTACCAGATTTCGCGAGACTCTGCGGAGCATGGCAGTATGGATGTTAGAAATGGCTGATGTAATGTTCGTTTTCAGCTCAGCAATCGTGTGTGTATTATTAACATACACCACATTTTTCAGATAACCCCATAAGAAGAAATCAGATGGTGATAAATCTGGTGAGCGAGGGGGCCATAATCCCCGGGAAAAGATGCACTGATCGAAAATTGCGTTCGAAAGATGCATAGCGCTGTTTGATGTGTGACAAGGCACACCGTCCTGCTGGAATCAGCAGTAGCATTCATCAACTTCCAGCAGTCAAATGAACTGTGTAATGATGTCTGCATACGCCTCACTGTTAAGAGTGGTTTCAAAGAAAATTGGACCTACAATCCGACGACGAAATACCGCACACCACACACCAAGTTTTTGCGAATGCAGAGGCAGTTCGTGGAGAACATGTGGGTTGTCATTCAACCAAATTCTGGTGTTTTGGCTGTTGATATAGCCACTTAGATGGGACCACGCCTCATCTCTAAAAAAGTATGATGCAATTTCCTAATTCCGCGTTCTTCCACGAAAAAGCGAAACCATATACAGAACCGCCGCCGGTTGTTTTTCATAACCAGGAGGCTTCAATACCTGAACTGCGTTAACTTTATATGGCCTAAGATGTAACCTTTTCTCAGCTTTGATCGCTACACTTTGGATATCCCACACTCCATTACGATTTTTCTTGCGCTATTTCTCGCCGAAAGCAGAAACTTCGTTTCAAATTCTTTAGGTTTTTCATCGTCCAAAATAGAGGGCCTAAAAGCTCTTTTCTTGTCAGCTACTGATCCAGTTGGGCTGAAACGGTGAACTAATCGTGTCACCGTTAAATTATTGGATACTGCTGTATCAGGATATTTCTTGAGAAACTCTTCAGTGACGTAATAGTATGACTTTCGAGCAAAACAACACTCCAACATGAATATTTGCTGTTCCTGGTAAAATAACATACCGCTGCCTTGAACAATAAAAGCTTCACAAACGAAGTCTCTGAGCACGCGATCACCGATACCGATTGAAATACATTCAAAACAATCTGTACTGCCATCTACCGGGAGTAAATCGAAATGCGTTTTCACTGAATTACGGCCCATTAAACTGTGACTAGTACGCGACTTTAAACTCACCCTGTATATGCATGGCGATTCAGTATCAAATATCCTTAGTCAAAGTTTAGGGGTCGTCGAGAACTTTATCACAAACAATATTTGTTGAGGATACCAAAGTCGTAATTCATTTACTTAGTTAAAAATACAAGGTGACTCACTCCAATCCAAACATTAGCGATTGTTCATAATTTCAACAAAAATTTAAATTTTAAACAGTCTTACCTTATTTTATGCAAACAGCAGTGTCTCACAGAAAATGCTAGAAGCTATTAGTACTTTGTTCAGTGAGACCGTATGTAATGTCCATTATATTCGGAAATATGGAGCGTCTATTTCAGCACTATTTTGATGTGGATAAAAAAACCGCTTCAACCACTTCTGGTGATAAAGAAAGGTAAATCTGTCTGCAATTTTCCCTATAATATCTTCATTATTATTAAAGTTGTATACAAAATCCAGGTCTGGATGGAGTTAAGACATTCTGTATTTTTGATTGAAGAAATAGATTACGATACTTGTTTCCCACGCAAATATTGTTTGTTTCTTCCGCACTTTAAACTTTGCCTGCATAATTTAGAAACAACACCTTTCTATATATATATATATAGTTTCACCAATTTTACCGATACACCTTGACATCTTTTTTGTGAAAACCAGCTATTTATAATATTTAGAATATGATCTTTGTGAAACTCTTAAAGTTTTAGTCTGTATTCAATATGTTAGATGAGTAATGGCACATGACTAGCAAAAGTGAAGCTGGCTATTCGATTACATTATACATTTGTTTCTTCCAGTGTTTCCGTTCTCCCCATAGCCATTTACATGATCCAAACGGCGCGGAACAACAGAATCCAGACTAGCAACTAATTAGGTCAGACAGACTTTTCAACTGTACATGCCATTTTTTAAAAACAAGGTTATGATCGTACTTCAGCAAAAAAGTCATCTAGTCTTCAATTGTTCAATTTTATAATTTCTGCATTTTATAATTAATCTTCCATATTCACTACTTTAAATTCCTTTGAACGATGAACCCTTTTATGATGGAATACAGCCGAACTCGATTATAAAATTCCCCGTACTAACCGTTACTCGTTATACCTGGAAATATAATAAAAATCTTAAAAATACTAATGCTTTGTCAATGTGTTACATTAAAAAAAAAATTTAACATTCAAAAGATTTTTTATCGAAAGCGGATCGAATAGTTTCTCTATTTGCCCACAATGTCGATACAGTTGATGAGGAGAGTCCATATATTTTATACACTGAAGATTTTATTTCCAACGCACTGCAGTTCACTAATAACATTTTCTCATTAATTGATAATGCTTTTCTTTTTAAACTCGACATTATAAATTCTGAAACATTTAAAATTAAAATGAAATTTTTTGAATGAGTTTTTTTCATTTGCAGTCAAAAAGAACTAATCGCTACTCTGATTCTAAAGCTCCAAAAGTACACTTGACGTTAGCAACTGAAATATTCGACACGCGAGAGCAACCAACCACTGTGAACCAGTGGAGAAGCTTTACCAATGCTCCGCGACTAAAAACAAAAATCCAGCTCTGTGCTAATTAAAATGTGTTAAACAATTTAAAAAAGATTTCTACCGGCGAAACGTTAACGTTAGTGGTTTCTGATAGGTTTCCTCCGAGCCGAGTTTCCCAGCGACTAACGTCTAGTGGGACATGAACGGCATACACTAATCAACCATAAAGCAGAAATTGTAAATGTAGAAGGCAGATTCCATTGTTCAGAAGGGTATAGAGTGACGCCAACATGGTTACCTAAAAGAGTGTCTGTTTTGGTGATGATTGCTTTTTTGGCAAGTTTCTGTTTTCATTCTATTCATAAAAAAGCCCCATGAAGTTAGAATTTTGAAACGGAAATTTGGTGAACCGTTTGGCGCGCTGTTGATCATACAGTCACGTGATGAGATTCAACCCTACTTTTGGCCGAAAATCACAATCAAATGAACACACTTTAGCTCGTATTAGCACTGATCCTACTTTTGTAGTTTGTAATAAGCGGGAAAATCTCAATTTACTTATGAACCTTTCTTATTGTGCGAATTGCTCGTTTTAACCGTGTCCTCGAATTAGCCGAGTTTGACTGTATAAGCAGAAGCACCAAATATCGTTCCTTCGATTTTCAAAATTTCTGATTATGATTAAAATAAACATAAACTCAGAAATCCTCCTTTGTGAAAACTTTTACGAAAATTTTTTTTTCGCTTTTTTCAGTTGTTCAGGGGCTTGAAATTTACGCTGATGTTGCAATCGATAGCTGTGAGATTTTACAGGAAAAAAATGAATTCAGCTGCAGTGAAATTGCCATAATGTAAGTAAATTTCATGTTTTTTTTTAAACATTTCTATCATTTCTAAAATTTTAAAATTGCTGTTCTAAGGTATATTTAAAGAGCATATCTACCCTATATATAAAAAATTCTAATGAAACGGATATTATGAAGCGAATTTATGTAACGATTCTATGAAACGACTGATTAAACAACTGATTATGTTTCACGGCGATTTCTCCTAAAATACGGAATACTTTGCGATGAAATTAACACCAAAAATGCGTATTGATCTGCAGATCTCAAAACTGGTATTAGAATTTTTAAATCGAATTAGTTTTCGAAATATTAATTTTTTTCTAATTTTATATACTTTTCTCTAATGATGGCAACTCAAATTTTAATCATAACAGATATTTTTTTTCAGATTTTAGAAAAGGTTACAATTTTAAACTAATTTTGCGAGAAGTTTGGCCTCCCTTAAATGTATGCTAAGAAATGTATCATGTTACTTTTATTCATAATTCAATTTGTTTTGTCATTATCATTTTATTTACTACAAACTGAAACAATTAAAATAAATGACTTTCACTTCTTTATTTTTTTTTAAACGAAATGAAAAGAAAAACATTAGGCACAGATGTCATATACGCACCGGGGTACCTAATTGGAGCCAAAATGGCATTATTTGGTTGACATGGTAACCCGGCTATTGTTGTTTACTTAATAATAAATGTTTATTTACTTTATTTTCTTTTTTTTTAATTACATAAATTGTTTTGTTCTATAGTTAATTATATTTTTGGTTATTTTCCTTTAAAAATAATAGAAAATAATTAAAAAATACGGTACTACTTAATTATTCCGTCGACCCATTTCGCCAAATTATATAAATCGCCAAACTACTCGCCAAATTATACAAATCGCCATAGTTTTTATTTTAAATAATGAAAGAACAAAGAAAATAGCATAACATTAATAAATACACAAATAAAACGTCGAAATAAAAATCACTTGATGACGTAAAGACGTGTAACTTGCTTAAAGTCGAGTGAATGTGACATTTACGATCAACCATTATTGGCATTTAATCTTATAGTTTGGTGATAGATTTTTGGTCGACGGGATAACTAAGTAGTACTAAAAATACATATGTAACTGGTATTCGAAAACGAGGTTTTCGCCAAATTTTCGTAAAAAAAAATCACGCCAAACCCGGTGCATATATGACATCTGGCCAAATATTAAATGATGTAACAAACGATGAGATTTAATTTCAACTTCAAAGCAATGTTTTAATTTACCACTCGAAAAAAAAAAAATGCTAACTGGCGAGTTGAAAAATAGCTATTGGCGAGATTTGCACCCGGCTAGCGTAACAGTACCAAGAATTCTTTGCGACCATGGAAACTTTTATGTAGTTTTATTCGAAAAAGAAATTTGATGTTTTAATCAAAAGGGAAAACTTTCGGCACAGATGTCATATACGGACCCATATTGGCGCGATTTTTTTCTGACGCCAATGTCATATACGCAACGGGTACTTAACTGGTGCCATAGTATCGTTATTTTGCTTGATTTGGTAAGCCGGATGTTGTTGTTTATGCTGTTGATGTTTTCCCCAAATTAGCGTCGGAAAAAAATCGCGCCAATATGGGGCCGTATATGATATCTGAGCCAAACTTTCATATGAAAAGCGAAGGGATCAGAGCGTATTTATTTATGGCAGTTACATGACTTGGACTATTATAATATAGATGAAATTAGGGCGATAGAATAATATTTGGCGACTTATCGCCTGTGCCTGGATAACATTAAAGTACCAAAATGGCACCAGGAATATAAAAAGCGAAGTGGTTCGCCCGGAACTGTTCCTGATAGTCACATGACTTAGGCTATTCTTGTAGAAATTGTTTTAAAATACCGGGAGACAAAGACTCTGTACACTTAATTCATTTTTTTTAGCTTCTTTTCAAATGTTTAACTGATCCTCTTTAATCAAACACGAAAACAACCATTGAATGTCTTAACAGCAACTGATTCGGCCTTAAATTTTTGAAATCAAAGGAAATTGAATGGAAACCCGTTTACAGGGAGATCTGCACAGCTTTTTTTCAGTATAATTCAATCTTCTATGATATTTTTAAAACCGATCAGATTAGCGTGTTTTTAGATTCTGCGGTGTCTGAACGGCGGTTGGCGAGCGTAGCTTGCAGGGGGCAGAGCCCCCTAGTTAATACATATTTTTAATCTTCACGGCAACAACAATGTCCTGTACTTTATCTGATATCAAATAATAATAAGTAAACAAACCAAAATTTCACAAATTCCTTAAAATATATATATATATATATATGATATAAAAAACTGGTAGAACCAGAGAGAAAAGTAAAGCTCGATCTAAAAAAGTTACAGTAAAAAATTGTCAAATAGTTTCAGTTTAAAAAAGTAAGTAGTGCGCAGAAAAGTAATGGAATCAGATTATCTGTAAAGCTCATGAAATTACCCAAATTTTTGTTGATAGCTGAAAATGTGGACTGATCTTTACTGGTGCCTTAAAATCAATCAGGGTAGTAAAGGCGTTTTTAACTCATTCTGAATTCCAATCATTCATAACCAGTTTAAAAATTTGGGCTCATAAGAATAGGTTAGAGGTTGATTAGGAAATGAGCGAGAACATGAGATGTATCGAGAACATGAGAGATTGTTCAGTACGAAGTATTCACCAAATTCCATTCCAGTGGTCACTGATAAGCCTGGATGATCAAAGTCCAAAATAAACCCAAAACTCTAAGCATGTACGATTCAACCATACGCTAACTACTTGTCTGGCCTAAGTCCATTGACATAAGGCTCCCTTTTCACAGTAATTACATGAAATAAAAATTATTACACTACATGTGTTATGTTAGAAATGTTAATAATAACAATTCCTCAACAACTTGACTATATTAATGTTATATTTAAAATATTACTTCATGGTTTACATTCTTTCAGCTTTGTGGAGTTTAGCTTGACTTGATGCAATCATGTTCACAATTCTGGGCCTGACAGAAATTTTTTTGCACATAACTACACATTCAGTTTACTATACCCAGTACTCATTTTGAGTGAATAATATGATTTTGAATAGAAGGCACCAGTAAAGCTCAGTCCACATTTTCAGCTATCAACAAAAATTTGGGTAATTTCATGAGCTTTACAGATAATCTGATTCCATTACTTTTCTACGCACTACTTACTTTTTTAAACTGAAACTATTTGACAATTTTTTACTGTAACTTTTTTAGATCGAGCTTTACTTTTCTCTCTGGTTCCACCAGTTTTTTATATCATTTCACATCTTTTTCAGATCCTTTCAGGAACTTAATCAACCAACTTCAACTAACCAAACAACCGTCCCGATTAACCAACCAATGATCCCAATTAACCGGGCCAACCAATTGTCCCAATCAAAAACTAACAGAAACATTGGTTCACCAGTGTATTGCAAGAGCTCTGATGACCCCATACTTATTGCTAAACGCCATATTGGGATATTGACCTATACTTCACTCAGGACTGGCCGCCAGACTAGTACTTAGACTAACAAGGAAGGTCTCTATACGGGCATATTCAGAAAAATCTGAAAAAATTACAGAGTGTTCTTCTCATGTGAATATATATATTTATAAAAAAATTTTGGCGGAACCTCGATAGAACGTTCGTAAAAAAATAATGAAAATTTCGTTTATTTGGCGATTTCTCATCGGTTGGTGATGAAATGAAATTTCTAAAAATGCTTTTCTATGTCGAATACTCTTTAAGATAAAAATGTTTCATATTGAACTTATTTAAATAAATTTAATGTAAATAACTTTAGTTTTGTCAGTTTTAGTTTGATTTAGCTATAGTTTTATCATGTATATATAATGAAAGTTAAATATCAAATTTTATGAATTAAAACAAAATTAAAATTGTTTCAACATCTCAAAATTAAGTCCAATTGAGCACTGTCGATTCAATTTTGTTGCTATGGAAACGACAAATTCTTTGATATTGAAATGAATAACTGGTAAATGAATCTTGCCTTTATTTTGGAATGCGCTTAAATATATGAAAGTATTTTTTATATATGAAATTGTTTTTAAAGTAAAATAAAAAAATAAGTAACGTAAATATGTAAAACGAAAAAATGTATTTATTAAACTCTCTCATTGTTTATGTTTAAGTTCATTAAATACTTTTTACACGCATTCTAAAAATCAATTAACAAACAATTTTCAGGTGCATTAAAATCCTTTGCTTTTGGCGATGAAAAGTACTGCTCGCCAAATCGCGTGACGCTTTCGTCTTTTCGCGCCAAATACTCGAAAGTATTTTATTTTTTTACAGACTTTCTACTGTAATTACGCCGCTAAATTTGACTGATCCTTTATTACATACATAAGTAATTTAATTAGTATTTTTTTCAAAATATTCTGAGTATGCCCAGTAAGGAGATCTTCCTTGTAAGTTTTATACATAGTGTGATCTCTTGGATTTTTCTGCTATGTACCTACGCTCCTTTGGTTTAAGGGATTATGCAGTATCCTAGGCCAACCCCTCAAACACACAAAAAGCTACACTGTTAAAAATTTTGCAGCATTCTGGCAGGTCATTCGACCGTTTTTTGAAAAAACGGTTTCATAACAACAATTTAACTATATTCTGACCATAAAATGGCCAATAATATGGTCAGAATAGTGTTAAAATTACGGTTGTGTAACTGTTTTCGGAAAAAAACGGTCAAATGACCTGCCAGAATGCTGCAAATTTTTAACAGTGTAGGGAAGAAACAGTCATAAGAAATGAATTAAAACTGCGAAAAAAACTATAAAAAAGGAAAATTTCTGTCTTTGGAACTTAATGGGAATTTAAAATTAAAAAAAGTCTGAAAACGACTAAATGCAGAAAAATGAGCAAAAGTGATTAAAAATATTATACAATACACCTGTAAATAATATCAGAAATATTACTAATATTGGATATTTATAATAACATTTCGGAGGTCAAGCTAAAATATCATGATAATGACTAACATATTTACATCTAACTGTAACCATTGATAAAAAAAAAAATCAGGAAAATATGTGTCCTTTGTAAAGTATGCATTAATTAAGGAGATAAATTACGTAAACGAGTCTATTGACAATTGGCGTATTTGGTACGGATAAATTATATAATTGAGCCTACAGACAATTGCTGCATGTTACCGGGCGTCTTTTAGGGCATAATTAACTGAACCGTAAGCGCACGCACCTATTTTTATAACGTTAACACACGCTTGGTGTAAATCTCACCTCATTTTGTCTCCCATTATATTTTTGGCTAAATGCGTTTTAAAAAAAGTCTTCTACTCTATATTGTAAAATGCATCAGTACTACTTCTTTTTAGGGAAAAATCAAGCGTTTCATATTTATTTTCCAATTTTATAACAGTTTCTATAAACATGGCGGTTTCTTTTCTTTAGAAAATATGCAACGATCTGTTTTACCTCTTAAAACATGAATTATTTTATAAAATTTACAGTAATTACATTTAATACACTTTCATCAACATATGCAGGTAGCTTCTATTTCACTCTTTCAGTAAAATTATTTTAGTGCGTGTTATACCGTAACGAATGAACATATCGAAATGTAACGTTTGTACACGCGCAGGGTTATTTAATCCCAAAAGCCATATTTCTACTTTTCTAGCCAACAAACTAAAGGCATTCTTTCATACAATCTTTCTCAACCTTGGCATTGAAAGGTACAAGGAAGGTCAGAAGTGCTTCATGACATAATTTTGAAGTTTTTTCACCTGCACAACCCCTTCTCCCGCAGGTAAACGCAACGTCTCCCGAAAGCCAGACCGTCCGCATACGTACTACACCATAAAACGGAACAGCATATAGAAAAATGAGTCTTGCTAAAATCAACTGACGAAAACGTTGCTAGCTCTTAGACCAGGGATGCGGACCTTTTCAGGTACACGTGCCAAATTTCCCCAAAAATATACTTTACGTGATCATGACGTGCCAACAATAAAAAAAATTAATGGATAAAATAATAATGAATCAAAACTACATAAAATTTTGTTTTTAGAATTAAAAAAAAACACAGGTAATATTTGATGTTATACTGTAGAAATTTACTTAAAAAAATATTATTTATGTTGTCTCCTTTTAAATGCCAAATAATTTATATCCGCTTCGTACTTAGTTATTTTCGATAGAATGCAAGTTTAATTGCACTCACTTCACAAGACGTTTTTAGTTGAATTTTTCATTTTTTAACCATTTGGAAAAATGATTATTGTCCTCGGTCAGGGTAGGAAATCAAAATCATATCTGAAGCGTTTTATTAGTTGAATCCCGCATTTTATTCGTTTTCTGATGGGTCTATACAGTAATCTGTATTTTCCCTTTACTTTCAACAGAGATGGATACTTCTGTTTCCACTATTACAAAAAAGTAATAAAAACAACAACAAAAATTAATAACTCAGAAACAAATTGAGATACAGCTTTCAAACAAATTGCATTTTAAGTACATTTTTTTTCTCTATACGACGGTGTAAAAAGTAATATTGTGGGATGTTTAGAAGTTTAAAAATGAAATTTCATTTAAAATTGGTCCAGGAATGTTAATGTCTAATCCATGGCGTACGTAATGTATGATCAACTCCGTGCGATTTTTTATGTCTTAAATTTTAGTCTTTGAAAAAATCATTTTCCAAATGGTCGTTGTAATTTGTTAAATTGCTTTTTCTTATCTTTTTTTTTTTTTTTTTTTACAAAAAGAATGTTTTTCAGAAAAATTTGTCAAAATAGCAAGCGCCAGAAACTACAGCTTTTAGTGTCTGGAATTCAATTCCAAGTTATAATTTTACAATCAGCATTTTTGCTTATTACACTTTAAATTTTTGTTTACCGATAATCTTTTAACTCTCAAAATTTTCAGAGCCAATATTGAGCCAGATTCGGATAAATTAAGTTATATTTCAATTTCTTCAATCTGTGTGACAATCACAACCAACCGAACTAATCGGATTCAAGTAACACAGACAACATCTATATTAATTAATGCATTTTGTGAAATTCTACTATATTTTGATGTAAAACTTAAATCTATGCCGTGCCAAAAATAATCTGCAGCGTGCCATAGGTTGTTATAATGACGTAATTATAGCAAAGTGTTTCAGCTTTTAAAATTAAAATGCATGTTTTCTTTGAAGCGTGCAATAGGAGTATACGATTTCCTTGACAATACGCAGGAAAATGCAATAAATACAACCAAATGAACTAGCATTTACCGAAAATTTCTCTCGTATGATTTAAAAATAAATCTTTCATTTTATGGATAATAATAAGGATTAATTTTAGAATATCAAGAGTCTCTTTTCAGAATAAAACATCATTACAAAGTTATGTCAGTTAAACAGAAATTGACGTCATACCTAGCAAACGATTTTTTTTATTATTATCTTTTCCTATTTTTTTTTAAATTAAAACTCCTGTATTAAAATAGATTTTTAAACATGAAAAACGTTCAAATGAAGATATTGCATCATTTTAACACGCGTTTAATAAAAGTTTTTAGATATATGTAGGAAAAATTTTCATTTTCTGATTAGAATGACGTCGATTCAAAAAATGTAAAAATATAGCGAGAAAATCTGATTATTTAAAACAAAATACGCGTGTTATTACTTTTTTTAAATTATTGTGCCGCTTTTTAGGATATGGCAACAGGAAAGAAAGATTGAAGGAAACTTTTTTATATTTTTAAATTATGGAACGCTATGTAAAGTTTAAATGGGTGCCATTCCCTTAATATTGGATATTTTTTGACCCGACCTTCGAAAGGCACATCGCTAAATTAAGACCTTTCCAGAAAGCCACCATTCATCACTGAATGTTTTCTGGTTTGGACTGAAATTGAGTTGTTGTCTTTTCATCATGTTTCAAAACGTAAAAGATGCGGCTGAGCTCTACTATACAGCACGATCGTGCTGTATGATACGTATCAAGCAACGCGTCTGAAAGTCCATAGTTGGTTTCAGATTATTTGCAAAATATTCTCGCGACCTGTGATTAGTACTATACTATGAATAAGTGGGTAAGTGTGATTGTAGATCGAACAGAAGGTTTCGTTTAATATTCCTTTCAAAACACTTTATTCTTTAATTAATAAATATAAATCGTTAACTGATAATTATTAAATCCTTAACTTCTTCAATAAGAACATATATGGTAGCAACATTAAATTTAATTTTAAAATTATTACAATTGGAAGATATTTTTTTAATCAAATTAAAAATATTTAAGAACTGCTTTTCAGGCAATTGTAACAGCATATGTTTGTATATCTGAAAAGCATATTTAATTACACATGATTTAATTTTAGCTAAGAAAAAAGGAAAAAAATGGTTAAAATGGCAAAAAAAATGCGAAAGTTATTTGAATTAAATTCATCGGAAAATGAAATGTAGTCAATTTAAAATTTTACAATTTCTCAAAAAAAGAATTTTTGAATTAAAAAAATAACGGATAAATTATTTTACAACAATATTGGTTTTAAAATAGCAAAAAAAAAAAAAAAAAAAAAAAAAAAAAAAACGAAAATTCTGTAAAATTGAATTTATTATATAATGAAATCTATTCTGGAGAAAAAATTTCAAACTCCGGCGTCGAGCATCAAACCGATAACCGCTTGATTAGCAGGCAGATGTGTTATCAACTATATCACCTACTCGAAAAAGACTGGAATTAAGGTTCTGTTTTAAATTCTAAATCGCAAAAATGGTAGGATATCATTCAATTAATTCATATAAATAAAAATATATAAGTTTTTTTTCAAACTTTTATGATTTGTCGTGTGATCAGAGGTATTCAATATGCAAAATTTCAAGTTTCTATCTTATACAGTTTTTGAGAACGAACTGTGTGACGAAACCCTAAATAACACGAATCTTTCATATCTTAGTTTTTATCTTTTTGTAAATTTTACGAAAATATAATGTAACGTCTTCCAAATTACTAGTGATCCCAAAAAGCGTCACTTTATCTTCAGGAATCTCCGAAACTAACAGATTTACGAGGTTTAAAGAAGCATTTCTGAAACAAAAGGTTTTTTTACTCTCCGTAATTTTCGAAACCTTTCCGAGTACTTCTTATAGAGACATTAATTTGATTTCTCAACCCGAAATAACGACTTTTTGGATGCTATCCATTCTCAAGTAAACATTTTCATGTTCAACAAACGTGATAAGTTAACGGAATTAAAATCGATAGTATCGACATCAACACTAAAATTAACGTTATTTTGATACTCTTGAGTGTGTAAATTCTGTTACGCAGCTGAAAATGTTTATTTGAGAATTGAAACCACCCGAAAAATCCATATTCCAGGTTAGGGATGTGTGGTTCGAGGGCCAAAGGTGGCCCACGAATTTCGTCAATTTATAACTGGAAAAATTTGCAATTTTTGTCCATAAGTCGCAGAGGAAAATCATGAATTTCGTCAATTTGCAGCGGGAAAAATTGAAATTTTCGTCAGTCAGTTAAGAATCGCGAATTTTGTCGATCAAGCGCTTAAAAATCGTAAATTTCGCTGATCAGCACAGAAAAATCGCGAATTTTGTCGAAGAGGTGCGGAAAAAAACGCAAATTTCGCCAATCAGCCTCGGGAAAATCGCGAATTTTTTCGATCGGGTTCGAAAAAATCCTAAATTTCGTTGGCCGTTCACGGAAAAAATCGCGAATTTTGTCGATCAGGCTCGGAAAAATTGCAAATTTTGTTGATCGGCTGCGGAAAAATCGTGAGTTCCGTTAGTCGCGAGAAAAAATCGCGAATTTTGTCAATTTGCCGTTGGGAAAAATTGCAAAATTCGTCACAGTCAGTTAAGAATTTCTTTGGTTGGGCGTGGAGAAATCGCAAATTTCTTCGATCGGGCTCGGGAAAATTGCAAATTTCGTTGGTCGGGTACATAAAATCGCGAATTTTGTCGATAATGACCGGAAAAAGGGAAAATTTCGTTGATCGGCAGCGGAAAAATTGTGAGATTCGTCAGTTTAATGAGAGAAAAAAACGCGAATTTTTTCAATTTGCAAATTTCATCAGAGTCAGTTAAGGATCGCGAATTTCGCCGATTAGGGGCGGAAAAATCGCAAATTTCGTTGAGTGGCTCCTTTAATGTCCCCATCGTTCATAAAGTTCACATTTTTTTCGGCACTAGACACTTTTATGCATATGTTTGTTTTTTAACACTTTTAATAAAACAAAATTTAATCCCCCGAATAAAATGAAGGAATATTATCACTCCTTGAAAACAATCCTTGCTATATCTCTGTTATATAAGCACACGTAAACTGTATCCTTGCCAACTGAATTGGATATGTTGACCTGGGTAGGGGAACCTAGAGGGGTAAAACTTCCACCCCTCTGAAACTTTATTTTTTATCTGATTATATCTGCACAGATCACCTTCCCGAAATAGAATTCTCTCCCTTTTACTGATGTGGGCCTCGACAACCTAGACATTTTTGTACGTGGCCCTTCTCTAAAAAAGTTGTGCACCCCTATTCTAGCTAGAAAAATCTGATTAATACATTGTAACATCTACTCGGAAAATTTTCTTAAAATAACAGACAGCAAAATAAATTTTTTATTTCAGAAATGCTTCTTTAAACCTCGGAAATATATTGGTCTCAGCTGCTTCAAGTGGTAGAGGATCACTATTCGGAATCGTGGGTAACTCAGAAGGGACTATATTATATTTTCGTAAACCTTATAATAAGATAAGAGCTGGATTAAAAAACTTTTGTCTTTTTACTTTCTTCTACCTTTGCAAGAAGAAAGTATTGGATTCGTGAAAATTTTCGACTTCCGGTTTTCGACTGATTTATACGTTTTAGAATGTCCTGAACACGATTTGATGGCTTTTAAAAATATCTGTCTGTCACTCTGTCTGTCATTCTGTCCGTCACTCTGTCTGTCACTCTGTGAGTCTGTATGTGACAAAAATATTGTGGGCGCTCTATCTCAAGAACTAATGCACGGAATGTCATAAAACTCGAGATTCAGTTAGACCTTGATATAAACTGGTCCTGATTAGTTTTTGGTGAAAATCTCCCTACAGGTGGCGCTGCTATGTGGCATTTTTCACGATTACTTTAATAGCTATATCTGAAGAACTACTCCACTGATTTTCATAAAACTTCAGATTCAGTTAGTCCGAGATATAGTATGGTGCTGATTTCTTTTTGGTGAAAATCGCCCAACAGGTGGCACTGCTATACTGTATTATTTATGATTATCGCAATAGCTCTATCTCAAGAACTAATGCACGAATTTTCATCAAACTTCAGATTCATTTAGTCTCTGATATATATTAGTGCTGTTTAACTTTTGGTGTAAATCTCCCAACAGGTGGCGCTGCTGTGCTGCATTTTTCACGATTTCCGCAACAGCTGTATCTCAAGAACTAATACATGGATTTTCATCAACGTTCAGATTTGGTTACTTCCTGCTACAAATTAGTCCTAGTTAGTTTTTGGTTTAAATCGTCCAACAGGTGGCGCTGCAATGCAGAATTTTTTACAATTTCCGCAATAGCTCTATCTAAAGAACAAGTGAACGGATTTTCATCAAACTTTAGATAGAAGTTGCCAAAGTTGTTGCTAATTAGCTTTTGGTTTAAATCATCTAACCGGTAGTGCTTATATGCTGCATTTTTAACAGTATTAACATCTATAAGATAGAAGAAAGTTTTGGGATTGCCACATCCAACTAGTTTTACAGTGTAGGTATGATTGGCTAACGTTAATTTATGGAGAGAAAAAAGAAATTTTTTTTTTCTATTAGACACTATATTTTCTGCAAAGGAGGTGTTTGGCACTATTTGATTAATGATTTTTGTAGATTTTATCTTTTTGCTCATTTTTTTACGCAATGGATGATAAGTATTGCCTTATCACTTAGCTTGGTAAAAAAAAAAAAAGAAAAGACTGAACTAGGTGTTTTAGAAAAGTTTAAGAAATGTACACCCTTTCAACTGTCCCAACCTTCCAACCTGCTCCACTAGATAAGGAAATTTGGTGACGCGCTGTATTACATGTTATTCACACTGTTGAGACACACAATTAGGGATGGACATTATTTAACGTATTAGGATAAAAAACCCTGTTACTATGCTGGAACCTAATATTGAATTATTATGTTACCAAAAAGTCCCTGTTAATTAAATAACATATGGTTTTAAATGGCAGCGTCTTTATTAATTTGCTTTAATGAAGAATTCAATTTCGTGCCTTTAAAATAAAACAATATTAACAAAAAACGTCCTCGATCGTTTCTTTTAAGACGTGCGCCCCTAGTTTGGCCAATCTTCACCCTCTAGTTATGGGCAACTCTGTTAGGTGTGTGGTGCTAAAAATTTATTTTGCATTTCATCAATCCCTAATGCATCAATAGTAATGACTAGCAGCACTAATTAAACGCTTTTTCGGCTTGGTGCCTGGTGCTGGGTCATCAGCATCATCACATACTTTCACCGATTCTGATGGCACAAATTAGAGCATAAACGAAACACTTGCACAAATAGTAAATCAGGAAAACATCTGAAAATTTCTAAGAAAAAAGCTCATACTTGACATGTTTTGTACTCATGAATCGTATATATTGTCTTCATTTAGCATTTCCATAACAAAAAGTTAAGTTTGACTTATAAAACCCAGCAAAGTTTTGTCTAATATTTGATCTGAGCAATTTCTTTTCAATTAAATATATATTTTCGTGCTTTTTTTTGGGGGGGGGGGGGGAGGGGCTTGCTTCTAATTTTCAACGAGTGATTTTTGTTGAATTTTGCAATATATTTTTATCAAAACATTTATGTTATGTAAATGAAAAAAGCATTGTTTCCCACCCCCTTTAAAAAAATGCGGCGCAACAGGAGTTCAGATTCATTAAATTTTTAAAAAGTACCTTCTTGCAACATTTAAGTAGAATACATTTATTTATAATTTTATCTCTTAAAAATTTTAATTCTCGATTTTGAACAGAAAATCTATTTCCAAAAATAACAAAACATTGTTTAGCTACATTAAAATAAAATCCATGAATTTATAACTTTTTAATTGATTAGCGCATTTAAAACTTCAATTAATTTCAACTGAAACAGTTGAAACACTTTGAAACCAATCACAGATAATTCCTTAATTCATTCTGAATCACGCCATCAGTGAATGTAGTTCTTAGCATATAAAGTTATCATTTCATCGTTTGGTAAGCTTTTGAATAAAGAGAGATAAAAGAACATCTTTGCAATTATTTATCTGTTAAAATTTTCTGCGGTCAATATAACATTTGCTTATTTCGGAACATTTGGTACAACAGTCTTTTAAACTAAAAAAATACGCTGGAGGATAAATTTATCTGAATGGGTAATTTTGTCCGAGTGAAATGGCATTTGGTTAAGAGTTTTTATTTATTCTCCATGTTTATGGAAGGAATGGAGTGTTTTGCGTTGGCGGTTTATTTGAATATTTAAAGGGTTTTCATTACGTACTCATGGAGTTCTTTTTTTTGTTTTTTTAGGGGATAGGGTGTGGGTGAGGGGGGATTCCGGCACTATAAATTTTGTTTTTTGGCAAAGTTTTTTTTTTATTATTTTTGTTTTGTCATTGTTTTAATTTGCTGAAAAAAAAGAAAGAAAATAGCCTCCTATTATTTGTGAGAAAACTTAATTTTAGAACAGTTGTAATTAATTTGAAAAACATATTTGTACGAACGAAATTTGTTTGGATGAATTGCATTTGATTAAAAGTATATAAATAATATTTTTGTTCTTGTGAAATTAGCTTTGAATATGCGTTGATAGATACGGCTGCTACGAAGTCGGGGATCAAATTTCTATTTTTTAATACTTTCCAACGTAGTTGAAAAGTGTTTATGAATTCAGATTATCTGTCCGTCTGTCTGTCCTTGCTTTAACTCGTGTAAATATTAGTCCGATTGCCATGAAATGGATATATCTTATTTGGGTTTAGTATGGCATGTTCGGTATTGTAAAAGAAGTGTGTATAGCATATTTGGTTCATTTACAGAGCCACTCAAAAGAATTCCTTTACATTACGGTATATGGGGAAAAATCGCTTGCTGTGTATTTTAATGATATTACAGTATTTAAAACATATTGAAATTGATATAAATCACTGAGGTGTACTACAAGGTTCTTACTATAGAATAGGGTATGCATAGAACTTATCGTTAGGAACAAACAAAAGTATTTGGATATAGAAGAAAATGAGCAATTATTGAACTTTTGAAGTCACGAATAATAATTGCTGGAAGAGCGTTTTCAATTGTAGTATGCGTTTTTAAATTTAACTATTTTTTAAATATTACTTGGTGTGTATCAATTCCAGATCATATACAAGGTCAAATAACGGTTCTCAACAGCATTCGTTTATTGGTTGAAATTGCTGAGCGAAAATTTTAAAATGTATTATGAGTTTAACTGAATTAACTTTTTGCATACTATGTAGTATGCATACATATCTGTAGATCCTATACAGGGATGCAAAAAAAACCGTATATTTTAACGACTCTTCTTGGTAATGGCAGAAATCGTGTTTTCAAATGCATTATGCATTTTCAAAATTGTTAATTAAGACGTCATCTTCCACCTTTGTCAACTGTGATGCTTTGTTATGGTATTCTGAATGGGTTGGAAAGTGATTCATAATCTATGCTGTATGCATGATTCTTTTTTTTTTGGGGGGGGGGGGGGGGAATTAGAAATCGTGTTGTTAAAAGTGTGTTCATTATTATACAGGGAATCTCTTATCGTTTAACAATAACTAATTTCTAAACCGTTAGTTTTAAAGGTATAGTTCCAATTGCAAAAATGTTTCACATTTTGTTCTGCATCACATAAAAATCGATTTGCATTACAATGATTCCTTTTCAAATAGATAAGAAATTACAAATTTTATACAATGTCTCTGCCCTATAAGTTTTATTTAGAAAACGTTTTTCCATGTTCTAACAAGTAAAACAGCAAAAATGTATTCTCTTATGGTGAAAACTTACTGAGTTATGATACATAGAATTTTATGAATTTTCAATGTTTTAATCACCATAAATGGAAAAACACGTTTTTAGTGTCAGAAATCGCTAAAAATGCATGAAATTCAAAGTATCATAACTAAGTAAGTTTTTGTCTAGCAAAAATTAAGTTTTTAATCACAAACTAATTTTGATTCATCTCAATAGAAAACAGCATTTATAATTATGTCAAAAAATTATTGCAAACATTTTGTTTAAAAGCCCTTCTAATTAAAACTTCCGTTGACCGCATACACAGCGATTAGTTATATGTTATAAAAATAACAGGTTATTGGAACCTGGTACCTGTACAAGTGTAGAACGATGTAACCTGTTAACCAAAAGTAACTATATTTCCCATCTCTACACACAATTCAGTGAAAAGGTTTTACCTAAGAATATATGCGGCATTAAAATTCACCTGTCATTAAGCAAAAAATTAGAACTAGTAAATCTGCAGATCAGGAGCCTCAACGTCAGCTCTGCAACTCATTGTTTTTAGCATACTTTGAGTAATATTAATCTTTCTACGAAAACGAAATTTAAAGTTTTGAAATTACATAAACATTTATAAAAGAAAAACCTATTTCAAAGGTTTCAGATATTAGAAGCGTTAAATTAAATCCGTTGTTATGTAAAGGTATTTTGAAATTCTCATAAGCTACTTATTATGGTAATTTTTAGATAATAAATTAGGTTTCTCCAGGGGGGCTCTGCCCCCTGAACTCCCCGTATTGTAATTTGATTTACATTTGTAATTTTCAATTGATTGTGTTAATCCTCTTTAGTAATTTCTACCAATAGACGGAAACGTACATGAATTGTTTTTTACAGCCCTGTATATTACGTGAAGATTTTTATGCGTCAGATTTTACATTTATATTTAATGCAGACAAAAACCCTTTGTAAAACTGCTGATATCACAATACTATGCATAGTATGCACCTTGTATCCAGTTTTTGCAGAGCCCTGTATATGATTCTATTTAAATTCTGCAAACGTATGTTAGTATACTAAATGTAACTGAGCTTGAAAATGCATAACTAAAATTAAAAAAACGCTGTCGCTATTCGCGCTCATTTCATATGGTATCTCATTTCATATCACATTTCCCTGTATATGGTCTATATAATTTTTAAACACCGGGTCAATCCATTTCAAGTGGTTCAGCACTGGTTGCTCGACCATTTTTAAAAAATCTGAAATTTTTTGTGCAACAACCCTAACATGATAGAAGTTTAAAATGACTATTATTTTAATTTTATTAATTTTTGTTTGTGCATGGCGGCCATCTTTGTTTCATCGTCTGCAGCAATTTTCTCACAAGAAGGGTTTACGGAATTGTAAATAATTCATAGTTTATTTATCCAATTCAAGTGCGGATTAAAGCAATTTGTACAGAATACATTGGGTTAAAAAAAACTACCATTAATTTTGCCAGGTAAAATCCGCTATTGCCTGGACTATTTGCAGAAAACGGCGTTGACGGTTCGTCACGGAGGTAAAAAATCTTTGTGGATCACTCTACGCTTCTCAAGTAAGGCAATGAGGGCATGCAGGTCGCTCCATGTCATCAATAGTTTCCCATCCGTTCTTGCGCTCACTGCACCACCGGAAAAACAGGGTGTCGTCTCTGTAAGTCTCCTCAATCAAGGCAAGCGTCTCGGAAGCGGTTTTGTCCAGGTGAAAGCAAAATTTAACTGCGTAGCACTGCTCCAGCGAACACTCCATTTCTGCTTTTTGTTGCCGTGTCAAAAACTGAAAAAGAACTCTTGTGCTACACATGATCCTCGCTGCTCCAAAGCTCGGACGCGACTGCCGGTCGGTGTGTTGCTTAGCCTAAACCTCTCACCACAAATTCCGTCGCCATTGATCTCGCTACTGGCGACTAGAGTGCCGCACGAGCGTCTGGGGAGCGACATTACCGTCTCAATACACATGAGTATTGAGACGGTAATGGGAGAGAACGACTTCTAATTGTAGAACTTTGAAAAAATTCGCCTTCCGTTTCAACAGAGGAAAAAGAGAGAAAATACACTGCTCAAAACAATTAAAGGATATTTGAAGTTTTATATAAAATAAAGATATAAACGAAATTTTTTTTGCCGAAAATAGAAGAAGAGAATCACAAATGCAAATTTTTCTGGTTTTCAAACTGTGGAGTATGCAAATTTGGAGTTCGACGTCAAAAACGTCGCTTCAGCGGCTGCGAATGAAATTTGACTTTCAACTGGATAAAAGAGAATGAAGACAAGGATGATCGGCATTCAGTGATTGCTTTGTTTCGATGAGTACGATGTCTCAGCGAAGTCATTTGACAGATTCAGAAGCTTTGAGAATTGTTGGTAGGTTAGAAGGGGGCCAAACTCAAGCCGAAGTAGCGCAAGCCATTGGAGTGTCACAAAGTGTCATTTCCAGGATCTGGAACCGTTTTTTGGAGAGTGGATGTGCAGGCCGAAGACCAGGGCAAGGTCGTAGACGGGCAACAACGCCCAATGAAGATCGGTATTTAGCGTTAACAGCTCGGAGACACCGAACCATGAACGCTACTCTTCTCCAACAACACCTTCGCTCGGCTACAGGCATCACGATTTCAACTCAGACTGTCCGAAACCGGCTCCATGCTGTAGGTCTGTATGCTCGCCGACCGATGGTATGTGTTAGATTAACATCAAGGCATCGTCGCGACCGCAGGGAGTGGGCAACCGAGCATGTCAACTGGAGGAGAAATGAATGGAGCAATATTCTGTTTTCTGACGAGTCCCGTTTTTCTGTGCATCCGGATAATAGGCGTATTTTCATCTGGAGGGACCGTGGCAGTAGGAATAATCCTGCGTTCGTGCACGAAAGTGTCAGATTTGGCGGTGGAGGAGTGTTGGTGTATGGTGGCATCTCCATTGACGGGCGGAATCGTTCGAATGGAATGGCCAGCGTGTTCTCCAGACATGAATCCAATCGAGCACGTTTGGGACGCTCTAGGAAGACGAGTTTTTGGCCGCCAACAACCCCCACAAACTCTCCAAGAACTGGAAAGAGCTCTTCTGGAAGAGTGGGGCAGAATACCCCAACTCGTCATTAATAGCCTCATTGAGTCCATGCCTCAAAGGTGTTCAACGTTGCTGGCCGCCCGTGGAAACCATACCCCCTACTGAAAATGATTTTCTTTGAAGAAAACACCTTTTCTTATTCTTTTTTTCTCATATGCACAAATTGTGTTTTTTTCCTTTAGTACACAAATGCGCAATAAAATGCATCTTTTTCTGCCAAACATGTGTAATTTATTCTCATATAACCTACTATGTCTGTCGACCATGTATCAATCAACTAAACAGTTTACCAGATACAAAATCCACCTAAAACTGCAATATCCTTTAATTGTTTTGAGCAGTGTAGTAGTGCATTCTTCCCTCAACCTTGTGTCGCTTTCCTTTTCGCTTGTATTTATTATTCGGTAATGGGAAAATTAAAATAAACTATGTAGAATGTTTAATTTTATAATTTGTTTCTTAGAAAACATTGATTTAAAAAGATAAAAATAAAATAAATAATATAATTTCCAAAGGAAATAAATATAAAAAGAAAAGAAGGAGGATTATAATACTGGTTGTTATTTATATAAAAATATTATGTATAACTAACTACATTCGAAATTTATCTGTGTCCACGGAATACAGATTTTTTTTCTTTTTTCCCTTCAGAAATTTCATTTTTTGATTAAGTTTTATATATTAATGATTTATGTTTCTGTGTATTTAGTTATACTTTGTTAAAATAGGCCAATTGTCGTAAATGTTTAATATTTTGTTAAGATTAGCACTAACATTAAAATAATCATCGTATTCTACTTTTTTTTCGTAAGCTTATGTCAAAATTTCCCGTTAAAGAAATTCGACTTGAATATTTTATAATGCATTTTTAATATTTAATATTATTTCATAATATCATTTTTTTTATATTTAGTAATATTATTATTTATTTTTTATTATTATTTTTCTTTTTGAAAACATTTCATTTTTTGCAAATTCTATGTTTTCTTTGTTCAGATTTTAAAATTCAACATTCTTCGCCGTTTATTTATAATTTTAATGATTTCCATAATCGAATAACAAATGCAAGTGAAAAGTGAAAGCTACATAAGGTTGAGGGAAGAACGCAGTAGTTTTCCCCTTTTCTTCACAGCTGAAAGGGAAGGAGAATTTTTTCTAAGTTCTACTGTTAGAAGTCGTTTCTCTCCTCAGACGCTCGTGAGCGTCGCGCAGCTCCCAGCCTCATTACTTAAAGGACAAAGTATGTCCCGACGGTAGTCAAAGGGCGTCAAAATCAGGCTTAAAAGGGCGTAGTCAAAATCAACCTGACACACACAACGAAAAGAAGCCCCTCCCGAAAGTTTAAAAAGACTATGCAAAATTATTTTTAATGATAATAAAACTTGTCTGGGAATTTTTTTTTCTTTTTTGAAGAATTATCAACTTTAGGGATTGATACCCCTATGTAGGGATTTTTCGGCAGTTTTTCACAGCGCTCTCTACAGAGGTTTCTGGGGACAACATCTAACATTCTGACAATCTTATTTTGTGCAGAGCAAGAAATGCCACATAGAGGTAATAGATTATAGCGGTCCGCTAACGTTAAAGAAACCGATAAAAAGGCTGCAAGCTAAGAATGCTTTTAAGATTTAGAGCAAAATCTTGATATGATGAATTAAAACGACATATTATGAACAGCAATAAGAAATACTGCTTACTTCAGCCCAGACAATCAGAATGAAATCATTCAAACATGCTCGGATATAGTTATCGAAAAACTAATTAGCAAAATAAATAACGCGGCGTTCGGTTTTATCTTGATAGTTGATGAAACTGTGGACATTTCAAGCACATGCACAGAACAGGTTCTTCGTGTTAGATATGGGGCTATTTATAAAATTCACAAAACCCATATTTCGAGGAGATTTTATTTTGGGTTTCATCCCAATAAATGACTTGTCCGCCGAAAATTTAACAGAAGTAATATTACAACATTGTCATGAACTACGTCTTTACATGTCTAAATGCATCACCCATGCGTATGAGGGAGTGGTTAACATGGCTGGTTGGTTATGTTAGTGGGGTCCAGTCTAAAATTCGTCAGAAATACCCCAAAATTTGATACATCCATCGTGCAAGCCATCAGCTAAACTTTGCATTGTTCAACAGAATACTGATTCCTGCCATCCGAAACTGTGCTGGAATTGTTGATGACAATTCCAAACTGAAATAAAGATCAAAAGACTAACATTTAGGCAGACATCACGTGCAAACCTTCCAATTTCATCTGCCGAAAAATATTACATGATCGTCGCTTTTATTGTCTGTGTAGAATGTCTTCTTCAAAATTTGAATGACGGATTCATTTCGAATGAAGACATTCCCACAGATTTCCAAGTACATACTTCTAACACGATTTGCTTCTCCGGAAAAAGCAAGCATATTAGAGAATTTCTCTCAATATTTTGACGGTAAGTGACAATGTTGCAAGTGAAAGTTGATAATGAATTGTGGTGTGAGAGAATTGATAATGTTGACACAAATACAGAGGTCTCAAAATTTTTAGAGTACTGTAATTCAACGTATTACGATACGACCAAACATTTTGCTGACTGTCTTGACTATAGTCCCAGTAACAATAGCCTTTCAGCCAGTGCTGAAAGGCCTTTTTCGACAATGAAAAGAATTAAATCTGTACCTCGAAGCTTTATGGCCGAAGAGAGCAATGATTTCCATTCTTTGGGACATTGCTGTAGATCCCGATAAGGTAATCAGTCTCATGGCTGAGAAGAAGTCATGAAGATTGCTTCTGTAGCACTAGTAAACTTATTGTACCTAGAGTACTGCATTTATAGTTATTCTAATTCTAATTAGAGAATGTGAAACAAAAATATAATTTTTATGATTACATATATCTGTAACAATGAGTTTTTTCTTTTGAAAAATTTATATGTGTGATTAATTTCATCGATGCGCGAGAAAATGATTAACTATATGATAAAAGAAACAAATGAATGCAACAGGCTCACATGCTAATATTAATCCTGTGCTTTAAATCTATTCAAATTACTTGCATTTCAATAACTTTTAACCTTTTTCTCATAGGATATATGAGGCTCATCTCAAACATTGTTTGTTCTTTTTTTTATTTTTGTTGCAGTCTTTCCCTAAAAAAGACTTCTGGTTTGCGAACCGGTTTGGCCTCTTCCGGGTTGCCATAAAAAGACGGGAGCGCGCCAAGAAAGTGCCATGGGTGATAAGACATCGCGAAAACGACGCAAAGAGGATCGCTAATTGCGATTTACGAAACATCGCATGATGAATTGAAAACAGTGCTGAAACTGAAAATGGGAAATGAAGCCAGTAAATTTGTAAGAGAAAAGGTTAGATTAAATAAATAAGGAATGTTTAAAAGTAAGATTAATTAAACTGCCTGAGGAAAGTAAACAAAATGTATTGCTACACAATAATCTGCATGGCAAGGGTAGATGACATGAAACCACAAGAATTAGGCTGGGCACATACATATACATTAATGAACTCTGAAATGTGAAGTTTTAAAAGTGAAGATAGTTTTTTTTTAAGTCTGGGATATTATAAAGTTTCTTGTTTCGATGATTCTCACACGTAACACAGTTAAGTTTATACCAATAAATAAACAGGCTCTCATTTATGTATTGAGTCGGTTAATTGTAAACAGTTAAGTTCACAGCAGTAAATGAACAAGCTCTCATTTATGTAACTGAGTCGGTTAATTATAAACAGTTAAGTTCATAGCAATAAATAAACAAGCTCTCATTTATGTATTGAGTCAGTTAATTAAGTTTATAGTAGTAAATAAACAGGCTCTCATTTATGTATTGAGTCAGTTAATTATAAACAGGCTCTCAGTTATGTATTGAGTCAGTTAATTATAAACAGTTAAGTTCACAGCAGTAAATAAACATGCTCTCATTTATGTAACTGAATCAGTTAATTATAAACAGTTAAGTTCATAGCAATAAATAAACAAGCCCTCATTTAAGCCATTATAGCTCAAATCGATGGGTTATGTTGAAAATTTCCGAAGGAAGAAACAAGATTTTAGGAACACGGTTAGTTTCGGTCCTTGGCCGAATATTTGACACTATTTTCGCCGAAAGTAAAATTTTGTGCCGAAAATGAATTTTCGGTCTTACTCTTCTTAAAAGTACCCCCTATGCCAAATTTCTAGTTTTTAACCCCTTCAAACTGTTCTGTTCGTGTAATTTGAGTCTTAACCCTTTCAGGAGTAACTAATTCTATTTCTGTACTGTTGAATTCACACCGAAATTTTCGAAAATTTTATTTGAAAATAAGAAAAAGCAATTTTACAACTTTTTTACACCAAAGTCATAAAAGTAAAATTTAATTAAAAATTTCTGGTGCAAATCTTGATTAAAATTGTTAAAAGTAGCATCCATGTCAAATTTCTATCCTTAACAATTTCATATAAATCGCATTTAGAATGTTTTTAGAACGCTTTGCGCTCATTTCACCCTGTTGAATTTTGATTTTTTTATGGCTCTCTTGATGGCCATAAATTGTAACAGAACTTGAAAAAAAATATGAAAAAACAATTTTTGCCATGAACATTAAGTATCCTATGCAGAAATATACCTTATTTTCAGCCTTGCTTATTTTTTTAAATTTAAGCTTTAAATTATGCAAATTGCTGCTGGTAGATCAGAAAAAAATCCAAGATTAAGCCCCCTCCGAAGGGAATTTCTGGCTATGGGCCTGCTTGAAAGTTGAATATGAATTCAATTTGTTCATCTAAAAGCTCAACGATTCAGGTTTCTACTTTATGAAAGATGTTTCTATTATCCACTTTATTAAAGGTTCTTCTAGATTTCAGCACACACCCTTTTAAAAGTCCAATACTATGGGTATTTTTGCAGACAAAATTTAGATAACAATTAAATAAAATTTTATTTTGCATAAAATCGGTATGATTTTTGACGAAGGTACTGCGCACAATAATCATCGCGGAGTGTCCTGCAGATATTTGAGGAGGAACTAGATTATAGAAACGTGCCAGTGGACCCCGATTATGTAAAAATTCTAGGTAAACACCGACTACGAAGAAACCACAGAACATGCTCAGAAAGTTAATGTAAGCACTTTGGTGAATCACAGAGTACTTATATTCATGAAAACAATTCGACAGACCTTAGGATTACTTTTTACCATATTGAAATAAACGGGAAAATGTTGTCTTCTGTATTGCTTTAATACTAAAACGCACATATATTCAAATATGTTTTTCAACATTCCAAACTTTTGCAATTTATTCAATTTAAACCATTTTATAAAAGTAATACAGTCAGTCTGTTTTTTATTATAGTTTTTTTCTTTTTTTTTTTACAATCCTTTTATATCAAATAAATTTTTGACAGTTTTATTGGAATTTTCAGTTATTTTTTTCATTTAAAAAGATTAATAAGGAGATTTATTAAACTGATCGGCTCTATTATTTTGAACTTGGTAACTAAAGATTGCTATCAATTTGCCATAAATAGCTTTTAGTTAAATTTTAATCAGAAAATAGAGCTATATAAAAATTTACAAATATGACCGAAATTAGGGAAAATCATTTCATAACAAAGAAATATCGAATTCTGAACTTTTATTGAAATGTAATTTATAGGATGAATTATCCGAAATATATGAGAAAATACTTGGAACGCATACGACTTAGTATGTGCTGTCAGTCACGTAAAAAACATTTAAGAATTTAGAAAGTACATGCATTGAAAATTCAGAAAATCCAACAAGTCTTAGAGCTTATGAAAACATTAAAAAAAAATAGAAAAAGCTTAATCAGATAATTTGAGTTTCTGCCGTGCTTATCAGATGGACGTTGGATTTCCTGAAATAAAAATGCTAATTTTATTTAAAAATTACTTCAAGCACGCCCGGTGATAAAGCAAATCCTCATTATGCAGTCTTTACATGTTTTGTGTAAAATGATGTGAATTTTGAAAATGTAAAGGCAGTTTTTCAAAAGTTATTAGGATAAAATCCTTGCAGAGTTAATTAATGAATCACCATATAGCTTATAGAACAACAGCAAAAAGTATTGTTTGTTAGTTCGACACATTTTATCATTTCTAAAAAATAAATGATTTCTTCTGAAATTTGTAAGGATCGATAAAATGGTTTTGAATTATTTTTAAAAAGTCAAACATTATGTCTTACTAGATATATTACGCTTTTGAAAAGTTTATAGCATCACTATTAAATTATTTTGTTACGGCTATCATCTTTCGTTTATCTTTTCTTTTCTGAAGTAAAATGGAATATGTATAATGCAAATGAAATACCTTACAAAAAGAAGTGATATCTAATCAAAAACAACTTGTTGTAAATGATCCCGCCAAGCCACAAACCTAAATCGTCAGTCATAAAAAGAAATGGTATCACATAACAAGAAGCGATATAGAAGTGCATACTCCGAGTGCCGTGTAAAAATCTATCACTACTCATAATGTTTGCAAAGGACTCGGAGTTAGGTACAGTATGTGAAAACTGCTTGGCGACCTGCAGGCGTATATTTAATATATGCAGTACCTATATCAATTTCGAAAAATTGTGAAAGTAGAAGAAATTAATTTTAAATTCTCATTATATCACTCTTATAAATACTTGTAGGAGGAAGATCTGTAATAAATCAGAAAGATTTGTAAGACTAGCAGGAAATGGTATGCAATTGTGGTAATCATCTATTATTACAAATATACTTTTCAATATTTTAACCCCTTGATGGGCACCGGTATATATTATATACCACCTACGATTAAGGAAGTTTTACACCAGAAAAATTTTGTTAAATTTTACTTTTTTAACTTTGGTGGAAAAAAGCCGTAAAATTGCTTTTACTTATTTTGAAATAGAATTTTTCAAAGATTCCGATGGGAATTCAGCATTTCACAAACGTAATTGCTTGCCCCTCAAGGGGTTAAACATAATTTTTAATTACCTAAATACGTTTAATAATACACTGTTTC
The DNA here is from genome assembly GCA_963932465.1 of Maratus speciosus. Taxonomy (NCBI): domain Eukaryota; kingdom Metazoa; phylum Arthropoda; class Arachnida; order Araneae; family Salticidae; genus Maratus; species Maratus speciosus. Next base: position 286,796,654 of record OZ010800.1, on the reverse strand, counting down.
AAAATTGAAAGCGAAAACTGGTAAAATGGATCCTGTTTATGACAGAATTATTTCTTAAACATAAAATGTATTTCCAACATAAAGAATATCATATAATACTATTGTAAACAGAAGCCTTACTAGAACAGATTCCCCCCCCCCCCTCCTTTCTGTTATACGCAATTCCGTTTATGCAGGCTTTGCTGCAATATATTTCAGTTTAGTTAACATCTATTATTAGGTACATTGTTAGTAATATTCATATGATCATTATTTATTATTATTATTCTACAAACTCGAAATGTTTATTACATGTTTATTTAGAAAGTCTCCTCGTAAAAGTGGTCTTTGGAATGGGCATGGAATGGGAATGTAAACACCAAAAGCTTCAATTTTTCACAGTTTAATGGGATCAGTAACACAAGAAGAAAATTGTTAAACAAATAGTCATATGTAAGTACAGGAAGAACAAACATTATAAAAGTGTGCAGGTCGCCAAGTAGTTTTCACATACTGTACCTCACTCCGAGTCCTTTGGAAACATTATGAGTAGTGATAGATTTTTACACGGCAGTCGGGGTATGCACTTCTATATCGCTTCTTTTTATGTGATGTCACTTCTTTTTATGACTGACGTTTTAGGTTTGTGGCTTGGCGGGATCATTTACAACGAGTTGTTTTTGATTAGATAGTATATATATCGTGCAACATTCACCTTTATACTCAAATATGAAATCTGGTTTTTAAGATATTTCCTTTTAAAGTATAACTTTTAATGTTTCAGAATTTAAAAAAAAAAAAACTCAGAAAATATTGAAATGCATTCTGAAATAATGAAACTAAAACAAATTGGTAATAAATATTATTAATATTTGATACATTTAAAAATAAAATCTTTTTTTCATTTGTCAGTATTAAATAAACTCAGAAGAATACCGAAAAATATTATCAATGAAATTAAAATACAATGATTATTAGAATAATTAATCTTTATTAACGTTAATTTCATTTTTAGGATTGTCTTAGGGATTCTGCTATTTCTTGCAGCAATATCAACTGCAGTTGATGTTTACCTGAAGTTGACTAAAGAAGATGAAAACTATCAAGATAATTTAAGTGAGCATTATAAGTTCCTTTATGGCTGTGTAATTCATATATACATATATCATATATACATACAGTGTGGTTTATAAAGATCGAAATAATAGCCTATTTCCTTAAATATTGCTCTTAGACCCATACTTCTAATTGCAAAGTTTCATAAAAAGGGTGTAAAATGTTATGACATAACTTGCAGCTCCATTGGGGGTCTATTTGAGAAAATACAAAAACTAAATTTTTATACGGCCCGCGCGTAGAATAAAATTTACAATTAGCAAAATGTTCATTATCCATTCTTGAATGAAACATAAAAAAAATCCATCTTGATTTCTGAAAAACCCACTGAGATATTAAAATTCAAAATTCGTGACTTGCACTATGTTTTTGCGTCTTTTACTAATCACTTACACAACTGGTTCGTTCACATAAACACCAATGCAGATTGTAAACACGAATTTATTTTAACACTAAATATATGCGAGCCAACAGACGGCTTACTACATTCCATCATTTTTTCACATTTCACAGCAACAAGAATCAAAACAGAATAAACACAGAGTGTTGCCACATGCGGAAAAAAAGAACAAGAAACTTACATGGATTCGGAGCACACGAAACCAAGGAATATGCAGCAGACGATACTTACATAAACATTCTGGCCCCCGTTGAAATCCCCTGGGATTTCAACAAGTAGTTAGCTGCTTACAATTTATAACTATAAGGAAAGAACAATTAATAACACAAACAAATTTATACAAAAATAGAAAAATATTAGACAGTTCTGAGTTCACAGTTTTTAGTTTCTATAGGAAGAGGACACAGTTTCACTATTGGACGATCGATGACACAACTACTAGTCTTGATCGTAACAACTCTGACCTTATTGTCTGAACCTGGATGAACAGTTATTATTCGTCCTAATTTCCATTTAAGTGGTGGAAGGTTGTCATCTTTGATGAGGACTAAGTCATTGACTTCTAAATCTTGTTGACTTTTTTGCCATTTAGGTATTTACTGAAGTTGAGACAGGTATTCCCGGCTACATCTTTTCCAAAATTGCTGAAGAATAAACTGTCTCACATGCCATCTATCAAGATGACTCAAAGGACTGTGACTTAGATCTTGTTCAGATATTGCAGTTAGAGAAGTTCCAACTAGGAAATGACGTGGCGTTAGAGCATTTAAGTCTGTTGGGTCAGATGATATGGGACACAGTGGCCTAGAGTTGAGACAAGCTTCAACTTGCGTAATCAAGGTTTGGAACTCAGGATAGGTTAAGACATTGTCACCAACGGTTTTCTTCAGATGCGATTTCATTGATTTTACTGCAGATTCCCAAAGTCCACCAAAGTGTGGAACAGAAGGCGGATTAAAAGTCCAGCGTATTTCCCCTGACGACAAAAATTTGTTTATTTCTTCATTCTGCTTGCACTGCAAAAGATAATTGTTGATTTCTTTTTCTGCGCCTTTGAAGTTGGTTCCACAATCACTAAAAATCTCAAAAGGTTTCCCTCTTCTTGCGATAAATCGTTTTAATGCACTTAAGAATGCCTTTGTTGAAAGATATTCTACAACTTCAAGATGGACTGCTTTGATGACGAAGCAGACAAATACACATACATATGATTTAAATGATTTTAGCCCGCGTCCTGCAAGATATTTAATCATGAATGGTCCTGAAAAATCTGTTCCAACTCGATGAAATGGTTGTGATTGTGTTACTCTAGATGCTGGAAGATTAGCCATTATTTGTTTTGCAGTTTGAGCTCTATATCTGCAACATGTAACACAAGTTCTTGCTATTTTCCGAATAACAGACCTAGCAGTAATGATCCAAAATTTCTGTCTAATTAAAGAAAGAAGAAGCTCTGGAGCTGCATGGAAATATTTTTCATGAAAACGTTTAATTATGATCTTAGTCACATGGTGCTTTGATGGTAATAAGATTGGGTGCTTTTCATTCTCTGACAGCTGTGCGTTTTTCAATCTTCCCCCTACTCTTAATATTTTGTTATCATCTAAAATTGAACACAAACAAACGAGACTGCTATTTGTAGGTGGCTCTTTTCCAGATTCTAAACACTGAATTTCTTTATTGAAGTTCACTTGTTGAACTATTCGAATAATGCAGCGTGTTGCGGCTTGAATTTCATTGCTTGATAAAAAGGATGTATTTCTTTCTACACGTGTTACCTTTGAATTGGAGATGAATCTCAATAGCCAAGCAAATAAGCGTTGCAACTTGGAAAACGAAGATATTTTTGATATAATATCAAGTTCTTTTACATTTTCAGAAACTACAAATGATAATGTTTTACGTGCTTCTGGTAATTCTTCTTCATTTATGGTAATAGGTTCATGCACGGGAACCTCATTGCTTCTTAACCACTGTGAGCCGTTCCACCACAAGTCATAGGACAGTAGTTCTGCAGGAAGTAACCCACGTGATGCACAATCAGCAGGATTTTCTTTTCCGTTCACATGGTTCCAATTCTCAGCTGGTAAAATGGATTGGATTTCAGATACTCTGTTAGCTACAAAGACTTGCCATCTTTTAGGATTTGATCTTAGCCATAACAATACAATTTGTGAATCACTCCATGCGTGCACAGAATCAGGTTTTATATGTAATGCATCTCTAACCGACTGTATTAAGCGTGACAGCAATACTGCAGCACATAATTCCAGTCTTGTAATCGTGACAGGTTTTAGTGGTGCTACGCGAGTTTTAGCTGTTAAAAGTTTCACATCAGTGTTAGAGTTATTACAAGTTTTAACGTAAATAACTGCTGAATAACCCTTTTCTGAAGCATCACAAAATCCATGAAGTTCATATCGAGAATAATTGGGCAAGATGGGTTTTCTAGGTATATATATGAAATTTAAGAGTTTGACTTCTTGGCACAAAATTTTCCACTTTTGATCAATATTTTCTGGTACTGAGTCATCCCATGATAATTGTAATTTCCACAGTTCTTGAAGGATCATTTTAGTTAGAATTACAAAAGGTGCAATCCATCCCAATGGATCAAAAAGCGTTTATACAAATGACAGAATAATTCTTTTAGTAGGGAAACTTTGATAATCTATACCACTGAAATTACATTTGAACATATCATTATCAGGATGCCATTCCACTCCTAAAACTTTTATGGCTTTATTGCCCACTACACTATGTATATTATCATTAATTGTGTTTGCTAACCCAGCATTTTTCAATAGTGATGGTTCATTTGTGGACCATTTATGTAACTCAAACCCACCTTTTTTTAGCACTTTCTGCAATTCATATATCAATTCAGTACCTTCTTGACTATTCTCAGCACCAGTTAAAACATCATCAACATAAAAATCTCTTAAAACTATAGTCTTTGCTTTTGGGAAATTAAGACCCTCATCAATTGCTAACTGACTCAAAGCTTTAGTTGCAAGATATGGAGCAGCAGCAGTTCCATACGAGACAGTGTTTAAGCGAAAAACTTGTATTTGTTTACTATCTTGACTATCTCTCCATAATATTCTCTGAAAATCCCTATCTTTGTCATATACCTGCCTATACATCCTGCCTATACATCATTCTTATATCAGCTGTGATTGCAATATTATGTAATCTAAACCTTAATAAAGTGTAAATTAAATCATCTTGTGTTTTGGGACCTACCATTAGAGTGTCGTTTAAAGATACACCTGTTGTTGTTTTAGCACTTCCATCAAAAACTACTCTTAATTTGGTGGTTAAACTAGAACTATTCAAGACGAAGTGATGTGGGATGTAATAATGTTTATTCTCTAATTAACGATCTGTATTTGAAACAAGGTCCATATGGCCCAGAGATAAATATTCTTTCATAAATTGAACATATTGGTTTGTAAATTTCTGGCATGGATATTAATCTTTTCTCAAGGTAAAGAAATCTTCTGTGTGCCATTTGGCGAGAATCACCTAAATTATCTCGATCCTGTTTAAACGGTAATGCGACTGAGTAGCGGCCTGTTTTTTCTCTGAAATGAGAACTCTCAAAATGCCTTTCACAAAGTTTTTCTTCAACTGTTAAAGGTTGCACATTTGGAATTTTTTCTAATTCCCAGAATGAATTTACTAACTCGTCAGTTTTTGTACTTAAATGATTTACACATACTGGATCAGTTGCCAGCATTTCAAAATTTGTAGTACCCGAAAATATCCACCCAAGTCTCGAATTTAATGCAAATGGAAGGTTAGGTTCACGTTTGACAATTTCTCTAGTCATTAAATGCATAAATACATTTACACCAAATAGAATGTCATTTTTTTGTGATTTGAAAAATAATGGATCAGCTAACATTAAATCATTGAAATTATTACAAATGATTGAAGGCAAAGACACATAGGGAATATTATCTGCCACCTTATCCATCACGAATGCTGATGTTGACACTCTAAGATCACTTTTGAAGTGAGAAGTGAATAATAAATCAACTTCTCCATTACTCACAGTATTAAATGTTCCCAAACATGACACAGAGAAGAACTATCTTTGACCTTTAATCCTAATTTATTTACACATTCTTGTGAAATAAATGACCTCTGAGAGCCAGTATCACATAAACATCTGCATTTTACTAACTCTTGTTTAAAATTTTGAACTTTTATTAATGCGGTACACAACAAAATATGGCTCTTTTGATTACAATTTTCGTTTGACTCATAATGAGAGGCACAGACTGTAGACGAAACATTTTCACTTGCTGACTCAACTTTTTTAGGGATAAATTCTTGTGCGTGTGGAGACATACTATTTGACTGATTCTTATTCCTTGAATAATTTACCATGTACAAAATACTATGATGTTTCTTAAAGCAATGATGGCACGTATTTAGACTCTTACATTTATTGAGGAAATGCATATTAGATAAGCAATTGAAACAATAATGATTATGCTTTACGAAATCTATTCGTTGTTGAACAGGTAAATTAAGAAACTTCGAGCACTTAGCTAAACTATGGTCTTCCTTACAATAACCACAACCTAACGTAGCTACAAAAGCATTACTCTTATTGGGAACTACAGATTTGGGTACCTTATTTACCACTAGTTTGCTATTTTGAAGAGTTCTTGCGTAATTCTTAAGAAATTCGATTAAGTTTTTAAGTTTCGGAATTTCCCCGCTTTTAAGCTGACGTTCCCACCAGAATTTTGTAGAAGGATCCAATTTTTGCAAAATTAAATAACTCATTAATGTATCACCAAATTTGTCAATGGTTTGGTTCAAAACTTCTAATGAGCAAATGACTTCATTAATGTTGTCAACTAGATTTAAAATAGCAATAGCTGATTCTGTTTGAATAGTTGGTAAACTTAAAAATAGTTTAACATATGCAAATATTTGTTCTCGCTTATTTGAATATCTTTCGTCTAATAGATTCCACGCAATCTCAAAATTAGAATTCGAAATTTGAATAGACTGAATGACGCGATACGCTTCACCTTTCAACGAAGCCTTCAAATACTGTAATTTTTTAGCATTAGATATACTTGTATTGCTGTTTACGCATGCATTAAAAAGATCCTTAAACGCTATCCATTCTGTTATATTACCTCCAAAAGTAGGTTATGATAACCTAGGTAATTTAATATTCTCAAACACGTTTTCTGAAATTACACTATCAGATTTAATTTCACTCTTATTTAACTCACATTTTGTATTTTCAACATTTACATTTTTTCACCCTTAAATTTCCACCAATCAATTTTATCTGAGATTTCCTGTGCGATATCTATCTCACTTTCTAATTGTTTAGGTTCTGTAATTAAAACTTCAATTTCCCTATCAAGTTTTTTTATATCCGCTTCTTTCTGTTTTAACAATTCAATATTTTCTTCTAATTCTATTACATTAATGTCATCACTTGCGATTATACTTTCGATTTTCTTAATGTAATTTGTTACACTTCTCCGTAGAGCAATTCTTTTTGTTTTTAAAGATACCAGTTCACTCATTTTTGCTTAAATCAATCCCAAAACTAGTTCTAAAATATCTATACTGTATACTTTCAAAATAATTCTACGCTTTTAAGCACAAATTCTTTTTAGACATGAAATAGAATGTTCAAAGTTAACTTACCTCACAACCTGAGGTAATTTTTCATCACAGACGATATCACTCGGCAGTTCATCAAATGCTCGATTGTACTCTTTTATTTTTCACTAGCGCCCCGGCTAGAATTGTACCAACAAATGGTTTCGCGTTTTCAACTAATCACTTACACAACTGGTTCGTTCACATAAACACCAAAGCGGACTGTAAACACGAATTTATTTTAACACTAAATATATGCGAGCCAACAGACGGCTTACTACATTCCATCATTTTTTCACATTTCACAACAACAAGAATCAAAACAGAATAAACACAGAGTGTTGCCACATGCCACGAAAAAATAACAAGAAACTTACATGGATTCGGAGCACACGAAACCAAGGAATATGCAGCAGACGATACTTACATAAACACACTACTTAAGCATACCTCTGAGCGACGCGATATTCATGCATTTGGAATGAAAGATGGGGATCATCCACAAATTATACGTTATTAAAAGTCGATTTAAGGCAGTGCCTCTCCTTTCGGACATAAAAATATCAGCGTATAGATTTTACATTAAATGTGCTTCCGAAATGTGCTGGAGATCTGAGTGGGCCGAAACTTCTAGGCCCGTGCCCATCCCGACCCATAGAAAAAAGTTCGGTCCGACCGGCATATGATGTAAAAGCTAAAAGTTTTGCTCGAGACCGACCTGGCACCGAAAAAAGTTAAAATCTCGGCCCGATTGAATTTCTACAAAACATGGATTTTTTTACGTCGATATGGTTAAGGATTGTTTCGTATGAAAAGTTCTGACCAAAAATACTTATTTTAGCTTCTTTTTTTTTTTCATTTTTATAAGCTTAATTTTTAAAGACCTAGGCTGTGATATTAATTTTTTTAATGAATTTCTGTTTGTATATGTAAATGTTTCAGTTATCATTAATATCGTTAATCCATATTCCATGTATTGGAAGTTATGAAAAATGCTACACAGTAAAATCTTCTAAGGCGGAATCAAAATGAAAAAAAAAAATGCGTTATAGGCAAGTTCCCTTCTTATCAGGTATAAATGTATTATGTTCTTTTTTCACAAATCATTACATTCATTTTGCTTCGACCAACACATTTTTCCGTTTAATACAGTATTCCGTCATATGGAGGTTCTTTTTCACAAGTTTTACTGTATTTTAATTTTATTGCCTAGAAATCTACTATTCTTTAGAATAAATGTAAAATTTTAATTGTAGAATAATGGCAATTTAAAATATGCATTTTTTGGAAAAAATTTCTGTGCCGGGCCAAATTTAATAGTTTTTTGCACGGACCATTCCACTCCGATAAAATGATTTTCATACGGGCTGGGAAGAGACCGGTGCTGAAAATTTCGGCCAGTGCAAAACTAGGAATAATGAAGCCAGTCCCGACTCGTTATGGATAAAATACGTTACGCCCGGCTCGTTCCGACTTGATCCTTCGCAAAATATTAAGGTCCGAGCTCAGCCCGGTCCGCAAAGAGTAATGTGTAGGCACGGCTCCGACTCAGCCTTAAGAAAACAGTAAGGTACGGGTCGAAAATAGTAAAGACTAGGCCCGGCCCGAGTGTCTTGAATGACAATGTGTTCGTACCCGGCCCTATAACTGGACTGCGCCAGCAAAATGAAGGCAAACTTTCAAACGGGTTGGCCATCAGAATAAAAGACTTTTTTCAACGGGCTGTGCCGGACCTACAAAAAATCTGAAGTTGTGAAGGCTAAACTTACGAAAAAGCTCGAAATCGGCATGTTAGAAAATGCCTTGTTTAAATCAACTGATACATTTAAACAGTACACAGAAAGAAGGTGGAAATGTCAAAAGTTAAACTGAATCAGAAGTTTAAGCTACAGGAAGGAGTTACTTACTCACCTGCAAGCTTTTAAAAGGCATTGAAACATTGTATTAGGAGACAATATTTGGTTAAATATTTAAGTGCGTTTTTCTGCTTGATGGGTTCAAACTTTGAACATGTTGACCATAAATTTGATCCACAAGATTGACCATAAATTTGATTGTAGATTTTAGAGCCTTCTGGTGAGTAATTTCACACATTATACGCAAATGAGTACGCCTTTCTGATATCGTATGCTAATAGTTAAAAAGACCATCTCGAATTATAAAAGAAATCTCTCGTGCAAATATATTTTTAATTGAAATTGTTTTCCCAATATTATTATTTGGGCATTTTAAATATGACGTAATTTTCCCAATTTAGGGTTTTTAACACGTGATCATTTAATTATTATTTTAAAGTTTTCTTTCTGTTTTTAATAGTCACGTGTAAATACGTTTTTTTTTTAATTGAAGGGAAATATTTTGAAGGCATTTTGAAAGGAAAATTGAAGGGATTTTATCTACTTAGTAAGTTTCGCACAGTTAAATTTCTTTGTTTATTTGTAGAAATTGCGAATGGAGTCACATGGACCCCATCTTAGGTAATCAGGGAATAAATGAAAGCTTTCTATCATTTATCACCTTTCATGAGAAAGAAAGATAATTTTTGGCATCTTGCCAAATGTAGTTCGCTGTGGATACAGGGTTACCATGCAAGAGAGTGTATTTATTATCTCATTTCATCATTCCCCTCTCTCATTTCATTATTTCTTTGTTCTTGTGTTCAGTTGTATGTAAATTTCGCTATTCAATGAAATGAGTCGTCGCATCGTACGGACATTATAATTACTTAAGGAGCCTTAAATTACCTATAAGGTCAACCCTTTTTTAATCTTAGGCATTTAAACAATATTGTGATCTTAGTACTGCGAGGTTAATTACAGGTCTAAAAAAAATTAATTAATTAAGTTGCCGGATTCCATATGTTAGGTTTAACAAAACAAAATAAATAAATAAATAAAGTATTGACATAAAATCGAAAAATTATTCCATACCTTACGGCTGTAACTGGCAGTTATGTCGATTAATACAGTAAACTCTCGTTAGTGTAGGCTTCTAACGGAGGGAATATTAAGTCCGGACTTACCAAAGTGTACATTAAATGATGTACCAATTTGAGTGGTCTAAAAATTATCCCTTGCTTTAAATTAACTGAATTCAGTTTTTTAAAGAAAATAAATAGGGTATACTTTATTTTTATAAAAACATTTTCTTTAATTTAGAAATTTTAGTAAAAATGCGAATTAATGACAACATTGTTAATGCAAAAAAATAAGTTATTCAAGAAAAACAGAAAATGAAAAGAAATTCCGTACCCACATGATTTAACTTTATTAGCCCTCGGAATGCTATTTCTTTCTCCCAGCTTATTTTGTCTCCAAAAAATAAAGTTACCTTACAGACGCTAGCCGTAAAACAAAGCATTATGATTAGCTCTCTACGATTATACTCTTTAGCAATTTTAAAAACTTCTAAGCATCGCACATTTTCAACTTTTATACCGTCGTATTGGAGAAAAAAAAAAGTACTTTTAAATGCATTTTGTTTGAAAACTGTATCTCCATTTATTTTTGAGATATTATTTTTTTTTGTAGTTTTTAGCGACATTTGTTTCATTTTGGCAACGAAAGTACTCGATTTCTGTAGAAAGTAAAGAAAAAATAGTTGAAAAATAGCAATTATATCTTTTTGTTGCCACTTTCTCATAAAAGCCGAAAAAAAAGTAATTAAAATACGTGGTATTTTGAAAAAATATTAATGAATTGCTTTCTTTTTGCTGAATTTGTGTATTATTATGAGATAGTGACGTCCTACCCATACTTTATTGAAGAAGTTTATGATTGGATCGTAAATGAGGAATGACGTCGTTTTATATAAAATAAAATCGCGTGTTTTAAGTCTTAAAACTGAGCTACATTAGAGTCCCGATTATCCGAGTTCCCCTTAACCGAGTGTCCGCTTTCACCGAGTTATTTTCTTCTGATGGACTGATGGCTTCTATTATTATGAAACAGCCATTATAAATGAAGTGTTAGGTGAAGATGAAAGAGCAATCGTAAAAAGTTAGAACTCTGATTTTCTGGTCAGAATGGGAAAAAAACTGTTTCATAATAATAGAAGCCATCAGTCCATCAAAAGAAAGTGAAATAATGGAAATGTCGGGGGCGACACTAAATTCTGAAAAAGCAGAATTCCTGTTCTCTAGTTTAAAGTATTCTGTCAATTTTCTTATATATAGTTAAGCAAATTATCTTTTTATCACACTTTCTTAAATTTTATGATACATTCGAACATTTTCTGTCTTACAACATGTCTCTATTACTATTAATATGGATGAACAGCCGGCAGCATTGTTTGAACCTTTTATGTTGCTGGTTTTGAAGTTTTAGCCCCCACCCCCCGTTACGCCATTTCTTTCGGCCAGTAATTAAAATGTCGTCTCTAAAAAATAACGCTACGTTATATAAGCCACCCATAAAACAAAGGAGATGTATCATTGCGTGGTTCAATACTGATAATCTCTACTGTAATTTGTTTAATTTCTAAGCATCGCACATTTTCAATTTTTATACCGCCGTATTGTAAAAATAAGTACTTTTAACCTCTTCGGGACCGGCCCCTTTTACGCAAATTTTATTAGGTTGGCACCACTTAAAAAAAAAAAGTTACCTTTACTTAAATAATCACGAAAATGCTCTAATTAAAGAAAGCAAATATTACTTTTCTTTTTTACTGGTGCCAAAAACAAATTCTGTATGCTCTTTTTGAAGGATGGGTCCGAATGGACTAAATGCAATTTGTTTGAAGACTGCATCTCAATTTATTTTTGATATATTAATTTTTTTGTAGTTTTTAGCGCGATTTGTTTAGTTTGGGCAACTGAAGTACTCCATTTCTGTAGAAAGCAAAGGAAAAATAGTTGGAAAATAGCAATTATATCTTGTTGTTGCCATTTTCCCATAACAATTGAAAAAAAAGTGTAAGTTCGGACTGTTTTGAAAAAAATATAAATGAATGATTTCTGATAAAACGTGGAGCTATTATAAACTATATTTAATTTTAAGTATCTATATTAATGTTACAAACAAATGAAGGCATATGAATCATTAGATAGCCGATTTTTTTGGTCGAGTTTCTTGAATGAGGACATCGCTTTTTTCTGGATTTGTGTATTATTCAGCGATAGTGCTGTCACATGCATACTTTACTGTAGAGTTGTTTAAGACTGGATCGTACATGTCGAATTCTTCAGCGGATGCGAATAACGTCATTTTATATAAAATAAAAGCGTGTGTTTTAAGTCTTAAAGCTGAAACATGTTTTGTACTATCTATATTTATATGCATGTAAGGTAATGCGGATGACAGCGGGGTTCTCTGTTACGCGCGCTCGCGCGACGACGAGGCTTTTTAGCATAGCGGTCCTCTCGGGAATTCTGATACGAGTTCAGGGGCGCGGGAGGCGTCGGGTCGCTGGACCATAGCAGGGTCGTGGGCGATTCTTTCCTAGGTTTAAGGATCTAGCAAGACGGGTCAGCGCATATCTAGACTAGATCTATCCGAGCTTTTCGTTTTCAAGTAGTCATGGTACGTGAGTGGTGCATTGAGTGCAATGAAGTCTTACAAAACGTGCGAGTCGAAATAAATACACCGTCATTTCTTGGGATCTGATTTATTTCCTTTTATGTACAGGACTCCTTGGAAGTCAGGACCATGTGGGATGAGAGCTGAGTCACGCTTACTTCCGAGATGACCTCGGGACTTCGGCTATCGCAAAGCGACCCCTGAATATTATAGCATTATTTAGATAGTAAAATCCCCGCTCCTGGAGGCGAACAGCGGTATTTAAATGGAGTACTTGGCATTATTTCTGCCAGAGGTCCTTGCTACAAAACTTGGCGTCTTTTTAATCTTATTGGACGACAGCTCAATGACTGATAGTCTGGGAAAAGGCAGAGGCTAAAATTCGGCCCACGGAATGCCGATAGAATTTAACGTTGCGCTATCGTCATCAAAAATATTCTTATTGAGTGTCTCAAAATGATCTTTCAAAGTTATAAAATGCTATGCGGAAAAACGAACTTACCAGGGGCAAATGAAGTTTTAATCATTAAAGACACAGTTACTAAAGCAGTTAAAAAGTTTGAATTTTAATTTCTAAATTTAAATTTTTATTTTTTAAAAAGGGGATTTCAAATTTTAAAAGCGGCAAAAGGGGATTTTAAAATTTAAAAAGGGGGTCAACTTTATCGTTTCATACATATATTTTTTTTCACCGGGGGCAACACTAAATTCTGGAAAAGCAGAATTCCTGTTTTCATTATTTCTAATCGTATTTTTTATTTCCTTTCCTCACTTTCCTCCCTATAGCTGCCAATTTCATGATCTCTTAAAAAAAGGTGTGGCACCAAAGTTCCGTTAAAAAAATTAGTGTAAAAAACCGATTTATTTTTATCATGCTCGATCAATTTGTGAAAAATGCGCCCCCCATTATAGGATGAGTAGTACGTGTTAATGTTAAGCGTTACCCTTAACATTAATTGTAATTATAAAATGATGAGGAAAACAAAATTGTCCAGATTAAGATATATTAAAGATACGGCTTATGCGGAGACGCATTAAGAAGATTCCATTGTATATCTGCATTAACATTTTACTTTGTGACCTAGCATTATAAGCCAAGCACACTGTAATTATTACGGCGTTATTGTCAGACAAATGTTGTTTAAATATACATGCAGATTTTCTCAATTAAATATTAACATTCTCAACATTCAATCTTACTTCAGAATGGCTAACGAAACGCATCAATATTAAAAGAAATAAGTATAAATATCTTGTAAATGGTTTTAAATTTTGATGTTTATTATTCTCAAAAATCCAAATACAGAATTATATCATTGCGCGTAAAGTAACAGTCTAAACTAATTTGATAAAAAGCTTTTAAATTTTTATGCTTCTAACTCATATCACAAAAATGCATATATTTATTTTCATTTAAAAAATATTCCCTTTAGGTATAAATACTTTCTGTGCTTTGCATGGAATCCCACAAATACTTAAAGAAAGACACTAAACTGTCTGATCAGAAGCTTTCAAATTTTTATGCTTGTCATTCCCAAATATGCAAATATTTATTTTCATTAAAAATATTTCCTTTAGGTCTTCCGACAAAGTACTTTCTGTGCTTTTCATAGTATCACACCAGTGCATAAAGAAACACGCTAAGCTGTCTGATCAAAAGTTTTTAAATGTTTATGCTTATTATCCCCAAAAATGCAAATATTTATTTTCATTTTAAAAATGTTTCCTTTAGGTCTACCGACAAAGTACTTTCTGTGCTTTTCATAGTATCACACCAGTGCATAAAGAAACACGCTAAGCTGTCTGATCAAAAGTTTTTAAATGTTTATGCTTATTATCCCCAAAAATGCAAATATTTATTTTCATTTTAAAAATGTTTCCTTTAGGTCTTCCGACAAAGCACTTTCTGTGCTTTTCATAGTATCACACCAGTGCATAAAGAAACACGCTAAGCTGTCTGATCAAAAGTTTTTAAATGTTTATGCTTATTATCCCCAAAAATGCAAATATTTATTTTCATTTTAAAAATGTTTCCTTTAGGTCTTCCGACAAAGTACTTTCTGTGCTTTTCATAGTATCACACCAGTGCATAAAGAAACACGCTAAGCTGTCTGATCAAAAGTTTTTAAATGTTTATGCTTATTATCCCCAAAAATGCAAATATTTATTTTCATTTTAAAAATGTTTCCTTTAGGTCTTCCGACAAAGTACTTTCTGTGCTTTTCATAGTATCACACCAGTGCATAAAGAAACACGCTAAGCTGTCTGATCAAAAGTTTTTAAATGTTTATGCTTATTATCCCCAAAAATGCAAATATTTATTTTCATTTTAAAAATGTTTCCTTTAGGTCTTCCGACAAAGTACTTTCTGTGCTTTTCATAGTATCACACCAGTGCATAAAGAAACACGCTAAGCTGTCTGATCAAAAGTTTTTAAATGTTTATGCTTATTATCCCCAAAAATGCAAATATTTATTTTCATTTTAAAAATGTTTCCTTTAGGTCTTCCGACAAAGTACTTTCTGTGCTTTTCATAGTATCACACCAGTGCATAAAGAAACACGCTAAGCGGTCTGATCAAAAGTTTTTAAATGTTTATGTTTATTATCCCCAAAAATGCAAATATTTATTTTCATTTTAAAAATGTTTCTTTTAGGTCTTCCGACAAAGTACTTTCTGTGCTTTTCATAGTATCACACCAGTGCATAAAGAAACACGCTAAGCTGTCTGATCAAAAGTTTTTAAATGTTTATGCTTATTATCCCCCAAAATGCAAATATTTATTTTCATTTTAAAAATGTTTCCTTTAGGTCTTCCGACAAAGTACTTTCTGTGCTTTTCATAGTATCACACCAGTGCATAAAGAAACACGCTAAGCTGTCTGATCAAAAGTTTTTAAATGTTTATGCTTATTATCCCCAAAAATGCAAATATTTATTTTCATTTTAAAAATGTTTCCTTTAGGTCTTCCGACAAAGTACTTTCTGTGCTTTTCATAGTATCACACCAGTGCATAAAGAAACACGCTAAGCTGTCTGATCAAAAGTTTTTAAATGTTTATGCTTATTATCCCCAAAAATGCAAATATTTATTTTCATTTTAAAAATGTTTCCTTTAGGTCTTCCGACAAAGTACTTTCTGTGCTTTTCATAGTATCACACCAGTGCATAAAGAAACACGCTAAGCTGTCTGATCAAAAGTTTTTAAATGTTTATGCTTATTATCCCCAAAAATGCAAATATTTATTTTCATTTTAAAAATGTTTCCTTTAGGTCTTCCGACAAAGTACTTTCTGTGCTTTTCATAGTATCACACCAGTGCATAAAGAAACACGCTAAGCGGTCTGATCAAAAGTTTTTAAATGTTTATGCTTATTATCCCCAAAAATGCAAATATTTATTTTCATTTAAAAAATGTTTCTTTTGGGTCTTCCGACAAAGTACTTTCTGTGCTTTTCATAGTATCACACCAGTGCATAAAGAAACAAGCTAAGCTGTCTGATCAAAAGTTTTTAAATGTTTATGCTTATTATCCCCAAAAATGCAAATATTTATTTTCATTTTAAAAATGTTTCCTTTAGGTCTTCCGACAAAGTACTTTCTGTGCTTTTCATAGTATCACACCAGTGCATAAAGAAACACGCTAAGCTGTCTGATCAAAAGTTTTTAAATGTTTATGCTTATTATCCCCAAAAATGCAAATATTTATTTTCATTTTAAAAATGTTTCCTTTAGGTCTTCCGACAAAGTACTTTCTGTGCTTTTCATAGTATCACACCAGTGCATAAAGAAACACGCTAAGCTGTCTGATCAAAAGTTTTTAAATGTTTATGCTTATTATCCCCAAAAATGCAAATATTTATTTTCATTTTAAAAATGTTTCCTTTAGGTCTTCCGACAAAGTACTTTCTGTGCTTTTCATAGTATCACACCAGTGCATAAAGAAACACGCTAAGCTGTCTGATCAAAAGTTTTTAAATGTTTATGCTTATTATCCCCAAAAATGCAAATATTTATTTTCATTTAAAAAATATTTCCTTTAGGTCTTCCGACAAAGTACTTTCTGTGCTTTTCATGGAATTAATCAATGAATGAAGAAACACGCTAAAGTATCTAATCAAAGCTTTTAAATTTTTATGCTTCTTTTATTCACAAAAAGTCAAATATTTTTTTCATTCAAAAAATATTTTCTTTTGGTGTAACACATTAAACTTTAATGTTTAAGTTTTAAACTCAGTTTTAAATGTTGATGTTTATTATTATCAAAATTCACATATTTATTTTAATTTTAAACCTATGTCTTTTAGATTTGCCGACAAAGTACCTTCTGTGCTTTTCTTTCTATACAAATACCATACGTTTGATTAGACCCGACACTTCAGTGGATACAATAAAAGTTTTCCATGGAATGAGAGTTATTTCGATCCTATGGGTTATTCTAACACATATATACCTTTATCAAAATGTTCGTGTTACGAGTAAGTAATATTTTTTATTGTTTTTTGAAGCCCAAAATTTTAAAACTATGTCTTTTAGGTTTGCCTCCTGTGCTTTTCTTTTTATACAAATACCAGATGTTTGATTACCTCCGACATTTCAATGGATACAATAAAAATTTTCTATGGAATGAGAGTTATTTCTATCCTATGGGTTATTCTAACACATACATATGTATATTAAAATATTCGTGTTACGAGTAAGTAATATTTTCTGTTGTTTCTTTCAAGCCCAAAATTTTAATACAGGAAATTTTTAAAGAAGACTTTTTACTTTGCTTAATTACGAAATGTGTCACTAAATAAATCAGAAAGTATTATTCGCATTTTCTGGTATGAATTCGATATTTCTGAATAAAAATGGAGATCAAACTGGCAACCCTGCTGTAGACACAACTGATTTAATTGTTGTGTGAGGAGTAGTGTTGCCAGGTGTCCCGATAAATCGGGACTCGAAATGAATTGGTCATTTCAAAAACCACATAAGACACAGAATCAGAACTTTTCAGAAAAAAAAAACTGTATTATTCACAAGTAAAGGAATTTTTATGGATTTTTTTCGACTAATTATACAGTTTGGACTTCAAAGTTTGTAAATATTGAATAATTTTTATAATTTATGAATAACTAGCAGGCTATGCCCGCTGCGCTGGTCCATTTTCCAAACGAATTTTGAATCAAACGAAATTGTGATTTTTAACCTTCTATTTTAAAGCAGTAAAGACCATCACCTGGAATGTCGTTCTGCATTGCTGAAAACGATGCTAACTTCATTGGAATATTATGCTATCTAATGCCTTAGACAAAATTTGGGCAATTAAGGAACAACTCTTTTAGTTGACCATTTAAAGTAGAGTTTGGTACGGAAATGAGACAGTTATGACAACAGGAATTAAAGTATTCTCTAGTCATCACACTGTTAAATTAGAGAGCATTACAATGATTGAAGAGATATATTTTTGAACTTTAAGAACATTCCGATTGTTCATTTTCATTTGTTTGTTGTTGAACTCCCAGCATCTCAACTTGTGCTATATGTAGTTCTGGTAGCTTAAATTCAATCTCATTACATGTTACATTACATTTTTTAATAAACGTCCTCTTCTGGCAGCTCTACTACTGTTTTCCATCTGTCTATTCCAGCAGAATAAAAAATTTAAAGAATTATTTGCAGACAATGATGAGCATTTAACTTATATATTTATTCGAACAGTGAAGTAAAAAAAAAAGTGGTTTTTTAAAGCTAAATTTTTTTAATAAAATTGAAAGGTACTATTTGATTATCCCATCCACCAAAATACTATCGCCAAAATATAAGATTAAATGCCAATAATGGATTATTGTAAATGTCATATTACCTCACAGTTAACACCTTACACGTATTTGTTACGTCATCAAATTAATTTTAATTCGACTTTTCACTTGCATTTTTATTAAGGTTTTACTAATTTATTTGTCCTTTCCTTATTTGAAATAAAAATTTATGTTAATTTGTATAATTTGGCGTTGGCGAATAGTTTGGCGAAATTGGTCGACGCGATAATCAAGTAGTACCCCACGAAAAATATATTTGCATAAAGAATTTTTTACGTTAAAGAACATTTACATTCACAGAAAAATATTGCTTAAACAAAAAAAATCCAGAAAATTATAAATTTCAAAAAATAATTATAAAAAATATGCATGCAAAATTTTTATTTATCCACCAGTAGCATTCAAAGAAAAACGCAACCCAAAATGCTAAAGATTGCAACAATCACATTGAAACATTTATCACAAAAAAAAGCTCGCCAAAAAACCAGAACAGGAAATGGGACTCTTGCCTAACTATTAGATACAGATGTCATATACGTACCGGATTTGGCGCGTTTTTTTTTTTTTTTTTTTTTTTTTTTTTTTTTTTTTTTTTTTTTTTTTACAACAGTTTGCCGAAAACATAGTTTTCAAATACCAGTTACATATATGTATACTTATTTTAAAAAAATTCTATTATTTTAAAAGGAAATAACAATAAATAAAAAAATTAATTAATAACTATAGACAGAAAATAATTTATTTAATTGTAAAAAAAAGGAAATAAGAGTAAATAAACGATTTATTAAATAAACAACAATAGCCATGTTAGTTACCATGTCAGGCAAAATAACGCCATTTTGGAGTCCATTAGGTACCCTGGAGCGCATATAAATTCCGTTCCAATAATAATAATAATAATATGGAATTCAGACGTTACTTTATGTACTTTTAAATATCGAAGATTAGTCTAATATCTTTTAAAAAATTATCTAACAGGGGAATATGAAGAAAAACAAAGAAGAAATAACGAATTAAAAAAGATTTGCAATTTTTTTTCAGCAAGCAATTTTTGGTACTTTCCAGTTAACCAGGCGCCAGTGTTATATATACATACATAGATGCGTATATATACATATATTGTATATATACACATATATACATGTGTATCCACATATTTGTATATGTATATAGATGTATATACATACATTTGTGTATACATATACATGTATATATAACAATGGCACCCGGCTAACCTAAAAGCACCCAATTTTTATTTCAAAATGTTGAATTTTTTTTATAGTAATAATACATGATTGCATAAATTTCCTTAAGAATAGTTTTCAGTTACTAAATTTTGAAACTGTGAATTTCCCTGCACGAGAAATTGGCGTTATGGCCAAAGAAATATTAAATAAACAATAACATTTTCAAAAAAGAAAAAAAGGGATAATATTCATTGATCTGAATTGGAGTCTATAAAAATCACATGCTTCCGTAATTACGACGAAATTTTTTTTTTTTTTAAGTATGAAATTACGAACAGATGTCATATATTCCCTCGGTAGCCATCTGGGATTTTTTCTTGGCGTGAAAACCCCTTTTCCGCCAAGTAGTAAATGTCACCCAGCAACAATTTATGCGCATGAAAGTCTTAACGAAAATAAAATTTAAAACATCATCAACAAAAAATCGCCAAGAAATCTCAAAACATCCAAGATGACGTCCGCTTGAATATACAGCATCTAAGCCTGAAAGGATTTTACAATATGTATGTGTGGCAGAAATTCAAACAAAATTTTAAATAATAAAACACTCATACTACAATATATATTAAAACACACATACACACATAAATAACGCCTGCATTCATCAGTTAAAGGTATATATAAATATTATACAGACATACAAACAATAAATACAATAAACCCAACTGGAGTGAAAAATTAGCCAGAGCCAGGAATCGAACCCGGGACCACAGTATACAAGACTGCTGCTCTAAGTCTTGTATACTGTGGTCGCGGGTTCGATTCCTGGCTCTGGCTAATTTTTCACTCCAGTTGGGTTTATTGTATTTATTGTTTGTATGTCTGTATAATATTTATATATACCTTTAAAATTTTAAATATTTGATTCCATTTTTAAAATATTAACTAATATCTATATCATTTATAATCGAATACAAAAATGTTGATCTCGTCCGTTTGGACAACCACAAATCCTCAAACTAATGTCACGCTTATGCATTTTTGGCTTAAAATCACATTGTTTGGCGACAAACGAAAAATAGAAATCGTAAAGAAACACATAATATGTAACTCACAATAATTACAGTATTATTTACAGTTGCATCTGCTTGTTTCCCCTATAAATCACATTATGTGAATTAAATAGTTAGATAAAAATGAAAAGAAAAGAACTAAAAAGAAAAAAAAATGTAGTAATTTAAAATTAATCTAATCAAATTTTCAGATTTCTTTTTTTAACGTAAGGCTGGCGATAATTCGCCAAACATCATCAACACATGTATCAACTGTAAAATTTCACAATAAATTATATTTTAAGTATTACAAATGTTTATTTCATGTTTAAATTAAATATTTGCGTTTTATAATATTATGTCTTATTAAAACATTCTTTTGTTGTCTTTTTAAATTAAATATCAGTATTTTTTTTTCATTTATTTGCGAAATGTTTGTCTAACGGATATAGTCATTTCAATTCTCTAATCAACAAACTTTTCGCCAAAATATAATCACTGGCAACCCTTTCCTTCAAAATAACATTAAAATACGAAATTTATTACCAAAAATCATAGTTATCCTTGTATATTTTCTCATAAACCACCACGTGAATATTCTTTATCGAATGATATAACTTGTAAAAAAATCCACCGAGTAGTTTTTGAAAACACTCGAGCGGAACTTTTTGATCTTACTGCTTTATAATATATACTAGCAGACTATACCCGCTGCGCTGGTCCATTTTTCCAAACGAATCTTGAATCAAACGAAATTGTGAATTTAACCTTCTATTTTAAAGCAATAAAGATCATCACCTGGAATGTCCTTCCGCAATTTCCTTGCTGAAAACGATGCGAACTTCATTGAGATATTATACTATCTTATGCCTTGGACAAAATTTGGGCAATTAAGAAACAACTCTTTTGGTTGATCATTTAAAGTAGAGTTTGGTACGGAAATGAGACAGTTATGACAACAGGAATTAAAGTATTCTCTAGTCATCACACTGTTAAATTAGAGAGCATTACAATGATTGAAGAGATATATTTTTGAACTTTAAGAACATTCTGATTGTTCATTTTCATTTGTTTGTTGTTGAAGTCCCAGCATCTCAACTTGCGCTATATGTGGTTCTGGTAGCTTAAATTCAATCTCATTACATGTTACATTATATTTTTTAATAAACTTCCTCTTCTGACAGGTCTGCTACTGTATTCCATATGTCTATTCCAGCAGAGTAAATAGAATCAAAAACATAGATCACAAACCAATAGGACAAAAGGACAACAAACCAATGGGACAATACGGCAACAAACCGGCGTGTTTTTACAGTAAAGCATGTTGAAAAATATTTTGATGAGAGATGGGGGGAGGTGGGGGGCACACATTTAACCTAAAATTTAAGTATTTTACTCAAAAATCATAGTGTTAACTGCTGTTTATATAATTTAAATTTAAATATAAAACTCTACTTTCAAATGTGTTCGTACACTTAAAAAACACTATTATTGTGAGCGTTGTTCGGGATTATGTCACTCTTCTGCATTTTTAACTTAAAATCGCTTTGTTTGGCGCCAGGGTAATAAACGAATAGAATGCAACGCATAAGTTTATTCATTTTTACAATTACTTCTGCCAGTTTCCCTTGTAAGACATATATACATATGTGTGTATAGCAATTTATTTATATATTTATATTATTATTATTATTATTAATTACAAATTAGGTACTACTTGATTATCCCGTCGACCAATTTCGCCAAATTATACAAATCGCCAAACTATTAGCCCAATTACGCAAATGACATAATTTTTATTTTAAATAACGAAAGAAAAAATTAATTAGTAAAACATTAATAAAAATAAATAACGAAATAAAAAATGAATTAGTAAAACATTAATAAAAATAAAACGTCGAAATAAAAATCACTTGATGATGTAACAAATACGTGTAAAGTGTTTAACGTCAAGTAAATTTGACATTTACGATCACCCATTATTGGCATTTAATTTTATAGTTTGGTGATATTTTTTCTTGGTCGACGGGATAATCAAGTAGAACCACAAATTATTTCTATTCGTATTTAAAAGTAGATAATAGCTCTTTTTTGTAATATATGAATATCATAAATATTGAAAAAAAAAAATGCTTATATGTATATGAAAAGTAAATAGGTTGCCAGTAAATATACATAAAATTCACTTCACTCACCAAGGCCATTTTCTCTATCTCGCCAAAGCCCGTATAGTAAAAATATACCAAATACTCTTCAATCTGTTTTCTGATACTAAGTAATCACAATAATGTAAATGACTGTTAGACACACATATCATATACGTACCGGATTTGGCGCAATTTTTTTCACGCCCATTTGGCGAAAACATCGTTTTCGAATACCAGTTACATATATATATATATTTAAATTATTTTCTATTGTTTTAAAAGGAAATAACAATAAATGGTACTACTTAGTTATCCCGTCGACCAAAAATCTATCGCCAAACTATAAGATTAAATGCCAATAATGGTTGATCGTACATGTCACGTTCACTTGACTTTAAGCAAGTTACAAGTGTTTGCATCATCAAGTGATTTTTATTTAGACGCTTTATTTGTATTTTTATTAATGTTATACTAATTTATTTGTTCTTTCATTATTTTAAAAAAAAATGTCAATTTGTATAATTTGGCGAGTGGTTTGGCGATTTATATAATTTGGCGAAATTGGTCGATGGATAACTAAGTAGTACCCAATAAATAAAAAAATTGTTTAATTATTATCTTAGAACAAAACATTTTATATAATTGTGAAAAAGAAAATAAAAGTAAATAAACAATTTATTAATAAATAAGCAACAGTAGCCGGGTTACCATGTCAGGCAAAATAACGCCAATTTGGAGCCCATTAGGTACCATGAAGCGTATCTGTGCAACCAAAACTTCCAATAATATAGTAAATATGCCATTTGGCGGTGACTTGATTAGCGAAGACTATAAAATAAATAATAATAATAAAAATAAACAATTAATAAATAATAATAATAATATAAAACTGGAATTCAGACGTTAATTTATGTGCTTTTAAATATCTAAGATTAGTCCAATATCTTTTAAAATATTGCCTAACAGAGCGGAAAATATGAAGAAATAACGAATTTAAAACGATTTGCAATTTTTTTTCAGCAAGTAATTTTTAATTCAAAATGTTGAATTTTTGGCACAGATGTCATATTGTCATGACACGATTTTTTTCTGAAGCCAATATTATATACGCAACGGGTACTTAACTGGCGCCAACGTATCGTTATTTTGCTTGATATGGTAACGCGGATGTTGTTGTTTATGCTGTTGATGTTTTCGCCAAATTGGTACGTATATGACATCTGTGTAGAATTTTTTTAATAGTAATAACACGTGATTGCATAAATTTCCTTAAGAATAATTTTCAGTCCCTAAATTTTGAAACTGTGAATTTTCCTGTACGTAAAATTGGCGTTATGGCCAAAGAAACAATAATACACAATAAACAATAATACTTTCAAACAAAAAAAAAAAGAAAAAAAAAAAAAGGATAATATTCATTGATCTGAGTTGGAGTCTATAAAAGTCACATGCTTCCGTAATTACGGCGAAAAACTTTTTAAAAAGTATGAAATTAGGAACAGATGTCATATCCGCGGGGGCCATCTGGGATTTTTTCTTGGCGTAATAACCCCTTTTCCGCCAAGTAATAAATGTCGCCAAGCAGCGATTTATGTGCATGAAAGGCTTAACGAAAATAAAATGTAAAACATCGTCAACAAAATATCGCAAAGAAATCTCAAAACATCCAAGATGGCGTCCGCTTGAATATACAGCATCTAAGCCTGAAAGGATTTTACAATATGTCTGTGTGGCAGAAATTCAAACTAAAATTTAAATATTTGATTCCATTTTTTAAATATTAACTGATATCTATATAATTTATAATAGAATTGTTTCTCCTGTAAATCACATTACGTGAATGAAATAGTTAAATAAAAAAATAAAATAAAATAAATGTAATTCAAAATTAGTCTAATCAAATTTTCAGATTCCTTTTTTAACGTAAGGCAGGCGATAATTCGCCAAATATTGTGTCAATTGTAAAATTTCACAATAAATTATATTTTAAGCACTACAAATATTTATTTCATGTTTAAATTAAAAATTATGTATATATTTTATAATATTATGTCTTATTAAAACTTTTTTTGTTGTCTTTTTAAATTAAATATCAGTATTTTTTTCATTTATTTTCGAGGTGATTGTCTAACGGATATAGCCATTTTAATTCTCTAATCAACAAAATTTTCGCCAAAATATAATCACTGGCAACCCTTTCCTTCAAAATATCAATAAAATACGGAATTTACTACCAAAAATCATAGTTATCCCTGTATATTTGAATCATAAACCACCGGGGGAATATCCTCCATCGAATTATACAATTTGCAAAAAAATCCACCGGGTAGTTTTTGAAATCATTCCGGCGGAACATTTTGAGCTTACTGCTTTATAATATATATGATATGATGATATGATGATATGATAAAAAGAAGTATAACAGAAAAACTGTTCCTGGCTTATATGTTGTTTTAGCAAGAAACGAGGTTAGGTGGTGTTTAATTTGAACAAAACAATCATATTAAACTTATTTTTCATCAAAATTAATGAAGATAACACTTATACAGGAACATTTTTATGTTTTAAAATCATTATGGTGCGTAATCATATTCTTCATCATTCTCAATTGGATTACCTTCAACATTGGCAGTTGATCAGCTAAATATGTTTTCATAAAATGGCATATGCTCTTCCAGAATGCTATCCTGAACGCGTTTTAAATCGTCTAATATTTTACTATTAATTGACACTTTCGATGCATAGGCTTTGGCTGATGGAAGTGACACAGGGGTTGAAAGTTTTTCAACGGCTATTTCACTGTTCGGCTAATTGAAAAAGGACCACTTATTTCCCAATCAGAAAGATTTTTTAGGCTTCTTAACCCATAACCCGACCCGAACTCGAAAAATAAATTACAACAAACCATACCCCGATCCGAGAAAGACAAAATTATTTCAGTCTATACGCAACCCGATCCGAACCTAAAAATTCCGTTTGAAAAAAACCCGGAATGCGAACCCGACAAAAATATTCCAATGAACCACAACCGATCCGAGCAAGACAAAGCAAGGACATGCAACTGAGGACATGCAACCCAACCAGAACATAAAAATTCAATTTAAAAAAAAACCCAAAATCTGACGCGAACCAAATCTGAACCCGACAAAATTATTCTAAAGAACCATAATCGGATCCGAGCAAGGCAAAATAATTTCCGTGGACATGTTACACGACCCGAACCTAAAAATTCTATTTGAAAAAGAACCCGGAATCTGAACCCGACAAAAATGTTCCTAAGAACCGTAACCGGATCCGAGCAAGACAAATTAATTTCCGTAGGCACGCAACACAACCACACTGTAAAAAAAAAAATCTGTAGTGTTACTAAAGTTTTTCTAGGAAACTGGAATTCCAAAAACTTTTTATGTGACGGCAACAACAAAAGTTCATGTAACAGACACACTTTTGCGCCGAAAATCAAGAAATATGTAAGGTTACTAAGAATTTTTTCGGAAACTGGGATGCCTAGAACTTTTCATGTAACTGCAACCAGGGTTACAGATAAAATTTTAGTAAGATTACTGTAATTTTAACAGATTCATTTGTAAAGTTACAGATTCCTGTAGCTTTACAAAAACCATTTTTGTAGATTTGCAGCTTTTTTTGTACAGCTACAGATGAATGTTTAGTAACCATGTAACTTTACAGCTGTAGAACTACAGATTTTTTTTTACAGTGCAGAACCTAAAAATTTCATTTGAAGTCAACCTGAAACCCGATTCGAACCAAATCTTAACCCACCAAAAATATTCCAAAGAACCATAACCCGGTCCTAGAAAGACAAAATAATTTCTGAGGACATGCAACCCAACCAGAACCTAAAAATTCAATTTGAAAAAATCCCGAAATCTGATTCGAACCAAACCTGAACCCGACAAAAATAGTCCATTGAACCATAACTCGATCCGAGCAAAAAAAAAAAAATAATTTCCGTGGACACGCACCCCAATCCGAACCTAAAATTTCATTTAAAAAAAACGGCATTTGAACCCATCAAAAATATTCCAAAGATCCATAATCCTATACGAGCAAGACAAAATAATTTCCGTGTACACGCAAACCGACCCGAACCTAAACATTCCATTTGAAAAAACCTTCCGAACCAAAATAACTCAACAAAAATATTCCAAAGACCAATAAGCGCATCGGAGCAAGACAAAGAAATTTCCGTGGACACGCAACACGACCAGAACCTAAAAATTCCATTTGAAGTCTACCTGAAACCCGACTCGAACCAAATTTTAACCCGACAAAAATATTCCAAAGAACCATAACGCGATCCGAGCAAGACAAAATAATTTCCGTCGACAGGGAACCCGATCCGAACCTGAAAGCTCTAGTTGAACTCTAAAACAGAAAACTCGACCCGAACCCGGTTTATGGAAGGATTTCGGGTTGACTTCAGATGGAACTTTTAAGTTCGGATCCGGTTGCATGTCGACGGAAATTATTTTGTCTCGCTCGGATCG
The DNA here is from genome assembly GCA_963932465.1 of Maratus speciosus. Taxonomy (NCBI): domain Eukaryota; kingdom Metazoa; phylum Arthropoda; class Arachnida; order Araneae; family Salticidae; genus Maratus; species Maratus speciosus. Next base: position 286,769,288 of record OZ010800.1, on the reverse strand, counting down.
GGTTACGGTTCTTTGAAATATTTTTGTCATCTTCAGATCTGGTTCGGGCGCGTGTACACGGAAATTAATTTGCATTGCTCGGATCGGGGTACGGCCTGACGTATTTTCATTTCGGGTTCTGGTCGGTTTTCGGGTTAACTTCAAATAGAACTTTCAGGTTCGGATCGGGTTCCATGCCGATGGAAATTATTTTGTCTTTCTCGGATCGGGTTATGGTTCTTTAGAATATTTTTGTCGGGTTCAGATTTGATTCGTGTTAGATTTCGGATTGTTTCTATTGGAATTTTTAGTTCGGATCGTGTTGCGTGTCCCCGTAAATTATTTTGTCTTGCTCGGATCGGGTTATGGTTTTTGAGGGTATTTTTGTTGGATTTAGATTTGGTTCGGATCAGATTTCAGGTTTTTTTTCTTAAATGGAATTTTTTGGTTCTGATCGGGTTGCGTGACCACGAAAATTATTTTGTCTTGCTCGGATCGGGTTATGGTCCTTTGGAATATTTTTGTCGGGTTCAGAATCGGTTCGTGTCAGATTTCGTGTTTTTTCTAAATTTTTAGGTTCGAGTAGGGTTGCATGTTCACAGAAATTAATTTGTCTTGCACGGATCCGGTTATGGTTCTTTGGAATATTTTTGGCGGGTTCAGATTTGGTTCCGTTTTTTTTCAAACGAAATTGTTAGGTTCGAGTCGGGTTGCGTGTCCACGGAAATTATTTTGCTTGGCTCGGATCCGGTTATGGTTCTTTGAATAATTTTGTCGGGAATTAGATTTGGTTCGCGTTAGATTTCGGGGTTTTTTTTCAAATTGAAATTTTAGGTTATGGGTGGGTTGCGTGTCCTCAGAATTTTTTTTGTCTTTCTCGGATCGATTATGGTTCATTGGAATATTTTTGTCCTGTTCAGAATCCGGGTTTTTTTTTTTTTTTTTCAAATAGAATTTTTATGTTCGTGTCGGGTTGCATGTCCTCAGAAATTAATTTGTCTTGCTTGGATCCTGTTATGGTTGTTTGGAATATTTTTGGCGGGTTCACATTTGGTTCTGTTTTTTTTTCAAGCGAAATTTTTAGGTTCGAGTCGGGTTGAGTGTCCACGAAAATTATTTTGTCTTGCTCGGATCCGGTTATGGTTCTTTAGAATAATTTTGTCGGGTTCAGATTTGGTTCGCGTCAGATTTTGGGGTTTTTTTTCAAATTGAATTTTTAGGTTCTGGTTGGGTTGCATGTATTCAGAAATTGCTTTGTCTTGCTCGGATCGGTTATGGTTTATTGGAATATTTTTGTCGGGTTCACATTCCTGGTTTTTTTCAAACGGAATTTTTAGGTTCGGGTCGGGTTGCGTATAGACTGAAATTATTTTGTATTTCTCGGATCGGGGTATGGTTTGTTGTAATTTATTTTTCGAGTTCGGGTCGTGTTATGGGTTAAGAAGCTTAAAAAAATCTTTCTGATTGGGAAATAAGTGGTCCTTTTTCAATTAGCCTAACAGTGTCTAGGCTGTTTGCAATAAGCCTGAAAAATATCAGGCTAATTGGAAAAAGAGAGATGATTCTCCAATTAGCCCGTCTCTTTGCAAACAGCCTAGGTTCATTGCAAAGAGCCTCATTTCTCAGTTAGCCTACGACATATATAAAATTTGCTTAGGTGGTCATCTAAAAATAAAACATCATCAAACTTTTTTTTTTAATGGCAACACCCAATTTTGACAATATATTTTAAATCTTCGGTTCACACTATGCCTAGATACAAATTTCTAGTTAGTTGAATGTCTAGTTAGTTTCTTCAGAATAATTTTGTCGGGTTTAGATTTGGCTCGCACGAGATTTCGGGGTTGTTTTCAAATTGAATTTTTAGGATCTGGTTGGGTTGCATGTCGTCAGAAATTATTTTATCTTTCTGGGATCGGTTATATGGTTCATTGGGATATTTTTGTCGGGTTTAGATTTGGTTCGGTTCAGATTCCGGAGTTTTTTCAAATGGAATTTTTAGGTTCGTGTCGGGTTGCGTGTAGAATGAAATTATTTTGTTTTGCTCGGATCGGGGTACGGTCTGTTGTAATTTATTTTTCGGGTTCGGTTCGGGCTATGGGTTAATAAGCCTAAAAAAAGCATTCTGATTGGGAAACAAGTGGTCATTTTTCAATTAGCCTCACTGTGTCTAGGCTCTTTGCAATATGCCTGAAAAATATCAGGTTAATTGGAAAAAGAGAGATGATATTCCAATTAGCCCGGCTCTTTGCAAACAGACTAGGCTGTTTGCAACGAGCCTGATTTCTCAATTAGCCTACGACATATACATCATTTAAAGGTAGACTTTATTTCCAATCGATTGGTACCAGTAACTTTCTTCTATTATAATTAGTTGATGAGTTAATAAGGGGTGTTTGCTTTTTTTCCCCCCACGGCTGTACATTAGGGTGGTCACAAGAAATCAATTTTCGAATTTTTTCGGGGGGACCCCCCAAAAAGTTGCCAATTGACTAGAAAATGAGATTGGCTAAGTTTCAGCTCATTTGGATAATATTGACCCGTGCCTCATTGAGGTTTAAGTTTGAAAAAAAACGTGATTTTTCGCAAAAAAATGCTGTTTTTCCTTCATGAAATGAATACAATTGAACCTAGAAACATAATGCAGGTCTCATTTTATAAAAAAAGTTTTGCTTTGAAGAACCACACACCATTTTTTTCTAAAAATGTATAGATTTAAAAATATGCGCATTTTTCAGGACCAGACTTCACCTGAATCCTAAAAATTGACTTTTTATGAAAAAGCGAAAAAAAATTTTGTAACATTCCATTTCATCTGCTTTCCACCTTTAGTTTTTCTTTTTTTCGTTTTGTGAAGTCCAATAAAGTGTTTGATTAAAAAAAATTCCAAAGAAAAGGAAAAAAATCGAATTTTAAACTGAAAGAATTTTTTAAAAAAAGGGAGGGCAAAGGAAGTATAGAAATGAGAGCAAATAATGCTCAATTGTATTTTATTATTAAAGTTGTGTTACAAGAAAGGAGGCATAATAAAGAAAATAAATTATTTTCTCTTACAACTGTCACGTTAACCCTTTCCGGCACAGAAAAATTCTGTTCGTAAAAGGATGAAATGATTGTCTACCCCGGAATTTACAAACGACATTTTTAGAAATTAAAATCACATTACGTTAACCTTTCATTGTAAAAGCAAAATTTTATTAAAATATTATTCGTGCCGTTTGTAAGTTTGGAATTAAAATTAGGTGGTCCCGACGTGGGACACTGCGCCGGAAAGGATTCAAGTGGTAATGGTTTAGATAAGGTGGCTTATGTTGACTTTTTTTACCAAAGTATTATCTAAAAATGAAAATGCAACTTGATCCGAGTTAAGATACCAAAGGCGGTTTGTCATTTTAGCAAGTGCTTTGTCTGCAACCTATTTATCAAATTTTCTGTAGTGAACAAGTGATTTTATTATTTGCAGGTCTTGAATTGGGGGCTAAAAAGGCAGTGGAAGTATTGAAGCACGCTTTTGCATAAATATTGATCAAAAATAGGAAAAGATCTCTGATACCTTCTTTTTCTAAATTTGTTATTGTCCCAGCATCTCAACTTGCGCTATATGTGGTTCTGGTAGCTTAAATTCAATCTCATTACATGTTACATTATATTTTTTAATAAACTTCCTCTTCTGACAGGTCTGCTACTGTATTCCATATGTCTATTCCAGCAGAGTAAATAGAATCAAAAACATAGATCACAAACCAATAGGACAAAAGGACAACAAACCAATGGGACAATACGGCAACAAACCGGCGTGTTTTTACAGTAAAGCATGTTGAAAAATATTTTGATGAGAGATGGGGGGAGGTGGGGGGCACACATTTAACCTAAAATTTAAGTATTTTACTCAAAAATCATAGTGTTAACTGCTGTTTATATAATTTAAATTTAAATATAAAACTCTACTTTCAAATGTGTTCGTACACTTAAAAAACACTATTATTGTGAGCGTTGTTCGGGATTATGTCACTCTTCTGCATTTTTAACTTAAAATCGCTTTGTTTGGCGCCAGGGTAATAAACGAATAGAATGCAACGCATAAGTTTATTCATTTTTACAATTACTTCTGCCAGTTTCCCTTGTAAGACATATATACATATGTGTGTATAGCAATTTATTTATATATTTATATTATTATTATTATTATTAATTACAAATTAGGTACTACTTGATTATCCCGTCGACCAATTTCGCCAAATTATACAAATCGCCAAACTATTAGCCCAATTACGCAAATGACATAATTTTTATTTTAAATAACGAAAGAAAAAATTAATTAGTAAAACATTAATAAAAATAAATAACGAAATAAAAAATGAATTAGTAAAACATTAATAAAAATAAAACGTCGAAATAAAAATCACTTGATGATGTAACAAATACGTGTAAAGTGTTTAACGTCAAGTAAATTTGACATTTACGATCACCCATTATTGGCATTTAATTTTATAGTTTGGTGATATTTTTTCTTGGTCGACGGGATAATCAAGTAGAACCACAAATTATTTCTATTCGTATTTAAAAGTAGATAATAGCTCTTTTTTGTAATATATGAATATCATAAATATTGAAAAAAAAAAATGCTTATATGTATATGAAAAGTAAATAGGTTGCCAGTAAATATACATAAAATTCACTTCACTCACCAAGGCCATTTTCTCTATCTCGCCAAAGCCCGTATAGTAAAAATATACCAAATACTCTTCAATCTGTTTTCTGATACTAAGTAATCACAATAATGTAAATGACTGTTAGACACACATATCATATACGTACCGGATTTGGCGCAATTTTTTTCACGCCCATTTGGCGAAAACATCGTTTTCGAATACCAGTTACATATATATATATATTTAAATTATTTTCTATTGTTTTAAAAGGAAATAACAATAAATGGTACTACTTAGTTATCCCGTCGACCAAAAATCTATCGCCAAACTATAAGATTAAATGCCAATAATGGTTGATCGTACATGTCACGTTCACTTGACTTTAAGCAAGTTACAAGTGTTTGCATCATCAAGTGATTTTTATTTAGACGCTTTATTTGTATTTTTATTAATGTTATACTAATTTATTTGTTCTTTCATTATTTTAAAAAAAAATGTCAATTTGTATAATTTGGCGAGTGGTTTGGCGATTTATATAATTTGGCGAAATTGGTCGATGGATAACTAAGTAGTACCCAATAAATAAAAAAATTGTTTAATTATTATCTTAGAACAAAACATTTTATATAATTGTGAAAAAGAAAATAAAAGTAAATAAACAATTTATTAATAAATAAGCAACAGTAGCCGGGTTACCATGTCAGGCAAAATAACGCCAATTTGGAGCCCATTAGGTACCATGAAGCGTATCTGTGCAACCAAAACTTCCAATAATATAGTAAATATGCCATTTGGCGGTGACTTGATTAGCGAAGACTATAAAATAAATAATAATAATAAAAATAAACAATTAATAAATAATAATAATAATATAAAACTGGAATTCAGACGTTAATTTATGTGCTTTTAAATATCTAAGATTAGTCCAATATCTTTTAAAATATTGCCTAACAGAGCGGAAAATATGAAGAAATAACGAATTTAAAACGATTTGCAATTTTTTTTCAGCAAGTAATTTTTAATTCAAAATGTTGAATTTTTGGCACAGATGTCATATTGTCATGACACGATTTTTTTCTGAAGCCAATATTATATACGCAACGGGTACTTAACTGGCGCCAACGTATCGTTATTTTGCTTGATATGGTAACGCGGATGTTGTTGTTTATGCTGTTGATGTTTTCGCCAAATTGGTACGTATATGACATCTGTGTAGAATTTTTTTAATAGTAATAACACGTGATTGCATAAATTTCCTTAAGAATAATTTTCAGTCCCTAAATTTTGAAACTGTGAATTTTCCTGTACGTAAAATTGGCGTTATGGCCAAAGAAACAATAATACACAATAAACAATAATACTTTCAAACAAAAAAAAAAAGAAAAAAAAAAAAAGGATAATATTCATTGATCTGAGTTGGAGTCTATAAAAGTCACATGCTTCCGTAATTACGGCGAAAAACTTTTTAAAAAGTATGAAATTAGGAACAGATGTCATATCCGCGGGGGCCATCTGGGATTTTTTCTTGGCGTAATAACCCCTTTTCCGCCAAGTAATAAATGTCGCCAAGCAGCGATTTATGTGCATGAAAGGCTTAACGAAAATAAAATGTAAAACATCGTCAACAAAATATCGCAAAGAAATCTCAAAACATCCAAGATGGCGTCCGCTTGAATATACAGCATCTAAGCCTGAAAGGATTTTACAATATGTCTGTGTGGCAGAAATTCAAACTAAAATTTAAATATTTGATTCCATTTTTTAAATATTAACTGATATCTATATAATTTATAATAGAATTGTTTCTCCTGTAAATCACATTACGTGAATGAAATAGTTAAATAAAAAAATAAAATAAAATAAATGTAATTCAAAATTAGTCTAATCAAATTTTCAGATTCCTTTTTTAACGTAAGGCAGGCGATAATTCGCCAAATATTGTGTCAATTGTAAAATTTCACAATAAATTATATTTTAAGCACTACAAATATTTATTTCATGTTTAAATTAAAAATTATGTATATATTTTATAATATTATGTCTTATTAAAACTTTTTTTGTTGTCTTTTTAAATTAAATATCAGTATTTTTTTCATTTATTTTCGAGGTGATTGTCTAACGGATATAGCCATTTTAATTCTCTAATCAACAAAATTTTCGCCAAAATATAATCACTGGCAACCCTTTCCTTCAAAATATCAATAAAATACGGAATTTACTACCAAAAATCATAGTTATCCCTGTATATTTGAATCATAAACCACCGGGGGAATATCCTCCATCGAATTATACAATTTGCAAAAAAATCCACCGGGTAGTTTTTGAAATCATTCCGGCGGAACATTTTGAGCTTACTGCTTTATAATATATATGATATGATGATATGATGATATGATAAAAAGAAGTATAACAGAAAAACTGTTCCTGGCTTATATGTTGTTTTAGCAAGAAACGAGGTTAGGTGGTGTTTAATTTGAACAAAACAATCATATTAAACTTATTTTTCATCAAAATTAATGAAGATAACACTTATACAGGAACATTTTTATGTTTTAAAATCATTATGGTGCGTAATCATATTCTTCATCATTCTCAATTGGATTACCTTCAACATTGGCAGTTGATCAGCTAAATATGTTTTCATAAAATGGCATATGCTCTTCCAGAATGCTATCCTGAACGCGTTTTAAATCGTCTAATATTTTACTATTAATTGACACTTTCGATGCATAGGCTTTGGCTGATGGAAGTGACACAGGGGTTGAAAGTTTTTCAACGGCTATTTCACTGTTCGGCTAATTGAAAAAGGACCACTTATTTCCCAATCAGAAAGATTTTTTAGGCTTCTTAACCCATAACCCGACCCGAACTCGAAAAATAAATTACAACAAACCATACCCCGATCCGAGAAAGACAAAATTATTTCAGTCTATACGCAACCCGATCCGAACCTAAAAATTCCGTTTGAAAAAAACCCGGAATGCGAACCCGACAAAAATATTCCAATGAACCACAACCGATCCGAGCAAGACAAAGCAAGGACATGCAACTGAGGACATGCAACCCAACCAGAACATAAAAATTCAATTTAAAAAAAAACCCAAAATCTGACGCGAACCAAATCTGAACCCGACAAAATTATTCTAAAGAACCATAATCGGATCCGAGCAAGGCAAAATAATTTCCGTGGACATGTTACACGACCCGAACCTAAAAATTCTATTTGAAAAAGAACCCGGAATCTGAACCCGACAAAAATGTTCCTAAGAACCGTAACCGGATCCGAGCAAGACAAATTAATTTCCGTAGGCACGCAACACAACCACACTGTAAAAAAAAAAATCTGTAGTGTTACTAAAGTTTTTCTAGGAAACTGGAATTCCAAAAACTTTTTATGTGACGGCAACAACAAAAGTTCATGTAACAGACACACTTTTGCGCCGAAAATCAAGAAATATGTAAGGTTACTAAGAATTTTTTCGGAAACTGGGATGCCTAGAACTTTTCATGTAACTGCAACCAGGGTTACAGATAAAATTTTAGTAAGATTACTGTAATTTTAACAGATTCATTTGTAAAGTTACAGATTCCTGTAGCTTTACAAAAACCATTTTTGTAGATTTGCAGCTTTTTTTGTACAGCTACAGATGAATGTTTAGTAACCATGTAACTTTACAGCTGTAGAACTACAGATTTTTTTTTACAGTGCAGAACCTAAAAATTTCATTTGAAGTCAACCTGAAACCCGATTCGAACCAAATCTTAACCCACCAAAAATATTCCAAAGAACCATAACCCGGTCCTAGAAAGACAAAATAATTTCTGAGGACATGCAACCCAACCAGAACCTAAAAATTCAATTTGAAAAAATCCCGAAATCTGATTCGAACCAAACCTGAACCCGACAAAAATAGTCCATTGAACCATAACTCGATCCGAGCAAAAAAAAAAAAATAATTTCCGTGGACACGCACCCCAATCCGAACCTAAAATTTCATTTTAAAAAAACGGCATTTGAACCCATCAAAAATATTCCAAAGATCCATAATCCTATACGAGCAAGACAAAATAATTTCCGTGTACACGCAAACCGACCCGAACCTAAACATTCCATTTGAAAAAACCTTCCGAACCAAAATAACTCAACAAAAATATTCCAAAGACCAATAAGCGCATCGGAGCAAGACAAAGAAATTTCCGTGGACACGCAACACGACCAGAACCTAAAAATTCCATTTGAAGTCTACCTGAAACCCGACTCGAACCAAATTTTAACCCGACAAAAATATTCCAAAGAACCATAACGCGATCCGAGCAAGACAAAATAATTTCCGTCGACAGGGAACCCGATCCGAACCTGAAAGCTCTAGTTGAACTCTAAAACAGAAAACTCGACCCGAACCCGGTTTATGGAAGGATTTCGGGTTGACTTCAGATGGAACTTTTAAGTTCGGATCCGGTTGCATGTCGACGGAAATTATTTTGTCTCGCTCGGATCGGGTTACGGTTCTTTGAAATATTTTTGTCATCTTCAGATCTGGTTCGGGCGCGTGTACACGGAAATTAATTTGCATTGCTCGGATCGGGGTACGGCCTGACGTATTTTCATTTCGGGTTCTGGTCGGTTTTCGGGTTAACTTCAAATAGAACTTTCAGGTTCGGATCGGGTTCCATGCCGATGGAAATTATTTTGTCTTTCTCGGATCGGGTTATGGTTCTTTAGAATATTTTTGTCGGGTTCAGATTTGATTCGTGTTAGATTTCGGATTGTTTCTATTGGAATTTTTAGTTCGGATCGTGTTGCGTGTCCCCGTAAATTATTTTGTCTTGCTCGGATCGGGTTATGGTTTTTGAGGGTATTTTTGTTGGATTTAGATTTGGTTCGGATCAGATTTCAGGTTTTTTTTCTTAAATGGAATTTTTTGGTTCTGATCGGGTTGCGTGACCACGAAAATTATTTTGTCTTGCTCGGATCGGGTTATGGTCCTTTGGAATATTTTTGTCGGGTTCAGAATCGGTTCGTGTCAGATTTCGTGTTTTTTCTAAATTTTTAGGTTCGAGTAGGGTTGCATGTTCACAGAAATTAATTTGTCTTGCACGGATCCGGTTATGGTTCTTTGGAATATTTTTGGCGGGTTCAGATTTGGTTCCGTTTTTTTTCAAACGAAATTGTTAGGTTCGAGTCGGGTTGCGTGTCCACGGAAATTATTTTGCTTGGCTCGGATCCGGTTATGGTTCTTTGAATAATTTTGTCGGGAATTAGATTTGGTTCGCGTTAGATTTCGGGGTTTTTTTTCAAATTGAAATTTTAGGTTATGGGTGGGTTGCGTGTCCTCAGAATTTTTTTTGTCTTTCTCGGATCGATTATGGTTCATTGGAATATTTTTGTCCTGTTCAGAATCCGGGTTTTTTTTTTTTTTTTTCAAATAGAATTTTTATGTTCGTGTCGGGTTGCATGTCCTCAGAAATTAATTTGTCTTGCTTGGATCCTGTTATGGTTGTTTGGAATATTTTTGGCGGGTTCACATTTGGTTCTGTTTTTTTTTCAAGCGAAATTTTTAGGTTCGAGTCGGGTTGAGTGTCCACGAAAATTATTTTGTCTTGCTCGGATCCGGTTATGGTTCTTTAGAATAATTTTGTCGGGTTCAGATTTGGTTCGCGTCAGATTTTGGGGTTTTTTTTCAAATTGAATTTTTAGGTTCTGGTTGGGTTGCATGTATTCAGAAATTGCTTTGTCTTGCTCGGATCGGTTATGGTTTATTGGAATATTTTTGTCGGGTTCACATTCCTGGTTTTTTTCAAACGGAATTTTTAGGTTCGGGTCGGGTTGCGTATAGACTGAAATTATTTTGTATTTCTCGGATCGGGGTATGGTTTGTTGTAATTTATTTTTCGAGTTCGGGTCGTGTTATGGGTTAAGAAGCTTAAAAAAATCTTTCTGATTGGGAAATAAGTGGTCCTTTTTCAATTAGCCTAACAGTGTCTAGGCTGTTTGCAATAAGCCTGAAAAATATCAGGCTAATTGGAAAAAGAGAGATGATTCTCCAATTAGCCCGTCTCTTTGCAAACAGCCTAGGTTCATTGCAAAGAGCCTCATTTCTCAGTTAGCCTACGACATATATAAAATTTGCTTAGGTGGTCATCTAAAAATAAAACATCATCAAACTTTTTTTTTTAATGGCAACACCCAATTTTGACAATATATTTTAAATCTTCGGTTCACACTATGCCTAGATACAAATTTCTAGTTAGTTGAATGTCTAGTTAGTTTCTTCAGAATAATTTTGTCGGGTTTAGATTTGGCTCGCACGAGATTTCGGGGTTGTTTTCAAATTGAATTTTTAGGATCTGGTTGGGTTGCATGTCGTCAGAAATTATTTTATCTTTCTGGGATCGGTTATATGGTTCATTGGGATATTTTTGTCGGGTTTAGATTTGGTTCGGTTCAGATTCCGGAGTTTTTTCAAATGGAATTTTTAGGTTCGTGTCGGGTTGCGTGTAGAATGAAATTATTTTGTTTTGCTCGGATCGGGGTACGGTCTGTTGTAATTTATTTTTCGGGTTCGGTTCGGGCTATGGGTTAATAAGCCTAAAAAAAGCATTCTGATTGGGAAACAAGTGGTCATTTTTCAATTAGCCTCACTGTGTCTAGGCTCTTTGCAATATGCCTGAAAAATATCAGGTTAATTGGAAAAAGAGAGATGATATTCCAATTAGCCCGGCTCTTTGCAAACAGACTAGGCTGTTTGCAACGAGCCTGATTTCTCAATTAGCCTACGACATATACATCATTTAAAGGTAGACTTTATTTCCAATCGATTGGTACCAGTAACTTTCTTCTATTATAATTAGTTGATGAGTTAATAAGGGGTGTTTGCTTTTTTTCCCCCCACGGCTGTACATTAGGGTGGTCACAAGAAATCAATTTTCGAATTTTTTCGGGGGGACCCCCCAAAAAGTTGCCAATTGACTAGAAAATGAGATTGGCTAAGTTTCAGCTCATTTGGATAATATTGACCCGTGCCTCATTGAGGTTTAAGTTTGAAAAAAAACGTGATTTTTCGCAAAAAAATGCTGTTTTTCCTTCATGAAATGAATACAATTGAACCTAGAAACATAATGCAGGTCTCATTTTATAAAAAAAGTTTTGCTTTGAAGAACCACACACCATTTTTTTCTAAAAATGTATAGATTTAAAAATATGCGCATTTTTCAGGACCAGACTTCACCTGAATCCTAAAAATTGACTTTTTATGAAAAAGCGAAAAAAAATTTTGTAACATTCCATTTCATCTGCTTTCCACCTTTAGTTTTTCTTTTTTTCGTTTTGTGAAGTCCAATAAAGTGTTTGATTAAAAAAAATTCCAAAGAAAAGGAAAAAAATCGAATTTTAAACTGAAAGAATTTTTTAAAAAAAGGGAGGGCAAAGGAAGTATAGAAATGAGAGCAAATAATGCTCAATTGTATTTTATTATTAAAGTTGTGTTACAAGAAAGGAGGCATAATAAAGAAAATAAATTATTTTCTCTTACAACTGTCACGTTAACCCTTTCCGGCACAGAAAAATTCTGTTCGTAAAAGGATGAAATGATTGTCTACCCCGGAATTTACAAACGACATTTTTAGAAATTAAAATCACATTACGTTAACCTTTCATTGTAAAAGCAAAATTTTATTAAAATATTATTCGTGCCGTTTGTAAGTTTGGAATTAAAATTAGGTGGTCCCGACGTGGGACACTGCGCCGGAAAGGATTCAAGTGGTAATGGTTTAGATAAGGTGGCTTATGTTGACTTTTTTTACCAAAGTATTATCTAAAAATGAAAATGCAACTTGATCCGAGTTAAGATACCAAAGGCGGTTTGTCATTTTAGCAAGTGCTTTGTCTGCAACCTATTTATCAAATTTTCTGTAGTGAACAAGTGATTTTATTATTTGCAGGTCTTGAATTGGGGGCTAAAAAGGCAGTGGAAGTATTGAAGCACGCTTTTGCATAAATATTGATCAAAAATAGGAAAAGATCTCTGATACCTTCTTTTTCTAAATTTGTTATTGAAAGATGATCCCTGAAACAATATATTTTAAGAGAATGAATGGCCTGTGCCTCCATCCATCTGACATGATTAAAAGTACCAGGTGCTTTGAAAAAACGTCTTTTGCAGGAAGGAGTTCTATAAAAATTTAACAAAGTTGGATAAACTCTTTATAATCATCCCTGAGCTGTTAATTTTTAAGAGTTCCTGTAAGAAAATTTGAAATTTCTTCTGAATTAACTATTTGTACCTAGTATTTCATCTTCAGTAACATTTGTATACTTACTCTGGTTTAATTTAGACCACCCAATCAGAATTGGTTATTTTTTTTTAATATCTGGCTGAGGGGCAGTGATTGTGCCCATTTTACGATCAAGAACAGCTTTCTAAATTATGCTGGCGGCATGGTAAATACAGAAGACTTTTCCTTTAACAATTGCTATAGAAAAATGCAGGTTAACTCTGAGGCGACCTGTGTTTACTGCAGTTGTATCAAAAAATATTGCCTGGATTTTACCAACTTCCTCCCACTCTTCAACTGCTGAAAATACAGCTTTCGCCTGAATTATTCCGATACTATTTTCAAGTTGAGGAACTCGTAGTAACTGTTCTTCATCCCCGCTACTAATTAAAACTTTTATCCACTCTACATTTTTTTATTCAAAAAATGGTGAAGCAGTTTTCCACCCCAGTGAATAACAGTTCTCTCTAAACGGGAATTTTTAAATCTGTTTTTGATAAGCTCAGTTTTTTGTTTACGAAACAGTTATTTGCAGAGTCGATGTCTGTGGTTAGCTAGTGGATGTATTCTAAGTCTATCAGCTTCTCTGGCGTTCAGTTCATTTTGCGAATATTATAAAATAAAATACATAAAACTTGACAATTACTTAGCTGCTTACTGTCGATGATTTGATGAGACATGTGGCCAATTTAAAAAATCTTACATTTCTGCCATCATATCAAGAGGGGGAAGGGATTTTACGGAATGTTTCGTCAATTCTAAAAATAGATAACCATAACAGATAACAAAAACAGCCTTATAATAAAAAGAGAAATTCAGAGGTTCAACTGCAACACAAATCGAGTAGCTCTTTCTTACTAGACACAGAGCTAGATAACTAATAATCAATTATAATTCGTGAAATCTTTTTAAAGTTACATTTTTGCCTATTAATAAAAATGATACAAAAAAATTATCAAAAGTAATAAAATTTTTAATTTGTCATTTTTTACCTATGTTTCAAAAATGCTGAGTTTGAGGGTATGGTTCACTAGATGACCTGAAAAATACTAAATGTTCATTGAATATAAGTTTTCATGAGAGATAAAGTTCAAGGCAACAACAGTTTCTATGAAATAAAACAAGAATCAGGTTTCTAAGACAAATATTTTTCACGTAAGGAAAGAAAAACGACAATTTTTTGCCAAAAATTGCAAATTTTCAAGAATTCAACCTTGATGAGGCACGGGTTAATATTATTTATTTGAGCTGAAACTTTGCCAATCTCATTTTTTAACTAATTGGCAACTTTTAGGAGGGTCCCCCCGAAGAAAACGTAAAAAATTTTTTTGCCCATGTTGCTTGTGACCACCCTACTGTACATACGTACTTACATGCAGAACCTGCGGGCATATTAGCTCCCAGGATTTCATAGCCTGTGAGCTAAAAAGTAATAAACTTTTTTACTCAAAATTTCTGACTCTCTGATTTAGTATGTACAGGGTGATTAAAAAAAACGTTTACAAAATGACATGGCAAATCAGACATACAACAAGGATAAACAATCACATAGGAACGTAGGGTCGCAAACCACTTACTGAGTTACAAATACAGGGTGTTTCATTAAAACTGAACCCGGGTTGACGGTCATCATTTCGAGAAAAATAAAAACATTGTAACGAAAACGCAACGATAGGTACCTTGTTTTGTGTGAAATGTGATAACATCACGAAAAGATCTGGAAATACATGTTGCTCAAGCAATCGATGATACCTCATGAATTCATTATCACAGTCCAAAATGTGGGGCGTCAAGTGCATACTGCTGGCGCGTTTAATGCAAACTTCTACCACTTTTGTTTGGTGTTATGACATTTACAGCAAAGGTGAGAATGTCTGTTAAATGTTTTATTATAGTATACTTCAGTTTTCTGAAAGTTATGACCATCAACCCAAATTGAGTTAGGATGAAACACCCTGTATTTGTGATTCAATAAGTGGTTTTCGACGTCACCATGTTCCTATGTGATTTTTTATTCTTGTTGTATGCCTGATTTGCCATGTCATTTTGTAAACTTTTTTTTAAATCACCCTGTGTGTAAGCTCATCTTTGCCCATCTCGGTGGATGCTTGAAGGTGGGGAGGGGGGAGATGCATTGTGAAGCCTAAAACCCGGACTTCGCTTCGACCCCGATAAAGTGCATTTTTCACGCAAACAGAAAAATATAAATAAAATACTTTATTTTAAATTATATGAAAATAGCCAATAAAAATATCGTAAAAGCATGCAAATAAAGATTTCGTGACATAAATAATAAATTTAATTCCTGAGTTCATTCGCTATATTTGGTATAAATATTGAAAGCCGATCACTAAAAGACGAAAAGCGCAAAAATATTTTATAAAATATAAAATTAAAATTAAAAAGTTTCCTTCGAAAAAAGTCTTGCGCAAAATATCTGATCAAAAATCAGTAATAATCGTCTAATTTTCCATTATATTCATAGCCGATGTTGAAGACAAAATCGCCGAAAAACGTGTTTAACTATTTTGTAAACATGTGAAATGTAGATTTGTTATCCTACATTTCACACTCCTTCCTAAAACTGCTGCTGAGATATGGCTAAATTACCTAAAAACTTCGACCTCCTATTTAACTTTCTTGGTGGCTGAAGTTCTAAAATCGCTGAAATATGTATTTAACTATTTTTTATTTTTGCAAATTAGTTATTCAGAATTTCACGCTCCTTCCTAAAACTGCTGCTGAGATATGGCTAGATCCCCTTGGAGGGTCAATTTCTAAAATCACTGAAATATGTGTTTAACTATTTTTTAATAAATTTACTAACCTGAATTTCACATTCCTACCTAACACTGCTGCTGGGATATGGCGAAGCGACCTAAAACTAATAAATCTGCAGATCAGGAGCCTCAACGTCAGCTCTGCAAGTCACTGTTTTTAAACACACTTTGGTAATATTCAATTTCCTACAAACCGCAATTTAAAGTTTTCAAATTACTTAATTATTTATAAGAATAAAAAAATACGAAGTTTTCAGATATTAGAAGCGTTAAATTAAAAACGTTGTTATGTAAGGATATTTTGAAATTTTCATGAGCTACTAATTCTGGAATTTTTTTAGATAATAAAGTAGATTTCTTCAGGGGGGGCTACACCCCCCTGAACCCCCCCCCCCCCCCCATGGTCTCATTAAATTTACATATATAACTTTTTATTGATTGCGCTAATGGTTATTGTAAATCTTAGATTTCTTTTTACACTTCCGGGCCTTATTTTTCAATATCGGTGGACAGAAAATGATTTATACTGAGGCAATTATATTACAAGTTTAGGTTTTATGAACGAAAATGTAATTTCCTTTTAAAAATAAAATAATTTTCATTCATATTTTCTAAAATAAGGCGGCATTAAAAAGTAACACTCGTCAAAAAATATTTTTTGAGACAATCTATTTAATGCTTGGTTTTTAAGAAAGAAAATATTTATTTCCCTATACAATGACGTTATTTTCGACAGAGATAATTTTGCGGTGCATAATTTTGACATTTACTATCTATTTGCTTTTCAAAAGTTTTTTTTTTTCTCATTGAAATTTTCGATTAAAAATTAAACATTTCTGTTAGCCGTGCACTCTCAGAAATAAAACTCTCACTTTTGACGATTCAGCAATCCTCGAGTTGTATTTCGTCGTTTTTGACGATCATTTCCTATCAACATCACGTGACTTTTAACGAAACGTAAACTCTCAAATATTTGACGAAAGTTTTGCCTCACTCACGGTCAGACTCAATGCATTTTAAGAAAACAGTTGCTGTACCTCCTCAAATCCTACGATCTTAGCACGCAGATATTTGCTTGTTTATGTTAGTCCTGTAATAATTTATTTTAAAACAGCACTTTTTAGTGCTTTTCAGAAAATACTGAAATATAGGTAGTTTCTTCATTAGTTATTCTTTTAGCTGTTAGAATTTTTAGGAATGCTTATTATTTTTTCTTTTTTATTTATTTATATGTTGTTGTTTGTTATGATTTAATTCGAAAAGAATAAATTTCCTGTGTTCTTCAAAACCATTCAAAAAGAAAATTTAGTCAATAAAATTTCAAATTTCCAGGATATCTTTTTTTTTTTTTTTTTTTTTTTTTTTTAGAAGTATATTCTGTTTTTAATCAAATTAAAAATAAACATAATTGATCCCTCTCCCCTTTATAAACAGTAAAGTGTTAAAATCTTATCCACCTATTCAAAGTGATAAAATCTCACGCAATATGCACTTCACAATTCGTTATTTGTGAGCAACAAATTAACCAGACCATATTCTAATCATTCATTGATAAAAGAAAATTCTAGTAAATTATTTAATCAAGCCATATTATAATTATTCACTGACATGAGAAAACCATAATAATAAATTAGCCTTACTTAAAACTTTCAGAAATTATAGCAGCGCCGATAAAATTGCAATCTACTTTATAAAAATATAAACACGCAGCAGTATTCACTACACCAATCTAAAAGCACATATTTACAAGTCTCCAGTAGCGAGGTTGGAAGAGCAACGGTCTCCCATACCAAAGGTCGCGGGCTGGAATCACGCCGAGGAAAGCGAGAAGTGATTTTTTTCTTCCTCCTGTCAATAAATACTGGAGCTTCCAAACTGTTTGATAGATGGTACCACCAGCCCTCTTTTGACGAAACAAGCAAGTGAAGAAAGTAATTTCACCAATTTGACGAAATGTTCGCTCGGAGCATTTCCCAGGAAACCGTTTCGTCAAAAACAAAGAAAATTTCGTGAAATCTGAGTATTCATTTTTGAGAGTGTGTGCAGACGATAAACCGTGGTAACATTTTTTTTAATAAGAAGAATTAATATCATAACACAAGGCCCTTTCACTTCAACCTCAAATTGTATTCGTTTTATTTTTGATATACGAGGTCAAATTCACCTTCTTTTCGTATTTTTGTTTTATTTCCATTATGAAGACGTATTCATGTCTATTTTTTATTTTATTTTCCTCTTGTACATGAAAATCTTTCAAATCAAAATTAATTGTTTTGGATAAATTATTATTCCGGGATCTGATTTTCCTGACAACGGTAAAAAAAAATTATTTCTAAATTTTATAGCAAAATGTCAATTTATTCCTTATGAAAATAATGAACTTTTTAATTTAAAAGAAAAATATTTGAACAAAATAAATCGAACACAGCCTTTTTTTATTTCTGGGGTAAATTCCATCTATGCGTAAAGACGCAAAAGGCATTAATTCATCCCTTTTGACGTTAATTTGACGCCAAACAATTACACATACTTTCACATTTACGATATATTTAGGTGTAGTTCCGTTGCTAGGCAATAGTTAAAAGAAAATTAAACTAATGAAGTATGTGCATTAAAAAAAAGAAAATTTGTAAAAAAAAATATTTATATTATAGGAACACATTTATAAAATTCCTCCATAAGTTATACACCGAATTTAAAAACTCTGACAAATGTATACACAAAATTTCAAACTAACATGAATAATGCATGGTTCTAATTAGGAAATTTCATTATCCATAATTTACCATTTAAATCCTTCAATCATATGAGCCATTTCCTTTCAACAAATAACTAGTATGTTGTGGCCATCACAAAACTTTCTTCTATCTCATACTGATGGCAATCTGTGCTCATCATGAGAATTCTAAAAAGATGAAATTCCGTGCATTAGTTCTCGAGGTATGACTGTCGCTGAAATCGTGTAAATCCAGCAAAATGCAGCATAACAGCGCACCTTTTGGGTTATTTACAACAGAACCTAATTATCATCACATACGTCAACGTCTAACTGAATATGAAATTTGAGGAAAATTCGTGCATTAGTTCTTGAGATAGAGCTATTGCGCAAATAATGACAAATGCAGCATACCAGCGCCACCTGTTGAGCGATTTACACCAACACATAATCAGCAGCAATATTAATCAAGTTATACTTAATCTGAAGTTTGATCAAAATTGAGTTATAAGCGATTTTGATCACTTGACAAACACGTTTTTCACACTTTATTGAGTGGTTATTCTTCTTTCGCGCGGAAATTCAGTTCAAAATGCCCACTTTGACACTATTTTCTGAAAAATATATTGCGTTTGCAAAAAAAAAAAAAAAAAAAAAAAAAAAACAGTTTGATTACATAGTTTCTGAATAACAACACCTGCTAGTTTCATGCATTTCCGAGCAAAAATAAATTAAAACTTATGTCTTAAAGTTGCCCTTTTGGATGTGAGAAGAGCCTTAACATTGAATTCAAAAATATATTTGTTTTAATTTTCAGTATTAAATTGTCAGAGGTATCATAGAAAATGTGCTGCAAAAATATGTCCCCACACTCCTACTACCGCCTATTTCCGAATCTACTGAAACTAAAGTTATGAAAAAACTAAAGGTAGTAGGGGTTTATTTAAACCGTGCAGGAAATCTATAGCGATTATCCTGGGTCACATAGTTTTTTTTTTTTTTCGAATGTTTTATTTAGTTATATTAAAATATTTTTAGGTTTTGGATTAAACATCCTCTACTACACCAAGGACATTTCTTATCAAGTTCTGACCCAAGCATTTCTGGATGTCGATACATTTTTCTTTATCAGGTAAATCATATTCACTGCATAAGCCATAATTATTTTCAGCATACTTCTAAAGCTTTAATGGTATATGTGTTACGGTCAATTTGATTTATCGGTAATTATTAATAATAACCTGTTATTATTAATAATTACCAAATAGTATCCAAATAAACTGGTTAATATGATTAATTGGTGAGAATTTATCAAATTAACCGGTTATTATTAATAATTACCAATGAAGTTACGTCAATGTAATAAATTTCAACTCGTATGTGTTAAATTTACTTCTATATAATAAAAGCCTAAGTCATGTGACTGTCATCAACAGTTCCGAGCTGACCGCTTCGCTTTTTATATGTCAGGCCCATTTTGGCACTTTAATGTTAACCGGGCGCAGGTGAAAGTCACCAAATGTGTTCCATCGCCATTCACAGTAGTCGATCACCCATTTAACACACATAGGGGCGGAGGAATTTCTAAAATGGCTGAAATACGCGTTTATTTTTTAGTAGGTTTGTTATCCTGAATTTAACGCTCCGACCTAAAATTGTTTCTGAGATATGACTAAACGACCTCAAAATTTCGACCCTCTATTTAAGCCCCTGGTGGTTGAATTTATAAAATCACTGAAATATGTGTTTAACTATTTTTTTAGCAGATTAGTTTTTCAGAATTTCACATATTTAAAGTCATGTGACTGTCATAAACAATTACGGGTTGAACTCTTCACTTTTGACATGCAAGAGGATATTTTTAATAAAAATTATTTTTTTCCAATAAAACTACTTAAAAGTTTTCATGATCGCAAAGAATTTTTTAGTACTTTTACGTTAGTCGAAAGCAAATCTTGCCAATTAGTCCAGGCAATAGAGATCGTATAGGGACTCTACCTAGCAAAATTAATAGTAGTACTGGAAATCGGCTTTCTAGATGTTTTTTGGGTCGTTGAATCCGAATTTGTAACTTCCCACCAAAATTTCCCCCGGCAACCTCGCCAAATTTTGATAAAAAGCCCCCAAAAAAGGTTTTTATTAAACAATTCCATTTTTTTATTATTTTAGGGGAAAAGTAGCTAGAAATTCAGAAAGTTGACAAAATTTGCAACAAATTAGATATATGACATTATGACTTAGGATGAAGGGGAAGGAGGGATCTGCCTCGGAACATGCGCCGCAGTGCTGCGTGGACTAAGTTGCGCAATTTCACTTAACCACTCACACGTTTACATTAGCCCTCCCATCTTCCCTCCGAACTTTCTCTATAAGGTTTACTTTAAGTTTTTTGGGTCACTGAATCCGAATTTTTAACTTACCCCCAAAATCCCCCCCCCCCAAAATAGTTGTTTTTAACTTAAATTTCTCATTATTTTAGGGGAAAAGCATTACGAAATTCAGAAACTAGACAAAATTTGCAACAAATAGGATATATGACATTATGACGTAGGATAAACGGGGAGAGAGGGGCTGCCTCGGAACATTCCCCGCGCGCTTTTCTCAAAAACCAAATTTTTTCAAAAAATCAATTTTGGGGGGGTTGCCGGGTGAAATTTTGGTGGGAAGTTACAAATTCGGATTCAGCGACCCAAAAAACATTAAGTGAGTCGAAATCCAGAAATAGTATTAATTTTGCCAGATAAAATCCCCTATTGCCCGGACTTTATAATTTAGTGCACGTAGCGCCGAAGTGCATGTTCAGAGGCAGCCCTCACCCTCCCCGTTCATCCTAATTCATAATGTCATATATCCTATTTGTTGCAAATTTTGTCTAGCTTCTGAATTTCGTAATGCTTTTCTCCTAAAACAATAAGAAATTTAGGTTAAAAACAACTATTGGGGGGAGGGGGGTTCGGGGGGAAATTTTTGAGGGAAAGTTAAAAATTCGGATTCAGCGACCCAAGAATCTTAAAGTAAACGTTATAGAGAAAGTTCGAAGGGGAGATGGGAGGGCGAATGTAAACGTGTGAGTGGTTAAGTGGAATTGCGCAACTTAGTTTACGCAGCACCGCGCGCATGTTCCGAGAAGATACCCCCTTCCCCTTGATCCTAAGTCATAATGTCATATATTTAATTTGTTGGAAATTTTGTCTACTTTCTGAATTTCTAGATACTTTTTCTCTAAAACAATAAAAAAAAATTGATTTTTTTAATAAAAACCTATTTTGGGGGGCTTTTTACCAAAATTTGGGGGGGTTGCCAGGGGAAATTTTGGTGGGTTGGTTGGTTGTACTTATGACGGCCTATTATCTGCATTAGGGATATAGGCCCAGGGGGGAGTGCCCTTCGTGGGGGTCTTTCTAAGGGAACCTAACCCGTATTAACGCTTCAAAATTTTGATGGGAAGTAACAAATTCGGATTCAGCGACCCAAAAAACATCTAGAAAGCTTATTTCCAGTACTACCATTAATTTTGCTAGGTAAAATTCCCTATTGCCAGGACTAAATAGCATTTTTTAAATCGCCAGTTAGCATTCTTTATTTTTCGCGTGCTAAATTAAAACAATGCTTTGATAATGAAATAAAATGTCATGGATTATGGTACTAGAACTTCCCTCAGTGGGATTAGTCTGAGCGGTGTTAGTGAGAACATAGATTTAATAATAACTCGTGAAAAGAATAGAAAATGAGATGCTATCTTTAATTGAAAATACGTGGCCTGTCTGAAGAGTATTCAACCTTTGTCCGAAAAAAAATCATAAGTACCTGACAGGATTGGTACCCTTATTCCTTTCGAGGTAGATACATTGCGCCTCCACATATTTAGCCCACCGTTCTTTCCACTGCAAAAAATACTTCTGGCAGGTATTTTTTTGCTCCGTGTTCGCATTCTACATATCTCATCTCTACTCTCAAAACGGAATAATTTTAATGGTACTTTCAATTTCGGAAGCAACCAGAAGTTGCAAGGAGCCATGTCTGAAGAGTATGGAATTTGGCGAACAACTGGAATACCACATTCTGCCAAGAAAGTCTGAATTAGATGCGATGAATGAGCTCGATAATTGATGAATCTTACGAATTGTTTCGCTTTCAGGATCACCAAGCTTTGACAATATTTGATGCAGTACCTTTTTTCAACCCGTTCAGTCAGAGTAATGAAAATCCGACGCACACGTATGACAGCACCTCACTCGGCGAAAGCTGGCAACGACTGGCTCACTCAAATTCGGAAAGAAAACTGAGGCATGCGTATTAAGAGGCTACTTCAGTCAAGTGAAAAGACCCGTTCGCTAATGCTAATCCTATGGAAGAAATTTATAAAGATATCTCGGTTGCATTTCAATATTGTTAAATGATTGTTTTTGCATTTGATAGCTGAGATTGATCTGTACAAAGGCCGTTTTTTACTTTTTGGATTTCGATTGCAGATTTTTTTCATGGGGATGCTTTCAGTTTCGAAACCGGTTCCGAAAATGAAAGTTCCTCATTAAAAATATCCTCTGTGCAAGGAGTGGAGTCCACCAGTGATAAGTATTTTTATGTATTTTCCATACAATATTATTACATTAGTAAAGGAAAATTTTATGATTGTATGAATAATAAGTGTTCCAAAAAAACATTTGCTTATGATTATTCAAAAATGATGTGGAAGAACTGCATTTTTTATAACTTGTTATTCCATTTATAAGGGAATAAAGGAAAAAAATGGAAATTTCAATTTTTGTTTGATGAATGAATAAATAATTCTATAAGTGATTTTTTTTTTCCTTTTTTTATTTACATATGTGATGTGTAACTTATTTAGGTATGGCAGTCATTATCTTTTACATTTTTAAAGATAATTAAGTAAAAAATGAGACACCAAGAGTTTTTTTATGTGTGAGCATTAATTCCTCTAAGGAATGAAAAAAACGTATTTTATTCTTAGCTCACAATTTGATTGAATTATAGGTTCGAAGAAAGGTCAGGGTTATAATTAACAACGCAATTTATTTATTTTTTTTTGTATTTGGATGGTTCCTGAGATGCTGATAAAAATATTATTTTTAATAAGAACAAGTCAGATTATTTCATCTACAGTATATCATTTCATCTATATCATATTTCGTAATTTTACAGCACTTGATGCCATGACTATTTTTCCTTGGAGGAATTCTACGTACAGTGAATTTTCTGAAAAATTAAGGAAAAGTTATGCAAGGTGTTCGCATACAGTTTTTTGGACTGAATTTTTTTATGAAAAGATTGCATATGATTGATGTGTATGTTATGACATGTGTTCTTAAAAAAAGAGGTGTTCTCAGAAATATTTTGAATTATTTAGATTGATAGAACTTGATTTTATGTTTAGTTTTTATTCTTGAAAAGTTCTTCATGCAAGTCGAATGAATATGATGTTATTTCAGTTAAAAAAGAAAAATAATTTTTGTTTTCTAATGTCAAGGTTATATATATATATATATTATGATTTTATTTGTGTGTTAATTTCACCGTATTTACAAAATGTCTAAAAGTAAGAACACCATTAATTTAAATATTCAACAATTTGATGGTAACCCATCCACGGTCGAATTTTTTTTCGACCAGCTAGAAGACATTAGACAACTCAACAATTTTCCGGAAAAAGAAATGGTGGCTCTGTTTAAAACGAAACTCCAAGGTGCTGCTCTACATTTTTATTTGGATTCTCAACTCAGCAGCCAAACTAAAAAATTATCCGAAATCAAAAGTTAATTTTTTTCTCTTTTAAAGAGAACAAAAATAGTGCATTTCGTTCTTTGGAAAAATTAAAATTAAGAAAGCAATGAATCTGTTCGGAATTTCTCGTACAGATTAAATAAAATTCTCAAACTAGCTCATCCATTAATTGATGATGCGGCACTACAGATTTTGAAATTCACGTATTTTTTAAATGCCTTGCCAAAAAATATTCACGTGAAAGTTTTAGAGGAAAGTATCGCAAATTTTGATAATGCTCTTACTAGAGCCGAGCAATTACAGGATATTTATAAATTCACGGAATCACCAATTACCCATGCTCCTGCCACCCTACCTGTATATAATTTAGAACATGCTAGTAATTCATTTTCTAAAGCCAGTACTTCTAATTCTAAACATCATGAAACGGATTTTAAGCAAAAAACATCTAATAATAAGAATTATTCGGCAAGTGAAAAACGCCAGAAGCAAAATTTTTATCAGTATAAGTTTCTGAGACCCTTCAATAGAAGGAATAACCGTAGTTCATTTAGACAGAGAACGGTAAATCAGTGTGTATTTTGTGGACGCCACGGCCATTTATGAAAACATGCTTAGATTTTAAAAATTTTGTTCAAAGTATGTGTTGTGGTTACTTAGAACCACTGCCATATTTTTATTTAATTTCATTTAGAAAATATTTTTATTAATCTTGTATTCATTTAATTTTAATATTAGCATTCCAAAATTATTTTAATTCCCTTTTTTTCAACCTTCCCCTGTAAGTTTTTCTTTCTGGCATAGCATTTCATTCATTTTAAAATCATAAACGTCGTTTTGAAATCTGTACTTCCGGTAAAAGAATTATCTGGAAAGTTCCATATCTTTCTATTTGTGAAATCATTTCCTTTTGTAGCTCCGCCCCTTAGCCAATAATATTTAAATCAGTTTAATTCGTAATTTCAAAATTCGTAACTCTTTACTACTGTTTGGCATCTTATCTCAGTGAAATCTATCAAATTTCCTTTTTTAAAGCAGTTTTTTTATATACTTTAGCATTGCATTTTATGCCAATGCAGGGCGCCTGTATGTTCGTTCCGCCAAAGTTGGCTTGCTTCAAGTATTATAGCAACCCCCTTTACTCCTCTTTTCGGAGAGCTCGTGCGCATTCAGTTGAGTTAAGACTTCAATGCAGAATGGCTGCCTTTTGCCGTTCTGTGAAGAATTATGTCCGCGCCTGCATGAGTGTTCTGTTAACGAACGCAGAGAATGGGTGGATGCCTCTTCCCCTTCTACAAAAAAAAATAATAAACGGATTTCGTATCTACAGTAAGAAATATTAAAAGTGCAAGAATATTTCTTCAAGATTGTGTAATCGGCTGCATAGTTTCGTCCTTTTTCTTTTTGTGGCGAGATTCTTTGATCAGTTACTTCTGATTCTTCAGTAAGATGTGGATAAAAATTCTGTTGACGGCATTATTATTATTTTTATTCTAATGGCACTTTTATTTCGAGTCGTAGAATTATGATGCTAAAAAAATCCTCCAAATGCCTGTGCCTCCACACTCCCCAAGGGAAAAAAATTATTTTATTTTCTTTAGTAAGAACGTAGAATGAATGTAGATTGTATGTGTCCATCATAAAAAAAGCACATCTAAAAGAATAAGAGATGTACTCTACGATAATGCGCTATGTTCTGCAAGAAAAATTGCTTCATAAATAAAAAATTTTCAAGGAGGATTTATCATCTGTTTATTTCCTTTCTGCAAATGTCTCCATCATTTTCTGTTCTTTCAGGTCAATGCAGGTAATGCTTTTACCTACTTACTTATTTTTATATATTTACCTTACTTTTTTTTTTGTTCTCAATTACCAAATGTATGATAAGTAAATTCAGATTTTTTTAAATTAATGACTGTTATGTCAAAGTGGTCTTTTGTGGCCGCAACAAAATGTTATAACACTATACGATCGATCCTAAAAAAATGATTTCTTGATTTTTTAAGTGGAATTTCAATATCCAAAATAACTTTACAATATTATTCTTTCACCTCC
The DNA here is from genome assembly GCA_963932465.1 of Maratus speciosus. NCBI lineage: Eukaryota > Metazoa > Arthropoda > Arachnida > Araneae > Salticidae > Maratus > Maratus speciosus. Next base: position 286,743,090 of record OZ010800.1, on the reverse strand, counting down.
TACCTCCAAACACAACAGCTATCTTTCCTGGTACCGTGAACCTTTAGAAACCTTTATGACATGACAGTTATTAAGTTATATTTTGATATGAAAATTTGTTTTAGTGTATTATTATTGAAATATTTGATATTTAGAAAAAGTGGCTTCCTTAAATTTTTATACAATCTTTCTAAAAAAAGAGAGAAAGAATTCATGTAATATTTACAGTTTATTATTAAGGAAAAATGATTGCTTATGATGTTATTTACAAAAAAGATGAGTTAAGAAAAATTTTCTTACTTATAAGTAAATGATTGATTTATTGATGCCATTTTGTTTTGATAATATTTCGAGAACAATTATTTATTCTGTTGAATTGACATTATTTTTAAAAGGTGACTTCATATGAGATTAATTTTCTTTTACTTCACCACATTGTTTTGAAATTTGTTCAGAATTGTTTTGAAATATGTTCAAAATTGTTTTGAAATTTATCATTATGCCTCCAAAAGCAAAATTAAACCTTTCTATCCAAACTTTTTATGGAAATACTCAGACTGTCGAATTTTTCTCCGACGAGTTAAAAGCTTTTCATATCGCCTGGCTAAACAGCTTTGACTTGCTATTCCTAAGTTACAACCAGCTGCTCTAGATTCTTTGAAATTTACTCATTTTCTTCAAGCTTTGCAACACTCAAATAAAGTCATCTATAAATACAATGGCTTCTCAAGGATTTGATGTTCCAATTGCTTTAAGAATCGACCAGCCCATATATAAAGCTACACCTCATCCAGCTACAAAATTCACTCCAAATTTTCTTCATTTTGGAAGGGAGGTGAATAATATTTATGCTAATTATAAAATCCATTCTTCCTTTAAAATTCAAGAAAAATATTTCCACATTTGAATTAGCTCTTGAACGAGCACAATTTTTACAAGATAGCTATGATTCACCACCTCTTCAAAAATCTAATCAACATTATTACCAAGTTTATAGCCTGAATAATGGAATAGTGGTGAAAGTTCAAAACTTTCTGATAGTTTTGTTAAACAATAAGGTCCTTGTACATGTACACCTAATATGGTAAAGAAAATAATTTCACCTGTACTTATTCAAATTCAAGATTGCAATAATAATCAAGCATCACCTGTGTTAATTCATACTAACAGAATCTTGAAACTCCAGAAAAGAAATGAAGCATTGCCTCATCCTTCTGATTCATCTAGAAGTGCAACACATGATCAAACGACTGTTGATAGTGCATCTTCTTCTCCTGTGAAACGACATATGCCTACTCATACTACTAATTGTGATTCTCCTCAAATTCACACCACTTCGAAGTGCCAAGAAACATCTTCGCATTCATATAGTTCAGTGCATTCTCAAGCATCTGGTAGTAAAACTTCCACTACAGTTCTAAATAAATCTACTCAAAGTAAAAAACATTATGATCTTCGTTTCGCAGTCATAAACACTATAAAATATAAATTAATCTTCAATTTTATTTAGGATGCCTTTACTATTGTAAAAAATCTCATCTATGCCAGCTAGATTGGATTGTCAAATACGAAGTCTGACTGTTTATTTTTTTTTTTACTTCTACCAAAGCTGCAGGCAGCATTTGAGTATTTTTATATATTTTAAGTCGCCTTCGCCTTGACACTGTGGAATTGTCATCCTGCAAAAGTATGTAAATCTTATTTTTGTTTACTATGTTGCTCACATATTTTCTTCAAAACCTTATTCATTTTTTAGAATTTATATGTATTGTAAAAAAAATGTGCTGATAACTCAGAATTTTTAATTTCAGTACTTGATTTAAATAATAAGAAAGATTCTTAGAAAAATCAAATCAAATTTTTATAATTCATTATTTTAGTTGGAATTGAAATGTCATTGATTGCTTTATTTTGATATGGTATTTATCTTAAAAAGTAAATTGTTATTGACATAAAATATAATATGAGTACATATGTCATCCCTTTCCCTATTGTGACTTCTAGAGTAATTCAAAATGTTACTTTGTTCTTAATTATAATTCATGCATGTTCTAACAACTAACCTCTTTCTAACATAAAAAAATAATAGTGAAAGTTATGCATGCTAATGCTTCTACTGTTGTTATTGGTGTATGTAAAGTAGTTGAAAATACATTGTTTTTTTTTAAGTGTTTGGAAATTCACAAATTGGAGGAATATTTGTGAACATGAAAATTTTGTACTTTGGATCCAAAGATACTTTCCAAAGAAAGATTGTTTTAAGTCTTTACAAGCAAAAATACTTATGTATTTTACATAAAAAAAATCACATATTTAGTCTTACAGATGTTTGAATTAAACATAATTCGATAAGCATTTCAGAATATGTATTATAAATATTTTGTGTGATAATTTTTTGTAAGACAAATGTTATTAAAGTTATGTGGTACTACATTTATGAGAGCTTAAAAATCCTCTCTTTGCATTTATTTTCTTTGAAAGTATTATTATTGTGGTTGTAGAATAACACGACATTAGTTATTCATCTAAGAAAAATTGATTTCTTAAAAAGTGTTATATTTATATATAAATACTAGGGGGCTCGGCCCCCTACGAGCTACGCTCGCCAACCCCCCGATCAGACACTGCAGTCTCTAAAAGCACGCTAATTTGATCGGCTTTAATTGAATTTTTTTGGAAGATTGAATTATAATTAAAAAAACAAAGGCGATCTCCCTATAAACGGGTTTCTATTCATTTCTCTTTGATTGGGGAATTTTACGGAAAAATCAGCTGCTGTTAAAAGATACAATGGCATTTCAAAATCATCTAATATAAAAGGAATTAAGTAAACAGAGTCTTTGTCTCCCGGTATTTTTTAACAAAGCGAAAAGAAAGTCCTTTTAAATAAAACATTTTAAATATATCGTTTTAATCTGACGTAATTTTCACCAAACTTTTCTTTCCCTTTTTAATATTCACGTGAAAATGCTTTTATTAGAAATGAAATATTATTTGCGCTGTCCAAAAAAAAATAGTTGAAAAGTTCATCTCAAAATATCAAGTAAATGTCTCGCACTATTTTTAAATTTAAACTACTATTTTGCAATATTATTTTTCGTTCATTTTACGTAATAAGTGTAATGTGACGTAAATGTGATGTAATTTCTCCTATTTAAGACTTCTAACGCATGTTAATGAATTTATTACTTTACAATATCCTTTCTCTGTTAAAATTCACGTGTAATTATAGATGAATAATAAGTTCAAATTTCAATAAGTTCCTGCTTTTTATACGTAATTATTTAATTCTAATTTGAAAGTTTTTCTTTTCTGTTTATAATAGTCACGTGTAAATAAATTTTTAATTTGAAGCAAACATTATTGTTTCCGTTGTTTATACAGTTTGGCAACAGGTTAAATTAGTACAATTTTCTGAAATAAGTAAAAAAATATCTCTCGAAATGCTGAAAATTTGAATTTAAAATAGAAATGAAACCTCGAAAAATGAGTCAAATTAAAAAAATTAATTAATTCTGCACACCGGGAAATTATAACGTATAAAATGATCTAAAAAGTATTAAATTCCGATGTATAGTTTTTGCTCCTATAAAACTTTTTTAATGGAACGATTTTGTCCAACTTTAGCATTAAATATCTCTTAAAATAATTCTTCGATTTGAAAACTGTCTACATCAGCGTGTTTATCAAACATTTCTGTATAATACTACCAATTTTCATATTTTTGTATGCATTATTTTTCGTAATATTAACGAAGAAAGACCTCCGGTCACAAAAAATTCAAAACCGGCGGCGGCGGCGGCGGCGGCGGCGGCGGCGGTGACAGCGGGAGTTACTTTTTTTTAGAATAGAGAGATTTTTAATGAGAGTGTAAATATTCTCTCTTGACTATATACTTAGATTTTGAATTTTTGTTATGGAAAATTCTCGGATGAGTAATTTATTGAAGAATTGACAGAAAAATTGAAATGTAGTTCATAGACTGTGACTTGAAATAGAATTGTGATTTAAAGGTACTACTTTAAATTATTGCTATTTTTTTTTCTTTAAAAATAGAAAGGTTTTATTACTAATGTTGTATTATACTGAATGATGCAAAGTCTCCATTAATATGCATGCCAATTTGTATCATATAATATTATTTGTTTATGTGTACATTATTACAATTTTCCCCCCACTCTTTTAATATACACTGATCTTACTTTACAGTGTTGTATTTGCTATTTCACATATCAGTGAATGAACTTTTAGCAACTTTATTTTAAAAAGATTTTGTGTACCTTTGTCAGAAGAATGTAACCTAATATTATTTTTATTTTGTTTCTCATTATTTGAAGTTATATGCATATTGTATATGTATACAGTTTAGAAAATATTGGCTCAATGTCAAAATTATTAAATTTCTCCATCTTACCAATATTTTCTTTTGGGGAGGCCGGAGTATTATGTTGTGGTTACTTAGAACCACTGCCATATTTTTATTTAATTTCATTTAGAAAAAATTTTTATTAATCTTGTATTCATTTAATTTTAATATTCGCATTCCAAAATTATTTTAATTCCCTTTTTTTTCAACCTTCCCCTGTAAGTTTTTCTTTCTGGCATAGCATTTCATTCATTTTAAAATCATAAACGTCGTTTTGAAATCTGTACTTCCGGTAAAAGAATTATCTGGAAAGTTCCATATCTTTCTATTTGTGAAATCATTTCCTTTTGTAGCTCTGCCCCTTAGCCAATAATATTTAAATCAGTTTAATTCCTAATTTCAAAATTCGTAACTCTTTACTACTGTTTGGCATCTTATCTCAGTGAAATCTATCAAATTTCCTTTTTTTTTAAAGCAGTTTTTTTTATATACTTTAGCATTGCATTTTATGCCAATGCAGGGCGCCTGTATGTTCGTTCCGCCAAAGTTGGCTTGTTTCAAGTATTATAGCAACCCCCTTTACTCCTCTTTTCGGAGAGCTCGTGCGCATTCAGTTGAGTTGGGACTTCAATGCAGAATGGCTGCCTTTTGCCGTTCTGCGAAGAATTATGTCCGCGCCTGCATGAGTGTTCTGTTAACGAACGCAGGGAATGGGTGGATGCCTCTTCCCCTTCTACAAAAAAAATGATAAACGGATTTCGTATCTACAGTAAGAAATATTAAAAGTGCAAGAATATTTCTTCAAGATTGTGTAATCGGCTGCATAGTTTCGTCCTTTTTCTTTTTGTGGCGAGATTCTTTGATCAGTTACTTCTGATTCTTCAGTAAGATGTGGATAAAAATTCTGTTGACGGCATTATTATTATTTTTATTCTAATGGTGCTTTTATTTCGAGTGGTAGAATTATGATGCTAAAAAAAATCATCTAAATGCCTGTGCCTCCACACTCCCCAAGGGAAAAAAATTATTTTATTTTCTTTAGTAAGAACGTAGAATGAATGCAGATTGTATGTGTCCTTCATAAAAAAAGTACATCTAAAAGAATAAGAGGCGTACTCTACGTTAATGCGCTATGTTCTGCAAGAAAAATTGCTTCATAAATAAAAAATTTTCAAGGAGGATTTGTCATCTGTTTATTTCCTTTCTGCAAATGTCTCCATCATTTTCTGTTCTTTCAGGTCACTGCAAGTAATGCTTTTACCTTTTATTTTTTTTTGTTCTCAATTACCAAATGTATGATAAGTAAATTCAGATTTTTTTTAATTAATGACTGTTATGTCAAAGTGGTCTTTTGTGGCCGCAACAAAATGTTATAACACTATACGATCGATCCTAAAAAAATGATTTCTGGATTTTTTAAGTGGAATTTCAGTATCCAAAATAACTTTACAATATTATTCTTTCACCTCCTACCTCCAAACACAACAGTATGAACCAACCCCATGCGAATAATACTGTCAATATGCTTCAACGCTCCCATAATGACCACCAGTTTACTCAACAGAGTACCCATGAAATAAATGAGATGTGTCCTAATGAAAAGCCTTTAAACTAATGCTGGGGGCAGATCAAACTGGCACTCTATCCTCCAAATCTTCATTTTTGCCAGGAAATATTCTAAGGGATCAGCGATTTAAAAATGTCTATTGTCAAAGTAATTAGTGTTCGGGGTATGTTCTTGAAAATTCTCAATGCTCAGTCACCGTTACACAAAGGAATTTAAACAGCGATTCTGCATCGCAAACTACCTTTTATAATGATAGCAAATGCAAAAATTTTGAGAATTCCGTGAATTGTTCTCAAACCAACAATGAAAATGCACTTTCTTATGAAGTACAAATTGAAGGTAATAATGTTGAAAATTATGTACTTTTATAGTACTGTTGATTATAATGATTCTCTTCCTTGTATTGTGTTAAATGTACAACATAATAATGTCATTTCGTTACTGGATACTGGATCAATAATTTCTTAAATTGACCAACAGTATTTCAATGTACTGAAACCTAGTATTAAGTATAAATTTATTTCTCGTAAGGTGTCCATATCCACCATAAATTCTCAAACAGAATTTTTTGGGTGTATCAGTTTGTCTTTTAAGATAGACAAATTATTCTTTAAACATGTGTTCTATATTACTAACATATCTAATAGAAATTTTGATGTGATATTATGATATGATTTTATTTGTAAGTATGGTATTTCTATAAAACCATCATTTAACTCAATTCTGATATCAAAGAAATCCATGTCCCTTTTGTTAACAAACAAGAGCGACCTAAGAGCTCTGATTTGAATCAAGCATAGGTGTTTATGTGTCAACAAAATAATAACATTCACAATACTTCTCCTTAGAATAATATTGATGTTCAGAATCCAAATGGTACTGTACCAGTAAGTAACCTCAATGATCCGCAGCAGGAAAAAAATGACAAACCTGCTTTTGATCAACAAAATTCAAATTCTCAAAATGAGGAACGAAAAATTTCGAATTTTCACAAAAAAACTATTCCACCTAACACTTGTATGTACATTAAAGCTCAATATTCTTCACAACCTGAAGAACAATTCGTATTTATACCAACGTTAAATTACCGTAATATTATTTTACATAAATCTGTCCATTCTTTGTCAGCCATTAAGAAGAATTCTTTTCTAGTTGTTGCACAAAACATTTCAAACAAACCGTTTCACCTTAATAAGGGAGCTGTTTTAGGTGTGTTTGAAAATGTTGAAAAGCAAGATGTTCAAGGATATGATTTTAATGATGAGTTAGATGGTATCTGTAATTTGATACAACCATCTGAAGACATCGTAAATATGAGAATAAATGATTTTAGTCCTACAGACTTTAAATTAGAACATCTTGACAGTGATAAAAAACAAACATTGTCATCGTTATTATGTAAAAAGGCACAAGTTTTTTCTAAGTCTCTTCAAACTCTTGGCCATACTGATCAAGTCACTCCACATATTATCATATCTTATACTATAATGCGAGCAAAAATTGTGTGTGTGTGTGTATGTAAATTTTATCTTAAAAACGGCTCTAACGATTTTGACGAAATTTTGTATTTTACCATTTTCGGGCATGATAAGACTATTGGGCTAGGTCACGTGTTCGAGAAAATTCGATTAGTGGGTCATTTTGGGTCGTAATGGGTCAAGGTCAAGCTAATTATATCTAAAAAACGGCTCAATCGATTTTGACCAAATTTCACATCCTACCGTTTTTCGACACGAAGAAACTTTTGGGCTAGGTCACATGTTCGAGAAACTTCGATTAGTGGGTCATTTTAAGGTCACTATGGGTAAAGCCAATTTTATCTAAAAAACGACTCTAGCGATTTTCACTAAACTCTAGATTCTACAGTTTTGGATTACGAGAAAACAATTGGACTAAGTCACATGTTCGAGAAAATTCGATTAGTGGGTCATTTTTGGGTCACCGTGGGTCAAGCTAAGTTTATCTAGATAACTTCTTTAACGATTTTTACGAAATTTTACACCCTACTGTTTTTGGGCACGAAAAGACTATTGGGATGGGTCTCGTCTTCGAGAAAATTCTATTAGTGGGTCATAATGGGTCAGGGTCCAGTTAATTATATCTAGAGAATGGCTCAATCGATTATGACTAAATTGTGTATCTAACCACTTTGGGGCACGAAAAGATCGTTGGGATGGGTCTCGTGTTCCAGAAAATTCGATTAGTGGGTCATTTTGGGTTATAATGGGTCAGGATCAAACTAATTATATCTAGAGAACGGCTCAATCGATTTTGATTAAATTTTGTATCTAACCATTTTCGGGCACTAAAAAACCATTGAAATGGGTCTCGTGTTCGAGTAAATTCGATTAGTGGATCATTTTGGGTCATAATGGGTCAGGGTCAAGCTAATTATATCTAAAGAACGGCTCAATCGATTTTAACTAAATTTTGTATCTAACCATTTTCGGGCACGAAAAGACCGTTGGGATGGGTCACGTGTTCGAGAAAATTCGATTAGTGGGTCATTATGGGTCAGGGTAAAGCTAATTGTATCTAAAAAACGGCTCAAGACATTTTCACAAATTTTTTTAATATACGGCCGTTTCTGGTCATGAGAGGACCATTGGGCTAAGTCACATGTTCGAGAAAATTCAATTAATGGGTCATTTTGGGTCACAATGGACCAGGGTCAAGCTAATTGAATCTAAAAACATGCTCAAAACATTTTGACCAAATTTTATATTATGTATACCGTTTCTGGGCATGAGAAGAGAATTGGGCTAAGTCACATGTTCGAGAAAATTCGATTAGTGGGTCATTTTGGGTCACAATGGGTCAGGGTCCAGCTAATTGTATCTAAAAAACGGCTTAAACGATTTCGACTAAATTTTGTATTCTATCGTTTTCGGACTCGAAAAGACCATTGGGATAGGTCGCATCTTCAAGAAAATTCGATTAGTGGGTCATTTTGGATCACAATGAATCAGGGTCAAGCTAATTGTATGTAAAAAGCGCTTCAAAACAATTTGACATAATTTTGTATAATACCGTTTCCGGGCATGATAAGAGCATTGTGCAGGGTCGCATGTTCAAGAAAATTCAATCAATGGGTCATTTTGGGTCCTAATGGATCAGGATCAAGCTAACTGTATCTAAAAACTGCTCAAAGATTTTGACAGAAACTTTGTACTACACCGTTTCTGGACAAGATAAAACCATTTGGCTGTGTTGCATGCTTAAGAAAATTCTATTAGTGTGTCATTTTGGATCACAATTGATCAGGGTCAAGCTAATTCTTAAAAAGTGCTTCAAAACAATTTGACATAATTTTGTATAATACCGTTTCTGGGCATGATAAGAGCATTGTGCAGGGTCGCATGTTCAAGAAAATTCAATCAATGGGCCATTTTGGGTCCAAATGGATTAGGATCAAGCTAACTGTATCTAAAAAAACCGCTCAAAAGATTTTGACAAAACTTTATACTACACCGTTTCTGGACAAGATAAAACCACTGAGCTGGGTCGCATGCTCAAGAAAATTCTATTAGTGGGTCATTTTGGTGATAATGGGTCGGGGTCAAGCTAACGGCATCTCAAAAATGTTCAAACAATTTTGGCAATTTTTTTTGTTATACCGTTTCACAGTACAAAGACCATTGAAATAGCTCACATCTGTCGATGAATTTCGGTTAGTGATTTTTTGAATCAACGTGGTTCAATCTTATTTGACCTAGAAAACGACTAACGATTTTCACTAAATTTTGTATTCCATCGTTTTCAGGGTCGAGAAGAGCATTGTGATAGGTCGGATGTTCGAAAAAACTCGATTAGTGGGTCATTTTGGGTCACTATGTTTCATGGTCAAGCTAATTGCATCTAAAACAGCAAGAATGATTCAGTGGGTAAAATATATCGAGATAAACAGAAAGCTAATTTTGACCGAGCTTGGCTCGGTCATTCCTGCTAGTGTGGATATATGGCATTAATGGATATACCATATGTATCACTTATATTGTTCATATAAGTGTATTACATTATCTCATATACATTACATTATATAATAGGTAATCAGATAAGGTCATATACTGATTACCGTGTCATACATATAGTATATTACACGGTTGTACAGACAGAGGTATTGAGTATGGTAATATGATGTGCGTCTTAAAATGAGACATATAGAGAAAAATATGCTTAAATATCATATTTTACTTTTTAGTGCCAATAATTACGTGTATCATAAACTTAGAAAATGAGTTTATAATAGAAGAAAATTTAATAATCGACTTAAAATGTTTATAATTAAATGTTTGATTAAAATCACACATTAATCCTACGCTTGGAGAGTAAAAAGCAGTTACGCACGATTCTCCAGCAGATTTGATGAGTTTTTTGAATTGTAAACTGCCCCCTGATTGTGTGTCTGAGGAAATGAAGTTCGTTCTAAAGATTTTACCCCGCTAGATCTAAAGATTTTACCCTATTGATTTCACCTTTTTGATGTAATTAAATGATTACTATTTTTCATAGATGTTTCTTCATCGAAGTTATTAATGAAACTGAATCATGAGTTGTGAAAACTGCTGCTCGATCTTATAGAATAAAATCCTGTGTATATTATTGCTTTCGTTACTTGTCTCCTGGAGAAGTCCCAATTTTTATTTCCATTGTATTTTATGCAAAGTAAATCCCTGCCGGCTCGGGCCTACAGGCGGAGGTACATTTTGAAGTTAAGTGCTAAATTCGCCAGCAAAACTTAAATCAAGATTAGAGTTAAATCCAGTTCCTTCACTAAAAATGAGCTCTAGGGAGCTAAACATTTTGTGAAAATTCTAATATACACGAATACACACACGTATGTTTGTGGAACAGGTTTAAAAAATAGCTAAAGCAAATTCAGAAAACCTCAAAGTGTTAAAATAAGTTAATATTTCCACATTCGGGTTTTTATCATGTTTTAATACTGTTTCGTTCGCTTGCAACTGCTAGTAATATTTTCAACTTTTTACAAGGCCGGATAGTACGGAGGGCCGGATAGTCGGGAGTTTACTGTATATAATAGGAAAATTTAGTTTGGCAAGAAAATGCCTAACAGGTTGAAATTATCTTTCAGCAATTTATACTAATATATGGAAACATACTTGAATACTTTAGTACAACCATGTAGTTTAGCTAGAATCTTTATTACACGCCACTATTTAGTTAAAATTTAATTCAAACTAAGGCACTCTTAAAACTGCTGAAATCACATTTCCAGAAATTATAATTTATAGATGGCCATGTATCCAATTTTTTACGTGACCCTGTATATCATTTTATCTATATTCTACAAACATTTCTTAGTAAATTAAATGCAATTCAGCGAAAAAAAGCATAACTCATTTAAAAACCACCTTTAAGCAATTTGCGCCTATACCCAGTAACCTTTACGAATACTTTGGTGTAGCCCTGTATAGGAATTATAGCATTTATATATACCATATACTATGCATAAATATAGTGAATCATAAAAGCGCATACCATAATTAAAAATGCATTACCAGCCGTTATCGCTAATGTACAGTACTTCAGATACAATATAGTATCTGAAATATTTTATATAATGTGTCCCTGTAAATGCTATTTACGTATTATTCGTATTATACATGAAATAATTTATAGTATGTAAACATCAGAGACGTATATCAATTTCATTATATATGAAATTGATTAATACAATTAAAGTATACAGCAAACAATTCCCTCTACCTCTACATCATTATGTATTGGAATTTCCTTTTTAGCCCTGTAAATGAACAATAACTATTAATTGCATCGCATAGTCAACATAATGTATATTTTAGCGCGCTTCATAAATGCATATCAATTTTATTCTGTTTGAAAGCGTTCGTAAAATCCTTAAAAATCATTTGAAATGATTTTTTTCCCATAGGCCGTAATGTAACGGAATACTTTTGGCTGTCCTTGTAAATGAACTAAACATGCTACAAACTTCATTACAAATAGGGACCGTGCTATGGTAAACGTCAATAACATCCAAAAATTTCAGAGCAATCTGAGTATATTTACGAGAGTTAGAGCGCAGACAGACTGCTAGACGGACAGACGGAGAGACAAACCGAAGTCATAAGCACTTTTCAACTTTGTGTCTTATATAATGTATCCTGTATTATATGAACTTAAAAATATATATATACTAAAGCAGTTTAATCTATAACTTCCTATCAGGCATGAAAAACACTTTATTTCAATGCTTAAATATATTTTACTTTTTAGTGCCAATAATTACGTGTATCATAAACTTAGAAAATGAGTTTATAATAGAAGAAAATTTAATAATCTATTCAAAATGTTTATAATTAAATGTTTGATTAAAATCACAAACAGAAAAATAATGCTTACATACAGTTAAAAAAAAGTAAATACACGAATTTGAAAAACACTAAAAATCATAATTAATATTTATAGTTGTACTATTAAACGACAACAAACTACAATAGATGAATTAAATGCATTATTAGATTTAACAATATCTCAAAAAATTTTCCATATGTTATAAGGAATTCCTATTATTTTATAATTTTAACAAATGCTAAATCTGAAAACATTGGTATGAAGATTTAGGATTTAAAAAAAATAATTAAAAATATTATTAGTACTAAAAGAAAACTCTTTCAAAAGTTTCACTACTGTAGTATGTAAAAGTATATTTTCCCAGTATAATGCTAATTTCTATTTTGAAACAATTTCGTAATATCATAATAATCGAATATCTATATAATCTGTAAGTGTTAGTAATCAGAAAATAGTAAGATGCCGAGAAAAACTCCAAATCATTGTCTCAACACAGTTTCAATCTCAAGTAACTGAAAATTAATGTTTTCATTAAATTCATGAATCAGTCTCCGTGCAGCTTTTTTTTTTCTTAAGCGATGACAGATTAAGATATTTTCCTTCATCTTATCGAATAGGAAAATTTTGCTTCTGAAAAAAATCCAGATCAGTCTCTTATTAATATAACATAAAACTATTTAACTCATGATATACAAATCAGGAATAAAATATTTAAATTAAATAAGACTTACGTTTATGTTCTATTAATAATATCCGTGTATCCTAAAATGGCCACCGTCATTCTCTTTTCTTAAAAAAACTGTTGTAGAAGTGGCGATGTTCTAAACAGTGAAATAAAACTTCCCGGCTTCCTGCGTCTTTCCTTATTTATTTTTCTGTGGTTATATCTCACGCAGACGATTTCAGCAGATGGTTCTTTACCGCTTATTTGTTTTTGTATACAACAGGTTTGGAACTTAAATGCGCAATGAGAGTGTTTTTATTTAAAATTTTCTATTTGAAGAATTTTCCAATGTATTTTACCTTTTCTTTTTATCAGTACCAAATATTCCAAGTTAAAATGTATTGTAAAATTTCTTTTTTGTAAATAATAATAATAATAATCGTAATTAGAGTTTATTAGATAAAACATTGTTTAATTTTTTTTAAATGCATAAAAGTCAATTTAATGGTAATAATGAACCCCCACCCCTCTTTTTTTTGTAAAGTTTGTTTCTCACGCAATAAATACAAAATATATTCCTAGTAAATAAAAAAGAGTTATCGAGGATAAAAAAAAAAATCTTTGTCAACCTGTCATTCGTTTCATATTAATTTTCTGTAAAATAAAACAATTTGCAGAATAACTTTTTTTTAAGTCATATCTCTAAAATACAAATTTGAAATACGAATAATTAATTATATCATAGGCTTTGCATAAATTTTGTGTATTTTTTTTTTCGGAAAATGTTAATTTTATTTAAAAAGTCTGAAAGAAGAAGAGTTTTCGAAAAAATAGTTACTTAAAATACTTAATCACTAACCGGAAAAAATATGACTTGAATGCAAATTATAAAGCAAGAAATGCATATATGACTAAACTCTGAAGACTCTTTCTACGTGCTCATTAAAAGCTGCAGACTTAACTGTAATAGAAAATTTTTAGTTTGAAACCACAGAAGTGTTTCGAATACCACTGGTTGGCAAAAAAATAAAAAAAAATCCTCCCTGCAAACTAAATATGTAAAGTGTACATATTTAATACTCATAATTCTAAATATGTTATCCAAATTGCTCCAACACGTACCATTTTTCCGAGAAACACTTTTATAATAATAACAATCAGTGAAAGATTATTATATTAAATTGCAATACTAGATAAAATTGAAATCATGAAAAAAGTATACTTTCACTGTCTTAGATATCAAATTGATAAAATATTGCATGAAAATTTAGTTTATTAAATTATTATTACTATTAATAGTTTATGTCGTGCACTTTATATGTTATATCCCCCCCCCCACACCCTTTCGTGACAGAATTTACCATTTTCTATGCACCAATATATTTTTATTCCTTAGGCCGCTGTAACTCGGGGCTGTGTATGCTCGGGGCTGTTTAAAATACTGTTTAAAATACTATTTTTCTTCGTTTTCAAAGATTTTAAAAGTTCATATTTTTGTCACACTGCGACTTACAATATGGTGGGGTTTTTTGTCACACATGTGATGTGACGTACATTACATGCAATGACATAACAATGACGTCACAATTTTTTTAATTGCTAGAAAAATATAATTTTACATTAAATAATATGTTTTGAAGAATTTTCGTATTTTTTTAAAGTCTTATAAGAAGTTCACATCTCAGTCACAATGTGATATCACTGAGTGGTGGCATTTTGGTCACAGAAGTGACGTGACACAGTGACGTCACCGTGACCGTGCATGCTATGAGGACATAATAGTTCATTCTTTTTTTGAGGGAGGCATTTGTTACAATATTAGATCTATCTCCGTGATTTTTCCCTGTACTATTCTAAATTACTTATATATATTCACTAAATTCTTATTCTTAAATAATCTCTATCATTAATTCTGTTAAATTCCCTTTAATTTAATGTCTCACTTGTCTAATTCACTTAATTATTACGCTTTTGGTATTCTTAAACTAAATGTTCCATTTCCGATCTTTCGTATTTTAGAATATTCATTGGTAGCCATTTTTATTTTTATTCCAGCCGAGTTTCATTCCCGCGCTTTATTCCGGGATTCCTTTTTGCTTTATTATCCCTCCACCCGCTCTGTCAGTACTCTTTTCATGACGTGATTTCTCTGCATCTTAATTGGTTTAGAGCGCGTACTACGTCAAAATTGCATTCCTACGCTTGAAGAGTAAAAACCAGTTACGCACGATTCTCCAGCAGATTTGCTGAGTTTTTTTTAATTGTAAACTGCCCCCTGATTGTGTGTCTGAGAAAATGAAGTTCGTTCTAAAGATTTTACCTCGCTAGATCTAAAGATTTTACCCTATTGATTTCACCTTTTTGATGTAATTAAATTATTACTATTTTTCATAGATGTTTCTCCATCGAAGTTATTAATGGAACTGAATCATGAGTTGTGAGAACTGCTGCTCGATCTTATAGAATAAAATCCTGTGAACATTATTCTTTCGTTACTTGTCTCCTGGAGAAGTCCCAATTTTCATTTCCATTGTATTTTATCATAAGCCACTGGACTCCAATCATCTTTAACGAGGAATGATTATCGTATATAAAGAGTAAGCTGTTCAATTAATTAGGGGAAGCTGATGCTCTAGTTTCCTTTACTTCATGTTCGTACATCTATGCGCCAACTCCATGCTACATTCATGTTCTTCATATACTTCGTCATGAGTTCTACGATATTGTTTTCCAGACGACCGCAATTATCATATTAGATTCCATCTATTTTATAACATATATATATATATATGTATGTGTGTGTTAAACGAAAACCGGAAATCCTGTCGTGTTAAAGGTTACGACATTGACGTTATATGATGATTCGAAAATGGAGTTAACTTCGATAGATAGTAATTGAATAATCAATCTAGAAGTCGGCATTGGGATAAGCTAAAAAAGAACGTTTCTGTTGTAATTAACATGGTTATTCGAATTTTGTTGCAGTCAACGAGTGAAGGCCATGGAACACATTTATCTAGTGCAGTTTTTCCAGAATAATTGAGACAATACATACCGTCAACTCAGAATTTTATTTTAACATCTTTCGGCCTCACAGTTTCCACCGAGATATTTAGCCATCGTTTCATAGTAGTAATTTAGGGGTAAGCAAAGTTGTAGATAATAGAACACATCGGACGGCGACAAGGGGATGGTATGACAAATGGAAATACGACCAAAATCTGAGGAAACACTGCGAACATCGGCTTTTCGTGTGTCTAGCGTAGTAATACAAATATGACGTAGGTCGCGCTCTCAACTAATTAATAATTAATGATATCAAGCCATGGAAAGAGTGCTGGCAGAGAGAGTGGATGAATTTGAAGGTAAAAAGGAAAACCCCGGGATACGCGCGGGAAAGTAAATTCTTGGAAGGCAAAAAAATGGTTGCTAAAAGAACATTCTAAAAGAAAAAAGATCAGAAATGGAACATTTAATTTAAGAATACTAAAAGCGTAATAGTTAAGTAAATTAGACAAGTGAGACATTAAATTAAAGGGAATTTAACAGAATTAACTATAGCGATTATTGAAGAATAAGGATTTAGTGAATATAGAGTAGTAATTTAGAATAATATATGGAATTCGCGCAATTAGATCTAATAATGTAACATATATATACATATAAAAAGTTCTAAAAATGTCTAATCTACACGACTGATATAGTGGAATTTTCTTTTAATTGTTTGTTTGATTTTTTAGTTTTATTATATGTGAATATGTGAAGTTTTATACTTATTTATGCTATCTACTTGAGTAACATGTGCATACTACATTTTCAGTGCCGTGGTGCATTCTTATGGCATAATGAAACTGAAGGATATGAAAATAAACTACAGTTTGCATATCCTCAAGAGAATATTAAGGTATCTATTTCTATATCTTACTGATACAGTTAATTTAATTGAGAATGTGTATACAGATAAAATAATTACAATTGGAGTAATAATAATAAACTTTACTCGACAGACAATGTTATAAATTTGAAACAAATTATAAATTCAAACATTATATTTTTATTGCAATTAATAGATAACCAACTTATATTACAGGTTAACAATTCCATTTATGTTTGTGATTGCCTGTGTTTTTCTTATACCTTATTTGGGTTCGGGTCCTGTTTGGAAAGAAACAATTGAAGGCCAAATTACGGGGAAATGTCGTTCAAACTGGTGGACTAATCTTTTATTTATAAATAACTTTATTCCTCGGGAAGAAATGGTAAGTTTAAAATCGTATATCCAAATAATATTCTGTTTATTTATTTAACTAACCATATTTTATGTACTGAGTATTATTGTATGGCAGATTAAAGAAAATGCATTTATCGTCGATTTCTTTTATAACATTCAAACAGTAAAATTAAAAACAAATGTGGAAGTTCATACTATTTTTTCTTTGTCTTTCATGTTGTGATACATATATTGCCAACTACATGAAAGTTCTTTACTCTGTAGAATTTTTCATCATAAATTACACTAGGACTTCCCTTTGAGGGATTAGTCTGAGCGATATTGCTGAGAACATAGATTTAATAATAACATGTGGAAGCAAAGAAAGTGAGATGTTATCTTTAATTGTCCATATACTGCGATAAATTGAGATGATGAAAATAAACGAGTCGTAGAATTACAAAATCTTATATATAAACTCGTATACACTGTTTAAAAAAATGGGAAAGCAAACCATGCAAGTAGTATATGGGGCCTACTCTGGAACACTTTTCATACTCCACTAAATAGAAATATTTAACGATTTTTGTAAGATTTTGCTCAAAAAAATTGCCTGTTAAAATATCGAGGATGTAACGATTTTATTACGATTTATCGAGCAAATAATGATAAAAAATTGTATGATTTGCATTGGTTGGATATTTTTATTTTTTCTACAAAATTATGTAAAGAAGAAGTTTTAAGAAAGGGTTATAAAGAATCAAATAAACGGGATAATAACGTAATCAATTTAGATTAAATAATGATCATTTTTAAATGCTAATATTTAATTATTATTGTGATGAAAAATTTTGACAGACGTCCTTTCTTAATAGTCTATCAATTGCTAATAAACAACCTTCCTCTAGGATAATCTTGATAGGAAAAGCAAAGAGCAGCGTTATATAATAAGTTATCGGCATTATAACCAATCCTAAAATCTTTAGTTGCATTAAAAGCTATAGAATAGTATAAGTTATTATCTCCGGGAATATAAATATGAAAATATTCTTTTGTTTCTGGTATTATATTCCAATTGTCATCACATTTACTTTCTATCCAAAAATAAACACCAGGTTGAGAAAATTTAGAGGCTTGATCCATTTTATATATTTTAGCGGTGAAAGTTAATTTTATTGTATCATTGAAACTATGAAATATAGTATAATTATTAGAGTTATCGATGCTATGATTTGTAATAACGGGGTCAAATTTAAAATAATGAAAGGTAGGCGAAAGACAATTAAAGAGTAAAGTACTTATGACAAAATATTGTAACATTTATTTCTAAATAAATTTTCGATAGATTAAATAAAATCCATTCGAACAAAGTTTAGACAGATGAAATAAATAAGAAATATCAATTGCATTATATTGAAGTCTGAAATAAAAGTTAAATGATTTTTATGATATGTTTTAAATTTTGAATAGATCTCTCTTTTTTATTAGCAATAATAAATACTATTCTGGATATTTTGATAGTTCGATAAAATTAAAAAAAATAGTTTGTGTGGAAATGAACCCATCTTTGCAGAAAAGAAATTTTTACTTAAAAACAGATATATTTTTGATTTCCGTAAATATTATTCTGGTAGTTTGATAGTTCGATAAAAGGTCCATTCGATTATTGTAAGATTTAAAACAAATTGTAGGATTAAGCTTTTTCTAATTCATAATCATAAAAGCCGTCATTATTTTTTCCTTTAAAATGAAAGATATAACCACGTTCATTCAGTTTTGTTATTGCTGCTTCAGAAATTTTTCCATGACTCTTTTTAAGAAAATAATCCTTTTCTACATCATTAACTTCTAATCTTGCAATAGTGGTATTTCCAAATTTTGTTTGAATTTTCTTCAACGAAATCAGTTTGTATTTCCCTGTCTCTAAATCTTTTAGCTTATGAGTTACAGGGAACGATCTGAGACTGTTGAATTCTTCCATTTATTAAGAAACAATTTTTGAAAGA
The DNA here is from genome assembly GCA_963932465.1 of Maratus speciosus. NCBI lineage: Eukaryota > Metazoa > Arthropoda > Arachnida > Araneae > Salticidae > Maratus > Maratus speciosus. Next base: position 286,723,962 of record OZ010800.1, on the reverse strand, counting down.
AAATTTTTATAGTACAGACATCTGTACATAGAACAACCCTGTCCTAGGATTCGAACGCATCTCGGTACTTCTAATATTTTTATAGGAATTCCCCATTCTTCAAAGGTACTTTTCGGAAAAACTCCTCCTTTAAAAGCAAATGTCCCTCCGTATATCTGATGCAATTGTAAGAGATAATCTTTTACATTGTCGCTACTAATCCATAAGCCTGTATTATCTGAATATCGTTTAAATCTTAAACCATGGATATCGTTAGTACATCTACGAACTATTCCATGGTCTTGATCACCTAATTCATAGTTAGGTGTAAATACAGAAATCGTTTCACCTATTCCTTCTTTTAAATGAACCCAGCTTATTTCTCTCGCTATAGATTTGAACGGAAGTATAAAACCTTGAACATTTATGATAAGAGTGACATCGTCCATTTATTAGAAAAGATTTTTTATAAATTAAAAATCTGGCTTAAAATCCAAAAGGTACAGTATCAAAGTTATCTAAAATTCTTCTTTTATCATATCCAAACATATATCTTTTATTCATTTTATTCACTTTAATATTTTTATCTTTTTGTATCTGAAATTGATTTATTTCTACATCTATATGCTCAATTTCCCCAGTTATTGTTTTCATTCTCTCGTCAAAATTGAGCTTAGTTTCGCTCTCATAACTCATTTTAAATCCTTTTACTTTTCCTTTTACAGAACCATCGTTCAGAATATAACCATAATCTTTACTAGCTCCAGATATCCACGATTTCATATATTTATCTTCTCCTAATTCATCGGTCCATTCGCCTAACATACAGCCTGTTTTTACTTTATTAGAGCCATCATCGATATAAACAATACTATCTGTATCGTAATACATTACTTTATCTCCTAATTTATCAAGCATTTCATATAATCTTATTCTAGCCGAACTGGTTGTAAAAGCCGCTATATAATTATTCGTATTAAAGTTATTCTTGACATATTCATCTTTCATCTTATAATCCATTTGCACACACTCATCATTTAAAAATATCATATTCAAGTCTTTAATGCGGTCGTTCAGTATAATTCTATAAAAGTCTGCCAATTCTGTAACATTCTCTGTATGTTTCATATTTTTTCTCTGTCCGAACTTTCCCCATAAAGAGTTTAAACAAATTTTGGATATAAATCTCATTCCTGGGTTTTCTTTGATTTCTCCTAACCTTATACCCAATTTCTTTTCTACGCACCTTTTATATTCTTTTTCAGTTTTGAAATTTTCAGGCCATTTATCATCTGTTTCTAATTTGATTTTCAAAAACATTTTAACATAATCCTTAAATAATGTATTAGATTTTTTTTCAAAATGCCAAACTTCATAGATATTTAAAATCTTATAACCTTTTTCAATAGCCAGTTCAACTTCGGTAGTTGTCCACGTACCAGTAAAACTTCTCTCCTCATCCGTATGATTACATTCATTATTCCGCATATCATAACATTTTTTACATTGTTTCTTTTCGCATTTTATAGGTTTTGAACATAATTTACACAAACTAAATATTAATTTTTCTCCTTTATAAGGTAAAACAGGATGATAGAGTTTTCTAGGTGGAAGTACTTTACATTGTATCAAACCATACCAATTCTTATCATATTTTTCCGGATTATAAATTTTTACCGGATGACCAACAGGATAGTAATCAAAGTAATTCACTGTTGGATAAAGTGAACAAACATCGATATATCTACCCTTTTCATTTTCTTTCATTTCGTATATTAATTTCGTAGGTTCACACCTACCTCCGGTGAATGCGTTTCCAGGATTTAAAGGTTCTATAAAATCTCTTTTCCATTCATTTTTCATATATTTTTTAATTTCTTTGTGATTATCAAAATCACATTCCCATATTTCAATCAATTCAAATCCTTTATCTTTTATTTTTTTATTTATTTTTTGAGTTCTTTCATACAAATCTTTCATACATATCTGATTTTGAAGATTGACGGTGGATTCTGTAAAACAGCGAGGACAACCGTGCCAATGACATCCTTGAAACTGATAAACGGTATTATTATAAAAACCATCTACTTTATAAGTTTTATCCCCTAATTTCAATTTTTTCTCACCACCATTTAAAGCATGCTGTATTTTGATATTGTGTTTTTCAGACAGATAGTCTAGCCAAATGATCGATTTCTTACTGAATTGATCCTTTGGAATACACTCCTCATCAATCGCTATTGTATTCACTGGAATAAATTTATCTCTGTATATAGCCATGCAAACGCCAGCTAAAGTGACATATTTAAAAGGATCAATATTAGCAATGTTTAGAAATAATCTTCGCAATTCTAAACATCCTTTTCTTAAAATATCAACATCAGACCTACAATATTTTATAATTTCTTTTTGAAAATCAAATGTTTCGTTTTTTACCGATTTATACCATTTATCAAAAGTTTTTCTTTGATCTAAAGTCATAGTATCATAACCATAATAGTATTTTTCAGGATATTTTCCTACATAATTTTGATTTTTCTTAGTGTTAAACAAATGAGGAAAATAACCTTTTGCCAATTCCGTTAGTCCAAACGTTTTAGGAAATTTTCTTAGCGGAATCAGTGTAAAATTTATAGAATCGATAAAACTTATATTATATACGGTTGCTTGCATATATATGAGTTTATTTCCTTGATATATTGTAAACACTTTAATTTTATTTTTAAAGCAGTATTTAGCTAGAAATTGAAAATCGAATCCTTTTCCATAATGCGCTAATACTGTATAACCGCAATGTTTCTCTTGGAATAACCATTCACAATATTCATTTTCATTCTTAAATATTTTTTCTTTTCCGTTAAAATCATGATTTATAACTAGATTGACTTGGTGATTTCCTGTCTCTTGGTTCGTCTCAACGTCAAAAAACATATATTTTTCTGTAAATTCTGACGTTTCACATTTCTCACACCATTTCTTTCTGTCTTTTATATTTTTAGGACAGATATTTTTACAAGTCCCTCCCTTAGATTCTTTCCTACGTATATAACATTTATGATCTTCCAAAACCCATCCTCTGCAGTTTTTACATAGTCTTTCTCCACATTTATGATCTTTCGGTTTTCTTTGTCTTCTATTGATATTTCTCTTACATTTTAAACATTTCCACAGTGTTTCACAGACTGCTTCATTTTTATGATTTTCGAAGCAGTTTTTTCCTTTAAAAGATCTAAAACAATCATTGCACTGAATATCATCTCCTTCGCAATTACTCTCTTTCCTAAAACAGCTATTACATTTTAAAGAACATTTATGTTGATCACTTCTTTTATAACTGACTTTACAATAATCACAATAATTTTTTTTTCCTAAAAATCCTGTAACCGTTGTAATGACATCAAAATGATTTCTATTTTTTAAAATGTAAACACAATTAGATTTATAGGTACCACTGTATATTTTTTCGTTAAAATTTTCTCTGCAAAATATAGTTATTTGAATATCTAAAAAATTTTCGAATTGTTTAATATGCTCTAAATTACACATTTCTAACGGAATATCACACATTTCATGCAATTTTATCGCTAAACTTTTTTGTAATTTTCTACCCATTTTTATGTATTTAACATCTAAATCTGTAAGTTTTTCTAGATTTAATTTTTCGCATAAAATTTTACGATTTTGAATAGCCAGGGCTGTAACGATGGATCTAGCCAAACAGATATTATCGTCATTTTTAATTTGAAGAATACTTTTTTTATTGACAACATCGTTATCGTTCAGTAATTTCAAATGTTTACCACCTTTAGGCAAATCAACGACTGTAAAAATAAATTCACAGTCTTTAATATCCAACTCTTTGTATTCAATTTTATGCGTTAAAACATCTAAATAGGTCTCATAGGCTTCTTTCGTTGACATCATTTTAGGGTGGAAGGGTTGTGTTAAATAGGGATTGAATACAATTATATCTACCTTTCCTTCAATTTTTCCAATTGCTCTCCTGAATAAATCTTTTAAGATACTATAATACTGGCCCGGTGTGAGTTTGTTTATTTGTCTTATTTTATAAACATATCTATAAGTATTAAATTTTTTAATAATTTTTTTTTCTTTCTCAACAATTTCGTAATCGGGTCTAAACAGATTTTCCAAATTTGTTTGCAATTTGACTTTCTTTTCTGTCTTTTTGATCAATTTTTCATCTTTATATTTCAAGCCGTAATAATCAAAGAGTTTTTTAAGTTTTGGACGGTTTTTCGGTTCATTTATAAATTGTTTCAATTTTTCATTCAAATCAGGAAATAATTTTTTAAGGTTTACCACTGTTTTTATCTTTTTTTCTTCGTTATTTTTTGGATCAAATTCTTCTGTGTTATTGTTAAATTTTAAATCGAAAGAATCGAATATTTTTTTCAATTTATTTCTTTTTTTAGGATTTTCGATAAATTTTGTCTGTATTTTATTTAAATAATCTGTGACATCTAATTTTAATAAATCTACTAAAACATATTTGTATTCCCCAGTTTCTTTTATATATCTTATTATCAATCTGATTAAATCATCTTTTTTACAATGTTGGGGTTGGTTTATATTTAAAAGTTTTACGACCTGCCTTAATTTTGAAATATGTATTTTTGAAACAGATATCAATCTTAGAGTTTCCTCCATTTATATACAAACATTTTTATAAATACTTTTTGCGACACATTTTTAAAAGCGACCACTATCTATAAATGCTCGTTAAATTAGACCACTTTCGGTGGCAGGTAATTTTACATTAAGCGATTTAAAATGAATGTCTTTAAAAGTATGAATTAAATTAAATTGAAGAATTTCTGAAAACAACTATTAAAAAATATATTTCAAAAAGAAGATCGTTTACTCAAAAGGACTAATTGCTGTCCATTGAAAGAAATCTGAATTTTTTCCTACAGGTTCGCCATTCAATTTTAAACATTCAAATCGAAATCCGTTTTTATCTATTTCTGTTATTCTAACAAAAAATGGTTCGCTGTATTTACATACAGGCGTTATATGAACATTGGGATGAACATTAAAGGTATGATTCCAATCTACATTTATTCTTTCAGTTGTACAATTACCTGTCAAAATCTTTGTACTTTTTGAATTACCCATTTATTTAGCCTAAAAATCACTGTCATAATCAGGCACTTCTATTTTACCTTTAAATTCTAAATAAAATTTTTCTGACATTTGAATATAAAATACCAATCCACTCTGTCTTGGAATTTTTCTATATTTTGAAACTATCGAGTTTTTTTTAACTCCAATTGAATAATTTCTGAAAATGCAACATCCAATATAATACTTTCAACTAAAAAATACGTTCAATTAAAAACACAACTTTGAATATAATATTTTCAACTAAAAAATGCGTTCAATTAAAAACACAACATTGAATATCATATTTTCAACTAAAAAATGCGTTCAATTAAAAACACAACATTGAATATAATATTTTCAACTAACAGCAACATTCAATATAATACTTTCAACTAAAAAAATACGTTCAATTTAAAACACAACATTGAATAAGCAAGTTCAATATAAAACGCAACATTCAATATAATATTTTCAACTAAAAAAATGCATTCAATTTAAAACACAACATCATAAATTTATTTTGACGTTCGTTTGATATGATAATTGCTTTTTAAATGTCTCTTTTTATGAGCTAAAGTGTATTTTTTACCACATTCGCAATCAATTTTTTTATTTTTCATAGCTAAATGACAACTTTTGCAATTAGCGTAATGTTCTGTTTTGCCGTAACGAAATCGAGTATAATATTCGTCTAAAGGTTTCGTCATCTGACAATGCTTGCAAATTTTAGACAGCTCCATTTATTAAGAAAAATTTTTTAGAAAGCTATTCCAAATGTCTTCGTTTTTCTTATTAAATTTTACTTTCAAATTATTATCAATATTATAATAATCTAATATTTTCTTTATGAAATATAGGTAATTTATCGACTTTTTATAATACACTAAATCTAAAAATTGAATAAACATTTCTTCAGCTTTATATGGAATATTTAACTTCAATTTCCATTTCAATGCGTTAAAGCGACTTATCCGGGATTTGCGTCTTTCGCTTAAAAAAACATCTATATTTTTATATGTAAAATATTCACCGTCCGAATCGTACATTATTTCACTTTTTTTCATCTGGTCATAAATTTTGAGATATTTTTCGGGTATTTGACATCTGTTTTCTTTGTCAAAAGAATCCATTAAGTTAGAATCAGAATCATCTCTTAAAACGTCTTTAAAAAAGTCACAATTCATTTATTTAAACTTATTTTAATGTAATGCATTTAAAACCAAAAGTCCCGCCTAGACGGGAGTTTTGACATTATAGCTTGTTTATATTTTAATATTTGAAAAAGTCCCGTCTAGGCGGGAGTTTTGATGAGTTATTTTAATAACATAATGATATTTGAAAAAGTCCCGTCTAGACGGGAGTTTTGACATTATAGCTTGTTTATATTTTAATATTTGAAAAAGTCCCGTCTAGGCGGGAGTTTTGATGAGTTATTTTAATAACATAATGATATTTGAAAAAGTCCCGTCTAGACGGGAGTTTTGACATTATAGCTTGTTTATATTTTAATATTTGAAAAAGTCCCGTCTAGGCGGGAGTTTTGATGAGTTATTTTAATAACATAATGATATTTGAAAAAGTCCCGTCTAGACGGGAGTTTTGACATTATAGCTTGTTTATATTTTAATATTTGAAAAAGTCCCGTCTAGGCGGGAGTTTTGATGAGTTATTTTAATAACATAATGATATTTGAAAAAGTCCCGTCTAGACGGGAGTTTTGATATTATAGCTTGTTTATATTTTAATATTTGAAAAAGTCCCGTCTAGGCGGCAGTTTTGATGAGTTATTTTAATAACATAATGATATTTGAAAAAGTCCCGTCTAGACGGGAGTTTTGAAATTATAGCTTGTTTATATTTTAATATTTGAAAAAGTCCCGTCTAGGCGGGAGTTTTGACATTATAGCTTGTTTATATTTTAATATTTGAAAAAGTCCCGTCTAGGCGGGAGTTTTGATGAGTTATTTTAAAAACATAATGATATTTCAAAAAGTCCCGTCTATGCGGGAGGTTTGATATTATAGCGGAAAAATTAAATTGACTTGATATCTTTTTCGTCAACCCAAGAGTTAAATTCGTCGGAATAATTTAACCATTTAACTAGACATTTCTTTCCTTTCTTTTTTATTATTTTTTCAATCTTATACATTTTATCTTTTTTATTATATTTAACTAATTCCGGTTCATAATAAGTTCCTTTTATTTCGTTGCCATTCAAATCCGTTATCCTATAAGTAATAGGGTCAGTGTTTAATATTTCTGAAATGATGAAAATTTCTTCCGTAAAAGTAGGTTGGTATCCGCGGGTAAAAGCAGTCTGGTATTTCGAAATTCTTATTCTATCGTCAACCTTGAATTTCGGTTTTCTTATTATTTTTTCTTCGTATAAATTTTTATAAACTTCAGATTCGTTTTCTGCTCGACTCGCTTCGCTAGGTGTCATTTTGATAGACCTATGCTTGGAATTATTATAATTTTTAACTAATTGGTCCAATACATCTATATATCTTTTAGTATTGTTGGCTGCTAGATAGGTTCTAATTTTTTTATTAATTGTCCTATTAAATCGTTCAACTACAGAACATTTTATTTCAACATTTTCAGTTGTAAACCACTGAATATTATGATCTTTAAATAATTTTAAAGTCCATTTATTTACAAATTCGGTTCCTTTATCACTTTGTAATCTTTCAGGAATTCTTTCTTTAAATATCTTTTTAAATGCTTCAGTTACTTCTTGTCCTGTTTTTCTTTTTATCGGAATGGCCCACCCATATTTACTAAATATATCTATCACTGTCAATAAGTAATTAGTTCCGTTATTATATTTACTAAAAGGTTTGATAAACAATAAATCTGCTTGCCATTGATCATCGATATGACTGACATAAATGCGTCTTCGTTTAAATTTACGAATTAAAGGCTTATGTCTGGTATAAACATCTTGGCTGTGTAAAAAATCTGTAATTTGCTTTTGACTGAAACCTGTTTTCCGTTTTAATTCATTGATACCACAATAACCACTTTCAGGATGATAATATATTTTTTCTAAGATACTTTTAGGATCTTTCATCCCTAAGATACTTTTAGGATCTTTCATCCCTAAGGTTTTCCTAAAAAAACACTCTTTTTAGAACCACAATCTAGACAAATACCTTTCATCATTGGCCTGTTATTTTTAGACATTGCATTTTTAATATCTTTAGTTTCTGTATGGTTTTTACATTTTAAACAATAGATCTTTGTATTTATAGATCCCATACCAAAAGACTTTTTAGCTTTAATAATCGGTTTTACAATTCCCCTTTCAATTCTTTCTCTCAGCGTTGGATTTTGAATATTATCTAATTCATCAATCATATTCTTATCGCATACTTCATTTCTACTTTTCGTATCTTTATTTTCCAAATAACATTTGTCATGCTTATATGCAATTTCATCCACTCTGTTAACAGGTTTAGACGAATTTTTATACGTTAAATCTGGATTTAATCGCGTTTTCCCCCATAATAATTGTGTACCTGGGCCTGTGAAGTTATGATTAGGTAAATGCATTTCGAAAGGTAAATTACTAATGATTTTATTCAGAATACCCGATCCAGTTTGTCCGCATTTTAAACATCCGCCTTTAAAATTACCCTTTTTAGTTAAAGACGTAACACCAAATTTTTTACTTTTACAACTCATTTATTAGACAGCAAAAAGTTGACGCTTTCTAAGAAGAATATTTATATCCATTCAACTGTACTTTTTTCACATACTTTTCGATTGGGAAGTATACTAAATTATTTATAAAATCTTGTTCTCTAACATACACTTCTTCTTCTGAAATTTTTTTAGCTTTCAATAAATTTAACAGTTGTTTATAAAAATTATAACATTGCTTGTATTCTTCTTTTCGTTCCAAAATACTTAAAGATTTCTCAATGACTTCTACAATTCCAGCACTCAAACTCAAACTGGCCAGTGGTATTAATACAAAAGCTGATAATCCTGAAGCACTTAGCATAAATTTGCTAACAGATAAGGAAATACTTATCTTTTGATACAAATTGTAACTTTTCCTATATACATATAATCTCTTTTCTAAATATTCTTCCATTTATATAGGTTCAAAATTTTTTCTGTATCTCATTTCAGAATTTACTAAATCTAGCATAAAGAAATTACCCATACAAGATTTATATTTTTCTAGAAATTCTTTTTTTGTTAGATTTCCGTCTATTTCTCTGATTATCTGATTGATTTCCCTAGGCTGTAGTTTAAAAAATATGAAGTAATTACAATTTTTTCTAATATTTATAGGAGTTGAGTAATAAGACTGCGTTAAATAAATAATGGATGCATTTTTCTTTCGACCTCTTATAAACAAATCCTCTATAACTTTCTGGTCTTTTTCTGTAACACAATCGTCGAAAACAACGAGATTTTTTTCTGAGGAATCTAAATCGTCGACAGTAATAAATTCACTCAAATCTGAAGAAAATAATATATTCTTTTTATATTTATCATACAATTTTAATAATTGCTTTCTTTTATTTTTACTTATTTTTTTGCATTTTATAATATCGTCTATTTCAACACCTTCAAACTGTGTATAATTTTCTTGTAATTTAGAATACTTTGGCTCGGAAATATCTTTTGCGCATAAATATAAAGCATCGAAATCTAATCTTAAATTACTAGGATTCTCAAAGCCGTTTAATAAATTTATTAGTAAATTTGTCTTTCCACAACCTGATGGGCCGATTATTAATAATCTGAAAGGATGTCTAGGTAAAAAACGATGTTGTTTAGGGTCAGGCAATTCTTCCGGTTCTGTGTAATCTTTAATTTTAATCATTTATTAGACAGCGAAAAGCTGACGCTTTCGAATGTTGCTGCCAGTAAAAACATATTAGCTGTCAGTAAAAATAGACGTCTAAGCTATCGCTTCTAATTAGCTGTCACTAAAAATAAACGGCGAAGCTGTCGCTTCTAATTTTAAAATACAAAGCGACAGCTTTTCGCTGTCTATAAATGGATAAAATAAACGATTTAGAAAAAGATCGAAATAAGAAACAAAAAGAAGAATTAAAAAATGCAATAAAACTTGTCAAATTACAAGCAGATATTAGAAAAAATAATGAAGAACAGCGTGATAGAAAGCTAGGTATAGACAAAAGTTTAACTGAATTTCATAAACCTGTCACTAAAAAATTAGAAGAACAGGATAAAAGTAGAAAAGAAAATATTAAAGCTATCAATGATAAATTGGACGAATTAAATATATCTTTACAGCCCATTGCAGAATCATCTGGAATTATTCCTGAAGCGATCGAAGACGTCAAAGAATTATATAAAGAACCGCCGCTTATTTATAATGTTGATCAATATTTAGATACAGATTATTTAATATCTGAAAAATTATACAAACCTTCGAAACTCCTAGACAATAAAGAAAAATTAGACGAAATGTATACAAAGGCTAAGGAGTTAAAAGAAAAATTATCGAAGAAAAAAGGCAACTTACAAAGTACAATTACGCGGGCTAAAAATCTTTCAGAGGAGGAATTAAGTCAGAAAAAGGTTGAAATAGACGCTGTTAAATATAAAGAAGATGAGCTACAAAAATATCTGGCTAGATTAACTACAATTCGAGGTAGCGAAGTAATGAAAGTCGGTAAAGGTTTAGATTTATTATCTGAATTATTGGATAAAATATGTCAAGGTAGCAAGTCGAAAAAATTAAGAAATGAAGTGAAACTGCTAATAGACAAACTCATTAAAGCTAAAAAAATAACTAACGGAGATAAAGAACGATTATACAATCAATTTCTTCTTAGAAAGCGTCAGCGTTTTGCTGCCTAATAAATGAGTTATGTAAAAAAGAAGATTCATTTGAGTGACGGGCAGATTAGTAAATTGAAATCTGCTCTCAGAAAAAAAGAAGAACTGACACTACAGATAGACAATTCTAAAACTCCCAATTATGAAATGTATTTAACTAAAACACAGATTAATCAGATTAGTAAAGGTAAAAGAATAAATATAAGCAAAACTCAATTAGATAAAAACGGTGGATTTTTACCTTTTTTAATTCCTATTTTAACATCACTAGGACTCGGTGCTGCGAGTGGTGCAGCGGGTTGGGGAACTAAAAAAATCCTGGATAAAATTTCGGGATCTGGAGTTTTTCAACCTTGGGAAAACAAAGGATCTGGTCTTAAAAAAGCGCCCCTTTCTAAAAAAAAAAATACCGATAACAAAATTGGGTATATCAGATGAAACGATTAAAGAAAATATGAAAGATGAAAAAGGATTCAGAGGTGTTTTCTCTTCCGATTTACTTCCTAAAAAGATTGGAAATTTTGAAAGCGGGATTATTAATTTAGATATTTCGACAGGTCCTGGAACACATTGGGTTTGTTACTATAATGATCCAAATTATAATTATGTAGAATATTTCGATCCTTTCGGGGAATATATATATAAAAATATTAAACTCAAACAAAAATATATTCCTGAAAATATTATGAAATTTCTTAAACTTTCCAATAAAAAAGTCAGTATAGCTCACAATGATAGTTTTTTACAAAAACCTACTTCTGTCAAATGTGGATTATTTTGTATGAAATATATAAAAGAAAGAAATAAAGGTAAATGTCCAGAATGTGTACTTAATTCATTTACTCAACAGCCTAGCGATTATAACGAAGAGCTTGTTTTTCATCTTTAAAGATTTTTTCTGTCTAATAAATGATCAAATTGAAACCAAAAAGTCATGAAAAATCAGAGGATTTCACTGTTGAATTTCCTAAACCTCTTAAATTAAAAAAATTAGCATTGCAATCTTTTACTATGACAGTCTCATGGTTTAACATAACAGATAAAACTAATACGTTTGACCTGTACACAGATGAGAATAATGTTAAATCTATCACTATTCCTTATGGTAATAAAAATGTTGAAGATTTAAATATAGATGTGATGAAAGCGTTTGGTTCAGACGATCCTCCGGTAAAATTTGGTAGAATACAATCTAGACTAAGAATGCTTATTAAATTAACTAAAGGTTGGAATATCGATTTAACAAAAAGCGATTTTCATAAACTAATAGGCTTTGAAAAAAAAGTTTATAAAAGTCATGATGAAGAGACTGTAATAGAAGGTGAAAATATAGCAGATATAACAAACGGAAACGACATTATATATATTCATTGTGATGTAGTTAATGGATCTTTAATCAACCAGAATAATTCAGAAGTTATTTATTCTTTTACACCGAGGGATGTACCGGCCCTCATAGCATGCATGGTCACAGTGACGTCATTGTGACGTCACTGTAAGTCACTGTGGTCACGTCACAACTGTGACCAAAATGCCACCACTAAGCGACGTCACATTGTGACTGATATGTGAACTTCTTAGAAAACTTTTAAAAATTACAAAAATTCTTCAAAACATGTTATTTACCGTAAAAAATATTTTTCTGTCAATTTAAAATAAATTGTGACGTCATTGTTATGACACTACATGTAACGTACGTCTCATTATGTGACAAAAAACCCTACCATGTTGTAAACTCACAGTGTGACAAAACATATGTTAAGATTAAAACTTCCCACTTCAAACAATAAAAATAATTCAGTGTTTGTTCCCGGCTAATATTCCACAACAAAATTAAAAACTTCATCAAAAAATGTACATAAATAAAACACAAATATAATAGACACGTAATCTAACTACTCGCTTAGACTATTAAAACTATTTGAATTAAAAAAACTGTTGTAAATAGTAAAATATTTGGCGATTTTTTCGACTATTAGCTCTTGGAATGTTGCTAATATGAAAGTATCGCTATTGAATTTTAAAACTTTATTTGAATACATAATTGATATTTTTCTTATAGAAATGTTTTTTTGGGGTGTTATTAGTGGTCAATATAGAAAAATGTATTAACTGTAGAGATTTCAATAATTAAAAAAATGTTTTTACCCTGTAATCTATAATCCGGGAAATTGGTTTGTTATCTATAAATTATTCTTATCAGCGGAAATGGCAGAAATTAATATACAGGTGGAGAAAGCAAAGATTTGTTTGTGTGTGGGCATGGGAAGGAACGGAGTTTTGCAATAAAGCAATGTTTTATTATATAAATAAAAACACTTGCATATTTTCAGTAATAAACTTTTCTGCTAGTGTTTAGTTATTTTTAGTAGCAATTCTTAAAAAATAAATTTGGCTACTTGTGTCACACTTTTTAAATAAATTTAACTTTTTCCGAATATAAAATAAAATATAAAAAATATATGCAAAACACGTGGCGTAATTAATTATTCATATTTATTTATATTTTTTTCGTTTCTGGAAATTTATTTTGAAAAATACTGTTATCTTACAAGATGTTTTATTCTACAGGAAATTAAAATAGAAAAAAATGACAATTGCCTGATCCCCCCCCCCCACTCCCCCACTAAAAACATTATTTCTCCAGTTATTTTATTTCTTTTTTATGTTGCATTTACTACCTATAATATAAACTTTAATTTTCTATTTTCAAAAGACCTTGCACTATTGCATATTAAAATGAGTTTTAAATAGTCTAAAAATTTAAACATTCTTTAAATTGTTACACTCCCAATATTAGTTTAATTATTGTCATATTCGACAGTAGCTTTACAAAACTTAAAGCTTGAACTATTTTGAAACACATAAAAAAAAGTTAAATGCATCAAAAAATTCTAGAAACGAGAAATTTTAATTGGAAGTATGCTTTATGTCATATAAATTTATAAGAACGGAAAAGCCATCTGTTCTTGCTTTCATAAACAAAACAGCGCTAAAAACCGCAGACGATAAAACTATACTGCGTTTAATCTTTAGAACAGGCAGATGGAGTTTTTGCTGGACAATAGGTAGCGTTATGAACATGCAGTCTGTCAGATATAAACATTTAACCTAAAAAATTCATAGGAATAATCATCCCAAGATAATACTTTAGACAAAAGTATGAGTTTGAGATATTTACACCAGCTTTGGTGTGGTTTAAATGATTCCCATCATTGCTGTTGTATGTATTATTGAACACATATTTTCTACTTCCAAAATTTGTTCTTCCTAAAACATGGATTACATCGGAATTTAAAGAACGACGTTAAGGGGAAAAAAAAGGTATGGAAAATATTTTATTCCAGAGTTTGCTTTTCTTTAAATTATAACGATTTTAGTATATTCTTATAGATATTTCATTAACCTAATAAAGTTTAGTAGATATAATATTTAATTTTTTGAAATAAATAACTGTCTATCAACAATTTTAATCAGATGATTAAAATCAATTATATAAATTTATTTTAATCAGATTTGTTTTCTTTTAAAATATTATAGGATAAAATCACATATTTTCTCAAACTTTAAATTGACATATAAAAATATTATAATCAAAGTTTAACATAATTACCAAATATTTAAATGTATTTAACGTACTAAATAAAAAGGCCTTTTTATGGAATAAAATTTTTTGATAGTCTCAAGCAATTTGCGTTGCATATTTTTATTTAAAAATTAATATATGTTCAGAAGAAAAGAAGATAGTCTATTTAAAAGAAATAAGAATTTTTTTTACTTAATGGAGAAGTACTATTTAAAGGATATCATGCAAATGTAGTATTAAGAGTGAAAAATCAGTGTCAATAAATATTATTAGATGTGACAAAAGTTATAAAAATTTATAAAGAGATATCCTTAGTTGGTAAGAACTTTTCAGTTAAACATTATGAACGAAAAGTTTTCAACGTAAACCGGTGTCTCAATTTGTTGATAAATATAGAAATTATGCAACCCAGTGAGGATTTAAATATGGTTTTATTGAAATATTTTAATTATTAAAAACATATCCATGTACTTGAATGAAGGAAGCTAAAATGTAAAATTTATTTCATTATTTTTTTTTTCTATATACTTTTAATATTTTACTTCTTGAATGATTTTATGCGCATAAACTTCAAAATAGTTATACTATACACTTTATTAGAAAACAGACTGATTAACCCATATTGAAGCACACCGATTAAATATTTTTGAAAAATTTTAAAACTTCAATTACATCATTAATATTGTGTAATTAAGTAGATACTAGCAAAATTTTGAAAAAAAAAGTTTTTAATTTTTTAAGTAACTAGTTGTCCTTTAAATAGGACATATTAGTAGGACACATAGTAAGGACATATAAAATGCATACATAAAATAATTTTATGAGCAAATATTTTATTTTACTTTAAAAAACTGTTTCTGTTGTACAAAAATACTCTATGATTTCTCCAATAAAAAGATAATAATAACGGTAAAATTCTAGATTATAAGATCACAATTCTTAAAGAATTTTTTAAATAGATTTTTTTCAATTAAATTTTAATTGGTTACTTGTTTTTTTTTTTTTTTTTTTTTTTTTTTTTTTTGTTTATATGTTACATTTTTATATGTATTTTAACACTAGAACGGCGGGAAATTTTACTCAAGTTTTATAAAAATATTTCACATCAGAATTTTTACTTAAATCTATTTAACTTATTTATTTAAGTTATTTTTGTGCAGAACATATTAATCTTATATTAGAAAAAGTTTTCTGATTCGAATCGACATATATTCATTTAGAAAGGGTCAAAATGACCCCTCGCCGCCGTTCTAGTGTTAAAGACGTCATAACAAAATGCATCCAAAAAATCCTTACCAATTTTATTTTAAAAAATATTTTATTAGCTGTCCTATTTATAGGACAGCGGTACAATGTGGGTTAAAGGGGGCTTGTTATTTATAATTATCTAATCTTGTAAATAAAATAATAATAGTAGTAATGAATCAATGTGTGTTTTTATTTTGTGCTTATGGTTTGAATTTTTATACATTATTCACATAAAAATAGCTAACTATTTTATATTATTTTCATTAGTTTTTATTTTACTGCGTCATGTAAAAGTTAATAGTAAATATGGTTACATGCATTTGTAACAGACTGTATATATAAAATTTTCACCACACGTTATTCTAAAACCTTTATAGTAAATTAAAAACTTCATCAAAAATTGTACATAAATAAAACAAATTTAATAAACATGTAATCGAACAGCTCGCTTAAACTACTAAAACTATTAGAATTTATATTAAAAAAAAAAAAAAAAAAAAAAGAAACTGCTGTAGGTAGCAAAATCTTTGGCGATTTCTTCGACTATAAACTCTTGGAATGTTGCTAATATGAAAGTATCGCTATTGAATTTCAAAACTTTATTTGAATAAATAATTGATATTTTTCATATAAAAATGCTTTTTGGTGTTTTTAGTCAAATGTATTAAAAAGAGGTGCTACTTCAGTAAAATCAGAGCATGATGGCAGAGCTTCATGAGTAAATGTAATATTAGTAATGTGTTTAGTAATGTTATAAGAAAAAAGTATATAATTTGTTAATATGATAAATAAAGTGACATTAATTTTTAAGGATTTTATGAATTACAAATTGAAAAATACAATTAAATAACGACATGATTTAACAATATCTTGTATTTTCTAAAGAAATAAAGTTCTATAATTTTTGCAAGGTCTTGGGCACACTGATTTAGAAATACTGTGGTATGGGGAAGTTTTTTACAAGAAATCTCCGATTGCAACTAAAGGAGAATTTCATTTTTTTTAAAAAGGATGTATTTCGCCCATTTTAAAAAGAGCAGGGTGCTGCAACTTTAAAAAATGGCCTAGATGGAACAGTAAGTAATTTCAGAATTAATAAAAACAGCAAATAAATATAATTTAGTTAGTGGCACAAATAACAAAACAAGCAAATATGGTTTGCAAGCTCATCTTGCATTTGTACAAAGGAATAATACTATTAATCTCCGACGCTTTGGACAGAAGTGAAGATGACATTTTATGGAATGACGGAGATTCTTCATACACCGATTCATATTACAATAGTGGTACTGATACCTTCAGTGAAAGTGATTTATTATGAGAATTTTTTGTCAAAATTTTAACAAAGATTATTTGTAAATTTTACGTCTATAAAAATATTACCATAAAAAGAAAAATGGTATTTAATAAACAGCACATAGATTGGAAACATTTGATAAGTTACTAACTTTATTATAATGTGTTTTTTTTTTTTTAATACCAGTAATGTTTTAGCATTAGAGTGTACAATATTGTGTAGTAGATTTCCCCGCATAATAGTCGCACTTAGACTTTCAGAATGAAAAATTGGCAAAAAAAGTGCGACTATTACGCGAGTAAATACTGTAGTTGTTGAGCAGATATCATTCTTTCCTTCTTCTTTAGCTCCAATTTGCTGTAAATTTATTATTGCAAAAGCAGAATGAGAAAATATTACCTAATTATTCTTTTACTCTCAAAAGTTTTTTATACTTGCTATGATGTTTATAGAAAAGAAAGAATAGATTGGTTAAAGGTGAATTTCGTAAAAGGATCACGAAAAAATGCAAATTTCGTCAAAAGATCATGGAAAAAAAGCGAATTTCATCTAAGAATAGCAAATTTTGTAGAAAAAACGCAAATTTCGTCAATGGACCGCATAAAAGGCGAAATTTTTAAAATAAATCGCGCAAATAAGGCGAATTTTGTCAAACGATCGCGAAAAAAAATTTTAATTTCTTCAAAAGGTAGTTGAAAAAAACGTGAATTTAATCTAAGAATCGCAATTTCGTCAAGAGATTGAAAAAAAAAACGTGAATTTCGTCAAAGGATCGCGAAAAAATGCAAATTTCGTCAAAAGATTGTGGAAAAAAGCGAATTTCACCTAGGAATAGCAATTTTGTCAAAAGATTGTAGAAAAAACGCGAATTTAATCAATGGACCGCATAAAAGGCGAAATTTTGTAAATAAATCGCGTAAATAAGGCAAATTTTGTCAAACGATCGCGAAAAAAATCTAAATATCTTCAAAAGGTCGTGGAAAAAACGTGAATTTCATCTAAGAATCGCAATTTCGTGAAGAGATTGAAGGAAAACGTGAATTTCGTCAAAAGATTGCGAAAAAATGCAAATTTCGTCAAAAAATCGTGGGAAAAAAGCGAATTTCATCAAAGAATAGCAAATTTTGTCAAAAGATTGTAGAAAAAACGTGAATTTCATCAATGGACCGCATAAAAGGCGAAATTTTGTAAATAAATCGCGCAAAAAGGCGAATTTTGTCAAACGATCGCGAAAAAATCTAAATTTCTTCAAATGGTCGTGGACAAAAACGTGAATTTCATCTAACAATCACAATTTCGTCAAGAGATTTAAGAAAAACGTAAATTTCGTCAAAGCATAGTGAAAAAAAGCAAATTTTGTTAAAGCATAGCGAAAAAAAAGCGAATTTCGTCAAATGATACTGAAAAAACATGACATTTTGTCAATAAATCGTACAAATAAGGTGAATTTCACCGAAGGACTTCGAAAAAAACGTAAATTTCGACAAAGTATCGTGAAAAAACGATTCTGAAATTTTTCTGCGAACTTCAGAATTTTCTTTTACTCATAATCACTCCTGCCTCCACTGTCATAGTTCATTGATTGAACTCGAATAGCGATTTCATTTTTCAATAAATGTATTGCATCTTAACGCTGTCACAACATTGTCATTGTAGTCACATATTTGTCACAAAAATAATGACAAAATCGTCACAAATTACACAATTTTCACAAAATTGTCAAAATGTGACTTCACAACATTGTCACTGTCGTCACAGAATCATCACAGTGTTAATGACAATTTCGTCACAAATGACACATATTTCACAAATTGGTCACACCGTGACTTCACAAATTGGTCACAATGTGACGTCACAAATGAGCTCTAAAACGGCCATAACGACCTCACATTCTAGTCACTGTGACTTCACATCGACGTCACGTGACGTCACATCGACGGTCACAAAGTCACAGTGTGACTTCACAACGACGTCGCCGTAACGTCACCATGCCTTACGGGGGGTGTTATCATTTCAAAAGAATTCAATAATTTAATATATTATCCTGTGAATAGGGATTCAATTCGTAGAATAAGGATGAGAGTTACGAATCAAAATGGTGAATTAATCGATTTAAATAACGGTTTGATTGAATATAATTTTAGAGTCGTAGAGGAAAAAGAGGACTATGTTGAAAAAATATATCAATTGATATTAACTAAATTTTCTCAGTAAATAAATGAATAAACACAGATTATATAGGAAAAGTAAAAGAATTCAAGGGAAGGGATTTTTTAAAGCTAAAAAACTAGAATTGGATGAAAAAGCAGTTGTTGACAGATTGACTGATGCTGAAATATTGAATGAAATATTTTCAAAAAAGATGAAAGGAACAGGTCTGAAAATTCTTCCTAAATAAATGGAAAAAATTTATGATCTAAGAGATACTCATTATTATTATAATAACGATATAAAAAGTAGCGAATTAAAAAAAATAAGATTGCCTAGTACAAGCCATAATGACAAAAAAGAAAATACTACGTTTCATTTCGAAATTACAGATACCAACGATCCTATTTCATTATCGGAGAGTTATCTGGAGACAAAGTGGAAAATTTTAAAATCCAATGGCGATTCTATAAATGATGATAATGTCACAGCTGTATGTTCTATGAAAGGCGTAAAACTTCAGATAGGTAAACAAATAATCGAATCAGTTGGAGACTATCACTCCTACATTCTGCAGGTTAAGAGACTGAAGGATTATACCAGAGATTATTCAACATCAGAAGCCACCAATATAGGTTTTTATCCAGATACCAGTGATAGTGCTGATAGAAATAAAAGTTTACTTCAAAGCGATGGTACGATAACGGCTACAACCCCTATAACAGATATCGTCAATAAATTAAAAATTGTAAAAAATGAAAACTACAATAAAGGATTTAAAAAAAGATGGGAATGGTCGAAAAATAGTAATTCAGTTACAACATGGACGCCTTTAAAGGAAATTTTTGATTTCGTCGCAGAATATAAAAAAGCCATTTCTGGTTTCATAATAAGACTGGAATTCCAAAGAGACGATAGCAGAAATATGATTTACACAGATGCTGCAAATCCAGATTATAAAGTAGAAATTGAAGACATAGCGCTGTGGGTGAGATACGTCGACTTTAAAAATGGAGCGGAGATTCTCTATAATGAATTAAAATTATCTAATACGGATATAGAAATAAACTGGAATCAGTATGAAATTAACAGATCTAGTCCTATTAATAAATATAAAAGTGGTTCCGATTCTATATCTGCTACATCCGATGAAGTTTTAAGATTATTTGTAATACCGCAATATTTTGACAGAAATGAAAATCCTAAAAAAAATAATATGATATTTGATAATTTGGATATGATCGAATGTTGGTTGATGATTAACAGATCGCCGTTACCTGCAGAGCGATATACTATGGATTTTGGTAAAAAAGAATATAATAGATTATATGAATCTTTTCTGGAATCAGGTCTCAATAATCTAAATACAGAAACCGGTTGTATGGTAAATTATTCAGATTTTGGTAAATTATATCCTGTAATTCATTTTGATTTGTCAAATCATGTAAACTACACCACTCTTGAAAATTTGAGAATAGAATTCAATTGGAAATTAGAAAAAGAAACATCCAAAGAATATGTATTTTACTACATTTTAGAAGTAAGGAAGAAATGTATATTAAATATGAATAAAAAAGAAATTACTATGATTAAAACGTTAGGAGAATAACATTTTTTAGTCTTTATAAATGGCTGTTTATTATCCACCGTATGATAATCCAGTGCGAAAAGGCCCCATCGGACCCCCCGGTATAGGTTTTAAATTAACGGACGATGGTCATTACGATATGGAAAATAAGATATTAAAAAATGCTTCAGATCCAATCGATGATTTAGATTTAACTACTAAAAGTTTCGTTTTGAATAAAATAGAGAATAATCATTTCCAATTAAGAGATTTTATAGAAAAAAATAATACTAATTACGATAGTAATTTTTTAACCTTCGCTGAAGAAACTGGTAAGAGAATTAAAGAATTGGATGAAAACACTTTACATCTAATCGAGGGAAAAGCTTACGACGCTAAAGGAAAAAGAATAGGAAATGTCGCAGATCCGAAAGATGATAAAAATGTTGTGAATAAACGATATTTAGAAAAAAATGCGTTAATATTAAAGAGTGATAAATTTGATGCAAAAAATAAAATAATTACGAATATTTCGGAACCCGAAAACGATACAGACGTAGTCAATAAAATATATGTAGACAGTAAAGATATCTGGGTTACTATAAAAGATGATTTTCAGACTTTTACAGATAAAGAATTTACCAAAGTAAATTTCGATTTGATGAGTTCTAAATTACTGGATCAAGAAATGCGATTATCTACTGATATGGATATGAAAATTACTATATATTTAAAAAAGAAACAGGTAGTCATGCATAATATTTATGCTGATTATGATCTTAATACGAATGCATTGATAAAATTAAAAATCAATGATAAAATTATTTTAGAAAGAAGAATGGCTGAAAGAGATTCAGCAACTTGCTTGGCCTATGGAAAACGCAATGATATCATTACATTTTCAATATTGCCTGATGGTGAATCAGACAATTTAAAACCTTATATTCATATTGAAAAAATCCCTTTTTAAAATATGTCCATTATTAAATGGATATCAACTGGGACGAATTTTCTAAAACGAAAAATTTATCCGAAGATGTCCTACGAAATTTGAAGGATCAACTCAATTGGAAGTTAGTTTGTAGATATTCAGTATTATCCGAATGTTTTATGGAAGAGCTCATAGATTATATTGAATGGAATGTTATATGCATTTTTCAAAAACTTTCGGAAGAATTTATCGAAAAGTACAAAGAAGAATTAGATTGGAATTTAGTTTCTAAAAATCAAAAGCTGTCTGAAGAATTTATATTAAAACATTCGAATTATATAAATTGGGTTGTTATTTCTCAATATCAAACCTTAAGTGACGAATTTATTCAAACCTATCATGAAAAATTAGATTTACATAAAGTATCCAGATTCCAACAACTTTCAGAAAACACTATGTGCACATTAGAAGAAGGATTGAATTGGTTGCTAATAACCCGCTTTCAAACATTTGGTGAAAGGTTTTTAGAAAAATATATGCATAAACTCGATTTTTGTAATCTCATTGAATATAAGTTTGATCAATTACCAGATAATTTTTATAACGATAAATGGAAAAAAATTCTTTCCGTTCAACTTGGTGAATTAAATAAAAAATTTGGCCATTATTATGAAGAAGAAGAACCTCATAGAGAAAGATTAATAGATGAAGTTTTGGAATTAAAAAATATTTTAATTCGATTTATTAATGAATTGCGACTGCTTTTAAATAAAGACGAAAAATAAAAGTGTTTATAAAAATGCTTCTATATAAATGGGGTCGGCTCAAAGATTAGACGATATTATAATTCATAAATATAAAGATTTATTTATCAATTTATCCCATCATAAAATATTTCATACATTTATTTCATTATATATGAATAAAATTGATCTTCATTTAAGTAAAAATATTATGAAATTGCCCATTGAATTTATAAGAAAATTTAAGGATAAACTTAATTGGAACTGTATATCACAGAATGAAAAATTATCAGAAAATTTTATTAGAGAATTTCAAAATAAAGTTGAGTGGCGGTGTATATCATTTCATCAGACATTATCCGAAGATTTTATTAGAGAATTTCAAAATCATGTTGACTGGTGTTATATATCATTTCATCAGACACTATCAGAAGATTTTATTAGAGAATTTAAAAATAAAGTTGACTGGGAAGGGATCTCCTATCATCAGGTCTTATCCGAAGATTTTTTAAAAGAATTTAATGATAAAGTTGACTGGGAATGGATATCATATATCAACGGTTTTTAATTAACATTTCAATTTTAAGCCGAAGGATTATATCCTTTATTTGACGTCCAATTTGTTTCTAAATAAATGTTACAATATTTTGTCATAAGTACTTTACTCTTTAATTGTCTTTCGCCTACCTTTCATTATTTTAAATTTGACCCCGTTATTACAAATCATAGCATCGATAACTCTAATAATTATACTATATTTCATAGTTTCAATGATACAATAAAATTAACTTTCACCGCTAAAATATATAAAATGGATCAAGCCTCTAAATTTTCTCAACCTGGTGTTTATTTTTGGATAGAAAGTAAATGTGATGACAATTGGAATATAATACCAGAAACAAAAGAATATTTTCATATTTATATTCCCGGAGATAATAACTTATACTATTCTATAGCTTTTAATGCAACTAAAGATTTTAGGATTGGTTATAATGCCGATAACTTATTATATAACGCTGCTCTTTGCTTTTCCTATCAAGATTATCCTAGAGGAAGGTTGTTTATTAGCAATTGATAGACTATTAAGAAAGGACGTCTGTCAAAATTTTTCATCACAATAATAATTAAATATTAGCATTTAAAAATGATCATTATTTAATCTAAATTGATTACGTTATTATCCCGTTTATTTGATTCTTTATAACCCTTTCTTAAAACTTCTTCTTTACATAATTTTGTAGAAAAAATAAAAATATCCAACCAATGCAAATCATACAATTTTTTATCATTATTTGCTCGATAAATCGTAATAAAATCGTTACATCCTCGATATTTTAACAGGCAATTTTTTTGAGCAAAATCTTACAAAAATCGTTAAATATTTCTATTTAGTGGAGTATGAAAAGTGTTCCAGAGTAGGCCCCATATACTACTCAGACATGCATGGATATAAAATTGTAAGTACGCAATATATTAAAATTAAAATAGAAAATGAAACTCTAAATTATTTTATATCGTAATTGTAACTGTATAAAATGATGTCAAAAGCACAATCAGACGCTCCGCACCAATGAGTAACTTTAAATGACAAATATATGATGTTTGAAAAGAATGGACTATACTTTATATAGTGTGTGCTCCCCCGGAAAAGTTAATATTGTACAATATCTGTTTTCCACGCATGAAATGAGGTTGTGGATAAGAATTAAGGAGTTCTCTCTTCTAAATCTGATGTAGTATTAAAGTACCGAACACATCAATAGTGGCATGCAATGCATCGTTAGAGTCTGTTTTAGATATGCTCGATCGGATTTAAATGATGAGTGCTTGCTGGCCACTACATACGCTGTATTGTTTTGTTTTCAAACATATTCTGCACATGTTTAGCTGTATTTAGCATGTATTAAATAAAAGAAATCGGCAATGATTGCAGCATAAGTATGACACAAAATCTGAATATATCGTCTGCATAACCTTTGAGCTGTCAAAGTGTCATTTGAAGTAATTTACAAATCCATACATATTTTTTCAGCAAATCATGCAAGCTAAAATACGCCCATATGAACCCGATTACGATATTTCACCAGAATAAGTTAATATATAAAAAAATCTACTAATGACAATTGAGACTATGACCTTATGATAAAATCTCTAGAAAAATGAATCAGAAAAAAAAATTCATATCAAATTTAAAACGGCAATTCCCGCTGTTAGTGGCCTTGGCGAGAGAGAGAAAAGCCTTGAGAAGGAACACTTTAACAAGTACTTTCGGGCAACCTACTCACTGTTTTATACAGGTCTTTATTTAATATTTACACAATTTATTTAATACTAGGTGGGCATCTATCTGTTTTGTTGCATTTAAATTGCATGTTTTGTGGAGGAATTTCGGCATTATGAAATATTTAAAGTTTCTATACCTCATAATTCCAAATTAATGTTAATTGAGAACGCTTTCCGTTCATTTCATCTTTGTAGATTTAAAGTTTTTTAGAAACCATTCACAGAGACAATTTTAAATGTTAAAACTAACCCGAAGCAAAATTTCAAGGTTTTGGGCGCAGCAGTGACACAGAAATAGAAAATTTTCGAACGTTTTTTGTTTCTGCAGTGTTTTATATAGCGACATTTTTAGAAACTGTTGCGAGAATTTACGTCATGATAAATACAGCCATGTCAATTTTCATGTTTATATTCCTAACAATTCCATGTACTTTGTTACTTAGATCATCTTTAGATCTTTTTTTTTCGCTTTGTTTATTCTTTCGATTTTTTAGAATTCATTCTACAACGAGCATTTACATCATATAAATTACTGCCATGCCAAAGATCTAGTTTCTAACCCCAACAGTATCCCTGAAATTTCCGTATTCCAAATAAATCATAATTTAGAACCTTTCTAGAAATTTTTACGTTTATCTGTCAAATTGAATTTTCGAACCTTTTAGAGAGCGTTCATAACGAGTATTTACATCTTAAAAGTAACCATCACACCGAATTTAAAGTTTCTAACCCAATCACTATCACAGAAATCGCAATTTTAGAACTTATTTGCTCCTGCAGTGATGTAGGTTGTTGCACTGACATAAAATATAGTCTTTTCTTCGGAGCAGAAATGGCCACCAACATTTTTTTAAGTTGGCTATGTAGTTTCAGACTTAACACCTCACAAACGCGCAAACATTATTAATATTATACACTTTATAATATTATATCGCTTTATAATATTAGCATAGATGTACAAATACAGAAGCCACTTATCTGTTACAAACTAAAGTTTCCGGCGTTGCCCAAAATTTCAAGAATGTTTGTTCTGAAAAATTAATTTAAAAATTTAACATACAACATAAAACAAACATTGAAACAAGTAAGAAAAATCATGCGTACAGCATAGATTATGAAACACTTTCCAACACTCCCTGAAGGCTTTAACGAAACTTCGTTACTTAGGTAAATAAGATAACTAAGTAAACATTTAAAAATCTGATTTCAGTAGTTACCGCCCATAGCCAAATATGCATTCCAATTCTTTTGAACAGCCGTGTATTCGATCTGTATGTTGATATATATACTATATAATGGGAAAATTTAGTTTAGCAAGAAAATGCATAACAGGTTGAAATTCATCTTTCAGTAATTTATACTAATAGAGGGAAACATACTTGAATACTTTTGTACAGCCCTGTAGTTTACCTAGTACCTTTATTACATGCCACTATTTAGCTAAAATTTAATTCAAACTAAAACACGCTTAAAACTACTGAAATTACATTTCCAGAAATTATCACCCATAGACGGCCACGTATCCAACTCTTTGCGTGGTCCTGTATATCATTTTATCTACATTCTACAAATATTTCTTAATACACTAAATTCAGTTCAGCGTAAAAATGCATAACTCCTTTAAAATCCACCTTTAAGCAATTTATGCTCATACTCAGTAACCTTTACGAATTCATTTTTGTAGCTCTGTATATGAACTATAGCATTTATACGCACTTTATCGTATGCATAAATATAGTGAACAAGTAGGTAAGTGTGATCACAGATCGCACAAAGGGTTTCGTTTACTATTCCTTTCAAAACACTTTATCCTTTTGAAAAATCTTGTAGTTCCACATTTCGCAACCAGGGGCGCACTCTATTCTAAACAAACCTCTATCCGAACGAAACTCCTTTTTATAGACTATCCGTAGATATATTAGTCGAGGGGATTGGGCCCATAGCACTCGAGATAAGAAGGCGCCCCAGGCGGTAAAAAGTGGGACTAAAATATGTAAGGCTATGGTGCATAATATGAAAGAATGGTCAAAGGGGTGTCGCAAAAGTTGGAAAAGTGCTCCCCCGGGTGAAAAGGGCGGAGGTTAGAAAAATTGCTTAAAATACCCAAGTTAGAGCCCGGAGGAGTAAATAATATAAGACTTTTTGAAATTTTTATGATTTGCCGTGTGGTCTGAGGTATTCAGCTATACGTATGCAAAAATTCATGTCTCCAACTTAATTAGGGGCTCTCTTAGAAAGAATTGCTTAAAATAAATATGTGGTAGTTCAAAGGTAGTTAGAAACGTAAGACTTTTTCAAGATTTTATGATTTGTCGCCTGGTCTCAGATGTTCTGCTATAAGTATGCAAAATTTCAAATCTCCAATTTCTCAGTTAGAAAGAATTGCTTAAATTACGCATGTGGGAGCCCAAAGGGTTAAATGTACGATTTTTTCAAAATTTTATTATTTGTCTTATGATATGTGGTGTTCTGCTATAAGTATGCAAAATTTCACGCCTCCAACCTAAGTAGGGGCTGGCTCACTTAGAAAGAATTGTTTAAAATACACATGTGGGAGCTCAAAGGATTAAATGTACGGCTTTTTCAAAATGTTATGGTTTGTCATTTGATGCGAGATGTTCAGCTATAAGTATGCAAAATTTCACGCCTCCAACCTAATTAGGGACTCACTTAGAAAGAATTGTTTAAAATACTCATGTGGGAGCTCAAAGGGTTAAATGTACGACTTTTTCAAAATTTTATGATTTGCAGTTTGGTGTGATGGGATCAGCTATAAATATGCCAAATTTCACGCCTCCAACCTAATTAGGTACTCACTTAGAAAGAATTGTTTAAAGTACACATGTGGGAGCCCGAAGGGTTAAATGTACGACTTTTTCAAAATTTTATAGTTTGTCATTTGATGTGAGTTGTTCAGCTATAAGTATGCAAAATTTCACGCCTCCAACCTAATTAAGGCTCAACTGGAAAGAATTGTTTAAAATACACATGTGGAGCACAAAGGATTAAATCTACGACTTTTTCAAAATTTTATGATTTGTCGTATGATATGTGTTGTTCAGCTATAAGTATGCAAAATTTCAAGTCTCTAACGTGTATAGTTTCTGAGAACGAGCTTGGTGACAGACGGACAAACAGACAGACAGACAGAGGAGCGAGACGAACAGGGTTTTATCAGATGTACGAAAACCTAAAAAATAAAGAAAATAAGAAAAAATAATGCTATAAAGCAAAATATTTTATTAAACATCATATAATTGTTTTTAATTTTCACACACGAAATATAAAATATGCTTTTGGCGATTAAAAACTGCAATTGAAAGATTATCGCAAAATCTCAAATCAAAGTTTTTATGCCTTTTTTCGGTACTTGTTAGTTATCCCGTCGACCAAATTACTGTCGCCAAATTGTAAGATTAAATGCCAATAATGGTTGATCGTAAATGTCACATTCACTTGACAACATGTGTTTACGTCATCAAGTGATTTTTATTTCGACGTTTTATTTGTATTTTTATTAATGCTATACTAATTTATTTGTTCTTTCGTTATTTAAAATAAAAATTTGTCAATTTGTATAATTTGGCGGGTGGTTTGGCGATTCATATAATTTGGCGAAATTGGTCGACGGGATAACTAACAAGTACCCTTTTTTCTTTTTAATGGAATAACAAACAGATTTATTTTCCTGTTTGATTAAATTCAAATTTTTTATGGCACTTCATTATTACTGCGTGCGTTTTTTAGGGTTTCGTTCATCTCACGAAACCCTATTCGTCTCGCTCCTCTGTCTGTCTGCCCGTCACAGAGCCCGTTCTCAAAAACAATACATGTTAGAGACTTGAAATTTTGGGTACTTATAGCTGAACACCTCACATCAAACAACAAATCATAAAATTTTGAAAAAGTTGGTAATTGACCGAATTACGGGCTAATTAACTTCTAAAATTAACCAATCCACCTTTTTAACGCAAATTCAAACGGACTTTCTCGAAATCATCGGTGTTTCTCCTAAGGGTTGCCAGTAAAATCAGCCGAATGCACGGTTACCACGGAGGAAATTAAGCCGAAAAATGAAGTGGAGATTTTAAAGCGAAATCGTATACAGGGTCGGACTGGGTCAGTATAAAGGGCGCAGACCTTGGATTTTCAGAGGGCGCAAAAATTTTAACGAACTCAAGTCAATTTGACTTGCTTGTATTGTATCTGGCTTGACAAGGTTTAACACACTTGCATAGCACCAAGTAAAGGATAATGGCTTAAATTAAATCTTTAACTCTAGGTAGAAGACTTCGCAATATTCTCCGTGCATGTTTAAAATTCCATCAATCCCACACAATATTACGCAATTTTTTAAACCACATCACATAACATCTAAAAGCTCCAGCAAATTGAACACAGATTAACTTGTAGTAGATTACTGATATCAAGACTAGAGCTTTCTTATTTTCTTCTATCGGTAGACACCTTGCAGAAAAAAAAAATCATCGCCCCTACCAATTTTCCTGAAAATCACTGTATGAAAAAGACATAGGATTGATTAGGATAACAATTGATTAGGAATAATATTTACTATTAAATACTTTTTCATAAATTTTGCTTTGGAGGCTGTCTACATATTAAAAAATACACGAACGTTGATTTTTCAAATGGTAACATACACTTTTGACACCCTGTTTGAGTTCCTTTCTAGCCAGGAAAGATATATAGCTTATATGCTTTTCTTAAATCTTAATACTGTTATAAAAGAAAATGTGTTAGGGGTTTATCCCTAAACTTCGGAAAATAAATTGAAGATCTTAGAAGAAAAAGTACCAAAAACTCTCAATTAGTCCCCAGTAAAATTTTACTAGAATAATAAATTTATTAAAAACTTACTTTACATTATCTCCAAAACCAATTATTCATATGAGTTGTACACATCAATGTTTTTAACAATTGTGGTTTTTTCATAATATACAGGGTGTTTATAAAGTTCCGGACCCATTTTGATGTTTAATAACTCATACAATAATAAAGATAGATTAAAATTAATAACATAAATGGTTAGATAGGCTCAAAAAGTTTCATGACCCTTGTCAATGAACTTCCAGGTGTGCCCCCTCCGTCGCACGGAGAATATCAAGTCGATAGTCAATTTCACGCCAGGTAGCGGCAAGCATGTCGGCATCCACAGAAGCTATTGCGGTTGTAATTCTGGCTTTTAAGTCATCAATTAGACATGTTGGAAAACTTCGTATTTCCACAACTAGAAGAGCTTCAGCCACATGTCATTTTGCAACAAGATGGTGCACCACCTCATTGGGGTACCATCGTTCGTACTTCTTTGAATGACCATTTTCCAGGAAGATGGATTGGGCGAGGAGGTCCAATTCCTTGGCCACCCAGATCACCTGATATAACGCCGCTGGACTTTTTCCTTTGGGGATTTGTAAAGGACAATGTTTACAGGGGGAGAGTGTCGAACATTGATGACTTAAAAGCCAGAATTACAACCGCAATAGCTTCTGTGGATGCCGACATGCTTGCCGCAACCTGGCGTGAAATTGACTATCGACTTGATATTCTCCGTGCGACGAAGGGGGCACACGTGGAAGTTCATTGACAAGGGCCATGAAACTTTTTGAGTCTATCTAACCATTTATGTTATTAATTTTAATCTATCTTTATTATTTTATGAATTATTAAACATCAAAATGGGTCCGGGACTTTATAAACACCCTGTATATTTTTTAAAATGACTTTGTTAACAATTTCTAATTAAGAAAAGTTTTTGAATAGAAAAAAAGTTTGGAATAAGTTTGGGTCTATTCACTATATCTCTAATGAATTAATAAAAAATCATCAGATAATCTTTATGAAGTTAAAAATTAAGTTTCTGAAATGGATTTATCTTTAACATCCTCAAATTTAAACCCTTCTAACCCTACCATGATTTAATTTAATGCATATAAACTATGCCTTTTTCCGGGCTGTCTCGATCCAAGAAACTCAAATAAGGTGTCAAAAATGTGGTATTATTGCTTGAAAAGTAAAAGTTGGTACAATTCTCAATAAGTATACGACTTCGGAAACATAATTTATGCATAACAATAACTAGTAGATATTATTTTCAGTTGATTGGTACCTACATATTTTTTTACGATTATTTTTAGCAGAATTTGTAAGTTGTAAACCACATTTTTTTCCACTATCACCATTGATGCACTGAGGATCCTTAGAAAAGCTAACAGTGTTTTTTGCACAAAGCGCCAAATAGGGTTGCTGCGGTGCTGCTAAGGGCTTCAACCTTTTTTTTTTTAAATATTTTTCTTTAATGTAATAGGAATTAGTTATCAAGCCAGTTTAAAATGTCATAAATTCAATTTCTGTTACAATCTGAGAGCCACTACTTTTTATCATCTACTGTTTTGTTATTATTCATATTATTAACCAAGTAGCATATTTAGATGTGGTATCTACAAATATCTCCTTCAACACACAAGAAACATTCGGTATGCAAACTTCGTTTAAAAAATATTTATAATTAGAACAAGAATATACTTTCCGTTTGGAAATAGAAATTTTGAAAACTAAATCTCAAGCTTCTTTTGTACCACGTATTATAGGGTATTGGAATGCTGAAATATAAAGCTATTTGAATGTGAAAATAATGCTTGCTTATGAAAATAATTGGTATTTTTATCCTTAAAAAATTACTATTATGTGTTCATAAAGAACTGAATTGATACCACGTTATGAAAAGGTTTCTACAGAAAAAGTACACCCTAAAACATTGCTTTGTTAGTCTAAAATCCCTAAAACAATTAAGTAAATTTACTATTCCCAGCACACTCTTCCCATGATTGCAAAACTTTTATCATTGTTAAAGATCAAGGGAAATATTTAAGTTTCCGTACTTGAGTGTAAGTGCCCCAGGGATTGTATTCATGCAAGCTGAGGGGTACATAGCCAGTATTTTTAACCGACTTAAAAAAAGAAGGAGGTACTCATTTCGACGCATATGTATTTTTTTTATGTATTTTCACTGATTACTCCTAAACTAGGCGCGAGATTACTATCCGAAAATAACGGCAGATTTTGTGAATGAGAAAACGCTGTCTGCGAGGTACCACAGCTTGCAGGATTGCAATCCAAAAGTATCCTCAACTTTGTATTCTCCGAAAAGAAAGATCATCATGTTTTCCAATCAAAAACAAAATCCATACAAAAAGTTTTTTGGCTTCTGATACGTCTCTCTTTTTTTTCTCTTTCAAAAAGCACCATTATATGTGCATTCAGGGGCGGCTATAAAGAAAGGGGACGCAGAGTACTAAAAGCAAAAGGACTGAAAATATGCAAAATACTGGTTAAATTCTAAAACATATCATGAAAAGAAGCGATGAAAAAAATTTCGTCCAGGGCGCAATGGCTACTAAAGCTCTCGTTGGGTGCATATTTTCTCTTTCAATCGCATGCAAAGGTGTCCGTTTTGGTTTCCGATCCTGAAATTGCTAACTATATATCTTTAATTTCTTTGTGATAATAATAAAAAAATACGTCTCTTATGCTGTCTATTAATTGATGATTATCCCTAAACGAATTCTCGAAATTTAGTACACTAATCAGAATGTATGTATACAACAAGTGAAAAAATATTGGAGCGGCTTAGGCACTTAGGGGCGCGACGTTTTCCCTGGGCGAGGGCGCACCGGCCCTCGGGCCGATGGGCCGGCGGGCCAGTCCGAGCCTGATCGTATATCAGAAAATATTGGTCCGAGAAATTTGTAAATGGAATAGACAGACGCAGAAAAAAATCTACTTTCATTTGGTATAAAGTTCACATTTCTGCGATGTGTATAAGTTAAAATATCCACTAAAAATCGATCGATAAAAATTTAATTTCTTTAATTGGAAAGACAAGGAAATAAAAAGATTTCAATTCGGCGGGAAAGCAGGTAGACATGACGACGCTGCGGTTTTCCATAATAGCATATTTTTAATACGAAATTTTAACTTTTTAAATATTAAATTTTTTGATTAAA
Organism: Maratus speciosus; assembly: GCA_963932465.1. Taxonomy (NCBI): domain Eukaryota; kingdom Metazoa; phylum Arthropoda; class Arachnida; order Araneae; family Salticidae; genus Maratus; species Maratus speciosus. The sequence continues at coordinate 286,691,200 of OZ010800.1, read as the reverse complement.
TTTTTTGGCATCCCGATGTCAAATTTCTCGCTGATTTCATTGATACCCATATCTAAGTCCTATCTTAATTACAAGCTGAAATATTAATTATTATTTAATTAATCGGCTTATTCCTATCAAATGCGTCGATTAAAATGAAGAGACGCGCTTATTTAACCACGAATTAACTTAAATTAGGAAATCTAATAATTTGCCTGGGCTTTTTGAACAGCGATATGAGATAAGTATAACTCATTCATCATCAGAAAGTTTACTTCATACCACTATTTACTAATAGTAATTTCAGGAAATATTTTGAATTATTGATTAAGACCGCCACTCAGTCTGTTTGAAACTTTAAGATAGTTTATAACACATAGAAAAAAGTGTAAAAAAGAATGGAGTGTGATATTTCGAGGGGGGGGGGGGAGCTAGAATTATTTTTAAAATCTTAGCGTTTGTTACCGCAGCAAATATTTTAAATTCTTGTTTAAGACCGCCACCATCCCGACCCATCTATCTACGGAAAGATTGCGTAAAGGAGTTTCGTTCAGATATGCTTTTGTTAAGAATAGAGTGCATTCCCTGGTGGTGGAATGTGGAACTAACATAACGCGATTTTGTTAAAATTAGGAAATCTAACAAGTCGATCTGTTTGAAACTTTAAGATATTTTATAACACATAAGATAAAGTGTAAGAAAGAATGACACGCGAAATTCCGGGGAGGGGGGGGGGGGGCGCTAGATTTCTATTTAAAAAATTAGCGTTTCTGACCGCTTTAGGTGACTTTTTGAGGGAGTCCTGAGATATATGCTACTTATTTAATATAAAATTGTCTAAAGTTTAGTTACCACTATTTCCTAATAGTAATTTCAGCAAATATCTTAATTTCTTATTAAGACCGCCACCACCTCGAGTAACATATCTACTTATAGGTTGTTTAACGGAGTTTCCTTCCGATACAGTTTTGTTAAGAATAGAGTGCGCTCCCTGGTGGTGGAATGTGGAACTAACATTTTTGTTAAACTAGAATTATTTTTAAAATCTTAGCGTTTGTTACCGCAGCAAATATTTTAAATTCTTGTTTAAGACCGCCACCATCCCGACCCATCTATCTACGGAAAGATTGCGTAAAGGAGTTTCGTTCAGATATGCTTTTGTTAAGAATAGAGTGCATTCCCTGGTGGTGGAATGTGGAACTAACATAACGCGATTTTGTTAAAATTAGGAAGTCTAACAAGTCGATCTGTTTGAAACTTTAAGATATTTAATAAGATTAAGTGTAAGAAAGAATGACACGCGAAATTCCGGGGATGGGGGTGGGCGCTAGATTTCTATTTAAAAAATTAGCGTTTCTGACCGCTTTAGGTGACTTTTTGAGGGAGTCCTGAGATATATGCTACTTATTTAATATAAAATTGTCTAAAGTTTAGTTACCACTATTTCCTAATAGTAATTTCAGCAAATATCTTAATTTCTTATTAAGACCGCCACAACCTCGAGTAACATATCTACTTATAGGTTGTTTAACGGAGTTTCCTTCCGATACAGTTTTGTTAAGAATAGAGTGCGCTCCTTGGTGGTGGAATGTGGAACTAACATTTTTGTTAAAATTAGGAAATATAACATGGCGATCTGTTTGAAATTTTACGATAGTTTATAACACATTAGAAAAAGTTTATAAAAAATGGCGCGTGAAATTTCGGGAAGGTGGGGAGAGGGGGAGGGGCAAAATATTTCTTTTTTGTTTCATACCGTTTCAGGTGCGTTTTTTGATGGAGTCCTCAGATACATGCTACTTATACTTATTAAATATAAATATGTCAAAAGTTAAATTACCACTATTTCCGAATAGTAATTTCAACAATTATCTTAAATTCTTGCTGAAGACCGCCACCCCCTCGAGTAACATATCTACTAATGGGTTGTGTAAAGGAGTTTCGTTCAGATACGCTTTTGTTAAGAATACAGTGCGCTCCCTGGTGGTGGAATGTGGAATTAACAGACCGCGATTTCATTTAAAGTAGGCAATCTAACAATTCAATCTGTTTTAAACTTTAAGATACTTTATAACACACGATAATAAATCATAAAGAAGAAGGGCGCGTCGCATTTCGAGGAGGGTGTGAAATTTCGCAAACCTCTTCTTTTCTCAGCCAGACTGATTAGGCGCCAGTGATCCCAGGTCACGTGGTCTGACTAGAGAATTAATATTAAAAAACATTTTTTCTTTTTTGTTCCTTTTTTAGTTTAGTTTTTGTTGTGAATGTGAATCTTGAACGTAGCAGGTAATAAGCTGCGTATAGGTTTTTTATCGTGGTCTTCTATTAGAAGAAATGATGTTTAATTTAAAAAAAGGGGAAATTTATTTCCGAATATGAAATCATGCTTGACTTCTTTTTAGAAGAAATAGTTGCTGAAGTATTAATTGTTTTAAAAGCATTTCTCTTGTTTATAGTTCAGTTTAAATGTGAATCTCGAAAGTAGCATGCTGGCTGTGTATTTCTTGATCTTCCGAAAAGGGAGAAATAAATATTCTTGAATATATAAAAGAAATTATCTAGAATTCCTAGTGAGGTATTATCCAAATGTTTTCGTTGTATATACTGTATATATTTAAAAGTGTAAATATAGAATTTTCAAGTTTTTTATCATTATGTGCTCTTTTATTGAACAACACCAGCGCCATTTTCAGTTGTGAAATATGTTTTATTATTTTAATGTGATTTTATATGAATCGTGAAGTCTATAATTAAGCTCTCCCAACCTTGGATTTAAATTGTGATAACGTGAAATTTCGTGGATTATATGAAGCTTATTCTTCAGAGAAGGGGGGGGGGGGGGTTGAGGGAGGTGCGCGAACAAAATTAGGAAATATAACTGGACGATCTGTTTGAAACTTTAATATGGCTTATAAAACATAACATAAATTTTTAAAATCAGGCCGCATCAAAAATCATGGTGACCATCTGCCCACTGCCCCCCAAGGGGGCCACTTTTCTAAATTTGGCAGATACCCGTTATGTGATATATCGTAGCATTTTTGGGGGGGGCGAACAAAATTAGGAAATATAACAAGGCGAATATGTTTGAAACTTTAACATAGTTTAGGATGTGTTTGCCAGAATTTAGAAGGTATTCCATGGCGATAAATGTACTGGACGTTTTGAAAGAAAGTGTTTTGAAAGGAATATTAAACGAAACCCTTTGTGCGATGTATGATCACACTTACCCACTTGTTTATTATTATTATTTACTTTATGTGTTCAAACCAGTTGACTACGAAAACATCTACCAGTGAAAGTGACGCACAACAAATATCTGTGACGTATGCAGATAAATTTTGCTTTTTTATCAGTTTTTTTATATTATTTTTAAACGGTTTGGAACTTATTTTTCATAGTAGCCAAATTGTAAGATTAAATGCCAATAATGGTTGATCGTAAATGTCACATTCACTTGACAACATGTGTTTACGTCATCAAGTGATTTTTATTTGTATTTTTATTAATGCTATACTAATTTATTTGTTCATTATTATTTTTTATTATTATTTGTTTATTATTATTCATTTGTTATTTATTATACCGCCGCGGCGAGCGGCCCATCTTCGTCCGCAGCCCTTTATTCTTCCACTTATATAGGTCCCCAGCCACGTCCCCAGTGAAAGACTCTCTAGCAAAAGCAAGATTGAAAAAAAAACATCAAAAATTGAAACCGGACAAATTCAAAAGGGAAATTACACAAATTAAAGACACCGAAAAGCGGGAAGGGTTGGGCTCAGGGCAATGAAGCTACTGAACGTCTCCTAGTTACTTCGAGCCCAGAGCTACTTCGAGTTCAAAATAGTATTCAGTAGGCGACCCTCATAGGTACCTTCTGGTGCAATCAGAAACGAAATCCGGCAAATATTTTTTGAGTTATGCTTGACGAAAGTTTTTATTGGGGCTTTTTTTCTTTAGTAGGACATGGCCTTAATATCAGTCGTAGCTGTAATATTGCGTTGAGTATTAGCCTTCGCTTCGCTCAGACAATTATTGAATATATCGATATACTGAATTACATAAAAATTACAAATATAATGTCCCCTTACGGACCCGTTAACTGAGAAAGTAGGGTAGATAGCAGGGTTCATACGGCTCAGGGAATTTCCAGACCAGGAAATTCTTCTATACCAGTATTTTCTTATAGAAAATATCGCCTCAAATAAAGTGAAATTTCGTGCGTTTAACCTAGATTTGTTTTTCTACTAAAATATACTGATATTTCACTTGGCAAATTCTCTGAAACGTGGCAACCCTGTATAGACACCAGATTACAGTAAAAACGAATTATTAAAAGCAATAAAGGACTACAGTAGTGGAGCAATGGGTTAAATTAGCGATTATCAAATTATAAACTCAAGCACTGAACGAAGGAAAGGGGAAATTTTTATACATAAGAAATTCTCTAAATACTAACACTAGCTTAAATCAAGATGGCTAGTCTGATAGTTCGCAGGAAACTAAGAGGAGATCACCTCTAACTAATTCAAAATGCCACTAGAAAACCCAGCAAATGGTGCTACAGAAGACACGTTGAATACTTTAAGATCATTTATGAAAAAGAATCCCGTGGATTCCGAAAATATTTTAATTGAAATACGAAGGTTTAACACTTTACTACGCAAACAATCTCTCAGCTGAATAATCTACTTCAAACTCCATCAGAATAAAACGTTATTGTTAAAGGCACGTGGACGGTTAGAACTGGTCTTGGTTTTCCACGAGGGACGAAAATTCCGACCAAACTTACTTCTACCGCCATTTTTATACCAGTTAGGCGATCACAGATACCTAATTATCATATTATTGTTTAAAATAACCGGGAAAATAAGATTCGGGAAGATTAAGGCACACTTTGTGAAAGTAAAAAAATGACAGAATAGGTGGCTCATTCACGCACAAGTATTCGAATCAGGACAACACGCTTACATACAAAACCCAAAAACCCATTTGACCCTGGACTACCTTCATAAGAAAGTAGCTAAGAACTTAATGCTACAAGATTAATTAGGTAGAATTTCGTATATTAAATGCATGAAACGTATGATTAACTCTTTGTTACTTTCAGAAAGTAAATGAAATAAAGCGCATTAAATCTCTCATATCTTTCTGAAATTTCACTGTATTGAAAAGGAAATTTTATATAAGTCTGTTACGTGATTGGTTACCAAATTATGAAGTAAAATGAGTGATATGTTCAGGCATGCCACTTTTCCGCGAAAACGCGGATTTCCGCTCTCACATTTGATGATAATTCTGTCATTTTCGTTTCCCGTTAATGCGTAAACGAAACCAGTCAACCAATCCGAAGAACTATGAGTGTGTTCAAGAAGCACGCGCGCTACGCGCGCGAGCTCAGGAGGCAGGAACATGGAGTGGGTCTATATGATGTATGGAATAACACGTAGTGTGTTCAGGAACAGATCATGGATTTGATTAATTAAGGTGCTAATTATAAAGATATTTTGTTGCGAAAGGAACGTGTGCTAGATGGCCGAATGGATAAGGCAATGAACTCGAGACTAGGGATTCTGGGTTCGAATCCTTCCAGTCCCACATTGTGTCACAATTTTTTTTGTTTTGTTTTGTTTTGTTTATTGGTTGTTTTATATTTTTCATAATGAATAAGATATTTTTGATGAAGATATATTTTTTATTTTTATTATACAGAGGCACGTGTATTTTTATTATAATAATAAAATACTTATTTAAATGTGAGAAAATGAGGTATTTCGAGATGAAAGTTTTAGATCTGAACGCCTTTTAAATATTCAAAGTTTTGTCTCTAAGTGATTATATATGTAGTATGTATATGTATAATGATATAACCATTAAGCAAATCCAAATGAAAAAAATAATATATATTGTGCGAAAATATCCTTTTGCACGTAGGATAATTCCTTGATTTTTTTTTTTTTTTTTTTGAGTACTTTACGAGTGAATTTTTATCGAGACTAGGGTAGAAATCATATTTTACTTTGAACATTATAAAAATAAAATGTAATAGTTGTAAATTATTTTAACTAAAAATATCTGCACATATATTTTTTAAAGAGATAAAATATATAGGTCTGCTGTCTAGTTTTGTAGTGAATAAAGTATGATTAGAATGTTTATAAATTTTTTACTGAAAGTATAAGTAAGTATTTTGCTTATACTAACAGAATTTTGAATGCCATTTATTTCTCAAGTTTTATGATGTATTTTGGTGTGTTATCCACACGGTATTAAAATATGCAATCATAAAATAAGAAATATATATATTAAAATCTACTATGAAAAACTGTCTAACTAACAGTGCAAATTCCATTGAAATCCATCCAGTATAGTAGATTACAAACAAATCTCATATGTTGATATCACAATCTTGGTTTACTAACAGCATTCTATTTATCACGGAAGATATAAATCAACTGATAAATTATTTTTAAATAAATAAAAAGAAAATTGTTAAAAAGTTAAAATTTTTATATCACCAGTTGAATTCTTAAATTGTATCAATCAACCTACCAAACAAAGCACAACCAATAACACATAACCAGAAAATGCACAATCACGTGATCAAATCGCCCACACAATTTTTTTGAGCAGCTCGTGTTGCGTTTATTCAAAACGACGAATTTTGATACTGCGAGCAGTGTTACTAAAAAACTATGCATGGCAATCAAAAGAAATTTTTACCACATATTCATTTCTGTATTATCTACAACTTAAAACCAGAAAAATATAAAATTTTATTTTTTTTACTATGAAAATATTTTTCAAAAAGGGAAAAATTTTAATTTTTTGCTAATTTTTTAATTTACTCAATATTTTTTACAAATGTTCTGGTTTTAGTATAAGGGTAACTCTATTATATATTTATTTTCACCAAAATTTCCTCTTTATGTGCTTATTTTCAGATTTTATCATACGCGCAAGATTTCTTTTCTCTTATTATTATATTTTTTTAAACTTATCATTTCAATATTTATTTATGAATTTACAAGTATATATATATATTTAAATATAAATATAAATATGAACTTTATATTAAAATAAAGTTTTATTTTTATTTTTGACTTATTACACAAGTTTTGAAGCTTGGAACATAGTGATATTTTTCACTTTTTCGACGTGTTCAAAGGTATCCTACCCCTTAATACTGACGCAATTAGAATATTATTTATTACTCAACAGATAAAGAGTTAAATTTTACAAATGAGCTGAGTAATTTAAACGTATTACTAATAAAAATGTAGCTGGAAATATATACTATTCCTTTCCATACTTAATAATAATAATAATTATTATCTTATTGTGAGACTGTGAATTAGAAGGGTGTGAGATTTTAAAAGTATCTATAAAGAATATTGATGTAAATGAAACATCACAATAAAATTATATCTTTCAGTTAGAGCATGGAGCGTAATGTCGAATAACTTAAGATATGTTATTTCCTCCCGGATGAAAATCCGCAAGCTGATAGATAATATGATCCTGTACGTAATAAAAAAATCAACTAGCAATATGCCGAGAGAAAACTCGTCAGCTGGTGCATTTAAATAAGTGATAGGTGTTCCGTCTGGCTCCTGCGTTACATCCTTCAGGGCATCAGCTGACAATTTTTCCACTGAGATATAGCCAGCTGACATGTTTATTTATTTAAAATAGCATATATACCGTCATCTCATAATTTTTCAATTGAGAGAAAATCACTGAATATATATATATATATATATATATATATATATATACCCTATATATATATATATATATACCCTATATATAATATATATATATATATATTATATATATACCCTATATATATAAAATCCTAATGAAACGAATTTATGAAACGATTCTATGAAACAACTGATTAAACAACTGATTATGTTTCTCTGCGAATTCTCCTAAAATATGGAATAGTTTGCGATGAAATTAACACCAAAAATCTGTATTGATCCGCAGATCTCAAAACTGGTATTAGAATTATTTTTAATTCGAATTAGTTTTCGAAATATTAATTTTTTTCTAATTTTAAATAATTTTCTCTAATGATGGTAACTCAAATTTTTAATCATATTAGATAGTTTTTTTCATATTTTAGAAAAGGTTATTATTTTAAACTAATTTGGCGACCAGTTTGGCCTCCCTTAAATGTATACTAAGAAATGTATCATATTACTTTTATTCATAATTCAATTTGTATTTCATTATCATTTTATTTAATACAAAACATTCATTTAAAACTGCAACATTTAAAATAAATGGCTTTCACTTCGTTCTTTTTTTAAAACAAAACGAAAAGAAAAATATTAGGCACGGATGTCATATACGCAACGGGGTACCTAATTGGTGCCAAAATGGCGTTATTTTGCCTGACATGGTTACCCGTTTATTGTTGCTTATATTTATTAATAAATGTTTATTTGAATTTATTTTCTTTTTATTTACAAAAAATGTTCTAAATTGTTTTGTTCTATAGTTATTGATTAAACATTTTTTTATTCATTGTTATTTCATTTTAAAAATAATAGAAAATAATTTAAAAATACATGTGTAACTGGTATTAGAAAACGAGGTTTTCGCCAAATTGTCATAAAAAAAAATTACGCCAAACCCGGTGCGTATATGACAATGCAACAAATCATGACATTTAATTTCAACTTCAAAGCAATGTTTTAATGGTCCCTTCTCCCGTCGACCAATTTCGCCAAATTATATAAATCGCCAAACCACTCGCCAAATTATACGAATTGACTTTTTTTTTTTTTTTTTTTTTTTTTTTTTAATAACGAAAGAACAAATAAATTAGTATCACATTAATAAAAATACAAATAAAACATCGAAATAAAAATCTCTTGATGGCGTAAACACGTGTAACTTTCTTAAAGTCAAGTGAATGTGACATTTGCGATCAACCATTATTGGCATTTAATCTTATAATTTGGCGACAGATTTTTGGTCAATGGGATAATCAAGTAGCACCGTTTTAATTAACCACTCGAAAAATAAAAAAAATGCTAACTGGCGAATTAAAAAAAAAAAGCTATTGGCGAGATTTGCACCCGGCTAACATAAATCTACCAATAATTCTTTGCGATCATGGCATCTTTTATGTAGTTTTATTCGAAAAAAATAATTTTGATTCTTTAATCAAAATCGAAACCTTTCTTATGAAAAGCGAAGTGATCAGCCCATAATTATTTATAGCAGTTACATGACTTAGACTATTATAATATAAGTGAAATAATGGCGATAGAATAATATTTGGCGACTTATCACACCTGTGGTTGGCTGACATTAAAGTACCAAAATGACCGCCTGGAATATAAAAAGCGAAGAGATCCGCCTTGAGATATTGATGATAGTCACATGACTTAGGCTATTACTATAGGGATTGTTTTCAATTCTAAAAACAGCGCAATAAATAATATTTCCTAAAGATTAAAAATTTACTTACACGTGGCTATTGAAAACAGAAAAAAAAACTTTAAAATTACTATTAAATGAGTGCGTGTTAAAAGCAAGAAAATATTGAAAATTATGTCTTGAAAATTGTATGTACACGTGAATATTAAAAGAGAAAGGAAACTTTAAAATAATAAATACATCAATATGTGTTTAACCCTTTCAGGCGAAAGGTACTTCTATTCGTAAAATCTCGAAATCAGCGAATGGCACCAGAATTTACAAACAAATTTCAAAATATAAAAATGCTTTTGTTCACTTACTTAATAACAGGAAAATTTTCATCCCAATATTCTGGTGCCAGTGTGGCATTTAAGAATTAAAATTAAGTGGTCCAAAAATGAACCACCGACCTTGAAGTGGTTAAAGTAGTAACTTTTAGTAATTGTAGTAAATTGCATTATGTCAATCGTTTCATAACCCTGTTAAAAAATGCCGGTAGGCAAAGACTCTGTTTACTTAATTCATTTTATTTCAGGTTGTCTTCAAATGTTTAACTGATCTTCTTTAACTAAACACGAAAAGAACCATTGATGTCTTAGCAGCAACTGATTCTGCCTTAAATTTTTGCAATCAAAGGGAATTGAACGGAAACCCGTTTACGGGGAGATCGCTACAGGTTTCTTCAGTATAATTCAATCTTCTCCAATATTTTTAAAACCGACCAAATTAGCGTGTTTTTAGATTCTGCAGTGTCTGAACAGGGGTTGGCGAACGTAGCTTGCAGGAGGCAGAGCCCCCTAGTATATATATATTGTGTTCGTGTGACCAGCTGACGGATTATCCACCACTTTATAATCAGCTGACTTTTTTTTTCTTCAATCTTCTAATTAAAAGTTAGCTATAATTTGATAAATTTTCAATCGGGAAAAAAATGATTAAAATTCAGGTTTTTTTTCTTTTTTCTTTCTTTCTTTCTTTCTTTCTTTCTTTTTTTTTTTTTTTACGTGCATGAGAGGCTACCGTTGCTCAACCCACCTACGGAACAGCAGCTGACGTCCATAGAGCTTCATAATACAATTCTCCTCTTTGAAGCATTTTACAAGTTATCGGACGAGAGAAAATAATTGACGAAATTTGTACCTGGCTTGCGGACTATAATAAGTTCAACAAAATAACCTTTTTACTTTCTTCTATCTTCAATAGAAGAAAGTATTGTAATCGAAATTTTTTTCGACTTCCGGTTTTCGACGGATTTGCATGTTTTAGGGGTCAGAGATTCCAAAAAACATGTTTATAGAAAATGTCTGTCTGTCTGTGTGTCCGTCTGTCCGTCTGTCCGTCCGTCCGTCCGTCCGTCTGTCCGTCTGTCCGTCTGTCCGTCTGTCTGTCGCCATTGTACCATCAAAAAGTGTATGAAGTTATGTATAGAATTAAACCAAAATTTTACTATAAGTCTTTGGCTATGGCAAGCAGGTCCTCCCGGAATTTGAAAAAAATTCGCCGGTAGGGGGCGCTGATATAACAATTTTTGTGCGATTTTGAATATTGTACCATCCAAAAGTGTATGGAGTTATGCATAGAATTGAACCAAATTTTTAGTTTAAGTTTTTGGATATAACAAGCAGGTCCTCCCTGAATTTGGAAAAAATTCGCCGGTAGGGGGCGCTGTAAATGCGTTTTTTGTGCGATTTTGAATATTGTACCATCGAAAAGTGTATGAAGTTATGCATAGAATTGAACCAAATTTTTATTTTAAATTTTTGGCTATGGCAAGTAGGTCCTCCCTGAATTTGGAAAAAATTCGCCGGTAGGGGGCGCTGTAATAGCGATTTTTGTGCGATTTTGAATACTTTACCGTCCAAAAGTGTATGAAGTTATGCATAGAATTAAACCAAATTTTTATTTTAAGTTTTTGGCTATAGCAAGCAGGTCCTCCCTGAATTTGCAGAAAATTCGCCGGTAGGGGGCGCTGTAATACCGATTTTTGTGCGATTTTGAATATTGTACCGTCCAAAAGTGTATGAAGTTATGCATAGAGTTAAACCAAATTTTTATTTTAAGTTTTTGGATATGGCAAGCAGGTCCTCCATGAATTTGCAAAAAATTCGCCGTTAGGGGGCGCTGTAATAGCGATTTTTGTGCGATTTTGAATATTGCACCATCGAAAAGTGTATGAAGTTATGCATAGAATTGAACGAAAAAAAATTTTAAGTTCTTGGCTATGGCAAGGAGGTCCTCCCTTAATTTGTAAAAAAATCGCTCGTAGAGGGCGCTGTAATAGCGATTTTTGTACAATTTTTGTGCCATTTTGAATATTGTACCGCCGAAAAGTATATGAAGTTATGCATAGAATTGAACCAAATTTTATGTGTTTATTTTTGGTCATGTCACGAAGGTCCTCCCTGAATTTGGAAAAATTCTGCCGGAAGGGCGCACTATAATTGTGATGTCTGTACCATTTTCATTATTGTACCATTGAAAAGTGTATGAAGTTATCCATATAATTGAACCAAATTTTTTGTGCATGTTTCTGGCTATGGCAAACAAGTCCTCCCTGAACTTGAAAAAATTCCGAAAGAAGGGGGCGCTATAATTCCGATCTCTCTGCTATTTTCATTATTGTACCATCGAACAGCGTATAAAATTATGCATACAATTGAACCAAAATGTTTGTGCTTGTTTTTGGCTTTGGCCAACAGGTTCTCCTTGAATTTGGAAATATTGTGCGGTAAAGGGGCTCCGTGCTAGCGATTTTTGTATACTTTTCTTGATTTTTCGTAGTTCTATTGTACATCGGCGGCTCATGCAGCGGCGGGAACTCGCTTCCTTGTAAGCCGGCTATTGGCAAACAGCTGATAACAACAGAATAAGGAAAAATTAATAATTTTAACAAATATCATGATGTAGATTAACTCGTTTTTAGTCCGTTTAATTGACTTGAGCAGAAATTTAAGATGAAAATCAAAGTTGGTATAGTATTGAACTAATAATATTGAAGTATTAACATGTGTAACTAAGTTTTGAAATATTAGGATGCATAAGATAGAAGAAAGTTTTGGGATTGGCACATCCAACTAGTTTGTTTTGCAATGTTGTATCCGTTAAAATAAAATCACAGGGATTTAATTTAAATATCATTATTCTAATTTACTATTTCATTAATTATTTTGTTAAATTTATCTTTAAATAATATTGTTTTCAGTGTCTGGACTGGTTTTGGTATATTGCAGCGGATACTCATTTGTTTCTGTTAAGTTTACTAGTCATAATTCCAATGAGAAGGTAAGATTTTAATATTTTAATTCTGAAACACTTACAATAGTTCGTATAAAAATTCCTTTAAAATTCCTGTACCATGTGAACTTTAATTCAAAGATAATTTAAAATTAGGGAAATCGTAGAAATTAAATGAGTTCTTTGCAGTTTGATTTATAGAGCAGATCACGGGGGAAAAATTAATGAATTTTCTTTTACTTGTTCTATTTCTTTCGAATATTACACATACGTGGGGTTTGCACTACTTTCTATGAAATTTGCGAACTTTTTGCGTAAGATTTTATGATAATGACAAATTAATAATTGAAGATCTTTGAGTGTTATACAGATCATTCTGGAAGGGGCGGGGCATAATCTAACGCAAGATAACCAGTAATGTGGGAAGGGTAAATACACAGCAGGTAGGTATTTATTTTTGGGGTATATACCTATTGGGTAAATACCCAAATAACTGGGTGTTTTCCTATTTCACTGTAAAATATCATAATTTTGAAAAAATTCTTGAAATCATAGCTTAAAATGTTTCAAATATGTTAGCAGTATTCTGTTTAGTTAACCCCTTAACCTACGATTTAACCTACGGTTTGACAAATCCATAGATACCACTAAAATTTAATAGGGATTTTCGCCTTGTTTAATCATGGAATTTCGAAGTTTAAATTAAGTTATATTTACTGTGAAATTTTAGTGGTAAGAAGAATTTACATTTGGCTCGATCATCGTACGCGGGCTATGCCCGTCATTGTAGGTTAAGGAGTTAAAGAAAAATGCCTGCATGTTGTCCGATTGAGTAGCCTTGCAAATCTTTTCCATTCAGTATGTTCTAATATTTTAAGATAGCAGTCAAAAAAGCATTTTTCTAACAAATTCAATTGATATAGTGAGAAAGATGAAACGAAGTAACCATTTACATACAATGTTCAGTCGAATTTAAGATGAAAAAGATAAAGGAAAAAATAATTCCTTGAAATTGCCAGGAACTAACTATATGGGGAAGTTATTTGCAGTCTTAAACATTTAACGCTCAAGCTATTTTAACCCTTTAGTGCGCAGCTTTGCATATATGCAAACAACAGTGTTTTGAATTTAATAATTTTTTTCTATTCGTGTATATATACCTAATTCACACCAGAAAATTAAAATAGCGAAATCTGCTTTAATTAATAACAGATATTCCGTATTTAAATAAAGCGAAATTAGCAATTGAAACTTTCTCGTGTAAAGTCTACGTAATTTCTAGAAGGTATTCTATCATGGGAATTAAAGGGTTTTGGGTTAATTTTTAAAAAATAAGATATTTGGAGACATACTTATTAAAATATTTACTAATTTGCAATATTTTAGAGTAAACCACATGACAGTAGTTTTTACTTGTATTGCAGATGTGCAACAGAAGAAAAGCTAACTCTATCAAAAACATTGTCAATACAAAAGTTGTAGAGCCTAAAATTCTGAGTAAAATGAGTACCTACACTTAGTATTTTTGTTCAATATTAAGGCCGCAATTTTCAGATATTGTTAAGTTAACTTGGCCTCTCCTGGCTTCAAGCTCTTGATTAGCGAGAGGCAAAATTTTGAAATAGAATTGCAACCTTAATGTTGAACAAAAATATTAATCATGGTACTCATTTTATTCAGAATTATAAGCTCTACAACATTTGTATTGACAATGTTTTTTATAGAGTTAACTGTGTTTGATAAAGTGTATATTTTAATTATACCAACAGATGTCGCTACATTGCAGATATATCAAAATGTCTGTACTAGAAATATATAAGCTATGAGAAAAAGACACGGCCCTTTAAAATTGTAGTTATTTTCTAAGCTGTGTGAAAAGGACATTGTCTTTGGTTTTAGTTTTGGTTCGAAGTTCTACTTCGAGAATGTGCTGTTAATAAGTTTTAGTTTAGATTTTTATGTGTATTGTGATCCGAGCTGTGTCCGGAATTGAGTGTGGTGAGATTGTATACAATAAACGGTATTTTTAAACAAGAGAATGAGAAATTTAATCAGAGTAAGAGTGCATTTATTATAATTCCGGGCCAAAAGCGATTCATATTATGGTCCGTATTCATTGCCGGAGAAAAACCAGGAGAGTGATATAAATATTTACTGCGATCGTTATAAAAGTGATAAAGATCAACATGTCATCGTTTAAGTGCTTAAGCGGCAAAAAGTGTGAATCACAGCTGCGTGTTTTGATCTTGTGTTTTCCTTTTTCGCTCATGGATTAATTATTTTAAAGAGTCAAGAGAGGTAAGTGTATACCCATTTAATTTATATATTTTTTGTCAAAATGAGCTTGAAAGAGTTGAAAGAGCTTAAAGCTAAAAAGAAAACAAATAAAACTAGTTTGACGAAATTAAAAGACAGATTGTCAGGTTCTGAACTAGAACCAAGTGAACTACTTCTCATAAAGGAGAAACACAATAAGCTGGTTCTAACTTTTTCTGAATTATTTGACGCGATTTATAAAGCATGTAAAGAAGATGAAATTGATGATTTTATCAAAGAAAACGAGGAAATAAATGAGTCATTAGAGAATTTAGAATTTGAACTCAGCAAAAAGCTTTCAAAAACAAAATTTCAGAATGTTAATTTGGAAAATGCGTCAAAGGCTGAAAATAATATAAAATTGCCGAAGTTGACTCTTCCGATATTTACAGGAAATTTGCACGAGTGGCTTTCTTTTAAAGATATATTTAAGGCCACTGTACATGATAACTCAAATTTATCAGGGGCAATGAAATTACAATATTTAAAATCTTCATTGAAGGGAGATGCTTTTAGAATTATTCAATCCATTTCAATTGTGGATGCTAATTATGAAGTTGCATGGTCGCTTTTAGAGGAACGGTATTCAAATTCGAGAGAACAAGTTTACGCGCATTTAAAACGTTTTATAAATATTCCTGTTATTCAGAATGAGTCCCCAACAGCATTATTAAATTTAATAGATATTACAAATGAGTGCACTACAGTGTGACCGTTTTTTCAAGCTAAATGCAGGCTAGATTTAGCCTGGCAACAGGCTAAAAATAAAATCGACTGTCCTGCTATCTATTGACGGTTTGTATAATTAAAAATGTAAAAAATCATATTTTGAGAAACAAATTCGATATACGATCTTTAGGTTCACACTAGCATGGTTCAATCAAAAACGATTAACGTAATATTTATTATTCATATACAGGGCTCCACAAAAAACATCGGGTCCATTACTTTCTAAAGGCGTAAATTGTTGGAAGTATCGTATTTGAATTATATTACCCTACATTGGCGAAATTGAAATACTTTGTTCATATACATTATTGTATGTTTTTAACAAAAGATGTATACTTCATACATATTGTTTGGGTTTCATATCTGACGAAACCTTATTCGTCTCACTTGTCTGTCTGTCCGTCTGTCACAGAGCCCGTTTTAAAAGACTATAAATTTTGGAGACTTGAAATTTTGCATACTTATAGCTAAACACCACGCATCAAACGCCAAAACATAAAATTTTGAAAAAGTCTAATATTTAACCCTCTGGGCTCTAACTTGTGTATTTTAAACAATTTTTTTCTAACTCAGCCCCTAATTAAGTTGGAAACTCGAAAGCTCGCATGCTTATAGCTGAACACTTGCGATAACAAGACAAATCATAATATTTTGAAAAAGTCATATTTAACCCTCCGGTCTCTAACTTGTGTATTTTAAGCAATTTTTCTAACTCAGCCCCTAATTAAGTTGGAGACATGAAATTTTGCATACTTATAGCTGAAGACTTGCAATCACACTACATATCATAAAATTTTGAAAAAGTCATAGTTAACCTTTCGGTCTCTAACTTGTGCATTTTAAGCAATTTTTCTAACACAGCCCCTAATTAAGTTGGAGAATTTTGCATACTTAAAGCTAAGGACGTAAAAGAAAACGTAAAAAAAAAAAAAAAATAATTTTAAAATTTCAGTTATACAATCTTCCCACCAGGATACTATCAGCGAAAAAAAAAGTTTCGTGTAAAATATTTTAGTAAAACATAAATTTCACCATGGCAAAAACGTATTCTGAAAATTTATTTTAATAAAAATATTTTATTTTAAAATAGTTGTTCTATTTCCCGCTAGGGGACACTGCATATATAAACACGTGATAAAATTGTGTTGAATCTGTGCGAACTTTAACTTTAATATAGCTATCATAAATTGAAAAATCAAAAAAATTAATTTTACCGAAATTTGGTTACCCCATTTCCTCCCATCTTATTCCTTTGTACGGCCTTGTACAATAACTTTAAATGCTATATACATCCTCTTCAAGAAAAGTTATTCTGTAGGAGACTGTAACAACATGATAAAATTACATTACCGTTAGCGTTCTACAAACCCCGCATTTAACATATATTCGTTTGATACTTACATGTTCTTTTGTATGACCTTGTAAAATAACTATAAATGCTATAT
Organism: Maratus speciosus; assembly: GCA_963932465.1. Lineage (NCBI taxonomy): Eukaryota > Metazoa > Arthropoda > Arachnida > Araneae > Salticidae > Maratus > Maratus speciosus. The sequence continues at coordinate 286,674,056 of OZ010800.1, read as the reverse complement.
GCACTATGTCGAAGAAAAACATGCTGTGGGTGACTGTAAGAACATCCTAAAATTGCATTACAATCGGCGATCTACGAAACCCGCATTTAACATACATTCGTATTCTTTTGTGAGGCCCTGTAAAGCAACTATAAATGTTATATGCACCATCTCTAAGAAAAATCATGCTGTAGATGACTGTAACAACATCATAAAATTACATTACAATCGGTGATCTACAAATCCCGCATTTAACATGTATTCGTATTTCGTATTCTTTTGTAAGGCCCTGTATAATATCTATAAATGCTACATGCATCCGCTTAAAAAAAAAACAGGCTGCGGGTGACTGTAACAACATGCTAAAATTACATAACCATCAACGATCTACCAATCCCGCATTTAACATATGTACGTATTCTTTTGTGCGGCCCTGTACAATAATTATAAATGCTATATATATCCTCTTTAAGAAAAATCATTCTGTATGCTAATGTAAAAACATATTAAAATTACACTATCATCAGCATTCTAGAAAACCTGCATTTAACATATATTCGCTTCATACATTCGTGTTCTTTTGTGCGGCCCTGTAAAATAACTCTAATTGCTGTATGCACCTTCTTGAAGGTAAAACATGCTGCGGTGACTGTAACAGCACGCTAAAATTATATTACATCAACGATCTAAAAATCCCGCATATAACATATATTAGTATTCTACTATACGGCCCTGTACAATAATTATAAATGCTATTTGCGCCCTCTTGATAAAAATAAAATAAAAAATATGCTGCGTGTGACTGTAACAACGTGCTAATGTTTCATTACCATCAGTGATCTACAAACCCAGCATTTAAGATATATTCGTTTCATACATTCGTGTTCTTTTGTGGGACCCTGTAAAATAACTATTATAAATGCTAAATGCACCATCTTGAAGAAACAAGTTGGTTAAGTGTGATCACAGATCGCACAGATGGTCTCGTTTAATATTCTTTTCAAAACACATTATCTTTTTGAAAAAATATGTTAGTTCCACATTTTGCAACCAGGGGCGCACTCTATTCTAAATAAAACCTGTATCCGAAAGAAATTCCGTTTTATAACCTATCCGTAGACATATTAGTCGAGGGGATCAGGCCCATAGCACTCGATATAGGTAGGCCTCACCTGGTGGTAAAAAGTGAAACTAAAATATGTAAGGCTATGGTGCACAATAAGAAAGAGTGGTCAAAGGGCTGTAATAATATAAGACTTTTTGAATTTTTATGATATGTAGTGTGATCGCAAGTCTTCAGCTATAAGTATGCAAAATTTCATATCTCCAACTTAATTAGGGGCTGAGTTAGAAAAATTGCTTAAAATACACAAGTTAGAGACCGGCGGGTTAAGGGGACACAGTACCTTTTAAACTACTTTTTCAATTTTGAATATTACTGTAATATACTTAAATATAATGTTACTACAGATATTAGGTACTGTAAAACAAATATAATTTCATATAATTTCAAAAAAAAAAAAAAATCTTGTAACAGCCTATTTAACTAAAATTTAAATTTTTAAAAAATTAAAAAAATGTTTTTAAATCCCTACTACTTTTTTAAATATGAATATTTTTGATTCAATTTTTTTTCCATAATCCTAAAAACATTCTACATAAAATTGTGCATGGATTTAACATTCAAGGTTATAGTTTTTTTTTTTTTTTTTTAAGAATTTTAATTATTTTTCCTTGATTTTATACTATACAAAAGAGAAAAAATTGATATTAAATGTAATATCCCATACATCTAAATATCCATGCACAGTTTTATGCAGCATAACCTAAGCTAAGGAATATGGAAAAAAAATTTGAAGCAAAAATATTCATATTTAAAAAAGTAGTAGGGATTTAAAAACATTTTTTTTTATTTTTTAAAAATTTAAATTTTAGTTAAATAGGCTCTTCTACAAGATTTTTTTTTAAAATTTATATGAAATTATATTTGCCTTATAGTTCCTCATATCTGTAGTGACGTTATATTTAAGTATATTACAGTATTATTCAAAATCGAAAAAGTAGTTTAAAAGGTACCGTGTCCTCTTAAACATGACTTTTTCGAAATTTTATGGTTTTTCGTGTTATTGCAAGTGTTCAGCTATAAGTATGCAAACTTTCATGTCTCCAACTTAATTAGTGGCTGAGTTAGAAAAATTGTTTAAAATACACAAGTTAGAGCCCAGAGGGTTAAATATTAGACTTTTTCAAAATTTTATTTTTTGTCGTTTATGTGAGGTGTTCAGCTATAAGTATGCAAAATTTCATGTCTCCAACTTAATTAGGGGCTGAGTTCAGGGTCGAAACTAAGGGGGGGCAGAGGGGGCATGTGCTCCGGGCGCCAGAACGAAGGGGCGCCAAATGAAGAATTATACCTTTGGAATGGATCATTTTCTTCTGATAGACTGACGGCTTCTATTATTATGAAACAGCCATTATAAATGAAGTGTTAGGTGAAGATGAAAGAGCAGTCGTAAAAAGTTAGAACTCTAATTTTCTGGTCAGAATGGGAAGAAAAAAAATAGCCATAATTTTTCTTGTGAAAAAAAAAAATTATGGCCTTTTTTTCCCTTCTCATTCTGACCAGAAAATCAGAGTTCTAACTTTTTACGGCTGCTCTTTCACCAAACACTTCACTTATAATGGTCGTTTCATAATAATAGAAGCCATCAGTCCATCAGAAGAAAATAACTCGGTGAAAGCGGAAACTCGGTTAAGCAGGACTCGGATAATCGGGACTCTGTATATTTCATTTTAAAAATGATCTTTAGCTTATTTTTGTTGGTGTTCAGAGGGAGCTAATGACCCCCGTGACATCCGCTATTGTAGATTAAGTAGTTCAGTATTACATATTTTAAATTTTAAAATAAGTCGGCGATTAGAAAATTAGTAAAATTCTCTTTGTAACCATACTTTGCGGAAGAGGGGGGGGGGCGCCATAATCCATGTTTGCCCCGGGTGCAAAAAAGGCTAGTTTCGGCCCTGGCTGAGTTAGAAAAATTGTTTAAAATACACAAGTTAGAGCCCAGAGGGTTAAATATTACACCATTTTTCAAAATTTTATGATGTGTCGTTTGATGTGAGATGTTCAGCTATAAGTATGCAAGCTTTCAAGTCTCCTACTTAACTAGGGGCTGAGTTAGAAAAATTGTTTAAAATACACATGTTAGAGCCCAGAGGGTTAAATATTAGACCTTTTAAAGAATTTTATGATTTGTCGTTTGATGTGTGGTGTTCAGGTATAAGTATGCAAGTTTTCAAGTCTCCTACTTAACGAGGGGCTGAGTTAGAAAAATTGTTTAAAATGCACATGTTAGAGCCCAGAGGGTTAAATATTAGACTTTTTCAAATTTTTATTATTTGCCATTTGATGTGTTTTGTTCAGCTATAAGTATGCAAAATTTCAAGTCTCCGACATATATAGTTTCTGAGAACGGGCTCTGTGAGAGACGGACAGACAGACAGACAGACAGACAGACAAAGGAGTGGGACAGGTAGGGTTTCGTCAGATGAACGAAACCCTGGAAACATGCTGCGGGTGACTGCAACAACATCCTAAAATTACATTACCATCAGCGATCTACCAATCCCGAAGATAGTTTATATTCGTTTCATATATTCTTATTCTTTTGTGCGGCCCTGTAAAATAACTGTCAATAATATACACAGGAAAACCTCTGAATAGCGGATACCTCGAGAGTGCAGAATTTGCCCTCTATTTGGAGGTGTCCGCTACTGAGAGCAAAAAATGTACAGTAACTTAAGTGTTGGAAATAAAAAAAATGTCCGCTAAATAGAGGTATCCGCTAATCGGGTGTGTCCGTTATGGAGGTTTTACCAGTAAAATCTCTGAATAGCGAACACCTCGGGAGGGCAGAATTTGTCCTCTATTTGGAGGTGTCCGCTACTGAGAGTAAATAATGTACAGTTATTTAAGGGTTGGTAATCGAAAAAATGTCCGCTAAATAGAGGTGTCCACTAATCGGGTGTGTCCGTTATGGAGGTTTTACTGCATAATAATATCATCCTTTACAAGAAAATTGCACGCTGTAGGATAGACAGACAGACAGACATCCAGAGAAAGCTAACCTCCCGGAGCAATAAACACCCATGTCTTTTGTTTTAATCATCCGCAATCGTTTCTAAATTTCGTTATACGAGTATTAAAAAAATCTGTTAATTTCCAGTCGATAGACTGACAACTATCTTTTAGCCTGAGTTTTTAGCCGGATTTAGCCTGTTGTATCTCATACAACAGTCCAGATTTTGTACAACAGGCTAAAAACGGTCACCGTGGTGCACTAGGTCATTAGAGATTTTAGAACAAAAAGTTGAGGGGTTTTCTACTACCATGTTTGCTTACATTTTAGCTCAAAAATTAGATGCAAATACAAAAATGTGGTGGGAAAGACATCTTAAGCGGGATAATTTACCAAGTTTAACTCAGTTGCTAGAATTTTTGAGAGACCACGCGCGTACACTAAGTGCGTCCAAACAAGTAAATACAAAACGAAATTTTCAAAACGAAAGCCATACAAGGCATAGCTTTTCAAAGGTGACTTCCATGGTTACAGGGTTGAATGAGAAAAATATGCGCAAATGTGTTGTATGTAGCCAGGAAAATCACAGTGTTTTTAAATGTCCAAAATTCCAAAAATTTAATGTACAGGACAGAGTAGAATTTGTTAAAAAACATAATTTGTGTTTCAATTGTCTTTCAGAATACCACTGCGTCAAAAAATGTAATTCGACATTTTCGTGTGCCAAGTGTCATAAAAGGCACAATGTACTTCTTTGTTTTGATAGGCGTGAGAGAAATTCCGCTGCAATGGGAAACACAAAAAATTCCAGCGATAAAGAAGCGCCAAACTCACTGGCAGCGAATGAAGGTAGACAAACATTAAATGCTGACGCGATACCCTTTGAGATAAATAACCAAATTCAGAATTTCGCTGGTACTGCGAATGTGAGATCTAGTAATGTTGAAACAGTTCTTCTTTCCACTGCGGTTGTTTATATGAGAGATAAATTCGGAAATAAAATTCCGGTGCGAGCCTTATTGGACAATGGATCAATGAGCAATTTTTTGACTTTGCATTTAGTTGAAAGATTAGGAATTCGCAAAGAAAAAAATAATGTTTCGGTATCGTGCTTAAGTGGATCCTCAGTGGCAGTAAAAAATAAAACAACAGCCTTGATCAGTAATAATTCGGGAGATTATAGTCGGGAGTTAGATTCTCTTATACAAAAGATTTCGCAAATTATGCCCTCAAAATATATCAATATTTCAGAGCTAGAAATTCCAGAGTCAATCATTCTGGCTGATCCTGAATTTAATAGGCCAGGAAAAATCGATCTTTTGCTAGGTGCGGAAGTATTTCTAGAACTGATAAAGGTGGGTCGTATGAATGTACCAAATTCTAAATTAATACTGCAAAATACGGTGTTTGGTTGCATAGTGAGTGGGAGTGTTAATGACTGTAGCGGTCAGGAGCAAGTACATTGTGGGTTAGTTAATGAAACAGATTTAAATTTCGAAATGAGAAAATTTTGGGAAATAGAACAAGTAGAGGATACCGCACCATTGAGAAAAACCGAAGAAAAAGCATGCGATACCCACTTTATAAACACACATCAGAGAGACATATCAGGCAAATTCATAGTACAAATGCCCTTGAAAAAGGATCCTAGTTCATTGGGAGAATCAAAACAATTTGCGGAAAATAGATTAAATTCACTTTGGAATAGGCTAGTTAAAAATCCAAATCTCTTAGAGTTATATTGTGCATTTATGTCTGAGTATAGAGAATTAGGCCATATGGAGGAAGTAGAGGAGCCAAATGAGTCGATACATGCAAATTACCTTCCTCATCATGGTGTCTATCGACCAGATAAAAGTTCCACAAAACTAAGAGTTGTCTTCAATGGCTCACATGTAACTTCTTCCGGAGAATCTAAATTCTATACAATTGAATGGAGGTGTCATTCAAGATGACTTGTTCAGCATAATACTTAGATTTCGTACACATCGTTATGCCTTTACGGCAGATGTGAAAATGATGTATCGCATGATACTTATTGATAAGAGTCAACGTGATTTACAACGCATAGTTTGGAAAGATACTGTAAATGGTGAGGTGAAACACTACAGACTGTGTACTGTTACGTATGGAATGACTAGTGCCCCATATTTAGCAATGCGATGTCTTAAACAGCTTGGTATAGACGGTGAATCCCAATTTCCGTATGCTTCAGCTGTGGTGCAGTCGGATTTCTACATGGATGACGTATTGACTGGTGCAGCTGATTTAGAATCGGCTAAGAGACTGCAAGCTGAACTTATTCAATTGTTAAGTACTTGCGATATGAAGTTACACAAATGGTTCAGTAATCATCCAGAATTAATGGAGCCAGTGTGTAAATCCGAGAACTACACTTTTGAGAAAATGAGTGAAACTAAAGCCTTAGGACTTTGTTGGAAAGCCCATGACGATACGTTTACTTTTAGTGTATCGTTCAGTGATCAAACTAAGGTGACTAAGAGAAGTGTTCTGTCAAATATCGCTCGCATATTTGATCCATTAGGATTGCTAGGTCCAGTGTTGACGAGAGCAAAGATTTTCTTGCAAAGACTGTGGCGACTAAACATTGATTGGGATGATACTCTACCCAAAGCGGAACTTGATGATTGGTTGCAGTTCCGAGAATCGTTAACGGCCATCAACAACGTAAGTGTTAGTAGATATATTTTTACAAACGATCCAGTGCAATTTAAAATTTGTGGATTTGCCGATGCGTCTGAAAAAGCATACGGTGTAGTTTTGTATGTTGTTTCTTCAAATTCTTCAGGTGAACAAACTTCTCAGTTGCTCTGCAGTAAAGGTCGAGTTTCACCGATCAAAACAATTACCATCCCACGTTTAGAACTGTGTGCTGCAGTTTTATTAACAAAATTGATGGTAAAGGTTTCCAAAATCTTAAAGGTTCCTAAAGAAGCTATCTACTATTATTCAGACAGTACTATTGTGTTGTGATGGCTTCGAAAACAACCATGTTATTTAAAAACTTTTGTGGCATCGCGCGTATCTTCAATTCAAAATCTTTCTGACATTAACCATTAGGGTCATGTGGCATCTGCTGACAATCCTGCTGATCTCGTGTCTCGGGGTGTGGATCCCGACAAACTTTTTCAGGAAAACTTATGGTGGCATGGTCCCCATTTCCTAACCCAACGAACTGAGTATTCTTCAAATAGTTTTGAACTGGAGCAAAGTGATAAGGACTTATATTCGTGTGAACTTAAAAATACTGTTTCAGAAACTTCATTATTAATTACGGACTGTGCACCTTTTATTGACAATTTTCTGCAATTAAGTAATAATTATGCTAAACTAATTAGAATTCTTAGCTATGTTTTCAGGTTCATTCAGAATCTCAAGGAACCAAAGGCAAGGTGTTCAGGTAGGTTAACATCTGCTGAGCTGAAGACAGCTGAAGAATATATGGTAAGAAACACAAATATGGTATGCAACAAAAAGAATTCAGTTCTGAATTCACATTGTTAACCAAGGGTAAAGAATTACCAAAAAATAATAGATTGATTTCTTTAAATCCTTTCGTAGATAAAAATAATGTAATCAGAGTTGGAGGTCGCCTCCGAAATAGCATGTTAAGTTATGTTCAAAAACACCCAGTTGTATTGCCTTCTAAACATAAACTTACAGAATTAATTATTGAAAGTTATCACAAAAAATATCTACATATAGGACCACAAAATTTACTTTATTGTGTTCGTAGAGAATTTTGGCCTCTAAACGGTAGAGCTATTTGCAGAAAAATTGTACATAACTGTGTTATATGCTTTAGGGCCAAACCTAAAACATCAGAACAAATTATGGGCGAGCTTCCTAAAGATAGAGTGAATGTAGACTTTGTTTTTAATTGTACAGGAACTGACTTCTGTGGCCCAGTTTTGATTAAATATAAAGGTCAACGTAAAGGTATTTTTCATAAAGTTTATGTTTGTATTTTTATTTGTATGGTAACTAAGGCAGTACATCTGGAAATAGTTAGTGATTTAACATCGGAGGCCTTTATTGCCACTTTAAAGAGGTATTTTGCCAGACGAGGCAAACCTCGAAAAATATTCAGTGATAATGCTGGCAATTTTGTAAAAACTAATTTAGAGCTTAAAAAGTTGCAAGATATGGTAAACAAACCAGACAACAAACTTGCTAATTACTTGTTGTCTGAAAATATTGCATGGGAATTTATTCCCCCTAGAGCTCCTAATTTTGGAGGTTTATGGGAGTCAGGAGTCAAGTCCTTCAAGTATCACTTAAAACGTGTAGTGGGCAATTCTAAATTAACCTATGAAGAAATGTTAACTATAATTAACCAAATTGAAGGCATTTTGAATTCTCGCCCACTTACTCCCTTGAGTTCAGATATTGATGACTTGGAGGTCTTGACCCCTGGACACTTTCTTATTGGTCGCCCACTTAATGCCATTGCTGAATCTAATTTGAGTAATATTGAAAATAACAGATTAAACCTATGGCAGAAAACCACAAAAATGGTTCAGACCATCTGGAAAAAGTGGAAAAACAGTTATTTAAGTACATTACAGCAGAGAAATAAGTGGGTGATAGCAAAAGACAACCTTAAAATTGGAGATATGGTTGTGATAAAGGAAGATGATCTTCCAGCTTGTAAATGGTTATTAGGAAAAATTGTAGAGGTATTTTGTGGCAATGACAATAAGGTAAGAGTCGTAAGTGTAAAAACCCCAAATGGAGTATTCAAAAGAGCAGTGTCAAAAATTGCCGTATTACCTCTGGAAAATTAATTCATTTTTTACTAAGAAATTGTGTATTATTGTAATATTGCTTTATTAATTGTTTTAGATATTTGTATAAATTTAAATTAACTGTGACTCATTTATGTTATATTGTAATTTTTATTCTTTGCAATGGTTGTAATTGTAGTGGTTTAGTTTGAAACCCCCCTCAGAGGTTTCAAGAGGGGCGGTATGTTTGATAAAGTGTATATTTTAATTATACCAACAGATGTCGCTACATTGCAGATATATCAAAATGTCTGTACTAGAAATATATAAGCTATGAGAAAAAGACACGGCCCTTTAAAATTGTAGTTATTTTCTAAGCTGTGTGAAAAGGACATTGTCTTTGGTTTTAGTTTTGGTTCGAAGTTCTACTTCGAGAATGTGCTGTTAATAAGTTTTAGTTTAGATTTTTATGTGTATTGTGATCCGAGCTGTGTCCGGAATTGAGTGTGGTGAGATTGTATACAATAAACGGTATTTTTAAACAAGAGAATGAGAAATTTAATCAGAGTAAGAGTGCATTTATTATAATTCCGGGCCAAAAGCGATTCAAACTGTTTTGAGATATTGTAAAGTAAATTTAAAAAAAAGTGTTTTCGAAAATAAATGTATACATATTTTCTAATATTCACCCAAGTACAAGGAAGAAAACATAGTACGTTCATTTTAGACCTAAACTGAAGGGATTAAAACAATTTCCAGTTTTCTCATAATTAATTCTGAGTTCAACCCTTTGACCACGGGTCTAAAACTTTAAAGTAGAATCGTGACCTTAATGTTCAACAAAAATATTAAGTGTAGGTACTCATTTTACTCAGAATTTTAAGCTCTACAACATTTGTACTGACAATGTTTTTTTACAGAGTTAGCTGTTTTGAGATATTGTTATGGTATCTAAAAAAACATGCTTTTCATATATCATCATCATATACCGGGTGTCCCAAAAAGGACTGACTGATTTTAAAATTCAATAACTTCCAAACGGGGACAGATATTAAAAAAATCTTGCAGGAGGGTTATGCATAAAGTCAAAAGTTTTTTTTACAGTGATTTTCGATTTTAGTTCGAATTACAAACAATAGATGGCGCTGCGATCAATAGAGGCTCGATCAGGCTCGATTTTTGGTACTTCGTGGCCCGGATAATACATTTCCATCTCCTTTTTCTGCATGGGACAACAGAAAGGACCAAAAATCGAGCCTGTATTTAGCGACTATTGTTTACAGCGCCATCTATTGTTTGTAATTCGAACTAAAATCGAAAATCACTGTAATAAAACTTTTGATTTTATGCATAACCCTCCTGCAAGAATTTTTTTAATATCTGTCACCGTTTGGAAGTTATTGAATTTTAAAATCAGTCAGTCCTTTTTGGGACACCCGGTATATTATAAAGCAGTAAGATCTAAAAGTTCCGCCCGAATGTTTTCAAAAACTACCCGGTGGATTTTTTTGCAAATAGTGTCATTCGATAGAGAATATTCACGTGGTGGTTTATGAGTAAAATATACAGGGATAACTATGATTTTTGGTAATAAATTTCGCATTTTATTGTTATTTTGAACGAAAAGGTTGCCAGAGGTTAGACAAATGAATTGAATTCGCTGTATCCGTTAGAAAATAAATGAAAAAGTAATTACTGATATTTAATTGCAAAAAAAGAAAGAAAATTCCATTTAAATGAGGGATTATGTTAAAAAACGAATATATTTAATTTAAACCTAAAAGAAATATTTGTAATTTAATTTAAACCTGAAAGAAATATTTGTAATGCTTAAAAAATAATTTAATGAGAAAGATTACAATTGATACGCAATATTTAGCTCATTATCGCTTGCGTTAGATTATAGAAATGAATCTGAAAACTTAATTAGATGAATTTTTAATGACTTTTTTTTTCTTTTTCTTTTCTTTTTCTTTTTATCTAATTGCCCCATCACGTAACTTACAGAAGAAACAAGCAGATGTAATTGCGAGTCACATGTGTAATTATTATTTATTTATTTACGATTTTTTATTTTACTTTTGTCGCCAAACAACGTGATTTTAAGTCAAAAAATGCATAAGCGTGACACTAGCTTGAGGATATTCTCATAAATGGTGTTTTTTTAAGTGAACGAGATCATTTTTTGAGTACATTTTTATATTCAATTGTAACTTATATATATATCAGTTAATATTTTAAAAATGGAATCAAATACTTAAATTTTAGTGTGAATTTCTGCCATACATACATATTGTAAAATAATTTCATATTTTTTAAAATGTTTTTCACCGTAATTCCGAAAGCATGTGATATTTATAAACTCGAACTCAGATCAATGAATATTATCCATTTTTTAAAGCAAATATTATCTATTGTTTATTTCATTTTTTCTTAAGTCATATCGCCAATATCATTTATAGGAAAATTCACACCTTCGAAATCTAGGAAATGAAGATAGCTTTTAATGAAATTTATACAATCATGCGTTATTATTACCGAAAAATTCAACATTTTGAAAAAAAAAAAATTGCAAGTCTTTTGTAATTCGTCATTTCTTCTTCGTCTTTCTCGTAATTTCTCCTCTGTTATGTAATATTTCAAATGATATTGGACTAATTATCGATCATCGAGTCACCGCCAAATAGCATATCTATATAGTATCGCTAAGAAAGGATTTTCTAAAGTATCACCCCTAACGGAGTTTTCGCAAGGGGAGGAAAAAAATTCCTTAAAAGTCGGATATTATAATTATGCGTCAGATGATAGCATAATTTAATGTATTTTTGTATGCTGAATCGATTGGTGCCAAGTAAATTCGGCACAGATGTCATATTCGCCCCATATTGGCGCGATTTTTTTCGGTTGCCATTTTGGCGAAAACATCAACAGCATAAACAACATAATCCGGGTTACCACATTAAGCAAAATAACGATACTTTGGCGCCAGTTAAGTACCCGTTGCGTATATGACATTGGCGTCAGAAAAAAATCGCGCCAATATGGGGCGAATATGACATCTGTTCCCAGATGTCATATTCGCCCCATATTGGCGCGATATTTTTCGTTTGCCAATTTGGCGAAAACATCAACAGCATAAACAACATAATCCGGGTTACCACATCAAGCCCTTTAGCGCAAGTTAAGTACCCGTTGCCTATAGGATATTGGCGACAGAAAAAAATCGCGCCAATATGGGGCGAATATGACATCTGTACCGTAAATTCTTATAAGTCCAACAGTTCATGACATTTTTCATATTTTTCTAATTTGACGGTGTCTTTGGCGTCTAAACCTCAAAATATCTAACATTACATCCGTTACTCTAGCAACGAAAAAAATTCAAATTAGCTCTTTTGGATAAAGAATAAAAATGGCTCTATGAGTTTGAAAAAAAAATACGAACATCTTAATAAAAAAAATGGTACTACTTAGTCATCCCGTTTACCAATTTCGCCAAATTATATAAATCGCCAAACCACTCGCCAAATTACATTAATTAAATTAAATTGTATTTTAATAATGAAAGAACAAATAAATTAGTATAACATTAATAAAAATACAAATAAAACGTCGAAATAAAAATAAATTGATGACGTAAGCACGTGTAACTTCTTTGAAGTCAAGTGAATGTGACATTTACGATGAACCGTTATTGGCATTTAATCTTATTAATTTGGCGATAGATTTTTGGTCGACGGGATAACTAAGTAGTACCAAAAAAAAAAAAAAAGTGATTTTATATAAAATAAAAGGAAAAATTTTACTAATTAAATTTTATTTCGACGTTTTATTTGTATTTTTATTAATGTTATAATAATTTATTTGTTCTTTCGTTATTTAAAATAAAAAAAATATGACAATTTGTATAATTTGGCGAAATTGGTCGACGGGATAACTAAGTAGTACCAACGAAAATATTTAAATATGAAAGCAATGTTTGTAACGACTTAAAATTATTTTCAATGAAAGAAATTGGAATTGGAATAATATTTGGCGATTTATAATTTGCTCCTCGATAAGAAGAAAAAATGAGTACATTTATAACAGCCGTGCGCAGATCTCGCCAATAGCATTTTTAAAATTGCCAGTAGCATTAGTTACATTTTGCGTATGTAAATTAAAAATAATTCTTTGTTTTTAATTATGAAATTATGTCCTGTTATTGTTTATCTTTTCAGTTTTTTAAATGAAATTAGTGAAAGGTTTGTATCTTAAATGAAAATAATAAATATAAGAATATGGTATGAAAACAATCTTCGTTGATTTATTACCTGCGCCCGGCTAACATAAAAGTATCACAAAAGCCAATTATTCACTTTTCTTTGGGCTCATAGGAATCCAAGTTAACCTTCCGTAATCGGATACTTCACATATTGGGGTATTAGCTATAATGTTGAAAGCATCGTTTATGTTTGAAGCGAAAATTTCACGATGAATTCTATTACATAAAACCGCATCATCATCATCTACTATATATTTAAAAGGGAAATTTGCATTTCATTACGATTGTTTATAATGCTTTGATAGGATCATATACTCATATTGGCGCGATTTTTTACCGACGCCAATTTGGCGAAAACAAACAGCATTAACTTCCAGGTTACCATATCAAGCAAAATAATGACACCTTGCCGCCAGTTAAGTATTGTTGCGTATTGCAATGTTTCTGACATTGGCGTCAGAAAAAAAATCGCGCCTATATGTCGCATGTATGACATCTGTGCCCAAGTGGTTAGGTAATAATTTTGGAAAGGTTTTAGTGTATACATATTGTTCAACGCTACTTAGTCATAGAGCAGAAAAAAAAGTCTAAAAATTAAGTGAACCTGATTGTGAAAGTTTAGCCTTTTTTTAAAAAAAATCTATAGAACGTATTTTGATGCAAGTGGCACTGTTACATGACGTTTCAGGAATGGTGCTAGTATATAACATTTCATTATATGTTGATTAGTTATAGAGTTATTAATTCCTGTTGTCATAATGGTCTCATTACCCTACCAAAAGTGCATTGTTAGTAATCAACTAAAAGAATTACTAGAAAAAAAAAAGACTTAAAAAACTTGTTGATTAGTTATAGAGTTATTAATTCCTGTTGTCATAATGGTCTCATTACCCTACCAAAAGTGCATTGTTAGTAATCAACTAAAAGAATTACTTCTTAATAGCTAAATTATGTCGAGTGCTTAAGGTAATATTATATCACAATGGCGTTCGAATCGTTTTCGGCAATGAGTAAGGTCTAGCTGAAAGTCCATATTGTTTAAAATGCAAGTTCAAATTCACCAATGTTCATTTGGAAAAATTGACCAGCGCAGCGGGCATAGCCTGCTAGTATATTATAAAGCAGTAAGATCAAAAAGTTCCGCTCGAGTGTTTTAAAAAACTACTCGGTGGATTTTTTTCCAAATAGTGTCATTCGATAGAGAATATTCATGCGGTGGTTTGTGAGTAAAATATACAGTGATAACTATGATTTTTGGCAATAAATTTCGCCTTTTATTGTTATTTTAAACGAAAAGGTTGCCAGAGATTATTTGTTGGCGACAAATGAATTGAAATCTCTGTATCCGTTAGAAAATAAATGAAGAAAATAATTACTGATATTTAATTGTAAAGAAAAAAAAAAGAAAAATCCGTTTAAATGATGGATAATGTTAAAAAACGAAAATATTTAATTTAAACCTAAAAGAAATATTTGTAATTTAATTTAAACATGAAAGAAACATTTGTAATGCTTAAAAATTAATTTAATGAGAAAGATTACAATTGATACGCAATATTTGGCTCTTTATCGCTTGCGTTAGATTATAGAAATGAATCTGAAAATTTGATTAGATGAATTTTTATTGACTTTTTTTTCTTTTCTTTCTATTTTTATCTAATTGCCCCATCACGTGACTTATAGAAGAAACAAGCAGATGTAATTGTGAGTCACATGTGTAATTATTATTTGTTTCTTCACGATTTTTTATTTTACATTTGTCGCCAAACAATGTGTTTTTAAGCCAAAAATGCATAAGCCTGACATTAGCTTGAGGATATTCTCACAAATGGTGTTTTTTTAAGTGAACGAGATCATTTTTTGAGTACATTTTTATATTCAATTGTAACTTATATAGATATCAGTTAATATTTTAAAAGTGGAATCAATTACTTAAATTTTAGTGCGAATTTCTACCATACATACATATTGTAAAATAATTTCATGCTTTTTAAAATATTTTTCACCGTAATTCCGAAAGCGTGTGATATTTATAAACTCGAACTCAGATCAATGAATATTTTCCATTTTTTTAAGCAAATATTTTCTGTTATTTATTTCATTTTTTCTTATGTCATATCGCCAATTTCATTTATAGGAAAATTCACAGAGTTACCAAGTCTCCGGCTTTTTGGACACCAGTATTTTAATGCAGAAAATGGCGGTTTATTTAAATGGACCATTTGGGCGATTTAAAAGAACCAGATTTTCTCTAATTGTGTGCAATTTCTAGTGGTGTGCAAAAAGCCGGAGACTTGGCAACTCTGAATTCACAGCTTCGAAATCTAGGAAATGAAGATAATTTTTAAGGAAATTTATACAATCATGCGTTATTATTACCGAAAAATTCAACATTTTGGGGAAAAAAAAATTTAAAGCCTTTTGTAATTCCCCATTTCTTCTTCATCTTTCTTCGTATTTTCTCCTCTGTTATGTAATATTTCAAATGATATTGGACTAATTTTCTATCATCGAGTCACTGCCAAATGGCACATCTATATAGTATATAAAATAGTCTGCATTAGGGGACTAATTAACGCACAGCGCAAACTACTGAACCTAAAATCTTGAAAATCGTGGTAAAAATACTTCTTATGACATAGACTTCCGCTAAGAAAAGATTTTTTAAAGTATCTTTTGTACCTTTTGTAATTCCCCATTTCTTCTTCATCTTTCTTCGTATTTTCTCCTCTGTTATGTAATATTTCAAATGATATTGGACTAATTTTCTATCATCGAGTCACCGCCAAATGGCACATCTATATAGTATATAAAATAAAGTCTGTATTAGGGGACTAATTAACGCACAGCGCAAACTACTGAACCTAAAATCTTGAAAAACGTGATAAAAATACTTCTTATGACATAGACTTCCGCTAAGAAAAGATTTTTTAAAGTATCACCCCTAACGGCGTTTTTGCAAGGAGAGAAAAAAAATTCCTTAAAAATCGGATATTATAATTATATGTCAAATGATAGCATAATTTAATGTATTTTTGTATACTGAATCGAACGGTACCAACTAAATTCGGTGCTTCTTAGTTATCCCGTCGACTAATTTCGCCAAATTATATAAATCGCCAAATTATACACATTGACATAATTTTTATTTTAAATAACGAAAGAACAAACAAATTAGTAAAACATTAATAAAAATACAAATAAAACGTCGAAATAATGGTTTTATTGGCCATTATTGGCATTTAATCTTACAATTGATTAATGAATGGCAACCATTATTGGCATTTAATCTTGCAATTTGGCGACAGTAATTTGGTAGACGGGATAACTAAGAAGTACCGTAAATTCTTATAAGTCCAACAGTTCATCACATTTTTCATACTTTTCTAATTTGGCGACGCCTTTGGCGTCTAAACTTCAAAATATCTAACATTACATCCGTTACTCTAGCAACGGAAAAAAATTCAAATTAACTCTTTTGGCTCTATGAGTTTGAAAAAAAAATACGAACATCTCAATAAAAAATGGTACTACTAAGTTATCCCGTTGACCAATTTCGCCAAATTATATAAATCGCCAAATTATACAATTTGACACAATTTGTATTTTAAATGACGAAAGAACAAATAAATTAGTATAACATTAATAAAAATACGGTACTTCTTTGTTATCCCGTCGACCAATTTCGCCAAAATATATAAATCGCCAAACCACTCGCCAAATTATACACATTGACATAATTTTTATTTTAAATAACGAAAGAACAAATAAATTAGTAAAACATTAATAAAAATACAAATAAAACGTCGAATTAATGGTTTTATTGGCCATTATTGCCATTTAATCTTACAATTAATTAATTAATTAATGTCAACCATTATGGGCACTTAATCTTACAATTTGGCGACAGTAATTTGGTCGACGGGTTAACTAAGAAGTACCAATAATACAAATAAAACGTCGAAATAAAAATAACTTGATGACGTAAACACGTGTAACTTCCTTAAAGTCAAGTGAATGTGACATTTGCGATCAACCATTATTGGCATTTAATCTTATAATTTGGCGATAGATTTTTGGTCGACAAAATATCAAAGAAGCACAAAAAAAAAAAAAAAAAAAAAAAAAAAATTAGTGATTTTTCGTAAAATAAAAGGAAAAAATGTACTGAGAAATTAGCATTATAAAACGAAAAGGTACTACTTAGGTATTCCGTCGACCAAAAATCTATCGCCAAACTATAAGATTAAATGCCAATAATGGTTGATCGTAAATGTCAAATTCACCTGACTTTAAGCAAGTTACATAGGTTTACGTCACCAAGTGATTTTTATTTCGATGTTTTATTTGTATTTTTATTAATGTTATACTAATTTATTTGTTCTTTCGTTATTTAAAATAAACATGATGTCAATTTGTATAATTTGGCGAAATTGGTCGACAGGATAACTAAATAGTACCAACGAAAGTATTTAAATATGAAAGCAATGTTTGTAACGGCTTAAAAATTATTTTCAATGAAAGAAATTGGGGCACAGATGTCATATACTATTGGCGCGATTTTTTTCTCTGACGCCAATGTCATATACGCAACGGGTACTTAACTCGCGCCAAAGTGTCATTATTTTGCTTGATATGGTAACCCGGATGTTGTTAATGTTTTCGCCAAATTGGCGTCGGAAAAAAATCGCGCTAATATGGGGGCGTATATGACATCGGTGCAGAAATTGGAATTGGAATAATATTTGGAGATTTATAATTTGCTCTTCGATAAGAAGAAAAAATGTGTACATTTATAACAGCCGTGCGCATATCTCGCCAATAGCATTTTCAAAATTGCCAGTAGCAGTAGTTACATTTTGCGTATGTAAATTAAAAATAATTCTTTGTTTTTGATTATGGAATTATTTTCTGTTATTTTTTATCTTTTCAGTTTTTTAAATGAAATTAGTGTAAGGTATGCATTTTAAGTGTATGCATTTTAAATGAAATCAGTGAAAGGTTTGTATTTTAAATGGAAATAATAAAATAAGAATATGGTATGTAAACAATCTTTGTTGATTTATTACCTGCGCCCGGCTAACATAAAAGTATCACAAAAGTCACGTATTCACTTTTCTTTGGGTAGTTGCTCATAAGAATCCAAGTTAACTTTCCGTAATCGGATACTTCACATATTGGTGTATTAGCTATAATGTCGAAAGCATCGTTTATGTTTGAAGCGAAAATTTCACGATGAATGAATTCTATTACACAAAATCGAATCATCATCATCATCTACTATATATTTAAAACGGAAATTTGCATTTAAATCCGATTGTTTTTAATACTTTCATCGGATATACCTCAGTTAGTTAGGTAATGATTTTGGAAAGGTTTTAGTGTATACATATTGTTCAACTTTACTTAGTTATAGAGCAACAGAAAAAGTTAAAAAAAAAATTAAGTGAACCTGATTATGAAAGTTTAGCCTTAAAAAAAAAAAAAAAAAAAAAAAAATCTACAGAACATATTTTGATCCAAGTGGCACTGTTACATGACTTTTCAGGAATGGTGTTAGTATGTAACATTTCATTATATGTTGATTAGTTACAGAGCTATTAATTCCTGTTGTCATAACGGCCTAATTACCCTATCAAAAGTGCATTGTTAATAATCAACTAAAAGAATTACTTCTTAATAAATAAATTTTGTCCAACGCTTAAGATAATATATCGCAATGGCGTTCACATCGTCTTCAGCAATGAGCAAGGTCCAGCTGAAGGTCCATATTGTTTAAAATACAAGTTCGAATTCACCATTTCGTTTAATCCAAGGTTCATTTGGCAATATTGACCAGCGCAGCGAACATAGCCTGCTAGTTGACTATAAATCTGTACATATTTTCTAACGCTGACCTAGTACGAGGGGGAAAACTTAGCATATTCATTCTAGACCTAAACTAAATGGATTAAAACAATTTCCAGCTTTCCCCTAATTAATTCCGAATTCGGCCTTTTTTTCCTCCTGTACCACTGGGCTAAAAGGGTTATAAGCATAAAAGATAATGCGTTTTTATAACAAATTACGGCAATTAATGAAGATGCTTATCATATACAGGAAAGACTTTCAGATAATGTGTTTTAGATTTGTATTTTTAAAAAAATGTACTAGTGTTGCCTGTTGGTCAAAATAATCATGGACTATAAGAAAAATAAAGCTAAAATCTCACTGTTTCGGCACTAATTCTCTTTATGGCTTCAAATATAAAAAAATTATATTTTCCGCTTTATTAATTTTGCAATTTCGCGCCCACAAACCCAAAAAATTCAATTATCCAAGTCTAAAAAACACAAAATGGAAATTTTACTATTTTAGATCTGCAGGCTGAGGAGAAAAAGCGAAATCGTTACAATTTAGTTGTTTTGCTGTGTCCCCTAGACTCGAAAAATTTCTATTGAAGGTAGGAAAAATAAATTTGATTTTGGATTGGGAAAATTAGTTTGGGAATAATTCGGATTCTCTGGATTCTAATGAAAAAATAATACATTTTTTGAATTAATTTTACAATGTTGGCTTTATTTCCGGTTCAGCAAACCTGAAAAATCCGAAATTCAAAAGGTGAAACATAACGAAATTTCACCATTTTATCGTTATTTTGGGTACCAATGATTACGAAAAAAAGAATTACAGTTTCATCTTATTTTGACTCCTGTGCACAAAAATAAGTAAATAAAGGAAGGGTACCGGGGGGGGGGGGGAGGATTCCGGGATTGGACATTTTTCTCTATGTTGGTTCTACGCTTAGTTATCAATGTGATAAATCACGTATTAGATATTCAAAGAAAGGGTATTTTATAATTTTGACTTTTGGTCATACAGACAAGAAAAATTTGAGAGGAAATAAAGGGGAAAAGGCTTCTATTACAATGCTATACCGGGTTCTTATTATTATTATTATTTTTTTTTTTTTTTTTTTTTTTTTGCCTTCAAAAATAGCAAAATTTATCATTTTCGCATTACCTTCGGTAAGACCTGAAATTTTAAAACCCGTCTCCTATAAAGTTCGGCAATGCCTTTGTGTTTATTTTCACCCCAATCATGCCCATTGTAAATTGTTCCTATTTTATCGGCGTCGTTTGATTCTTTCAAATTTGTTATATTGGACTTGCCAGCCTGCTCAATTTTTTTATCAGTCTGGTCCGGCTCATTTATATAAATTGTCTTAATTTATATTCTTACACGGCCTGTTTGAAAAATTGCCTTCATTTTCCGGGTCTTGGGTCCTTGCAGACCTTTGTACCTTGGGTTATATATCCGTAAACCTCAAAAATATGAGGGGAAGTACTTATATACTAAATGTAAAATATCTACTACCTTTATTAATTAAAACAGTTTTCATCTACTTTGTACACGGGTGGTACCCTGTACTTTCTCTGTACCTACCCCTGTATCTACTTTGCATACCGCAGTTTTTAAGCTGAGTAGCCTGATATAGTCCATAAATAACAATAATAATTCATTTTATAGGTTTTAAATTACATATAATTAGTTTAATTTCACTTTTAAATGTCTAACAAAAAAATCTGGAGTAGGAGTCGGCTTGCATTTTAGCGACTCCGACTCTTTTGCTCAAAAATGGGTCCGACTCCAGCTCCACAGCCCTGAGTACTAATACATTAGCTGAAGCGGTATTGCCTACAAATTATGTGCAACAGTTACACAAATTTAATTAATATCATCTTTTTTAATAAAATTCTTCTAAATAAATACATTATTTTTTTCACACTCTTCATTATATTTAAAAAAATATTTAAATTCAGTATTTGAATGTAAAATGTTGACTTTTATTAAAATTTAAGAGTTGTACGAAATCTAAAGTTTTAAATTTTTCATTATTTTTCAGTAATATGTCATAACTAACAGCATTATAAGTTTTTTTCAGAGCTATATTTAATTGAAGAATATATACCCAAGTATATATACCCAGGTTTACCCTGGTATATACCCCGGGTATTTACCCTTGTAAATAAATAACTGGGTATTTTACATCACAGGAGGTAACTAGACTCACAAACTGAAGTATATATCCTTTTTAAATGTCATATACAAACATTTTTACGAGTTCACCAATCATTACAACGCATACTTCAGCAATTAATGGTGATAGCGGTAATGCATCCAAATGTATCCCGTTTCTCTAAGATAGCGGGCTTCAACCAGTGGCCCGCCGTGTCATTTAGAATATTAAGAAATAAAAGTTTTTCGCAACATCTAAAAACACATTCGAAGCATTTTATTAGGGCAAATACTTTCTTATAATAAACAAGAAAGAAAAAATCATGCGTCAAGCATAGATTATGAAACACTTTCCAACTCATTCAGAATAATGATACAAAACTGCACCGTTTAATAAGATAAAATATTATGTCTAATTCAACCCTATGGAAACGCATAACACATTTGAAAACACAATTTTAGCTGTTCCCATCTACAATCGGGATATTATCCGAATTCTTTGAACAGCCCTGTATATATTGTATTGTCCTATTGTGTAGTAATCATCTTGTAGTGAAATTCAGTGATTTATATCAATTTCAATACATTTGAAATAACGTAATGTCATTAAAATACACTGCAAACGATTTTTACCCATTGACTATAATGTAATGGAATTCTTTTGAGTGGCCCTGTAAATGAACTATTAATCCCACATACTTTACATAAAATACCAAATATGCTTTGGTGACCCTAAATAACGTTTATTAATTTCATGAAAATCCGAGTATATTTACGGGAGTTAGGGAGCGGACAGACAAACAGAATGCATAAACATTTGTCAACTTTGTTGGAAAGTGTTAAAAAATGACAAAGAAAGCAGGAGGTCAGCCCCGCCGTACACAATTTTCTTCTACATCAACAACAATAGCCAATACCTTGTCTGCCAATTTTCTTGCAATACAAGGCTGGAACTTTTCGAAGCGGTCAGTACAGCATTATTAGGTGTGGCCATGCCGCTTTATGCTAATAGCTATCTGATGCTAATAGCTATCTGATGATACTAGCATATTCATGTACCATTATGGCACTGTTAAACAGCTTGCCTATTGTCCTGCGCTCTCTTGAGTGTTATCTGATGAGTAACACCATACCAAAAAGTGTGAGACAGATTTCAAATTTCGCAGCGTCTAGACACAGTTCACTATGGACCTTGTAACCTAGGCCTGTATACATTTCTTGCCTACGTTATTGTCTTGCCGTACGTTGTCCACTCTCAACGGTGTCTAATGGCTAATTTCTAAACCGTTAGTCATAGACACGTAGTTCGAATTGCAAAAAAATGTTTTGAATGAGGTAAAAATTATTTTAAAAGTCATTTTTATTAATAAAAACACTTCTTAAAAAGTTACGAAATTTAAATTTTATACTGTCCGTCGGTCCTATAAGTGATGTTTAGTAAAAATTTCTTATTACACTTACAAGTAAGACTAAAAAAGTCCCATTCATGTAACACTAAAATTTATCGAGTTGTGAAACTTTGAATTACATGGCTTATGCCAATTTCCTGCATCTAAGCACAGACGAGTTTGGGTTATGCTTCGAGGGATCGTACACAAAGTGCTTAGTATTAGAAGAATTTATTTCGCGTGTATATTTCTGCATTGCAGCCGAAAGGAGTCATTTCGAGCAAGTTTTAATATAACTTTATTTTTTATTAATTAAATTTTAGATCCTATAATCGAATAGCATTTCAAAATATGTATAATTGCGACTGTTGCTTTTCATCATTTCCTTTAACAAAATTTCTGTTATTTTTTAACTTATATTTTTAGTACAAGTTGTATATTTTTCTTTAACATGTCAGAATGAAAATAGATTTCAAATTTATATCGTAATGTTTATTTTACTCGCAACTATTATTTTTTTTTTTATATCTGATGATTATTTTTATTTCTAGTAAATTTGTGAATGACCCCTATTTCGCACAAAATAGATGCTTCAACTGTAAATAGCTATTACTCGGTCAGTTTTAATCGTATAAAAATGGGATTCTTTTTTTTTTTTTTTTTTTGTCTTACTTCTTAGTGTAAAAGCATATTTTTACTAAATATAACGTATAGGACCGTGGGACAGTATACAAATTTAAATTTCTTAATTTTTTAAGAAATGTTTTTATTGATCCAAACCGCTTTTAAAATACTTCTTTACCTCATTTAAAAAAATTTTGTAATTGGAACTACATGTCTATGTTTAACAGTTTAGGAATTAGCCATTGGGCACCGTTGAGAGGTGATACTCTGTATTGGTAGTTCACGAAACTTTAAGAATTTATTGATGTAGATCTAAAGCGTGAAAGATTGAAGGCACCAACACTCTAAAAGCTATAATAACCGCACAAATCTATGGTTTCTATAATTTTTTAAAAATCTGAACGAAGCTTGAATATGTTGTTTAATTTAGGCACGAAATTTTCTCATTCGAAAATAGACAACCTGCCGCACAGTGGATCAAAGTGTAGGCGGTGTCGAACATAGGATTATCACGATACTATAAGCCTATATATATGATGTTTTTTGTTACATTTAGGTTCAAATGCGTATAATAAATGACACTTGAAGTATCTCCATGGTTTTTACGAACATTAAACTTTTCAAATACTACGGTCACTGTCCCCTACGAGCTACGCTTGTGAACCCCCGTAAAAATTCTAAAAATCCGTTAATTTGACCGGCTTTAAAAAGATTTCGGAAGATTGAATTGTAATTTAAAAACTAGTGGCGATCTCCCTGTAAACAGGTTTCCATTCATTCCCTTTTACTAAGGGATTTTAAGGCCAAATCAGCTGCTGTTAATTGCTGTTTTCGTGTTTAATTTCAGTCGGTCGATTAGTTAAACATCTGAAAATCAGCTAATATAAAATGAACTAAGTCAAAAGTTTTTGTTTTCCAGTAATTTTTATCAAAGCTATAAGAAAATGATTTTAAATAAGAGATTTTAAATGTAACGTTGTAACGCGCGGTCCCCTTTCCAAAAATAGACTTTACCGGCAATCACGTGACCGGCTTGCGTGAGCTCTGTCGAATAAGAAAAGCTGTTAGTTGGTTGTAGTTCTGTTCTGTTTTGAGTTGTGGTAACATGTAGAAAGTTATATTCGCGCTATTATTATTTTGTGTATATGTGTTATGTGCCGTTCTATTTGTTATGTGCCGTCTTACCAAGAAGAAATAAAAAATATTTAAAAAGTTAACCCCGAGAAATTGATATCTTGAAAAAATGTGAAATTTCTGTGTGGATTTGAATTTGAGCTAGCCGACAATTAGCTACCAAACGTCTGGCCACGAATTCGAAGGAAAATGTTCTCATCTTATTTCTACAAAATACAAGTAATATAGTAATATATTTTTTAAGTAAGAAGCTTCTTGATAAAATGTTGTTTTCAACTAGTAGCTTGCAGAAAAAAATGGCACAACCGGTCGTCGTCGAACTGTGAAATATGTTCTGAAATGTTTCGTATCTTGGCCATCCTCTTTCCATCATATGATGTGTGTGTTCTTATTTTCTCAAGTTGTAAAGTTCTACAAATTATTTCGTTAATATCCTAAGAAAATTCTAATATATTTGTGTTTGTAAAAAACTTCCAATTCATTTTTTCACGTGTGCCTACAGTTAGTTTTTCTACAAGATTTATTTATTCCACAATATATTTTCAACAAGTAAGAGATTTTTTTAAATAAAAGGATCCATATGTTGTTTAATAAAAAAGAATGCACTCTTGATATTCTTGATATTCTTCATATATGTAACATTCTTGATATTCTAAAAATTCTTGATATTTTTGACATTATTAATTTGAATTCATTTTATTATCTTCCATTCATTTATGTATTGTATATTTCCCCTTTCCCCCTCCCTCACTCATTATTCTGCAGTTTACTATTGATTCTGTTCATGTATGTTTGATTTTTACTTTGTTTAAGTAAGATATTTTTCGATTCATATAAAAAAAAAAGAGGAGAGGAAGCAAAAGAAATATTCATTTACGTTTCCGTTGATTTTTTTCTTTTCTTTTTAAAAGAGGAAATTAAACTGTCAGTCAAATGGAAGTTGTTAAAATGTATTTATAATTTTATCGCAATTCTCATAAAGATACGTGTTTATTTATTTCACTTTTTTATTATTGGTTTCGTAAGAAAACTGATTACAATTTTTATTTTTAAGTGTTTGTTAATATTTCAATGCCAAACGTAAGTATTTAATTTTGAGTTCGTGATTTACTGATGAAAAAAAAAAGCCTTGAATGTGATTTCCAAAACGGAAGGAGTAAGTTTTTGCATTTATTGTTTGTTTATAAAAGAAAGTTTCTTTTCTTTTAAAGTTATATTGAATGAAACCGATATTAAGTAGTCTTAGTAATATAATAATAATATTGGTTGAAATTTTAATTATTCAATTATGTGTTTGATATTATTTAGAATATTGTTTGTAAGTGTTAACTATTCAGTATCTGGTTTCATATTGGTTAAAATATTGTTTTGAATAAGTGTCGAGTTATGACCATCCAGTTTATTTATACGAACACGGATTTAAAGTTTGTTTTGTTTTGTAGTCAGAATTTTGTTAAAGTTAAACCTTACTATTTTGCTTTATTAAAGTCTTGTCTATATGAGTTGTAACGGCAAAGCTCACGTTTTGAGAATAATTTAAACGAATTTTCGTCTTTTATGGGGTACTGGTTTTGTTGTTTTGCTAAAGTTTAAAATGTCTGAACTTAATAAAGCTCGTAAAGAGGATTTGTATCAGGTTGCGTTAGAAATGAATTTAGAGGTGCAACCCTCTATGACAGTTGTCACATTGCGTGAAAAAATTAAATCCTCCCCCTCATACGAAGTTGATTTTGTAAATTCCTTAGTCAGAATCCAAATTTCGACTCGCTAGGAAGAACAGCGCAGGCGAGACTTAGAGGAAAAACAAAAAACAGCAGAGTTAGAACAGCGTAAATTCGAATTAGAAGAGAAGCATAGAGCGAAAGAGTTAGAGTTAAAAAAGCTTCAGATGAATTTTGAGCTTGAGAAGCTCAAGTTACAGGCCCAGAGCCAAAGTGCTTCCAATGCAGCGGCAGGGATAATGTCTCACCCGGAGAGTAAGATAGATATACAAAAGCTGTTGCCTACATTCAGGCCAGAAACTGACGATGTAACCTTGTATTTTGTGCTCCTGGAACGTCAGCTAAAGCTCTCGGAGCTACCAGAGCCTCTATGGGTTTCGTATTTACTAAGTGTCGTACCGTCTTCGATCTCTTCACTTATCGCTCGTGAATCAGAAGAAAACGCTTCAAATTTTTCACATGTTAAAGATTTACTTCTAAAAAGGTTTAAAATAAGTGCCGAGAAGTTTAGACAGCTGTTCTTAACTCATCGCAAGGCCAAGGAAAGTACTTGGCGAGATTATTATTTCGAACTTCGAGCTTATTTTGAAAACTGGCTTAAAGAATTAACTGTAACGTCTTTTGAAGCTCTTCTGGATCTTATAGCTGATCAAATGAAAAGGCGTGTGCCTGTTGAATGCAAACAACATATGTTAGACGATAAGGAAAATTTAAATTCGCTAGTCGACCTTGCCGAAAAATTAGATGCGTGTGATATTATTAGATCTACGTTCCCTAAAAGAGATCCGGTTGTACCCCAAGAAAAAAAGAATTTTCTTGTCAAGAAAATAATTGGAAGCAGAGTAAGCCTCCAAAAGAAGACAGATCTCCCCCTAAGTTTGCTAATCGACGCTTAGAATCCGATATTGTTTGCTACGGTTGTGGTTTATTAGGATTTATAAAGAAGAAATGCCCAGATTGTTCCTCTACGGTTAAAAAACAAACTGTGCAAACACATCGACTTCAGCTATATAGTTTAAATACATCAGCAGTTTCAGCTCCAAATGTGCCTATCACAATCTGCAAAAAGAAGGTGTTGGTCTGTGCAGATACGGGAGCGAATCGTTCTATTACAGCAGAACGTATGTATGAATTATTTTTAAAAGCTGGTGTTGCCCCGAACCCTCATACTCATGATGTAACATTAGCTGATGGAATTACGATAGTTAGAGACACTTTGTCTGCCACTGTGCCCGTAGAGATTGAAGGCCGAGTCTTCGAAACGGAGTTCATTGTTACACCAGATGCCAAGGGTAATAGAACTCTTTTAGGTATGGATTTCTTGCATAATACTAACATGGTGTTAGATACTACCAATAAAATATGGCATTTTAGTGATAAACCTCAGGAAAAGTTTTATTTTGTAGATGAATACGAAGAAGAAAATGCTTCGTCAGCTGGTGCGGTCGAGGTCAGTCCGTACGCTTTACATGAAGATGAAGGCAAAAATCTAAATTCCGATAAAAGGGACAAAATTAATTATGTTTTGAAAAAGTATAAAAAATTTTTCAACTAGGGGAGAGACAACCCCGTTTGTAGAGCATCGTATCAATACAGGTGATAGTGCTCCTGTTGCTGTACCACCTTATCGGATGACTCCTGCTAAGAAAGAAATTCTCAAGACGGAAATAGATAATCTTCTAGCTCAAGAAATCATAGAAGAATGTGAATCCCCTTATGCTTCGCCGGTGGTTCTCGTACCAAAACCGGATGGCAGTATAAGATTATGCATAGATTATAGAAAATTAAATGCAGTTACAGTAGCAGATAAATATGCATTACCTCGAATGGACGACCTTTTACATCAAGCCAAGCATACTTCTTACATGTCAACTTTAGATCTTCGGTCTGAGTATCACCAAGTTTGAGTCTATCCACCAGATCAAGATAAAACTGCATTTGTCTGCCCTTTTGGAACTTATCGTTTTTTAAAGATGCCTTTTGGACTCAAAAATGCTCCTGCCACGTTTCAAACATTAATAGAACAATTTAGAAGTGGTCTTAAGGATGTCCTTGCTTTATCGTACCTAGACGACATCATCGTTTTGTCAGAAACGTTTGAGAAACATCTCTCAGATCTTACAGCTGCGTTCAAGAGACTCAATGAACTTAAGTTAGACGCTACACGTAAAAATGTCATTTCTCTTGTGAGAAAGTCAAGTACCTAGGTCACTGGATAACCCCAAATGGTCTAGAAGTAGATCCAGACAAGGTATCTGCAATTAAAGCCATACCTCCACCCAAAAATGTTAAAGAAATCCAGTCTTTCTTACAAACCTGTTCTTGGTACAGAAGATTTATATCGAATTTTGCTGATATCTCAAGACACCTTAGTAATCTTACGAAAAAGAAAGCGACTTGAAAATAGGGAAAAGAAGAGCAAATAGCTTTTGAAACTCTAAAATCAACTTTGAAACTCTGTCTCAAAGTTCTGTCTCTCTGTTTGAAACTCTGTCTCATGACATCTCCAGTGCTGAAGCAAGCTGATGGGACCAAACCATTTATTCTGCGTACTGACGCTAGTAACTATGCTCTTGGTGCTGTGCTTTTACAGGGTACTGACAAGGCCTCTGAGCACCCCATAGAATACGCTAGCCGTCTTCTTACAAGTGCAGAAAGAAATTATTCCACTACAGAACGCGAGGCGTTGGCTGTTGTCTGGTCCTTAGAAAAGTTTCGCGGCTATCTGGAAGGCCAAGAAGTGGTTGTAGCAACGGATCACCAACCTTTAAAATGGCTTTTGAGCCTTAATTCACCATAGGGGAGATTAGCCCGTTGGGCCCTACAGTTACAATCGTTCTTATTGAAAATAGAATATGAACGTGGAAAATCTAATGTCATGGCTGACATGCTATCACGCCCTGTCTGTAATCATCAATCTGCTTTCTGTGAGACATGCAATTTTGTCAGCATAGACAAGCCAACAAGAAGTCCAAAAGATATCAGAGAAGCGCAGTTGCAAGATGAAAACCTTAAAAAGATTATAGATTGTTTTGAAGACGAACAGAAAAGCGAAGATTTTGCCAATTGGACTGATAGAGGATTCCTGATGAATCAAGGTGTGCTTTATAGGTATGTTCCCGAATCAGATGCCGAAGAAGCGCAATTGGTCATTCCAGTACAAGAAAGACAAAATATTTTGAAACTTCATCATGACGAGCCCTCAGCCGAACATTATGGCGAAGAAGGAACTTATCAGCGAATTGCTAAGAGATATTATTGGACAGGCATGAGAGCATACATTTCTGAATATGTGAAGAAGTGCCCAGAGTGTGCCCGTTGTAAATTAACAAATCAGAAACCAGACGGTTTATTACAAACACCTGCTTATGCTCAGCGGTTTGAGGCCCTCAGCATTGATCTCTTTGGACCATTGCCTCCTAGTAAAGATGGACACCGATGGATTTTTATAGTAGAAGATTGTGCCACTAAATGAGTAGAACTATTTGCCTTAACATCTGCCACTGCACAAGAATGTGCGAATACTCTGATTGAAGCGATCTTTCTTCGTTATGTTATCCCAAGAAGACTCATAAGTGATAATGGTCCTCAGTTTGTGAGCGCTGTTCTACAACAAGCTTGTTACATTCTTGGAATAGACCAATTATTGACACTTTTGTACAATCCTCAGGCCAATCCGGTCGAACGAAAAAATCGAGACTTGAAACCTCGAATAGCAATCCATGTTGGGGATGAACACAGTTCCTGGATTGATAAGCTTCCTTTTATTAGATTTGCTATGAACTCTGCCAAATCTGATACAACAGGCCAAACTGCCGCCTATCTGCAATTTGGCCGAGAACTAAGAACAATTGATGATGTGGTGAACGATAACTTCTTGCAAATATTTCAAAAAGTGTGAAAGAGCGTCTTGAAATGAAACAAGATCAGAGGAAAAGATATTACGATAAAAATCGTAGACGAGTGTATTTCACACCTGGTGATAAAGTGTGGGTTACCCTACACCCTGTGAGCAAAGCAAGTAAAAATAAAACAGCAAAATTTATGCCTGAGAGAGATGGGCCATACATAGTTTTGACTCAAAAGTCACTGGTGACATATGACATTGCTAGTGTAGACAATCCTACTCAGCGAATTGGGTCTTACCACGTTTCCGCCTTGTCACCTTTTCAAGAATCTGAAACTATTCCAGTTGCACCCTTGATAAAAAGAGGTAGACCCAGAAAGCATCCTGTTTCCTCTCCGAGACGTAAATCGGAAACAAAGGGGGAGAATGTAATGAGCGCTCCCCTTTCCAAAAATAGACTTTACCGGCAATCACGTGACTGGCTTGCGTGAGCTCTGCCGAATAAGAAAAGCTGTTAGTTGGTTGTAGTTCTGTTCTGTTTTGAGTTGTGGTAACATGTAGAAAGTGATATTCGCGCTATTATTATTTTGTGTATATGTGTTATGTGCCGTCTTACCAAGAAGAAATAAAAAATATTTAAAAAGTTAACCCCGAAAAATTGATATCTTGAAATAATGCGAAATTTCTGTGTGGATTTGAATTTGGGATAGCCGATAACGTTTTAAATCTGACGTAATTTTCACCAAACTTTTCTTTCTCTTTGTGATATTCTCCTTAAATTATTTTGATTGCTAGAAAGAAAATGTTATTTGCGCTGTCTTAGAATTGGCAACAATAGTTAAAAAGTTCAGCTCGAAATATGAAATGAATATCTCGTGTTCATGTAAATATATTTGTTAATTTAAACTGTTTGGCAATGTTATTATTTAGCCATTTAAAATAGGACGTGATTTCACACACATTTACTGCTTTTAACATACATTAAATAATTCATTATTTTATAGATTTCTTTCTTTTTAAATATTGACGTGTAAAAACAATTTTTATTGCGTAATTTTCCATATTTTCCTGCTTTAACACGTAATCATTTAATTCTAATTTGAAAGGGTTTTTTATGTTTATAATAATCACGTGCAATTAATTTTTTTATTTAAAGGAAATATTAGTCTTTGCGAAGTTTTTTACAATTGGCAACAATTTAAAATAATAACCTTCTCTAAAATATGTAAAAAATATCTCTGGAAATGCTGAAAATTTGAATTTAAAATTGAGACGAACCTTCAAAAAATGAGTCAAATTAAAAAAAATAAATGTCCTCTCTACCCCTTGAATTTCTAATGTATAACCTTAGAAAAAATTATTCAATTCCTGCGTATAGTTTTTGTTCCTATAAAACTTTTTTAATGGAACGATTTTGACCAAATTTAACATTAAATAACTCTTAAAATAATTATTCGATTTAAAAACTGTCTGCATCAGCCTGTTTATCATACATTTGTCTGTAATACCACCAATTTTCACATTATTGCATGCAGTATTTTTCTTAACATTAGCGAAGAAAGAACTCCGGTCACAAAATATTCATTCACAGCGGCGGTGACGTTAGTTACTTCTTTTTAGAATAGAGAGATACTTTCTATAAATTTATATTCCTTTTATGCTTAACCACAGTATACTCAAACAAAAATATATTTTTATTTAATTGCAATGAAAAAGAACTAATAAAGTCATGATGTATCTCTCTATTCTAATAGAAAAAAGTAACTAACGCTGTCACCGCCGCTGTTTATGAATTTTTTGTGACTGGAGTTCTTTTTTCGTTAATAAAGAAAACTACTGCATACAAAAATATGAAAATCGGTGGTATTATAGAAAAATGATTGATAAACACGCTGATGTAGACAGTTTTTAAATCAAGTAATTATTTTAAGAGATATTTAATGTTAAATTTGGTCTGCAGTGTGACCCTGGGTTATGCAAATTGGAATGAGAATTCAGTTGAAAAATTCAAACTGAACCAAAATAAATTCAATTCACACCCCTAGAATCACATTACAGCCGGATGTATAGTGGCCGACACATACGCGTTGTGACTAAATTAATTTGAAATTGATTAATATTCAAATGGTAACAAAGTTTTATTATAAATTAGTAATCCTTCAGAAACATTGGCCTAATAATGAATGTATTAAATTTAAATAACTGGCCAAACACGGTAATGAAATTTGTGGACTTGAAAATAAAAACAAGAAAGTTTACTCACCCCATGAAACATAAATAATCCAAGATGATTAAATATTGAAGAAATTTTATTTACCAAAACATTCTCAAATCACTAATACTGGATCCAGTCGAAAATAATTACATAAAATATTGATTTTGAAATAGAAGTATATCTTGTAACAACACTTGATGAACTCAAACATGTTACACCTCACAATCTGGTACAGTTTATTGGTATTAATATTGTCTATGACACACTTATCTTTATTATATAAATAGTTATTATTTCGAACAAAGTCAGCAAAGTTTTTAGATTTATAGTTTCTGAGTGTTTCACACACTGAAATATGAATGAAGAGTTCTTTGTAATTACATTGTATTATCATGAAGAAACGTAAACGCTGTAGTGCTAAAGTGATGAGTCGAACTTTGTGGATACGACCGTTTTAAAATTCAGGAAGAACACATTTTCCATTGGAGATATACTAAGAATATTTCTATTTGAAGAATCATAATCGAAAAGAATAAATTTGATGACAGCATATGTAATCTGTAGGGAATCAAAAATTCAGGAGACGTCTGACGTTCACTCGTAGAATTACCGAAGACAATGGCGAGAGGTACAATCTATGTTTCATTTATAGAGTGATGAAATTAAAAAGGTTTCTCATCCGTACATAGATTTTTACTTAAAATGAAAATAAGCAGAATCTTCATTAAAGCTTGTAATATAGAACATATTTTAAGAAGATATGCTTATTTTTTTTAATACTTTTACGCACCGGCGGGGAAAAAAATCCCCTCAAGAATAATGCGACTCACTCGAATCGAAATTTTCTACAACTGCCCTCATTCAAAAAGATCGACAAAAGTCTGGAATTTCGTTCTCGGTTAAACGAGCCAATGAGAGAACTTCTGCAAGTGCTTATCGGACGCACAGCCGACGAAAAATGTTTTTGCGCCAGAATTACGACCGTGAAATGGCAACAGTTGTTCGGGCGGGAGAAAAAGGGACACTTGCGACGTGTGTGGCCTGATGGCCCTTGGAATTTTCGCTCCAAGATAAGATTTGTATTTGCTCTTTTGAGGCAAAATGGCAAAGCGTGGGGAATTCAAAGCCATTATAAATAAAGAAAAGTCTAGAAATTATTTTCTCGTTTATCTGGTAAATTATAAAAGCAATTACGCTGAAATTTTGCCAGAGGAATAAGAAAAAACATTAGAATTTAATAAATGGGATTTCAAATTAAAATAATTAAAAATAAAGATTTTAGATTTTTAATATTTAAAACTTCGGTAACATTTGCTGTCAATTTGATAGATCGAATCTGAAGTTGTTTATTTTAATAAACAAAGTATAAACATTTAAATTTATATAAATTTTAAATGGGGAATGTTATGTACTGCTTTTATAACATAGCATGGTCAAAATCCTTTCATTAAAAAAGTTTTATAAGAGCAAAATCTATACATATGAATTTAATAATTTTTAGATCATTTTATACATTAGAAGTTCCCGGTGTGCAGACTGCATTTATTTTTTTTTTT
Source organism: Maratus speciosus (assembly GCA_963932465.1). Lineage (NCBI taxonomy): Eukaryota > Metazoa > Arthropoda > Arachnida > Araneae > Salticidae > Maratus > Maratus speciosus. The sequence continues at coordinate 286,640,503 of OZ010800.1, read as the reverse complement.
AATTTCACTCATATTTTGAGGATTTATTTCTATTTAAATTCAAATTTTCAGCATTTCGAGAGATATTTTATACATCTTTTAGAAAAGTGTATTATTTTAAATTGTTGCCAATTTTAAAAACATCGCAAAGAATAATATTGCCTTCAGATTAAAAATTTATTTACAGGCGATTATTATAAACAGAAAAAAACTTTCAAATCAGAATTAAATGATTACGCATTAAAAGCAGGAAAATATTGAAAATTACATCATAAAAACTATATTTACACGTGAATTTTAAAACAGAAAGAAAATTTAAAAGACTATATAAAATAAATAAAGTAAAACAGACTTGATTACAGTTTAAAATAAAATTTATAAAAAGTTAAAAGTACTAAAAACATTAAAAATACAATTAGTAGACGTTTCCCCAAGCAAAAGAAAGACAATTGTAAAACAGTAACTTCATTAATATGCGTTAAAAGTCGTAAATGGGGGAAATTACGTCATATTTAAAATGGCGAAATAATAATATTGCCAAACATTTTAAATTTTATATTTCGCGAGACATTTATTTCATGTTTTGATATAATCTTTTAAACTATTCTATTGTTGTGAATTCTAAGACAGCGCAAATAATATTTTCTTTCTAACAACAAAAGTATTTTCACGTGCATATTAAAAAGAGAAAGAAAACATTTGTGAAAATTACGTCAGAATTAACCCTCTGAGCAGTTTGCCAGTATTTTTCTGTTTCCCAAAAACGACTTTAATATGTTGTAGATCTGTTGAAGTATATTTTAAACAGAATTGTATTTCAAAATGTATATCAAATAAAGGGGCATGAAGTGTATTTGAGAAACAAACAGGGAAAGAAAATATATTAGATGTAAATTTCCAACTGGGCGAAAAATGTCCGGACCAGGATACGAACCCGGGACCTCCTGGCTGAAGCCGCCAGTGCTCTGCCATCTGAGCTATCCCGGACGATTCTGGTCGAACTCTTTCACCCAGTTAACCTTGATGATTACAGCATCTGGTCTGAAACCTGGTTCAGCTCAACAGAATAAATCTCAGGTAAAGGAACTCCAGAAAAATCGCTGGATACGAAATTACACTAGATTAATATTAACACAATTATTCTAATTGCTAAACAAATCATATTAGATGTAAAATTTACATTTTTCTGGTGTTCCTTTACCTGAGATTTATTCTGTTGAGCTGAACCAGGTTTCAGACCAGATGCTGTAATCATCAAGGTTAACTGGGTGAAAGAGTTCGACCAGAATCGTCCGGGATAGCTCAGATGGCAGAGCACTGGCGGCTTCAGCCAGGAGGTCCCGGGTTCGTATCCTGGTCCGGACATTTTTCGTCCAGTTGGAAATTTACATCTAATATGATTTGTTTACCAATTAGAATAATTGTGTTAATATTAATCTAGGGAAAGAAAAATTTAATATATTATTTTTATAAGCATTTTTATGAAAATGCAGGAAAGCCCTAAAGACGCTCGGAGGGTTTTAAAACGATTCATTTAAAGTGCCTTATTTAAAAGAACTTTCTTATAGCGTTGTTAAAAAATACCGGGAGACAAAGACTCTGTTTACATAATTAATCTTATATTAACTTATTTTCAAATGCTTCACTGATCTGATTTAATCAAAGACGTTAACAGGAACATCGCCATTTTTTCTTTTAATTATAATTCAATTTTCTGACATTTTTTTAAAACTGATCAAATTAGCGTGCTTTTAGAGTTTGTGGCTCCTGAACGGGGGTTGGCAAGCGTAGCTCATAGGGGGTAGAGCCCACTAACATTTATTTCATATTTTGAGAAAAACTTTTAAACTATTGTTGTGACTTCTAAGACAGCGCAAATAATATTTTCTTTCTAAGAACAAAAGTATTTTCACATGCATATGAAAAAGAGAAAGAAAACTTTGGTAAAATATACGTCAGATTTAAAACTATACATTTAAAAAATCTTATTTAAAAGAATTTTCTTATAGCGTTGTTAAAAAATACCGGGAGACAAAGAGTCTGTTTACTTAATTAATTTTATGTTACCTTATTTTCAAATGCTTCACTGATCTGATTTAATCAAAGACAAATACAGCCCGCTAACAGAAAGGTCGCCAGTTTTACATATATATATATATATATATATATATATATATATATATAATTTAATCTTCCGAAAATTTTTTAAAGCCGATCAAATTAGCATGCTTTTAGAGTTTGTGGTGCCTGAACGGGGGTTGGCGAGCGTAGCTCGTAGGGGGCAGCGGCCCCCTAGTAAAGAAAAAATAATCCCAATAGACAATATTCTCGTAATGTTGCAATAAATATGAATTTTTATTCGCTTATAAAAATAAAGTACATGCGCATAATTTTTTTACCGAAAACACTTGTAAATAAAAAAAATACGTCCAAAAAGCCACGTGTACGAATATTTTTCATTATTTCTCTTTTATGAAACAATGGAAGTAATCCGATTGCCACCATTTTGAAGACATTTCAAAAAAACTTTCAAAATTAAACTTAAAGTATAAAAAGGAGAATATTTTTAAAAATAGCGAGTGCGGGCACATCCATAAATGAACAGCTTTCATTTAAAAAAATAATTAGCAAAATCAGTTCAGTAGAAAGCTTAGGGCAGATGACTGAAAAATGCAGCCTTGAGTTTTAAATATATAGACGGCACGGTTCGTCCCGGAATTGTTACCTACACTTGGATTTTATATAAGTAGATGTACAGTCAGTCACAAAAGTCTACATACACTCATAAAATTACAACAATGTAACAAAATACTAATATTTTTGAAAGTAAAACTTTATTTTATCAAACATTTCAGACATTAACATATGTCCATTAAAGGAAATTAAAAAAAAACACTCATTAAAATTTAGTGAAATTAATTGTGCAAAAGTCGATATTACATAGTCGCAAAAGTCTAAATACAAATAATGTATACTACATTTATGCATAACTAAGGGTTCAAAATTAAAAATTAATACTTTGTAGGACCTCCCTTGGTGTCTATAACTGCTTGCATTCTTTTTGGCATTTCCAAAACAAGATTTTCTGTCATATCGGGAGTAATGTCTGACCATGCACACTGTATTGCGATCTTCAAGGTTTCTTTACTTGTAATTGTGTGTTGACGAATTCGACGATCAAGTTCATCCTAAATGTGCTCAATGGGATTTACGTCTGGTGACTGTGGTGGCGAATACAGTTGTTGAGGTACTTTATAAAGGAGCCATTACTTTATGATCGTGGTGGCAAATACAGTTGTTTGGGTACTTTATAAAGGAGCCATTACTTTATGATCTTAGCTGCGTGCTTCGGGTCATTATTTTGTTGAAGACCCAGCTATTTCCCAATCCTGAATTTTGAACGGATGAGTGTAGATTGCTCTGTAGTATTTTTAAGTATCCGAATGGGTCCATTGTGCCGTCAATAAAACACTAAATTACCTACCCCAGCCGCCGCTATTGAGCCCTAAACCATTCACCATTCAGCTCCCTCCACCGTGTTTAACAGTTGCCGTCAAATTCTCTGGTTTCATTTCTGTGGGGGTTTTTTTCGCCAAAATTTTCCATGCCCATCACAGCCAAAAATATCAAACATACTCACACCAGTAAATAACATTGTTTTCCAAAAGTGAAAGTCCTTGTCAATATGTTTAGATGCAAAATCTAGCCTTTTTTGTTGGTTTGCAAATTAAATGAGAGGTTTCCTTCTGGGGAGTCTACCATTGAAGCCTGACGATCGAAGAATTCTACGAATAGTTACTGGACGAACTTTCTTGTCACTTGACATCTATGAACAGTTTCTGGATGCACTTTCTTGCCACTTGACATCGCAATGTGCCTGGTTAATTGTGGAGCACTAATTTTCGAACTTTTGTTTTACTTTTCTTACTATAATTCTTGCATTATGGTCCTTAAATTTCCTTGACGACCACATCAAGATTTAATTAGCACGTTTCCACGTAAATTATAATTTCTAAGTATGGTTTGTACAATTGCACGACTTTTTCCTATAATTTTGGCAATATTGCCATAAGATTTATTTTCGTTTCTTAATTTTACGACCAGATTACGCATTCTAAGGACGATTCTTTTCCCTGCCGACGATTCTTTTCCCCGCCTCATCTTTCACGTTATATGCAATCGTTTACATACAATTAAATACTCCGACTATATTGGAAGATGAAGATCAGCGTAACTAAACTTCACGTGCCTGGTAAAATTGAAAAGTGAAAACTAAAGAGGTTTATATGCAAATTTTGTTAACAGCCAATCAGGTGTATGTAGACTTTTGTGACATGCTGATTGCAGTAAATATGCAAATTTTACTAGTTATTGTCATTTTTAAGCTTCTACAAAGTATTCGGAATCATTTTTCATGTTAGAATAATATACTAATGTGCTTTTTTACTTGTAAATTCGAGTAGTTTTGGTAAAAGCTCTATTTTGATGGATGGATGTAGACTTTTGTGACTGACTGTATGCAGATTAGAGAAAGTAAATTACAGTATTTTCTTATTAAAATTCTTTCTTTATTTTTAGTAATCCTCGCCTTGCTTTTGCAATAAACTTATTAATACTTCTTGGAGGGATCTGTATATCAGAGGCTTTTCGCTTTTATTATGGACTCACACAAGTGCCCGGTCATGCTCATGGCCACACAGGGTAAGTCTTTAAAAAAGTACACTTTTTTCTGAAGGTAGTTTCGTAAGATAAGAAAGTATTCACTGGATGAAATAATTTGATTTCAAATAATTTCAACATCCAATTAAGAAGGAAATTTCCACACCTACAAAGATAATCTCTTTTATTATTATTTAAATTAAATATCTTTACAATAATATTTTGTTTCCTATTATAATAGAGATTGCTGTTCACTAATTAAAAAGTTTTTGACGCTAAGCCTTTCAGGTTTTTCCTGTTAAAATAATACATATTACGAAAACTACATACATGATATAATATACAGGGTCGCGTATGAAGGACTGGGTGTTTTTAAAATTCAGCAATAACAAACGGTGACAGCTATTGAAGTTTTTTTACCGGAGAGTAATGTGTAAAATCAAGAATTCCTTTAATGCGCTTTCTTATTTTAGTTCCAAGAATTATCCATAGACAGCGCTACGGTATCTCAAACTCTTAGAATGCTCAAATTAATATATCAGGATGAAAGTTCACTCAGTTTTTAATCTTTACTTAGCTATTGAAATGTAAAAAAAAAAAAAAATTATATTTTGCAAATGCAATGTTATTTTGAGCAATATTGCAGTTTAAGGGGATTTTTCACTCACTTGAAAACATCCGTTTCATAATGTTGAACTAATGGAGAGGTTGTTTTCGAATTTCTCGTTTAAATTTGAATATTTTTAAACGATATTTTTTGCATAGGATAGCTGAGCTCAATCTTTAATGTGACTCTTTTTTTACTTTTTCTATTTTGGTTGCAGATATTTTTTTAATGTACTTTCAGTTTCGAAATCGGTTATGACGTAAATGAAAGTACTTTAAAAAAAAAAAAAATCTGCAACCAAAATCGAAAAAGTAAAAAAGAGTTATAATAAAGATTGAGCTCAGCTATCCTATGCAAGAAAATCGTTTAAAAGTATTCAAATTTAAACGAGAAATTCGAAAACAACCGCCCCAATGGTTTAACATTACGGAGAGGGTGTTTTCAAGTGAGTGACGAATCCCCTTAAGACCAGGCAATACCATCTAACGGTGATATTTGGAACTAAAATAATAGTAAAGATATTTCTGATTTGACACATAACAGTTTTCATTGTTTACTTAAAAAAAAAATTTAAACGCTCAGTTCATTTTAGAAGTTTCTATATATTAGATTAGAGTTTTTCAGCCATTGGACGATTTATGTTTGTGATTAATAAATTTTAGAATTATATTCCTAATATTATTGTTGTTTTATACAGCTTATTGTTTAAGATGAGAAAAAATCACTTGAAAATCCATCAGATGCTACTAAACGCTTAATTATTTTCACTTCAGGGACATTCTTTATTTAATCAGTAAAGAGCATTTCCCAACATATGAGCATTTTTCCTGCTGTTGTGTTGGTCTAGCTGTAGGATATTTTCTTGCAACAACGTCCTTCAAGATGAGCATTCCTTGGGTAAAATTCTGTTTCTTATCTTCTTTTCATATTGCACGTAGGCGAATCAAAGAGCTTACACTTAGCCCACTTAACTCTAATTGGCGATGCATTGTAAGAAGAGCCGAGGATTTATTTGGAGAGGATTGAAGAATACATTGTTGGACTTCACAATTAAGTGTAGTTTTTGTATTGCTCCTGAGTACTCGTGTGTTTCGTAATGGTTGGTGCTTGCACATACATTCATCGTAAAATTTATATTTTTATGCTTCAAATGGCTTGAATCAACTGCTCGATTATGGTTACAACTTTTACGAACGGTAAAGCTGTTGCCCTTCACTATATTCGTCTGTCGTATCTGCGCATCCATTTTTGCAGAAGAGAATGACATCGCGAGATAGTTCATGTTTGGTGAAATGTTTTCACTGAAATGAATTCCATGTAAATAGCGTTAATTTCACGATGAATATCTGCGCTATTTATGCGTTTAACAACAAAAAAGGGTACAGTTCCTCGAATCAGGGCCGAAACTAGCCTTTTTTGCACCCGGGGCAAGCATGGATTTTGCCCCCCCCCCCCCCCCCTCTCTCACCTCTTCCGCAAAGTATTTTACAAAGAGAATTTTACTAATTTTCTAATAGCCGACTTATTTTAAAATTTAAAATATGTAATCTTAAAATATGTAATACTGAACTACGTAATCTACAATGGCGGATCCAAAAGGGAAGTCACGGGGGTCATGACCAACCTCTGAACACCAACAAAAATATTCTAAAGATCATTTTTAAAATGAAATATACAGTAGAGTCCCGATTATACGAGTCCTGCTTAACCGAGTTTCCGCTTTAACGGAGTTATTTTCTCCTGATGGACTGGTGTCTACTATTATTATGAAATAGCCATTATAAATGAAGTGTTAGGTGAAAAAAAATTATTACCATTTTTTTTCTTCCCATTCTGACCAGAAAATCAGAATTCTAACTTTTTACGACTGATCTTTCATCTTCACCTAACACTTCATTTATAATGGATGTTTCATAATAATAGTAGCCATCAGTCCATCAGGAGAAAATGATCCATTCCAAAGGTATAATCCTTCATTTGGCGCCCCTTCGTTCAGGCGCCCGGGGCACATGCCCCCTCTGCCCTCCCTTAGTTTCGGCCCTGCCTCGAATCTCCAAGTTGGAGCATGGATCGATGATAAAATTACGAACTGCTCACTAAACATGTACTCAGGGACAACACACAAAAACTACACTTCATCCTCGCCCAAGCAAATGTGCTCTCATTACAATAAGTTGCTAATTAGCGTCAAATGTAACTTAATTTTTCATTCATTAAAATCAAATTGTTTCATTTTATATTTTTCCTTATATATTTCATTCTGTTCTTTTTTAGAAGGTAAATGTAACTTTGTGGTTGTCAGCTTTGGTTCTTGGTCTAACAGTTGTATATGGTGTGTACGAATGGAATCAAAACCATATTCCTAATATGATAATATGTATGTTGTACAAATCCACAAGAAGGTTTTGGTGGAGTTTATCACTTGCGTGGGTAACGATAGCTTGCACAACAGGAAATGGTGGTAAGCACTTTCCAATTCTCTAATAATAAAGCCCTGAAATCTTATTGGGAATATAATAACCTTAAATATTTTAATTTATGTCAGAAGCTCGTATTATATAGAAGTGGACGAATTTTTCTCAAATAAAGTTTTTTTTAGAGGTATACATGGCCATGATATTGGCTTTATTAAATAAATAATTTTATGCCATTAGTATTTAACCCATATTTGCGTAGTTTTGCGTCAGAGCAACAGCAAATCTGCCAATACGTTTGTTGTTTGCACACCAGTGACTGTGAAGAGAAATATTCTCTTTCACTTATGATAGAAAATTCGAGATAAAATAATACAAAAATTTCCTATTCTGAAAAAGTGTGAAATGGAATAATTTCAGAAAAATAATTCGGGTTAATATGGGCTAAAAATGATTTCGGGCATGTGGGCACCGCGGCTGGCTCGAATGAAGCGCAGTCTGGAAGCCCAATTTTTAACCACTTTGTCGAGCAGCTGGGGGCGTATATCACCAATAACGCGGTGAATGTTGATTTCCAAATGGTCCACCGTCTGTGGTTTATCGGCGTAGACCAGCGACTTCACATATCCCCACATAAAATAATTCATCGGTGTGAGGTCACATGACCGTGTGGAGGCCGGTTCATAGGTCCATTACCCGAAATTATGCGTTTGCCGAATGTCTCTCGCAATAAATTGATGGTGTTTTGAACAATTTTCAATCGTTGTTTTGGCGTAAGTCTATTCAGGGTGAAATGGCAAAACATACTGAGCACAAATCATCTGTCAAGTTAACTAGAAGCAGCGTTGCCAATTTCAAAACCACACCTCTAAAAACACCACAAAACTTATACTTTTCAGTACATAAATAAAACCACCCTAATTAAAATTTCCGACACATGTTGTTTCCAGATTTCTTTCGTTTATTTAGTTTTTATTTAAGTTTAATAACAACAGGTATTTTAATATTTTTGTAATACCTTTTCCTCATTATAAGGAAAGGGCATGTTTACAAATAAACACTTCCGTCAACCAATCTACCAACTACATTTTTGTAATAACGATCATTGCAGGAGTAGTCTTCGCGACGTAGACCAATCATATCAGAGACCTGTTAAACTTAGACCAATCAAAATTCCCTAGCTCATGTGTACAGTAGGAGTCATTAAGAACGGACAGATTTTCTTTGATGATCCACAGTAATTCGACCAACAGTGACTTCAGCTGCCCTATCTTTTTATTTTTATTTATAGGCACTTAAATTAGGAGAATGCCCCAATCGTGATATTCAAAAAGAGTTCGACAAAAAAAATGACAAGGGAAGAGAAACTAGTTTCTGATTATGCTCAACAAATAGAGACGGATCATATTAGAAAGAAAGTTTCATGCTTAAAGAAAATACTTTTTTGTCGTGAGACGTCTTTAGAATTTGGACAGTAACAAAAACGTCTATATCGTTTCGTCCTAAATATTAGCATCAGAGAGGTAAATGTGGTATCATGTTTTGACATTTGTGGTCAGTTCGGTAATGCGACCTTGATTTTGCATCGCGGAATAGCGAGGCTTTAGGGATGGCGCTCAGCACTAAGTACTCAAAACCGCCACTATCGCTCATTTCCATTCCCTGTAAAACTCAGACTCGCATGTCGTAGGGCTGTAATTCAGATGTTTGCGTATATAGTTTGTCGAAGTCAACCAATTTAAATAATAATAAGGTATTTTAAGCAATATCTCCATGCAAAAACTTAAAAGTAATTGTGCGAAAAGGTGAAAAATTCAATATGTCAGCCTCAGACCCCACAACAGCCAGCCGAAAATATAGATTACGCAATCTTTGGAAAGAGAAGGTTATAGACCCCGCACAGGTATCCAATGTCTGGGATCAAGCGCGCAAGACTATTTCGGGAGCGTGGCAAAGTTGACTAAGCGCGCTCGGTAAACAACGGCGCGAGCACCTCTACCGCTGCTATACATTGAGCCGATGGAGGGAAGATTACATTCATAAATCAGTCGAAGACGTCTTCGACCTGAAAATATCAGTCAAATCGATGCGATGAAGGACCGTTGGCGTGCAGCAGGCGAACGCTTCAAAAAGCCTCGGCCTCAACTTATGTTCCTACTGAATCAACTACACTTGACCACGATCGAATCTACGTTCACCAGACACGTCGATGTTGATATTGTGTCTTATGTCCCTTGCTTCTCATATGGCATTGTTAAAGAAAATCATCTGCGGACACTAGTTCAAATAAATATCATGTACCGTTCAGTGTTTGTTTTATGCTAAAATAAAATTTGATACATAGTCAATGTCTCGTTTTCATTTCAATCCAATACGCTAAACGTGACTCGTTGCCATAGATGTTTCACGATAAATTAAACTTCGTGCATCCCGACACAGACGCGCCCAATTTTTTTCTGTTATTAAAGTAAATTATGATAAAGAAAAAGTGTAGAAATTTAAAAAAATGTATAAATTTAAGAAAATGTTCAATGGAAGCAATTTAGATGAGACCAATACAAACAAAGTTATCTAAGAAACTATTTGGAATTTAAAGACATCGTCTGAAACGTAAATATTATAATTGATGATTCTTGTTACAAATGATTAAAGCAGCTGTTAAATCATAAAATAAATATAGAAGAAGATTACCAATTGCTCGATAAAATAAATCTAAATGTCAGTGTTTCTAAAAAATACCGTAACCTAAGTTTTTAATATAATCTAATAATCCTTACAATTACAAAATTCCCTATTCCCCAAATTTTATTTTATAAAGTAAAGGAGTTTATTTTTAGGTATAAATTATTTTTTCCCTGACTTTGTAGTTCGTACTGTAGATAGTATATTTTTTAAAGATCAATGGAAATTTAACAATTACAATTATTTTGTTGAAACAATTACAGACTCCTTAATATGGAACACAATAGAAAAGGGGAAATTCTTTACTTGGGACACTAAAAGAATAGAGGTTGGGGGAAGGATATTTGGAAAAAAAATTTAATTATTCTTAAAATGCTAAGGGCCTTCAGAAAAGTGGCACGAATACCCTCAAGATTTTGTTAATATGCTTAACGTTAAAAACAATCTCAAGTATGGGCACATTACTGAAAAAACAAATGTTAAAAAGTGTTCTTTTTTATTTGCAGGTATTGTGTACAACATCCTTGCATGGCCTGGGTTTACGACTTTAGCAAGATTAACTTATATGGTCTATCTCATACATCCCATAATTCATTTTGTGTATATAGGAAGCACCAGGACTCTCATAGAGGTCACTCACAGATCACTGGTAATTGCACTGATTCTTTATACAAATGATATTTTTATAATTATTTGCAGAAATATTTTAAGCATATTTATTTACTCAACTTAACTAATGCATGGAAATAATCTCTAAATAAGAAACTATCAAAATAAATTATTTTCTTTATACTCAAAAATTTCTTAAAGTTAAACGAAAAAATACTTATAATTTCGGAATTAATTTGTTTATGGTTCTTCTTTTCAATTAAAGAAAGATATCTAAACAGCATTCCAAATTAGGCAAATCTGATTTCAGTTATTATTCTCTACCAAGCGATCACATTGGATAAAAAATGCATTAATAATTTAGTTGAAATTTTTGCAGTTGCTCATTCATTGGAGAATCCTTTATACCTGATTCATATTTTTTTTTTTTTAAGTTTTAGTAATATTCATATTACAATTATATCCACTTGTTATTTTATTGTAGTCGTTGACTTATGAAATTAATTTGAAAATACAAAACATCGTGAATTCATATAGAACGGAAAAATAGCTACACGTCGTAAATGCTACATAGCATCACAGAAAAAGAAAATACGTAAAAATAATTGCATTATTTGTGATTGTATATGTTTAACAACATTCTATTTTTTATTACAAAAGAAAAACGAATTTATCTGTATAATGATTATCAAATTTTCGTGTGATAAAGAAATTGCCATCTCGAGTATTCGTGCCATATGTTCGCTACCCCATCAAAACAGTATCCGACATGGTGTCCCTATTCATGACAACCTGATAATCACAAATGCATATAGCTAAATTGCTTTTGGCTGTAAAGATTAAAAAGTGGTTAATTAATAAAGCTGCCAAGGACTGAAAACAAAGATGCATAGTGATTAAGAAATAAAACACGTAATAAGAGACTTGTACATTATTGTCCATATCATCTGTTTTATAAATAAATAAAATCCAAATTGGATACAATGTGATTTATTGAGAAAAAAATTCTACAAAGTTTAGTGTGTTTGCACATGGTTTATCATTCATTTACAACGATTTCATTCGGATATAGAGTGATTCATGTGATCCGGAATGTATGATTTCGAAAGGGCAAAATTGTACCGAAGGAGTATTCTGCCAAACTTTTACCTTGCACAAATTCATATTTTTTTTGTGTATGGTGGTATTTTCTGTGCGGTTATATAGATTTGAATTACAAGCACTTGATGTGTGCGCCGTCTGTTACGAAGCTAGCTCGGTCAGAATGTTTTTCCCATTTCGTAACCGAAAAAGCTATTTTACTGAAGTTTTCACAATAGTTGTATCACAAATTTCTAAAGATTTTGGTGTTATGGATTTAAATGACGAACACCGGATATCTGCTGTGCTATCTGTTGTGAAAATTCGGCCAAAATGTCCTTTTTTTACCAATATGCAATCTGTCTCGTAAAAAAAAAGCAACGTTGTGCGAGTACATCTATAATTCAAAAGAAATTTTGTTGTTGATCTATCTACACAGAAATCCATTTTGAACTCGTACACAAAATTTTGTAAAATGGGTTGCACGTTTGATGAAAGAAAGTGCCATTTTGTCCAGGGTTACTATTCATCCTCTTTTACTCGGAAATATCATCTTTTTTTTTTTTTTTTTTTTTTTTTTTTTGATTATTTTTGAGATTTTCTTCCACAAATAAACTGTCCTGTTTTTCTATAAATTTTAAAAATTCCTAATTAGGTATAAATAATTTCATCTCGACTCTTTCAAATATTAATATGTATCGGCAAATGAGACGTACAATAGATAACCTTATTTACTTTAATAACTGAGTTAGCCAACTTGAAATATACTTGTATGAATTTTAAATAATTCATCAACTTGAGAAAACCTTGAAACTGTATTGCAATATGTTGTGCAGAAATTAAATGTTTATTATTTACATATGATTTTTATAACCTTCAAAATTATTTAATGAAAACGTGACTCATGAAGATTATTCCGCTCTGTTTGCCCATTATAATGGGCATTTTATTTTTGGTCAGATAATAAATCTACGAATATAATGGATACATAATAATGGAAGCCATCAGTCCATCAGAAGAAAATGATCCATTCCAAAGGTATAATCCTTCATTTGGCGCCCCTTCGTTCTGGCGCCCGGGGCACATGCACCCTCTGCCCTCCCCCCCCCCCCCTAGTTTCGGCCCTGCTTCGTAATCACTATCTCAAAAAAGTCATCTGCATCTCTTTCGCTTTCGTACACAGACGCCATTTTTTTACTCTTTCTCAAGTCTCAACGTAACTGTCCTGACTTATTCAGCAGCCGCCGTACGTACAATCGGTCAAAACACATGTCTAGTCCCGAGCACCAAAGCTCTCCAACAAAACTTGGCAAACTATCAATCAAAGCAAAGCAGAATATTTTCTTTCTTTTTAAGCTTCAGACCGAGTAAACACGTTATAAAACAATTCGTACTAACAAATTCTGCTACGCCGAGTTTTCTCGGGATAATAATTAATTGCAATATATACGAACCCGAGAGAACTCGGTATAAACTGGGAAGCGCTTGAAAGGTTTTCTCCACGTGCTAAGCGAATAGTCAAGAATAGGAATATATTGCTCTGTATATTTTCAAAGACATAGGGCGTGAGGAATTTCACTCATAAAAAGAATCTACGAACTTTTGCAGCAGAAATCGTTAGAAGAGAAACATGATTACGCACAGAAACAAGATCTGTGTTATACTCAACAGTATATGGGTGTAGTAGAGACTTTAAAATGTTTCAAGTTGCTTAAAGCAATAAACAAGTTGGAAATTGCTCGTCAAACGTGGCAAATGAGGTGCATTCGTACTATAACTAGTTTTAAATATTTTTGATCGCATATTGAACTGAATGTATATTTTAGTGCACTTCAATAAGTGCATATCCAATCCATATCCATTTCATTCTGTTTGAAAGGCTGTAATATCATTAAAATGCACTTGAAATATTTTTTCCCATTGGCCGCCATGTAAACGGAAAACTTTTGACTATCCCTGTAATTAAACTATACATCCGATTTTCATAAAATTTGAAATGACTCGACAAAATTTTGCAACAATTATATATTTAAAATTTCAGACCATTCGGAAGGATCTAACATCATTAAAATGCACTTGCAATAATTTATTCCATTTGGCCGTAATGTAACGGAAAACTTTTGACTGTCCCTGTAATTAAACTATACACCCGATTTTCATAAAATTTGAAATGACTCGACAAAATTTTGCAACAATTATATAGTATTTAAAATTTCAGACCATTCGGAAGGATCTAACATCATTAAAATACACTTGCAATAATTTATTCCATTTGGCCGTAATGTAACGGAAAACTTTTGACTGTCTCTGTAATTAAACCATACATCCGATTTTCATAAAATTTGAAATGACTCGACAAAATTTTGCAACAATTATATATTTAAAATTTCAGACCATTCGGAAGGATCTAACATCATTAAAATGCACTTGCAATAATTTATTCCATTTGGCCGTAATGTAACGGAAAACTTTTGACTGTCCCTGTAATTAAACTATACATCCGATTTTCATAAAATTTGAAATGACTCGACAAAATTTTGCAACAATTATATATTTAAAATTTCAGACCATTCGGTCGGGTAATTTTTGCTCTGTTATATGCGGACAGATGGACTGAACGACCGCTATAGGTGCTACGTATTTATATAATTACGAACGCACCTAAAAAAGGATCACACAAAAGATAAAAGTGCAAAATAATTATTAACATTTTGTAAATAAATGTTTCCAAGAGACTATCTCTTTTTTACTTCATAAAATATGGTAATTCTGAATACGACCATTTTTCTGAACAGATGCATCATTAAATTTCTTCATTTATATTGAAAAAAAAAAATATTGGTATATGAAGCAAGTTTAATAGAAGCAGGGTTTAATAGAAGCAGGTTTATAAACTGCTGTGACGAATAAGAAGTACATACCAACTAAGCCTAAAGCTTTGAATGCATTACAGAACCGTGTTCCGTGCAAGTTTGGTATTATCTGGTTATTCTTCTTTGCCTCGTGTACTTTTAAGGGAATCCTTATCCCTTTAAGACCGGGAGATTTTTTGGTAGAAATTGAAAGTTTAGGTTGTTTCCCCTTATTTGATTGAAAAAAAATATTTAAAAAAATACCCGATGTCAGGTTATGCCAAGGGAGGACCCGCACAATTGTGCGGGTTCGGGCTTAATGCAGCCGTTTTTGGGCTAAATCTACACAGTTGTGTAGTTTAGGATTATGTCTGCAAATATCTAAAAATAAAAGTTTAAGCAAAAAAAAAGTTGTTGTTTATTGAGATAATTTTCATCAGCCACAATGAAAATGTTTGAAACAATTTATTGTTTTTGGACAGACCACTACAATTTCATTTTCTGAGATGTGCTCAATGCACGCACCCCTCTTAAGAGCCGTTGACAAATGGTATGCCCTTCATTCCGTTTGGATTGTGCCTGATCCTTCAAATTTCTTTTTTTAGTTTTTTCCAGCAGCGGTATTTTGTTGAAATACCGATCGAAGTACATAAAACTAGGTCTGAACCAGAGTAAGGATTAAAGCAGGTCCTAAGCTCATATCCTTGTGGACCAAGTCTGTACTTTCCCACTGGTAAACTACAAAATTTAAAACTATCCCAGGTGATACTGTTACAACAGAGTGTGGTTTGTTTTTTATATACTGCTTTACTGAAGCATGTCCTATAAAAAGGAATCGTCTGCTCATCTATGGAAATTTTTTCCTGATCTCCTGGTAAATTCAAGCAGACACTACGGAATCTGTCGAGCATTTGCTGAACTTTCCATGATTTATTATTTATTCATGGTGGCTTACCTTCTGTGTCGACAAAATGGAATGAATTTATCAAACTTAAAAATCTATCTCGTGATATGCATATAACTCATATAAAACTTACAAATCATATATGACATCTATAACTCAGAGCAGAAACATACCGTTCGTTACAGGTGCATATTATTGCCGAAACGTCAGTGAAGGCTTACTGTGGAGACACGAAAAGTTTTGGTTTCCGTTAGTCTGTCTGTCTGTTAGTCTGTCTGTCTGTTCCGCGATAACTGCCGCAAAAAGCATCCGATCGGCTTGAAATTCCCTGGGCATGTTGATGAGCTCCCCGGATTTAGCTGTATAGTTTTGGGTTAAATTTGGTTCATTCGTTCGGAATATACAGAACATTTTATTTTGTGATATAATGCTTTTCTATGGGAAGTCAGACGATTTTCAAATTTTCATTTGTTGAAAGAAATCGCTCATATGAATAATAGATTTAAATGATAAATTTTGGATGCTGAAATTTTTAAATAAGAGTATTAAATTATTCTTATTAGTTTGCAATTTTGTCAAAACATTTGTCAGAGCTTTTAAATTAGGTGTATAACTTATGATAGAATTTTATACATGTGTTCGAATAATATAAAACATTTTATTTTATGAATTTACTTATATTTCATTTTTTCTTTTAACCGTTGCGTAGCAACAGCATCTCATCTAAAAATATCATAAATGTGAAAGTATGTATGGTTTTTTAAGTCAAATCAAAGTTAAAAGGAATGAATTAATGAATGCCTTTGTACAGATATTTGCATATAGATTTATTTAAACGCAGAAATGAAAATAGTATTTATATACTATATAGAATAATATTTTCATTTATTTATTCAACTATTTGATTATAAATGAAAAAGTTCGTTATTTTCATACAGAATAAACTGACATTATTCTGCTAAATTTTATAAACTTTATTGTTGCCAAAAAAAAAAAATGAATAACAATTTCTCCCAAAGAGTTAATTTTAATTTGTAAGATTTTCACGTGCAAAAGAAAAATGGAATAAGCACATAAAAAATAAAAAAAAAGGATATATAGGACAGGAATGAATACATATAAATATTTCACACCAAATACCACCTAAAATAGTTTTTGTAGCAGTATTTTCCCAGCACTACGAAGAAAGATTCCTCGATTTACACGATTTTACTTGGCCTTCCTTTTCTCATTCTTTGCGATTTCATTTTCGCAATTGCGTGCATTAATTGGCACAAAATTTTACATTTTTATGACTGAGATATATGTAAGGCCATACAAATAAGAAATTCCGTATTGTCTCCTATAAAATGTGATAAAGTGTTTTATTAAGAGGAGCAGAGCTGCCAAGCCTCCGGCGTTCTGGATACCAGTATTTTAATACAGAAAATGTTACTTTATTTAATTGAAACATTTGCGCGATTTAAAAGAACATTTTCTCTAAGATAATAGTGATGTGCAAAAAGCTTGAGACTTGGCATGTCTGGTGGGGAGTGAAATGTTTTACTTAATGCACTTATCTCTATTTTAATGCTACGTGAACAACGTCCGTGTAACAGCTTGTAGAGTGTAAAATAAATTAAATTATTAAAATAATCCTTATTACGAAAAATGAAACAGAAAGTCCGGCTAAGGGAAATGAAATGTTAGTTAACCTTTCGTAATTTGACCTGAACATAGGTTTGCGTCAAATTTCAACGGTATTTGTAACATCACGATTTTAAATTAAATGTAGATACTATTAAAAGAAAATCACAAAAAATACTTAAAGGCGCCAAATCATGTTTATCTATTGAACGATGATGAATTATTAACTGTTAGGTTTAGAAGCCCCCCTACTTTAGGGTGATTTTAGTAAGTTAATGCTATCGAGTACATTTTTTGATATTTAGATTAGATCTTAGATATAAATATTGCAGAATGGTAATCAAAATTATTTTTTTATAAACAAAATTTATAAAGGTATTAGATTTCTAAATTAGATGTTTCAGTTTACATATCCAAAAGTTCTTTATCCATTAGATACAGGTATTTGTGGTTAGCAGGCAAGTAAATACTGCTGTATGGATATTAGGATAACGTAAAATGCTTGACCGAATTATTGCTTATCCTTATAAATCGCAGTGTAAAAAGAAATCTAAGATATAGGGTAATCATTAACTCAATCAGTAGAAAATTACAAATGAAAAATAAATTACACAACGGGGGGTTCAGGGGGGCGCCCCCTGAAGAAATTTGCTTTATTATATAAAAATTACTAGAATAAGTAGCTCGTGAGAATTTCAGAATATCCTTACATAACAACGTGTTTAATTTAACGCTTTTAATGTCTGAAACCATCGAAATATTTTTTTCCTTTTATAAATGTTTGTGTAATTTAAATAGTTTAAATTTTGTTTTTGTAGAAAGATTAATATTACGCAAAGTTTGATAAAAACAATGAGTTGCAGAGATGACGTTGAGGCTCTTGATCTGCAGATTTACTAGTATATATATAATACTAAAAATTTTAAATAGAAATCATAAATATTTTAAATAGAAATCATAAATAGTACAAACCTATTAATTTAAAATTAATCCAATTGAAAAATGTAATTAATAAATAATAAATTGCTAAAAACATAAGTTTTAAAAAAATCACTTAAAAATAAAAATTTTATATACTAGGAATTGTACCCATTTTGGAAACGGTAAAACCCGGACCATCACAATTGTGCGGGTCATTTGTTTTTCAACATTTGTAAAGCCTAATTAAATTTATCAAAGACAAAATTAATTAAAATCATGAATAAAGTATATGAAAAGAAAAATTAAATCTAAGCAAACATTAAAAATGATATTTAAAAGAAATTGCGACAGTACATACTTTTTGTCTATTGCTGTCAGATGATATAGTCTTTTTAAAAGCAGAAAATCTAACCCTGTATTTAACTGGTGCCACCTAGTTGTGTCTTATCAAAACATCTGAAGCCAATTAACTCATATAAATGTGCAGATTTGGTTTTAAATCTCACAAAAACAAGAAATAGTCATTCTCTTTTACTTTAGTATCACCCACACAATTGTGCGGGTCAGGGCTTAAAGGGTTTTCCTTTTTACTATACACTCTTATCTTAATCATCAAATTGTTTTAGGCTCATTTCTGAAACTGGGGAATCATCAATAATCTTATGCGCCTAATTGGAGTATTTTAAAAATTGCACTATTGTAATCGTGATTTACAATCTCTAGCAAACATTGAATGCTTTATTGTCTTATCAATTTGCTGACAATTCATTTATTCATACATTTTACTAGAATCTATTTCACCGCTGCCTTCATTATAGGGCCACTTCATATCATGTTTCTTACTAACCACTGGTACATCGAGTGCGTATGAATCAAGTCCATACCTCTAAAATTATATAAGTTGATGCACGTTTGGTAAACATTTAGCTGGATATTTATTTCTTCCTGTATTCTTATACCTTTTTGAAACATTGATTTGATTTTGTATTCCCCTGTACTATACATTTTGTTTCCTAGAATGCATTAAAATTTAGTATAAATATGTCCGTTCTTTGTAAAGTTGTATGAAGCATTTTAAAATTATTAATTATTCATTAAAACATTTTTCATTTTTATAGGTGTACATCTACATCGGCAACGTTGTGCTCTCATATATGTGCGCTTATGTATGCAGCTTACTTTTTGAATCGCCTGTAGTTGCACTTCAGAATGTTATATTTTCTTCGTCTAAACCAGAAGATGTAAAAAGATTGAAAACGTCAAATGTTTTAAAGAAAGAAGTAGAAGAACTATCGAAAATTCACCTGAGTGACCATGTGAATGCAAAAGATGAAAAAAATGCTGGAAAAAAGGAGGAGATCAAACAAAACATTTACGGCTCAATGGGACATCGATATCAAGTATTGTCGGACTAAATTTTGTGAATGAAATGTACAGAGTATACTAATATGTAATGGCGGTTTTAAAAATTCAATAATAAATAAACGATGATAGGTATGCTATCGAGGTCTTGCTTGCCAGAGAATAATGAATGAAGTAGTGATGGGCGATAACGAGATGTTTTTCTCGATTTTCTCGATTGTATGGACATCTCGATAATTTTCGATTGTGTAAATTTTTTCTCGATGACTGCAGTTTGCAAATTTCTTTTATAAATCATATATTATGTATTATATACGTCATACATTTATCAAGAATCGTCTGCGGGTGAACTGGAATGCGTCGATGTTAATAAAGACTAGGTGACTTCGACCGCTAGCGGGCCCCTCCTTTAATCGGGGCCCCTAATTTATACGTAATCTTGTAATATGAAATCACGAACAGGTTACCCGCTATATACGGCACTGATATATAATAGCAGGCGGGTGTGGTGTGCACGCACTACAAAATCTTGTAAAAAATATAATATCGAAACGAATGAACCTCGGACCAGATCTCTTGGGGGAGGAGTCAAAGCGAGCGGAGGGACACAGCAGCTGCATAATATGATTAAGTCGTCACAGGTCTTTAGGCCTTTCCAACCATATGTCACATGAGAAGTCTGGATCTGAATTTATAAAAAAGCCCTCCCCGTGGGGGCAAAGGGGGGAGGGGTGCGGGAGGTGGATAACATGAGTAAGTGGTCATAAGCCTTTCCAACAATATGTCACATGAGGGGTCCCGGCTAAATTTAGAAAAACACCCCGTGGGGGAAAACTGGGGTGGGGGCGGTCACCGGAGGGGCATTACATCAATAAGTAATCACAGACCTTTCCAACGATATCTCACATGTGGGGTCTTGGCAAAATTTGGAAAAGTGTCCCCCGGGGGGTGCAAAATGGGGGGATGGACACCGGAGGAGCATAACATCAATAAGTAGTCACAGACCTTTCCAACGATATCTCACATGAGGGGTCTCGGCTAAATTTGAAAAAGTGTCCCCCGGGAGGGGCAAATTGGGGGAGACTGTCACCGGAGGTGCGTAACATCAATAAATAGTCACAGACCTTTCCAACGATATCTCACATGTAAGGTCTTGGCTAAATTTGGAAAAGTGCCCCCCCCCGGGGGGGGGGCAAAGTGGTGGTGGGGACACCGTAGGTACATAACATCAATAAGTAGTCACAGACCTTTCCAACGATATCTCACACTAGGGGTCTTGATTAAATTTGAAAAAGTGTCCCCGGGGGGGGCAAAGAGTGGGGGGGACTGTCACCGGAAGTGCATAACATCAATAAGTAGTCACAGACTTTTTCAACGATATCTCACAAGAGAGGTATTGACTAAATTTGGAAAAGTGTCCTCCGGGGGGGGGGGGCTGCCACCGGAAGTGCATAGCATCAATAAGTAGTCACAAACGTTTCCAACGATATGTCACATGAGGGGTCTTGGCTAAATTTGGAAAAGTGTCCTGAAATTTCATATATTATAAATAATATTTAGCGGAGGGCTCCATAAAAAAATCTGATCTAAAATGATAAAAACGGAAAAAACTACCCTCGCAGTGGGGGCCAAATTGGGGAGGGGAGGAAGAAAGTCTCATAATATGAAAGAGTCATCCGAGAGCTTACCGATGACATATCACATGACTGGTCCAAAAAAAGTTTGAAAATTGCTCCCCCTCCCACCCCCCCGTGAGCCCACTCTTTCGCCCCGGAATTCACACTGCCGCCACTTTAAAATTTTTATGTTCAATAATTAATATTTACCGGAAGACTGCATAAAAAACCCACATCTAAAGTGATATTTAAATTTATTATAGAAATCGGCTACGGTTTTAAAAATTTGTTCGCCCCTTCCCCATCCCCCTTTGGGCGAAGAAAGGTTCATAGTATGAAAGAGTGGTCAAAGGGCTTTTCGATTATATGCCACAGGAAGGGTTCGGTAAAATTTTTAAAATTGCACCCCGCATGATTCCACTCTCACGTCCTCCTTCCTCGAAATCACCCAACCCACCTTCCTCTTTGAAATTTTTATATTTAATAAATAATTTTTATCGGAGGGCTCCACGTATGTGATATCTTGATAGGGCTAAATAAGAGAAACTTTGAAAATTAGGGCTTCATTTCACAGCTCATTGCCATGCCTCTTTCTCTATCTCGTCCCCTGGTACTCTCGATAAATTTTCTTACTTTTCTTCTCTGCCGAGGACGAGAGAAATCCTCGAAAAGCTTCTCATAGCGAAATGTTGAAAAGCGCGAGCGAAATCCTCGAAAGGCTTTTCGTTGGGAGATTTCGAAAAGAACGAGAGAAACCAGCCACCAACGAGAGGCTTCCCATCGGAAAAGGTTGAAAAGGGCGAGAGACACTCTCGAGAGACTTCCCATTCCGAAAGGTTTAAAACCGCGAGAGAACAAACCATCGAGCAGCTTCCCATCTGGAAGCGTCGAAATGCTGGAAAAATCATCGAGGTGAGATTTGCCGAAATGCGAGATGGAAATGAAGCTTTTAGAGTCAAACTTACCGGTTGGTTTAAGTCATAATTTCTCAAATGAGTCCATCTGCTTATCCAATCTCTTTTTAGCTCACAGGAGAGACAAGCCTGAGAGCTAATGTACCCGTCGGTTCTGTGTGTATGCATGTACGTACGTAACGCGATAACTCTTGATTAAAATGTATGATTTGCTTCAATTTTTTTTATGTTTATTTTGATAAGGCGTTCCGCTGATTAGTTTTGGCGGTTCATTGGTTAAGGATAAAGGGAGAGAAAGGAAGGGGGCTGGTCCACCCCCCCCTCCTTAATTTAGATAAATAGGTTTTTCATGCAGAATTATTTGATTTGCTCCAAATTTCGTATACCGGTTTATTATGTTAAGGAGCTTCCCTGATTAAACTTGGAGGTTCATTAGTTATGTATGAAGGGGGGAAAGGGGCGTAGACCCCCCCCCCTTAATTTAGATAAATGGGTTTTTCATGCAGAATTATTCGATTTGTTCCAAATTTGGTATACCGGTTTATTATGTTAAGGAGCTTCCCTGATTAAACTTGGAAGTTTATTACTTAAGTATAAAGGGGAGAAAGGGGGGGGGGTAGACCCCCTCCTTAATTTAGATAAATGGGTTTTTCATGCAGAATTATTCGATTTGCTCCAAATTTGATATACCGGTTTATTATGTTAAGAAGTTACCTTGATTAGATTTGGAGGTTTACGGGTTAAGTATAAAGGGGGAGAAGGGGGCTGGTCCCCCCTTAATTTAGATAAATGGGCTATTCATGCAGAATTATTCGATTTGCTCCAAATTTGATATACCGGTTTATTATGTTAAGAAGTTACCTTGATTAGATTTGGAGGTTTACGGGTTAAGTATAAAGGGGGAGAAGGGGGCTGGTCCCCCCTTAATTTAGATAATGGGCTTTTCATGCAGAATTATTCGATTTGCTCCAAATTTGGTATACCGGTTTATTATGTTAATGAGCTTCCCTGATTAAACTTGGAGGTTCATTACTTAAGTATAAAGGGGGGAAAGGGGGTAGACCCCCTCCTTAATGTAGATAAATGGGATTTTCATGCAGAATTATTCGATTTGCTCCAAATTTGGGATACCGGTTTATTATGTTAAGAAGCTGCCTTGATTAGATTTGGAGGTTTATGGGTTAAGTATAAAGGGGAGGGGCTGGGCTCCCCCATAATTTAGATAAAAGGGTTTTTCATGCAGAATTATTCGATTTGCTTCAAATTTAATATACCGATTTATTCCGATATGGCGCTTCCTTCATTAGATTTGGAGGTTCATTGTTAAGTATACAAGGGCGAAAAGGGGGCAAGTCCCCTCCCCTTAATTTAGATAAATGGATTTTCATGGAGAATTATTCAATTTACTTTAATTTTTTTTTTCTATGTTAGTTCTGATAAGGAGCTTTCCTGATTAGATTTGGAGGTTCATTATTTAAGTATAAAAGGGTTAAAGGGGTTAGACCACCCTTAATTTAGCGATATGTTTCTTTTTTTCATGCAGAATTATCTGATTTTCTTCAAATTTGATATACTGATTTATTATAGTTAAGGAGTTTCCCTGATTTGATTTGGAGGTTCATTGGTTAAGTATAAAAGGGGCAAACGAGGTATATTTCCCTTCATTTATTTTTTGAGGGACATTATTCTTTGAAATAAGAGTATAATATACAATTAATGTGAATAACCTGTGAGCTCAATGCCATCAGTTTAACTGGCACTTATCTTTTTATTGCTATTAACAGATGTGGGTTATGAAGCATAGTGGTTTATGTATTCAGTTCTGTATAGTCCTAGTTTCAAACTTTACTGTTAAATTTAGTGTCATTTTGCCCCGAATTTTCAATGTTTCTCTTATTTTAGCTCTGCCAAGCTGCCCCATACCTGGAGACTCAGATAAATACTATTTATTAAATATAAAAAGTTCAAAGAGGAAGGTGAGTGAATTCTGGGGGGCGCGAGAGTGGACAAAGGGGGAGGGGGTAATTTTCAAACTTTTACCAAACCTCTCCATCGGAAAGTCCTTTCACCACTTTTTCATATTATGAACCTTTCTCCTCCCAGACTTGAATTCCGGAAGGGGGCGGGGGTGGAGCGGTGCGGGCGTGATTTTTTTTTAATTGTAGAGATTTCTACAATAAATATCATCAAATGAGGTTTTTTAATGGAGCTCTCCGATAAATATTATTTATTAAACATAAAATTTTAATGGCTGCGTGGGGGGTGCTGTGGGTGAAAAGTGGGGCTGCATGATTTCCGGGTATATTCTGGGATAAAAGAGGGAACTCACGTGGGAGGGGTAGATTTCAAACTTTTTTTGGACCAGTCATTTGATATATCATCGGAAAGTTTTCGGTTATCATCGGAAAGTTACTCTTTCATATTATGAACCTTTCTTCTTCCCTCCCTATTTTGGCGCCCCGAGAGAGGCACTTTTCGAACTTTTTTGAAATCGTAGCGTTTTTAAACATTTTAGATCGGATTTTTTTACGGAGCCCTTTGATAAATAATTTTTAATATATGAAAATTTCAAAGAGAAGGATGAGCAGGGTATATTTCGGGGGAACGATAATTGGAATCCTGGGAGTTGGGACTCTTTTCTATCTTTTACTGATACCCCTCATGTGATATATCATTGGAAAGCTCTGTGACTATTATTTCATTTTATATATCGCCCGCGCCCCTCCCCTTACTTTGCCCCGCGCGGGGGCACTTTTTTAAATTTAGCCGACACCCCTCATGTGACATATTGTTGGAAAGTCCTGTGACCACTTATTCATATTATGCACTTTCCTTGCCCCTGCCCCCTACTTTGCTCCCCGCGGGGGTTCGTTTAATGTATTCCAGTCGAAGTCTTTCTAAAAATGGGGAAATTAAAGATCCAATCTCAAATGACGTAGAAAAATCAATAAAAAATTTTGATCCCTTTTATCATCCTTTAGTTCATGTTTTTGCCACTAGGGGGTACTTTTGATTCTTATTTCTTTGGCCATTTTGGTGCTAATTGCCGAAAAATTCTAATTTTTGATACTTAAACTTCCCTTACCGCTTCATAGCTACTCGCGTTTTTTCAGCTTTTTTCAACCAGGGGGCACCCTTACAAGACTTTTCCAGTCTTATGGCTCCTTTATAGCCTCCCTTTGGTTTGTTGTTTTTTTATTCCATCTGTTTTCAGTTACCTATATTTAATAAAATCTGCCTTATATATATGTAAAAACAATGATTTCAATAATCGATTCTAGAACATCTCCTTTGTAAATTCTCGAAAATAATCGATGACTGTATCGATTGTGTATTTTACGATAACGATTTTTTTCGATTGGTAAATTTTAGAGAATCGCCCATCACTAAGCTCCTATCACTACTATGAAATTGTCGGCCAGAATAATAGCTAAGTTTTCCAATAACTGTTTTTAGCTTTTCTCGTTATAATCGATTGTAAAACATCTCGATTGTAGATTCTAGGAATTAATCGATGGCTGTATCGATTGTGATTTTTTACGATGACGATTTTTCTCGATTGTCGAATTCTCGAGAATCGCCCATCACTAGAATGAAGTCATGATTTTCTTTACTACACTATCTTTTTTCAGTTCGAAATATCACGGATAGATACAGATCTTCCTCAAACGTGTAATCATGGTCAAAACACTCTTTCAATTTCAAAACGCAAACGATTTTTCGGCGTTTCAATAGAAGTTACGAAATTCGCCAATTCATGGATAGCTAGTCAGAAGTATAACTAAACACTCTCCAACAAACCCAATGTATCGGGTGAGTTGTTTTCTGAGGATACTCGAAAGTTTTTTTCCCTTAAATCAAACGGTAATTAACCTAATTACGAGCTAATTAACGTCTCATTAACGAAGAAAAGGCATAAAAAAAATCTTTTTATCAAAACCACAAGATTATTTGAACTTCTCCGAAGGGTTGCCAGTAAAATGAGCGGATGCATGTTTACCACGGAGGAAATTAAGCCGAAAAATGAAGTGGACATTTTAAAGCGAAATTTCATCTCAGTAAGTATTTGACTGAGAAATTTGTAAATGGTATAGACAGACGCAGAAAATATTTTGATTTCTGTAGGTATAGAGAGCACATTTCTGCGACGTGTATAAGTGAAAATATCCACTAAAAATAGATCGATAAAAAATCAATTTTATTTATTTGGAAAGACAAGGAAAAGAGATTTCATTTCGGCGGGAAGCAGGTGTCAGACATGACGGTGCTGTGGTTTTTCGTAGTAGGATATTTTAATACGAAATTTAAACTTTTTAAATATTTAATTTTTAGATTAATTTTTTCGGCATCCCGACGTGAAATTGTTCGCTGATTTCATACATACCCAGTTCAAACTCCTATCTTAATTACAAGCTGAGATATTAATTATTATTTAATTAATTGGTTTTATTTCTATGAAATTCAAATAATTCTTTTTTTTTAAGAAATTGTTAAATGCTTTGTATTGGATAACTGGTACTTAAAGAGACCAGAAAGGTTTGAAATGATGAAAAAAAAATATTTCTTGTTAATATTATTTTTATAATGTTTAAAAATATCGCACAATTAGTCCGATAGGAAATTTTTGAAAATTACGGTCGTAACGTTGAACCGCGAAGACTGGCGATACCTGGGAAGACAAAATTCGACTCAATAATTATCTCGAAACAAGCGGTTTTCACACGATAACTGTTTAATAAGTTCAAAGGATTTATGTTTCTTTCTTAAGAATAAAGGAAATTAAATTCTTTAAAAACTATCACTGGAAATAAAACAAAAATAAAGAATTCTTTTCCCAAGTTATAAACACAAGATCTAAAAATCGTGTATCAGGCATAGATACAAAAGTCCTTCCGGCCAGTGCCGGGAGGAAGAGGTAGTTTTTATATTCCTTATTTTTAAGAAGCCAGCTTATATTATTCAAACACACGAAGTTCAATTTAGTGGAAACCGATTATAGAAGATTCAATGCTAATTTTTATCAATGCTAAATCATTATGAATGAGAATTTCGCAAAATCAGTCAGCTTTATCCAAGTTGCTTTTATTTAAAGTAACTTATATTTGGTTGCCAAATTCGGCGATATAATGAAGGCTAATCAGTGAACTTGGTCGAGACCTTAGTAATTCCTGTGCACATGCTCACTCACATCGGAATCGACTGATATATACAAGTGCTATCGCAGGCAAAAAATCAGATTTTTCAAAATGTCACCCACATTAGAAATTCAAACTGCTATATCTGAGCCATTTTTTAAGATAAAGACAAAACAAAAAATGTTCCGAAATCCTTATATCAAGGTCAAATACTTAAAAAAGAAACCGTTTTCAATTTCTAATTTTTTAGCACCCCACTTTAAATATAATTTTTTTTTTATTTAATGGCCGCCATTTGGAAACAAGATGGCGGATGAAGCTGGCCAACGAACTTGGTCGAGACATTGCTATATAATACCCACATGTCTTCTGACATCCAAATGGGTTAACAAATACGCGTGTTATCGCGTGACAAATATTAGATCGTTTCAAAATGTCAGCCATTCTAGAAATTCAAAGTGCTATATCTCAACCATTTTTTAAGGTATAGACGAAACAAATACTGCTCCGGAATCTTTATATCAAGGTCAAACACATAAAAAAATCTTTTTCATTTTCCAATTTTTTGATACCTCAATTTAAATTAATTTTTTTTTTTAATGGCAGCTCTTTTGAAACAAGATGGCGAATGAAGCTGGCCAACGAACTCAATCGAGACATTGGTATGTACTATGTATACACCAAGTAACATCCAAATCGGTTCATAAATACGCCTGTTATCACGTGACAAAAACCAGGTCGTTTCAAAATGCCAGCCACAATAGAAATTCAAAATGCTATAACTCAGCCATTTTTTTAGACATAGACGAAACAAAAACTGCTCCATAATCTTTGTATCAAGGTCAAACACATAAGAAAAAATATTTTTCATTTTCCAATTTTTTTGGTACTTGATTTTAATTTTTTTTATATGGCCGCCATTTTGAAACAAGATGGCGGATGAAGCTGGCCCACGAACTCGGTCGAGTCATTGGTGTGTACTATGTATACACCAAGGTACATCCAAATCGGTTCATAAATACACCTGTTATCGCGTGATAAAAATCAGGCTACTTTGACATTTTTAAATTCCAAAGAGAAACCGGAAGATATTTATTGATTATTCTAAAAGTTTGCACTTATGTTTCTTTTAAATTCTTCCAACTTTTCCGTGCTAGCGGGAATAATAAAATCGAAAATAATAGAAATCACTAAAATGTGAAAATTTACATCATTTTCGGCTAATTTTCCATATTTAGACCCCCAAAGTGGAACCGGAAAATATTTGTTAATTACTCTAAAATTTTGGAATTATGTTCTTATATACTCTATCAATTTTTCCGCGCTGGCGCGAAGAAAAAATCGGAAATTAAAAATATTACTGAAATGTGAAAATTTACAACAATTTCGGCTAAAATTGCATATTTAGACCGTAAACTGGAGCCGGAAGCTATTAATTGATTATTTCGAAATTCTGTGAGTATATTTCTGAGACCATTCCACAACTTTTCCGCGCTAGCGGAAGAAGAATTTCAAAAAAAAGTTTTTTACGCTCCGCCCTAATATATGTACTAGGAGGCTCTGCCCCCTGCAAGCTACGCTCGCCAACCCCCGTTCAGACACCGCAGAATCTAAAAACACGCTAATCTGATGGGTTTAAAAAATATTAGAGAAGATTGAATTGTACTGAAAAAAGCTGTGCAGATCTCCCTGTAAACGGGTTTCTATTCAATTCCCTTTGATTGCAAAAATTTAAGGGCGAATCAGTTGCGGTTAAGACATCCAATGATTGTTTTCGTTTTTGATTAAAGAGGATCAGTTAAACATTTGAAAAGAAGCTAAAATAAAATAAATTAAGTATACAGAGTCTTTGTCTCCCGGTATTTTAAAACAATCTCTATAACAATAGCCTAAGTCATGTGACTATCATCAACAGTTCCAGGCGGACCACTTCGCTTTTTATATTCTAGGTGCCATTTTGGTACTTTAATGTTAGCCAGGCACAGGCGATAGGTCACCAAATATTGTTCTATCGCCATCATTTCATCTATATTATAATACTTCAAGTCATCAACTGCCATAAACAAATACGGTCTGATCCCTTCGCTATTCATATGAAAGTTTGGCACAGATGTCATATACGTCCCATATTGGCGCGATTTTTTTAACGACGCCAATTTGGGGAACGCATTAACAGCATAAACAACAACATCCGGCTTACCATATCAAACAAAATAACGATACTTTGGCGCCAGTTAAGTGCCCGTTCCGTATAGAGGTCTGCACGGGCCGGAATTTCGAGCCCGGGCCCGGCCCGGTGTAAAAATTGAAAGTTCGGCCCGGCCCGTTTGCTTTTTTACAGTTCTCGGCCCGACCCGGCCCGTACAAAAATTAATGAAAACAGGCCCGGCCCGATTCAATTTCTACAAAAACAAAAACAAAAAAAAATCCGTTTTTTCTCGACATACAATTAATATTATTTTAATGAATACTACGTACATATTTATGGGAAAATTTTACAGTATATTTTAGATTACTATGTGTTCGCAAAGCAGAAAACACACAATAGTAAACATTAACGATTACACAGTGTTTTAGTCATCGTCTCTACAGACATTTCGAAATTCCAATAAGGATTCATTAAAAAGTTAGTGAAGTTCAGAATAAAGGATTAAAAACATGATACCTTTTGAAGCTGTATGATAAAAAGTAGTTTTGCGAAAATATTTCTCTCATTTTTAAGGCTTTTCTCAAATCGAAAGAAGTTACATTTCGACACATTTGAGAATTCATTTCTTTTCGGAAACGCGTAAGATTGGCAGGTATTCTTATTCAGAAACTGTGTAAATGCCGTCTTTTTCATAGATAAAAGCAATATATCTTTCTCTGAAAATACTGCCAAAATTAGCGTTATGAATCGAATTTCCGGAAGCGATGAGAAAAACGTACAGTCACATGACAAGAATCTCTGTTATCTCTGTAATTTATCAAATATGGAGAAAGCTATTCGTTTCCAAATGCCTTCAATAGTCAGGCCTGTGAATTTTATGCCTTTATAGTTAAAAATGAATCAGAAAATGTGTTTGAAAGTTTCGCATTGTTGAGCAGTGAATATGAGAACCCCTTAAGGTATATTTCCAAAGATACTGTTAACAGAAGTTCATTATCACTATTAATACTTTTACAAAACATAATGCCTGCCCTACACATCCTGAGATCGATTAAGACCAGTTCCATCCCGGCACGAGTCTTCTGAAAAAAAAATTAAACCCGTAATCAGACATCTTGTAAGTGTACGATGCCGATCTCTACGATGGACATGTTACATATCAGAATTGATGTTGTTAAACTCGCATCGGCTCGTGACGCACATTTCTACTTCTCGAGAAAATCATATTAATTGAAAATGGCTCGTATTTTACCTGCTTTGCTTGAATTCTTATATCGGGCCGATAGGCCCGATTAATTATTTTATCAGCCCGGCCCGGCCCTGCAGGCCCGTTCAATTTTTTTGCCGGCCCGGCCCGTTGGAAAATTCGCCTTCATTCCGCTTCATTCTTCAAAAAAAAAAAATATGTTTGATTAAAATTTGAGTTGCCATCATTAGAAAAATGTATATAAAATTAGAAAAAAATTAATATTTCGAAAACTCATTCGAATTTAAAAATTCTAATACCAGTTTTGAGATCTGCGGATCAATGCTGATTTTAGGTATTAATTTCATCGCAAAGTATTCCATATTTTAGGGGATATCGCTTGAAACATAATCAGTTGTTTAATCAGTCGATTCATATATCCGTTTCATAAATTCGTTTCATTAGAATTTTATATATATAGGGTAGATATATATATATGGATATATATATATATATATGTATCAACATTTGAACGGAGGGTGGTTTCGGGGTCTGGGGGTCATGATCGGTAAAAATATAGCAAAATTTTTTGAAATCGCTTTCCTCCGAACGGCTGTAATAGGTAGCTTTTTGTAATGAAAGCTACCTAAAACACCAACAGTGTATTATTAAGAATTTCACTTTTTCCTAGAATGAAATTAAGTAAATTAGCAATTTAAAAAATACATAACTCAATAAAAATGCATTTTCAGGGCGCAGTCTTTCGTGTAGCCCTGCATGCGATCTATAGAATTTATACACACCATCTAATGCAGTCAAAATTAGATCAGTTTTAAAATGCAGACCAGAGAGGAAAACGTACTTTCAGCAATTATCGATCTTTGTCAGTCCTTTAACCGAATTCTTTTGTGTGTCTCTGTAAATGCACGATAAATGGTATGCACTCTATAATCCATAACAAATATCCAGTGCACTTCAGTGATTTCATTATGTTTGAAGTATCATAGCATCATTAAAATGCAGACCGACGATACCTGGGAAGACAAAACTTTCGCCTCAATTATCACGAAACAAGCGGTTTTGCAAGGTTAACTATTCAATAAAGTTCAAACGATTCATGTTCCTTTCTTAACCCTTTATATCCTGACGGTAGGTACTACTTTAAAGTACCATTAAAATAACTTATTATAAAATTCATTTAATACATCGATTAGTAGTAATACTTTTAAGATTGAGTTATAGATACATTACTTTATCTTGTTCCAAAAGCATTATGGGTTAGACAAAACAAAAATATTTTTAAAAGGATGATTTCTTTTGCCTTTGCATCTTTTCAGCTTTCTTGACGTTGAAGGATTGAGGGGGGGGGGGGGGATTTCAGTTCGCAAATATTTCTATTGTAAGAACATTATATTTGTACATTTCCTAATTCTACAAAATACTAAAAAAAAGGGTTTAAAATAAAAGATTTGAGTGGAGTTATAAATATTGCACAATATCCCTATCAATTCAAATTTAATAAATCCTTCTAAAATGTATTAAATGATTATGTAAACCTTCTAATGTAGTTTCCAAAATTCACGTAAAATGCTTTAGAAGATGAAATTTAGGATATAGGAGGTTAAGGATATATTATAATTTAGGATATAGGAGGTTGAAAATAGGAGGTTTTCGAGGATCCACTTGCAATTTTTTTATATAACACAGTAGTGGTGCCAACATGACAAAACTGAATTTCCCAACACTTCATGATATTACCTTCTTAAAAAAAAAATTGGCAACTAAAAATATTCTCACGTATATTTATTTTGAATTTACAGTAGAGCCCCGATTATCCACGGTGCGGTTTATCCGCGAAGCGAAATATATATACATTAAAGTCTTGATGTCTTTTCTTCATTATATTAACAAAAAGTAAACTCAGCAATTAAAATATTTAACAATTAAATAAGACTATTATGATAAATTCCAGGGAAGCATATCAAGAATAGCTTCCTTTTTGAGATAGAAAAGGTGTTTCCAAAGCAAGAAGCAAAAACAAGTGACTGATTTTTTTAAAAAGGTGTAACTTGACAGGTTTTGTACAGAATGTATGGCATTGTTTCTTGTTTACTGTTATTTATTTTAGTGATTTAGACGTAAAGCAAAGATTGCTGCTGTATCGTGCATATGTATGCATTTTAAACGCTTTATTATGTGTTTTGTACACTAAAACATAGTTTTAATGTTGAATTTTCAGTCTTTTTCGGGTTATCCGCGATTTTCGTTATACGCGGTGTCCTTGCCACCCAATTCCGCGGATAATCGGGGCTGTACTGTATTTGTATGACCAAGAAGTTTCGTTCCTGTTCACCCCGCTGTTCCTATTCACCCCGTTTTACGGTACTCCAAAAAATATTTGTACTCTTTAACGAAAGGAACTGCTAACAGAAAAAGGCCAATTTTTAACAATGACCGAGATTTTATTACATATGTGTTTTTAACCGTTCACTGCACCACGTGCCACATCTGGCACATACCTAAAAACATTGTAATGCTTATTATGCGCCATGAGTTTGGCACATATGATCTCTATCCCTGATCAAGAATAGTCCAAAGAATGGAATAACACTTATTATGTCCATGTCAGATGGCTGCATGAGACAAAAAAATTAGAATTTGTTCTTTGGAAACCAAAAAAAAAAAAATTCGATCAAGCTATTAAGGTAAAATTTACTTTCATTATTTTTACTGAATACTTAAAAATATTAATATAAAAAAAGTTGCAGAGTGTTAAGCAGATAAAATTAATTAATTTAAGCTCATTTAGTCGCAAAATATAGCAATACAGTATTTAAAAACCCTAATTGTGTACATAGGATACACGGCATAAAATATCAAATTTTTGCTGAAAATTTGAAATTTAAGTTTTTTTTACTATTTTTCCCATTATTAGACCGATATATATTTTTCAAACATTTTTTTTTTTTATAAAAATAGAAAAAATCGTGCAGTGAAGGGTTAAAGTAAATACGGATGAGCCCACCTATTGGAATAAGCTTTTTGTAAAGATAAATTGTTCTGATATGCAGAATAAATAATCTCAGTGTCAAAAGTTCAACAATAAGTTAAATTATTAAAACATAAAATATCTTCGGTGATTCAATTTTGTCATAATTTTAAAGTTGTAAGTTAGCAAAAAAAATTTTAAGCATTGGCGCAGAAAAGGTATTAAAGTTTTTAAACCACTCCCAAAGTATCTAAAACTTTATAAGATACATGCAAAATCCCATGTATTAAAAATGATACACGATGTATAAATGCCAACGTAATGAAAAGCATAAGCAATAAAAAAATTTTGACACACAAATGTCTCGCAGCTTCAAAGTAAGCGCCTTTTCTTCTGTATTTAAGGAATGAAAAAAAGATAGGAACAGAAGCAGCAAAGTACGTGTTTTAACGCTATTTCTCATTCTCTTTATTTTCTTCAAAAGAATGAAAAAGTGCCTCCTTTTAGCTGCTTGTTCTTTTCATTACATTGGTTACAAAGAAATCACGTTCTAAAAATGAGCCCAATAATATAAAATTGGAATTTCTCTTTTTTATATAGATGGGTGTGCATAAATGATTCCATAAAATTTTCAACTTGCTATTTGTAAGAATAAAGGCAATATACAAGGTGCCATAATTAAACTGACGGTACTCAGAGTGTTCTGTAGCGCGATCTAATTGCTAGAATGGCGCCAGATTTTGTAGGAAAATTAAACAAGACGGCGGACGAAGGATTCCGCGAAAAAAAATTAGTTCCAAAAATCACCGCCAGGGGAATATGTGGCGCTGTGTATTCGTTAAAGAGAGTTTCAAAAAATGAAGAATCAATACTGAAATTAAATTACCGTTTATTTAACGAATTTAGAAATTTTATCGAGGCTCAAAATGCTAACAGTTTATAAAAAGTTAAAAATTTACATAAACACTGCTAAAGTTTCTTCATCACTCTGTTTTTTGTTGCAGTTATATCGTTCACTCACCATGTAAAAAAAGAAAAAGCATATATCCGTGCATGAACATAGAATAGTTGTTAGAACATAGAATGTTGGAACTCTCTGAGAGAGTTCCACAAACTCTCTCAGTGAGTTTCGACTTGCTCCGCCTAGATACAGGAACAACCACTCGCTCTTGTTGGATATGAAGCTTCGCTTTTACTGACTGGCTGTTGCGGCCGTTTTTATTTTAAGCGCATGCGCATACTTTACTTTTCCTCAGATCACAGACACAGTGACGCTACTGAGATATCTTAGGTAAGTTTTTCGATGTGAGCAGGTATCCAATTCCGGGAGGGTACCACTTCAAAACTGACGGTCTAAGATATCTTAAGTTTCTAGTGTGAACAGAGTATAAGGCAGTGAACTCGAGACTAGAGATTCTGGGTTCGAATCCTTCCAGTCCCACATTGTGTCATAATTTTTTTTGTTTTGTTTATCGGTTGTTTTATATTTTTCATAATGAATAAGATATTTTTGATGAATATATATTTTTTATTTTTATTATACAGAGGCACGTGTACTTTTACTATAATAATAAAATACTTATTTAAATGTGAGAAAATGAGGTATTTCGAGATGAAAGGTTTACATCTGAACGCCTTTTAAATATTCAAAGTTTCGTTTCTAAGTGATTAGATATGTAGTATGTACCGGGTGTCCCAAAAAGGACTGACTGATTTTAAAATTCAATAATTTGTAAACGGTGACAGATATTTAAAAAATTCTTGCAGGAGGGTTATGCATAAGGTTAAAAGTTTTTTTTACAGTGATTTTCAATTTTAGTTCGAATTACAAACAATAGATGGCGCTGCGATCAATAGACGCTCAATTCAAGCTCGATTTTTGGTACTTCGTGGCCCGGATAATACATTTCCATCTCCTTTTTCCGCATTAAACAAGAGAAAGGACCAAAAATCGAGCCTGTATTTAACGACTATTGCTTACAGCGCCATCTATTGTTTGTAATTCGAACTAAAATCGAAAATCACTGTAATAAAACTTTTGACCTTATGCATAAACCTCCTGCAAGAAATTTTTAAATATCTGTCACCGTTTGCAAGTTATTGAATTTTAAAATCAGTCAGTCCTTTTTAGGACACCCGGTATATGTATAATGATATAAACATTAAGCATATCCAAATGAAAAAATAATATATATTGTGCGAAAATATCCTTTTGCGCGTAGGATAATTCCTTGATTTTCTTTTTTCTTTTTGAGTACTTTAGGAGTGAATTTTTATCGAGACTAGGCTGGAAATCATATTTTACTTTGAACATTTTAAAGATAAATGTAATAGTTGTAGATTATTTTAACTAAAAATATCTATACATATATTTTTTAAAGAGATAAAATATATAGGTCTGCTGTCTAGTTTTGTAGTGAATAAAGTATGATTAGAATGTTTATAAATTTTTTACTGAAAGTATAAGTAAGTATTTTGCTTATACTAACAGAATTTTGAATGCCATTTATTTCTCATGTTTTATGATGTATTTTGGCCTGTTATCCACACGGTATTAAAATATGCAATCATAAAATAAGAAATATATATATTAAAACCTTCTCTGAAAAACTGTCTAACTAACAGTGCAAATTCCACTAAAATCCATCCAGTATAGTAGATTACAAACAAATCTCATATGTTGATATCACAATCTTAGTTTACTAACAGCATTCTATTTATCACGGAAGATATAAATCAGCTGATAAATCATTTTTAAATAAATAAAAAAAAAATTGTTAAAAAGTTAAAATTTTTAGATCACCAGTTGAAGCTTAAATTGTATCAATCAACATACCAAACAAAGCACAACCAATAAAACATAAGCACAAAACGCACAATCACGTGATTAAATCGCCCACACAATTTTTTTGAGCAGCTCGCGCGGAGTTTGTGTGCGGTTGGTTAACTAATTTTAAATTCTAAATGGGCTAAAGTAGATAAAGAAGGTCACGTGATGTTTTCCCCGACTATTTTAGATTTTATCTGAGTGAACATTGGCATGTATTTCTGTTACGAAAACCCTGTTTTGGAAGGATAAAGAAATATAGTCGTCTGTTTTACCTTTTTTGAACCATAAAAATAATGAAATAATTGAATTATTTTAAAATTCCATTCTTCGAAAACGACCTACTCCATGGCATAAACGCGCGGCGCGAGCTGCACTTCTGAACCATAGAAGTACCAATAACGAGAAAGAAGACAAGAAACCGGATTAGCTCTGAAGCGCGCAGGGGCTGACGGAGGGGTCAAAGACGCTTCAAATTCCAGGCGTCTCCATGTTATTCCTATGTCTCCAGGGGAGTCGCTCCAAAAGCAAGCAACTTTTTTTCTGTCGGAGTGTCTTTGACGCCTGAAACGAGGCGAGTCGCCAGTAACAGCCAATCTAATGCTTGGAAATCTGATAATAGAAAAGCCTTTTCCCGAACAGCCAATGAAATGCTTGGATTTCAGGAAATCTGACGGGCCGTGAGGCGGCTGTTGTCGATAGACGTCTGGAATTTCAAGCGACTTTGACTCCTCGCGTAGTAACACCTTATGGTGTTATTACA
Source organism: Maratus speciosus (assembly GCA_963932465.1). Lineage (NCBI taxonomy): Eukaryota > Metazoa > Arthropoda > Arachnida > Araneae > Salticidae > Maratus > Maratus speciosus. The sequence goes on along the minus strand of OZ010800.1, from coordinate 286,603,229 downwards.
CGAGGGGTCAAAGACGCTTCAGATTCCAGGCGTCTCCATGTTATTCCTATGGCAGCAGGGGAGTCGCTTGGAGAGCGAGCGTCTTTTTTCTGTCGGGCGTCTTTGACGCCTGAGAGCGAAGCGACTCGCCAGTAACAGCTAATCAAATGCTTGGAAATCTGATAATAGAAAAGACTTTTCCGGAACAGCCAATGAAACGCTTGGAAAAGACGGGCCGTGAGGCGGCTGTTGTCGCTAGACGCCTGGGATTTCAAGCGTCTTTGACTCCTCGTGTAATAACACCATTAGAAGACGAACTGCTTGCGACCCCCCTAACGGTGTTGCAAACCCCCCTAACGCTTCACCTTGCTATCCAATGGGCTTTGTTACTATCACCCCTTTTGCCGCAAGTGCTCATGGGGATTAAAGAAAGACAAAACAGCAGGCAGGGAAGATATAATGCAAAGATATGCTTGCCTTCCTTCTCGTTATTGGTACTTCTATGTTCTGAACACGCTCTCATTTAAGTCCAAAATCCCGAGAAGTCCTTCTCTATTTTATGTTCATGGTTTCAAATTTCTTAACACATATAGCGCCATCTGTTGAATCTTTCGACATCTTTTCTATATTTTTTGGCAACACAAAACATATCGATTTGATAGTTTCGGTTTGGTTTTCAGGTGTCATTTGCAGGCGCGTGAAAAATCAAAGTTTTGGTCGGAGTAGGTTGGTGCGTATTGGCAACAGCTCCGATATTTACTTTGCCGTGGTGGTCGTTTGTTGGTTTTTGCGTGTGAAGAGTGCACGCTTTCCTACTTCCTTCAAGGGAAGGGTTTCTTTTACCTTCAGGTTGTATTATATTTTTGTTATTTAGTTTAATTGAGCTTTTGGCTAGCTCTTTCGTGGTTTTTCCCTTGCTAAGTGTTTGTATTTCTGTGTTGTTCTTTTTCATGTCGTATAACTGCTGAGTTGTCTCGATGTCGGGGTCTCCCCAAACTCAAGTGGTCGAAAATACTGCGGCCGCACGTAGTAACGAGAAGGTAGATAATGTTGACATGAAAGATGAGGAAGGCTTTTCGCAGAATAATGCTATATTATACCGCAAAAACAAATCTCAAGTCGAAATTTTCCATGAAGCTAATGAAGCGGGTATAGCGGGAGTTTCCATAATCTTTTCTGCTGACACGGGTGTTATTCCGAAAGCCCACCCGAAAGCCTTACGCGACGCTATTGCTGCACAAGTTAACAATCACGTGGGAATTGATACTGTTCGGCTGTCTCGGCAAGGGAAGCTCACTTTGTACACTCATGATGCGGTCACGGCGGTCCAAGCTTTAAACATCAAAACCCTTCTGGGTATCCCGGTCTCAGCCATGTTGTTAACCGACAACATTACCTCAAGATTTCTTCTGCACAACATGGATCCTCAAGTGGATTGCAATGACATAGCGGAGGAGCTGGAATACTCTGGCATCCCGGTTCTGGAGGTGCGACGATTCGTACGTAAGGACACTGGCCCCACTGCGACCGTCCTAGTGACGAAGTTGGGTTGCACTATACCTGAGGTTGTCAGAATGTGGTACCAGGTGTACAAAATCTCCCTTTTCATTGATAGACCTAGGCAGTGCTCAAACTGTTGGAAATTTACACACGGCGCCCGCGCTTGCCGCAGCAACCGGGTATGTAGCCAGTGCGCTGCTTCTCACACAGGTCCTTGTACGGCTGATTCCCCGGTTTGCGCCAATTGCAAAGGAAGTCACTGCGTCACGGATAAAGCCTGTCCCAAGTACATCCAGGAAACCAGATTTTTGAAGTTCAAAAGTGAAAACCACCTGTCATTCAGTGAGGCTCGGAAACAATTTCCGGCCAGTGTTTATGCTAAGACCGAATCATATGCCCACGTTGCCTCTGCTTCTCCTCCCCCGCCTGCTGACTACGTTACAAAAATTGACCTCCAAGCCATGCTTCAAGGCTTCGCCGAAAACATAGCTGCCATGATGCAGTCGGTCCTGGAAGCCCAGGCCATTAACTGCCAAAATATGTTGACTACTATCACCTCGTCGGTTGTCGGGGCCCTGCGGGACGCTTTTGTCCCAAGTGCTCCTCCCCCCTCACAGAGCCCTGTTGGAAAACAGCAGCGGCCTGCAACTCTTCCGGCTCATCTGCCGTCACGCAACAAAACTAGCAAAAAATTGTGTACAGCCATGCCCATCCTGTCCCCTCTCCAACTGCCAAGGATGGACTATTCCTCGGGGGATGTCTGGATTTTGGATGATCCCTCCTCAATGCTTAACAAGTCTGATCCTGGCGCCTCCATCACCTAGTGTGGTTGAGGTAGGTTTCTTTTTCCTTTTTGTTCCCTTTTGGGGGGTTTTTAGTGCTTGTTTTTCTGCAAGCATGTTCGCGTTGCTGTTTGTTGTTTTTTTTGTCTTGTCCTGCCATGTTTTCTCGGTGTTGGGTTGGTTTTACGAGCCATTCTCGTGTTCGGTTTCTGCTGCCGGGTCCCTGGGCTGGGGTTCATGGGTCTCTGGCTGCCTGGGTCCTGTTTGGCCTTTTCTCCGCGTTTTTCCTTTATGCTCAACTTGTTAGTTCAGTGGAATTGTCGGAGCGTCCGGGCCAATGGTCATTGGCTCCGCTCCCCTACCTTCGCCCAGGCTCGTATCATCTGCCTTCAGGAAACTTTCCTTTCCCCATCGGATGTCTTTGTGCTCCCGGGCATGAACGTGTTCCATAAGGACCGTTTGGCTGCCCGTGGTGGTGGCCTTGTGACGGTCGTTCAGGCCTCTTTGGCTGCTCTCCTTGTGCCTCTGCCTCCCTGTCCACAGCCTGAGTTCGAGGTCTTGGCGGTTAAAGTCTGGCTAAATCGCTCCTGGATCTTGTTGTTGAATGTCTACTCCCCTTCGGGCATCTTTCCAGAGGAGTGGCTGTCTGGCGTCATCGATACGTGCGACTCACCGATCATTCTGTTGGGCGACTTCAACATAAACATGCTGGCTCGTGACCCTCCGCTCCCTCCTAGAGCTCGTCAGCTGTTGGATTGGTCCGCCACTCAGGAGATTTGCTTCTTGAACATGGACTCACCAACCCGCTCTGCTCCCAATGGTCCTTCCTCTCTGTTGGACTTGACTTTGTTATCTCCTTCCCTCCATAGGGACTTTCACTTTTATGTTCACCCCGACACTTTTGACTCTGATCATCATCCTATTTGCATCTTCTCCAGCAGCATGATCACCCCGACCGGGCCTAGCCTGACGTCGGTGAATTGGTCTAGGGCAAGCGCCTGCCTCAATGAGCTATTGAATGCCCCGGATCCCTCCTATGCAAAGTTTGAACGTTTGTGCCAGCAGGCAATTAACTCTCACCGGGTGGTCCGGCGTGCCCAGGCGCGCTTGCTCCCCCCTTGGTGGGATGCCACTTGTCAATTCCTCTTGCGTCAGAAGCGGAGGTTCCTGAAGTGGGCCCGCTCGACTTGTTCTAGAGATCACTGGAATAACTACAAGCTGTTCGCTGCAAAGCTTCGGAGACACATTAAACTTGTGTCCCGCCAATATTGGGACAAGATCTGTCGTAATAGTTGCACGAGTGGTAGCATCTTCAAGATCTTGAAGCGCCTCGCGAATCGGGAGTCTCCACACGGCGGCAACGTGCTGTGTAACCCACATACAATTGTTTCTGCACATCTCCAGTCCGAGGCGTTTTTGCACCACTTCCAACAATTGGACGCCTTTGAGCCACTGCCCTTTGACCTTAGCGATGGCGACTGCGCCTTGGATGCCCGCTTTTCTTTGGAGGAGCTGTCGCATGCGCTTAAATGCACTAGACCTACTTCCCCTGGTGCTGACGGTATCTCCGTTCGTCTTCTGCAAAACCTGCACTCTGGCAATCGGCAAAAGCTCCTTTCGATGTATAATGCTTCTTTTGAGAGTTCTACACTTCCTGACTCCTGGAAGTTGGCTACCATCATCCCGATTCGTAAGCCGGGCAAACCAGCTATGCATACAAGTTCGTATAGACCAATAGCACTGACTTCAGTCTGCGTCAAGGTTATGGAGAGGATGATCCTCCGTCGCCTCCTGGTCTGGACAGGCAGGCGAAATATTTTCCCTCCCAGCCAATTTGGTTTCCTTCCCTTTAGGGACTGTACTACGGCCCTGTGCACTCTTGTTGACCATGTGCGCCGTGCACGGGAGCTCAACCAGTTCGTGGCTGCCGTGTGCTTGGACATCAAGGCTGCCTATGACTCGATTTGGATCGATAATCTTATCTACAAGTTGGCGTCCTTGGGCATTCGTGGACGTATGGGTCGTTGGATTGCAGAGTTTCTCACGGACCGTCGGATCCAGATTAGGTGGAGGTCGGCTACTTCTGGGGTGGGCCCTTGTCGTCTTGGTGTCCCCCAGGGGAGTGTGCTCTCCCCCCTCCTCTTTCTGATTTACTTGACTGATATCGTGGAGATCCTGGAAGACGGCATCTATCTCATAGTCTATGCCGACGACATTATTGTGTACGTCATCGGCCCCAACGAGGGTCGCGCTCGGGACAAGTTAAACAATGCACTTCAGAGGATAGGCACGTGGTGCGCGGCTAACAAGTTGAGAATCTCTCCCGAAAAGTGCTCGGCCATCAACTTCTCGCGGCTAACAAGTTGAGAATCTCTCCCGAAAAGTGCTCGGCCATCAACTTCTCGCGGCGCCGCGACCCGGGTATCCCTCCGATAGTTGCTGGGCGGGAGGTCCCGTGGAGTGCCTCAGTGAAAATTTTGGGAATTTGGATCAGCCGCACCCTCAACTTTCGCCAACATTTCTCGATGATCCGTGTTAAAGCTCTTCGCCGTCTCAACTACATCAAGGCTGTGGCAAGTCATTCTAGAGGCGTGGCTAGCACCCACTTGTTGCGGATTGTCAACGCTCTCGTGAGAAGCCTCATCGAGTATGGAAGTGCGCTCTTCTTCGACTGCAATAAGACTGCCATGACGACTCTGGAGAGAATCTATTATGCTGCTCTTCGCACCGCTACCGGTCTCCCCTTGTGTACCCCTATCCCGATCCTCCGCCGTGAAGCTGACGAGACCACTATCCAAAGCCGGCTCCTGTTCCTGGCCAAGACCTTCCTTTTAAGGCAGCTCGCCATGCCCCCAGGCCTCGCACTCAGCGACTCTCTCAGATCTCCTCTGCCTGTTGGACCTGGTTCCAAATGGTCTCGCCTCTGCGACGAGTTGACTGTCTCATATGGCTTCGATTCATCCCAGATAATGCGTTTCATCTGGCCTCCTCCTCCTCAGCACCTGTTCCTCCACATCATCACTGAGGGTCTCCCCTTTCAGGACATATCTCTCCCAGACCGGGTGCTGGTTGGCGAGTGGGCCCGCTGGCGCGAGGCCCACCGCTCCTGTGCTGTCTTATCTTCAGATGCCTCCAAAGATGATGCGAAGACGTCGGTGGCGGCAGTGGATGCTGACTCTAACCTCGCAGTTGCTGCCTTGATCCCCCATTATAACTCCATCTTTACTGCGGAGGCGATTGCCCTGTGGATGGCCGTTACTCATCTGCTCCCTGTTAATAGAACAGTCTTCCTTTTGACAGACAGCCTGTCAGTCCTGCGTGCTCTCCAGGCTTACTCTCTTCGTTCGCCCAAGGTTATTCTCCACCTGATCCATAGTATTTCATCCAGTTGTGACATGGGTTACTCCATCACCTTGGTCTGGTGTCCCGCTCACAAGGGCATCATCCCGAATGAGAGGGCTGATTCTTTGGCTAGAAATGGTCCATTTCTTTGCCAGCCTATTCCATGGATTTCCCCGGAGGACCTACGTTCCCACCTCAAGAAGAACTGGCTCACTGAGAACGACTATTTGTGGCTCAACAGTGACTATGCGCCCTCCCATCCTCACCTTTCAACAGACCGGTCTTATTCTCTGTGGACTCCGTCCCGGGCCACAGATGTCCTCATTGCCCGATGGAGGGCTGGGATGATCCTCACTCGAAAGCGTCTATTCCGTATGAACCAGGTCTTCTCCCCACTTTGCAGGCATTGTTTCGAGCCAGACACCCCGGAACATGTGCTGCTTCACTGCATATATCTCAACAGCCCTCGCCGCCAGCTCTTTTTCACCCTCAAACTACCCGCCTCCCCAAGCTATAGCGACGTCATGTTGGCCGCCCTTTCTTCTCCCCATGGAGTTACTGCGCTCATCCGTTTCTCCCGTCTGGCTCTCCCGCACTTGCTTTGATGTTTCCTTGTTCTGCCTGTTTGTGATCCCGCTTCCTTGACCTCGATATGCATCTCGCACTCCTGCTTCTTGCATGTTCCTTCCGTCCTTTCGGCCTTTCCGAGTTTTACAGAATAGAGACTTACGCCACCCGGAAGTTAGTTACCGTCACGTGACATCCTCAGTAACTAACTTGGCGATATTTTCGTCTTGGCAAGATTATTATCGCTCAGGGCTCAGCCAGCTCTTCACTCATCGTCATCAGCCCATCCATGACCGAAACCGATTGCTCCTGTGTTAGTTATTAGCTTTTTGATTTTTTTCAATTTATCAATTATATTTAGCAATACTTTTTTTTTCTCTAATTTCATGTAAGATTGATCAACGTAATTTTTTCCTGTATTTATAATACATATTTTATTATTTCTTTATCAAGGCAGCACGTGCTAATTGTCTTAATTTTTCTAACCCTATCTCTAATTATTTATTGTTCTTTATCTTTATTCTTAATTATCTAGTAGATTTTTAATAAAATTTCTACCTTTTTTATTTTACTATTAGATTTTTATGTGTTTCTGGTATTTTAATGTGTGTTACAAAATAAAAAAAACTAGCCAACACGTTTGCTCATTTTTTTCATAATAAAGTTTCCCTTATGTTCTTATATCTAGTTTTCTTTCTTTCAATGAGAATTTTATATTTTCTTTATTGTGTCTGCATGTGCCAATTAGCTTAATATGCCTACTTAATTATGTAATTTATTGTTTAGCTTATTTTGTTTTTAAACCTCGAGCTTCTATACGCTGTTTTGTTTATTTTTATCAAATCTTTCTCCTGCTTTCATGCATGCTGTTAAATATTTTGTACTATTGTTGACATTCTTAACCAAACCAATCGGGAAGCAAAAAATAATGTTTCGAAGTTCCATTGTTTTTTATTGAAAATCTTAATGAACATGCTAAGTGCTGACTTCATTTAATAAATTTATATATTCTTTATTTTCTTCCAAAATTTGCAACTTTTTGTTTTGGTAGTAGTAAAAAACTTTGATTTTATATACTAATAGCCATTCATAAAATTTCATTTATTTTTAAGGTTTTAAGAGGGGTATCCATTACTGAGATGCTTAAATAATCATTTTCTAGTAATGAACACCCCATGTAGACATTGCTAAAAATGTAATAACACCAAAACTTTTATAAATAGCTTATTTTAATGTGGTTAAAAAATTAAATATTTTATAAATTTATTATATAATTATTTGGTACTTTTCGGTTAGCCGGGCGCCAGTGTTATATATACATAAATATGTATATATACATGTATGTATATATGCTTATTTATGTGCATATATATGTATGTGCATATACAACATATGCATGTATATATAACACTGGCGCCCAGCTAACCGAAAAGTACCTATTATTTTTAAATGGATATAAACTTTGCCTTGTATATTTTATAATCTGGCAATCGAACCAGTCAGGAATCTGGAAATATTGTGTAAGGACACAGTCAAAGAGGAGCTCATAAACGGGGTTGGCTATATGATACTGCATTAGAAGCATTTTTGTGTAAAATTTTACACAGTCGATGGTTATTAATTCTGCTCTTACACTTTTAATTTATCAATCTAAAGTTCTCAGTATCAATTTAAAAGAGCATAAATTTGAATTTTATGACCCATTAAATTCGAATTTCAGTAATTTTTCTTTTAATAATGTTATTTGGGACTGGTGCAGTGTCTTAAAAATTATTAATTCATTTGGTAAACGGCCAATATATTATCCTCCACATGTTTTATAAGCAGATAATATGAGTTGTGGTGTTTTCATATGCTATTACGCTTATCAAAAAGTACAAAAACTTAATTTAGACTCTCCTTTTGACACTGACATTTTTGGAAAATTTATTTTTGAAAATCTAATATTATAAATATAAAGACTAATGTTTAAATAAATACTATCTAAACATCATTTAAACATGCTTATGTTTTATCTTATCACCAGTTATTCATTCATTTTTATTTTATTTTTATATATTGTAAATACATTTTATATTCTTAATGTTTAAGTATTAAATAAAAGCAATTCTGTGTGCATACTTTCCAATTTTTGCACATTAGCCGTGAAATTTTCTCCAAATGCCATCCCCTACCCCTTAAATTTTGAATTGTTTTTAGATAAAGTCAGTTTCTTAATGAGTTTGTGTTTTTCATATCAAAATATCTTTATAGTCATTACCAGTACATCATTAAACAGAATTCATCTATCATCTACTTTTAAAAACCTTTAAGATCTTCATTTATTTGTTACATAAAAATGAGATCATATTATTTAAAAAAGGTTAAACATATTCTACATTTTTCAATAGTATAACATTAATATTTTTCAATACTATTGAAAAATATTAAGGCATACAAAATGTGGTTTACGTAGGACTGAGATCAGATAAGTGAAAGTATGCAAACTTTATTAAAAATTTATTTTTGGATGTCTCTAGCTTTTTTAATTTTACAAAATTTATTAAGTTTATTTTAGCACTAACGATGTGAGATTGACAAAATGATTAATAAAAGTTTAGCAATTTAATGTAGTTGTGTATTAACAATTAATTCTATGAACAATTTATATTGATGTGTTGTGAAATAGCAGCAGTAAACAGAATAATAGTGCTTTTAAGCCAACTGCATAAGTAAGATTGACTTTTGGATATGTTGCAGAGATTCAAAGTATTGAAATTAATCTTATCTCGGTGAACATCCACAATAAAAAATGAAACAAGTTCACCATCAGCACCTCTTGGGTGAACATGGAAATCTGATGTGTTTATATTTTTTAATCTGGCAAATTGTTGAGTATCCATATGTTCTTTATGCTGTGGTGGATAAGTCTGCTTTAAATCTGCTATATATTAAAAATAGTTAGAAAGTAAGTATATAATTAACCTGTTATGTAGTATTTTTATTTTCAGCTTTATATAATCTTATTAATTTTCTTAATGATCAAATATATACCACTTTGTATTTTTTTTTTTTTTTTTTTTTTTTTTTCTATAGTGGTATCATTTTACATTGCTATCTGTATTTTCTTGTATAGTGTTAAATCTTTAGGTATATAAAGTTAAACATGTTTCAAAATTTTAATAACATAAATTAATAAACCTAAATTAAATAATATACTGTACAAGCCAAATGTACAAAATTGATTCAAAAATTTATATTTGATATAAAGTAATTTTTAGATGTCAAAGTTATCTTTAAAAATTACTATGCACACATTTTGGAATAAAACAATTTATAACATTTGATTCCATATTTATTAGGACTTTTAATTCTAATTTTGCAAAAAGCTGCTTAATTTGTTACAATCAGGGTTGCAAAAAACCCACCTACCCAACAAAACCCGTTTTTTGGTTTTGTAAAATTCACATCAATGTGGGTTTTATTGTGTTTTTTACAATCCATGATATTATTATTTATATTCAGTAACTTTTATATTAGTATTTTAACCTTTTGTGTTTAAAGAGTTACACTATCCTATTAAAACATATTGTGGGTGTACTGCCAAATCGGAATGTGACAAAGTCAAAATGAAATAATGTGATTAGGTCTTTTAAAAGCCTGTTAATATTATGAGGGGGAAAAAAAGCCAAAATCAATATACATAGCTAATAATATTTTCGCATAGATAAAAAATGACAAGGTCTTTTATATCAAGATTTAACAAAATAAAGCTTCATAAGTTCCCAACTGGATACAAATTTGACTTATTCATTTTTGGCTATGTCCTCCCCCCCCCCCCCCCCCCCACAAAAAAAAAAACTTTTTGTTTGTTTGAACCTGGGTTTTTTTAAATATTTCCTATTACATACAGATGCATGTTTGTTAATAAAAATAAACATTGTTGAATATTATATTATAAGTATTTTAACTTCATTTCAAAATATTCAAATTAAATAATTACAATTAGTTATGTAGATAACTGAAATCATTTGCAATTTAAATATTTTTAAGTAACAGCTATGTATTATGCTCAAAGAATAAACTGTTCTATATATAGCGAACCATAGATATCTTGAAAATATTATCAAGCATTATTTGATTAATAAATAATAAAAGATTAAATATTTGTTTCAAAAATGTGTTCTTAGTGGGGAATACATATAAAAAGTAATCTATTAAAGTAACTTTTAAATATGTAATATGTGGTTATTACATAATATTATATGATATCAGAAGTAAAAGCTTTTTTACAGACTTTTACACTGATTTATTTATGTTATTTCAATTCAAATTACTTGTATAGTAAGTTGATGAATAAAAGTATTAATAAGATTTCTTAACTTAATACCCTATACTTTAAAAAAGTAAGGGACTTTCCCTGCCCCAACTTCTTAAAAAAACAAAAAACACAACCGGGTTGAGTTTTTTATAAATAACCCTGGTTATAATTAGAACTTCAGAATAATTCATTTATAACTGACAATGTATCACTTCATGAAAGGTTTTACAGTTTTCAAGAACGTATTTAAAAAACAAATCTGGACTGACTCTACTTGACTTTTCGAATAATTTACACATTATGAATTCAAATAAATAAAAATTAGATTTTTTTTTTTTTCAAGTTGAAATGGCTTTACTTAAGAAAACCTCATATTCCAAATAACACAATTTTCACTCATAAAGTGTTACCTTTATTCTAAAATTATCACATAATTTTCAATGGATTTATATTTACCTGTGTAAAAATTATTATTTTATTTATATTTTTATTATTATTTTTTTTTTTTTTTTTTTTTTTCCCAGATGCTGCTTGTAGAAAATTTTCTGTGTTCTAATTGAAAATGTGAAATTATAATTTATTGATGCATTTTCTAACATTAAAATGCTGAAATGTACTTTTAAAAAGTTATAAAATCTGTATTTGCTATTTTGTACAGAATTCAGGGGGCTGTTAAAGATAGCCATACCCATTGTTCAGCCAGATAATTTGCATTCTTTAACTTTATTGTGTTTTAAACCCCATCACTTTTTATGTGATGCAGTTTGTATTTTTGCGCTTTTTATTGTTTTTTAAATAAAGTATGTTGAATTCACAAGGTTCTGAGATAAAGAACCACAGACTGACTTAGGCCACATGGACACACACTTTTTATAAGTATGCTTAATGTAAATATCAGACCCACATGATTTAACATTTTCCGTAATTTCCCATGACAATGGAAGGATGAAGTAGGGAGAATAAAGATGTCCTTGAGAAGCCTATTGGAATTATATGGAGTATAGATGGGTCATAGATGCTGGATTATCAAATTTAATTAACCAAGTTTTCTTTTACTCATGATTTTGGAAAGAAAAGGAGAAGCATTTATTCTTGAGTCATTTAAAATTAGTAACACTAAGACAATAAGAAACTAAGAATTTTTCCTGAAAACACTGTGGAAGATAATTTTTAGTTTTGATTTCCTTTATATTAGAAAGGGAAGCAGCAGACAGACAATCACCTCATCGAATTCACGGCTGAAATTCCAGAATTAGTTAAAATTCGATTTGCATATTAAAACGCACTTGGTCTATTAAGTCATATCTTGGTGGGAAAAGGAGCGGATCAGGGGAGTAAAAAAAAAAATGACTCCACACACTGTGAATGCATTGGAAGACGAAGACCATCCCAGTTTTCAATGTCTTGCAAGTGGTGATATCGTTGATTATTTAAAATTGCTTTTTAAGCTTTTTCAGAAAGAATGCTTTGTAGCATAGTGCTATGTCATTTGTCTCTCAATTCAAGGTCTTCAGTTTAATCCCAGGAAAGGGAAATTTCAATAGGCGGAAGATTTTTTAATTTTCAATATTTAAGTTATAAGTCCAATTAAACAAGTTGTTGACAAATATAAAACCGGAGTTATTTGAAAATTTAAAATTGGATTTTTTGACAAATTTAAAACCGCAGTTATTGATGAATTTGTGTGTGTCAGTTACTTTAGCGATTTCAATGAAACATTTTATTTAAATTCGTTTATTGTTGGCATACAATTTGATTTATTGCATTTTCAGAAATTGAACAGAATGTTTAATAAATATATATAAATTATGCAAGTTTTTTTATTTATTCGGAATCATCGTTAAATTGTGTTATCAATATGTGTGCATCAAAAATACATGTTATCTGATGCTTTCGATCATTGCTTCATGACATTAAAAGTCATGGTAGACAAAATTGGATTTGCCAATCAGAACGGTTCTAGATCTGAAGCGAGTACTGACATCATTCGAGGCATGCTTAGTTTGTGGAGTCATTACTTCCCGGATCTGCTCGTGTGGAAAACACCTGAAAACCAGCCGATTTTAGCGGTTGACTCATAGGCTTACCATTGGAGCAGCAAAACACAATGATAAACCTACGAGTCAACCGTTAAAAACTGTTTTTCAGGTGCTTTCTGCCAAAATATGACTTGGCAGACCTGTTGCACTTTAATATGCAAATCAAATTTTAACTAATTCTGGAATTTCAGCTGTAAACTCAAAGAGGTGATTGTTTGTGCTGCCGCCTCCCTGTCTATATATTTTTGTGTTTGTAAATTATCTTAAACGGGAGTCTACCTAATATAAGGAAAAAATAACAAATTCTTTCAATTCTCCATTTTAAATAAAGGTGGTACAAGGGTTTTGGATTTTAATGCGTTGTTTCACATTTATACTCTTCATTATAAATAAAATTGCAAACTTGGCAGAGGCTGTAGATACGTATGTTTCAAAATCTTGGCAATCTTGAGCCTCCATGGATTTTGTTTTAAAGTTCTTTATGGGCTGAGTCATTCCAGATGTACTTAACCCTTAACCGGAAACGTACATCTGTGAGTTGTGTATGTCTACATATCTGCCCTTGATATTGTCTCTCTCCGACATTCCAAACTTATTTTTATGCTGTTATATTAAAAAATTGGCCCTGTTAATGCATTACTATTAAAGATTAAATGTTTAAGTTCATTATTTGGTAAATTATGAAGTGTTCTGTTTGTGCACAGGTTTTTTATGTTTCCGGTTAAGGGTTAATATTGGGTACCCTGCTGCTATCGAGGTTCAGAAGATGGACATAAACTTTGCTCGTCTAGACAGTGGGCTTCCAAAAGACCCTTATATTAAATCTCAATCACTCAGGTCTAAAGATCATCCTCTAAGGACTTGGCAGATTCTCAGGTATATGGTTTTGCCTCTCATCTCCCTGAAGTAATGTTATGTTGTATATATTCTTCCGGGGATACATTGAAATTCGAACCTCTTTCTCATTTGATATCAGGATGGAAATAAAGAAGAAACCGGTCTTGTGCTTTGTGCCGCATGTCTCTCTGCTATGTAGCCAGTCTAAGTCAAAAAATGTGCCATATATGACAAATGATGTCACATTAAAGTAGGTTATAATAAATATTCTGTGGCATAACTCCATTCTCTTAAATTAGGGGTGAAATTGAAGATGGCCCTTTCGTGTTCCCGCTGGAACCCCCAACATAGCCGCTGTCAGGTCTCTGGTGTTAATGAGTAGTATGCTTAATGTAAATTACTGTTTAATTAATTTTATTTTCTTTATGTATTGTGTTTATCTGATATCATTATATACATACTTGACTTATGTACACATTCTCTTTTCTATTATATTAAGATGAATGAAGTGTATAAAAGGAGATTATTCCAAAAGAGGGGCTACTATTGTCCAGTAGAACAAAGATAGTACAATAGCCATGTATTAGGCAATGAAAGGGAGAGTTGTGAACAAAAAATAATCTCTTGTGACGAACTGTCGGTAGGCAAGCGAGCCTGTAGATCACGTGGGGTGCTCTTGAAAATACAGGTGTAAACCCCAAAGTCTGGAAGGAAGAGGGTAGAAGAGAATCAGTTTTTTATGTTGAAAGTCTGAAGTGGAGGTTGAAGGTATTTCCTAGTGCTGTGTGCACAAAGTGTTTTTTGAGATGTGCTTATGATGAGAATTCAGGCAGATCTGTGTGGTCTTATCATTGGATAAGCCTGGCTGAGTACACTTAAAAGACATGAGACTAGTGCATTTATAGTGAGATAATCTAGTGCAGGGATGTCCAACTTTTTACTGAGCGCGGGCGCACCTCGTATAGTGGCAAAAATTGAAGGGTGCCATTATTCACATGTCTAGAAACATAGAATAATATTAGATCGTTATAGTAGGGCTAAAGTTGTAAATTTGGTCTACTTTTTTATTCAGCAATTACAACTTTATAGCAGAATTTCTGAAAGAAGAATTTTTACTTTAAGTAATTATAAAATGCCTCTCATTAAATAAAGTAAAAATTTCTATTCCGAATTTCTGGTATGAATTTGGACATTCTGCAACTATGCCATATAGACCGGGCGGCGACGACACAAATGACTACGTCATCGAGTTACGAGATGAAATCATGATGCAGGACAAGATTATTAAGAGTAGATTAAGGAATGACTGGTCTGCTTCGGCATTTCTTGGTATGATTTGAGCAGCAGCGGGCGCCAACTTTTGGCGTCACTATCACGTCATCGAGTTACGAGATGAAATTGAAGCCAAATTAAAGGTAAAATAAAGTAATTTAAGAATATTTTGGTCTACCTGCGCATATTCTGGCAGAAGCCCTCGGAAGACTAAAATTTATATAAAAAAAAAAAAAGGACATCATAATGTACAATTCAAACCATATAAACATAATATTTTGCATTACATTGCCATATATATTGCTTCGACATCGACTTTCAAGATGAATTAATGGTTTAAGAAAAGCTTAATAACAGTAAGCGAGGAAATGACTGATTAGGCACAACTTGATACAAAGCGAGAAGAATATGGCGTCAATTCCCTATTTTGACAGTACTATCACGTCATCGAGTTACGGCTTGAAATTTTGGAACTTTAGAGATACCGATTAGTACAATACGAATATTTCAGTCTGCCTCGTCATATCTTGGTACGAGACGAGCGAAACGGGGCGCCAATTCCATATTTTGGCGTATCATCACGTCATCGAGTTGCGGCTTGAAATCCTGATGTAGGACAAGATTATTAGGAGTAGATTAAGGAATGACTGATCTGTTTCGGCATTTCTTAGTACGATTTGTGCAGCAACGGGCGCCAACTCGTAATTTGGCGTCACTATCACGTCAACGAGTTACGAGAGGAAAGTGGTGCCAAATTAAAGGTAAAATAAAGTAATTTAAGAATGTTTTGGTCTGCCTGCAATTGTTATGTAAAGTATTATGTATATAGGGTTTGAATTGTACATTATGACCCCCCATTTTTTTTAAAATTTCAGTCTCCCGGGGGTTTCTATCAGGATATTCGCAGGCAGACCAAAATGTTCTTAAATTACTTTATTTTACCTTTAATTTGGCACCAATTTCCTCTCGTAACTCGATGACGTGATAGTGACGCCAAAATGCAATTTGGTGACCGCTGCTGCTTATATCGTACCAAGAAATGCCAAGGCAGACCAGTCATTCCTTAATTTACTCCTAATAATCTTGTCCTGCATCATAATTTCATCTCGTAACTCGATGACGTAGTCATTTGTGTCGCCGCCGCTTTTATACGATGCACCTTACAATATGAGCCGTAAGGCCTATGCAGAGTTCGATGTGAAATATAATTGAAATAGAAAACACAAATCATAGTAAGTTTAGAATTACGTTTTACTGAGAGAGAGAGAGAGAGATAGGCCTATCAAAGTATTTTTTACTTTCTTCTATCTTTACAAAAAGAAAGTATTGGTTTCATAAAAATTTTCGAATTCCAGTTTTCGACGGATTTACACGTTTTAGGGGTCAGAGATTCCAAAAAACATGTTTTTACAAAATGTCTGTCTGTAAGTCTGTCTGTCTGTCTGTATGTGACACAAATGTGGGCGCTCTATCTCAAGAACTAATGCACGGAATTTAATAAAAATGTATATACAGGTTGTCCCTGATATAGATTGGTGCTGATTACTTTTTGGTGTAAATTGCCCTGCAGGTGGCGCTGCTATGTAGCATTTTGCAAGACTTCCTCAAAAGCTCTAGCTCAAGAACTAATGCACGGATTTTTATAAAACTTCACATTCCGTTAGTCCTTGACATGAATGGATGCTGTTTACGTTTTGGTGTAAATCGCCCAACAGGTGGCGCTGTTATGCTGCATTTTGCAAGATTTACATTATTTTCGCAGTAGCTCTATCTCAAGAACTAATGCACACATTTTCATCAAACTTCGGATTTAGTTAGTCCTTCATATGAAATGATGCTGACTACTTGTTGGGGTAAATCGCCCAATAGGTGGCGCTGCTGTGCTGCAATTTGAACTATTTCCTCAATAGCTCTATCTCAAGAACTAATGCACGAATTTTCATCAAACTTCAGATTTAAGAATAACTTGATTAATATTGCTGCTGATTATGTGTTGTTGCAAATTGCTCAACAGGTGTCGCTTCAATGCTGCATTTGTCATGATTTGTGCAATACCTCTATCTCAAGAACTAATACACAAATTTTCCTCAAACTTCATATTCAGTTAGACGTTGACATAAGTTGGTGATAATTAGGTCCTGGTGTAAATAACCCAATAGGTGGCGCTGCTATGCTGCATTTTGCTGGATTTACACGATTTCAGCGACAGTCATACCTCGAGAACTAATGCACGGAATTTCACATTTTTAGAATTCTCATGAACACAGATTGCCATTTAATTTGGCACTGAGATAGTGAATTTTGAAGTATTGACATGTATGAGATAGAAGAAAGTTTTGTGATGGCCACAACATACTAGTTTATTAATGAAGCTGACAAATTAACGTAAAATCATATAGAACAGTAATGATTTTAAAGAAGCCTCTTAAAAAAGAGTTTTTATTTAAAAAAAATCATGCTAACAGGAATCATTCAAAAGAGTGCCATGGAGCCCCACGGGCGCCGTGTTGGACAGTCCTGACCTAGTGCATAGATAATATCCCAAATTGTAATTACTTTCTTCATCTTTACAAGAAGAAACTATTGGAATCGTGAAAGTTTTCGACGTATTTACACGTTTTAGGGGTCAGAGAACCCGACAAACATATTTTTTGAGAATGTCAGTCTGTATGTATGTGACACAAATTTTGTGGGTGCTCTATCTCAAGAACTAATGAACGGAATTAAATAAAACTTTAGATTGAGTTAGTCCCTGATATAAACTGGCGCTGATTACTTTTTGCTGTAAATCGCCGAACATGTGGCGCTTCTGTGCTACCTTTTTCACGATTTCCGTCAATCTCCCGAACTAATGAACTGATTTTCATAAAACTTCAGATTCCGTTAGTCTTTGATATAATATGATGCTGATTACTTTTTGGTGTAAATCGCTCAACAGGTGGCGCTGCTATCCGGCATTATTCATGATTATCGCAATAGATCTATCACAAAAACTAATGCACAAAACTAATTTCATCCAGCTTCAGTTGCAGTTTGTTCCTGATATTAATCAGCGCTGTTTAGTTTCTTGAGTAAATCGTTCTACAGGTGACGCTTCTATCCAGATTTTTTTACCATTTCCACAATGGCTCTATCTCAAAAACTAATGCACGTATTTTCATCAAACTTCAGATTCAGTTAGAACTTGACATAAGTTGTTGCTAATTAGATTTTGGTACAAATCACCTAACCAGTGGTGATGCTATGCTTCATTTTTCAGGAAGTATTAACAGGGCCGAAACAAGCCTTTTTGGCGCCCGAGGCAAACATGGATTTTGGCGCCTCACCCCCCTCTCCACCACAAAGTAAATTTAAAAAAAGAATTTTACTAAGTATCTAATAGACAAATTATTTTTAAATTTAAAATATATAAAACTGAACTACGTAATCAGCTTTGTCAAACATTGATTCATTAAAACCTTGAAAACGGAATCAAAAGGAACCTAATTACATTTTAATCTTTTTAAAAATTATTTTTTTTTTGTATAGGCTAAATGAGGTTGATATCTAGAAAAAAAAAGGTTTCACTTTGTGCATTCGCCCCCCCCCCCCCGTTTGTTTTTATTGTCCCGGGCAGTTTTGATTTCAGGGGTGGCCCGGGGGTGACATTCCCCCTGGAGCAATGAGATGTCCCCCCCCGGAAGATTTGAGATTTTGTGTTTTCAATGGTCAAAAAGTGCAATTTCCCCACCCAGAACTCTATAATGTCCCCCGCTGGAGTCACAGAAATCCCTCCCGGAGACAAGTGTCTGAAATCAACACTGGACCCGGGCAGTCATCGGCCATGGAAAGACGGGAAAAAAGGAAGCTCAACGCTGCTCAGCGGAAAAACAAAAAAAAATTTCATAGAATTTTTTATCTAATAGAAAAGTTTGACTGAGAGGTCGCTTTATGCTTGGTAGTGGACAATGTCTCACAATAGACTGACCTTGAAAAACGGTAGTGATTTTCCTACACAGGATGTGATTTAAAAGATAGAAGGCTAAGGCATAGACATGATACTTTTGGAATGGGAGAATGATAAAAGCCTAAAGCTGGGAACCACATGCGGAAAAATACGACGGAATTGGACAGCGGAACGGCGAATTGACCCCATATTTGCCGCGTACAAATGCGAAAACGCAGCGGAATTGTAGTTAAACATGTTTTAACTTTTTCCGTTTTCCGCAACGGCATCTGTAGAAATCAGACATGCGCAGTAGTTAACGTGGAAGCGCCAGCGAAAAACGCAAGTCGGAAATTTGGCGTAGCGGAAAATTTGCCGCTGCAGATTTCCGTCGTATTTTTCCGCATGTGGGTTCCCGGCTTTAGAGAACAGTTCTTTTTTCTTATTCATTTACAATTTTGTATTGTACACGAATCTTTTTATCTATTTGTAAAGTTTAATGCATTTGGTTCAGTTTTCCTTTTAAATTTTCCGGCTGCGAGACATTTTCATACAAATTTCGTATATATATATATATATATATATATATACATTCTTGTATCAAATGTCAAACAAAATCTTCCTTTTGGCATCCCCTTCAACTTCTGTTAAAGCGGCGCCTGCGGCACATGCCCCCTCTGCCCCCACCCCTAGTTTCGGCCCTGAGTATTAGCATGTATGAGATAGAAGAAAGTTTTCGGATTGCCATATTCGACGAGTTTAACTTAAAGCAAGATCTGCTGTATCTGGGCCTACAAATGAAAATATTGTGTTTTATAATGTGAATATTGAAGTATTTTATAAAGAAATCTTCCATTTAATATTATTTGAAGTATTCTAGGAATTAATTCCCAACCTTCTTACATCTTGTCCAGCACCTATACCAGTGGTGGCAGTTCAAATAAGGAATATATATTTATATTTTCATATGTGTGTTGAATTAAAATTGGAGGGATAATGGCTGCAGAGGTATACAATAGTTGGACTAGACATCTTCAAGCTACACTTTTTCTTGCTAACTCAGAATGCCAGAATGGGTCTGTCTTCTTTTCTGGGCTTGAGCTTTTTTCTCCCACCCTCTGAAGTCCAAGTTGAGCTAACACTTATTGTTGTAAAAATAAAAGTGTGATGTTTAATTTAACACTCTCTCCTCCCCAATTTTCAAATATTGAAGTTTCAAAAAGGCCAATAAATAGGAAAGTTGCAATCAGCTGATGACGATTGCATCAGCCAATCACAACTGCCCGGTTGACATCCAGCCGCACCCATAACCCTCTCAACCACCAATCACAACTGCCCTTCAATGGTTGTTTGACCTCCAATGGTCGATTTATTCTCCAGTTCTCTCTTATCAAGCTACTTTAAACGATAAAAATATTTTATAACTGTGTCAGAGAAAGAGAGCGTCAGTTGGTATGTTTTAGTAAGAGTAACTAGAATAGGAACAAGAGAGTGCTCTTTTTGCGGCAAATTTTATTGTTATCCACATTCAATATATTTTATGTTCTTGCTAATAAATAAGTGTTAGCCTCATATCTACAGAGCATATATACTCAGACTGGAAGTTTTTCTTAAAAATATGACAAATTCCACAACTTTGCGTACTTGTCTGGTCAAGAATGATTAAACAAGAGATTTTACCATGTCACGTCAGCTGAGAATATATAGAAATAAACACCAATAGGGTGAAGGAAGGGCATTTAAATTCTGCTTCTCTGATGACCAAGTGGCTCTTGAGTGAAGTTCAGTGAGCCTAGGGTGCTTCTATATTAGTGTGCGGTACATGGGATATACAGTTTGATTGATTGAAATAACTTTGGACGAAAAATTAATAGTCAAACATCTTAGAGACCATTATCACCAAACCAAACTAATAGATTAATTATTCTCACTCGTCTAATCGAACTCATCCGCTCTAGTTTGGACAAAAACTTTTTAAACATGTGCCCTGCGCATACGTCCCTACCCTCATATAGATCTTCACCAATCGCACATTTTGCCCAACTGTGGTTAGGAGGTCATGATGGGGACTATAAGAAATAAAACTTTATTATGTAAAGACGATTTTGGACAAAAACTAATCACCAATATCTTAGTGCGCGTGCCAATTGCTAAGTTAATGTTTATTGACTTGGAGAACTCGTTCCGCGTTCCGGCGAGTTTTGCCAGATCCTAAAATATTGTTTAGCATAGTCTGGACAAAACAGTTAGTCTGAGCAGCCGCCCTCTGCGTATATCGCTACTGTTTTATAAATGTTTGTATTGTTTATGACGGCCGATGGACTACCCACGAATGGCAACAGCCACGCCTCTTCGGGTATAAATCCTCCGAAAAAGACTGCTTATTGGACGAAGGGGAACCAGTGTTAAAATGTTCTTCACGCCTATTTGCGTTTTCCTTCTGTATACCCGCGGCTGACGTCACATGGGTCAAGTCCATTATGGATTAACTACACGAGAGATGTAGGCCCAAGGGAGGAGTGCCTTTCGTGAAGATCGTTCTAAGGGAACCTAGCCCGTATTTACATAAGATTAGAAGAAAACGACGGGCAACTTCGAGCGATTAGACCGACGTGCGTGATTGGGTTTGAACGCAGCACCTCATGTCTATCAGCTTTGAAATTAGAACATCTCTCTTGCAATTTACACACCAGATGTGTAAAGTGCGCTGGTGAGCACAAGACTAGAAAATGTGTAAAATATTTTAATATACCCTGTCGGTGTTTGCAGTGTGGGATGACTGCTTTGCGAACTATTTCTTTATATAAAGATTTCCCAAAACAAATGCCCTACTAAAGCAAAATTCGAAAGCTAAAGCTACTAACTCGAAAAAAAATGTCAATGGACTTTAACCACGAGTGGCAACCACCACACTTCTGCGGGTATATACCCTCCAAAAAAGACGAAGGTGGATCAGTTTTAAAATGTTCTTCACGCCTATATACGTTTTCCCTCTATATAACTGCAACTGACGGGACATTGATAAAGTCCTTATGAATTCTACCGGACATTGTTCCCTAGAAAGATTTACCTACAGCGCCTAGAAGATACAGTGTGGAAAACGGCTATTCCTATAATGCTTTGAAAAGTGCTAAAAACTTGTATCCCATAAATCTCCAAGAATGCTCAGCGGCAATATGCTGATACGAGCGCCATCTCGTAACTCTTTTCAATATAAACCCTGTGTTTTCAAAAATTATAGAATGTTAAATATCGGAAATTATAAATATAAGATATTTTAGTCTGTTATAAGCTAATTTAGTTAAGGAATGACGTGAAATAGGTTAAAGAGTCTCTTTTAGAATGACTATCGTTTTTAAATCACTACGATGGCGATATGATCGACATCTTGTTATTCAGCATCGTTGTACATTTATGGGATTCAATTTTTTAGCACTATTTTGTAGCTGTTTTCCACACTGTATCTTCTAGGCGCTGTAGATTTACCTATCCCAGACATACAAGCGAACATAAAGTTGTGGCCCCAAATCCCTCTCTTTGCTTTCAAAATTCTACTAATTTGGTTCGGTCACAGTTCAGGACACATTTTTGGTCACCGGATTAAGTTCAGTCTCTTAAAAACAGGTGAAGCCTAATTCCGGATTGTCTATAGAACTTAGTGGCCTAAGCACAGGTTAAGTATACGCTCTGTACATATGCATATGTCTCCACTTTCTTATAGAGGCACCGAATAAAGATCTCAATGCGTGCTCAGAATAAGTTTTGTTCAAACTATGTTAAACAATAAATCAGAACATCGTAATAAACCCCCGTGTGAATTCGATTGACGACTGATACCATGATGTCCCCATGTGAGAGTAGTGACATAAAATTCGATTGATTGGGACGATTTTCGAAAAAATCCAGTCGCCAAGCAACTTTGAGAGAGCCCCAAAATAATGCTTGTTAACATGTCTCACTAGGATCCTTCTATATGAGATTTCCGACATACGCAGAGGACGCAAACACAGACAGACCTTTTTGTCCAAATTATGGCAAAACCATATTTCAAAACTATGCGATTCTCAACTGGACAAGTGGGACAAGCTTGGCGATTCTTTTGTGTCCAAGATCGTCTCAACCCATGACGTAATGCTTGGAAACTGACTCCAGACGAACGGTTGCTACGTTGTATTTTCTATTTCATCTGTATATTATATCTATAATTCATAGCATGCACTACGCAGCATGTTCTTATTTATAAAGGCAGCCTACTAGCAGCAACGTAGATTAAAGTGAATGTGCATACCGTTGTCATGAAACTGTGCTTTGCAAAAATACACTTGTAAAGTACGAAAGTTGCATGTAGTAGGTAAGAAAAAGGCAATATTAATAACATGAATGGTTCTGAACATTTGTAATCATATCATGAACTAAGAACGCTCAACTGAAGTGACTTTTTTTTTCTTTTGAAAATTACTTATTCGAAAATAAAATCAATATGCAGTAATAAAAATAAAAAGAGCAACTTCAAAATAAATATTTTTTTCTTCCACTCGGCTTCTTACAACGGCCGTAGGCATACCTGTGGCCTGCAAAAATTTAAAAAGTACTCCTCTCGGGGGGAAAGTGGGGTGGGGGACATCGCAGGTGCTTTACTTCAGTAAGTGGTCACAGAACTTTCCAATGATGTATCACACGAAATGTATCGGCAAAATTTTAAAAAAGTGCACCCCTTTTGGTGGTCAAAATGGGGATGGAGGGGCACCGAAGGTGCATAACATGAATAAACGGTCACATACTTTTCCAAAGATATGTCACATGAAGGGTGCCGGAAAAATATAGGGGGGAAGGGCACCGGAGGAGCATAAAATGATTAAGCGGTCATAGGTCTTTCCAACGATATGTCACACGAAAGGTGTCTGCCACAGTTAGAAAAGTGCCCCCTGGGGGAGGGGTACTTGGTGCAAAATGAGTTAGAAGGGGGGGGGGAGCTTAATAATGTACAGTCAAAAAGCTTTAAAACGATATGTCACATAAAAAATCCATTTTTTTCCTCCAGGTGTCAAAATAGACCCCAATAATAGAATCCCTGTGGGGAATATCAAATTCGGTTAAGCTTTCAAATGAGGTCAAATCTTGCTGCAGCTTAATTAGGAGCTGAGTTAGAAAACTGCCCCTCTATAGTCCCCCTAGGGAGGGAATGGGAGGAGGGGTAAAGATAGGTTCCTAATATGAAAGAGTGGTCCGAGGGCTTTCTGATGATAGATCATGAGAGGTTTGAAAATTGACCCCTCCTGTTGGTCCACTCTCGCGCCCCCTGAATAGATCCGAAATTCACACATCCCACCTCTTTTTTAAATTTTTATTTAAACTAATATAACAAAGTATAGCTCTGTCAGTCTGTTCTGTGTGTGATGGCTAGCGAAATCTACTGCACATAGAAGTCTGAAAATTTAAGTGTAGATAGTTTAAGACAGATCCTGATGCACCTGAGTCTCAGGTTTTTAATTTTTTAAGAACAGCATTTTTATCTATCAACTTCTTAGGTCCTTGTCACAAGGTATCTCCCGTGCGGTGGTTCCTAATAATAACATACCTGCCAACATGTCAATTTTGAAATCCTTACAATTTTTATGACGTATTCTTGGGTGCTTAAAAATGCGTAACATATGCACATGCAATGAAAAAACTAATATTTCATAACATTTTCTATGCTATATTCATGTATAGTCTTTTTTTTTCCAAAATAAAAACGTAAGATATCAAAAGAAAATTTTTTTGCATGGGAAATTCTAAAAAAAAAAAATTCTGAAATTCACAGCAAATTTTCTGAAAGGTTACACAGCCAAGGGATTGGGGAGGAAAGGGGGGGGGATTCCCTTCTGGTGCTAATTATGAGTTTTTTCGAGGCCCTTTGATGAAATTCGCGCTTTTTCCATGATCCTGTGAAAAATTCGCGTTTTTTTCACGATCCTTTGACGAAATTACTGTTTTTTTTCGCGATCTTTTGACGAAATTTGCGTTTTTTTCGCGATCTTTTGACGAAATTTGTGTTATTTTCCGCGATCTTTTGATAAAATTTGCGGTTTTTTTTTTTTTGCAATTTTTTGATAAAAGAATTTTGAATAAACATTTTTCTCGCAATCTTTTGACGAAATTCACATTTTTCTCGCGATCTTTTGACGAAATTCGCATTTTTTACGCAATCTTTGACAAAATTCGCGTTTTTTACGTGATCCTTGACAATATTCGCGTTTTTTACGTGATCCTTGACAATATTCGCTTTTTTTTTTACGAGATCTTTGACGAAATTCGCGTTATTTCCCGCGATCTTTGACGAAATTAGCTTTGTTTCAAAGATTTTTGATCGAAATTAGCGTTTTTACGCGATTTCTGACGAAATTCGCGTTCTTTTCACGATCCCTTGACGAAATTAAGTGTTCTTTCCCCGCGTTCTTTGACGAAATTCGCGTTCTTTTCACGATCTTTCGGCAAAAATAGTGTTTTTCTGCGCAAATTTTAACGAAATGCGCGTTTTTTTCGCGATTCTTTGACAAAATTTGCTTTTTTTCAAATATCTTTGATAAAATTCTTTTTTTTCCGCGATCTTTGACGATATTCGTTTTTTTCCGCGATCTTTGACGATATTCGTGTTTTTTTCCGCGAACTTTGATGAAATTCGCGTTCATTTCACGATCCTTTGATCAAATTCGCATTTTATCCCCACGATTTTTGACGAAATTCGCGTACTTGTCACAATCCCTTGTC
The DNA here is from genome assembly GCA_963932465.1 of Maratus speciosus. NCBI lineage: Eukaryota > Metazoa > Arthropoda > Arachnida > Araneae > Salticidae > Maratus > Maratus speciosus. Next base: position 286,577,936 of record OZ010800.1, on the reverse strand, counting down.
GAAATTGGTGTTTTTTCCCGCGATCTTTGACGAAATTCGCGTTTTTTTTCGAAAATTAGATTCTTTGAGAAAATTGGCGTTCTTTCGCGATTCTTTAACAAAATTAGTGTTTTTTTTTTCGCGATCCTTTGAAGAAATTAGCGTTTTTGAAAGGATCTTTGACGAAAGTAGCATTTTTCCACGCGATCTTTGACAAAATTCGCATTTTTCAGCGATCGTTTTTCCCGCGCGCAAAACCGTACAATCGTACTGTTCATCCGTACAACCGTACAATTAGAACAAAATCCGTACATTGCACGGCCAATCCGTACAAGTTGGCAGCTATGTAATAATAATGACTTGTGAGACAAAAACATACATGCCTCATACATGCCTCTAACAGAATTTTTTTTAAAATTATGTTAACATAAAAAAAATATGTACAGTACAAGTTAATACTGTATTTACACATGTCCTATAGGGCTTAGGCTCCTGCCTATTCAGAGAGCAGCAAAAAATAAATAAATAAATAAATAAATAAATAAAAGTGCCCAGTTAAACTGGTGGCATTCAGCTCACAGACTATTCACACTAATTGTATGTTATACTCTTATTTCAATGAATTATGCACCTCAAAAAATAAATGAAGGAGGATTAGCCCCTGCCCCTCCCTTATATACTTAACCAACGAACCTCCAAATCTAATCAGGGAAGCTCCTTAACGTAATAAACAGGTATATCAAATTGAAGCAAATCAGATAATTCTGCATAAAAAAACAATTTCGCTACATTAAGCGGGGGTGTTATTACCTCCCCCATTTCCCCCTTTATGTTTAACCAATGAACCTCCAAATCTAATCAGGGAAGCTCCTTAACATAATAAACAGGTATATTAAATTGAAACAAATCAGATAATTCTGCATAAAAAAAACTTTCGCTACATTAAGCGGGGGTGTTATTACCTCCCCCATTTCCCCCTTTATGTTTAACCAATGAACCTTCAATTCTAATCAGGAAAGGCCCTTATCAGAATGAACCGAGAAAAAAAAATTAAAATAAATTGGATAATTGTGCATGAAAACCCATTTATCTAAATTAAGGGGATAGGACTTGGCTCCCTTTTATACTTAACCAATGAACCTCCAAATCTAATGAATGAAGCGCCATATCAGAATAAACCGGTACATCAAACTTGAAGCAAATCGAATAATTCTGCATGAAAAACCCATTTATCTAAATTAAGGTGGGGACTAGCCCCACCCCCCCCCCCCAATTTATACTTAACCAATAAACCTCCAAATTTAATCAAGACAGCTCCTTAACGCTGTTCTTAACTGCTCTGCTCAACAAGCGCAAAACGTGTTGACACATTTACAAATTCATTTTTTAACGGAAAGGTATAAAATTGAAAAGACTGGCCAGGGAAGTGATTTGGAATCGAGCTGTTTTTTTCATTTTTGATCAATCAATTACCTATTGAGCTATAAGCTATTTTGATCACGTGAAAAACACGTTTTTCGCCCGCTCTAGGGTGTCCTTTCTTCCTTCGCGCGGAAATTCGGTTCAAAACGCCTACTTTGACACTCTTTTCTGAAAGATCTATTCCGTTTGCAAAAAAATGGAACAAAACAGCTCTATTACATCGTTTCTGAACAACCAACAACACCAGCTAATTTAATGCATTTTCGAACAAAAATAAATTAAAACTTATGTCAGAAAGTTGCCCTTTTGGATTTGAGAACACCCTTAATATAATAAACCGGTATACCAAATTTGAATTGAATAACTCTGCATGAAAAGCCCATTTATCTCAATTAAGAGGGGTCTAGCCCCCTTCATACTTAACTAATTAACCTCCAAATCTAATCAAGGCAGCTCCTTAACATAATAAACCGGTATACCAAATTTGGAGCAAATCGAATAACTCTGCATTAAAAACCTATTTATCTAAATTAAGGGGGGTCTAGCCCCCCCTTTATACTTAATTAATGAACCACCAAATCTAATCAAGGCAGCTCCTTAACCCCTTGGGAACGAGCGAAAGATATACGGCAGCGTAAGGGGCTCAGAATCCATGATTATTCTCACCAGTAAATTTTTATTTTAAATTTTGCCTTATTTAATCCAAGCACTTTCCTGATTCAATTAGGCAGAAATTTCTGTTTTAAAAAACCGGTGATAAAAGATTAAAAATTTTGTAAAAGACACTCGTCCCGAAGGGGTTCACATAATAAACCAGTATACCAAATTTGGAGCAAATCGAATAACTCTGCATGAAAAACACATTAATCTAAATTAAGGGGGTTCTACCCTCCCCTTAATTAATGAACCACCAAATCTAATCAAGGCAGCTCCTTAACCCCTTGGGGACGAGCGAAAGATATACGGCCGCGTAAGGGGATCAGAATCCATGATTATTCTCACCAGTAAATTTTTATTTTAAATTTTGCCTTATTTAATCCGAGCACTTTCCTGATTCAATTAGGCAGAAATTTCTGTTTTAAAAAACCGGTGATAAAAGATTAAAAATTTTGTAAAAGACACTCGTCCCGAAGGGGTTCACATAATAAACCAGTATACCAAATTTGGAGCAAATCGAATAATTCTGCATAAAAAACCCATTTATCTAAATTAAGGGGGGGGGGGACTAGTCCTCCTTCCCCCCCCCCCTTTTTACTTAACTAATGAACCTCCAAATCTAATCAAGGTAGCTCCTTAACTTAATAAACCGGTATACCAAATTTGGAGCAAATCGAATAATTCCGTATGAAAAATCCATTTATCTAAATTAAGGGGGGGGGGTAGCCTCCCTTTCTTCTTAAACACTGAACCCTCAAAACTAATCAGAGAAGCACCTTATCAGAATGAACCTAGAAAAAAAAAAACTGAAGCAAATCGAAGAACTCTGCATGAAAAACCCATTTATCTAAATTAAGGGGGTTCTAGCCCCCCTTTATACTTAACTAATGAACCTCCAAATCTCACCAAGGCAGTTCCTTAACATAATAAACCGGTATACTATATTTGGAGCAAATCGAATAATTCTGCCTGAAAAACCCATTTATCTAAATTAAGAGGGGGACTACCCCCCCCCCCTTTATACTTAACCAATGAACCCCCAAAACTAATCAGGGACATGCCTTATCAGAATGAACCTAGGAAAAAAAAATTGAAGCAAATCGGATGTTTCTATCAAGAGTTATCGCGTTACGTACATACATACATACAGAACTGGCAGCACAGAGCTAAAAAAGCATATAGCGTATAGCAGCAAAAGCAAAAGCGTAGCAGTGTAAAAGTCTTATGATCAACTTCCCAGGGCTTCCTAACAATATATCACATGATAGGTGTCGGCAAAATTTAGAAAAGTGCCCCCCGGGGTGACACAGAAGCAGGGGGGGGGGTATGACAACAGAGGTGCATAACGTGATTAAGCAACCACGTCTCTTCAACGGTGTATTATATGATGGGTGTCGAAAACATTTAGAAAAGACCTCCCCCGGGTTAGGCAAAATGCAGTCCAATCTCAAAGTTTCAAACAGATCATTGCCTTGTTATATTTTCTAATTTTGTTTGCACCCTTCACGCCCCCCCCCCCCCCCGTCAAAATTTTACGTGCCATTCTTTTTTATAAATTTGTATCATGTGTTTTAAAGGATCTTATTTTAACAAAATCACATTCTGTTGTTCCACATTCCATGATTCCACCACCAGGGAGCACACTCTATTCTTAAAAAAACTGTATTGGAACAAAACTCTGTTAAACAACCTATTTGTAGATATATTAGTCGAGGGAGGTGGCAAGTTAACCCTTAACCGGAAACGTGAAAAACCCGTGCACAAACGGAACACTTAATAATTTACCAAATAGTGAACTTAAACATTTAATCTTTAATAGTAATGCATTAACTAACAGGACCAATTTTTTAATATAACAGCATAAAAATAAGTTGTGAAAGTCGGAGAGAGAAAATATTAACGGCAGGTATGTAGACGCAAACATCTCACAGATGTACATTTCCGGTTAAGGGTTAAAGCAAGAATTTAAGATTTCTGCAGAAATTAATATTTGAAAATAGTGGTATTTGACGCAGCATTCTTTTTTATAAATTTTTATCATGTATTATAACTATCTTAAAGTTTCAAACAGATCACCTTGCTAGATTTTCTAATTTTAAGACAATGGCTTTCTGTTAATTCCACATTCCACCACCAGGGAGTGCACTCTCTTCTTAACAAAAATGTATTTGAATGAAATTCCATTAAACAGCCTATCCATTGATATATTAGTTGACAGAGTGGCGGTTTTAAGCAAGAACTTAAGATGTTTGTTGAAAATTACTATTAGAAAATAGTGGTATTAACACTTATGAAATTTTTATAATCAATATGTAGCATTTATCTCAGGACAACCTATCTGTAGATATCATTTTTCACAAATTCGCGTTATTATTCTAATCAATGAAGCATTTCTTTTTCTTTTTAAAAAATGATTTTTTATAAAACAAACAATTACTGCTTGAAATGTACAAAATGTAGATTTTATTAAACAGCATGTAAAGATAGAGCTATTTGCATAACTTAAATTTCCATAAAGGGCATGTTTTTAAAAAATTGACACCGTTCTAAAGAATCCTAGTGTAAAAATTATTTGTGGTTTCCTTTAAAAACGACAGTTTGAAAGAAAAGATCGAATTAGTTAAATAAAAATTAATATCTCAGCTTCTAATTGAGACATGAGAATAATTTTTTGAATTTCTGAAAGGGGAATTTTTTTTTGTGTCGGACAGTGCAAGTTTTGAGTTTTTACGTCCCTTAAATTCTGAGATGAGACCCTTTTAAAACCACCAGTCCCTTTTTTTAACTTAAAAGGCTACTTCAGTCAAATAAAAAGACCATCCGTTCGCTAATGCTAATTCTATGGAAGACATTTATAAAGATATCTTGCTTGGATTTAAAGGGTTTTTTTCTGAGAAAAAAAATAGTTCTGTCTTCAATCACACAGACAGATGTTTTCCAACATTAATAGTAATGAGTAGCTGGTTTCGCCTGCTAATGGGCCCCTCATTTCATTGGGGCCTCTAATTTATATGTAATCTTGTAGTAATATGAAACTGGATTGTAAACTTCCAAGTAATATTTGCATATGGCATCGTATAGCAGCGCCGCAAAATCCTATAGTTCCATCTACCACTGCCTGAGGGTGCAATTTGCTCTATACGACTTTGGTGTGTCACACGACATACTTCTGTCATTCATGATTGTATTCTTTATTGTACTCATTTTGCACAGATCAAGACAATTTTTTGCTTAAGACAAATTCCAACATAGAAAGGTTCTATTTCGCAGGTTTTACTGTAATTTAATATTTTTGCCTAAAAATATGTGTAATATTCTTGAAAAGGAATTTTAATTATAGAATAATGGCTATTAAAAATATATATATGCATTTTTTTCAAAAAGTTTTGAGCCAGGCAAGAAAATTTCAACCTGTGCATGAGGTCCTGTGAAGTCCAAATCCGACACAGAAAAAAAGTCTGACTCGGCTTAGCCCAAGTCTGCAAAAAAAGTAAGGCCTGGCCCAACTCTGGAAAAAAGTGAAGGCCATCATTTTCTTTGTCCTTAAAACTGCCCTTATTTGTTTTGCTAAGGCCTTAATTTATAAGATATAACAAGATAGATAAGGGAAGAAAATTTATCTTTTTCAGTTCCCCCCCCCCTCCCCATCCCTAATAGACTTTGAATTTGTAGACTTTTTGGTGTATATTACCTCTCCTCCTAACATATTAGAAAGATCCGGACACATTTATAAACTTTTACAGATTTTCAACCATACCACCATGTGGTGCCACTGTAAATAAAGTTATATGCCAAGTTAGACTTAAAAATCTTGTCAAAAGGTATGCAGTTCTAAAGAAATGGCAAGTGTTTATATTATTGTAATATTGCTTTATAGTTGATGCTCTAAAACATGTATCTTTTTTTTACTTTTTTAAACTGCATATTGTATTGTCGTTTTCTCATCACATATATACTTATTTTTACAAAAATGGAAATAACCTTTGATTTACTTGTACTGAAATTAATGCAATCTTATTATTATTTTTAAAGCAAAGTTTGTTATACAAACTCACAGCTATGCAAAATGGGTATGATATGAAACTCTATGTTACAAATTATGAAACTACATGTAGATACAGTTGAAATAAGGCTTTAACGTTTATATACTGTTGGGAAGAGGTATTAACATCCTTAAAATTGTATAAAAAGCAAATATTTGGTGAACATGCAGCAATTGATTGGAACAGTTACATGAGAAAAATGGGTTTCCTATACCTAATACAAAGATTGGTGATGCCAATGGCAATGAAATTGTTGAGACTGACAAAAGTTTGTTTGTGCATTGAAGGAAAAAAAAAAAGCAGCACACAGCACTAACATATGGCAATGAAATTGTTGAGACTGACAAAAGTTTGTTCATGCACTGAAGGGGAAAAAAAAAGCAGCACACAGCACTACCATATCTTAATCAGTATATAAGTTTTATTTATGTTACTGTATTGAGATATAGTAGTCTACCATTTTGAGCATTAAAGAGAAATTAGATGAATACATATATCTCTTAGATGTTTATTCATAGAAAAGAGATTAAAAACAAAAATGAAATATTTCAGACTTGAAATAATAAAGTGATTTTTAGTTTCACATGTACTGTTTATGGTAATCATACAGATGCACAGAATTTGTTTTAAAGAACTTTTTATATTTTACAAAATGGTTATTATTTTTTATAAGTATCTTTCTTTCCTGTGAACTTTGTTTTACATCATCAGTGAATTTATTACTTAATAATGCAATTTTGTGTATACATAAAAATATTTCATATGTGCCCAGTTTTTTAAATTTTGTTTTTATTAATTAAATAAAAAACTAACTTAGTACTATAACCCTTTTTTTAGCCAGATTAAATTTTCTTTTGTAAGTCGCAACAACAATTGCTATCTAATCGCCCCCCCCCCCCTCTATTCTTTTCTACATTAATAATCTTGAATATGTGGAAAAAAAATGTTACATTATAAATTTGTTTTTTTGTTTTAACCTATAAGTTATTTCTATGTTATTTATTTTTAGCCAAAATATTCATTAAAACTGTTAAAATTCGACAAACCAAAGCGACAAAATATACTTACATAAATTGATATGTCTAACTTAAATACATACACAGCAACATGAGTTATAGGCGAAAGTGAGGAGGAATGGGACACCTTGTACAAAAATAAGTAAATCAACTTACTTTGGCACAAAAACAAAAGTTTCAATTTATAGAACATAAAATGAAACACTTTTTATTGTCCTTGGGCAATATAGAAGCATAATTTGCAGAAACAATTTTATAATTAAAGAAATTGTAAATTTCAAAATGTGTCCTGTACCTCCCCACTAACAGAGGCATGGTACCGCTATAAAATAAAGTATGATAAAACACAAATAATCTAGCATCAACTACATATACAGTCTAACAAAGATTGTAGGTTAATAATGTCTGTTCCACAATATCAAATTCTAGTATTTTCATAACTGGAAGGAAAATTCGGAATTGTCAGTCACAAATGACATTAAAAAATCATCAGTTCAATTTATTTACATTTTGAAGCAAATGAATATATTATCAGTGTTATAATTAATATATTATCCTCTAAAATATTTGCATATTAGCAATTTACATTTATCTTATTTAAAGGAGGAAATGGACTTGTCCCATTCCTTCCCACTACCTTCTTTTATGTTAAACTTCTTGTATAAACAAAAATGCTACTTTTAGGCTTAGATTAAATTATGGATAATATACAGTATAATGTTCTATAAATAGAGAAACTATTGCATCTATGCATAAACAAGTCATTAATATACAGAAAGCATAAAAAGTAGTATACGAAGCAAATTTACTTTTGATTCTTAAAATGATCTTTTTCTTTATACAGTTGCAAGCTTATGTAGATCAGTACTATTTTCAACTGAATATTGGGCTACTATTGCTTCATCAAAAGTGTGTGATTGATGAGATTTTTAGAATGATATATAAAGAGAAAAACCTAGTGTCCCATTCCACCCCACCCTCCCCTATTTAAAGCATTGATTTGGATAAATTATGAATATATTATCAGGATATGAACACAACATTTATTCTTAAAAATAATTTTTTTCACTGTGCTTATCTGAAAAAAAAAAATAAAAGTGATTAATCATTTAGTGGAACATAGTAAGCCAACGAAATATCTATCAGTTTTACTTATAATTGATGTGCATAAGACACATACTAGCAATTTAGAATTCGTTGAATGGACTAGAGCCAGTCATGTGTATATTCTTGTCATAGCTTATTACAGAAAAAGTGGAATTCTGTGAAATAAATAATGGGGAATTTTTTCTTGAGTCACACTCAGATAAAGTTCCAGGTACTAAGAAAAAGTTTGTTGGTAAAAATTTTTTGTTTACCTCACAAAATAGAACCCATTTTCTTCCAGTTAATTTATGCGGCCATAGAGACAAAAAAAAAAAAAAAATGTTTATGTGTGGCCTACAACTGGTGATACACTTGTATACTATACAGAAATACAAGAAAATTGTGTAAAATGAAAGAATTCAGACATGGACAAATTCGTTTCTTATGTGGCAGCATAATTATCATAGAACTGCCAAAATCAGGTAAAGAAATGAACTTGTTTATATTTCATTTTGCCCTATAACTGGGAGCAAAGTGATAAGTTTTGACTTTTATGTTACATCTTTAATACATCACAGACGTTCAAGAATAAAAATTTGAAAAAATTTATTTTATACGGCAAGGATTTTATAAATTGTGTAGTGTAAAATTTCATATAAATTTTCGGTTTGTTCACTTAGAAAATTGTAAATTATTTTTCAGTATTTCTCTCTGTCCCATGTTCCCCTTACAGCAATTCCTATTTTACACAAACAGTACCATAAAAAAACAACTTTTTGAAGTAAAAAAAAAAAATTATCATTTGATAACAGTTTTCACTGCTATTAAATTGTGTCACAATCTAATATGAGCATGGCGAAAACTTTTCATAAGTAATTCAAATAGCTAAAAATATATTCATAATATATAAAAGCAGTACAATTAATAAATATCTATATGATTAAATATTAGTTTCCTTCTAAGTTTTATCAATCGAAAATTCATTTATCTTCTTCTTTTTCTCATAAAACTTTTATGAGATTACTTTTGTAGTGTATATGGCGCATAGAATTCATTTATTAAATATGGAAGATGTAAACAAAAATATATCCTGTTTTTATCTGTTCGAATTCGAATAAAACAGTCGATTTGGAAGAAAACGAATTTATTAATTTTACATAAACAACATAAAATACGTTTGCGCCAAAATAGTGATGCATAACAGTATCTATCAACCCTGCTGTAGCCAGCTGCCATAATCTAACGAGGTAACTAACCTGGCGTAAGTCTCCAATGTAATAGACTCCGGCCTTTCCCAACATTGGACTTCCGAGACATAAGCCTCCCTTTTGGGTTGTAGCAGCATATAATCGGATGCTACATAGTAGAATTTCGTAGCAGAGGATTCTGGAACCTCATTCGTTGAATTTGTCACGTGTTCAATGTTAACAACCCTAAACGTAGGATCCATTTTTTCGCCAACAGCCAAAGGATTTTGTTTATTATTTACCGGTTGTTTTCGAAGGAAGTTGAAAAGTCTCAGCAACATGGAGTGCGGGATTACGGATCGTCGTCAATTTTTTTGATAGAAATTGATCTCCGTTCTACTTTGGCTGTTATTATTTAATGTTGTCGCTGGCAGCTAACGTGTAGTATGAATTTGGGGAAGCTTTCATTCGGCTTGTAAGAAGCCTTCCTTCGAGTTTTCGATTTCAAACAAAATCACATTTATCGATATGACATTGTTTACATGTTGATATTACATAACTATAACATTATGTTTATATTTTTGGGGTAGATTTCAATCAGTATCATTTATAAAATAAATAATCATAATAAACAGGGAATAAACATATTATTTGTTTGGTGAAAAATGTTATTATTGCCTCTATAAGTATATTTTCTATAATGGCATAACATCTGAATATTTAACTCTTTTTTATTTTTTACTCATTAATTGTTGTTCTTGCACAGTTATAATTTCAGATTTTTTTTTTAGCGCAATCTCTGATCTTCATACACTGCAAGACACTTATTTTAAAGCCATTAGAATTTCATAATGCTAGTACGTGACGTGACAGTAAATAATAAAAATGACAAAATGTGTTTGATTTCAATTAATAAAAATAGGATAAATGTGTCTGTAATGGACACCCTCCAAAGATTTTAGTATAGAAAATAAATAATAACAAGTTTTTATTATTTTTTGTCACCTCTTAACTTCGTGTTTTACTATCAGGATTGTTGTTGACAACTTTAATCAAACCAGGAAGCAGAAAATAATGCTTCACTATCTAACTGTTTTCCAGTGAAAACTTTAATGAACAAGTTAAGAGATGTTTTTATTTATTACAATTATCTTAAAAACAGGTACTTTCCTGTTAGCTGGGTGCCAATGTTATATTTATATATATGTATATCTATACATAATATGTATGTGTGCATATATATTTATATTGTAAAATCCTGATTGTAAGCCCCCCCCCCCCTCCTTTTTTCAAAAGTAAAAACAGTTAAATTTGGGTGGGGCTTATAATAGAGATTAAAAAAAAAAAAAAAAAAAAAATTCCTCTGATAAATATTGCTTTCCACTTTTGTTTTATTCAACTATTTTATAAGATTTACGATATTATAATATTAAAGTATTGAAGTCTTTCAATATTTTGAGTTTTCTTTGTGGGTTCTGCATGCCGATTAGATTTACTGTAATATTTTTTATACTGATTAATGTATTGTATTTTTCATGACATCTTCATTTAGAATTTTGGTTAGCATCATTATATGAACTTGTAAGATAAATTTTTATTCAAAGGTATTTTTTATATATATACACGTATGTATAACACTGGCGCTCAGCTAACAGAAAAGTACCTAAAAGCATTTTTATTTACTTTATATCTCCTTTATTTTCTTACTAAAATTTGCATGTTTTTGATTTGATAATAATAGGAAACTTTGAATTTCATGTATACAAATGGCTATCATTTACAAAATTTCATTTATTTTTAAAGTTTTAGGACCAGTATCCATTACTAGAAAACTGAAATTAGTCAGCTTTCAGGAATGGAAACCCCATGTGGGCTATATGATAAAATTAGCACTCACCAATCGGCAAGCAAAACTGAAAAGTTGATGATTGACTCTATTGCCACCACTGCCCAGACTTAAAAGATAACAATTGCGATGATTGAATGGAAAGTATGTATACAAAAGAGGAGGGTGGGGATGGATGTCAGATTTGTTAGAAATTGAAATATAACTTCAAAAATTCATTTTTTTGTCTGTTCTATACTATGCATCAACATACGGCAGTAATTACTTGTTTATATTTCCCTATTCAATGAAGTGCCAGTTTTTTCCATGAAGCACATTTTTTTATCAAGTATTTGTAAATTTGTTGTTGGCCAGTGAGTAAAAAAGTTAATTTTGACCTATAATGTGGACCTTATTAAAAGTAAAATTTCATTAATTTTCTTAGGGAATAAAATCTTTTGATTTAACTTAAAAGTTAAGTAATCAAATTTAATCTTTTAAGTTATGCTTACCAAACTGTAACAACACCTATTTTATAAACAGCTTCAAATTTATTTCATGTAATTAATACATTTTTAAAATATTAAAACGGATTAATTTTTTTTTTTTTATAATCTGAAATTCAATCAAGCCAATTAAGAAACAGAGAATAATGTTTAAAAGCATAGAAAAAGAAGGAGCTCAAGCCCTTCTCATTCAAATAAAGATAATTTATTAAGTTACATGAATTGTTAAAAACCTCTTAGTTTGTGTCGTTGTCTTTAATGTTTGATTATTCATCTGTGATAAAACAACTTTGTACATAAAAAATAGGGACTTATTTGTTGTAGCAGCACCCACAATTGTGATTATGCCATACTTAGAGTTATGACTTTGCCAAGATCACCACAAAGTTTATTATGCATCATATATTTGCATATGTATATACTCCAAAACAGTGTTGAATTCAGATACTTTCCTCCAGGAGGGATTTCTGTGGCCCCTCTGAGACATTATACAGTTACAGGAGAGAAGGTGATACCACCTTTAACTGTATTACAAAACAACAGTGGACCAGTATAACAACAAAAAAAGCTGAACTTTCATGCACGAAGAAAGGGGGGGGGGGGGCGCTTATTTTTTCTACATTTCACATCTTAACATATTAAAAAAAGTTATTGCCAAGTTTTACCAATTTCCATCATCATAATGATGGATGCAAAATTCAGAGCATCCATGTGTGTTATTTTATAAAACACAGGGTAATAATTGTGCAGACCATCCATTCTTAAAAAGTGACGATTTAATTATTATGACTGAGGGTCAGGGTGAATTTCTTAAAAAATATAGTTCGGATATTATATGCATTGATGGCCCTCATGGCATGAACAATTATGGATTTGAATTAATAACACTAATGGTAATAGATGATATGAGAGAAGGTTTTCCTTGTGCTTTCCTCATATCTAATAGAACAGATCAGCCTGTCTTATCTTTATTTTACTCATGTATAAAGGAAAGAGTGGGGGAGCTTAAACCAAATGTTTTTATGTCCGATATGGCAGATGCTTTTTATAATGCTTGATATACAGAAAAGGGTTTGCCAGAAAAAGCGTCTTTTCTGTACCTGTCATGTTGATAGGGCATGGCGAAATAATTTGAAAAAGATTAATGGTATAGAAAAGCGAACAAATGCTTATAAATTAATTAGATTTCTTTTATTAGAACGCGACTTAAATACATTTAACTTATTGTCAGATTATGTAACAGATTTTTTTTAAAATGATGAAGACACTAAAGATTTTGCTTCTTATTTTGAAACTTTTTATATGAAAAACACTAAAACATGGGCCTATTGCCACAGGTTACACTGTGGCATGAATACAAATATGCACATTGAGCGCATGCATCACACTTTAAAATACATTTATTTACAGGGGGAAAATGTCAAGAGACTTGATAAAGCCATATATGCTATAATGAGGTTTGTCAGGGATAAGTTGATTGACAGGTTGATCGCCTGTACTAAAGGGAAACTGACTAGCAAAGTGAAAATTCTGAGAAATAGACATAAAACTAGTTTAACATTAACATCTGAGATTGTAGAAAATGAAGAGGGTTGGACAGTCGCATCAAAAAATAACACAGAGCTATACGAAATTCAAAGTATAAAAACAACATGCCATTGTAAAATTCTATGTATGGAATGTAAAACATGTATCCACCAATATATCTGCTCATGCACGGATTCCTCCATTAAATGGAATATGTGTAAACATATTCATTATTTATGTCAAACATTAATTAAAAATGAAGTTCATATAAACACTGTCCCTGACGAGCCACTGATTATAGATGAATATCCAGAGTCAGAAATAATTATTAAAGAATTAAGACAAACACGCCCCCACACACATTCACAAGCAAATCATACAGAGAAACAGGAGTCTTTAATAAGTGCATATGCAGATTTCATTAGATCTCTCACAAATTCCGAGCAGCTAGATATAATGGAAAAAAAAACTTGAAATCTTTAATACCAAAAGTAAATTATGTTGGCCAGATTAATTCTGTGTCATTTTCCCCACAATTGAATAAAAACCCTCCAACAAACAAAAGAATAATACCTCAAAGACCATTCCAAGCAAAAAAGAAATGAAAGTTAAATAACAGGTCTGAAGAAAGTTCAAATGAAAACGTCCAAAATATTGCCCTATCTTTAATTCTAACACATAAAAATAATACACATACTAATGAAACCCAATGTAATGAATAAATATTTCCTAATGTTTACATTTTAATTTGCCAAATCAAAAATGTTTATTACAATATCACTCTTTTTTTCAATTCTATTTTTATCTCTATTTTGCTATCATTTTTAGGGTTTCGTTTCATCTGACGAAATCCTATTCGTCTCACTCTTCTGTCTGTCTGTCCGTCCGTCACAGAGCCCGTTCGCAGAAACTATATACGTTGGAGACTTGAAATTTTGCATACTTATAGCTGAATACCTCGCATCAAACAACAAATCATAAAATTTTGAAAAGTCTTATCTTTACCTGTCTGGGCTGTAACTTGTGTATTTTAAGCTTTTTTTTTCTAATTGAGCCCCTATTTAAGTTGAAGACTTGAAATTTTGCATACTTATAGCAGAACACTTGCGATCACATGAAAAATCATAAAATTTTCAAAAAGTCTTATTATTTATCCCCCCGGGTTCTAACTTGTGTATTTTAAGCAATTTTTCTAATCTCCTACCATTGCACCCGGTGGGTACTTTTCTAACTTTTGCCGACACCCCTTTGACCACTCTTTCATATTATGCACCATAGACTTCCATATTTTAGTTCCACTTTTTACCGCCAGGGGGAACCTATCTGTCTCGGGTGCTACGGGGCCGAATTCCCTTGACTAATATATCTACGGATAGTTTGTAAAACGGAATTTCGTTCAGATACAGTTTTGTTTAGAATAGAGTGTGCCCACTGGTTGCGAACTGTGGAACTAACAGATTTTGCAAAATGATAAAGTATTTTGAAAGGAATATTAAACGAAGCCCTCTGTGCGATCTGTGATCACACTTACCCACTTGTTTAGTATTGAAGCTAAAACTGGTTATTTTAGAATAACACAGTACTTGAAAATGTTGATATTTTGCTAAGGTACCAAAACTTAAAATACTTTGTACTTTTTAAAAAATATAAATTTTGGATATTTCTATTTTTAAAATAAAACGTTTCATTTCCATTTAATAGTTTCTACATAAACATTGCAATTGTATAAATCCATCTAGCAGCTTCTGTATCTACAGAAATAAATATATTGCCAAAAACAAATAATATAGTATTCTAAATGTATATGTCGTAGGCTAATTGAGAAATCCGGCTCTTTGCAAAAAGCCGGCCTAATTGGAGAATCCATCTCCCTTTTTCCAATTAGCCTGATATTTTTCAGGCTTATTGCAAAGAGCCTAGAAAGTATTAGGCTAATTGAAAAATGACCACTTATTATCCGATCGCGGTGATATTTTTAGCTCACAGGCTATCAAAGCCTGAGAGCTTATGTGCCCGCCGATTCTGTATGTACGTGTGTACGTACGTAACACTATAACTCTTGATAGAAATATCCGATTTGCTTCAAATTTTTTTTCTAGGTTCATTCTGATAAGGTGCTTCCCTGATTAGTTTTTGGGGTTCATTGGTTAAGGATAAAGGGGGCTAGTCCCCCCCCCCCTTAATTTATATAAATGGGTTTTTCATGCAGAAATATTCGATTTGCTCCAAATTTGGTATACCAGTTTATTGTGTTAAGGAGCTTTCCCGATTAGATTTGGAAGCACATTATTTAAGTATAAAGGGGGGAAAGGGGGCTACCCCCCTTAATTTAGATAAATCGGTTTTTCATGATGAATTATTCGATTTGCTCCAAATTTGTATACCGGTTTATTAAGTTAAGGATTCGCCTTGATTAGATTTGGAGGTTCATTAGTTACATATAAAGGGAGGAAACAGGAAAGGGGGGCTAGCCCTCCCCCCCCGTAATATAGATAAATGGGTTTTTCATGCAGAAATGTGCGATTTGCAATAAATTTGGTATACCGGTTAATTATGTTAAGCAGCTTCCTTGATTACATTTGGAAGATCATTATTATGTATAACGGGGGGAAAGGGGGCAACTGCCTCTCCCCTTAATTTAGATAAATGCGTTTTTCATGTAGAATTATTCGATTAGCTGAAATTTGGTATACTTGTTTATTATGTTAAGGAGATGGCTTGATTAGATTTGGAGGTTCATTAGTTAAATATAAAGGGAGGAAAGGGGGGGGCTAGCCCCCCCACTTAATTTAGGTAAATGGGTTTTTAATGCAAAATTATTCGATTTGCTCCGAATTTCGTATACCGATTTATTATGTTAAGGAGCTTCCCTGATCAGATTTGGAGGTTCATTAGTTAAGTATAAAGGGAGGAAAGGGGAGTGGGCTAGACCCCCCTTAATTTAGATAAATGGGTTTTTCATGCAGAGTTATTCGATTTGCTCCAAATTTCGTATACCGGTTTATTATGTTAAGGAGCTGCCTTGATTAGATTTGGAGATTTATTGGTTAAGTATAAAGGAGGGACAGGGGCTATTGTCACCTTAATTTAGATAAATGGGTTTTTCATACAGAATTATTCGATTTGCTTCAAATTTGATATACCAGTTTATTACGATACGGCTTCCTTCATTTGATTTGGAGGTTCATTGGTTAAGTATAAAAGACGGGGAAAGGGGGGCAATTGCCCTCCCCTTAATTTAGATAAATGGGTTTTCATGCTGAATTATCTGATTTAGTTTAATTTTTTTTCAACCGGATTCGAACTTGGAGTTTCCATTTGAAGTCAATCCGAAAACCGACTACAACCAGGTTTCGGATTGAGCTCAATCAGAACTTTCAGGTTCGGATCGGGTTGCCGGTGGACGGAGATTATTTTGTCTGGCTTGCATCGGGTTATAGTTCTTTGGAATATTTTTGTCGGTTAAGATTTGGTTCGGAACGGGTTTCAGGTTGACTTCAAATGCAATTTTTAGGTTCTGGTAGCGTTGCGTGTCCACGGAAACTAATTTGTCTTGTTCGGATCTGGTTATGGATCTTTGGAATATTTTTGTCGGTTATCAGATTTGGTTCGGGATTTCGGGTTTTTTCAAATGGAACTCTCAGGTTCGGGTCGGGTTGCATGTAGACTGAAATTATTTTGTCTTGCTCGGATTGGGGTACAGTCTGTTGTAATTTATTTTTTGGTTTTGGGTAGGATTATGTGTTAATAAACCTAATAAAAAGAAAATTGCCCAGTTAAAATGATGGCATTGAGCTCACAGGCTATTCGCACTAATTGTATATTATACTCTTATTTCAAAGAATAATGCCCCTCGAAAATAAATGAAGGTATTAGTCCCCGTTGCCAAATCCAATCAAGGCAGCTCCTTAACTTAATAAACCGGTATACCAAATTTGGAGCAAATCGAATAATACATCGTGAAAAAACGATTTATCTAAATTAAGGGGGTAGCCCCCCTTTCCCCCCTTTATACTTAAATAATGAGCTTCCAAATCTAATCAGGGAAGCTCCTTAACACAATAAACCGGTATACCAAATTTGGAGCAAATCGAATATTTCTGCATGAAAAACCCATTTATATAAATTAAGGGGGGGGACCAGCCCCCCTTTATCCTTAACCAATGAACCCCCCAAAATAATCAGGGAAGCACCTTATCAGAATGAACATAGAACAAAAAATTGAAGCAAATCAGATATTTCTATCAAGAGTTATCGCGTTACGTACATACGTACGTACACACGTACATACAGAGTCGGCAGGCACATAAGCTCTCAGGCTTTGATATCCTGTGAGCTAAAAATATCACCGTGATCGGATAATGAGTGGTCATTTTTCAATTAGCCTAACGCTTTCTAGGCTCTTTGCAATAAGCCTGAAAAATATCAGGCTGATTGGAAAAAGGGAGATGGATTCTCCAATTAGCCCGGCTCTTTGCAAAGAGCCTAGGCTGTTTGCAAAGAGCCGGATTTCCCAATTAGCCTACGACATATATATAAATATTTTACAGACATACATACAAGCGACATTCAGGCGTTATTTATGTGTGTTTTAATATATATTGTAGTATGTGTGTTTATTATTATAATATAGTATTCTGTTTAATCCAGAATTGGGAAGGTGAAGCCTGTCAAATAACATTGTGAAGATTTTTTGATGAAGGAAATTCCCTGTTATAGGAATGTCCTTCTCGGGGATGTAGTAGAGGGTATACGGGGGTATATGCCATATACCCTCTGTTTCTAAAGAAAGCTATAGTATACATACACACTAGGGTATACCCTCTGTTTTTTTTTATGACTACACCGTCCTTCTATGTAAAAATTTCTTTAAAATTTTTTGCTTTATATTGTAAATTAATTGTACTCATTCAGACTAACATTTCAATAAGAAATAATTATTGAATTCATAAATAATTGCAGTCTCGGAAGCCACACATTCCCTGTTTTAATTTCCCAGGTACAGGTTAATAACATTGTAGATGTTTATAAACACACAACATGAATTTATATAAATAAAAAAAGCCCACATACAGCATCAGACTGGGTACCTACTCGCTGGTGCACCTTTGTACAGATAAAGTTTCGCAAAATTAAGTTGAACCAGTGTATTTTCTTGGTTGTATACAATAGTTGCAAGTAGCGAACATGCTACTTTCTATAGTAGTTCGTAGTGTAGCATTAATTATTTTAAAAAATATAAATTCAGTACTTTTTAATACATACTGGAAGTAATTTTAACGCTACTTCTAGAAGTAATAGTAAAAAAGAATGTATCAATCTTAAAGTAACATGATTATAATTTTCTTTTTTTGTGCAAAAATGTGTCCTGTGCAACAATAAGCAAGAATCTATACTCTATACTAATAAAAGAAGTTTCATTCTGTATATGTGTGTCTACAATGGGTAGTGAAATCTACCGCACGTATAAAGCTGAAAATTTTTGTGAGGGTACTCTAAAACCTCTCCTGGTGCACCTGACACTCAGAGTTTTAAAATTCTAATAATTAGCTTTGCCCCCCATACATAAAGTGCCCCCTCCAGGGGGGCACTTTTCTAAATTTTGCCAACACACCTCATGTGATATATCTTTGGGAAGCCCCGGGCAGTGGAACATAACATTTTTGCAGTGCATGCACAGCACTGCCTGCTATACGGTGCCATAGGCAGCAGGAACCCGTTCAAGGTTCGTCCGAGCCCAATTGGCTTATTTACAAGATTTTACAGTGCATGCGCAGCACAACTGCTATACAGTGCTGTAGGTAGAACGGATGCAGTTTGAGGTTCGTTTCGTTAGATTAGAGATTGGTTTTATTAGAAACATCAAATTAATATGATTTGCAGTGTGTGCTGCTATACGGTGCCGTAGGCAGCGTGGACCTGGTTCGAGATTTACTTATAAGTCAGCAATGCAAAACTTTTTGACACATTTTCTGATTAATTTTTAACTGTAAATGCATAAAATTGACAGGCTTTACTATTGAAGGAATTTAGAATCGAATAGCGTTTCCATTTTTCATAAATAAATTACTTATCGAGATATAAGTGATTCTTGTCACGCGATTGCAAGTTTTTCGCCTTTCCTGTGCTATCACTTCCGGAAATTCGATTCAAAACGCTAACTTTGACAGTATATTCTCAAAAATATGCCTTTATCAAAAAACGGATAACGCCTTTCGATTTTAAATTTTCTAAATAAAAACACCCTTTATTTAATTTCAGAAATTGTTCGATATTACAAAACACGTATTTCTGCATAAAAAATATTCATATTAAAAAAATCGGAACGCACTTATGAAAAAAAAGAAAGAAAGAAACCCGACCATGGAAGGATTGGCTTATCTGACTCGATGTGATTCGTTTCACAAAATTTACTTTTTAGCTCACAGGCTATCAAAGCCTGAGAGCTAATGTGCCCGCCCGTTCTGTATGTATGTACGTACGTACGTAACGCGATAACTCTTGACAGAAACATCCGATTTGCTTCAAAATTTTTTTCTAGGTTCATTGTGATAAGGCGCTTCCCTGATTTGTTTTGAGAGTTCAATGGTTAAGGAAAAGAGGGAGTTAGTCCACCCCCTTAAATTAGATAAATGGGTTTTTCATGCAGAATGATTCGATTTGCTCCGAATTCGGTATACCGGTTTATTATGTTAAGGAACTTCCTGATTAGTTTTGGGGGTTCGTTGGTTAAGGATAAAGGGGGGTTAGCCCACCCCTCTTAATTTAGATAAATGGGTTTTTCATGCAGAATTATTCGATTTGCTCCGAATTTGGTATACCAGTTTATTATGTTAAGGAATTTCCCTGATTAGTTTTGGGGTTCATTGGTTAAGGATAAAGGGGGCTAGTCCACCCCCTTAATTTAGATAAATGTTTTTTTTTTTTTTTTTTTTGCAGGATTATTCGATTTGCTCCAAAATTGGTATACCGGTTTATTATAATAAGGAGCTTCCCTGATTAGATTTGGAGGTTCACTGGTTAAGTATAAAGGGGGAAACAGGGGCTAATTCCCCTTCACTTATTTTTTTAGGGGCATTATTCTTTAAAATAAGTGTATAATATACAATTAGTGTGATTAGCCTGTGAGCTCAATGCCATCAGTTTAGCTGGGCAATTTTCTTTTTTATTTTCCCCTTGATCATTTGGTGAAATCCTCAGTTTTTAGCTCACGTGCTATCAAAGCCTTAGAGCTAATGTACCCGCAGGTTTTGTATGTACGTACGTATGTTTGTAACGAGGTAACTTATGGTAGAAATATCCGATTTGCTGTAATGTTTTTTTTTTCTAGGTTTCATTCTGATCCCGGTAGCAGAAAGTTCCTGACAGGTGACGTGCGTCGCAGATTTTCTTTTCCCATTTGCAGATTTTTTTTTTCCAGTGGATCTTTTTCAAACTTTATATTATGTTTAGTTCTTTATTATTTATTACTAAAACTTAAGATTATTATTAATAAAAATGAGTAAAATGCTTAAAAACATTAAAAGTAAATGATTAATTAATTAAAGGTTCATTTGTAACATTTTACCTGCAGATTATTTTCAGTCCCTGAAAGATCTGTCGCAGACACTTGGAGAATTTTCTGCTATTGGGATTCTGATAAGATGCTTCCCTGATTAGTTTTGGGGGTTCATTGGTTAAGCATAAAAGGTGGGAACGGGAGCTAATCCCTACCCCTTAATTTAGATAAGTGAGTTTTTCATCCAGAATTATCCGATTGGCTTCAAATTTGGTATACCGGTTTATTCTGATAAGGTGCTCCCCTTATTAGATTTGGAGGTTCTTTAGTTAAGTATAAAGGGGTTGGGGACAGCCGGCCAATCCCTCCTAAATTTAATTACGGGGTTTTTCATGCAGAATTATCAAATTTGCTTCAAATTTGGTATGCAGTTTATTCTGATAAGAGGTTTCCCTGATTAGATTTGGAGGTTCATTCGTTAAGTATAAAGGGAAAACGGGGGTGGGGGGCTAATCCCTCTTAATTTATTTTTCGAGGGGCATTATTCTTTGAAATTAGAGTATAATACAATTATTGTGAATAGCCTGTGAGCTCAATGCCATCAGTTTACCTGGGGCCATTTATTTTTAGATCGATTGACAAGAGATTTTTTTTTTTTTTTTTTTTGCGACTGAATGGCAAAATTAACAATTTTCTGTAACCAAGTGACAATATTGGCTACTAATTTCCAACATTTTCCTTTGATCGTTTATCGAAATTTTGTGACTTTTTCCTCAACCGATTGGCAAAATTTGCTATTTTTTTGTGTGGTATCTCGGCAGAATTCGCGATTTTTTTTTTTTTTTACAATGACCAATTGAAGAAAATGCCTATTTGTTTCCGAGATCTTTGTTGAAATTCACGTTTTTTTTTCTCTATCACTTGAAGAAATTCACAAATTTGATTTGTGAAATTCCACAAAAGAAAAGAAATCGTGGTCTCTCTCGAAAGTTAAACAATTTTGCGGAAGAATCACATGCCTGTGAAAGAATTAAAGGGGGAAAATGCAACGAGGGATTTTCGTAATTTGTGAACTATTTGCTCTATTTTGCACGCAATTGTAAACACTGCTTTAACCCCTTCAGGGGCAAGCAAAAATTACTCTAAATATTGAATTGTCACCGGAATAATCGAAAAATTTTATTTTTAAATAAGGAAAAGCAATTTTTCAAAGATTTTCCTCCAAAGTTAAAAATATAAAATTTAGTACTAATTTTCTGATGAGAATCTTGTTTAAATTAGGTGGGATATATTTTATCCCACCGCCCCTCAAGGGGTTAAATGAAAACTTCGCCCCCCCCCCCCCTCCTATAAAAAAAGAAAATTTTTGAAATTTGAAGATTCCTTTGTAGTTACTCTTTTTACTTCTAAACTAAGAATAAAAAAGATTTTTAAAAAACTTTTAAAAAATCACGATTATAATCAGGCCCCGACTTATGCAAGGGGCATGCGGGGCTTCTTTATTTTGAATCATTAAGGCATTCGTCTATCAGATTAAAATTTTATTTTAGCAAGTTTAATTTCACCAGATTTTTATTCCCGAAAGTCAAAAGATTGTGAGAATGCCCAAGTTATACAATTTTGGTTGTTTGAAAAGTGTAGAAGAAATTTATGATTTTTGTGTTTAAAATTCCACCAAACTTTCTATTTTAAAAGCAAAAGATGTCATACTTTCTGAACAAGCATTTCAAGTTTCATGAGAAGAAAAATGCATTTTGTCAGATCTTTAATAAAGGTAAAGAAAGAAAGAATTTGTGAGCAAAAAATTAAATGTGTAAATTAAAATCTGCAACTCAAAAGAACGAAGTTGGAGCCATAGTATTTTATCTAGTAGCGGAGCTGGAGTATCAAAAATTGTTCGGCTCCGGGTCACTGAGTAAAGTGTTTTTAAATTTAACTTTAATATTTTTAAATACTTAAATATAGGAGTATTTAGCGAAAACCACTATTCAATACATCCCTAACTGGGATTTATCATATTCTTTCTTCACAAAGCAAAAATTAGAAGTATCAAAGATATTATAAACAACAAAAAATGTTAAAATTATTTGGCATACAGATCAGGGTTCGCAAGGCTGGGCCCAGTTCGAAAAAACCCGGTGGGTTTTTTCAGAATGGGCCCACTTGAAAAAACCCACTAAAAAACCCATAATGTGGGTTTTTTCAATTTTCAGAAATATTTAAAATTTTAAATACATACATTTAATGAATTTAAGTCATTTCAGTTAATTTTGAAAAAAAAAAATATATAAAAGCTATTACATAAACACCCGAAGTAAAATAAAAATGTATTTTAGCACACTGAAATACTTTACTAACAAACATAGAACATAGTAGGCAACATACATACATAGTACATAATTATAGGTAAAGGCAATATCATAAGAATGTCTTTATATAAAAAATTCAAATGAACTATATTCATAAAAATAAAATATATGTATTTTTACTTTCTTCTATCTTTACAAGAAGTATTCAGTTTGTGAAAAATGTCAACTTCCAGTTTACGACGGATTTATACGTTTCAAAAAGGTCCTGAAGACGATTTGATGGTTTTTAGAAAATATCTGTGACAAAAATTTTGTGGGTGCTGCTCTATCTCAAGAACTAATGCACAGAATTTCACTAAACTTTAGATTCAGTTAGACCTTGATGTAAACTGATGCTGATTAGCTTTTGGTGTATAATGCCCATTAGGTGGTTCTGCTACGCTGCATTTATCTCAAGAACTAATGCACGGATTTTCATCAAACTTCAGATTCAGTTACAAGTTAAGTTGTTGCTTATCAAGTTTTGGTGTATATCGTCCAACAGGTAGCGCTGTTATGCTGTTTTTTTTTCATGATTTCAGCAATAACTCTTATCTCAAGAACTAATGTATGGAATTGAATAAAAATTTAGATTCAGTTAGACCTTGATATAAACTGGTGTTGATTAGTTTTTGATGAATATCACCCAACAATGGCTCTGTTGTACTGAATTTTATATGATTTCCGCAATATCTCAAGAATTAATGCATGGATTTTCTTCAAACTTCAGATTCAGTTAGACGTTGACGTATGCTGTTACCAATTAGGTTTAGGTGTAAATTGCACAGCAGGTAATGTTGATATGATCAATTTTTCACGATTTTTGCAAAATCTATATCTCAAAAACTAATGCACATAATTTAATCAAACTTAATATTCTGTTTCATTTTCATGTAAATAGATCCTTATTAGACTTGGATATAAATTGAACAACAGGTGTTGATTTTATACTGTTTGGGCTGGAAATTTTGGTTGTGGACATCTAAGAGGGTGGGTTCCAAAATTCAGTGATTTGTTTGAAACAATTGATACTTACATCTCCTTGTTAAATGCATCCAATTCAATGAACCTATATTTTACAATCCTTGTGATGGGCATAGATGAGGCACTGGGATAGCGAATTTTGAATTATTAACATGTATGAGATAGAGGAAAGTTTTGGACTTGGCACATCTGACTAGTTTACCCCTTTTTTTCTTCCTACTTATATATTTTAAATATTAATATTCTATTCATTATTTGATTTTAAAGCAAATTAACAATTTTTTATCTTCTATTATATTTAAAACTAATTTGTGAGAAACACTGACACTTAATTTAAATTCATATAATTTATGCAATTTATAACTTGTAAAATAGTATTACAACTATATTGTATACAAGGGAACAATGTATAGTAAATATGATATATAAATAATATAGAATACATATTACATATATTGTACTTTTGAAAAAACCCGATTTTCCCCGGGGAAAATTGGGTTTTTCATGAAAAAACCCGAAAAAACCCATGTGGGTTGGGTTTTTTCAAAAAAACCCGGGTTTTTGCGAACCCTGATACAGATCCAGTGAAACTTCAGCTTCCATTAATTTAGTTTAATGGTACATATGTTTTTATTTTTGTCATCATTACAAAGTATGAACAGTTCTTGTTATAACCAAGTGTTTTGCCGCCACTATGGGGCTGCCACTGCCACAGGCGACTATTTTATAATTCTAACTGGTACCACTTACTCAAAACAGAAAATTTTAAACACACACTTTGAGAACATTTGCAAGAGAATTATATTTCAAAATTTATATTAGAAAAGTACTGGTGCGAACAGAAAATAAAAAAAGCCGCCTGTGGCAGCCCTGCCACTAATATTGCTTAGGCTGTCTGAATTGTCAAATAACGATAGCATACATGAAAAACACTGCATGCACAATGGGCTGTTCTGTGAGATCCAACTAATAATTCCTTATGCACTATATTTTTTTCAATGAAACTGAGTGTTTGCCAGAATTAAACCAAACTTTGCTTAATATTATCTAATTGATGATAAGTTCTGAGGCAAGAACTACCTTCACCTAATCTCTATAAGCAAACAAAATGAGAAAAAAAAAAACTTTTCTTTTTCAGATTTACAATTCATGTATACTTTTATAGATTTTAGTAGATTGTTTTAATTGTTTAATAATGATTTAAACATTCTACATTTTGTGTTGTCTTGTCACATCAAACAATTTTAGCAGGATTTGAATTAAGAGCATTAAATAAAAAATGAATCTCCCTATTGCTGATCTTAACTAACAAAAGAAATGTCATTTCAATTACACTGAAAACAAAGTAAACAGGGCTACTCAATTTTAATAGAATGCATTTAAAAAATACTACATAAGGTGAAATTCTGTAAAATTGTGAATAATTTAATTTAAATAAATTCCTAAAAATGCAAAACTTACCAAACACATAATGTGTAACAAAAACTTTGTGTTACTTAAAAATTATAGTATTTACATTTATTAATTTAGGCCTAAAACTCTTCATGCAAATAAATATGTTAATATTTTAACACATCGAAAATAACAGATAAATTAACACATTGTTATTAAAAAGTAACAAATTAAAGATTCCATTTTTGTACTACAAAAGAAATAAACTTATTTCTTTCAAAAACATACTTTAAATCTTAACCACTTTATAGAAGAAAACAAATGTAAACTACCTCATTGTTTGTAAACAAACCTACTTATGTGCTATAGGCGCCATCTATTGGTTAATAATGAAACATTTGTGTTTAAAATATGGCTGCATAAAGAATTAATTTGCACAATGATTCTTTTGGTAAAAGAAATTCAAACATATATAGGAAAATTAAATACGGTGAAGATTTATAAAAGTAATATTAAAAAATATATATATATTATGAATACTGTTTTTTAATTAATAAAATATGTTTTTTAAATGTAATGATTAAAAAAATATTATAAATGCTACTTTTCATTTAATTGTTAATGTTTTACTCTACATCAGAGAAAGTTTTACAGAATAAACTCATCTCTAAATAAACTAACCTAGATTACATGCTAAAAACTAATTTTATTATACATAATTAAATAGCAGGATATCAAACTACTTTTAAAATCTTAACTACATAATACAATCTTGACATGTTTAATCAGTTGATTTAAATAAGTTCAATTTTCAGTCAACAGTTGTTGTTTTTTCTTTATTTTAATAAGAGCATGTATTTTCATTTATAAATAGTAATCTTTGAGGGGTGGGGGAATGACTCAGGAAAAGGACGAAACTCGGGCACTTTCCATGCAAACGAATGAACTTTTTTTTTTAAGTCACAAATGCTATTCCAAAGGATGTGATTTTTTATTTGCAATATTTGATAATTCATCTTTGAAAAAACAATTCTATACATAACGAAGCAGAACAAGTATTGATTATAATATGTAAATCTGCAGATCAGGGACCTCAATTTAACACCCACTATTCAAATCACATCTTCATTTTTATATTTGAAACTTTCAAATCACATTTTCATTTCTTCATATTACTAACACTATATGTATGATTTCAGAGGTTCACTTATGAATTGTGATGCAAAACTGACTGTATGTACCCACTGGCAAAGAAAAAAAAAAGGGGGGGGGGTATGGTTAAAACCCCTTCCAGAGCGTTTTAAACTAATAAGATTATAAGATGTATACAAAGCTCTCTGTGTTAAGAAGTAAATGCATAAAAACTAAAGTAAGAAAATAAAATTATTATCAGTCAACTGTTTAAAGGTATAATAGAAATCACCAATGTAAAAGCAACTTTGAAGTTAAAAAACTAAAATTTTGGCTCAAATGACTTTTTAATAATAATAAATAGAGTAATTTCCTCTTGAATAGCATAGTTATAATTCAATATACTGCATTTAGATGAAGTGAAACGACACATTAAAAATAAATTAGGAAAAAATTATGAATAATGAATGCAATTGTATTGTTTATAAATAGAGCTAATTATTCTGCCCCATCTTTTAAAAACACTTTTATTTTTAAAAAATGGTCTTTTTACTTTCATAAACAAAACCGTATTTTTTTTTCTTTTTTAAACTTAACGTATCATACTCTTCCCCCTACTTTTTTTTTTCTTTTTGTAAACTTAGCAGCAGATTTTATTTTACGTCCCAAACTGAAACATAAAAAAGTTAATTTCACAACATTATCTATCATTTAAAATATTTTCAGTTAAATAATTTTTGTACTTACTTTTTACTTTCTTCTATCTTCAATAGAAGAAAGTATTGTAATCGAAATTTTTTTCGACTTCCGGTTTTCGACGGATTTGCATGTTTTAGGGGTCAGAGATTCCAAAAAACATGTTTATAGAAAATGTCTGTCTGTCTGTGTGTCCGTCTGTCCGTCCGTCCGTCTGTCCGTCTGTCCGTCCGTCCGTCTGTCCGTCTGTCCGTCTGTCTGTCGCCATTGTACCATCAAAAAGTGTATGAAGTTATGTATAGAATTAAACCAAAATTTTATTATAAGTTTTTGGCTATGGCAAGCAGGTCCTCCCGGAATTTGGGAAAAATTCGCCGGTAGGGGGCGCTGATATAACAATTTTTGTGCGATTTTGAATATTGTACCATCCAAAAGTGTATGGAGTTATGCATAGAATTGAACCAAATTTTTAGTTTAAGCTTTTAGATATGACAAGCAGGTCCTCCCTGAATTTGGAAAAAATTCGCCGGTAGGGGCGCTGTAAATGCGTTTTTTGTGCGATTTTGAATATTGTACCATCGAAATGTGTATGAAGTTATGCATAGAATTGAACCAAATTTTTAGTTTACGTTTTTGGCTATGGCAAGCAGGTCCTCCCTGAATTTGTAAAAAATTCGCCGGTAGGGGGCGCTGTAATAGCGATTTTTGTGCGATTTTGAATATTGTACCGTCCAAAAGTGTATGAAGTTATGCATAGAATTAAACAAAATTTTTATTTTAAGTTTTTGGCTATGGCAAGCAGGTCCTCCCTGAATTTGGAAAAAATTCGCCGGTAGGGGGCGCTGTAATAGCGATGTTTGTGCGATTTTGAATATTGTACCGTCCAAAAGTGTATGAAGTTATGCATAGAATTAAACCAAATTTTTATTTTAAGTTTTTGGATATGGCAAGCAGGTCCTCCATGAATTTGCAAAAAATTCGCCATTAGGGGGCGCTGTAATAGCGATTTTTGTGCGATTTTGAATATTGCACCATCGAAAAGTGTATGAAGTTATGCATAGAATTGAGCCAAAAAAAAAAAAAAATTAAGTTCTTGGCTATGGCAAGGAGGTCCTCCCTTAATTTGTAAAAAAATCGCTCGTGGAGGGCGCTGTAATAGCTATTTTTGTACAATTTTTGTGCCATTTTGAATATTGTACCGCCGAAAAGTGTATGAAGTTATGCATAGAATTGAACCAAATTTTATGTGTTTATTTTTGGTCATGTCACGAAGGTCCTCCCTGAATTTGGAAAATTCTGCCGGAAGGGGGCACTATAATTGCGATGTCTGTACCATTTTCATTATTGTACCATCGAAAAGTATATGAAGTTATCCATATAATTGAACCAAATTTTTTGTGCATGTTTCTGGCTATGGCAAACAAGTCCTCCCTGAACTTGAAAAAATTCCGAAAGAAGGGGGCGCTATAATTCCGATCTCTGTGCTATTTTCATTATTGTACCATCGAACAGCGTATAAAATTATGCATACAATTGAACCAAAATGTTTGTGCTTGTTTTTGGCTTTGGCCAACAGGTCCTCCTTGAATTTGGAAATATTGCGCGGTAAAGGGGCTCCGTGCTAGCGATTTTTGTATACTTTTCTTGATTTTTCGTAGTTCTATTGTGCATCGGCGGCTCATGCAGCGGCGGGAACTCGCTTCCTGCTATGCCGGCTATTCGCAAACAGCTGATAACGACAGAATAAGGAAAAATTAATAATTTTAACAAATATCATGATATAGATTAACTTGTTTTTAGTCCGTTTAATTGACTTGAGCAGAAATTTAAGATGAAAATCAAAGTTGGTATAGTATTGAACTAATAATATTGAAGTATTAACATGTGTAACTAGGTTTTGAAATATTAAGATGTATAAGATAGAAGAAAGTTTTGGGATTGGCACATCCAACTAGTTTTATTGTACGACATTTTTTTTTCCCATAGTCTGTAGTATAACATGCTATTTTTTGGAAAATATACTTTAGTGAGTAATGTAATAAAAAAACTGTAATAAATTTTAGCGAGCATCAATATTATTTTTGACATTACTTCAATATACTTACCTCACTGTCTCCTCTTTTGACATAGCAGTGGGAGTTCTAATATAATAAAATATCCTTTAAATGTTCTTCAAGGAAAAAATAAATCCACAATCCTTTCAAAAGTAATAAGCAAGTCTGTTGTCCAAGGCCATCAAACAATTTCCACTTGCTTGCAGAAGATCACTAATGGTAGTCAATTATTCTACAATAAAACTACACACCTGTGATTTTCTGAGAGCAATCAAGCTGGAAATAAGGTCTATCCCAACACCAGAGAATCCACCAGATGCCAATCTTCTATCAGTACACTTTTGTAGATGGAGATTTTATTTGTGTCTGGAAGTAACGTCAAAATAATAATGATACTCCCTACAAAATAGTTTTTTTCCTAAAATTTACATTACTTGTGAATTATATGCTTAAATCAAAGAATCTTCCACAGAGAGCATTCTAGTTTTAGATAATGGAACTATGTACTATTTTAAATTTAAAAAAAAACTTTTTTTCTTGGTATGTGATACTTTTTCAATAAATAATAAAAATAATCACTCCATGGTGTACAAAATATGCAGATTTAACTCTAAAATTCATTGAATAGGGGTAAAATAGGAGGGTTTCAAAAATAAATTCATAAATAAAAATTGTAATTTTAGGAATTTTTTTTTTTGCCAAATTAGTATGTTACAGGTATCGGTTATCTTTTTCAGTGAATGACAGAACATTTGTTGCTGTATTATTATACTTGGCAGCCATTTTTAATTTTTGGATGATATGGACTGGTGGTGAGAAAACTTTGGATTTAAAGTAAATAAAAACATATTCGCAGATTATTTATCAATTGTATAGCATAAACCATTTATTTAGAATTATCTTGCTGTGTTTTTTATTAGATAATAATGTAAAATTATTTTTTTTATTGAGAAAAACAACTTATGCAGGGTAAAATAGTTATACTATTAGGCTTAACAAACAAATACCATTTTTTTTTTTTACTTTTTTGGATACTGTGATATTTTTTTTATGTAACATTTGTCATTAAAGCAATATAGTGTTCTAAAACTATGTATTTTAATAAAATTATTACAAATTAACTCGATAAATTAATTCATAGTAAAAGCAAAACATGTAACTTTCAGCTGTATGTTTACTTTGTACTAATTGTAATACTTAGAGATTTTAAAAAGTGGCAAGAAAAAAGTAGAAAAATATGAAGCATGAAATAATAACTAAATTATGGTTAAAGTTGTGATTATTTATAAGAGGTTTTGTTTCTTTAGAAGAAAAAAAAACTTATTCAATTTAAATAGGTACTAATAGCAGCAAATACACTATCAAAATTGGATTTACATACTGGATCTACATATTACAGGAAGAAATTTTGTTTCTTCATAAACACATAAATCTGTAGTGAAGTTCCCAAGACAAATTATTGTTAATTAATCAAAACGTCCATAGTAGCAGTCAAAAAGCAGGGCCGAAACTAAGGGGGGGGGGGGGGAGGCATGTGCCCTGGGCGCCAAATGAAGATTATACCTTTGGAAAGGATCATTTTCTTCTGATGGACTGGTGGCTTCCATTACTATGAAACAGCCATTATAAATGAAGTGTTAGGTGAAGATGAAAGAGCAGCCGTAAAAAATTAGAACTGATTTTCTGGTCTGAATGGGAGAAAAAAATGGCCATAAGATTTTTGCAAAAAAAAATTATGGCCATTTTTTTTCCCATTTGGACCAGAAAATCAGAGTTCTAACTTTTTACGACTGCTCTTTCATCTTCACCTAACACTTCATTTATAATGGCTGTTTCATAATAATGGAAGCCATGAGTTTATCAGAAGAAAATAACTTGGTGAAAGCGGAAACTCGGTTAGGCGGGACTCGGATAATCGGGACTCTACTGAATATGTCATTTTAAAAATGATCTTTAGAATATTTTTGTTGATGTTCAGAGGGACCTCCCCCTTGGATCCGCCACTGTAGATTACGTAGTTGAGTATTACGTATTTTATTATTACATATTTTAAATTTTAAAATAAGTCGTCTATAATAAAATTAGTAAAATTCTCTTTGTAAATATACTTTGTGGAAGAGAGGGGGGGGGGCGCCAAAATCCATGTTTGCCCCGGGTGCAAAAAAGGCTAGTTTCAGCCCTGCCTTAAAGAGTCATAATTCATAACAAATATAGTGTAATTTATCACATAAAATACTACTGATCAGTTGTACTAAAGAACAATTGGATTTTTTATCCCCGAATTGCAATACATTGGAGGATAAGATAATAAAATTAAAAAAAAAAAAAAAGTGAAAAATCAGGAGTATGGGAAAAGATGTGAAAATCAGGAGACTTGGCAAGTCTGTAATTATCTTTTAAATCCCCTGCTGTTTCAATAATTTGATAGCTGTAACTGCCTGATATTTAGTATTTTAAACTACCCATCTAAAATAATTAAAACATTGATCTTCTGATAATTACAATAATTAATGCAAACAGTAAATGATTATCACAAATATTTTATTAATTACTGGTATCCTAATTGTTAAATTTATTTGAAAATAACTATTTTGTTTCATTAAATTCAGGTTCTAAATACAGTCAAAAACAATTATATTTAGCTATTACTTTTTATGTGGTGTCCATTACTGAAACAGAAGGAATTACTGGGCTTTTGGGTGTTTTAATATATTTCTGTTATTTAAAATTAAATTTCGATTCATATTGGGAAATGAGACTATAAGAATGGTTAAATATTGTTGATAGATTAATGTAATATTGAAAAAAATATATATATATAATAACTATTAATAAAAAAATAATTTTATAAGGAATTCCTTAAGGGTGTCCATTACTGGCATAACTACCATTTTATGCCAGTGCTACTGGCATTTACTAACCTATAATGATAAATGAAACTTTTGAAATGTATGAATGAAATAGATTTTTTGTGAAGGTAAGAAAATTTAAACGTAAATAAATGGTAACTTATTATCAACATTTATCAATCAAATAGAATAGAACAGTTAGTAATGAAGAAGATTTAGCATTCTTATTATAGATTATTTTTTGTTTTTTCGAAAAGAAAAAAAAAACTGCAGAATAAAATAGTGATATATTTAAGCTTATCACACAAAAAAGAAAAGTTTTTCTCTTTTAAACTCTTTTTAATATCATAATATTTTCAAATGCAACTACTCTTATTGTTTTTTAAGAAAAAAAATATTCAAAACAAATTATTCTTAAAAATAAAAATATTAAGCAGTAAATAAATGCCTATTAATTATGAAATTGTTAGATAGAAATTTAAAAAATATGTCCATAAAAAAATGTATGTATATATTACTACATTCAATATGCTTACATCTTGATGTAGTTTATGGATAAACTAATACGATAAAAAATGTAATTTTTTTTATTTTAATAAGAAATTTTAGAAATGCAATTCCATATTCTTCAGTACTAAATGGCTAAATAAATTATATTGAATATTTAATATATATTAATTTATATACAATTATCTAATTTAAATATTATCAAATGTGCCTTACCTTTGCTGAAAGCTCATCTCTCACTTCTTTAATAAAAATTAAACAAGTCCCGTCAGGAAGTAATTCTTTATATGTATAGTGTTCAGGTGATAAATCCATTTCACCTGTTATACAACACCTCAGAACGTTACACTTTTTATAACATTAAAGAAATAATAATGTTATATACAAAATGCTAACTAATGCTAATTTTTCTATCGAAAGAACGAGAACCACGTGGAGCAGATCGGTTACACACAGAAAACATAAACAGTGAAAGACACTTTGCTAACGAACGACAGAGCATTAAAAAATATATCGCCAAATTGCCAAGCAAGCAATCGGGCGCCAAAAATTAAAACCCCTACGCATCAGATTTCGACCAATAGGAATGTAGTATCCAATGATACTGAATTCTACTATGTAGCATCCGATTATATGCGTTGTAGCACAGGTCTCAGTATGCACCAACCAACCAACCAACCAAAACCAAATGCAGGCGCGTATTTCTAAAAGTTGTTTATTGCGTCCATAATTCATATAGCGAGCATTTACTTATTCATCTGTATGATGTCAGTATCACCATCTTCTCCTGTGATTGAAGATTTACGTGGTATGACGCTTTTAGTTCTTTTCCTTTGCCCTCATTCCATAGTGTTTATGTTTCCAGCTTACTTGTGTTACATTAACTGGAGCAATAAGTATTGATTATTTATTTTAATTATTTTATTTACTAAGACACCATATTTTCCATCTTATTTTAGAACCAGTTCTCAATGGTCGGGACAGAAATTTAAGTCCAAGACATCAAAAGCAGTTCAGTTCTTCGACTAAAGTATGTTATGTTGTTTTAAAACGATATTTTAATAATATGTACTTATATTGTATTTTCGATTTGATTAATGCCCCACCAGTAGCCGAGAGGTTCTGCTCTCCAAGCTGGTAGACGGGAGGTGCTGGGTTTGAACTCAATCGTGCCCATCGCCCTAATCGTTCGGAGTTTTCGTGGTTTACTTCGATCCATGGATTTCCATGCGTAAATACGGGTTAGGTTCCCTTAGGAAGACCCCCCCCCCCCCTGGGCCTATATCCCTCGAGTTGTAGATAATTGGCCGTCAAAAATCAACCCAACCCAACTCGATTTGGATAAGCAATTCAACTAGCTGTAGTTTATTATTATTGTAGTAAGTTTTAATTATTTATTTTATAATTAAAAATTATTATAAGCATCATCGGTCTTATATTGAAATAAAGTATTTAATAAGATTAATTTACGATTTCCTTATGGTTTTCTGGTTCGAGAAATAATGTTATTAAGTATTTATGGTCAGAGTTTCTCTAGGTTAAAAAAAAAGAGCAGAAGGCTGCTGGTGGGAAAGCGGCAATTTTTATTTTAAAAGGCACTTTTAATATATTTAAAAGTTAGGAAACTCTTTTCAAAGCACAACAATGAGTTAGTTTTTACTATGCAAACAGTTTTTTAGCCCTAAAAACAGTAAAATCACATTTATTTACTTCTTTGAAGAGTAGGGGAGAGTGGGGAGTAATGGGACACTTTTTACAAAAGTAAGAAAATCAACTTTGTTTGACACAGAAACAAAAATTTCGATATATAGAATTAAAAATTAAACACTTTCTAATGTGCTTGAGCAATATAGAAACATAATTTGCAGAAACAATTTCACAAATAAAGAAATTGTAAATTTCAAAATGTGTCCCATACCTCCCCACTAATAGGGAGGTATGGGACAGCTATAAAACAATGTATGATAAGGCACAAATAGTCTAGTGTTGGCTATATATCAGAGTTGCCGGCTTTTAGCCAGGCCAAAAAAAGCCGGCTTTTATTGATAAAAGCCAGTTGTTATTTTGTTGTATTTAAGTTAGTTTACTGTTAATTCATTTTAAATTTGGATCAATTAATTTTTAATATACTTATAAATATTTCTGCTAAAAAAAATTATAGATTTCTATTAAATTTTGTCACATAAATAAGTCTTTATAACTTCTAGAAGGCAAGTGTGTGAAGGTATTATGCCTGAAAAAAAAATTATAAATATTGAAAAGAATATAAGTTAGGCTCCACACTGGTATTTTGAAATTCTATACAGTAGACTCCCTTAAATCCGCGACCCTAAAATCCGCGTATTTTTTCAGATGTAAATAATGAAATTTACAGTTAAGTTGCAGGAACAAAATTCAAGATGGCGCCGAAATCAACGACTACCGCAATGTTTTTTTTACTAAATTTTTTGTTAACCATTCTCTTTTGGCTATTGCAGCTGATTTATTACTAAATAAATTTAAATTACTTTTGATTTTGATATAAATTAGCATATCTATATCAAAAATTCCAGGTTTCAAAATGGAAAAATCCACGAACCGGAACGCTATTTTAAAATTATTGTTGGCGGATTTTTTTTTTAAATTATAGACAAATTTATTTCTAAACATACAAAGCAGTTTAAGAAAAGCATTCAAGACTCTATCTAAATAACAATGAAAAAAGTTACAGAGATCTCAATAAGCAATATATACATACAATAGCATTAACACTGTTCTCCTTGCTTTTTTCCCTATTTCTTATGTCATCAGTAGTTTGAAATACCGGTCTTTTGTTTACTTTATACATATTATACTTAACTACAGTTAGATTAAGAGTTTACTTTTATTCATCTTTATTTATTTAAATATAGTCTATGTAGTGCTAAAAACGAGTAATGACGTTTCAATGTCTCGATCGCTTTACTGATAGATGGCAGCATAGGACGTTTGGAATCGAATTGAATCAATATCATACATAATTTTTTTTTCTAAATTTTTATTTTACATAATTATTTTGATAATTACTTACTTTTAAACTAATAAATTATTTTAATATGTTACTTATTTTAATGTTTTACTTTATTGTAAGCATTCGTTATAATTTCCCTTGCTTAACTACCAATCAAATTAATGTTTCAAAAATGTAAACAAATCAATGACCAGAAATCTGCAAAATTCTAAAATCTGCACAACCTCTGGTCCCAAGCTGTGCGGATTTGAGGGAGTCTACTGTATTACATAGCTCCACATGTACTACACATTTTTAAAGATTATATTTAATTAATGACAAAATGGAAAACATTCTTATGTGTCCGTATGAAGAGATTAAGTTATAAATGTTAAAAGAGACATTAGAAAGGATATAATATTTGAAGAGAGTGGTATATAAGTGGTATATAAAAATAGAGCATTTAAGCAAGAAAAAAAAATCTTAACTAAAATTTTGAAAAGCTGGTTGCTAAACATATTCATGCATATGCAATTCATAATGTTTTTAATAGTGAGAAATTGTGTTTTTATTAATGACTATGTATAATTTTAAATGTTTACTAGAAATAAAATAAGACTTGTATATTAATAGCTCTTAAAATTAAGTAATAAAACATGTAACTAAGTAACCATTGTCCTCTTTAACTTTATAAAGCAATAAAAATGAAAAAATTGGCAGTTGATATGGCCCTTTTAAAATTTAGCTGGCATATAATATAATTCTGACTAGAAATCACTAGCAAAACCATCTAAGTTTTATCCCAGTATTAATGTCCTCATTATTGAGAAATTGGGTTACTTATTAAACTCGAAGTCAATTAAATGTCATTAAAACTAATTAAAAACACTTTAAAATGTGTTGTTTATAATTACAATGTTTCATTGTATAAAAGCCAATTTTGGCCAAAAAAAGCCGGTTAAAACCAATAAAAGCCACCGGCAGGGTTCTTGCTGACTTTTTACGAAAGTTAAGAATTTGGCTAATCAGAAATATAAAACATTCACCAAATGAAAAGAAAAATAGCAAAATAAATTCGTCGGGAAAAATTGATCTTTAACCCCTTAATGTATCCCTTCTTTTTTTCCAGTATGTTCTGAAATAGTTTTTGCAACTGCTTTTATGGATCAGTTATTCATCTAAATATAATTATCCGCTACAGGAAAAAAAAATAATAATAACGATATTCTAAATGTCTTGTGCAATCAAGAAAAAATATTAAATTCTGATTTAACTCAATAAAATTTCCAATCCCAGTTTACTTATGATTTTAAGATATTACATTCAATGGATTCTGAAAATTTGATAATAGAAATAACAAAATGTGTCAAAAACTTTATTTTTCTAGAATTCTTCAGCTTTTCATTGAAGCCCCATGCTTCAAAGGTAATTTCAAAATAGTACTGTTGCCTACTGGGCACATTAACTCACACTGAGATGACATTTTTGCTCACTTTGTATTTGGCTGATGCTAAGTTGAAATGGTGTTGGGTTTAATATCTCTAAAAATAATGTAAATAGTACGGTACGATTGAACATGATAAGTGGCATCAATCGTTCAGTAATATAAATAAGAGTGTTGTCAGTACAGATACACACACACACACACACAAATAAAAGATTAGCAAAAATTGAGCACTCGTAATTTCGCGAGTCTAAACATCCGTTTACTCGCCAAATGGAATATTTTGTGGAACAGATATCATAAATACCCGGGCCCGCCATCTTGGAATTTTTCTTGGCGAGAAAACCCTTTTTCGCCAAGTAGTAAATGTCACCAAGCACTGGTTTATACGCATCTTAGGCTACTGGATTCTGCATTTCTCGCTGCGTAGCAATCTCAAAATTCAGCAGTTCTCACTGTGTAGCAATCTTAAAATGTACAAAACTCGTAATGCAACAAAATATACATAAAATTATCAACATACCTTAACAGACATCTGCTTTCTTGAAAGTTCAAGCATAAAGTATGCTAGCATCACCGTCATTTCCCCAAAATAGGCTTATGAATACGCACTGTAAACAAACCTCCTTTATATTATTCGTCAAAATTTCCTCATATTTCTTAATTACTTCAGCAAGAGTGTTTAAACGGACTACAGAACACATATTCAATCAAATACATCCAATAAATTTAATATAAAAATAATTGACAGAAACATACAACACGTATCACAAGCAAAACCTGCCTTCTCACGTACTTGCAACACAATCTCGAATGAAAAACGGAGTTGCCAGAACACGTCAAGCCGAAACACACACATCACATGGGGTTCCACATATCGATAAAGATCGCCAATATAAAATCGCCTAGAAATCTCAAAACATCCGATGGCGGCCATCTGGGAATATATGGCATCTAAGCCCATTTTGTCGTGATTTGGTGCAACGGCGAGTGGCAGCAAGAATCCCGGCCACCGGCCTAGCTTATTTTAATTTTAGCCAGCTTTTTTGCAACCCTGCTATATATACAATCTAACAAAGATTGTAGGTTGATAATGTCTGTTCTACAATATCAGATTCCATTACCTTTATCACTGGAAGGAAATTCAGGATTATCAGTCCTGACTGATAATGTCATCTCTGAAGAGATGACATTAAAAAGTCATCAGTTTAATTTATTTACATTTTGAAGTAAAGTAAATGGATATGGGCATTCTCACAACCTTTTGACTTTCGGGAATAAAAATCTGGTGAAATTAAACTTGCTAAAATAACATTTTAATCTGATATGCGAATTCCTTAATGATTCAAAATAAAGAAAAAATGGTCAGCAGCGAAAATTTTTTTATTTAACTGAGGTTTATGTTAAACTTACGAGTTTAATTTTCCTTACCATTTTACCACTAAAACTTTTTATTTTCTTCTAGATTTTTACTTATAATAAATTTGCATAGTACACACAGGACATTCAAATAAGAAATAATAACAATGTAGTATTTTTAGTACAAAATTTTGATATAACATTGCCTTAAAGGGGTGTTAAAGAAGGGGCGGTAAAAGGGACAAATTGGGAAAAAAAGGGACGGTAAGGATGGAACAATAAGGAAAATTACTACCCATTTTAGGCAAATCATATTAAGACTAAGTGGTAGCCACAATATCATTGATTTTTTGAAACAGTTATTTACATTGGATTAAATAAATAAAAAAAATTAATTTACCTCAAAAAGTGCAGGAATAAACCTTGGGGACGGTAAAACTACCAATAAAGCCACAATGCTTGAAATTGATATTTAAAATCTGCAGTAAATTTCCTCTCAAAGAATTTTAGACATTCTTTCTCTAGCATAATTCTGCATGAGAAAAAACTTGAAAAAAAAATCCTGTGGCTGCATCTGAAGTGATTTTCTGTATAATTTTAGAAGAGGGACGGAAAGGATTCTAAAACCCAGGGATAGAGTTTAAAAAATAATAACAATCATAAAAATGTGTACAGGTTAATTTTTTGCTACATATTTATATAAAACAAGAGTTCCTACTAAACTAAACTCTGTGGCTATACAGTCCATGAAGGATCTGGGCCGACAGTGCCCATCTCTATTTTCTTGACACTGGGCCCCGAGGTACTGCACAGCATGCGTCCCAGCCAGGTGGTCAGCCTAACGCAAGACTCTTGGTGGTTAGTTTCCAAGCAAGCTTGGTACTCATTTTATCTACCACAAAGGGATGAAAGGAGGAGTGAATCTTGCCTAGTTGGGAGTCGAACTCTCGACCTGCGATGTGACAGTCAGATGCCCTGACCACTATACCACTGGGCTTAAACAAGAGTTCCAGTTTTGGAAAAAAAAATACATCGAATTATTTTTATTGAAACAATTTTATACAGACAGCTCCAAATTTAAAAATCAGCATCAGGGACATGGGATTCCTGGTATTTGGACTCCCAACATCGTCCAAAACTTATTTATCTCATTAATATTGTTATGCAGTGGGATGTTCCCCAGTATATGAAATAAAAAAAATACAAGAATATGTACTAAAATAAAAATTATTATTCAGGGACATAAAAGTCAAAAGATTGTGAGAATGCCCCATATATTTATAGTGTTATAATTAATATACTACCTTGAAAAATATTTGTATATCAGCAATTTAGATTCACCTTATTAAAAAGAAGGAATTAGACATGTCCCATTCCTCCCTCTACCTTCTTTTATGTTAAACTTCTTGTATAAACAAAAATGTTGCTTTTAAGCATAGTTTAAATTAGGGATAATATACAGTATATAATGTTCCAAAATGGGGAAACTATTACATCTACGCATAAACAAGTCATTAATATTAAAAAAAAAAAAAAAAAAAAAACATAAAAAGTATATATAGCAAATTTACTTTTGATTCTTGAAATAATCTTTTTCTTTATACAATCGAAAGCTTATGCAGATCAGCTACTTTTTTCAGCTGAAGCTTGGGGTACCATTGCTTCATCTAATGTGTGATTGATGAAATGATTAGAATGATATATAAAGAGAAAAACCTTCTGTCCCATTCCACCACACTCTCCCCTACTATTTTTGGATGAGGGGCAACAAACAGGGTTTGCAAAAAAAAACCCAACCCACCTGGGTTTTATCAGTTTTTTCATGAAAAACCCAATTTTCCCCGATCGAAATCGGGGTTTTTTCAAAAATATAATATATGTGATATTACATTGTTGTATACTGTATTATTTATGTATTATATGTACTGTAATTTCCGGCCTATATTCCGCGGATTATCTGTTAAAAAACCTCAAAACTTTTAAGTGCGGATTATCTGCTGAAATTTTTTTTAAGCAGAAGTTCAGGGCAAACATCCATGTTTCTACCGGCAGTCATAAAATAAAAATGTAAACAGTTATCAAACGATTGTCTGCGATCAACCGTTCGTGGGGTTGCTTGTGATTGGTTCACATGTGACGTGTAAGTGCTAGTGGGAGTGGCTTCCGATTATGATTTTTTTTGCCTTTTGGCAACATGTTTCCATGAAAAACAAAGCATTTCTCATCTCATCCCTTTCAAAAATTGCAATCTCAATCATTCATGAAATAGCTCCTTCCAAAATTACGGCAGTTTTACTGCTTACGATGATTGATATTACGATGCAACCCATGGGAATCCGTCACATATTAATCGAATGAATCATTATCGTATCGTAGTTTCATGGTTTTACTGCTGCCCTCTATGGATAGGATAATAAAATACAATTATGCCCTTGTAATTTATATTAAAAACCAAAACATATTTGATGGTATATCACGTTGGAAGTTATAATAATGTTTAAGAGAAAACCTGTTATTTAACACTGCAGAATTTAAACAGAGCGTTATTTAAAAAGAGGAAGATGATTTAAAAACAGCAATTATTACAGAATTATCTGTATTCACAAGACATTCAATGTTTTAGATATAAGATTCAGTGAAAAAAATTATTTGTATTTTTTTTTAACTTGTAATTATTTTATTATTATTATTTTCAATTATTTTATTACAATTATCATTTAAATAGAGCAACTAAATAAATAGGGAAGAGGTTTATTAGTAGTATTTTGGAATGTTGAAAACAATGAGCAATTCTCGTATAGCCCGGCGTATAATCCGCCGATGCGGATTATCTGCTGAAATTTTTTTATAAGGGCTAAAAATTGCGGCTGCGGATTATA
Organism: Maratus speciosus; assembly: GCA_963932465.1. Lineage (NCBI taxonomy): Eukaryota > Metazoa > Arthropoda > Arachnida > Araneae > Salticidae > Maratus > Maratus speciosus. The sequence goes on along the minus strand of OZ010800.1, from coordinate 286,536,579 downwards.
GGCCGGAAATTACGGTACTATACAGCAAATATACGTATTATACAGGGCTTGAAATTCAATTTTTCATAGGAGGGGAGTCTCCCTACCAACATTTATAAATGGTGGGGAGTTGAGCTATTTGGGAGGGAGAAAAAAATATGAAACCCACTGTTATTTTACGCAGGGTTGGCTTTTTACCGGTAAAAACTGGTTTTTACCAGACAAAACCTGGGAAAAAGTGGTCAAAACCTAAGGATACAATAAACTCTACTAGTAATTAAACTGTATTAAATACTATTGATTGAAGCTGTATTTTCATGTAACTGATGTGAAATAAAGAATTAATTCTCTAAAGCTGCTGATATAGTACTTTAATCATAGAAATTTTACCATATTTTCTATTCCCCATCTATATAGAACAACAGATGTTCAGTATCGATTTCGCAAAGCATAGTTTCCATTTCACTTGTACTCTAATATGATTGTTTATGGATGCACATTGGATGAACTTACTGGCAGAAGATAAAGCTCCAATATCAATTACTAAACATGTTGATATACAGAAGTATTTCCAAAATCATCTGATAAGTGAAAACCAGTTGCCAAGCGAAGTATGATGGAGTAACCATATAGAATGTATCTCCACATTTATTAAGAATAGTCCTGCATTGCTTAACATTTGCAAAAATCATGTAAAAGATATTGATATTAGAATTCAAAGATTAGTGAATGACTAATTTATTTAAACAAGTGAAGGATCTATTTCAACAGCTATAACCAGTAGCCAAAGCCTTAAATATTTGTCAGAGCAGATGCTTGTTCTGAATGGCTGAAATTAGTGCATTGTCCTGAATTAATTCCATATAAAGATCTTGTTAAAAAACAAACTGATTTGGCTTTAGAACCCTTTCTGTTTTTAGCATGTATGACAGATCCAATGCACAAAAATCAAGATCTATTAAGTGGAACACAAAAGGAAAGGGAATGGCGTATAGATTTTATGCCAAATTCTCTTTCACTCCTGTTGTTATATGAAGTTGAAGGATAACAATTTCCAAGAAGCTTCTTTAAAACAAAAGATGTAAAAGCCAAAGTTCGGTGAAAAGCACTAAATAACAAAGAAATGAATCCCGAATTCATACATGGGTCATTCCACACGAATTCAACCAATGGGTGTTGCAGCATAGTCACGGATTTTTTTAAATTTTTTTTTGTAGACAGACATAGTAGTGAAACCCTCAAATCTGAAATTTAAAACTAATTTGCGCAATATTCACTGAGATATACCCTTTTAAAAAATGGTCATTTTTACCAAATGGCGGCCATCTTGGATGCTATCCCAATGTCTATAAATGTCCATAACTTGACAACTAATGATTCAAATTTTATATTTCTGGTACCAATTTAAAGCTATTTATATAAAGAATGCATATATGATATTAAAACAATGGTAAATTTTTATTTTAATACTGTTTATTACATTTAAACATAAAATATCACCCTCAAAAATTGGCTTACTGTAATGGGCCATAAAAAAAATAGCCCATCATAAATTTTTTTCAAACTTGCTAAAAACATTGCTCCATATGTATACTTTAAACAGAAAAAAAATTGGAGAGGTAAAATTTTTCATTAAAGAAAAATAGCTATTTACACATAGGATGTTATTTACCTAACAGTGACTATCTTAAAACACGCAAGTATCATTGGTTTAACAAATAATGGTTAAAAATATTTTTTTCTGGCATATGAATTAATGTATGAGCATCAATATATAAATAATTCAATTTAGAAATACCAGTCAGCAGTTAATTATACTAAAAACACATACATATTAAAATAACAGTAAATTTTCATTTCAATACTTTTTATTTCATATAAAATGATAATATGTATAATTCTCAAAAAAATATACATAATGGAAAATATTTAGAAGGAAAAAGAGCCATAAAACATATTTTTTTGAAATATGGCAGAAATACTAGCTGTAAATCAGTTGAATTCAAATAAAAGATTAAAAATTAATATTAATGAGTTGATTGAGTTGACATTAGTTATTCAGTTCACTGCCAATTTCAATTTAAATGAACAAATCTTGACAAAATGAGTACACAAATCTTGTGTGATACAAATGTACAACAAAAACATCAAATATGCATAAAAGTAAGACCCCAGAAGCAGAATTTTCTGCGTCAGTCTGCAGCAAACAAAAATTTATCTGCAATGCATCACAGCCTACTATCATAAGAAATAACAGAAACACTTAAAGTAAGCAAAATTTCCATTTATAAAGAATATATATAATATAAGGATACAACAAATACCATAAATCTAGAGACTTAAAGCAAATTTCAGCTATTTTTTAAGCCCAGCATTTATTTTTAAGTTGGTGGATTAATCTGCAAGGTTTAAAATAATCTGCAGCGCCCGCTTCCGTGCTGCACTGTTTCTGCTACCGGGAGTAAGACTTAGATAAAACTTATATGAAACATATTTACATAAAATAAGAACAGGATACTTACATGGATATAACTTTATAATATATTGTTGAAAGGAACTTGATAATATGTTGTTGAAAATTACCAAGGATTTAATCTGTCTTGAAGTTTAAGAATAAGAGTTGAATTGCTGTATGCTCCTCTGGAGCAACAGTATATGTTCTTCCTGTAGCAGTCATTGGGGTAGACACTACTTTCATTATATGCTCATATGGAATCCAACAAACATCTGAAGATTTTGGCCATGAATATGATGAACTAGGACCATGAGGATGCATGAACATAATTTTATAGTCATTGAATTCCTCGCAGTAATCTAAAATCTTACCAATCCACCAATTAACACCATATACACATGCAACATATTGTTCACTTTTAAATGTTTGTGGTTTGTCGGTTTCACTAAATCTCACAGTAGCAATAAAATATGTTGAGGAGCCTGATACCCTGGAAACCAGTATTTGGCCTTTATTTATTGGCACAAAGCTGTGATTAACCCTTGTTCCTACGATTGTATCTGCCTTTGCATACCTATCTGCTAACTGATTATTGGCAATTTCAATTTCAGATTTTGTTATAAAAAAACTTTCAATTCCTTTAACATATTCTTTTGCAAATGTATACAGATCAAATGTATTTAAGATACCATCTTTGAATGGACGCTGAAGACTTGCTTTGGTGGCCATGCGTTTTATGGTGCCGCCTATTCCATCACAAGCTCCTTTTCCGTGGCAAGAGGCAAAAAAATGCCATTCAGCTTTCACACCATGGTCTTCATGATGGCAGAGATTAATAAAATTTTTATACTTTTTGTATTGGGCTGATGATCTATCACTAAAATATTTTATGTATTTAATCTGTGGAATTTGTGAAATTAAATAATTGACAATTACTTTTTGAAAAGCCCAAAATGTAGTAGTGTCATGAACTAAATGCTCGCTTATTGCACACATAGGAATAGATTTAACAGTATCAGTGATACTGTCCCTTATATAAGCAAGAAACGGGTGAACTGTAACCTGTTCTTTTTGCCAATGGATATTTTGAATAGCATCTTGCACAATGCAAGTATAGTTTTCAGAAAAATCAGCTGAAATAATAGCAGTTTCTGTATTCAATTCATCCTTTGTTTTCTTGAAATATAAACTTTGTGATTTTGCAAAAAAGTGGTGTGAACATAAAGGAAGGAGTTTTGTAATTAAATCATCAACAAATTCATCAACAGGCATAATCAGTGAGCAATTTTTAAAGTAAAAAATAGAAATTTAGGTATAAAAATTGAATTTCTTGCATGGAAAACGTTTTGAATAGATTCCACATATACACATGCAGTAAAATCTCATTTATATATATTGCATTTAAAGGTTTTTCACAATTATACATTATATTCTTTATTTATTTTCTTATTTTCTTCAGTGTTAAATTTTTTCAATTATACATTTTTAGCAATGACTTCTTTTTCTTTTGGGTGGGGGGGGGGGGGGGGGGAGGGGAGCAATTGGAGGGTGGTCCTACAAAAAACTTATGAGATTATATTTCATTATAGTTTTACATTAATTCAGGGATTTAAAAATATTTAGTTTTGGCCATTATTTCTTAAATCAGGGATATTTACATGTTTTAAGATAGTCACTGCTTAGTAAGTGACATCCTATGTGTAAAAAGCTATTTTTTTTAAACGAAAAATTTTTACCTCTCCAATTTTTTTTCTATTTAAAGTACACATATGGAGCAATGTTTTTAGCAAGTTTGAAAAAAAATTATGATGGGTCATTTTTTTTTATGGCCCATTACAGTAACTCATTTTTTGAGGGTGATATTTTCAGTTTGAATGTAATAAACAGTATTAAAATAAAAAATTACTATTGTTTTAATATCATATATGCATTCTTTATACAAATAGCTTTAAATTGGTACCAGAAATATAAAATTTGAGTCATTAGTTGTCAAGTTATGGACATTTATAGACATAGGGATAGCATCCAAGATGGCCGCCATTTGGAAAAAATGACCAATTTTCAAATGGCTATATCTCAGCCAATATTGCGAAAATTATTTTTAAATTTCAGGTTTGAGGGTTTCATTACTGTATCTGTCTATGATAAAAATTTTAAAAAAATCTGTGACTATGGTGCAACACTTTTTCTTTAAATTGGTTGATTTCACGTGGAATGACCCACATTTAATGTTGAATTTTCACTCCGTACCTTATAGTTCTTCGTCATAGAGCTAATTTTTTCGAACTTTTCACATATCCATCCACAGTAAATTAAGAAATAGACTAGGGTGTAGAGAAAGCTACAAAGCTTTTTATAAAATACTAAAAGGCTTCAAGGGCATACACTGGTAAACTGTACTGACATTTGTACAAACTATATTATGTGATAATATTTGCAAGCCATTTGGTTTTTATTAAAATGATTAAGTTTTTTAAATGTGATAAAAGTGCTCTTATAATTTTCCATTTCCTTTCAGTAAAAATTAATAAACTAGTCTCCATTAAGATAAATATAATAAATAAATATTGTAATGTGCATTCTCATAATGATAGTTATAATAAGCATTAGGTTTTAATAACGATAAATGTGCAAATAATATATTAAAATTTTGAATTCTTGTAGGTGGTAAACATGGATGAATGTCAACTGAGCTTTTTATATTCCTTAAAACCCGCTATTTTCATATAACATTCTTTTACTTACCTAATCAGAAACTAAATTAGGTGAATATTGTATGGAAATTAAATACCCAAAAAACTTTGACTCCTGGGAAAATGAAAAATTGGAAGATAATTTTCATAAAAATGACAAAAAACAGTCAAACTCATAAGTTTTTCAAAGGTGGTAAAAACCATGGTAAAAACATGTTTTTCCAAAGACGGTAAAAACCATGGTAATAACCGGTAAATACCGTCCAACCCTGATTTTACGTGCTTTTTAAAGATATGCATTAATTATTTTGTCATGTCTCTATTAATACAGGCAGGACAAAATAACATTGAAGCAATTTAAACCAACAACCCAGAATAATGATGCAAAATGTTTTTTTATTTAAAAAAGTAAGAAAGCAGGGGTGATTATGAGTAAAAAAAAAATTCTGAAACTGACAGCAAATTTTCTGAAAGGTTACAACAGAGAGGATGAAGTGGGGAGAATCACTCCCAGTTCTAGATATGTGTTTTTTCGTGCCCCTTTGACGAAATTTCAGTTTTTTGCGATCTTTTGACGAAATTTGCCATTATTTCGAGATCTTTTGACAAAATTTGCCGTTTTTCTGCAATCCTTTGAAGAAATTCGAGTTTTTTGCGCGATTCTTTGACGAAATTCGCGGGTTTTTTTTTTTTTTTGTGATCCCTGGACGAAATTCGCGATTCTTTGACGAAATGCGTGTTTTTTCGCGATCCTTTGACGAAATGTGTGTTTTTTCGCGATCCTTTAACGAAATGCGCTTTTTTCGCTATACTTTGTCGAAATTCGCATTTTCCCGCAATCTTTTGACGAATTGCGTATTTTTTTTTGCGATCCTTTGATAAAATTCATGTTTTTTCGCGATTCTTTGATGAAATTCGCAGTTTTTTCCCAGAGGCCGTTTGACTAAACACTAAATTCGTGCTTATTCCGCGATTCTTTGACGAAATTAGCTTTTTTTTTCCGAGATCCTTTGACGAAATTAGTTTTTTCCATGATCCTTTGCTGAAACTCGCATTTTTTCTCCATTCTGTTTCCGAAATTTATGATTTTTTTGTTATCCTTTGATGTAATTTGCATTTTTCTCCGACCCTTTGAAAAAATTTGTGTTTTATTTGCACTCCTTTGCGACGAAATTGACGATTTTTTTCTCGAACGATTGACAAAATTGATTTTTTCGGCGATCATTTGTCGAAATTCGCGATATTTTTCTGTTGAACTGATGACCGATTTTTCACAATTTTCAGAAAATTCGTAACGGAATCGTCCCTGTATTCGCCAATCGGTCGCGGACACTTGTCAACTGATCTCGAGAAAAAAATAATGAAATTTATCTATAGGTCGTATCGAAAATTCGTGAGTTTCAACGATCTTTCGCAGTAAAAAAAAAATCGCAAAATGTGTCAATTAGTCGCACGAAAATATCGGGAAATTTGCGAAGCGTTCGCGGAGTTATCGTAATTTCAAAATGCAAAATTTTCAGGAAAATGGTGAAATTTTTTGGATGGGGGTCAACAATGTGGTAACATTGAATTTGAAAGTTTCAACTTATTTATCTTCTAAGTTAAAAGTTAGAATCACAAGTTTCAATTTGCAAATGTTTATTTAAGTGCTATAGTACAAGTCATATATTATTATTTACATATCTTGCTGCTTTAGTTTAGTATTATATTAAATGTATAAGTTATCTCAAGAAACAAATTAGATTCTAACTGAATTGCATATCTTTTAGATTTTTAATGATCCTGTTCATGGGCAAATCACTTTACATCCAGCTTGTGTGGCTATTATTGATACGCCCCAGTTTCAGCGTTTGAGGCATATTAAGCAAACAGGATTTAGTGAATATGTATATCACGGATCTTCTCATAACAGATTTGGTCATAGCTTAGGGTAAGCATCAATATTCATTTAATTATCAATCTGCTGGGTTTATGTGACATATATATATATATATATTTGTAATTATTTTTAATAATCGTTCTTGACCATCAGTTCTAGTCCAAGACCCTCTTTCACATCTTCCAAATTCAGTAGCAGATTCTAACTTCCAATGATCTTCAATGAATGAGACTTCAATAAAAAGTATTAGCGATGTCCCTGAGTAAAAAAATAAGAAAAGTGTACAAAAGAGGAAAGTTTATCTTTTAAATGTAAGTTTGAAATTCAACTGGGAAACATTGTATGTGTGATAAATCAAAATCTGCAGAAAAAATAGCATTTTTTTTTAATTTACCATTGTAATTGCATTAAAAGGGATATATTTGATACCCTTAAAAACAACATGACGAATAAAAAATTTTGAAGCTTATTTCTTCAAATATAAAATGCCAAGATATTCAACTCATAATTTTAACATAAATGTTTTGATTAAATATACCTTAGATAATCTGTACAGCTTATAATTTAAAAAATGAAAAACATGGTACTTGTTTTTACACTAAAAGCAAGATTTAACTTTTAATCACAATACTTTAGTTTGTGAACACGAGCATGATTAGTTCCACCTAAAAATATCACTTATTTCTTGGATAAAAATCTTTTAATGCTGCTTCATTAATGTTTATATTAATGCCCCTTGTCAGAAATAATGCTCACCAGTAGTGAGCAGATTGATGTAATTCAACATTTCTGCATATAACCCAAGTGGAAAATCTCAAATCACAGGACCTCTTATAAGTTATGGAACCTGTAGGATGTTACCTAACACTGTTTATTTTATAATCTGGCACTGTTGATTATTATAATTGTAATAAGAAAAAATTACACTATAACCTGTTTTAAAAATTACCTCAACTTAGCAATTAATTTTAATGGTTTAGATTCATCTATATTTCTATCTATGTTTTATGATCTCTGTTTTTATAATAGTTTTCCTCTATTTAAAGGTAACTTTTGAGTAAGAAAAAATGTCAGTTTTTATATGTTTATCTATTGAACAAATGAAGACTTTAATATGCTATTTGCAGGATTAAAGAAAAATTACCGACCAGTTAAAAAAATGGATATTCAGATGTAAAAAAAAAGAAACATATTTTCTCTTAAATTTTCAAATTGATATCTTGATGAGTTTTAGCCAACTCATGATGATTGTCATAATTTTTATTGTCATTCTGCAAAGCTTTAACCTCGATTCGAAGATTCTGATTTCCCCCATGTACAGAGCATTTTGATTGACCATCGCACGAACCTCGGTCAAAGATTCCAAATCTATTCAGTTTGCAATTTTGGGAAGAGATACTTTTTAAATTCAGTTTGATGAATTTTTTATTCATATCTCGGTTAATTATAAAAAAAAAATAATAATAAAATTCTGAACCTGAGGTGCATCAGGACATGCCTTGGACTACCATCACCTAAATTTTCAGACTTATATGTTTGGTAAATTTCACTAGCCATTGTAGACCACACACACAAAGCTACCTTGTCTTTTATTAAAGTAGATGTAGCTTTTTCATCTGAAAAAATTTTCTGCTCTTTCTTTTAAAATATCAAGTTAGCTCAAACCCGACCTGCAAGAATCAAAATCCAACCCAAACTGAAACAATTAGCATCAACCTGATTCATACCAAAACGAAAAAAAAAAAGAATTCTGATTTTACTTGAACTAGAGTCCTGTGCAGGTTGGGTCATAAGCAGTGTTCTCGCTGACTTTTGACCAACATAGCGATTTGGCAAATAAGAAATAAAAAACAGTAACCAAATGAAAATAAATGTTAGCAAATAGATTCGGCGTGAAACACTGAAAAATCTAAATTAACCCCTTATTGTATCTTTTTTTTTAATATGTTCTAAAATAACCTAATGTTTTGTAATTACTCAAAAAATAGAAATTCAACTATCCACAACAGAAACTATTAAAAATAAATACATTCTAAATGCCTCCTAAATGTTTAAATGTTTGAGACATTCTTTTTCAGCCTGAATAAAAGTTAAAAACAGTTATTTTTTATTTGCCGTTGTGAAAACATATACTAAAAATTGCTATGAGATTCTGACCGATAGAAAAAATTGACCGGCCAATGATACTTTACGTACAACTAATAAATAGTATAGTTAATTTCAACACCACATTCCAGCAAAACTTTTCAATATTTGGCACTTGTTGCGAGTAATTTTGTTTATGTTTTTACCAGAGTGATGCCGGCGCATACACAATGATTAACTGACAAAAATCTATCACATAATCCTTTTTGTGTCTTTGGCTGTTTCTAAATTGAATTTATATTGAGTCTGTATCTCTTTAAATAGAGCAATGTAAATGGCACAGTGCGATTGAACATGTTAAAGCTACATAAATCGTTCAGAACTGCGGATAAGTATTGAGTGTATTGGCATACACACAAACAGAGCAGGAATTGAGCACTCGCAATTTGGCGAGTTTTGTTGTTAGTTTACTCACCAAATGAAACATTTTGTCGCAATTCGGCACAATGGCGACCAGCAGCGAGAACCCTGGTCATAAGCAACCCAGACCAGCAATATTCTATTCAAAGCTACTTCCCCCCTCCCCCAACAAAACAGTGTTTGCTTACCTGCAGTCTCACCCAAATCCAACAAAGAAATTTTCATCATTCCATGATCCGACTTAAAACTGAAACCTTCAATTAAAGAAAATGGATTCACAATATAATGTAATTATGAAAAAAACATCTATAATGATATCTCTAATGTCAAGTTTATCTTTTATGCCAAAAAATTAACATGTAAAGAGTCGTTTATATTCAAAGTTTGAGTTCACCTGACCTGCAAAAAAAGAAATAGTGTCAGCCTGAGACAGTTCGGATCTGGTATGGGTAAAATAGAGTTACCTGACTTGATGTGGAAAACATTACCTTTTTTGTCTCCTTTTTTAAATATTTTAATCTCTCTTTTTACATTTTAATCTTTTTTTAGTCCTCTTTTTACATTTTAATCTCTTTTTCAAGAGTGGTTTACCACTTTTAGGCCTGCTACCTCAAACTATAAGAAACTTTTTTTTCTTTAAATTGCAGTATATCTCTGGTAATATTAATCAAATAAATTTGAGTACTTCTCTATTATCTGTCGACCACTTTCCATTAAAAAAAAATTGCCAGACTGTAACGGCCAATAAACAAATTGTAGAATGTTGCCATTGGAATATAAAAAAAAAGTACAAGAAATTTGAAAAAGCCCTCAACTTTTTTAAACAATAAATTTTGCAATATATTAATGAAAACAGAAAACAAAATCTTGAATATTTATTTATTTACAGTATTTTTCTTGATTATCCCTCTCGGCCGGCTGGTGAATGTTTGGAACAACAGTTGGAACTGATCTATTGTGCGTAACATCATGGTGTTACCCAGGGGTGATTCTGTTCTGAAAATTCCGAAAAATTAAGGCAGTCATTTCCGAAAATTTAAAAAAAAATCTGTCATAAATCCGAAAATTCGGACATAAACTATATTGCGAATTTCATCGAAGAATCGCGAAAAGACGCCAATTTCGTCAAAGGATCGCAAAAAACCGGCAAATTTCGTCAAAAGGTCGCGAAAAAAAAGCAAATTTCCCCAAAAGATCGCGAAAAAACGGCAAATTTCGTCAAAAGATCGCGAAAAACAGGCAAATTTCGTCAAAAAATCGCGAAAAACAGGCAAATTTCGTCAAAAGGTTGCAAAAAACTGCAAATTTCGTCAAAAGATCTTGACAAAAACTGCAAATTTCATCAAAGGACATGAACCCCCCCCCCCCCCCCGATGTATTTTCGAAAATGCGATGTGAATTTCCGAAAATTTTTTGTCACTCAGAATCACCCCCGGTGTTACCTTTCAGGACGTGATCATTATTTTATTTAATGAAATAACTAATAAATCAGTAAAACATCATTAAAAAATACAGATAAACGTCGAATTAAAAATCATTTGATGACATAACAAACACATGTAATGCATGTGATCATGTAACGCTTGTAATCATGCATTTTTGGCGTTAAATCTTAGAGTTTGGCAATAGTTTTTTTTTTTTTTTTTTAATGGAAAGTGGTCGATGGGATAATGGAGAAATTGTTAAATATTAATACAATGAATTAAATGTTTATGAAAAAAATACCAGAGAAAGTAATAACTGAATTATAAAATAAAAAAAAATTGTATTTTTTGGTTGATGTTTCCTCACTGGATGCTACTATTATTTTATTTTTATAATCCACGATTATGGAGTAGTTTTTAAATTCCCCGTGTATTATCTTTTCTCTTACGTCATGCAAACTTTGGGTAATTTCTCATTCTAATGTCATCTCCAATGTGGCATAAATGATTAGCCAAATCATCATTAAATAAACGTCGAATTGAAGTCAAATCATCATTTATGTTTATAGTAAATCTAATTTTTAATTATAGTGTGTGCTATCTTGCTGGTAAATTTCTTCAAGAATTAAAAGAACGTCAACCTGAATTGCAGTTATCCAAGACTGATATTTTGTGTGTTGCATTAGCTGGTTTATGTCATGATTTAGGCCATGGCCCTTATTCACACACTTGGGAAATTTTCATGAAAGAGTCATGCTCTGAAAGAAATGAGAAAAAACGTTGGAAAGTAAGTTTTAGTTTAGTTTTAGAGCTATATATGATATATTTGTAATGAAGCAATTTGTGTATATTTCACATGTTTATGAATAACTTTGCTTAAATTTATAATGTCATCTCTGTCAGAGTAAGTGCCTCTGCATTGGCGTAAAAAAAAAATACTTATAATGGTCAAACAAAAATCTTAACCTTTTTTACTGCAACAAGTTAGGCAAGTGAATTTTCCTATGTATCCATTTCAATCTGACAATGAATTCTCTTCAAACAACTCCAAGATTAGTTGGTAAAATGAGCTTATCTTGAATTCATGTAACTGCAAATAATAATTGGTGACCATGGTCACCAATTATTATTATTTTTTTTAACTTATTAAAAAATGTTTCCAAATTTTGTCAATAAACATTTTTCCAATGGCAAACTAGCTTTAAATATAAATGAGGCTGGCAACCTTTTTAAAAGAGATAAAGCGATATAAAATCGTTTCAAAGAAATGCACTCCAAAAATTAGCGCTTTTGTAATTACATGATTTATGGATTTTACTTAAATTAACTTTTAATCAGAATTTAAACATTAGTATGCTAGTAATAGTGTTAAATTTGATTTGTCTTATAATGTAACTCCATGTTTTCACTATGTTCTCTGAAAATAAACTTTCATTTATGAGAACATGATTAAAAAAAAGTTAATTTGAATTTTATTTGATGCAATTCTAAATTTGTTTTTTCTTTAATAACTATTATTATTTCTAATTTTTAAATAGACATCATTATTTGCGAGTATGTCATAATGCTTCATTTTACAAGTATTTTATTTCTAACAATCCTCGCATCTGTCTTTTTTCTGATTTTTTTTTTTTTTTTTTTTTTTCACTATAACCAATTTTTTGCAATCGTATGAAATTCATACTTTTTGTTTCATTTCTTTTTCTTAAATGCTTAAAAAAAATTTATATCTCCAAATTCTAGCTCTAAATTTTTACATGTCTTTTTAGTAATGTTTTTTAAAAATCTTCACACTCGTAATTTCTATATATTTTTTTTCAATTTTAAAATTGATCTCGCTGAATTTTTTTTTAAAATTTGGTAATCCTAATTTTATATAAAAGAACTTCTGAAAGTAAGTAAAAATGTGGTATTTTTCTATTAGCTGGATGCAAATCTCGTCAATAGCAAATTTTTTTTTCCAACAATAATTGCTTTTATTTTTGAGTGTCTAAATTATAAACAATGCTTTGATGTTGAAATAAAACATCTTTAGTTTATGACATTATTTCTTATTAAAGAATTTTTTTTATTGAAGTGCAGAGAGCCAAAATCAAGCAAAGCTTCCTATGTGCCCACTTCAATCTGACAATGAAATGAACACGATTTTTCGGTAATGGCTCGATCAATTACATTCTAACTTCCACAAACATAAATCTTATAAAGTGGAAGGTAATAACATAACGTGGTCCAATTTTTTGAAATTAGATCTGTGGCCCAAGAAATGAAAGGTCAAAATTCTAATATTTAGCTGAGCTACTGAATAAGTTTAAAGCTGCTTTGATTGACAATTATTAAATGTTCTAAATCCCCCTAAGCCCTATTTTAATGTCTTTTATTTAATGAAAATCGCTTTAAAATTTTTCTGCTGAATTAATTTTTAGTTGGGCTATTTTCCCAATAGTCTTTAGTAATCATGCTAGGAATTGCAGATGTATATATAGACAAACGACAATCATTATTTACAATCAGAAAAATAATTTATCAATGGAATTTAAATGTACAGTTTGTTTATTTTACTGTTATGAAGTATTTTTTCAATTTGGTATTCTCTTAAGAGCTAATTTAAGTTGTGGTTCGATAAGTTCTCATACAAAATCTAACCTATTGTGTGTTAGATAGGAATTTTTGATTTAGCCTAGTATATATTTTGGGAAGTGATGTACTGAATTAATATGTTCCAAGCATGTTATTTGTTTACTTAATGTCAATAATTTAAACATTTATCATTTTCCCTTTTAAATATATCTTAATATGCTTTACACACTTTGATACACTATAATAAAAACATAATCATAAATATTTTTATTTTATATTTATACAGTAGAGCCCCAATTATCCGAGTTAATATGGTCCAAGCTCATCTCGGATAAACCAGATTTACACAAATCGTCACCAACTGAAATATAAAATTTCACTTAATTCATTAATTTTTATGGTGCTAGTAACATTTCTTTGATGTACATTTCCATTACTTTTAAGAAAAACAGGAAAGTAAATTGTTTATTTGAAAGCCCTTGGTAGTTTTTTGTTTGTTGAATGTCAATTTTGCTGCGGTATTACACTACTGCATAGCTACCAATTTCTAAGATTTTTTCTTACCACTAAAACTTGCCAGTAAATTTTGCCTAATTCGATCACCGAAATCTAACAATTGTCAATGATTAAATATGGCAAAAATTTGTATTCAATTTTAGAGGTAACAAAACCATACAAATTGGCAGCTATGTGATTCTATTAGTGTCATGAAAATTGCAGGTGTAACCTCTTCTTTCTGCTCAAAGTATTAAATAGATTTTTTTTTCAATCAAACTTATACCTTTGGAATGGGTCATTTTCTTCTGATGGACTGATGGCTTCCATTGTTATGAAGCAGCCATTACCAATGAAGTGTTAGGTGAAGATGAAAGAGCAGTTGTAAAAAGTTAGAAATCTGATTTTCTGGTCAGAATGGAGAAAAAAAAAAAAAAAAAAAAAAAATTATGGCCATTTTTTACTCTATTGATTCCCCTATTATTATTATTATTATTATTATTATTATTCTAGTACTTCTGAAGACGCCTCTGTGCCTATAGTTTCTTCCATCATGTCTAGGAAACAATTTAGGGATTTAAAAAGAAACTTTTATTTCATGGATAATTCTGTACTGAATCCTGGTGATAAACTGGGTAAGGTTCAACCAATTTATGATGAACTGAATAACAAATTCCGTTAGTTTGGAATATTTCATAATAAACTCATTTTAGATGAATCAATGGTTCCATATTACGGGAACCATTCTTCTAAGATGTTTATTCGTGGGAAACCAATTCATTTTGGGTTTAAAGTTTGGATGATATGTGGAAGCAATGGATATCCATACAGAATGGAAATTTATGCAGGCAAGCAGTCAAATGAAACTGGACCATTAAGAACCAGAGCTGTCAGTAGACTTATGTCTATTGTCAACAACCCACTTCAAATTGAAGTCTTTTTTGACAATTTCTTTTCTTTCATATGATTTGTTGAAGAGTCTGATGGAGTGAAATATAACATCAATTGGAACTATTCAAGAGAACCGTGCAATGCATTGTCCTGTAATACCTTGTAAAGAGCTGCGAAAAATGGAAAGAGGTACAGTATGTGACCCGTTATCTGGAAACCCCATATCCAGAATGCTCAGAAAACCAGAATGCAAAATGATAACCAAAAAATAATTTGTTTCATTTCAAAAACATAAAAACTAAAGATGTAGTTTATATCAAACATGGGATACACAAATAAATATACACTCATCCAAGGGTGATATAATTTGTGGTGATCTGCAATATGTTTTAATGGTTTGAATGAGGCTGAAGTTGTACTTTAAAATTTCTAAGAATGAAATTATTACAGAGCTTCTTGACTAATCTAAAGGACTTTCATGTTCAGAAGCTCAGTTGTTGGATGAAGAGTCAGTGGAGGAATGTCTAATTGCATACGACGATATTCCTGTAAGTCATCAGATGACTGGCAGTGACATTTGTGACATAATGACAAATGGTATGTCTAATAAAGTGATGATGATGACCAGCAGAATTAGGTGGGTAAAAAAATTTCAAATGAGCTACTGATATTTTTTAAATGATCTGTGAAATGCAAACAAGTGAGTAAGTGTGATCACAGATTGCACAGAGGGTTTTGTTTAATATTACTTTCAAAGCACTTTATCCTTTTGCAAAATCTGTTAGTTTCACATTTTGCAACCAGGGGACGCACTCTATTCTACACAAACCTCTATCCGAACGAAACTCCGTTTTACAACCTATCCATAGATATATTAGTTGAGGGAATCGGACCATAACACCCGAGATAGGTAGGTGCCCCCTGGAGGTAAAAAATGGGACTAAAATATGTAAGTCTATGGTACATAATATGAAAGAGTGGTCAAAGGGGTGTCGGCAAAAGTTTAAAAAGTGCCCCCTGGGTGAAAAGAAGGAGGATAAAAAATTGCTTAAAATACACAACTTAGAGCACAGAGGGTTAAATATAAGATTTTTTCGAAATTTTAGGATTTGTCGTTTGATGTGAGGTGTTCAGCTATAAGTATGCAAAATTTCAAGTCTCTAATGTGTATAATTTCTGAGAACGGGCTCTGTGACAGACAGATAGAGGAGCGAGACGAATAAGGTTTCATCAGATGAACGAAACCCTAAAAAGAAGCTTGCATGAACAGCAAATCACATCAGTATACAGGATACTGGAGCAATTAGTGCAAGAAACATGCTATAAGCAACCAATCTTAATAAAAATGCTCCAAAAATCCAAGTCAAAGGATTCTGCTCTTAAGTTTTAAAACTAAATTTTATATGTTGGTGTAATTTTATTTGTTATTATGTATTTGCATATATTATCCATATTTAATACATTTCATTCACTTATTTTGTACAATTCGTAATACTTATAGTAAAGTGTTCCGAATTACGGAAAAAAACCCCATATCCAGAATATCTCAGGTCCCGAGCATTCTGGATAACAAACAGATCCTATACTGTACATTTGATTACTGATACGACAGATCAGTTTACATGTGCCTGTGGAATGACAGATCTGTAATAACTGTTGCTTCAAATTACAGCTGTCATGAATCACTTCAATCAGTTATTCACATGAAAAAAAGAAAAAAGTTTATGTTCAACAACCACGTTTGATTCATGAATATGAATCTGAAATGGGAGGTGTAGACATATTAGATAAAATGCTGAGTAGTTATCGACCTCAACTTTGTAATAAGAAATGGTGGTGAAATTTATTTGGAAATACACTCAATATAGCTGTCGTTGCTGGGATGGTTATTATATAAAGCAACTCGCCTTCAGAATAGCAAAATTACTCACCTAGAGTTTCGCCGAGAAGTCACAATTGCCCTTTTACGAATTAAGCCAAGAAAAGTTAGTAACCGACCGAGCCAAAAATTAATACCCATATAACACTAAGAAAAACAGATGGGCATTACCTTATCGGGACTTCCCAGGGCAAATGATTCGAATATGGAATAAATGCAAGATTGGAATGCAAAGAATGCAAGAAATGGATGCATTTGCATTGTTTCCATGTATACCATGGAATATCATAATATCGA
Source organism: Maratus speciosus (assembly GCA_963932465.1). Lineage (NCBI taxonomy): Eukaryota > Metazoa > Arthropoda > Arachnida > Araneae > Salticidae > Maratus > Maratus speciosus. The sequence continues at coordinate 286,519,505 of OZ010800.1, read as the reverse complement.
GTAGTATGTAGCATTTTAAATTATATTTCACAAATTGTATTTTTTAATAGTGTTTAATTTTAAAAAGAAATATTAGTAATTTTGTTCATTTTTTGTCATAATATCGTGCTGTACATTTTGGACACATGTATAGTCAGATGTGGGCAATGTTACCAAATGAGAACAACCAAAGAAAAGCATAAATAATTTTTTTATTTTCCGAATAATATGTCTAAGGTAAACTCTTAGAAGCTATAATCAGACCTGCCAAGTGCTACGAAAAAATCGTAGTTACTACGATTTGGACCTATAAACTACGATGCTACGAAAATCGGTCTTAAACTACGATTTTTTGCAAAAAACACAAACGAATTTTTGTTTCTAGTTGCGATTTTTATCCCACACAGCATAGTTTTCAGGAGTGATTCTGTTCCAAAATTTCAAAGTATTCATTTCTGAAAGTTTAAAAAAATTGGTCATTATAATCCGAAAATTCGGACATTAAAAAATACTCATAGGGAAAAAAATCTGGGCTGCAAAACGAACTTCTTAACATAAAACCCTCTTTATATATATCAACCACAAGTGAATCGTGTTTCTGTAAATATTTATACAGGAATTCCCTTCCTTAGAAACAGGGATGCCATTTTAAGAATTTCTGGAGAGGGGGGGGGGGGGGGTCTTTGACGGGCAAGATTTGAAATAATGTGCAAAATCGCACAATTCTGATGATTTATTATTAAACATTTCACTTTACGAATTATTATTAAACATTTCAATTTTGCGTGGTAAAAAATGCAAAATTCGTCAAAGGAATGCAGTAAAAAAGGCAAATTTCATCAAAAGTTCATGGTAAAAAGTGTGCATTTCAATAAACAATCGTGATAGAACGGGAAAAAAATTGTGAATATCCTGAAATGATCGCGAAAAAAATTTCGAGAATTTAGTCAAAAAAAAAATGCTGCGAAACGAGAAGAAACTTTAAATATTGTATAAAAAATTTCAGAGGAAAAAATGTGCTATATTGAGTTGAAAGACTGAAACCTTTTTCCTTTTACGAATGTCAAAAGATGACTGCGAAACACGAAAAACCAACTAACCAACCAACCTCCAGGTTAATTTTAATTTTGTGTGCTACGATTTCTCATTTTCAAAGCTTGGCAGGTCTGGCTATAATATAAGGGGAAAAAATTATAATTATGTTGGGATCTGAATTCGGCCTGTAAACGGTAATACTCTCATATACTTAGTTGTTCAAATTAATGTCAGTTAATAATTGGTGTTATTTTCTTATTTATTCAGTTATTTTTGTAAGATTAAAATTTATTTAATTTGTTGGTCATATTTTCTCTGTTTATGCATTTCCACATTGTTTCTGTGTGTGTTTATAGAATTAGTAGATTAACACTAGATGTAAATAAAACTATATTAAGAATTGACATGTTACAATTTCTTGCATGTGCACAAGAAAGAGAGCTTGCAGTTTACAAGGACGCTTGCAGGTTACAAGGACCGGGGATTTTGTTACCCGGCTGCGAAAATTGCGAAATCACAGCTAGAGAGATGAGCTGTTGCGTACAGTCTGAATGCTCGAGTTCAACTGCCTCTTCAAAATGTACAATCACTCAAACCAGGAAGTGTCCTTGATTCCTTGATCAACCATAACTCACAATAATTATTTTTAAAGAACTGAGGAGATGAAAGTATCTTGATATGATAAACAAAATTGGATACAACACCATTTCAGATGATTCATGGTTAATTGCTAAAGAGATAATATCAATAAGGGTTTTCTTAAATAAAAGTTATAACAATAAATCACCCTAAAGTGATTTTAGTTGAAGTAAATGGGTTCTCATAAATCTAAATTGATAAAATGTATGTTCACTGAACATGCTCCCCCCTATCAGGGCTTTAGTCCTGATACTGAGGGAGTAATGCCAACTTGTGCACCGGCCGTTTGAAGAATGAAGACCCGCGTTGCACAGTCACCACTCGGTTGAGTCCATCACTGCCTGGGTGGACCTCCGTAATACGACCCAACAGCCAAGTTCCAAGCGGTTGATTTGCGTCCGTTAATAATACTACCTGTCCCACCTCGATGTTAGGCGTGGCGATCTTCCACTTACCTCTGGGTTGCAGCGAGGCCAAGTATTCTCTGGTCCAACGTTTGGAGAAGCCGGCTTTCATGTCTTGGAGCAGCTCTTATCGTTTCTTTAGATTGGTTGTAGTGGTTGCTGACTCATCGGGCATAGAGTGCAAAATATCCCCTGTAAGAAAATGTGAGGGAGTGAGAACATTTATTGATTCAGTATCATTATCGTTTAACTGTATAAGCGGCCGCGAGTTGAGCAAGTCTTCTATCTGGGTGAGTAACGTGGTTAGCTCTTCGAAAGTGAGCAATGTCTCTCCTATGACTCGCTTGATGTGATACTTTGTTGATTTTATCGCAGCCTCCCAAACCCCGCCAAAATGAGGGGCAGAAGGAGGGATGAAATGCCATTCTAGAGAGTTTTCAACTTGATAATGTGACATAATTTCATTATTTGTAAATGAACGCCACAATTCATAAATTTTGTCCAACTTTCTGGATGCACCGACAAAATTGGTGCCATTGTCGCTGTAAAGATGCCGTGGGATGCCTCGCCTTGCACTAAAACGTCGAAGGGAGGCGATAAATGCCTCAGCTGTCATATCACTCACAACTTCAATATGCACCGCTTTTGTAGCCAAACAAATAAACAAAGCTATATAGCCTTAGTTGTTTTTGCACCCCGACCCTTACTAAATTTAATAGATATAGAGCCTGCGTAATCGACACCGCTGGAAAAAAATGGATGTTCCAGGGTTACTCGATGCTGTGGCAAGCTCCCCATTAGTTGAGGGGTTGCAATGGACCTTTTATATCTGTAGCATTTTAAACATCTATTGATGCATTTGTTAATGATCTTTTTTCCACCAACTATCCAATAAGATTGTCTGATGATGTGGGATAGCAGTGAAGGCCCAGCATGTAAATGGGCAATGTGTTGTTGCTGTATTAATAACTCAGCCATTTTATGCTGTGAGGGCAAGATTAAAGGATGTTTGTGATTAAAAGATAATTGTGAATGTTGTAAGCATCCTCCCACCCGTAACAGCCCCTTATCATCAATAAACGGGTGGAGGGATTGTAACGTACTTTTCTTTGGCAAAACTTTCTGTTCTTGGATACATTTAAATTCTTCCTGAAAGTAAGAATTCTGAATCCAACGAACAATATTCTCTTCAGCAGCTTTTGTTTCTTTGTAAGTAAGATGTGGTGAAGAAATTTCTGTTTTGTTAGACTTATTGCATTTTTTGATAAATCTTTGGCAATATGCCAAAATGCGAATAATTTTTGCAAGTGAAGAGTGCTTTTGAAACAAATTATCAAATAGATCATTTGATGTGTGGGCGTGAAAGGAAAAAATTGGATCAGACCTTTGTTCGGCTTTGATTTGATCATCAAATTCCTCAACATTTGAGTCATCTTTGGGCCAATTGGATGGGTCTAAAGTTAGCCAACTTGGCCCCTTCCACCACAAATCACAACCTGGAAGACATTTTGGATCAATACCGCGTGAAGCGATATCTGCAGGGTTCTCTTTGGATGGTACATGTCTCCAGTGCTTTGTAGGTAGAATTTCGGTAATTTGAGCTGTCCTATTCGCGACAAAAGTCTTCCATTTACGCGGATGTGCTGCTAGCCAAGAAAGGACGACTTTGGAGTCCGTCCAGGCGAAAATATCGAACTTGTAACTTTTTAATGTTTCCATGACGGAACGGAACAGCTTAGCTAGTAGGTGCACACCGCAAAGCTCTAATTTTGGCACTGAAATCTGTTTGAATGGAGCAACTTCAGTTTTAGAAACTAAGAGAAAAGAGTTTATTTTCCCCTTATAACTTTGTTGGCAATAAATTGCGGCAGCATATGCCAATGTTGAGGCATCAGAGAAACCGTGTAATTCAAATGGGTTACCGGATGAAAGCGTGACACATCTAGGAACAGACAATTGATTTAGTCCGTTAAAGGAAATTTGAAATTGTAACAATTCGTCTGTAAGATGTTGCGGTATAACAGAGTCCCAGTCCCCTTTTGTAAGCCAAAGTTTCTGATAAAATGCATTTAAAGTCACAGTACAGGGCGAAATTAGACCTAGCGGGTCGAAAATCCGTGCAGACTCAGCTAAAATGTGTCTCTTTGTAAGAGGTGGAGTGAGTGTTAATGCAGTTATGAAAATAAAACTATCTGATGAAGAGTTCCAGCTTAAGCCTAGAACTTTGGAGCTTCCGTTGTCACTAGGAATGATTTCAAAATTTGATTCAGTGCTAGAAGAATCTATAAATTCATTAAGAAATGCTGTGAATTTGAATTCCACTTCCTCAAGTGGAAACCATGCGCGTCTGAACAATCTGTAATTTCTTTGCAAGTTTCTATTGCTTCCCTAACAGTATTCTTACCGTATAATAAGTCATCCATGTACATATCCTCTTCTAACATGCGCGAAATGCAAGGATTTTTTGTATAATCCTGAGCGATTTGTTTTATACATCTAGTTGCCAGAAAAGATGCTGGCGCTAAACCATATGTGACAGTTTTCAATTTGTAATTTTTTATTTCCTCATTAGGATTAGACCTCCAAACTATTTGCTGATAAATTTGATCCTCTTCAGCAACCAAAATCTGGCGGTACATTTTCTCTATATCCGCAGAAAAGACTATTTTCGGAAATCGAAAATTAAGTAAGATTTCGAAAATGTCCCGTTGTAACTTAGGGCCTACACCCAAAATAGAATTCAAGGAAACACTACTGAAGTTTTGCATGAAGCGTCAAAAACTACCCTTAATTTAGTAGTGATACTAGAAGATTTAATAACCGCATGATGAGGAAGAAAGTAGTGTTTGTTTTCATAATTATTAATGTCATTTTGTGCAACTAATTCCATGTGATCTAATTCTTCATATTCGTACATAAACTCTTTGTACTGATTTTCAAATTCTGGTTTTTCTCTAAATTTCTTTTCCATAGCAAGCAAGCGAGAAATTGCGGCAGGTTTAGAATTACCTAATTCTGATTTAGATTGAATAAAAGGTAACTTAACCACAAAACGACCCTCGGAATTAATTGAATAATTTTCCTGAAAATGTGATTCAACAAATTGCTCTTCAGGTGACAACATTTGAGTATTCTTATTAAATACTTCTTCTACTTCCCAAAAACGCTTTAACTCTTTATCAATATTAACTTCATAAATGTGTAAATTATGTATTGAATTTGGAGATGTACTAGAATGTGGCATTTTCCCTGATACCAGAAAGCCAAAAATTGAATTTTGAGCAGTTAAATTGCTCTGAGTATCTGTTACTTGACCAGGAAGCAAAATAGAAAAGAAATAATCAGATCCTAGAATAATGTCTATTTTACTTGGTGTCCTGAAATGTGGATCCGCTAAGTTTATATTCTTTAAATGCGAAAAATGCTTCTCATGTATTTTTTCTGCAGGTAACGGAGCAGTTAAATCATCTAAGATAAATGCCTTAACAGACAACTTGGTGTCTGCATTATAAATTGATGTAAGATCAAACATTACGTAACCCTTAGTTACTGCGATCTTTGAGTTAGACAGACCTTTTACGGGGAACCTAGCATTTTTCCTTTTAATTCCTAACATTTTCATGCAGGATTCAGAAACAAATGTAGACTCTGATCCACTATCACACATGATTCTTAAAGTGTGCTTTTGACCAATGCAATCATTAATATATACACTAGCAGTGGGCAAAAGTGCGAAAGATGTTTGAACTGCATTTATGGAAGGAGAAATTTCCTTTTTATTCTCATCCGTAATCGAACCGGCCTCTGAATCAGGTTTGTTTTTGCGGCTCTGCTTTTCATTTGAACGAGAAGTTGATATTGCATAATTTTGCAGCTTATTTTCGCATAAACTAGTATGATGTTTCAGCTTGCAATTATGACAAGAGTAAGAGGAATTGCATTGCCATGTAGTGTGCTTGTCAGACAAGCAATTACTGCATAACTTGTTTTTCTTAACAAACTGTCTCCTATCCCTGATGCTTAATTCTTTAAATTTAACACACTTGTAAAGTGAGTGATTAAATTTACACAATAAACATTTGCTAATAACACTGGAAAAAGATCTATTGACGTTATACTGTTTCTCTTGTTTATGCGAACCTTCATTTTCACTTTTAAACAATTCTAAAGATGAACATCTATCATTTATAAACTGAATAAATTGATCAAAAGACGGAAAGTCTTCGCTTGAGGTCAATTTTGCCCATTCCTCCCTTGTTTTAGAATCAACCTTTTGTAATAAAATATGAATTAGCCATAAGTCACGGCCAGATGCCTTTTCATCGATTGATTTAAGGCCTCTAATTACTTCATCTGATACATCTGATAAACAGCGTAAGCTAAATGCATTTACTTGAGTAATGGGGGGAATGTCCAAGAATGTTTTAACTAAAGTGGAAACAATTTGTTTTTTCTTATCATATCTCGACAGCAATTTTTCCCACGCTTCTGAATAACTGTTTTCAGAAATAGGAATATGTTTTATAATAGAGGCTGGCTCTTCCCCTAGTAACCCTCTTAAATACTGAAACTTCTGTATATTAGTTATGCTGGCATTGTTATGAACTAATGATAAATATAAATCTTTAAATGACAGCCAGTTTTTAAAATCACCATTAAATTGCTCTATATTGAGCCTAGGCAATTTAAAATTGTTAGAAATAGTAGAACTAACAACTGGAATCTGATCATTTATTATTTGAGGTGCATGCACATTTACGGTAACTTTTTCAAGTTCCATTTGCAGTTTGGCTTTGGTTTCATAATATTTCTTTTCAAATTCCTCAATTTCAGATGCTTCAGTTGGTGATTGAGCATCATATTTATGAAAATCGGAATAAACTGTCTCCAATTTTTCTAATTTATTGTACAAGTCATTTTTTTGAAATATTTGGTCAGAGTTAATGAAGTTATTTATCCTTGTTAGAGCAGATTTAGCTCTGCCACGTAAATTTATAGCTGCCTTTTCCAATTCTTCAGCAGCCTTTTTTGCGGCTTCCAAGTCGGTATTCATTATTCAAATAATGAGGTGAATAGCGTAAAAAACAAAAGCCAAACCGATAATAATAATAAGATAAAATGTACTTATCTGTAATAAATGTGATGCGAGGTGCTCCGTCGTCTGTTGCAATTCCATATAAAACTGGTGAAAACACTATTTAGAACACTGAAGTAATATATGCTGAGTGTGCATTAATCCAAACTTGAAAAGTATCCAAGATCTCGCCGGTGCCTCCAACTTTTATGTTTCTGTGTGTGTTTATAAAATTAGTAGATTAACACTAGACGTAAATAAAACTATATTAAGAATTGACATGTTACAATTTCTTGCATGTGCACAGGAAAGAGAGCTTGCAGTTTACAAGGACGCTTACAGGTTACAAGGACCGGGGATTTTGTTACCCGGCTGCGAAAATTGCGAAATCACAGCTAGAGAGATGAGCTGTTGCGTACAGTCTGAATGCTCGAGTTCAACTGCCTCTTCAAAATGTACAATCACTCAAACCAGGAAGTGTCCTTGATTCCTTGATCAACCATAACTCACAATAATTATTTTTAAACAACTGAGGAGATGAAAGTATCTTGATATGATAAACAAAATTGGATATAACACCATTTCAGATGATTCATGGTTAATTGCTAAAGAGATAATATCAATAAGGGTTTTCTTAAATAAAAGTTATAACAATAAATCACTCTAAAGTGATTTTAGTTGAAGTAAATGGGTTCTCATAAATCTAAATTGATAAAATGTATGTTCACTGAACACACATATTTTTTTCAATTTCTACTATTAGTTCACACTCTCCCTATATTTATTTATTTATATATATACCGGGTGTCTCAAAAAGGACTGACTGATTTTAAAATTTAATAACTTGTTAACGGTGACAGATATTTAAAAAATTCTTGCAGGAGGTTCATGCATGAGGTCAAAAGTTTTTTTACAGTGATTTTTTATTTTAGTTTGAATTACAAAAAATAGATGGCGCTGTAAGCAGTAGGCGCTAAATACAGGCTCGATTTTTTGGTCTTTCTGTTCTTCCATGCGGAAAAAGGAGATGAAAATGCATTGAGTGGGTCCCGAAGTGCCAAAAATCGAGCCTGAATTTAGCATTTGTTGATGTCAGCGCCATCTATTGTTTGTAATTCGAACTAAAATCGAAAATCACTGTAAAAAAACTTTTGACCTTATGCATAACCCTCCTGCAAGATTTTTTTAAATATCTGTCACCGTTTGCAAGTTATTGAATTTTAAAATCAGTCAGTCCTTTTTAGGACACCCGGTATATATCTTTTTCAAATTTTTAATCATTAATAAAATACTTATTATTCATCTTATCAAGTGAAATAAATTTTTTTAAACTTGTACTGGATGACAATTGATGTTAATACAGTTTTTTCAAATATTAATTCATTAATTAAATTTTAATTAATTAATTTTAGTTTTACACAGGGTTGGAAAAAAAACGGGTTTTTTTGTAAAAAACCAAAAAAACCGGTTTATTTGGTTTAAACCAGGTTTTTTTGGTTTAAACCGGGTTTTTTAAAATATAATTTCCTATTGCATGCAGATGCATATCTGTTGATAAAATAAACATTTTTCGATGTTATATAAGTAATATAACTTTTGAAACTATTTAAATTAAATAGTTACAGTCAATTATATAGAAAATTGAAATCATTTCTAATTTAAACATTATTAGTAACAGCTATGTCTTATGTTCAAAGTAAACTGCTCTACACAGTGAAACATTGATACCTTGAAAATTGAATGAAGAATCCTTTGATTAATAATATAATAATCAATCAATAAATATTTGATGCAGTTTAATGTACATAACAGAGTTTCCCCCAGGTTTAAAAAAGGGCAGGGTGCTGCTTGTGGGAAAAGGGCACTTTTAGATTCCAAAGGGATTTTTAAGGACATTTCTTGAAATTTTTAAAGGCATTCGTTTGATTTTTAAAACTACTTTTTAATATTTAATAGACAGAACACTATTTTAAAGACAGCAATGAGTTAATTTTTACTATGCAAGTAATTTTCTTAATAAACAAAGGAGTAAAGGCACTTTTTTCAGGTGTGGGCAACAAGGGAGCTAATTTTTTTAATGAGGGGCAAGAGGGTGCTATTTTGTAAACCCAAGGGCAGGCAGGGTGCAGCGCCCTCCTGAAACTGTCTGGGGGAAACTCTGTATAATATATTATTCTATGGTTGTAGTTATTTTTTGCTTAAATATCTAAATACTTCTGGTTATTTTGTTTCCTGAGTAATAATTCCAAGTGTCCAAGTCAACATTTTTAGCCATTAGATTCAGCAACTAACAGAAAAGATTGATTGGTATTATTGAAATGCTATAATTAGCACTCAATTTTTGCAAGCTGTGTTATTCAATTTGATATCTTAAGTTATTCTTTTAAACTCTTTAAGGATAATCTTCCCCAATCCCAATCCAGAAAATTTTCTTTTACAACTTAACCAAAATCTTAAAGATCATTGTATTTTGTTATTAACTGCTGTAAATAATCTGCATTTTTTAAATGAAAATATTTTATGCTAAATATTGAATATTATTTATCTATTTTATCTTTTCTAATTTCACATGTTTTAAGAAAAATCTTTAGGGTACAAGACATGTTCATCAGCACATGCTAATTTTCATGCTACATGCATAGAAACATGACCTAGGCTTATTATGTCTCATGTTGACTGATGAGATGAAGTGTTTAAAGTAGAAATTATTTCTATCTATAATTTAAAACAATTAAATTACATAAAAGAGAAAACATTATATTAGATTTTTTCTAAAAAAACCAAATGGTTTTTTTGACAAAAAAACCAATTGGTTTAAACCGTGGTTTAAACCATGGTTAAAACCACTTGGTTTAAACCGTGCCAACCCTGTTTTACATGGGAGACAAAATGGCGGCCATTGGTTATTGAAGCATTTAATGGATCTTCATATCTATAAGGGGGTTTAGCATAGGGGGGACCCTGTTATGTCGTCAAATACTGCCAAGTTTGTTGCCAACGTGCCGATATATCGCCAAATTTGTCGACCAAAATGAGTTTGCAAATGTGACGCCAACTTGGTGATATCTCTAATATTTTGCCAAATTCCCATAGACTTCCATTGTAAACCTACTTGGTTATAGAAAATGAACAAATTGAGATATTTTAATGCAACAAAAACTAATATTAGCTTAAGGGATTATATTAAATTTTTCTTTGATGACCTAAGTAGGAATTGACTTTAAAAACAAAATTTTTATATTACTTGTTTCTTTCATTGTTGCTTTATTTTTGGAAAGTTTTCCAGTTTTATCTATAGATTTAACATTCTAATCAATGTAGTAACTAGTTATATGATATAGAAAAATTTAGTTGGATTTATGAATATTAGGCAGTTGAGAAAAATTTTGTTGCATTTGTCAATACTTCATGTTTAATTTTTACCTCATGTTATGCTCATATTTTGATATTCTTTATAACTCTTTATAATTTCAGCATGAATTAGTGTCTGCTAATATGTTGGATTACTTAATTGAAGAAAATGATTTATATCCTGTTTTAAAGCAATATGGTATTGGCTCAGACGAATTAACTCTGGTGAAAGACTATATTCTTGGAGCAAAGGTTATTATAGTTTATTTTATTTATTTATCTATTTTATTCATGAATCATTGTCTGATAGCTACAGTAATGTGTTAAAGTTCCAGAATTTCTCAAACTGAGCAACAACTTTTAGTAGTGGTTAAGTAGTTAAAACATAGGGCCATAACATATTCCTAAACCCAAAAAATCCAGTGGCCACATTGTGAAACATGATGCTACGCATGCATGATACAGGTGCTGATTTTCAAAATCTGGAAGGAGCCAGTGACTCCTAAACCCAAAAAATCCAGTGACCACATTGTGAAACAAACACATAAAAATAATAGCGTTTAAAAAACTAATAGAAAAACTCAGGAATTCAATGTGAAAAATAATGTATTTAACATATACAACAAAACACAGACTAATTATATCAAATGTTTATATTTAATCATACAAATCTTTTAATTTGAATATTATAAAGTATAATATTAATCTTAAATTATGTACAGTCAGAAGATAAAGTTGGGCAAGATACAGTTAAAAAAAAAAAAAAAAAGGTATGAGCTAATCAATCATGGTAGTGCGGAACATTAGGAACACAATATTTCTTAATTTGATTTTTTCTTACAAAAGTACATACAGTATAGGATCTGTTATCTAGAATGTTTGGGACCGGAGATATTTTGTATAAAAGGTTTTTGTGTAATTTGGAACCCTTTACTGTAAGTATTAAGAATTGTAAAAAAATAACTGTATAAAATATGAATAATATATGTAAATACATAATTACAAATTTGTTAATTAATTAACTTATATAAACAAATAAAAGACATTCTTACAATAAAAAAAAAAATAAATACATTAACATATAAAACTTAATTTCAAGACATTGGAGCAGAATCCTTTAATTTGGTTTTTTGGAACATTTTTTTATTAAGATTGATTGCTTAAGCTTGTCTCTTGCATCATCACTTCCACTAGACATATCATTTGTCATTCTGTCACAAATGGTGCAAAAACTAGTCTTCAACTTCAAGCTCATTCCATGATTTAAAAAAAAAAACAAAAACAAAAACAAAAAAAAAAACATTCCAGATGACCACAAATTGTATCATCCATTTATGAGTGTATATCTGTCTGCTGTATCCCATGCTTGATGTAAAATACATCTTCAGTTTCTACATTTTTTTAATGAAACAAATTATTTTTTGGTTATCATTTTGCATTCTGGATATCAGGTTTCCAGATAATGGGTCCCATACTGTATAAAAAGAATTGTGAATGTGTGAGATTATTTTGCATTGCAAAAATCAAAACATGCTTCAAACATTTGTTTTTCCACAAGAAAAATTATATCTCTATTCTAAAAAAAAGTAACTACCGCTGTCACCGTCGCCGGTTTTGAATTTTTTGTGACCAGAGGTCTTTCGTCGTTAATATTAAGAAAAATATTGCATACAAAAATATGAAAATCGGTGGTATAATAGAGAAATGTTTGGTAAATACGATGATGCAGACAGTTTTCAAATCGAAGAATTATTTTAAGAGATATTTAATGCTAAAGTTGGACAAAATCGTTCCATTAAAAAAGTTTTATAGGAGCAAAAACTATATATGGGAATTTAATCATTTTATACGTTTGAAGTTTCCGGTGTGCAGACTGCATTTATTTTTTTAATGTGACTCATTTTTTGGGGTTTTATTTCTATTTTAAATTCAAATTTTCAGCATTTTGAGAGAAATTTTTTACATATTTTAGAAAATGGTATTAATTTAAACTGTTGCCAACTGTATAAACAGCACAAACAATAATGTTTGCTTCAAATTAAAAATTTATTTACACGTGACTATTATAAACAGAAAAAACCCTTTCAAATTAGAATTAAATAATTACGTATAAAAAGCAGGAACTTATTAAAAATTACATCATAAAAACTATATTTACACGTCAATTTTAAAAGAGAAAGGATATTGTAAAATAATAGATTCATTAATATGTGTTTGAAATCTTAAATTGGAGAAATTACGTCACATTACAGTTATTACATAAAATGAACAAAAAATAATATTGCAAAACAGTTTAAATTTAGAAATTGCACGAGACATTTATTTTATTGATTTATTTATTGAACAACAAACATATGACTTGTGTCCATGACATGAGAGCCTGCTTATAAGTCAGAGACAAGATAGCACTAGGAAATATTACAACACAAGAGAAATACATCCTGAGAGTTCCACACAAAGAGTGTGTGCAATGGAACCAGCGGGATTCGAACCCACAATCTCCTACGCTCACAAGCAATTAGCAGCATGGTGCTTTGACCACTCGGCCAATGAGACCCCGTGATTTATTTGATATTTTGAGATGATCATTTCAACTATTTTACTTAGGACAGCGCAAATAATATTTTATTTCTAACAAAAGTATTTTTACGTGAATATTAGAAACAGAAAGAATAGTTTGGTCAAAATTACGTCAGATTAAAAACGGTACATTTAAAATGTCTTATTTAAAAGAACTTTCTTTTCGCTTTGTTCAAAAATACCGGGATTCTTAATTCATTTTATATTAGCTTATTTTGAAATGTTTAACTGATTTTATTTAATCAAAGACGAAAACAGTCATTGTATCTTTTAACAGCAGCTGATTTGGCCTTAAAATTCCCCAATCAAAGAGAAATGAATAGAAACCTGTCTATAGGGAGATTGCTACCGTTTTTTAAATTATAATTCAATTTTCAGAAATGTTTTTAAAGCCGATCAAATTAGCATGCTGTTAGAGTCTGCGGTGTCTGAACGAGGATTGGCGAGCGTAGCTCGTAGGGGGCTCTTTAAAAAAAAAAATCTTATCACAGATTATTAGTAAAATTATTAGCCTCAAACTTTTACGAAGAGCCACTGCTGTTCAAATATACTTACTTTGAAATTTTACTAAATATTAATAAGGTTTATGTGTTTTGTTCTTAAACTTTCTAAACGTTTTAAAAAGTATAAATATTGATTTTGTATATACTTAAACCAGATTGTTCTTCAGAAAAATAACTATTATGCAAAATTATGTTGGATTAAAAATTCAATCCATTAAAATGTTATCATTTATCAGTAATATTGTCTGCTGTAAAAGCTTAAAACAGTAAATTTTAAATTAAACTTTACACAAAACTGAAATTAATAATGTATTTTTCTCCATTAAATTTGGGTGAAGAGATTTCATAGAATCTTTTCAGCATAATTGTGTACAGTTTGTAGTAATAAATGTTTGTAATGTAAGGCCTGAATAATTTATGAATATAAATGATTCTCGACCTTTTTTCTTCCATAGTTAATCTCTCTTCCCCTCACAAAGTAGTCTTCATAGCTGACAGCAAACGCTGAACATGGGCATTTACATTAAAAAATATCTATAAAAATAAAAAAATATGTATATGAAAGAAATATGGAGAAGATTTATTTTCTTTTAAGTTTTAGATTTTAATAATTAACAATTAAATAATTTAACAATAATTTAAATAATTTAACAATTTCTGACATTCAGTGATGATTTTGAGAGTGAAGAAAGATCAGACACTATAAAGCTGTTGCTACTTTTGTTGACAAGGAGATTTTTTAAAGGATTTTTAACAATTTGCTGCTATTTGACAGATGTTAAATCCTGTAATTCAGGCGTGAATTTGCTTCTATGTTTGTGTGAAATTCTAATCTTTATTTGTAACATACATAAATTACTTGATAATGAGAGGTAAGAAAATTGGAGCTTACCCGTTTTCAGACGACATCTATATTGTAAAACACTTTTTGACTGAAGTATCCAATAAGATTTTATATATTCACTGCTTGAAGAAATTACGGATGGTTTTATCAATTTTACATTTCAAAATTATGTATTCATCCATTGCTAAATGTGTTATATTCTGCATCTTAAATTGTATAACATAGTGTATTAGTTGTTGAATAATGATAAAATAATACTTTTAATTTGTTTAATTGAATATATTATAACATTTAATAGAGAGCGATTTTATGCCCTCTTTTTTTTCTGGTTACATATTTAGAAGTGAATAGAAAATTACATCATAAGGAGAAATAATAAGAAAAAGTAAATAATGAGTTTTTGAGTCTGAGTCAATTATAGCATGACGTTGCATCATCCTGGGATTTCCAAAGTTACATATCAGTCAAGTAGAAAGATTTATTACTCACTTATTCTAATTGTGAAACATAAGAAAATTAGTTTATTTATTTTGAAGATTAATTTCCATCATTTTTCAGGAAATTGGCATTTTTTTCCACGACTAATCGACAAAATTCACAATTCTTTTTTCATAACTGATTGACAAAATTCACGTTTTTTTTTCTGTCAATAATTCTATGACCAATTAACTTGTTGAGATTTGCGTTTTCCTTTATCCATGAGCAATTGACAAAATTCACAGTTTTAATTCATGATCTTTCACCGAAGTTCACGATTTTTTCTGTATCCCACTGAGAAAATCCCCGATTTTTTTTCCCCGGTGTCTGCTTAATGACATTCGCAGTTTTTTCTCTGCTAAAGATTGATGATATTCGGGTTAGTTTTGTGACCGACTAATGAAATTTGGATCTTTTTTTTTAACCGATTGGCAAAATTCACATTTTTTTTGTTTTTGTTTTTCTTGATCAATTGACAAAATTGGTGGTTTTATTTCCCGACTAATTGATGAAATTTGCAGTTTTATTTCATGAGCGACTGATGAAATTTGTGGTTTTATTTAGCAAGCAATCAACAACATCACTTCTGATTGCCCTGAACAAAATCGAAATAAATCTTAAACTTTTTTCCAAATTTAAGTTGCAAATATTTGTATTGCTGATTTTGTACTACGTTTATGTTAGTTGAAAACAAATGATTAGGCACATCTGAAATACAAACCTTCCAAAAAAAGTCTAAGATTTATTTCGATTTTGTTTGAACGGAATCTAAGTTTTTACGGTGTTTAAGTATCATACTGTTTGAATTTCATTTTTATTTTTTAATGTTCACTTGGTTTAACTAATTTGTTACAAAAATTTAACATTAAATGTAGAATTAACTGAATGAAATATCTCAATATCTGTTCCTTCTTAAACAATGTAGGAAATAAATATTATTTTTTTTAATTTGTTCTTCAAATTAGGTTTTTGTTTAATTGATGTATAAACATTTAATATAGATTGAAACATTAAAATATTCATTCTGCAGTTTCAGCACACATCCATGGCCTTCCTCAGGAATGTAAATGAATTATGCTGGATCAGCAGTGTGAAAACTCTGCCCGACCACAGAGGTGTGCTGAAACTGTAAAATGAATATTTTAGTGTTTTAATCTATATTAAATGTTTATAACCAATATAGCAAAGGATTTGTGGTTTATTCACAACTCACTTATTTCAAATTTAATCTCAATAACTTATATCAATTACAATATATTTTAAATAGTGTAATATCATTAAAATACATTACAACAGATTTTCCCCCATAGATCATTACAAAACAAAATTCTTTTTTGTGACCCTGTAAATGAAGGATAAATGTTTTACACTCCATATTCTAGAAAAAGCACACTTTAATGCACCCAAGAAATGCATATTTATTTCATTAGTTTGAAATAGTGTAACATCATTAAAATGCACCGCAACCAATTTTCCTCCACAGACCATAATGTAATGGAATTCTTTTGAGTGTCCCTGTAAACTGGCTATAAATGCTAAAAACTTCATTTTCAATAGCAAACATACTATAGTAAACCTCAATAACATATGTCAATTGCATAAAAATCTGTGCTTATTTATGAGAGTTAGTGCATAGAAGAGATGACACATGCTTGAATTTTATACCAGCCTTCGGGCTCGGATGGGCTCAGGCTCATTCTTTCTGAAATTGACAATTTTATTTATTCCCGTTCACATAGAGAAACAAAAAACTTTTCCCCTCTCTTAAAGATTACTTATTCCATTGCAAGTCGTTTTATTGCTATTTTGATGAGAATGAAAGAGAAATAGATTTTTTTCCCTTTTTTAGTAATAGTAGAACAATATTTTAAAAGAAAAGTTTCATATTTGCTGACGTTGACAGCAAGTAACGACCTGCTGATGTGGTGCCAATCAGAATATGGTGCCAGTAGGATATTTTTCAATAGGAATGTTTATTTATTATTAATTTTTTTTAGAGATCTAATGTAAAATAAATATTTTATTTTATGTCAATCATCATTTGCTTAAGGTTTGCAAATTTTTAGTCTTCTATTGTCTGCGAGTGGTAATCGATCGCTCTTTATATGAAAGTAACGTTAGTGATTCTCTCTATTTTTCTTCTTGAACTCTGCTCATTCTGTGGCTCTGCTCTTCATATTCACAAAGTCACTTTCATACGTAAGTAGATAAAATTGGAATGTATTGTTATTCCCAACAGAAAGCAATCGAACAGTGTTTCCTCTTTTCCTATAAAAGCATCGGATCTTTCAGGTAACGGTGTCAAATTTTTAATTTAAGCTGATTTTCAAAGGCATGTACACCTTTTTTTAGGAAATAGAAAAAAACATTATTCGATTCTTCATCATAGAAATCGTAATTTCTGCAAATTTCATTCAATAATTCATAAAACACCCTTCATTAATGTGTTCATCCGATTTACTTGTTGCAGGAGAAAAATATGATAATCTTTTTAAGAAAGACGTCTCTTTTGACAAGATTGAATGTAAATTTCATAAAAATAATTATGTGCTAGTTATTAACAGTTATTTTCATGTAAGAAGTTGTTAAAAAAAGAGATATATTGCATTTAGAACAACTTTTAAATATTATGCAATTTTTTTGTACTTTTTTTCGGTATTGGGCCCGGGCTCTGATGATACAAAATGTTTCGGGCTTTTGATTTCAAATCGCTTTGCTCAGGCGGGTCCGGGTTCTGAAAAGTGTGCCAAAACTCATCTCTAGTGCATAGACAAATGGCAGACACACAAACAAAAGTCATAAGCAATTTTCTACTATGTAAGAAGGTGTTTCACTTGCCAAACTTTTCCATAAAAAATGTTGTAACCTATGCTGCTTATATGAAACTCTGTTTAATAGAAGATATCATTCTCATATATTAAACAACTAAGAACAAAAATCTAAATGCAATTTTTCTTGTATATTGTAATTAAACGTTAATTTAATAAAATTTTCAGTCAGAAATATGCAGTTTAAGTGGTACTATACATATACAGCATAGCTCACAAATGGTCGGAGGAGTGAGTGTGAATTTTCAAAAACTAAATGTCAATAATTTTTGCATTATATTTTTATTCAGAGAAGCAGGAAATGCCTCAGAATAATCTTACAGGATAATTACTACTATAAATTACTTGAAGAATACCAAACTTCAGTTGGAGAATATAGACATAATTGATGATAACAACTTTGAGTTAAGAACAAAATTTCTCAGCAACAATATTTAAAAATAATGCTTCAATAAAAATATAAAATTTCAGTCTTCTTTAAAATATATATTTACTTATAATCAAATTTATAAATTGGAAAGGATTTAAAGTGCCATTAATAAGTAGAAAATTAAAAAAACCCTCAAAAGCCATGCCTCTTAAAATATCACATTTGTTCTTGAGAACAATTTTTGCCAATCTTCAAATTCATTAAAATTATTTGAGAACAATGTAAATTCATTAAAAAAAATATTTTAATTTCAATAATTCTTCTTCTTCAATTAAAGAATAATATGTAACTGCCTCAGAAATTTATTCTTAAAATAGAATTGTCATAACTATATTGATATTATTTGCAACAACATAAAATACATTTTCAGTATTGTAATTATATAATTCATTTCTTTCTTTAAATAAAAATGCATTCTTAAAAATATAGCTTAATTTAAATACCGTAGTAGATTCTAAATATCGTAAAAAAATTTAACTGTGTAATATAAAAATGGTATGACTCAAGAAGAAGAAGACATGAGAACAAGAACAAGCACGATTTATGAAAGTAAAAACCAAATAGTGCCATACATGCTTGTTCTGATTCTCACTCACTTAATAGTGAAATTCAATATCTTAGAGCCATTGCGATTGACAGAGACTACAACCCTTCTATTATCGATACTGCTTTACGTAAACTACAGCACCCTCGTCTCTCTAACTCAAATCAGTCCGCTTCTCTTTCCAGAAGTAGCATTGAGCTACCTTTCTTTCCAAAATCCAGCTTTCCTATTGCCAAAATTCTTAGACAGCACGACTTCAGAATAATTTTTACCCCTACAAATAAACTTACTCTCTCCAAACTCAAAGATCCTATTGAGTTATACAACTCATGGGGTATCTATAGTATTAATTGCCAGTGCGGTCTTTCCTATATTGGACAGACCAAACAGTGTTTTAAATTTCATATTAAGGAACACCAACAGTATATTCAAAAACAGGAAACCAATAAATCTTCAATTGCTAAACATTGCTGGGAGATGAACCACTCTTTTGATTTTAATTCAGCCAAAATCATCTCTAAACCCACTTCTATACATGAACTTAACTTTGAAGCCTTTCATATCTACAAAAATTATGACAATATTGTTAATAGTGAATTCGCTATTCCCCCTTTATCAGATTGTTGGAAATTTTTCATAAAATCCTCTTTTGCTTAATTACTACCAGGCTTTTTTTTTTTTTTTTTTTTTTTTTTTTCACATTTTTGGTAGCATTACCTATACTATTCTCCTATTAGCTGGTACCCGTTTTTTCCTGTTTCCTCATTGGTTAATGAACTTCTCAGTTGAATCCGCTTCTCCTCTATATAAATGAGCAAGTTTCTGTTATTCTTTTCACTGAGGACGATACGCTAAACGCTACCAAAACTAGTCTGCTGAAAGTTTGCATATTCTGGCGTTTTTAACGTTGCTTTTAAATTTATATGTATCATCCATCTTTGTAGGTTGTATAACTCTAAATACATAGTGTTTTGAGACCTGATGAATCATTTAGGCTAACCCTGTATATCATATGAGATTTTTTTCTGTAATGTATCATCTAATCAGTGTGGATTATGGTAAAGGTGTTGAGCGTTTTTTGCAGATGCGATTTCTTACAATTAATTTTTATTAAGATTTCTACATAAATACAATTTTTAATTACTTTATTTTGCCTACCCGATAATATTTCACTTCTTTTTATTATTTTATTTAGTAGAGAAGGTTTGGGTACCACCCCACAGAAAGTTTGTCAGGGAGCTCATGGATAAAATTTGTTTTAGTTATGTTGCAAAATCTTTATTTACATGCTTTTTTTATATTTTTATTAGTTGTTTTTGTGTAATTTGAAATAAAGTATTTTATTTATTTAATTTTTGTTTGCCTAATAAAGCTTTGGAGGCTGCAGGCAAATTCTGGGCTGTATGCTGCCAAAAACAGGAGAGGGTAGTGTGCCCCCCCCCCCCCCCATGTGGATGTCTAAACCAGCAAAGCCATTACAGTTAATAAAATGTTATTTTCTTTTTTTTTTTTTTTTTAAAGATTTTTCGAATTTTTGATATTAAGTATAAGAGAGTTTTTTTTAATCTTTTTAAACATAATGTTCTTTCCTCCATTATTTTTATTTCTATAAGTCATAAAGATTTATAAAAGTACATGCACTTTTGAGGTGATGATACTAAAAGAGTTATCTTTATTTTTTCTTATTGCTAATGTGGATTGAACAATATTTTAAATAATTTCTTTAAAATTACTTTGTATTGCGTTTCTCAAGTTTTTATTTTTTTCTTTATAGCCAAAAGACAGTTGCAAAGCATATTTGTACCAGGTAATTATTTTGATTTTAAGGAATTCTATTGAAGTTATTTTTCTAAAATATAATTGTAAAAAATATCTATGTTCAAAGTGAATTAAAATAAATTTTTAGCACACTAATGATGTGAATTTCTTTTAATAATATTGTTTTATTATATATTTTTTAAGTACTTAAATTTGGTTTTAAGCATTTTGTTAGATATTTTTCAACTATGTTAATCAATTACTTACGTATATTTTTTAATAAATTGCTAAGGTTTTCTAAAAAGTTTTGCATGTCATACAATCAGAATAAGTTATTTCCTCAAAGTTTTAGCTTTTCTGTTTTCATTTTGTTTTTTATGCATATTCAATTCTCGTGTTAATATTTAAACATGTCTGTACGAATAGGGAAAGTTTTTTCAAGTTTTTATCCAAAATATCAACCAATTAAATTAATTTAACATTAATTAATTGCCTAAGAAGTTATTAGAAAAAAAAAGCTAGTGAATCAGACCATTTTTAAGGGAGGTATAGTAGGGGGCTCAAAAGAGGCCAATTGATAGTTGAGAGCAGGGCCCTAATATGAAAACATGTTAAAATGTCATAGTACTTAGTGCTTTAGATCTTCAATTAGTCAAAATTAAGCATAGGGTATGCATTAATTATTAGAATATAATTTTAAAGAAATGGGCAAAAAATGGATGGAAATGCTTAAAAAGGATCCTAGGGCTTTATTAAAAATATGAGGGTGTTAGCCTTGGTAGATGATCCCAAGACAAGTTATGCATTGGGAGAATGACACAATTAGGAGATATTACCGTAATTTCCTGCCTATAATCCGAGGTGGCATATAATCCGCAGCCGCAATTTTTAGCCTTTATAAAAAAATTTCAGCAGATAATCTGGATCGCCGTATAATCTGCGGATTATACGCTGAACTATACGAGAATTACTCATTGTTTTCAACATTCCAAAGTACTACTAATAAACCACCTCCCTATTTAGTTGCTCTGTTTAAATGATAATTATAATAAAATAATTGAAAAAAATAATAATTACAAGTTAAAAAATGCAAATATTTTTTTTCATTGAATCTTATATCTAAAACGTTGAATGTCTTGTGAATACAGATAATTCTGTAATAATTGCTGTTTTTAAATCATCTTCCGCTTTTTAAATAACGTTCTGTTTAAATTCTGCAGTGTTAAATAACAGGTCTTTCTCTTAGGCATTATTATAACTTTCAACGTGATATACCATCAAATATGTTTTGATTTTTAATATAAATTGCAAGGACATAATTGTATTTTATTATCCTATTCATAGAGATCAGCAGTAAAACCATGAAACTACGACACGATAATGATTCATTCGATTAATGTGTGATGGATTCCCATTGGTTGCATCGTAATATCAATCATCATAATCAGTAAAACTGCCGTAATTTTGGGAGAAGCTATTTCATAAATGATTGAGATTGCAATTTTTGAAAGGGATGAGTTGAGAAACGTTTTGTTCTTCATAGAAACATGTTGCCAAAAGGCTAAAAAAAAAAAAAAATCATAATCGGAAGCCACTCCCACTAGCACGTTCACATCATATGTGAACCAATCACAAGCAACTCCACGAACGGTCGATAACAGACAATCGTTTGATAACAGTTTACATTTTTATTTTATGACTGCTGGTAGAAACTGGATGTCTGCCCTGAACTTTTGCTTAAAAAAAATTTCAGCAGATAATTCGCACTTAAAAATTTTAAGGTTTTTTAACAGATGATCCACGGATTATAGGCCGGAAATTACGGTAAATGCATGGCACATAAAAAGTTCAAGGCATCCCGGATCAGGCACTAGGGGGCTAGGGTCTTAACTGGAATGTAGGAATGGGGAATAATTAAATGTAAAATGGCACCAAAAATGAAGATTGGATTAAAAGGGGCCAATTTATTAACAATTTAGAGCACAAAAACTTTAAGGGGGACTGCACCAGACCCAAGGAGCCAGGGTCTTAACTGGAATGTAGTTGGGTATAAGGAAAACTTTTAGTAGTTTTAAAAAGTACCCGAAGAGAATTTGATCATTTTTAAAGAAGCTGCACCAAAGGCCCCCAACAAGGCTACTAATATTCAAAATTGGTGGTAGTTGAAGTCTGAGAAATTTTTTTGTTGTTCATGTAGTAGCTGAAAGACCTAAAAAGTTGTTAGAAAAAAAAGCTAGTGAATCTGACCATTTTTAAGGGATATATAATAGAGGGCTCAAAAGGAGCCAACTTATAGTTGAGAGCAGGGCCTTAACATAAAAACATGTTAAAGGTCTTAGTACTTAGCACTTTAGACCTTGAATAGTCGAAATTAAAAAATAAGGTATGAATTAATCTTTAGAATAAAATTTTAAGGAAATGTGCAAAAGATGGGGGAAAATGCTTAAAAAAGAACTGTAGGGCAGGGTCCCAATGAAATATGAGGGTGTTGTCTGGGGATAGGGGTCCAAGACTCAACTTAGTTATGCATTGAGAGGGTGACAAAATTAGCGGGTGAAAAATGCATGATGCGCAAAAAGTTCAAGGGGCCTCGGACTGGTGCTTAGGGGACCCTAGGAACTTAACTGGAATGCAGAAAATGTTTCTACTCCCAACATTTCCCCCAGTCCACATGAAAATTTCCCCAAAATTATACGGTATGTTATAGGTAAATGCTGTATTATCATACGTATAGAAATTTTATCCAGTATTTCTCAACTTATGTGCGAGTATATATAACAAGGGTTGATTGTGAGTGGAAAAAAAAAAATTCTGAAATGCACAGAAAATTTTCTGAAAGGTTACAATGCAGTGGGGGAAAGGGAGGGGGGGGGGAATCCACTCCCAGCACTATGTTTTTTTTCGTGGCCCTTTGACGAATTTCGCGATCTTTTGACTAAATTTGTGTTTTGTAGCGATCTTTTGACGAAATTTGCAGTTATTTCACGATCTTTTGATGAGTTTTGCGGTTATTTCGCCTTCCTTTTGACGAAATTCGCACTTATTTCGCCCTCTTTTGATGAAATCCGTGGTTGTTTCGCGATTTTTTTGGGGAAATTTGCATTTATTTTGCGATCATTTGACGAAATATGTGAGTTTTTTTCGAGTTCCTTTGACGAAATTCGTTGTTATTTTGCCATGTTTTGATGAAAATTGTGGTTGTTTTGCGATCATTTGACAAAATTTGCAGCTGTTTCGTGATCTTTTGACGAAATTGCGGTTGTTTCGCGATCTTTTGTCAAAATTTGCAGTTGTTTCGCGATCTTTTGTCAAAATTTGTGGTTATTTTTCGATCTTTTGACAAAATTTGCGGTTATTTTGAAATTCGTGTTTTTTCCGTAATTCTTGGACAAAATTCGCGGTATTTCTATGTCCGAGTTTTCATATTGATGAACGATTTTTTTTACATTTTCGGGACCAAATGCCTTAATTTTTCGGAAAATTCGAAGCAGAATCACCCCTGATATACGGTACCTATTATTCTGAGATCGATTTTGTGAAGGTCACCATATGGATCTTTTTATTTGTAGTGAAATTTTTCTATCTCGGGGAATTATGGAATTTGTTGTTAAAAAATCGAAATCAATTGTATATATTTCTGCAAAATTTCCCCAGGTGGTTAAAATTTCCCCTGATCCTAGATCGTCGGATCGGACATATTCTGCGTCCCTGCTGGAATATAGAAATGACAGAATACCTAAATGGTAAAAGGGGTCTAAAAAACGAAGATTGGATTAAAAAGGCCGATTTATTGACAATTTAGGGCACAAAAACTTCAAGGAGCCCTGTACTGGGCCCCATTAGGCCAAGGTCTTAACTGGAATGTAGAAATGGGAGAATAACTAAATGAAGAATGGGCCCCAAAAATAAATGTTTCGATAAAAAGGAGGCATGCCATTAACAATTTAAGACATAAAAACTCAAAGGGGACCAGGTGATCCGGGGCTTAAAATAATAAAAATCTAAGTCTCAGATGCATCAGGTTCTGTGTTGGACTAACCTCACCCAAATTTTTAGATCTCTATGTGCAATAAATTTTTCTAGCTATCGCAGACAGACACACACAGATAGAGCGAAACTTTCTTTTATTAGTATAGATTAATTTTTATCCCCCCCCCCCCTTCTCTTTCATAAAAATAAAAATTGTGGAAGTGATCTTTAAATGTATTATATAACGGTAGAGGGCAACACTATTTGATCCATTAGTGAAAATACTTATTTCAACCTTATTACACTGTTTATCTTAGCTCCTTGGTTGTACTAATATTATTATACTAAAATATTTTTGGCAAGAAGTGCAAATCATTTCTTATAACCTTTTCAACTTGCTGTATCATTGGTTGGCATGGTTGGATCTTCAATTGGTAATATGCTTCTTCCCCCCCCCCCCCCCATTTTAATGCATTTTATTTTTTATCTTATGTTATTTCTGGCTTCTTTTTCTGGATTTATTACATACTGTAGCCCAAATTTTGCATTTTTTAGCTTGTTATGGCTTATGTAAGGATGAAATTGTACATGTTATTTGTGGAACTAGGTAATTTGGGCCTAATGATTCTGCCTTAGTTCCATAAATATTTCCATTTTTTCCAATGTTTACTCTAATTCTCAATCTCTGTGTTTACTCAATTCCTTGACTCACTTGTTATGATGATCTGTTTCAAAGCATTTTTATAAGGGTTGATAATTCATTTTTAATTTGCATAAAAAATCATTTATAATTTGTATATTCCCAATTGTTGAGGATAGTTTGTTATGGTTTATAATGGTTATTTATGTATGTGTATATTTAAGTATTGTGCAGCAGCACAATACTTATTTATTTCCAGTGTCACTTCTCAATATTAATTTAACATGGAAAAACCTATGGAGATCATAACTTTTTCATTTTTTCTTCCCACTTTTTTGTCCCTGATACCACTCATTTTCTATTCTTTACTAATTCTAATGATATTATAAATTTAAAGTGTAAAAACGTTTGCCTGACGTCAGGGTCAAAACGAGTGGTAAAATGCCTTTGCATATGGGTTAATTATAACCCAGAGAGAAACATGGGCCCTTTTTTTTGCATTATTCAAATATTTTTCTTAATAATTCCAATTTTCACTTTTTTCATTGAAAATCAACGGACATTTTTCATAGAAAATGTAACTATTTTTACTTCATTGTTGCAAAAATTTCAAAAGCCGTAATAATAATTTATTTATTTTTAGTTGAAAGATTTTCACGTGAAATATTAAATAGAGCTAATTTTTTTTTTTTTTTTCAAAAATTAAAAAGGTGAATATGGCGTCATAGTAGAAATAAAAAGGATATTTTCAGAATAAGTTTTTGCTTTGGTCAAGTTTATATTTTAGTAAAAAGTTTCCAATGGATAGCTATTTTTACACAGGTAGCGAACTTAGTGGGGAATTACATAACTTAAATTTTAAAATGTATTTTTTTTTTTTCGGGATGAGAACTATTTATACCCCAAGTTAAACTTAGGTAATAATTTTTTGATGTGTTTACACCACCCCTTGGGAGAGAATAAGGTTTAAAAATTTAAGTAAAACTTTTATTTTTTATTTTTTACTGTATCATAGCTATAATATTATTAAATATTAGCAGTAAGGATTCAACACAATTTATATTTACATTCATAGCGTTCCTGAGTGGGAAATAGGGTATCTAAATTTAAGTGAAGTTAATTTTTTATGTTTTGATTATAGATTTTTTACATTCAGATTGGAAGTTTTTGTCCAAACTACCGCAACTTGCATTACTACAGTAGTGAAACATTTTGAATTACACATTGGTAAACTACATCCAACATTGTGATACAATACCGCATACATCAAAGCCTGATGATGATACTCTCTATTAATTTTGAAATGCGTTCGTCTGAGTGCTGTAGTTATTAAGAAACTTGAGATATTAAACAAAAACATAATTTGAAGAACAAATTAAAAAAACAAAATTTATTTCGTACATTGTTTAAGCCCGAGAAGGGACAGATATTAAGTTATTTCATTCAATTAGTTGTACATTTAATGTTAAATTTTTGTAACAAATTAGTTAAGCCAATTGAAGATTAAAAAATAAAAATAAAATTAATACAATATGATACTTAAAATGCCCTAAAAAATTAGATTCCACTCAAATGAAATTGAAATAAATCTTAGACATTTTTAAAATTTTGCATTTTGCATGCATCTTATCATTTTAGGCACAATTGTCATAAACATAATACAAAATCTGCAATACAAATATTTTCAATTAAAAATGGAAGAAGTCTAAGATTTATTTCGATTTCATTTGAACGGAAACTAATTTTTTAGGGTGTTTTAAGTATCATATTGTATGAATTTTATTTTTATTTGTTAATCTTCAATTGGCTTAACTAATTTGTTACAAAAATTTAACATTAAATGTACAACTAATTGAATGAAATAACTTAATATCTGTCCCTTCTCAGGCTTAAACAATGTAGGAAATAAATTTTGTTTTTTTAATTTGTCTTCAAATTATGTTTTTGTTTAATATATATATATGTGTGTGCGTGTCAGTGTAATGTATTGATACTCAATTTATTAATTTTAATTTTTTTTTTTTAAAGATTATATAATGGTTATATATATATATATATATATTACATATATGCCTTTGAATCAAAATTTATGTTACAAGTTCAAATAGCAATATTAAACAAAATTCTAAATGAAGATGGCATGTAATAACATAATTTAAAATTCTAAGATAATAAAAGAGCTTGAAATTAGATGTTACAATAGAAGCATTTTTAATTTACAAAGGAATGTCATATGCTACAGAAAACAATAACACTATTGTATGAAATATAATTAAATAAATAATAAAATGCACACAAGCAGCTATATTTATCCTGTATTTTCAACCAATCAAAATCATTTTATGAAGTCAAATTGGGCTTATAAATTAAAGTATCACATGAAATGCAATGAAAAAATTCATAGACTAATAAAATACATTCCATACATATTTGTGCAATGTAGCAGAATAGTATAGAATATTATATATATAAAATAACTTTGAATCAAAATTTATCTTTCAAGTTCAAATAACAGTATTAACCAAAATTCTAAATGAAGATGGTGTATAATAATATTAGCACTATTTAAAATTCTAAAATAATAAAAGAACTTGAAAATAGATGTTACAGTAGAAGCATTTTAGATTTACAAAGGAATGTGATATGCTGCACTGATACAGATATATTTCTTTTGTGTGGCGCTAAAATAGGTCTGTATTTGTAGCTTGCCGTTTGGCAACAACCACAGTAACACAATTTGTCTTATTGCATTCCACCAATCAGAAGAGTAATTTCACCACTTATACTCGCATCATATTTTAAAGAAAAATTTCAATGGTTTTCATAAAATGTAAACATATTAAAACGATTCCGTTTAATTATGCACTAATCACGTAAGAGCAGAACACAGATTATTTATTGAGAAATAATATTACGTAATCTATGTAAATAAAATGACAGTGAATAATCTTTCATAGTAAGCAAGCAATATGGAAAATGAAATGTTTCTGTTGAAGATAATGACATCATTCAAAAAACATAAGATGCATTTTCATCCATGAATTAAAATATTTTACAGTAACTGTGTCAGTGATGGTGTCATATTCCTGATCCTTATTCCTACACATACATAGACTGAACTCTTGCAATTTATTTAAAGATCCTTGGTGTGTACACAATAAAATATTTCTGAAAATTACTTAATTTCCAGTTAATTAAAATGAATATTTAATGAAACTCAGGAATTTTAAAACAATTGCTTAAATGACACTTTAATCTTGGAAGGGATGAATGGTTCTGATAGTAAAAATGATGTTGTATTTGAAAGAAAGGATTCATTCTCATATGGACCCTAAAAGTATTATGGCACATGGTAGAATTGTTTCAAACAAACAATCGATTTCTGGGAAAGTTTTCCATATTGTGAAGGAGTTACCTTCCGCAAAAAAATGCAGAAAAAACCCAGGAAATGCACTGGAATGGTTTGTTAGGAACTGCCATTGATGACATGAGCTTTAGAGTGTATATAAAACTGAAATATTTTAGTATGATTTTGTCAATATGATGTCATATTCACTCGCCTTTACATCTAATTCAGCAAATTAGAATTTAGATCAGGAGCTCTTTTTAAGCACTGTACAATCTTTTGGCAGATGTAAGAATAGTAATGGCCATTGGTTCGTTTTACAGTCATGTGATACATTCAGAAAATCAGCTTTTTGTTGTTGTTAGTTTGGCCCGTTCTATGGAACCAGTAAGCAGCTTTCTACTTCTGTTTAGCTGTCTCACTCCGATCAGCTTTTTGATCAAAAGTTTCTTTTAGACACATCAGAAAGCGTGTTTTTACGTTTTGTTAACTTGCCAAGTGTCTGAGGTACATTGTATTTTTCCCATCGAATGAACTTTAGATAGTGTTTGTTGATTTATATCAAACTATCTTGCTATCAGGTTGTGTTTTTCCAAGAGTTTTTCAAAATAAATTTAAGCCATTCTGTACAATATTATGCACAATGAGTTTTAAATTAATTGTGTTCCAAGGTAATTTTTTTTCAGTTAATTATTTTAGATTTCAAAAATTGGTAAATTTCATAATGTTAAAATGATTTATGCCTATTGGTAGCACCAACTAAATGCATTTATAATTTCATTTCAATGAAGTTTTCAATTACTGTTTTTTTTTTACCTGAAGTTTTTTTTAAATCATAAGTTAAAAGGATTTATGCGAGTACTCATTATGGCTAGAGATGCTGCAAAAAGTGTCGAGCAAGCGAAGCGAGCTGGGGATGCGTAACGGTTCCAATGTGAATTGTGTCGCAATTCACGGAGGCTGGTGAGCGTTAGTGAGCAGGGAGCAGAGCCCCCTAGTATATATATATATTTAATAAAGATGAAATCACAAATATATGAACAAATTGGTAAAATTCTAAAGATGAACAAGATATGAACATAGGAAATCAGTATGTAAAATAAGAAACTATGAATAACCCACAGAATCATCAGAGGAGCTTTCAAGTTTTATTCATAGTGAAGATGCATTATTTCATCCAATTTTGTCGGCATTAAGCCAAAAATGACAAAATTTAGCTCCTAATAGCGCATCATAAAACAAAATAAATGATAAAAAACCTAGAGATTTAAAGAAAAATAAACCTCACACCAGATATTAAAAATTGAAAAATGATTAGAGCACAATACCTCAATTATAGATAAGAATCCATAACTTAAGAAAGTTGACCCACAATATTGTAACATGTGTGGATGCAATCAGATTTAAGACTATTAAATAATGTGACCAGCAATTAGTCACTGAAAACCAAAACATTGCTGCCATCTGGTGTGAAAAAAGAAAACTATATTGTAACTAGATTTTTAACAAAAATGTTTGGTGCTGCCATCTAAACCCACAAAAAAGTGAAATCAATTGAAGAAATCAAGAAATGACTTAAATTAACATTTATTTAAAGTAGAATGAAAAGATAGGAATAAACTTAATAAGTAATGAGTAAATAAAAATAAATAAATAAAAGGGCATTGATTAATTAACCATTTTAAAACATATATTATAAAATTAAAATATATCCCATGGATTTCATCTGAAAAAAACTTCCCCATATCATAGTTTTTCTAAATCCATGTGCCCAAGACCTTACAAAAATTATAGAACTTTATTTCTTTAGGAAGAGGGGGGGGGGGGGATATTACTAAATCATATTCTAAATTAATTGTATTTTTCAATTTGTAATTCATAAAATCATTAAAATTTAATGTTACTTTATTTATCATGTTAGAAAGTTAGTAAATACTTTTTTTTTCTTATACTGCTACTAAGCAAATTACTAATATATTTTGCCATGAAATAATGTCCTTTTCTACTGAACTAGTGTCCGTTTTGGGAACTAGCATTCTACCCCTTTTTCTTTCTGGAATGAATACTAAATAATCATTTTAGTAGTTAAAGCATAAAAATGCATATTATTTCTTTATTTGGAAAGTTAATTGTTTAATAATTATTAATTATTTTAAGGAGTGTTAGCAATTGTAGTTATTAATAATTTTAATAAATGTAAATATGAGTAATATTTAATAGAGTTTTACATACAGTAGAGTCTCGAAAATCCGAGTCTCAGAAGTTCGAGGTTCCGCTTAATTCGAGGAGTCAAAAATAAAAATTTCTATTTTTTTTCTTCGCTTGAAAGAATGCATGAGAGATATTGTTTACTGGATAGCTGATTCTTGGGAAGAAATTCAGTCTAGAACATTGAATAAATCGTGGTTGAAATTTTTACCTAAAGTGGTAACATCCTCTGAGAATTTTAATGATGACGATGATGAAAACATTGTTTTGAAAGATTTGGTAATAAAAGACCTGGCTGTGGAAATTGTAATGCAGATGATGTTAAAAAAAGGCTAAACTGTGATGAAATGCTGGAAATAACCGAATCGACTATTGTAGAGATGATAGAAGATGAAGAGGAATGTAATGATACAGAAGGATATGACTCCCAGCCATTTGAAAAATACTCTCTCATAGAGAAGATTCTGAACCTTTAGAACTGGTTTTAAAATATGTAGAACAGAAAAATGAAGCTACCCCTGCTAGCAACATGCATTTTAAGCATTGGCTAGTTATTGCATCTAAAAAGAGAAATAATGTGTTAACGCTGCAAAAATTTGGTTTTGATTTTGTTTTTTTGTAAAGTATCATGTATATCATTACAAAAGGAATAAAGGTATGTACATTCTTTGTCATCCTAATCCTTCTATATATAAAAAAAAGTAACGATTTGGAAATGGACCAATGATAATCTGCGTAGATACCACGAAACGCATATGATTGCTCAGAGCTTTTTGACGCTATAAGGGGGGTTACCAAGGGGGGGGGGGGGGGGGGTCGGCTCTGTCGCCAACTTGGCAATATATCACCAAATTTGGTGACCAAAATTAGTCACCAAAAGTGACGCCAACTTGGCGCTATTTCCAGTATTTTGCCAAATTTCCATAGACTCCCATTGAAATCCAATAGGGGTTACTTGTTTGCAGAAAATCAACAAAGTGAGATATTTCGATGCAACAAAAACTAATATTAGCTTATGAATAGAGCTTAACTGAACTATTTACATTATTTTTAAGCACAAACACTATTTACAATATTCGTAACACTATATATATAATTTTATATTTAATAATTCTTATAATTATGAAACTCTGTAAGCTGTAATGATTATGTGCTTGGAGATAAGGAAATAAAATTGACAGGAGTTGGGGAGGAGTGTGTTTTTACCAAGTGGAATCTAAAAATTGAATGCATAGAAAATAAAGGATCGCAAAGTAATCCAGAATGGAAACGCGAAACAATTACGTCTGTGGTTGGCTAGAAAATAGGGAGTGCTTATCGCAATACCGAATGGAATCGCAAAGCAATTACGTGGGGGTCTGGTGAGCGTAGCAAGCAGAGTAACCCTAGTTGAGTAAAATTATAATTGGTAAGAATTTTTTACTTTTTTGGAAAATCTGAGTTTTCAGTAATCCAAGGTGGTTTCAAAGCCCCAATTACCTCGGATTTTCGAGATTCTATTGTAATTATTATAAAATATTAATGTAGATAACTTTATTGTATACTGCTAATTAATGAAATTTACAAATTATAATTTCTATAAATACCAACTAACAATTATAATTTTATTAATTAAAACATAAAAGCACCGATTATGTTAGCAGTTAGAGTTTTAATTGTTTTGGAAACCTGAAATTCTTGGTAGCTATTCTACATTTTAACACAGGGGAATGCATAAAAGTCTTGATTTTTATTTTTTACACGCCCTATTTGAAAGGATGCCAAGAAAACCCTCAAAAATCCTTCACATTGGACAGTCCTAAAATAAACTATTGGGAGTTGCTTAGGAATGAAATAGTACAAACATATGAAATTTGATACCATTTCCAGTTTTTTAACACTATTTCTACCGGTGTCAAATGACACCTTTTTAAAAGATTCGATTTATAATTTTTCATGTGTAATTTTTAAATTGAAACAATTATAAATCATTTTTAATACATTGGAGATTTTTTTTAATGCTTATTACATTCAAAAACTACAAGCAAAATAAATATAAATCAAAAATTAAAAGGGTTTCATTTGACACCGGTAGAAATAATGTTAAAATAATACAAAAGACATTTTGTAATATTGGGAAGTTTTCATTCATATTACCTAATATGACTCATTTGCTTTTTTCCTGCTCAAGATAAATTGTATTGAAATATTCTAAGATTTCAATTTTTTTATTTTATTTATTAGGTTATAAACAATGATGACTCCGGACTGGATGTTGACAAATTTGATTATTTTCTAAGAGATTGTTTGCATTTAGGACTAAAATGTAGCTTTGCATATGAACGCCTTATGCAATATGCTAGAGTTTTTAATGTTCATAATAAAGCTCAGATATGTTTTAGAGACAAGGTAAAAAACTATTTAGTTTTTTTTTTTTCAGTTGTAAATGACAGGTTGGATTTATCTTAATTTTTCCTTTTTTTTTATTATCTAGACTTTAGAGTCTGTGTACAATGTGTTTCGAACCAGAAGTAACCTACATCGTCTTGCATATCAACATAAAGTTTCGATCATCATTCAGACAATGTGAGATCTTTTTACACTCTTTTATTTAACTTAACTAAGTTCATGTATGTGGAATTTTGTAACCAATTTTCAGTCATTATCCTGATATGATAGTATTATAAAATAATCCCTGCCAATCTCGGCCTACATGCACAGGTAGATTTCAAAGTCAAGTACTAATTTCACCAACAAAAACGAGATCAAGATTAGAGATTAACCTAGTTTAACAATTTTATCTGGCCACTTTTGGCGAGTTTTTAATTTCATTTTTCTGTAAGAGCTGCTTTTATCAGAATCATGTTAATGCAATATTTTTTTCACTTTTTCTGCTTTTTATCACTAATTGGATTATTATTTTTTTTTTGTAATTGGACCCACAGTTAAGGTTATATATATAACGAAAACTGGAAATCCTGTCGTGTTAAAGGTTACAACATTGATATTATATGATGATTCAAAAATGGAGTTAACTTCCATAGATAGTAATTGAATAATCAATCTGGAAGTCATGCATTAGGATAAGCTAAAAAGGAACGTTTCTGTAATAATCAACATGGTTATTCGAATTCTGTTGCAGTCAACGAGTGAAGGCCATGGAACGCATTTATCCAGTATAGTTTCTCCAGAATAATTGAGACAATACATAAAGTCAATTCAGAATTTTATTTTAACATCTTTCGGCGGCACAGTTTCCATCGAGATATTTAGCCATCGCTTCATAGTAGTAATTTAGGGGTAAGCAAAGTTGTAGATAATAGAATACATCGGACGGCAGGCAGGGAATGGTATGACAAATGGAAGTACGACCAAAATCTGAGGAAACACTGCGAGCATCAACTTTTTGTGCATCTAGCATAGTAATACAAATATGACGTAGGTCGCACTCTCAACCAATTAATAATTAAGGATACCATGCCATGGAAAGTGTGCTGACAAAGCGAGTGGATGAATTTGAAGGTAAAAAAGAAAACCCCGGAATACGCACGGGAAAGTAAGTTCTCAGAAGGGGAAAAAAATGATTGCTAAAAGAACATTCTAAAAGAAAAAAAGATCAGAAATAGAACATTTAATTTAAGAATACTAAAAGCGTAATATTTAAGTAAATTAGACAAGTGAGACATTAAATAAAGGGAATTTAGCAGAATTAATGATAGAGATTATTTAAGAATAAGGATTTAGTGAACATAGATCAGTAATTTAAGAAATCATGGAATTAGATCTAATAATGTAACATATATATATTACGTAAAAAGAGATTATGATGCGATGAAATCGGTGGAGTGAAGATTGGTGATAGTGTAATAGAATAAACTGAATAGAATGAAGAATGGTGGGATGAATGAGCAGCTAGAAAGTGATAGGCGATAAACTTTACCATGTAATTAAAGTATAATTATGTCAGTACAAGCAGCCGTCAAGTTGAAGCATAATAATTATGATTTTTGCAGTCATAATATGGCTGGACAGGGAAAACAGTAATTCCAGTGGGTGTTCTCTGAAAAGCAAAACAAGGCATTATAGTTCTATAACTTTATTAAATCATCATTCAAT
Source organism: Maratus speciosus (assembly GCA_963932465.1). NCBI lineage: Eukaryota > Metazoa > Arthropoda > Arachnida > Araneae > Salticidae > Maratus > Maratus speciosus. Next base: position 286,484,801 of record OZ010800.1, on the reverse strand, counting down.
GAGCAGTTCACACATATTTGAGAAAGCATTAGAATACATCCTTGCGATAATCATTGGAATACATCATAGAATCGGACGTGCAGCCAGGTAACTTTACAAGAGAGCTCGACCAAAAATCTGTCTGAAGAGTGAAGCTGCTTTTTTGTGACAGGTAGCGAAATACAAAATCATGATGTAGTGCATGCTCTGAACCAATGCGAGAGTAAGAGATATGCCATTCTACGTCATGACCAATGGGAGAGATAAAGCAAAGAGTCTTAACAATCTGAAGCAGATGCATTTTATAGTAAAAAGGAACCCAAGGTGCAAAAAGATAATATCAGAATAAAAAAGAAACAGCTCTTAAGAAACATTCGAATTCACAGAAATGATCGGAAATCATGATATAATTTAGGAATAACCAAAAGTTTTATATTTAAGTAAATCGGACAAGATAATAATTAATTAAAGGGGAATTTAATAGAATTAATGATAGATATTATTAAAGAATAAGGAATTAGTGAATATGGTGGTAATTTAGGATAAAACAGGGAAATATTGCGAAGGAAGATTTAATAATGTAACATATATCTATAGAGAGAGATAGATGTAAAAGGTTACTATGGTAACGACTGCAATAGGTAGTATTTCTTATGAAATCTACCTAAAAATATGTACTAAGGTGTATTTTTGATGACATTACAACATTTTAATATTTTTAGAACTTAATTATAAATTAATTATAAGGCATTTTTCAATTAGCTGGACGTAGGAGATAAATTGCTAAATATTCTTTATGGTTATAACTGTAAACGAGTTATAACAACAGTGGAATTAATTAAGCCCAAACCGTGTGCTTGCTAAGATATGCAGCTGGCTGTAAAACTGCATTAATGAAATACAGTAAAAGATATTTATAACGCAAATCTAAAAACACAAGGCTGTGCATTATAAAAAAAATTGCATTAAATAAATCCTATTTCACACATTATTAAACTTACCTTGTAAACATAACCAAATATGTCTGAAACTTATCAAAATGCAATAGAGTGTCTTTATATTGCATTCCCCGGGATCAGGATTTATGCAGATTTTAAATTTAACATAATATAGATCCTTTCACACATTGTTAAATTCTTTATAAACTTGGTTCAAATATGCCTGAACAGTTCATTCATTGTACTATTCATTTACAAAAATTTTATTATAATAATAGCAATTTTTTCCTCAAAGTTTTGAATTAAGAAGATGAACTAATACATTAAATTTAGTCTTCTTGGGGGGGGTGGGGGGGAGAGAATTGTTAATAATGTTAGAAAGCAGATGCTTCTTAACTGCAAAATTCCTTATTTACATCTGAGAAGCTGTGCGTTACATAGAGAATTGCATTATAAAGATCTTCTACTGTATTTTAAACACTAAAATATTGAAAATTAAATATAAATAAAACTAAAGAGTGTAATAATTTTTAATATGCTTTTATCAATCAAATTATGATTTAATTATTGTAGTTGAAAAAATAATTTAGAAATCTCTAGTAGATTGTTTAATAATACTTTTGATTTCCTGTTGACATATCTTAAAAGAGCGAAAATTATGATTTTTCTAATAAAATTACTAGCTCGGGCTTTCTACGAAGCATAAGTAAAACCTCTGCTTTTTTTATATTCAGGGCCCATTTTGTTTTAACAACATTAATTGGATCATGAAACTAGAAGTGATTTTTAAGAGGTACTTTGAATACTTATTAAGCAGTTTTTTTTTTCAAAATTATTTTTACTTTTATATTTATTTAGTTTTATTTTGGGTAATATACCTGTTTGATATTTTTTATGTAAATTTGGATTTTAGAAACCAACGTAGTCTGTGTACAAATAAAAAATAAGTTCAGATAATGATGTTTTTTAGTAGTATGAAAAAAGCTTAACAAATATATATCATTAAATATAAAAAAAATAATAAGTATTGTTTGTATTAAATAATGTATCTTCTTAAAATCTAATTTTTGAAACAATCTCTTGTTACTTTTTTTCCCCCTGTTCTTAGAATTAAAAAAGTAAAGAAAGATAAAGACAAAATGAAAACATTTTAAGGCAATTTAAGTAATAAGTTTGCCATAAAATCAGTTTTTAGTTAGATTGTTTTAAGTTGTTTGAAAAATAATGTAAATGGCCATGTAAAATGATAAAGAGAAAATTCATTTTTATATGTTTTTTTAACTTGCTATTTAAGTTGGTGATACTCACTAAATACAAGATTTTCATTTGTCAGATGAAAGCTAGCTCTACAATAGACTAAGTTCCATCAGGTTTAAATATATTGAACTAAAGAGGCAAAAAATCTTTTTAGCACAAGATGCTAAATCCAGAACATATTCTGTAGCTAAGTTTCAAAAGTCTGCATAATGTAAAATCCAAAAATCTGTATTAATTTATAGGGCCACATGAAATGAATTTGAAGGCTGCATGCTAAAGCAAGTCAAAATTGCTTTTAACCATTCAAAAGTGGTTGAAACTCTATTAAATAATTTTAGCTTACATAAATTTTTCCAACTTTATATTTAATTTGATGTTAATACCCTTATGTTATATATTTAAAAAATACTATTATTTTAATAACTATTAAATTTAAGTTTCAACTCTTTTGTCTTATGCAGTGACATTTCAAACACAAACATAGTTGCTAATTTTTTTTTTTTTTTTTTTTTTTTTTTTTAAGTGTAATTGATATATTATGACTTGAAATTTGGTTGAGTAGTAATGAAAAGTTTGAAAATATTGATTCAAAATTTGTAGATTTCATATTGTACCTGATGAATTATCTCTTATCTGTAGAAAGATTATTTTCCAGTTTGGTCTGATGCAAATTAACTTAGTACAGCAAAATTTATTTGTAATCACTAAGTTTAAATTTAAAAATGTTTCCTTTGTTTAATGTGTTTTAGTTTCTTCCACTTTTTATATAAAATTAGATATGTAATCAATTTATTAAAACAATTTCAGTACTTACAATAATTGTTTAACTTTAGAAATTTTTGTACTGTTAAATTATAAAGTAATGGAAATTAAAGTATAGTAGTGAATAAAATATTTGGAAACACTTCCAAATGTATATTAATACATGGAAATTATTCCAGAGGGAAACAGTCGCCTTGCATACAATATTTCAAATGAAAATCAAATTTGAAAGTAATTGCTCAAGAGGCGCAAAGGGCCAACATAGTGAAAAAGATTCCATGTCGGGACTCGAACCTGGGCCATCAGTATAGTACTGATGGCCCGGGTTCGAGTCCCGGCATGGAATCTTTTTCACTATGTTGGCCAGGGTTCTCGCTGCCGCTCGCCATTGTGCCAAATCGCAACAAAATGTGCTGCATTTGGCGAGTAAAAGAACCATCAGACTCGCCAAATTGCGAGTGCTGAATTTCTGCTCTTTTTGTGTGTCTCCCAATACAGTTGAGATTCTTATCTGCGTTGTTGGACGATTGATGTTGCTTTATATGTTCAATCGTACCGTGTCATTTACATTGCTCTATTTATAGTGATACTGTCTCAAAACCAATTCAGTTTAGCAACAGCCAAAGACAGGAAGTATTATGCAATATGTATTTCTTTATTGTCAGTTAATAACTATCTATGCATCGGCGTCACGCCAGTAAAAACAAAATTACATCAAGTGCCAAGTTTTGCTTGATGTTATGTTGAAATTAGCCATTACACTATTTATAAGTTGTATGCAAAGTATCATTGTTCAGTCATTTTTTTTCTATTTGTTAAGAGTCGAAATCTCATAGCAATTTTCTCGTGCGATATATATAATTTAATTAATTATATACGTTAAAATGGTACATTAACATAAGCAGAAATACGCCGTGCAAGCAAAGGCTGGATATGAAATTTCACGGAAGAATATACGTGTCTTGAGTGTAACTTAATGTAGCTTAAGGAGAACTTTAATAACACAAAGGCAAATTCACTTAAAAACAGAATGCAGTTTATTTAATAAATATCTTGAAGAGTTGACAGCATGATAATCCACATTATAACTTCTCTAATAAACAACAGTCGTGAAGAATGAAGACTTTGATACATGAATAAGCACAATTAATTTGCATATGAAAAACTATTTAAAAGCATTTAAAATTCTAGAAAACATAAATATAACAAGTACTCTAAACGTACATTCCAGGATAGAGTCCCAGCCTCTATCCAGTTCGTGAAATATTGCTTCCATTAGGAAGACTAAAAAGTGCAACATTACAGTGTTTGCATCGCGTATTTATCTAAAATGGCTCGGATTGAAAACATCATTTGGGAGCGACGCCCGCCAAACGGACCAATCAGAAAGCGGCATCGAATCGATGCAAAGATCGATTAAAGAAACGATATGCAATGTCGCCATCTAGCGGAGAAAATATAACTACGGAAAATTAAACTTAGTTTGAAAACGGATTTTGCCGGTGTAGGATGACAAGATATGAGTGTAATGAAACGGAAAATGGCGGAAGTTAATACGACCACCAAAAGAATAAAGAGAAACTTAAATCAACTGGATATTAACAGAAAACAATATGGAAAGGTAAGTTTAAGTTAATTCATGTCTATTATTGATATTATAATGAAATAAATAAAAGTAAACAAGAAACTTTATGGAATGTGAACTTAGAAAGAAAATGATGTAAGTGGAATGAAATGATGATATAAATAGATAAGGGAGGCGATGAGAACCACAAAGTTTGATGATTTCCATCAAATGCCCCCCCTCTCATTGCCTCATCTAACAAAAAGAGTCAAACTACTCAATCGGGACAATCTGATCTGCCCAAGAATGAGTGACTCAAAGGATAAGGACTTAGAGGTTCAAAGAATCAACATCAAAAACATTTCCACAATTTAATTTAACCAAGAATGATTAACAAAAATAAAGTTAAATATTTAAACTACAAAATAGTAACCCTCTTTTATTCACTTTCCTATATTTAAACTCAACAGAACAGCTAGAAAAATTCACGATTCAACTGAACCGAAAATGAACCAACTCAATGATTCAAAAAGAAGTTAACACTTCAAAAACTTTAAACAATGAAGCCTAAGCACTTCAAAGGTAAGAAAATTTTTAACTATTAAACATTTAACGCTTTTAATAAGCAACTAGAAAAATTTTAAAGAACATTTTTAAAGTTAAAAATAGCATTGTATTGAGAATCCATCAAAAGGAGGGAAACGTAGATCTTCACAGGTTATTGGCTATCAAAAGAAATCCCCCAGGTCAATAGACAGTGACCGGTATATCCTAGACCAAAAAGGGTAACAAGCCTAACAAAAGAATCAGTTCCCAATAAATATAGATAATACAATACAATTTACAAAAATACATGAATAAATACGTACCAAATAAAGTAACGTTTTCCAATTTGGAAAAGTTACAACCAGCAGATGATGACATCTTGATCATCTTCAAAAATCAACATTTTAACATAATATAATGCAAGAAAAATATTTTTATTACAATTAAAAAAAAAAAATGTATGAAGCAAAACTTTTAAAGTCCAAAGCTGAAAAATAAAAAATTCAAAAACATCATGAAAAATACTAATCCAGGCATGTAGAATCATGAGACAATACAACGGCTCTGACATAAAACTGTTTAACGTATCCATCACAAGGATGGATATAGGGCTCATACATGCATCTTTCAATCTTCTCACAAACATTCACAATAAATGGGTGGCGATCTAAATGCCTAGAAGTAGAGAGAACAAATTAAAAATAAGCAAACATTTTACATTACAGTTCAATAATAAAATCAATTTAGAAAATATATTTAGATAAACCAAATAAAACTTTCTTTAAATAACTTCAAATTAATTCTTAATTTAAATAAGTACAATTTAAGTTTTTAAAACTAATAGGAAATGATCAAGAAAGCTGGTGATGATGAAAAATTGGTACTAGTATGCTTTAGGTAAATTAACAATTTAAAACAATGTGCTTTAGGTAAATTAACAATTTAAAATTACAAATGACTACACTTTTCATTAAAAATACTTAATACAACAGTTAGAAAAAGTGCAAGTACAATATGTATTAAAAGAATTTACCAGCATAACATTTAATAAAGATACAATATGAAAGATTTATATATATTTGACTAAAGTACAATATGACAAATCTAAATGCAAAAGAACTATTACACATTAAACAGCAGTTTAATGAAGTTAAAAACCTCATTTCTGGTCAACGGTTTGGTAAAAATATCTGCCAAGTTGGATCTGCTACGCACGTGAGACAATAAAAATTCATCCTTATAATAAAGATCTCTAATAAAGAACAACTTAACATCAATATGTTTTGACTTATAATTCTCCACTGGAGACTTAATAAAATCAATCGCTGTCTGATTGTCAGCCTTCATTACAGCTTTCCCCCCAAGTACAGAAATAATTCCTTCCTGCACACATTCGCGGCGTATCCGGTCAAACCAGACCAGGTTCTTGACGGCCTCAGTCATTGCGACGAATTCAGACTCCATAGTCGATAAGCTGAAGCACTTTTCCTTAAAAGTGCGCCAGTCGACAGGTGCTTCGTCTAGCATGACTATTTGGCCGCCGATCGAGGTCCGGTCATCGCGGTTAGCCGCGAAGTCGGCATCGGAATAAACCACTAAATTATTGGAATAGCACGAGAGTCTAAGCTTGTAATTCTTTGTAGACCTAACATATCCCAGCAGCCTCAAGAGACCATCCCAGTGAACAATACCAGGGTTAGACTGAAATTGACTCAATACATTTACGGCATAGCAAATATCAGGACGGGTGCGATTTGCAATAAATGAAAGACATCCCAGAACACTACGGTATGGAAAATGTGACATCTGTTCAACATCGTGATTGGAAACCGGACAATTTGACCTTGAAAAGACAACCCCTTTGCTGATAGGCAAGGTAGAAAAAGGTATTTTGAATTTATCAAATCTGTTGCATACTTCTTCAATGTAATTTGACTGATGTATGACAACTCCGGATGGAGTATCCTCGAACTCAACACCCAATAACTTCCTAGTTCTACCAAGCTCTTTAACATCAAATTTAGATTTAATGCGGGTCAAAATACAGTCAATCAGCTTCTGAGTTCTACCAAAAATCACGATGTCATCAACATATAATAAAAGTACAATTCCAGATTTAAAAATATAAACACAGTTACATGATTCCAATTTTCTAAAACCTATTTCAATTAATGCTTTATGGATTTCGAAAAACCATTCTCTTCCACTCTGATGTAATCCATACAATGCCCGGTCTAGTTTGCAATAAAGGTGCTCTTTCCCGGGCTCAACGAAACCGGGAGGTTGTAGCATGTACACGTCCTCACTCAGTGGTGCGTACAGGTAGGCGCAGGTCACGTCACACTGAGTGTGCGACCACCCGCTACACGAAACGAGAAGGGAGAAAAAGAATCGGATTACGCCGAAATTAACAACTGGGCTAAAAGTCTCATCGTAAGACTCGCCCTTAATTTGTTTGAAACCTTGGGCAACAAGGCGAGCCTTGTGCCTGGCGATCCGTCCAAATTCATCCCGTTTCGTCGTGTAAACCCACCGGCAACCAACTGGTGTGACATGTACCGGCAATTCCGCTAAGTGCCAAACCCCTCGTTCTCGCATTACCCGTATTTCGAGCTCCATTGCTTTCCACCAGACCGAACATTGTACTGAATTACATGCCTGCTTAAAAGTTCTGGGAGTGTCGTTTTGATGTACTAGTCATGCTCTTGGATAAACTAAATTTGAATCTATAGAATCAGCATCCTCGTCGTCAGATGTCGAAGAACTATTAGGAACAGGTACGATGCCAGAATAAAGATTAGCTCCAGCAAAATCAAAAAGTTCAGGCTGAAACTTAATATGTTTCTCCTCACAATATTTCTTCACATCATTTAAGGATCTCAGGCAACGGGTCTTACCTGACTCATAATAATAGATGTCAGCTCGATTACCTTTCTTACGAATAGAAGGCTTTCTAACCCAACTAACATCCCTTAAAGGGGAAATAGTGGGTTGAGTGGTGCATCTGGACCCCGAGTCTTCACCCTCCCCACTCCCATGCGGGGAATCTAGAGACCCGTTGGAAGGACCTGGGATATCCTCAGGTACAACTTCAGCAACTCTGTCCCGATTCTCCTCAGCATGAGGAGAGAAGAGAGTATAATCCTCGGAGCCCAGTGCAGCTCCACTGCGCTCAAGACCACAACATGATTCGTTAAAAGAAACATTGGAAGATTCAATAATTTCGTCAGATTCCGGAATCCAAACTCTGTAACCCCTAGTCCTAAAAGCATATCCAACTAGGAAACCCTTCTTCGCTCTAGCCTCTAATTTCCAAGTTCTTTGCTTAGGAATACGGACATATGTAACAATACCAAAGGGCTTTAAATGGCGAACTGAAGGTTTCTTTCCTCCATAAAGCTCGAAAGGAGTCTTCCCCAACAACTTAGGACACACTCTATTCCAAGAGTAGACAAAATACTTAAGGGCCTCGGGCCAAAAACTAGGGTCAAGGTTACTATCTATCAAGAGTGTTCGCATACCATCTGCTGCGGTTAACATAAACCTCTCCGCAACTCCATTTTGTTGTGGAGTATATACGTTCGTAAATTCATGACGTATACCCCTGTCATCGAAGAAATTTTTAAAGGAAATATTGTCAAATTCCCCGCCGTTGTCTGTCCTAAAACTTTTGACCTTTCGGTTCAAATATGTTTCTGCTCTTATGATATGTCTCTTAACAACATCAAATGTGTCAGATTTCATTTTTAGAGGATAAACAGACACACGACGGGAAAAATCATCAATAATAGACAAAAAGTATCTTTTTCCATTCCTTCCCTCGACACGACAAGGGCCCCACAAATCCGCATACAGCAGCTCTAAAGGATGGTTAGAACGTATATTTTTATTATACTTATGCGACACACTTTTCAGTTTACCCAATTTGCAAGACTCACAAAATAAATCAGTTTCCCTTAAGCTCGGTAACCCCCGTACACCTTGTCTACGACTAGTATGTGCTATCAGAGACTGACTAATATGACCAAATCTTTTGTGCCAGTGTAACATTATGTCATCTTTCTTAATAGAAAGAGATTCAAACTTGACTGACTTAGAAGAAGAAACAGAGATTTTTGGATATAAACGATAAATCCTATTCTTAAGATAGGCACTAAAAAGGTACTCGTCCCCCCGGCAGAATTTCACCTCACCATTGTAACCAGAAAAGCTTAAACCATTTAGGTCCAATTGAGGCCCCGAGACTAAATTCCTACGTAATTGATCAGAGTACATAACATTACATAAAGTAAAAACTCTCTGACCAAAACGTAATTTGACATCACCCCTTCCTTTAATGGGAAACAAAACATTTTTAACGGCAACAGACATCTCATCATTTAAAACTTCAAAATTTGAAAATAAATTTATATTACCGCAGAAATGATGGCTCGCACCGGAATCAAATACCCAATCACCGTCCTTCACTACATTACTTAAGCTAGAGTGAGAAACAAATAAATTGGACTTACGTGATGAGTTTGATAAGTCACGGCGAGAAACACCATCCCTCCGATTAGAAACACTGGAAGATGGACGTCTGGCATGGCAAGGAGTCCGTCTTCGATGTCGAGAGTCTCTTGGAGCAGGGGAAGAGGACTCATAGGAATCTGAACCATCAGCTAGCTGATTAGAATCTGAAGAGCCACCGCAGTATCTATCAGGAGACCGATGACGAGGAGAACTGGATCTATCCGATGAGTAATCACGTCGATAAGATGGAGCCGGAGAAACATTTCTTTGAAGGTAGGGACTGGTTGGTCTTCTTGAAAAACAATTTTTCTGAAGATGGCCTAATTTACCACATTTCCAGCACTTCTTTCCCTTGGGTTTACGAAAGCGAAACCTCTTTTTAGAAAAACTCGAAGATTGGTGTAGATTCGAAATGTTTACTTGTTTAGCACCATCTTTATCACGTAAACGTTGACGAGTTTCCTCGGATATCAATTCATCAACAACCAAATCAAATTTAAAAGTGTCATCAGGCCTACTTAATAACTGCTGTACTATAACGTCATAGCTTGAGGGTAAGAAACGTAAAAACTGATAACATAAATAATTTTCTGAAAAATTTTTATCAATCTGCTTAATTTCCATGTAAATCTTCCTTAATCGAGTAGCAAATAAATTTACTGACTCACCATGTCTGATTCTTCCTTCCATCAATTCGTTAAAGAGGGTCATATGATGGGCGCGTGTGTCGGGGTGAAAATTTTTTCTCAACTTTTCCCATGCTTCTACAGGATCTAAGCAATCATCTATAATTCTCTTGAATTCAGCTTCAACATTCAAATAAATTAATGATTGAGCCTTGTTAGCACGGGCAATAAAAGAATTCCTAACATCGGCAGTAACAGTAACACTTATTTCTGGTGCTCTCTGTTTCAAGCTAATAATCTCCCACAATTCCTTTTCCATTAAAAGATATTTCATGTCGGAACTCCATGTGGCATAGTTCCTGGAATTTAACTTATCAATTACATTAGATGCCATCCTGGGAGATTTAAAAAAAATAGCCAAAAGAAATTTCAAGCAAAAATACTGCTACCGCCCCCCCGACATTTTCATCCCTTTCTTCATTTTCTGTCAAACTCAATCAAGATAAACTGTAATAATCTTCAAATAAAAATAATTTTCTTCTACAAAATCAGCAAAATAAAAGTCTATTTTAAATAAAGTATGGTAAATATGCAAAATAATGTTAAAAAAATGATGTAAAAAGTCAACAAAAATCTGTAAATAAACGTATAAGTTCGTAAAAACGGCGAAAAAGATCAAAGAAAGTTCGTCAAAAACAATAGTTCACCAGGAAAAATAAAAGTTCATCAGAAAAATAAAGTTCAATGGATAATTCAGTGCTTCTTTAAATAAATAGTCCAGGCTATTGTAAAACAAAAATAAATAACTAAAGTTCACCTTTGAAATAAACTTGAAGTCTCCTAATTAACTTGAAAGAACGTTTTTCGGCAATCCAAACTTCCGGACATTCGTTGCCCATAACCACATCTCGTGCGATATATATAATTTAATTAATTATATACGTTAAAATGGTACATTAACATAAGCAGAAATACGCCGTGCAAGCAAAGGCTGGATATGAAATTTCACGGAAGAATGGACGTGTCTTGAGTGTAACTTAATGTAGCTTAAGGAGAACTTTAATAACACAAAGGCAAATTCACTTAAAAACAGAATGCAGTTTATTTAATAAATATCTTGAAGAGTTGACAGCATGATAATCCACATTATAACTTCTCTAATAAACAACAGTCGTGAAGAATGAAGACTTTGATACATGAATAAGCACAATTAATTTGCATATGAAAAACTATTTAAAAGCATTTAAAATTCTAGAAAACATAAATATAACAAGTACTCTAAGTGTACATTCCAGGATAGAGTCCCAGCCTCTATCCAGTTCGTGAAATATTGCTTCCATTAGGAAGACTAAAAAGTGCAACATTACAGTGTTTGCATCGCGTATTTATCTAAAATGGCTCGGATTGAAAACATCATTTGGGAGCGACGCCCGCCAAACGGACCAATCAGAAAGCGGCATCGAATCGATGCAAGCAGAGATTCGATGCAAAGATCGATTAAAGAAGCGATATGCAATGTCGCCATCTAGCGGAGAAAATATAACTACGGAAAATTAAACTTAGTTTGAAAACGGATTTTGCCGGTGTAGGATGACAAGATATGAGTGTAATGAAACGGAAAATGGCGGAAGTTAATACGACCACCAAAAGAATAAAGAGAAACTTAAATCAACTGGATATTAACAGAAAACAATATGGAAAGGTAAGTTTAAGTTAATTCATGTCTATTATTGATATTATAATGAAATAAATAAAAGTAAATAAGAAACTTTATGGAATGTGAACTTAGAAAGAAAATGATGTAAGTGGAATGAAATGATGATATAAATAGATAAGGGAGGCGATGAGAACCACAAAGTTTGATGATTTCCATCAAATTTTTAGTGTATATTTGCACAACGGCAAACCAGAGATAGTTGTTTTTAATTTTTATTGAGACTGCTAAAAGAATGTCTGAAATATTTGCACATTTAGGAGACATTTAGAATGTACTTATATTTAATAGTTTCTGTAGTGGATAGTTAATTTCTATTTTATAAGAGATTTAAAAAAAAAAATAGGTTGTTTTAGAACTTTTTAAAAAAAGGGACGCAATAAGAGGTTATAGATACATTTTTCAGTGTTTCACGCCGAATCTTTTTTGCTAACATTTCTTTTCATTTGGCTACTGTTTTTTATTTTTTATTCGCCAAATTGCTAATGTTGGTCAAAAACCAGTGAGAACCCTGATGTTGGCCCTTTGCGTCTCTTAAGCAATTACTTTGAAATTGGATTTTCATTTGAAATATTGTATGCAAGGCGAATGTTTCTCTCTGGAATAATTTCCATGTATTAATATAGTTTCTATCGATGCTGGATTTAATTAAAATTTCGTGTTTGCCCCATGTCGGTGGCTCACGATAAATATTCCATCTTTTGCTGTATATGTTTTGCCTTGCCAACATATAATAGTGAGAAATTTTCCAGGCTGGGTATCGTTCCATGTGGTTTAGCCGGTAGAACGTCAGTGCGCTATACTGATGGCCCAGGTTCGAATCCCGGCATGGAATCTTTTTCACTATGTTGGCCTTTGTGCCTCTTAAGCAATTACTTTGAAATTTGATTTTCATTTGAAGTACTTCCAAATGTTTTATTAAATAATGTTAAATATTATTTTGACAAGCCTCTCCAAATATTTCACTAAATTTATCATTTAACAACGTACATTTTAATATCTTTTCTCAGTCAAAATCGCTTTGAACTACTGATATTCTAAACATACTAGAAGATAGCCCGTCAGAATGATTTGTTTGCATTTTCAAAAGAATGATATAGCATTGCATTATAAAAAGAATTATGAAGTAATAAATTTTATCTTATCTGCCTAATAGGATCAGGTGGGGTAAAATAGTTATAAAAACAGCACATTTTTCATTGAAACTTAATTTGCAAGAAAGAACCTCACTCACAAAATTTGAAGAACTATTTTAGAAAAAACATGTAAATTAGTACTAATAATGCTATTTTAAAACATATTGTCAATTAACTTTCGTCTTCGTCCATTGCATTTAAAAAAATCAATAACCTTCAATTTCTTATAAGTCAGAAAAAAATAAGAGTCCTTCATGGATTAATTGCCGATAGCTGGTGCCAATTAATAATTATTCTTTTTAAACATGCATAAAGAACCTGTAATAAATTTTGATCATTAAAAATGATCATTTATCACTCAAGTAAATTGCAACTATTAATTGCAAACAGATTTTTTTCTTAAATTCTTTTATTAAATTACAAATTTATTTTCCCTACAAAATACAAAAATACAAAATATTATTTGCATTGATATATATATATATACTACACAACATTATATATTCCTGCTAGTCTAATTATATTTTATAAGAAATACTATTCATTTTTCCCCTAATGCCTTCAGAGTTCAAAGAATTTCAAAAGAAGCTTCTTTTTTTTTATTTTAACTACCAATAGATGGCGCCTATAAAGCATAAAAGTTCACAATGAATGCGATACAAACAAATGTTTACTTGGAGGGGGAGATTGAGCAGCCAAACTAATTTCAACTGAAGTTATCTCAGAATATACACATAATTGAATGTAAGTCATCTCTCAAATGTTAACTTATTTTGAATAACCTTTCTAAAAATGTAACTTTTATAAAGTTTTATTCGAAAAAATAATTTTGAATAAAAATGGCCGAATGGAATACGATAAAGCGAAGTGGGATCCGGATGAGTTAACTCCGGAAGTGTTATACACTTAGCGCTATTATATATACAGTTTTGACCAGGATGATTGATTTTTTCCCACAATTAAAGCCTTGTTCTGGTTGCTAATATTCAAACCCTCATACGTACAACAGACAGTGCCAAATGATTTTGCCAGAGGAAAGCTTTTCATGCATACGCTCTTTGACAGTGAGATTACTGACAGTGCATTTGAGATTCAAATGTTTTTCTATTTACAAAAATATTTTTACATGGCTTAGAAGTAGAGATTTAATATTTAATTTTTTTTTTAAATATTTATAAGAAGGATTAGAGAATCATTCAGATTTATGGGAATTTATAATTTGTTCACCTCTAATAAATGTTTTAAAATGATTCATACCACTCACATATACATAGATTTTTTTTTTCTGTTTTCATTGAGTAACAACATTCAATGATCATATATAATGTTTAAATAAATAAATTCAGATTTACCAATTTTCAATTCTGTTTTAAAATATCAATTTCCATTTTACGTATACTAACAATATATAATCATTTTTTTTTATGCATGTGATATTCCTATGTTTTTATTATTCTTTACATGCCATAAACGGGCACTATTTGGCACTGAACTGAAAATAACGCATCTGTGCACACACGGAGTAGTGTTCTTCTCACCAAAGCATTTGGCACTGTCTAACTTTCACCAAGGTGTTGTATGCTGGAGGGTTCAGATATTAGTGTTCCGGTTAAAAGCAATGCTACACCGCCCATAGGTGTGTATTGCGAAATGCAGCAGAGCAGAAGTCGAAGGCCAACATCCCTTTTGAGCATGTTCAAATTCAACATATCATTTTGCATTTGAACTAGCAGCATTTAAAATATGAATTTAATATTGATTGCTTTAATGATCTGTCTTTTTTTACTGTCTATGGTTAGAAAAAAAAACATTTTTTTAAATCATAAATCTTGGTTTTTCAAATCATCAATTCATTTAGTTAAATGTTTGTTTTTGGATTCTTAATATATTTTTAATTAATGACTATATTTCAGGTTTGTTGATGCTTTAAAACTAGCTGATGAGAAAATTGTTGGCCTTGATGGGTAAGATTTGATTTTTAATTTGAAACAGTTGGAAGAAAAAAATAGATTACTTTATTCTTTTTTTTTTTTTTTAATTATTAAATGAGATTATATTTTTATTTTTTATTAGTACATCAATGTACTTTGATTTAATTGTATTTTCTAACTGTTATTGATTGTATAACAGAGAATAAATTGGCATGTTATATGGAATATTTTAATTTAATATTACTGTAAATATACAGAAAGCTGAAAAGGTTGAATGCAAATGGAAATCATTCTGAACAAAAGGAGGTGGTATTGTGAGCCTAATAATTAACCCATTCGTGTCATTTTTGTAAGTTAATATTTGAGTGCTAATTGTCAAATGACTCAAATAGTTTAAGAAAATAATTACATGAATGAGCAAATCTTTTGTGCTGAAGCTAAAAAAATCTTAATATTGAAAAATGCTGCTTTGTGGTCATTAACTTTTTATTTCACAAGTTGAGTAAAATTTATCAAATAGCTTTTCTGCTCTTTGTTCTATGCTAAACTAGTTTACATAAATATAACCTAAAAACATTTTTATAACTGCAATTTTGTGAAATATATTGTTGATTTATTCAAATTTAGCAATTTTAAGTAAAAATTAAATTGTAAAAAAAGATATATGTATTATTAAAAAGTGTTAAATGTAATTTATAAAACAGTAAAATTTTCGAGGTTTAAGATGATAAAATCTCACAATGAAAAAGGTAATAAAATAATCTTTCTTCTACAAAACATTGTTTATTTAAACTAATGGGAATAATATTTTAAACTAATTTTGATGGAAATTATGAAAACTGAAAATATCATGCACAAAATTAATTTAATTCATAATGAGAGGGGAGTGTTATCAGCACATGGATTAACAAAAAATGCACAAAACCAAATTAATTTGTATGGGCACACATGTTGATATTCAATGACGTTTTGTTAGATGTGATTTCCCTCTCCCCCACTCCGAGAAAAATATCATTTTTTCAGTTACATTTTTCACTTGTTTTTCCTAATGGCACAATTCACATAAACTTTTTGCATATCTAAAGTTTGTTTATACATTTCTTTATATTGCAACTTGATTTTCCAGAACTCCTATTATGCGAAAAATTTATGGCCTTTTTCTTATAGTCCCATGGTATAGAATTTCTATTTTCATGCTGTAATTCATTACAAGATAATGTAATACACTAGAAAAATCACTTTCGGAATTTTGCGATGCTTTGTTCCATGAGTGACATGCATTATCAAGAAATTCTTCAAACTTTTCATTTGTATTAATATGTCTTTCATATATTTTAAAAATTTCAACCATGAGGTTTTTTAATTAAATTTCTTCTTCTGTAACATTTGACAGTCCCATATTCATTTCCACATGTTCATTGTATAGCATCCAAACTAGGGATGCAATGGATATCCGGCATATCCGACTGATTTTTCAATATCCGAAATACCATCGGATATCTGAATCACAATCACCGGATATCCGGCTTAGCGCCGCAAAGCGAATATATAAGGATAAGACAAATCGTTTGACCCAAACAATGCCGAAGAACTTTGTTTATAATGCAGAATATGAAAGTAAGTTCACTATTCATGAGTAAAAGGTAATTCTCAAAAGTTTAAAGAATTGTCAGCTTTCCTAACATTGATATTTGAACTCTTTATAATAAATATAAAAAGTTACGTTTACATCTTTTAGAAAATTGTACCTTTTACTTTCAGAATGTAAAACAAAATTTGATGTTGTTTATTAAAGTATGACTATTAATTTTCTTTCTTTCTTTTAAGTTTAACAATTAAACAGGCCTATTTTTACTTTCTTCTATCTTTACTAGAAGAAAGTATTGTAATTGAAATTTTTTCGATTTCCGATTTTTGACGGATTTAGATGTTTTAGGCGTCAGAGATCCCAAAACATGTTTATACAAAATGTCTGTCTGTCCATGTGTCGCCATCGTACCATCAAAAAGTGTATGAAATTATGCATAGAATTGAACCAAATTTTTTGTGAATGTTTTTGGCTATAGCCATCTGGCCCTCCTTCAATATGGAAAAATTTCCACTGGAAGGGGGCGCTGTAATTGCGATTTTTTGTGCCATTTTCATTATTGCACCATCAAAAAGATGAAGCTAAGCATAGAATTGAACCAATTTTTTGTGTATATTTTTGGCTATGGCCAGCAGTTTCTCCTTGAATTTGGAAATATTCTGCCATAAGGTGACACTGTAACAGTGATTTTTCTAAAATTTTCTTGATTTTTCGCAGTTTTTTTTTGGTACTGTATATTGGCGGTTCGTGAAGCGAAGGGAACTTAACATCCTACTAAGCTGGCTATTCACAAACAGCAAATACAACAACAAAATAACGAAAACATCGATTTTAATAAATATCATGATCGAGATTAACTTATTCTGATTAATTGACTGGAGCAGAAATTTTAGATCAAAATCAAAGTTTTTATAATATTGAACTAATAATATTGAAGTATTAACATTTGGAACTACTTTTTGAAATATTAAGATGTATGAGATAGAAGAAAGTTTTGGGATTGGCACATCCAATTAGTTATTTTTGTAACTTCATTATAAATATTTAAAATTAAAAGTAATTATCTTTTTACTTATAAATATCAAAGTAATTTAATTTAAAATAAAACTAAATGTGACTTAAAATAAAACAGTATTAAATAATTAAAACAGAAAATCGGCATCAACTAAACCTATGTTTGGAGAAAATAACTCTTTAATCATGGGTATATTAATAGATATTTTATGTGTAAATTATAAAACGAAAGTATGTATTTCTTTGTGAAAATATTCTACAATTATATGCATATTAATTGGTTAAAATTTGTTATACAAATTATCAGCATTTCATTACAAATTAACTATTAGCAATTATCAATATAGTCAATCCCGTATCCAAATCCAATAGCAATTATCAGCATTTCATTGTACAAATAAGCATAATATTTTAATGTTTAAACTACATTTTTTATATAACATTATTAATATACATTACAGGGTTTGAATTTCGAGACGGAATGGTAGGATTCGTGCCCTAAAGAATATTGAGGTGGGAGGATCCTGTTTCTAAAAAATCATTTTCCGAAAATGTTTCTTTGTTAAACAACGATCAAGTCTCAGGACCGACTGACAAATTTCGTAATATTTTCCGCTATTGGTTGGCAGATTTCACAGTTTATTCTTACAACAAATTGACAAAATTCATGTTTGGTTTTCTGCATCTGACCGAAAAATTTTGCATTTTTTCTCCACGACCGACTGACGAATTGCATGATTTTTTTCTGGAGACCGATCGGTGAATTTCATAATTTTTTTTTTTGCGATCAATTGATAAATTTGGCAATTTTATTCTGTGGCCGCTTAGCAAATTTCCTTGTTTGTTCTTGCGACATACTGACAGAGGCGGATTTAAGGGGTCACGATGGTCGCAATCACGAGGGGCCCCGCATCCCTAGGGGCCCCCAAATCTTCTTTTGAGTTCAAAGAGAAATGTGACGTTTTGATAAAAAGATTTTCTAAGTGTTCTTTTTTTTATTTTTCAGTTATTATTACAATATCATTTTCATGTAATAAATATAATTTTTTCTATCAATTGCTACTACAAGAAATGTTTTAGTTTTCCCTCATCTTTTTTTGCTTTATGAATTATCAGAATTATGACTATGATCATTTGTGGACGGATAGGGTGAGATTCTAAGGAAACTTGTGTCTGAGCTGAAAGGAACACTGTTAGAGACATTCTATGACGATTTAATTATACAGATTGAGGGACTAATTAAATCAAGGGCCGGCAACCTGAGGCACCTGATTTTGGGGGCCCCACATTTGGTATGCAGTTTTCATAAAGCTGATATTTTAAGTGAATTTTTACTTTGTTACTGATTATCTATACTAATAAAGCAAAGTTTCGCTCTGTCTGTCTGTGTGCGAATGGCTAGCAAAATCTACCGCACATAGGAGTCTGAAAATTTAGGTGAGGATAGTCCAAGACAGGTCCTAATGCTGGCTCAGATTGACAGCCCCTGTGGCTAAGATTTTTAATTTTTTAAGGGCCGGGCCCCCTGGGCCCTTTTAAGTATTTATATGCACTAAATTGTTAATAACTTGTCCCCTTTTTATCATATCATTTTGGGGAACCTTTCTCCATTTAGTTATTCTCGCCTTTCTACTTTTCAGATAAGACCCTGACACCTTGTGGCTTGATACAGGGCCCCTTCAAGTTTTTGTGCAAATAAAAGGTTAATAAATTGCTTCCTTTTAATCCGATCTTCATTTTTGATATCCTTTTTCCATTTAGTTAGTCTCACATTTGTACATTCCAGTTTAGATCATGGGGCCCCTAGGGTGCCGTAGGATCCGGTCCAGGTCCCCTTGAACTTTTTGTGCGCCAAGAATTTTTCACCCCCTGATTTTCTCACCTTCTCAGTACATAATTTTAAAGTTGAGTCTTGGACTCTTCTTCCTGGATCAACACCCTTATATTTTTATTGAGGCCCTAGGGCCTTTTTTTAAACATTTACCCAATTTTTTGTGCATTTCTTTAAAATATTATTCTATGCTTAATTGTGACTAATTGAAGATCTAAAGTGCTAAAAACTTAGATCTTTTAACAATTTTTCATGTTAGGGCCCTGCTCTTTACTATCAGTTGGCCTTTTTTGTGTCCTTTGTCCACTTAAAAACAGTCCAATTCACAAGCTTCTTTTTTTAAACAACATCTTAAGTCCTCCCGCTACTACATGAATGACAAAAACATTTCCCCGACTTCAACTACCACCAATTTTGAATATTAATCTGCTTCTTGGGGCCTTTGTTGTAGCTTATTTAAAAACTATCTGATTCTATTACAATTTTCTTTAACATAGTTTTAGCGTCCTCCAGCTACTTTAAAACTACTAAAACAGTTAAGACACTGGTCCCCAGGGCCCGGTCTTTCTTTGTACCTCAGCTATCACTTTTTTCAAACATTAATCTCCTTTTTCAGCATCAACTTACATTTACAAACTACAGCCGTAAATTAAAAATCGTGTTACTTTAAAGGTATCTTTGGATAAGGGATTTGATCCGTTTATTAAGCATCGTGTTAATGTTAAAAGTAATTCGTGAAATTTACAAGAGGAGGGGGCATTTTCCACTGCTTGGGGGCGCATTCTTTCCTCGGATTCTAAGGACCCAACTGTATTATGAAATTTTACCTTAGACTTCAGTCACCAACATTTTCTAACATTAATAATGCATTCTTTTTTTAGATTCTTTGGGCTGGATTACTACGAGGTTTGGTTCAATCAACCTAGTTTTTTATTGTCTCCGGCTCATGCGGAGCACTTCCGGTACATGTTGCCTTAGATAACGGGGACCCAGCTTATAGGTTCGTACGGAAAGAAGTTTATTGGGAACACTCTAGATGCTGCGGAAGGCAATGGGAGCCTCCGAGATTAGGTTCATTTAAAAGAATTTCAAAAGATATAAAATCATACATACTTGAGTTTTGTTTAAGGTTATTATTTACGGACCCAGGCAACACCGGGTGGGTCTGCTAGTCTATACTAATAAAAGAAAGTTTCGCTCTGTGTGTCTGTGTGCGATGGCTTTCAAAATCTACTTCACATAGAAGTCTGAACATTTCGGTGAGGATAGTCTAAGCCAGCTCCTGATGTACCTGAGGGTCAGATTTTTAATATTTTAAGACCTGGGCCACCTGAGCCCTTCAAGTTTTTATGCCCTAAATTTTTAATAACTTGCCACTTTTTTATCCGATTTTCTTCGTTTTTGGGGGGCTTTCGCCATTTAGTTACCCCCCTTTCTACGTTTCAGTTAAGATCCTGGCTTCCTGGGAACCGATACAGAGTCCTGGAAGTTTCTGTGCCCTAAATTGTTAAAAACTCTCCCTTTTTAATTCAATATTCGTTTTTGGTGCCCTTTTTCAATTTAGTTATTCCCCAGATTCTACATTCCAGTTAAGACATGGCCCCTAGTACCCGGTCCAGAGGCCCTTGAACTTTTTGTCTGCCATGCATTTTTCACTCCCTAATTGTGTCGCCCTCTCAATGCATAACTTTAAAGTTGATCCTTGTATTCCCGTACCCGGGCCAACACTCTCATATTTTTATTGGTGCCCTAAGGTCCTTTTTAAAGCATCTGCCCCCATTTTAGCGCATTTCTTTAAAATTTTATTCTGATAATTCATACCCTATGCTTAAATTCGTCTAATTGAAGATCTAAAGTGCAAAGTAGCCTTTTAACATGTTTTCATTTAAGATCCCTGCTCTGAACTATCGCAGTTGGCCTCTTTTGCATCTCCTATTATAGCTTCCTTAAAAATGGTCCTATTCACTAGCTTTCTTTTCTAACAACTTCTTAGATCCTCCAACTACTACATGAACTAGGAAAAATTTTCTCAGACTTCAGCTATTACCAATTTTGAATATTAATGGCTTTCTTGGGGCCCTTCTATAAAAATAATCCAATTCCCTTGCAATTCTCTTTTGCATAGTTCTTGGCTTCTCCGGCTACTTTATAAACTACAAAAAAATTCCCTTATACCCAACTACATTCGAGTTAAGATTGTGGTCCCCTGGGACGTGGTACAGGGTCCCTTGAAGCTTTTGTGCCCTCAATTGTTAATAATTGCTCCCTTTTAATCCGATCTTTGTCAAAAGGAACTTTTCCATTTAGTTATTCCCCCATTTCTACATTCCATGGGCCCGATATTAATATATATATTATTGATATATAATATTCTTCCATGGGCCCGATAACTATGGGGTTTGGGTCATTCAACTTGATTTTCGATTGTCTTCGGCGGTACGGAGCACTTCGGGTATACGCTGCCTCAGACAGCGGTAACCCAGGTCACAGGTTCGTTCAGAAAGAGGCAGTGGCATAACCAGGGAAGGGGTCCAAATGTTCTGGATACCAGTAATATTTTGAAGTTTTCTTCGACTTGATTAATAACAGAAAATTCTCCAATTAGATAAGGCAAACTGAACTTTACAAAATCCCTGCTATCTTGAGCATTTGGACCCCCACCCCGGCTATGCCACTGGAAAGAGGTTTGTTGGGAACACACTCGACGCTGACAAAGCCATTGGGACCCCGGAAAAATTAAGTTCATTTGAAAATCCGTATGATGCCGAAGGCATTGGGGCACCAATTTTCCGAAGATATAAAATCATACAAACTTGAATTTTGTTTAAGGTTATTATAACGGACCCAGTCAACGCCGGACGGGTCAACTAGTAATCAATATTTTATTATTGCAGAAGTTTATTATTGCATCGTAAGTGTTCATACTTTTTCCCTCTCATAAAATTCTCCACATCCAGATCAAAAATGACACACGACAATCAAATATATCATGACTGCCAAAGACAATGTCCCCCATAGTTTTCCCTAATATGAATTTTTTTCCATTCTAGCAGATGTTTTGCTAATCGCAGTTGTGAAAGTTACACTTTTACATTTTGGGGACTATTTTTTATAGCATTCGATATTAAAACACACACAATTACAAACTTATATGCAGATTAGTTAATTAAATTGGTGTTTAAAAAATATCTATCTATATGTAAAATCCTAATGAAACGAATTTATGAAACGATTTTATGATACGACTGATTGTATTTCCCAGCTATTATTTCTAAAACATGAAATCCTTGGTGGTGAAATTAGTACAAATTGTCCGTATTGATTGTCCGTATGTCAAAAATGGTATTAGAATTTTTAAATGCGATTTAGTTTTCGAGGTATCATTTTTTTTCTAATTGTTACAATATTTTTTTAATGATGGCAACTAAATGACTCCATTTTTGTGGAAAAAAAGGCCGGAAAGAGAAAAATATAAGGATTATTAGATTTATTTTCTTTTTCGTCATTTTCAAATTCAAATTGAAATTATCTTTCATTTCAATCGAAAGTGAAGACAATATTGTGATAATATTTTTAATATGTGTGCAATATTTTTCAGGAAAATTTGAAAAAAAAAAATCATTAAATAATAATAATAATACGATTAAATAAATAATATTTTTTTATTTATTTTAATCAAATTTTTCTCATTTCAAGATATATTTTTTTCATATTTTAGAAAAGGTTACTATTTTATATTGTAGCCAATTTTAAAAACAGCACAAAGCACAATATTTCATTTCAATTAAAAAATTATTTATACGTGACTATTATACGTTTGCAGGGGCAGAGCCCCCTAGTATTTATATAAAAATGCAGTGCAGATGGTTATAAAAAAACTCGTGGAGCTTCGAATCCTTTTTATATCCATAAAGCATTTGCATTTTTTGAGCCCAGCTGTGTAACGAAAAGGAGAAAAATATAATTTAATTTGGTTATAGTTGATGAATTTATTTGATTTCTGAAATTGTTTTATTAAAACATGAAATTAAAACTGCAAGCAAGATAATGTCATGCAGTGCAGACCGCTGCAGCCCCATGCATAAAACCCCATACATTTATATCTTATTTCGTGAAATAAATGAGCCAAAAACGAAAAGCAGCGAAAAGAGGTTTTGAGTTAAGGCTCAGCAAATGCTAAAATATTGTCCCCTTACTTTCTGATTAAGTTTGGTTGGAATTATCATTTTATGTTCTTTAAAAATTGAAAGGAAAATAAGCACATTTATGATAATACATAAGCACATTTATCCGTCACAGTATCTAAGTTCGTGTAAAATAATCTGATGTAATTTGAATATGAAATGAATTTCGTATAATTAATCATTAACGATTTGAATACATTTTAATTTATTTGTTAGTAATTATTGCAATTAAGTTATGAATAGCTATTATTTTAAAACTAGCTGATCCGCCTGGCATTGCCCGTACCTGTGATGAATGACTCTTAAATGAACCTCAAATTTGTATGACTTTATATCTTGAACTCCATTTTGTCTGAATTTATATTTTTAAATGAGAAAATATTGAACTAAAAGTACATGCTATTTGGTATTTTATTTTCTGCGTAATTAGATTTTTTAAAGTCTATGCTCAACAATAGCTAGTGAAACCGCGACGAAGCACTCAGGTTTTTACTGATTTTGTCACACTTTTCACGCATTTTATTTTTACCGATTACATTACCGATTAGAAGAAGGTTTCAGCTTAAAGAACATATTTTTGCTTTGTCGGTACCTCTAAAATTGCAACCGCGACGAAACACTAAAGTTCTACAGATTTCGCCAAAATTTTCACACCATTTTATTTTGTAAAAAATATTTCTACCCGTCCGAACGTTTCATAATTTTTGTAGGTGATCTAAATCTAGTCTATTGAGATTCTCTAAAAAGACTGTGTTAAAATACGTACGGATGCTTAGTTACTTTTAGCATACAAAAAATATCGTCTTCGTGAGGCGCGAAGTGACCCGAGTTCGGCGGTTATTTCAAAGGGTTAAAATTCGTATTTTTGAAAACCGATTGTACCGTCAATTAGAAGAAGATATAACCTTTAAGAACATGTTTTTGGTTTGTTGGCACCTCTAAAATTGTACACTTGAGGGGCGTCGCCATAAAGGAGAAAAGCTTTTTTTTTTTGTAAAAAACGACCGTCTTTGAATTTTCTTTTTCAAAGGGTTAACCGCGATATTTTTTTTAAATTGATTTTAACGGGATTTAAGACATAAGGGTACGATCTTTTAGAATATGTCTTCCGTTTTTAATTTTAGTAAGCGGTTTGGCCGATGTAAGTTAATATGACAAAATACCCCCCCCCCCCCGGAATTCCTTCTTTTCGATGTTCATTTTCTCATGATGAGTAAATAAGGCTTGCTTTTTTCTCGTTGAACGACATGAGTTTTTAATGAGAGTGCGTTGCGATTGTTAATGAATAACTCAGCTTATAAGAAGATATTTTAGAATTCTGAGTCTCAGATGTATCAGAAGAGCCCTTGGACTACCGTCACAGATATTTTCCGCTTTTTTATGTGGGATAGATTTTGCTAGCCATCGCGAACACAGAGCGAAATTTTCTTTTATTAGTATATATTATAAATATACCCAATTTTTCAAGATGGAAGGGCCCCCAAAAAGTTCCAGTGAGAGGGGCCCCTCACTTAATAAATCCGCCCCTGCATACTGATAAAAGTAACAATTGTTTTTCTGCATCCAATTGAAAAATTTCGTGTTTTTTTTCTCTGCGACCGCTTGAGGAATTTCCCGATATTTGCTCGTGACGGACTGGCAAATTTCACGATATTTTTCCGTGATGATTGACGAATCCCGAGATATTTTCCCGCTAACGATTTCCCACGAACTTCAGTTTATTTTTCACGACCGGTCGACAAATTTTTTAATTTATTTTCACCATGATTGAGGAAATCAGCGATATTTTTTTCTACGGCTGATTTACGTATTTTGCAATGTTTTTTCTGTGTACCCAAAGTAGGAAATAACTAAACGGGCAGTAACAGCCACTGAAGACTGAGCTCTACCAAATTGACCAATAATCAGCTCTAAACAAAATGAGATTACACTTCTGATGCACATGAAAAAAAAAAAAAACTTTAGTGAACTTCAAAAAAAACATATTTAGAAACAACAAACTAGTTGATTCTCGCAGTTCACAGAAATTAGGACATGGTTTTTAAAATCAACCTTTTCTTGTGTAATAGAAGAAATTGATTGACTATTCCCTTTTCAAACTTTGGATATGGATTTAAAATTCCAATGCATAGAACATTCGTAAATATATGTAAATAGTTCAATTAACGAAAATACCAGGGATTACGGTTCTGACATAATTCCATTAAAGATATAATAAAACAAGTTTGTTCAGGAGTGACATACAATCACCGTAGGATATTGGCAATACAATCACTAACCACATATGCATTATTTATGCAAGTAAGTTAAAAATGAATGCACATCAGATTTTGCAAAGTTTTCTAAAATTTTTTAACAGAGCATAACCATGTGTTTCCAATCATTTTAAAAGTTATAAAAGTTGCTCTGTGCTGTTTGTCAAAAGTATAATTTGTGAAAGAGGCTGAAACATGCAAAATGGAATAAAATCTAAATTAAGAAATTCATTTTGCAACCCAACCCAATTGTTAATTGCCCATAACATTAGGTGAAAGTTGAAAAATAGACATGGTATATATAAAGCTTGATTTTGTTCCTTTGCTTTAATAAAATAAAAATTTTGGGTAATTATCTTGAGTGGTTAATTTAAATTATTTCAATGGTATTTTGTCATGTCTGTATAAATGTAATTCTTTAAGTGGCACATAAAAAATAACAGGGTTTAAAGATTTTTTTTCCCCTTTCTAACAGTTCAACTCCCCTGCATTTATAAATGTTGGGTAGGAAACTCCCGTCCTGGGAAAACTTGAATTTCAAGCCCTGAATATTAAAAGAGATATGGTTTTTGTAAATTATATTTCAGTACATTTAAAAATTTTTAATAATGTGTGAAACATGTTTTTAATTTATTGCTCTGAGATGGCATTATATAAAGGGATAATTCACCATAAAACTAAAAACATATCTAGTGCCGGATATCCAAATCCGGCAGGCAAAGGAGCTTCGGATATCCGGCAAAATCAATATCCGGTGCATCCCTAATCCAAACAACACTATATGTGTTGATTCACAAAGCCATTATTTTGAACAAAAGCGGAAAGCTATTTAATTTTTCAGTTTGTAAAATAAAATCTTAAAAGTTAATTAAAAGTGAAACTAAATATTTGTGACTTGCAAAATGCAAAATAATAAAATGAAATAATTAAATAATATACTTAACTTAAATGTCAACTTGACTATAACTTAAAATAGATTTTTGCAGCTTGCAAATTATAGAAACTATTTTTTCAGTGGTAAAATTAAATAACTGCAGCAACACACAACTTATATCTATGATATATATGAAAACTCGGGTTGGTGTCGTGGCTAGTGGCATTCATGCTTAAAACACACACAGTTTGTTCACACATTTCTTTATTAGGCGTAGAGACATCTTAGCTGGAGTCACAGTCATCCAAGGTGTGTTCGCCGGAGTCAATTCGAGCAGCCCCAGTCCTGTCATTTCACAAGGGGGGCTCATAGCAATCTGCGTAAATTTAAAGTTCTGAGAGAAGACCACCACATGGCGAAACTAATTTATTACAATTTATAGCCTTAGACTGTTTTATATTAGATGCTCCGGAGTAATCTTGGATAATTGGCTTTCACTTTAGTATAGGATACATATTCCATGCTCGCCTAGATTTAAAAGTTAATACTTGATAATTGGGCCATGTGTTGAGAGTTACTTCTGAATTTAATTGGGATTTGAAGTAGCAAGGAAATTATGATGTTTGAGAAGTGTCAAGAGATCAAACATATGTCTGCACTGATGATTATCGAAACTAGGCTATACTTGATAATATCTCTTCTGGGATTCTAACGATTTGAAGTGCTACTTGGGGCAGATATAGAAATTGAGTTAGCAACTAAGGGGAAGGTATACTAATTGAAAAAGTTTATAGAGCATCTTACCAACTTTATAACAAACCGGGTGTCCTAAAAAGGGCTGACTGATTTTAAAATTCAATAACTTGCAAACGGTGACAGATATTTAAAAAATTCTTGCAGGAGCGTTATGCATAAGGTCAAGAGTTTTTTTACAGTGATTTTCGATTTTAGTTTGAATTACAAACAATAGATGGTGCTGTAAGCAATAGGAGCTAAAAACAGGCACGATTTTCTGGTCGATAGCTTCTTTCATGTGGAAAAAGGAGATGGAAATGTATTAAGTGGGTCTCGAAGAACCAAAAATTAAGCCTGAATTTAACGTCTATTGATCGCAGCGCCATCTATTGTTTGTAATTCGAACTAAAATCAAAAATCACTGTAAAAAAACTTTTGACTTCATACATAACCCTCATGCAAGAATTTTTTAAATATCTGTCACCGTTTGCAAGTTACTGAATTTTAAAATCAGTCAGTCCTTTTTAGGACACCGGTATATATGTATATTATATAACCTTATGCAAAAAAATAATAAAACTATTTCATTGTTTATAAGCATAAATTAAGTACTGTGCATTTAACCATTCATTTTATGAAGAATTTCAAAAAGTATTAAAGTCACTTGCATCGCATAGCATATTTATCTTTTCATGCCAAATTCTCAAAAATATTTTTTTTACAGATTTTTTTATTAGGTTCAACAATTAAATTTGACTTATCCTTTATTATGTACATAAGTAGTTTCATTAGCCATTTTCTCAAAATATTTTTAGTACATACTTTAAGATATCTTCTTTGTAAATGTTTTATGCTACACCAATTAAGCTATAGATATTATTGTCATGGTTTATTAATAAAATTTTATAATTTATGTATTATTGAAATAGATTATCTTGTGAAACTAAATTATTCATAAAATCTCCAATCAATAGGACACATTCTGTATTTAAGCAAAATATATGTATTACAAAATAATAATAATAATAATAATAATAATAAAAAATAAATAAATAAATAAATAAATTTAGTATTCAATATATAACAATTGTATGAATTGAAAATTTTTATGTATGTTTAAATTGTATGTGCATATATGCTGCATTTAATTTAATTCCTGGAATATAAAAAACACAATCTGTTTTTTATTTATTTCTTTTTAGTTGATGTTCTTATTCATTTTTTAAATCTTAGATTTTATACTTTATTAGATTTTCAACAAAAATTATATAAATATTTATTTATTTAGGAAAGTGCAAAAGTTTTGGGATTGGAGTATGTCTGCAGCCTATGGTGAAGGAAAAAACTTGAAATCAGCCCTAGAAAAATTCTGTACATTGACTGATGACTTAGTATATGTACTTTTGAAACTTACTCCTCTAGCATACTTGAAGAAGGCTTCAAACCTCATAAAAGCTATTGATAGACGATCATGTAAGAATAGTGGGTTTTATCAGCATGTGGGTTTAAAGATTTTGTCCCATTATCAGAGTGAGGTATTTATATTTGATACTTTACATATATTTCTATCAATTATAGCAGTGTATATTCACTCCAGTTATAATTTCTAACCTGGGAGGCAACCACAAAAAATTCTATGTTATCAAAGATAATCGTAATTTAGTTATCATTTGAATTATCATTTGAATTTGTCATTTATTTATTATTTGAAATTCAATTCATCGTAGGTTTTTAAATTAATATTTTTTGTTGGGTTTTAAAACAATTTTTTTTTCAACTGTCAGGAGGACTATTGGAAGTGAAGGATTGTTACTTTTAGAAGTTTGAGTGGTTTAAATGTAATGTCTTCAGTATAAGTCCTCACAATTAAAACATACTTTCAATTAGTGCTTTAATTCATTCTTTTATGAACTTAATGTTTAGTTAAATTTTAAAACTGTATCAATTGCAATAACTATTAATAACTTATTTATAACAGTAACTCTGTGAACAAATTTTATTCTCGGTTTGTTAAATTACCTTTATTCATAATTTTTAAGAAGAATTCTTTTTTTTTTCTGAAATTGTTAATTGCTAGAATACTACTAGAGATTTGTTAGTTCCATAAGTTTGACTGAAGTGTTTGAATGTAATGTCTTTATTGTAAGTAATCACAATTGAAACACAATTTCAATTAACACTTTACGTTACTCTTTTATTTATAGTTAATGAAAAGTTTCAGAAATTATATTTATTAAAATGATTATTGTACCTCTAACTCAGTGCATAAATTTATCCCATTTCAGGAAAAGATTTTCCAGGGTATTTGTAGTTCTTTAGAATCGTCTCAAAATCATATCTTAGAAAATAGTAAAGACAAGAAATATAAAGATAGGACACCTGTTTTACCAAGTGACATATATGTATCTGTAAGTTACCTTTATTTTTTAAGCTTATAACAACATGGTTGTGAATTTTCTTGTTAAAAATGTTAATACTACTTTATAGTGATACACCAACTATCCTGCTTATTTGGCACTGAAATCGAATATTCAGTCCAGCTGAATACCTTAATATCTGGTTGCTGGATAGTGACTCATTTTTTAAATTATATTTTTAACATTATCAGAAAAGTTATGTGCAAATTTAATTATCTCGTTATCAACATTATCCCATTAAAACAATGCTAACAACAACAACAACAACAAAAATACTTATATATATTTAAAAAAATGAAATTATAGGGTTATATATAAATGAAAATATTATATTTAAAATATGACAACTAAGTATTTATAATTACATTTTATAAAGGCAAGTTATGGTGTTGGAACATTATGCACTCAGTATTGTCAGACTGTTAATTTGTTATGTTTTTTCATCACAAATATTTCCTGCTTCTGAGAGTTAGCATTCACTCCTCTGGTGGTCTATTTTTCATCATTTGTAGAGTAAAAAGAACTTTATTGAATTTTTTTTCACTATTTTGTTTATTGGTGGAAGACAAAATGTGTTAAGATAATATTCATTATGAAAAGAATTGTGCCACTTGAAAAGTTCACTGTCCCCTTTGTTCCCAAAACAAGTTAATTGCAATGGTGAGCTTCTCTATTTAAATTCTGTTAGAAGACATTTGTCATAGGAAAAGTAAGTAATAATATGTAAGTAGGAAAATAAACAAGTTAGAAATTGCACGTCAAACGTGGTAAACGAGGTGCGTTCATACTACAACTAGTTTTATAAATATTTTTTGCACCGCATATTGTACTGAATGTATATTTTAGTGTACTTCATTTAGTGTACAATCATTTTATATGTTTTTTATTCTTAAGTGTATTTTTGCTATGTAATGAAATGTACATATATTTTTGTCATGATTAGATAATAGTTTTAGCAGAAATTTGGTAGTAATTAAACCTGTCTTCAATGTGAAATCAGAGGAGTTAGTATTCCTTTGCATTGTGAAAATTATTTCTGGCAATTGGGTATTTTGTTTTGAATAACAAAATTTTTAACTGATTCTTTTTATGAATATTATTCATCTTATCTGTATATTAATAACATAATTCATGTGACTTTCATCAACTGACCTCTTCGCTTTTCATATGCCAGGCAGCCATTTTTACTCAAAATTATTTTTTAACCGACTTCAAAAAGAAGGAGGTTATCAATTCGACTTGTATGTATGTTTTGGTCTTGTTTATGCATAACTTTCTTAAATATGAACCGATTTTGATAATTTTTTTTTGTTTGAAAGTGTAAGTCACCCATCTGGTCCCATTTCAATTTCATCAAAATCTGATGATTAGGACATTTTTTTAAAAATAAAAATTTTAAAATTCAAATCCTTTTTGAAACAGTCGTTCAATTATAATCACTCATCTTTTATACTGTTACTCTTACAGAGATATGAGATCTTTCAAAGTGCGAAAACTTAGCTGGACAAGGGTCGAGATCCAGATAGATTTTTCGCCGACAGTGAAACGAGATCGACCAATCAGAAGCCTGCAGTTTTGCAAACTTTTCGCTGTTTGCAAAAAGGCAGACTTTTGATTGGTCAATCTCGTTTCGCTAAGAGCGAAAAATCTACCTGGATCCCTGCCATTCTGTCATCCACCAAATCGGAAGGCCCACATAGACACAAACCGATATCGGAAGTCTGTGTCGAAAAGTTGAAAATCAACTTTTAAAGTTTCTCATGTATCAGAGCACAAGTACAACGCCTAGAATAAATAGTGTAGAAATCTGCTATCCAAACAGCACTAAAAGATTGTACCCCTTAAATGTACAATGATGCTGTAATCCAATGAGCCGTTTGCAGCGACATCTGCGTTATTTCCTTAAAACTGCATAAAAGTTATATTTTTATAAATATATTTTGAAGATATACAGTAGACTCGCGATTTTACAACCATTGGATCAGGCCCTGACT
The DNA here is from genome assembly GCA_963932465.1 of Maratus speciosus. NCBI lineage: Eukaryota > Metazoa > Arthropoda > Arachnida > Araneae > Salticidae > Maratus > Maratus speciosus. The sequence continues at coordinate 286,452,944 of OZ010800.1, read as the reverse complement.
GTTTTCCAATATACTCACAATGTTTTTCCTCGCTCATTTTAATGACTCATAAATAACTCGTATCTTGATTTAGCGACCTTTCCGAGAACTCTGAAACTGAAGATTTCAATTATCTAATGCAAGAATTACAAAAACATGTTTTGCCGGAAAATCTACCATTTGAAGATTTTGTTGTCGTTGACAATAAGTTAGAAATTGAGGGGGGATTTTCAGAAGATGACTTAATTCTGAACAGGACATTCCAATAATTCTTCTGACGAAGAAATTGACAATGTTCCAAAAACTCCTCCTACATCAAAAGAAGTAAAGGATACCATGAAGACTCTAAGGAAATTTTTTTGGAAGGGAAGAAAATTGTAGCGACTACTTTCAGATGATTAATAGCCCCATTCTGGAAGTTTCCAGCTGCCCTTTAAAGTAAAAAAGTATAACATAATTTTTCAAAAAATGTTAATTAACTAGTGTAAGTAATTTTTTAATTTTGTAAAATGTTTAAATTAATTTTTATAAAATTATTCCATAATGTTTATGTGTTTCTTAATTCTAAATATTAAGACAAATTATAACAAGTATATATATTTTTTAATTGTATAAATCAATAGTTTTTATTGCATTAGAATGTTGGGTATTATTGAACTGCATAAAAAAAACAACAATATTACCAACTTTTGATTTAACGACCATTTGATTTAACGTCTGATTTGCCGAAATCCCGTGCATTTGAGAGATTAGTTACATTCAAATTTTCTATATATTCTGAAATAACTTCAGTTGAAATTAGGTTGACAGCCCAATATCTCATGCTATCAAAATAAACAAACACAAGAGTAAACAAAAACAAGTTTGTTGTGAGTGCTACAATATTAAACCATGTAAATAATCATTCACAAAACAAGTTTTCAGGCAATAAAATCTGATGTAAAAAAAACAATTCCCATCTATAAGCCAATTAAAGTTTCGCATAATTAATTATGTTAGGTGAAGTGCTATAAAACTCAACTTCTTTTACAGTTCTTTTCTCTACAAAGTAAAATATAAACAAACAAATATTTAATTAATCAAATTTCAAAACATATCGTCAGTTAATTTGGTTCTTATTATCCGTGCCCAGAAGATAGGTTACCGAAAATTATTGTTAATCGCCAGTGATATTTTAAACTGTCATTGGCTAATCACACTGAAAACAGTAATTTAATATACATTTATAAAATATACATAGCATCATTAGAAATGGTAAATAAGATAGAAGCAAACTAAAATAATAAAAAAAAATAATTTAGTATACATTTGTTAAACACATAACATCAAATATAGGGACTTTCAGCTACGATATTTATGATGGCTGGGATTCTTTCCATTTTCCCTTCTGTTTGATCTTCATACCTCTGCATCTGATTCCGAGTGCATTTTTTTTTCAATTTGCTGTTTTTGATCTTATGTCTGTTAAACATGATTCTGTATGTGGTCTGTACAAAATTAAATAAGTATTTTTCCCATTTCATGAGTAGTCATGATAGTTCGATAAATAATAAACCTTTGGTTGATTACTTTTTATCTTGCTATTGCAATAAGGCTAAAGGAGATTTTAGGGTTTGTAAGGTCTCTTTTTATTTTTGGATTGTGATTTTTTTGTGATTTGATGAAACTATCTTATCTCTCCCCCCCCCCCTCCTCCTCCTCCTCCCCCCTCAAGAAACATTTCTTTTGTAAATGTACTTTTAAAAAAATGCTGAAAGATAATTTATAATTTTATTTATTTATTTTTTATCTGAAATATTGATTAAACAATTGTTGAAATGTCACATGTTATGCGTGTAAAAATGCAAATTTTGTTTTTAGTAATGTGACATTTTGTGTATTTTTAAGTTGTTTCAAATAGAGATTTATTTACTCTGTTGTTTTTCATTTGCTTGAAAGAAAATATAAGTAGTTTTAAAATGCAGGCAGATATTCATAATTTGTTTCTAAAAATACATAGTGTAAGATTTATTCTGATGGTGAATTTTATAAGAATGAAAATAACCTACACAAAGAAAAAAATCAATTTTGTTTAGTGCTACATTTTAAAATTTTCTCTTAAAACAAAATAATTTTTCATAGCATTTTATTATATAATGTTACAACCCATGTGTAATAAATTTTCCATTTAAACTGATAAATGTTATATGATCATATATATTACATAAACAATTATAATGAGGAAGGAATTGGGAAAAATTTTAAATATTTTGCAAAATAATTAAATGTATATTGAAGGGGATGAAAAAAAATAATTTCATTTTAGCTGAATTATTCTATTTTTATTAATCTTCATTAAAATTAAAAGCAAGCTAATGTTTTCCGCATCACTGTAAGTATTCAATAACAACATGTACCAGAAGTGCACCGCTTGTGCCAGAGGCAATCGAAAACCAAGTTGAATGAGCCAAACCTCGTAGTAAGCAAGTCCATAGAATGCAAAAAAAAGAATGCATCATTAATGTTAGAAAATGTTGGTAACTGAAGTCTAAGGTAAAATTTCATAATACAGAAAATAGCCAATTTGTAATCTAAGTTGAATGAACCAAATCCTGTTGAAATTGGGTCCTTAGAAACCGAGGTAAGAACGCTCCCCTAAGTGCTGGAAGATGCCCTACCCTTGTAAATTTCGCGAATTACTTTTAACATTAAAATGATATTTAATAAACTGATGAAATCCCTTCTCTAAAGTAACCTTTAAAGTAATGCAGTGTTTAATTTACGGCTGTAGTTTGCAAATGTAATTTGATGCTGAAAAAGGAGATTAATGTTCGAAAAAAGTGATAGCTGAAGTCCAAAGAAAAACCGGGCCCTAGGGGCCAGGGTCTTAACTGGAATGTTGTTGACTATAAGAAAATTTTTTAGTAGTTTTAAAGTAGCTGGAGGATGCTGAAACTATGCTAAAGAAAATTGTAATAGAATCGGATAGTTTTTAACACGTTGAATGACAAGTCTATTTTGTCTGTCTTTCCGTTTGGGCCATGAAATAAGATTCCCATTATGCAATCTGTAAGTCAGTGTGTCAGTCACCGATGACTGATGTGGCCTAAATGGAAAGTTCAGTGACAGTCACAGCAACAAAGGCATCAAGAAGGAGATTAATATTCCAAAATTGGTGGTAGCTGAAGTCTGGGAAATTTTTTTTGTCATTCATGTAGTAGCAGGAGGACTTAAGAAGTTGTTTAAAAACAAGTAATATAAAAATTTTGTTTTTAAAATCAATTCCTGCTTAGGTCATCAAAGAAAAATTTAATGTAATCCCTTAAGCTAATATTAGTTTTTGTTGCCTTAATATATCTCAATTTGTTGATTTTCTATAAGCAAGTAGATTTACAATGGAAGTCTATGGGAATTTGGCGAAATATTAGAGATATCGCCAAGTTGGCGTCACTTTTGGCGACTCATTTTGGTCACCAAATATACCGCCAAGTTGGCGACAAACTTGGGAGTATTTGGCGACAAAACAGGGTCCCCCTTATAGATATAAAGATGCATTAAATTAAACCAATGGCTGCCATTTTGTCTCCCATGTAAAACTAAAACTAATTAATTAAAATTTAATTAATGCATTTATTTGAAAAAATTGTATTAACATCAATTCTCATCTAGTACAAGTTTTAAAAAATTTATTTCAACTTGATAGGATGAATAATAAGTATTTTATTAACGATTGAAAATTTGAACAAGATATATAAATAAATAAATAAATATATATATACAGGGAGAGTGTGAACTAATAGTAGGAATTTAAAAAGAAAAGCTAGTGAATCGGGCTGTTTTTCAGGGACTTATAGAAAAGGGCCCAAAGTGGGCTAACTGATAGTAAAGAGCAGGGCCCTGACATGAAAACTTGTTAAAAGGTCTAAGTTCTTAGCACTTTAAATATTTACTTAGTCAAAATTAAGCATAGGGTGTGAATTAATCATTTGAATAAAATTTTAAAGAAATCTGCAAAAAATGGGGGGAAATGCTTAAAACAGGGCCCTATGGTCCAGTAAAAATAAGAGTGTGTTGGTCCGAGGAGAAGAGTGCAAAACTCAACTTTAAAATTTTGCATTGAGAATGGGAGAAAATAAGATGGTGAAAAATGCATGCTGCACAAAAAGCGCAAGGGGCCCCGCACCAGGCCATATGAAACTGTACGGTACCCCAGGATTTTAACTGGAATAAAGAAACGGGAGAATGACAAAATTGAAATAAGGTTCCAAAAAGGAAGATCGGATTAAGAGGAGTCAATTTATTAATGATTTATGGTGAAAAAACTTTAAGGGGCCCTGTACCGAGCTCCAAGGGCCCAGGGACTTAAGTTGAATGCAGTTGCGTATAAAGATATATTTTAGTAGTTTTTAAAGTTGTCAGAGGATGCTAGAAATGTGTTAAAGAAAATCACAAGCAATTTCGATGATTTTTAAAGAAGCTGCATCAAGGGCCACCTTAATAATCGTGGGGAAAAGTTTGCTTGGGCGCTGCAAAGCTAATTTTGGAGCGAGATCTAAGCTCTACGACCAATAGGATGTGAAAAAAAGGATAGGATTTCCACATTCCACCACCAGGGGACACACTCTATTCTTAACAAAACTGTATCTGAATAAAACTCTGTTAAACAACCTATCTGATGTTACTCGAGTTGGTGGCGGTCTTTAGCAAGAAATTAAGGTATTTGCTGAAATTACTATTCGGAAATAATGGTAACTAAACTTTTGATATTTTTATATTTAATAAGTAGCATATATCTCAGGACTCCCTCAAAAAACAGCACCTAAAAAGGTCAGAAACGCTAATTTTTTAAAAAGAAATCTAATGCCCCTTCCCCTCCCCTACCCAGAATTTCATGCACACTATTTTTCTTTACAATTAATATTATATGTTATAAACTATCTTAAAGTTTCAAACAGATCGCCTTGTTAGATTTCCTAATTTTAACAAAATCACGTTATGTTAGTTCCATATTCCACCACCAGGAAGTGTGCTCTATTGTTAGTAAAACTGTATCTGAACAAAACTCCATTAAACAACCTATCAGTAGATATGTTACTTGAGGGAGTGGCGGTCTAAAGGAAGAAATTAAGATATTTTGCTGAAATTACTATTCGGAAATAGTGGTAACTAAACTTTTCACATTTTTATATTTATTAAGTAGCAAGTATCTGAGGACTCTGTCAAAAAAGCGCACCTGAAATGGTAAGAAACTCAAAAGTAAAAAGAAAATTAATATTACGTCCCTCCCCCCACGTGCTTCACATTCCACCACCAGGGAGCAAACTCTTTTCTTAACAAAAACGTATCTGAACGAAACTTCTCCATGCAACGAATCAGTAGGTGCATGGGTCGGGAGGGTGGCGGTCCTAACCAATAATTTAAGATATTTGCTGAAATTACTATTCGAAAATAGTGGTATGAATACTTATAAACTTTTTGATATTGAATAAGTAATACTTATCTCATAACGTTGTCAAAACCCCCGCTCAAATAGTTAGATTTTCTAATTTAAATGATATTGCGGTTAAAAAAGCATGTGCCTTAATATTAATATACGCATTTGATAGAAATAAAACCAATTAATTAAATAATAATTAATATCTCGGCTTGTAATTAAGATAGGAGTTTGAATTGGGCATGTATGAAATCAGCGAAAAATTTCATATTGGGATGTATAAAAATTTAATATTTAAAAAGTTTAAATTTCATATTAAAACAACCTATTATGAAAAACCACATGACGAGGTGCCGTTTGTCCGGGGAGAAAAAATTATGCCAGCTGTCGGAAATCAAATCTATCCAACACTTGCTTTTGTAATGGAAGAAAATTAAATTTTTATCGATCATTTTTAGAGGATTTTTTCACTTATTCACATCACAGTGAAATGATCTGTATGCCAAATGAAAGTAGATTTTTTTTTCTGCGTCTGTCTATACCATTTACAAATCTCTACGGCCGAAACTTACTGAGATGCAATTTCGCTTAAAAATGTCCAGTTCATTTTTTCGCTTAAATTTCTCTCTTGCAACCATGCATGACCGGATTCTATTGTAACACTAAGGAGAAGTTAAAGTAATCATGTGGTTTTGATTAAAAGATTAAACATTTTATGCCTTTTCTTCATTAATAAGACGTTAATTAGCTTGTTATTTGCACAACTTCAAGGGGCCTTGTATTGGGCCCCAAGGGGCCAGGGTCTTATCTGAAGAGTGGAAAGGTGAGAATAACTGAATGGAGAAATATCCCCCAAAATGAAAAAGATTGTATGAAAAGGGGACAAGTTATTAACAATTTAGTGCATTGCTGGCCTCGTCACAGGGTTCCAATCCCAATTTAGTGAGTGTTTGCTAGCCTCGACGCAAGGTCTCAATCTAGGCAGCATGTGGTTTTGAGGAAATAAGTGCTTTTTTTTAATTGGGGCGTTTGATGGCTTTTTAATGAGAGTGAGTTATGGTTGTTAATTAATAACTCAGCTATTAATTAACATTTAAAAATTCTGAAAATAAGGTACATCAGGAGAGACTTTGGGCTATTCTCACAAAAATTTTGAGCTTTGTACATGCCGTAAATTTTGATATCCATCGTGCGCACACACACACAGAGGGATTTGTTCTTTTATTAGTATAGATAATTCTATTTCTAATTATTAAATATCTTTATTAATTGACAGTTAAAAATAGTAGTTGTTTTAAGGTTTTTAAAAATATATTTTTTAAATGTCTTTTAAGTATTCGGTCTGGCCGAATATTTTGATATTCGGTGAAATCGAATAGTTTGATATTCTGCCACGCCGAATATCCGGCATACCGAACAGTTTGATATTCGATAGTATGGCCAAATACCGAATAGATACTGAATATTCAGTACATCCCTAATGTAAACCTTGTATCTTTACATGTGTTTTTAATATTTTATCACCTTTTAACTAAATAAATATATGTTTTTAACTTTTATACAGTTGTAAGGGACATTTAGAAGACCCGTTAGCAGGGATGTAGTGGAGGGTATACGGGGGTATACGCCGTATACCTTCTGGATTTTTTAAAGAAACACCGTATACCCTCTGTTTTGCAAGAAAGCTATAGTATATACACTCTAGTGTATACGCTCTGCCTTGAGCGTATACCCTCTGCTTAGAGCGTTTACCCTCTGTTTTTTTTTACGATTACACCACTGCCCGTTAGTATAATCTGCAGTAGGCCTAACGAATTCTCTAAGTAGCGTATTAACATTAATTAGTATCATTTCTCAACCTTATGACATCTCAAAGTAATCAGCAGTAAATATAATAATAATCGCAGTAGTAAATATAATGTTATAAATGTAATGTTATAAATATAATGTTGTAAATATAATGTTGTAAATATAATATATAGTTATTTTAATGTATGTAATAACTAGTGATCTCTTCTTTGCTCAATCTATTGCCTATAAATTGCTGTCTTTATGTATTTTTATAGCAGTCAGTCAGAGCTTGTTGTTCCATTAATATGACTTCTTAATTTTTTATTTTAGAATGTTTTACAATTTACAGTAAATTGCTTTAATTTAGGTGATCTTAGTCAGCTGGGGTAAAGGAGCTCAAAATCCCGTGAAATTCGTCCATTTCTATAGTAAAGATAACACTTATGTTAAAATATCTCCAGAGGAACTTGAAGTACCTGTGATGCCACCTAAATATTATGAAGAAATCCAAGTTCATGTACTTAGTCGACGTTCTGATGATTTTGCTCTAGATGTGATCCGATTGTGTTATGATAAATACTGGCAAAATTCAAGTGCCAAATGTAATGATCATGTATGATGATATCATATGTTTTGGTTTTTTCACATACTGAATGCTATGATTTAATATTTCAGGAACCATGCAAACAAATATAAATATATTTACCTGTATATTTTGCGATTTTTGAAGTAAATAAGAAGACATATTTGCTTAATATTTTTAAAATCATAAAAGCATATACATATTTCTCTGTATTATTTTTTATTCTTTAAAGAGGATGTGAAAAGATATGTCTGCCTAGTGTTTAAAAAAAAGATCATCATAAAACTTATCTATAACTTTCTTTCCTTTCTTTTTTTTTTAAGGAAAATTAAGAAATATGTTTGCTTATTATTTCAAAATCTGAAAAGTGTGCATGTATCTTGTTTTTGTTTTTATGTTGTATGACAACAATGTGACAAGATATATATGCTTAATTCTTCAAAAATCATAAAATCATACATATATCCATTTTTAAAAAAGAAATGCAAAGCTATCTGTGAACATTACAAAAATCTTAAAAGCATACATGTATCTTCCTTGATTTTTTTTCTGTCTTTCATTTCTTTAGGAAATGTAAGGAGAAGGTGAATACTTCTTTTATGTAGTAACTTCTTTCTAACCCGTTCATAGTTATTTCTTATGTCGCCTTTTTCTTTTTTCTCCACCCTTTTTTTTAATGTCTTATGCCTATTTTTCTAAAAAAGAAAAATTAGTTACTTTAGATGATAGCTAGAATTTATAGGTTCCATTTCATCATTTCTCAATAATTGCCTTTGATATGTACTGTAATTTTAACATATTAAATAAAAAATTTTAAAACTTCTGACTGTTAGTTTATTAAACTAAAAAAGTTCCAGAAGTATTCATGATAGATTTTAAGCTTTTCTACTTATAACATTCTAATGTTATATTGTTCAAAGTTTTTTCTTTCTATGGTTTTAACCTTCCTCCCATTAAGATATGAGAATTTTATTAAAATAAAACAATTTTTGTCTTTAGTACAGGATGGTTTGTTATTGATGTGACAAGTGCCTTCTGTATCGCATTTTGTATATGTAATTTTCATTTCTAGAATTAAATACTTTTAACAGGTTTTGATTTATTAAGTTATATTTAATTTAAAGTTTTGAACATTTAATTTAATTTTCAATTTTACCATAAATTGAATCTTATAGTAAGTTATTTGAGATAATTGTTGTTATCATGTTTTATAGTTTTTTATGAAGGGATCATGAGGTATGTCTGACAGACTATGTTCATTTGAATTGCTGTTACATACATATACTGATAAAATTTGATTTTGCTTTTAAATCAGATACTGTTATTTAAAATTAAATAGGTGTTATGGTCATAAATAATTAGCTATATTAAATATTTTGTTTAAGCTGTGATTTCTCGTGGATAGTTTTATTTAGATTTTTATATTTATTTTTAAGAAATCAAGATTGTTATGTTTCGATGTTTTTGTTTCATTTTGTTATTAATTTATTTTTAGTATATAATCATGCAAAAAGAATTTATTTATTTTAATATATTTATTGTAAATATGAATAACATTGTTTGATAAAATTGCAATTAGAAATATTGTGTGTTCATTTAATTTATGCTATTTATGCATGCTTTGGTATTGTAGATGTCAAGATGCATTTAAAATAGCAGATCAACCATTGATCTTATTTTTTGTGTGCATAAGTGGTGTTGAGGAATATATCAACAAAGAAACTGTAAACTTTACACTTACATTCAATTAGCATTTTATATTTTATGATATACATATGCTCCAAGTACATACATACTTCATTAACTTGTGAAAAATGCATTACAGCGAATTTTAAAAAGCTTTCTTATTTTTAAAAATGGAAAAGTTAAATTAATCTATTTATTTATAACTATTAAAGAAGAAAAAATAGTTACTTTAGTTGATAGCTAGAATTTATAGGTTCCATTTCATCATTTCTCAATAATTACCTTTGGTATGTACAGCTAATTTATGAACATATATAATATTTTAATAAATGATTGATTTGAATTAAAATTTTAAGAAAATTGTTAAATTTTTTTTTTTTTTTTTTAAATCATGTTTTATTATTCAAAAAGTAAAACATTGGTTTAAGACTTTAAACTGCTAAGATAATGCTTTAAATAAAAAATTTCATGTTAAAATGTCATTTTTAAGCATCTTTAAATTTTAATATCTGAATTAAACTAGTTAGCAAACAACATAATAAATATTTTGTAAAAATCCATTTCTACCAGATCTTAAAAATCATTCATGAAAAGTAAATTAATTTCTTCCCTCTATAGGCCCATACATGTAGATCTCAATTCTTTCCCATTTTAAAATGGATACTCTAACATAATTGCAATTCTGATCTCAGAATGATATGTTTTGATGCCAAGATTTGAAATAATGCAAATAAATTAAAACTCTTGCTCTAAAGTCAAATTTGAAAACAAATAATTCATTAATAATCAATATTATTAAATTAATGTTCAGTAGTGAAGTGATTGAACTAGAGACAAAATCTGGTCAAATTAATGAAGATACTGTAGGTTTTGCCATAATTTGATTGTTACCTTGTGAATTTGATTATATTATTTAAAGCATTATTTGAGAACTAAGAATTGATATATTGATTTCTGTACAAAATAGCGACTTCTACCTTTCCCTACACTTTATATATATATATATATATATATATATATATATTCTCACTACTTTGAACAGTATAACTTAAAAATCCTTATAAAACGTTTTTGGGGTGGGGGTGGGGGATGGAGGGTCTTTTGTTATTTTCATTGTTTTTAATATTGTGCAATCATTAAACTATATTTTAAAGTGTGAAAGTGATATATTGTTATAATCTTGAAAACATTTTGTGTGATAATTATATTTATATTTATTATAAAGAAAAAGATACGTATATAACATTTGTTACAGTTTGTTTTTTAAATAATTTTTAATCGCTCATTTTTATGTGCAATTATTATTTTTATTTGTCAATATTCAGTGTTATAATATCATTTTTGTGATGATTTTTACATTACCATAAATACTCATTGATTTGTGATCAATATTTTGCTTTATAGGTAAATATTTAAGTAATTGAGATGATATTTCAAGAATTGTTCTGAATAATATGCCCCATATCAGTATATAAACTTAGAATACGTTCTAGAAATTTTCGTTCTTTTTAGATCAATATTCATTTAAGTTAATAATTCATTAATTATTATAAATCTTTTTGGATGGATGCAAATGATAATCTTTTTTCAAATGCCCTGTAATTCATGTTAATAAATATTTTCCATAATTTTATCTCTCACAAAACATAATCTTTCAAGTAATTATATTATATGAGGATGTGAATTTCAAAACTCGCCTTATCCAAAATTAAAAAAAATTGAGTTTTCTTTATCAATCTTTTCTGCTAGTAAACCTGCACTGAAAAAACGCTACAATCTGCAAAAAAAAAAAAAAAAAAAAAAAAAAAAAAAAAAAAAGAAAAAAAAGAAAAAAAAAGAAAATTGCTTTATTCCATATTTTTGGCATTGTAAAATTTTGGTTTACAATGATATTCAATGGACATAGTTTGAGGTTTTTGTGATTTCCTAAAATTTGATTTTCTGGATAAGGTGAGTTTTGAAACTCACGTCCTCATATACTCGTCTATATATGTTAATTATTGAAATTCAAAATGAACCTGACATCCTTCAAAATAATATTGGCTTACATTTCTGAATCTTATGACAAATCGTGTAATATTTCTTTTATCCTTTTAATAATGCAGGGCTCCCAAATGGTCCACCAACTGAACACCAATATTAGTTTAGAAAAATTTTCTTTTTAGATTTTTCTTACAAACCACCCCGGAATCACCTTTGAAAATTAATTCTAGCACAAACCTACCATAAAATTTTCTGTTAAAATTTATTGGTATTCAGTTGGCAGACCATTTGGGAGCCCTGTAATGCTATATAGTTAATTTCTTTCATTTGATATATTACCTTTCCAAGCACAAATTAGGTTAATTTCAACAGCAGCATTTTTGACATAAAAAAATACTCCAAAATTTGTAAGAAACTAGCTAGACCGGGAATCGGCAGCACAGTAAATCATCTTATCGAGTTCACGGCTGGAATTCCAGAACTAAAACTCAATTCGCATATTAAAATGCAATCAGTCTACCAAGTCATATGTTAGTGGAAAACACCTGAAAACCCGATTTTAGTGGTTGACTTGTAGCTTTATTATTGTGTATTCCTGCTGCCAGTCCTCCATGTTCTCGTACCTTTAGGTGCAGGAAAACACAATGGTAAACCTACGAGTCAACCGCTAAAATCAGGTTTTCCACCAAGACATGACTTGGCAGACCGATTGCGTTTTAATATGCAAATCGAGTTTTAACACATTCTGGAATTTCAGCTGTGAACTCGATAAGGCTGCACTGTCGCCTCCTGGTCTAAGAGTAATGTTGTAGAGTCTAGCAAATCGTAATGATGCATCAAATTAGCAGTAGGTATTAGCTTAATTTCCGTTCTCAAAGCAGGTCTTTACCATTCAAGATGCCTTTTGCAATAATATTTTTGTATATTCCATGGGCAGCGAACCTTTTCACAGGGATGTAGTGGAGGGTATACGCCGTATACCTTCTGGATTTTTTTAAAGAACAGCATATACCCTCTGTTTCTCAAAAAAGCTATAGTATATACACTGTTGGGTATACCCTCTGCCTTGAGCGTATACCCTCTGCTTAGAGCGTATGCCCTCTGCTTTTTTCACGACTACACCACTGCCTTTTCATGTCCACATGCCAAATTTTTTGAAAAAATATTTAATGTGAGTATGATGTATCAAAAAGCAAAAGAATTTAGTGAATCAAAATTAATGAATCAAAAGTACTTGAATTAAAAAATTTTTGAGGATTAAAAAATATGGGTACATGTGCCACGATTTGGTGATGGAAGCTGTTATGGCAGGTTGCTTTTTCATGATACTCCCGGCTCTGCTTTTAACTGAAAGTTTGGTTTCTGTTCTGAGAAACGTTCATGCTGAATAAGGAATCAAAGAAGACACTCTAAAGTTCTTGGGACCTGGTTTATTATACTAAACGTCTCTTTTTCTGAAACCAACTTCAGCCAGGCTGAGAACTTAGGGAACAACTTGCGAATACACCCGGAGTCCGCCATCTTGTTTCTTTGTTGGTCATTTATAACCACTTTATGCTTAATTTAACAACATAAACAACAACAAACCTAAATAACAACAAAAATAAATAAATAAATCCAAATAAAGAAATTTAAAATCGGCGATGATCAACAAAGGAACAAGATGGCGGACTCCGGGCGTATTCGCAAGTTGTTCTGAACTTAGTTTGCAAATGGTCCCCAAAACGCACAACCAAGTGGTGTGCAAGTTTGTTTAGCAAAATATGGCGAGAAAAAGCCACGGGAAAAATTTGCTTCCACCTATAAAAAGGAGTAATTTAAATTACTTCCGTCAGAAGGCAGACTTTTAATGGAAGAACAGTTCTTGCTTGATTGTTCAGGCTCAGAATGACAGAACTAGGCTTGGTCATCCCGGGTGCAACGCTAATCACAAACTGTTGCAAAAAGCACTAGGCCAGCAAATTTAATCTTAAAGATCATCTAAAATTAAATTCTGAAAGCAATAAATGTTAGGCTAGAAAAGAAAGTTATCTGGGGCAGGACAGCTTTAAGCTTCAGAATTAAAGTTCAAAGATAATAGCTGAGACTTTTAATTTAAAAATTTCGAATTTGAATTTAAGTTTAAAAAGGGGTTAATCTTTATCCTTTTATATATACATATGGGTTGGGCAAAATCGGTTACCTAACCAGATGCGGGACTTTAGATCATACCTAATTTCTTTTAACAGAATGCAAGCTGAATTGGAGCTATCTAATAAGTGGCTCCTATTTGAGATTTTCATATTGTTCATTTCCAAAAATAATAACTTGCAGCCTTAAGTAGAGGGAGAAATTGTCAAAATGGCAAATTTCACACCAACCTGCTCTAATTCCATCATTGACAATGTTGCTTTAAAATGTCTAATAATCTTTCTTTTTGATATTCTCCCAATCTCTCAATTTGATAAATTATTGAGCCCATAATGACCTCAAATTGAAATTTCAAAAAAAAAAAAAAAAAAAAAAAAAAAGAAAAAAAGAAAGAAATTAGATAAGCTCGGCTTATGTAAACTTGTGTGTTTTTTAAATTTTATTCAATTTTGATTTAAAACCTCAATCAGCACTGAAAATCTTCTGCCCCATGTCATAGATTCGCCATCCCTGGTATATGCCCTTTCGTGGCATTACAAAATGCTAATGTAAAGTGCCGGTAGAATTGTTTCCTACCTATCTCAGGCTTTTTTTTAGATAATTCTGTCACTTCTTAAAATTGTTTTTAAATTAAAATACATTAATTTCAACTTCCGGATTAACATCCTCAGCATGTTTGATTTTCTGCTTTTTGTGTGCATATCTGCATATGCCATACTTGCCAACTTCAAGCTAATCTTCTGTAAAATATGGATTAATTTGACCCATGTTAAACACATTTCAAACCAAAAATATTTTTAAGAAATAAAACTAAGTATATTGCATGTAGAAACGTTAAATTATTATAAATAAAGATCCATTAAATAAATTTTCTGATTTAAAAACTTTGTTAACCTGGGTTAAATTAATCCACATTTTACAGAAGATTAGTTACAAGTTGGCAAGTATGATATGCACACTTTTAAAGGGTACTTTCCTCTCTTCATTTTTCATTTTCATCGATTTTAATACTTCTTTTTGGAGACAATCATTTAAAAATTAATATTAATCGAATAACTTTTGTTTTTGTATTATTAAAAATGGTTTTTATAAAATAAAAATTACCAAACTAGATAGTGCTATTTTTTTTTCTTTTGGCAAGTTGCTATTTTTATCTATATTTGACTGACTATTTAAAATATTTTTTATTCAGAAAATATATAAAATTTCAAAAATTTAAGTAACTGAATTATGTTCCTCATTTAATTTTTAAGGTAATCTTTCATGAAATATTACTAAAATTGTGATTTTTAAACCAATTTTGAGGCTACAAAAATCTAGAGAGTGGCCATAATTAACTAGAAATCAACATCAGGTATATATGTTATATTCACAGGTAAAATAAAAAGTACGTTGTGTTTATTCGGAATCTTAATTGTCAAATGGGAAACTTTTGTGTATAGAAGAGTAAACATTATTGAATGATATTGAGGATGTGGAGCAGTTACTTGAAAATGTTATTTTTATTGTAATTTAAGAACAATATTATAATACCTTTCTAAAATAGTTTCACATATTTTTTATTTCTTTCTCTTCTGGTATTGATAAACTTTAGCTCAAATTGCTGTATCTGATTGTCATTAGTAAAATTCTCATCAATATTTGCCTTGTTTTGTTAAGGATGCTCTCTAAATAAGAGAAGTTTGTCAAAAGTTGCTTTATATGTTAGCACTCTAACAGATATTTTATTCTTTTTTTAAAGTTAAATAGAAAATTATATAATTTTAAACAAGCAGTATTATTTTTCTTTTACTCTATTTTGTAACTAGTCTGTTATCTTTCATTCGTATTTTGTTATTTAAAATATAGTACCGTATGTTCCAGCATTAAGAACTATGCCGTATTATGTGCAACTGAAATTTGAGACTTTATTTTTAGGTATATTCGCCCTATATTATTCGCACCACCCTTAAAAAGAAACCTTCAATAAATATAAAGCATTAAAAATACGTTAAAGATCTTTTAAAAGTATAATAATTAGTATGAACATAAAGAAAAAAAATAAAAAGAGAAACAAGATTATGCAGTATGTACAATGTTCATTAATGTAGAAATCTCAATTCTTATGCTCATATATTTTTTATTATTTTTCTTTCATTTTTATACTTTGGGTGTAAAGTACACCTGTAAATTTTGAATATATATATATTTTTTTTAATCAGAAGTATATTTTATATGCCAGAATATACAGTACTTAAGATATGTTATTATACAATGCAACACTTGTGAAATAACAGTATTGTTTGGTTATTCATTAAATAAAAATCAGTCTAATGCAAAAATAAATAGTCAAAGTAGAGTATACGAAAGATTACTCATTTGGTGTATTTTAAGGAAAAAATAGAAATTTGTTTTTCTATATTTATGGTAGTCTTTCATTTGTATAATGTATGTGTTGTTAAAATATGTGTAATATATATATTTGTTTAGTTTCCAATTATTATTGCTGTTAAAATTTCACAAATACCTTGGCGAGTTCAAATACTTTTATTTGATTGTTTTTAAAATATTTATTTAATGTTATAATTTATTGAGAGGATGTGTGTGCCTTGTGATTGTCGTATTTATTTATTTATTTAGTGTTTTAGATATTCAGTAGGAAGAAAAGATAAATGCAAAACATTCACTTTAAAAAATGCTATATTTGTGTAAATTTTCTCTTTTGTGATGCTTCAATCGTCAAAAGAAGGATTGTAATCATAAGATTTCAGTATTTTGAAGTATATGCAATTTCTTTATAATAATCATGCAAATTTTTTATGCAAATTTATATTTTTAATGTGAATTATCAGTATTGAATAAACAATAAATAATATATATATATAATATTTATACCTTAGTGCCTATTTTAAGGCCTTCTCAATGTAATTTTTGTGAAATAACAATATTGATTACCTCAGTACATATGCACACACTCGTATATATACAATAAAACCTCCCTAAAGCGACCACGTTCTGTTCCAATAAAAATTGGTCGTTCCGAGAGGTGGTCTCTTAACGGAGGTCATGTTTAAATCTAGATTTTAATTGTTGAAAAAAGATAACAATTAATGTTACTAAAATTTATTTTTCACATTAGGAAAAAGTATAAAAATTTAAGTATCAAAACAAAAGTTAATTACATAAACTAATTACTTCAGAGTTTAAAAAATGAATACATTGACGTTTGCTTTGATTTTACGGTTTTTTCTTTTATAACTTTTATTTTCAAGTCCTTTCAAAGTTCGATAAATAACTGCAATTTTTTGGACGGCAACAAATAATGAGAATTTCATTAATGTATCTATTTCTTTGAGAGTTTCCTGACAGAATAGGGCAGTGGAGTTTACTGACTGTCATTCTTAATTTATCATCAGAGTTAAATTCATTGCCTAAAAGTCACAAAGGGTTTTAAACACTTAAAAGTTACCGGAATAAAAAAAAATCTAAACTTAGTTTAGAATTTTGATGAATAATACGCTCTCTGGAATTATTTTTCTAATAAAACTTTCTTCAAGCGATCAGGAAAAAACAGAATTTGTTTAATTTTCTTCAAAGAAATTGGTCGCTCATGGAGGGAGCTCAACTGGGAGGGTCTCTGAATGGAGGTAAAATTAGTATTGAGCCTATGGGAATAAATTTTATTCCATGAAAAATGGTCGTTCAGGGAGGTGGTCGCACAGGGAGGTTTCACTGTATATATATATATATATACGAGTGTGTATATGTACCGAGGTAATCAATATTGTATTTATATATGTGTGTGTGTTTGTAAATACAGGGGGATTCAGAATTCATGGTACAAACTGTAAGGTGCAGGACACTGTAACTATAATTTATTGTATAGGAATGTATGTGTTATGTGTGCAGATGACCCATTGAGACACAAACACATGAATTAGACATCAAAGGAAAGAAAATTTGTTTATTAACAATGTTGTTGATTAGTGGTTTGTTTATAATAAGTGTTCAAAATTGTGTCCACTAACAGCAATATGTATTTGGCAATGTCAATGCAGCTATTGGCATGCAGTTTCAAAGATGCCAGGTATTTTACGTATGTGTGCAGCAGCAATGAATATTCGAATGACAAGATCCTCAACTTAGTCAACTGTAGGTGTGTGAAATACCTAACAACTTTAAAACTGTATGCCAATGGCTCTATCGACGCTACCAAGCATGTATTACTGTTAGTGGGTGCAATTTTGAACATTTATTGTAAATATAGCACCGGTCAATGATTCTGTCAATAAACAGTTTTTCTTACCTTTCATGTGCTTTTGCTTGAATGTGTCATATATTCCTATACAAATGATTGTTACAGTGTGCTGTACAAACCATTAAACTTTGTACAATGAAATTGGAATTACCCTGTATGTAATTTTGAATGATTGGATAATCATTTACAAAATGAATCAGATGATATTATTAATAATTAATTTTACAGCAAATTGTATAGAGTTGTGCAATCTTCTGTATTTTAGTTGTTGTTTAAAAAATATATGTTTGAAAATACCTGGTGAATTATTGTTTTGTAGCATTTAAAGAACAACTGTCACGTTACTTAATATGGTTACACAAATACTGTAAAAGTATTTTTATGTATTATTTTATTATTTAATAATAAACAAAAGCATTTATTTTGAATTTTATCAGCTTAGGGAGATTTTTTGTTGTTGTTTTATTCCTTGAATTACACATTGATAAGAGTTTGTGGTAAAATTTATTCAAAATGGTACCATTCATACCATCTCCATAATGATGGAAACAAACATTTAAAAATTTCAGTGCTAACACCCAAATTTGACATATTTTGATTCTTGGGTAAAATTTAACTTATTGGAAATGAAGTTATTTGAAGTGGTTTGGCAAAAAATTTTGGAACTATACAGATTTAAAATTTTAGCTTCCTGAATTTCAGTTTACTTCTCTGAATAATTTTTGAGTTACTTTTAAAAAAACATTGGCAAATCTTGAGCAGCTGCATAATCATTGATTTTTTTTTTTTTTTTTTTTGAAAACTATTATTTAATGTAACAGCAGTCTCAATTATTTGTTGGCATGTTTAAACAAATTATTTAGTATTTTCTAACACTCCTGTTGAAAAGTATGAATAAAATTTGTATTCAATCTGAATCCTAATATAACAGATTTCACTTTTGATATTGTCCCAAAATAATTTTTTAGTGTTGAATATCTCTAAAGCTATTTATATAAACCCCATGAAAATGCCTGTATGCATATTTCTGGGATCAAAATTAGGTGTTATTGGTGGTTTTAGTAGGCATTTACTGAACATGCTTTTTTATTAGTGGGTAATGCTCACTTAAAAATTAGAGTTGAGCTTTTGACTTCAGACAACATTTTAAATGTTAATAAAAGAAAATAATCCAAGTACCATTTTAGTAATATAATCATGCAATTTTAAATTTTCTTGGTACAATGACAGTATGAATTAGTGGAATACTAGTCAAAAAGTCTCTAGTCAAAACTCCTGGTTCAGTTAATAGCAATTTCTGCAATGGTCTTTAATTCGCAGATCAGTATAAAGCTACATATGAATTAAGTACTACTAATTAAGCTAAGAATGTTTATTCGGATAACTTCTGTAGGAAGATGGAAGGCTCCTATAGAGATAATGTAAATACATCTAATCAAGAACTGGTTTCATTTGTAGTGCACAACAGCTAGTCATAAAAATAAAAGGAAATCAAATTCAATATTTTAACCGAATGTAGTAAATCTTGTTTTCATTTGAATAAAGTTTATTCAGAAATCATACAGAGATTTCTAAATTCAAAAGTCCTCTTTCTGCCAAAAATGGGTACTTTCATTCTTTATTTTATTCTCCATCTTCTTTATTTCTGTTTGAAATCTTAGGCATTCAATCTTATTGTTGATATACCTGTATGGAAAAAATATTGGGGAATATTATTTAAAAAAAATAATTTTAACAAATTTATTAAAATTTAACAAGATGCAAAAAATTTCAACTTCAGAATATAATATCGACCAAAAGAAAGAATTACAGTGCTGTTCATTTTCACTATAACTTTTTATCATGTCAATAGTTTTGTTTAACACTAGTGACAAAGAACAAGGCCTCTAATCATGAAAATGTAAGAGTTTTGTTGCATTCAGTAAAGTGTCTGCACAGTCCTGAAGTCAGTCTCTTTAACCCCTTGAGGGGCAAGCAATTACATTTGTGAAATGCTGAATTCCCACCGGAAAATTAGAAAAAAATTATTTCAAAATAAGGAAAAGCAATTTTATGGCTTTTTTTCACCAAAGTTAGAAAAGTAAAATTTAATAAAATTTTTCTGGTGTAAAACTTCATTAATCATAGGTGATATATAATATATACCGCCGCCCCTCAAGGGGTTAAAATTCTAGGAGTCATCTGAGTTGATCATTTTTTCTACCGATTCCACAACCCTGAATTTCTACGCATAAATTTTAAATTTTTTGTGACATTTTGACCTTATAGCTGTGACTAGGTGTACTAGCTGTTAAGAGGGTAGCTGTGACTCTTGGCAATAGCTCTGGTTTGAAATTTACATGATAGAATTTTTCTTGAAAAATCAGATGTACTTTCACAATGATTTTGTTGACAGTTATTACGAAATGTAATCTCCAAATGAAGGCCATTAAATAAATCAAACTCATTAAATTGTTTTTACATCTGTCAACAAGATTCATAAAAGCAATTATGAAAGAACTTGATATTCTAAACAAGGAACTTTATGATTAAAAGTGAAACATTAATATAAACAATTCTTCACATATGCAAGTTATTATGACATTTGAACAATCAATAAACTAGACTATATTTAAATGACTTTAATATAAGTAATGTAATATTAAGATTAATGATACTAATTTCCTGTTTTCATATCAATAATGTATTATATATGTCTTTTCTACATTTACTTGTATTCCAGACTCTCAAAAAGGGAGATGTGGCGATTTTTATGCTGATTGAAATTCTTTTTTTCTTTTTTTAAAAGTTCACTCCACATATTTTTCTACAAGTCACAAAATAACCACGCATGCTTTAAATAACACTGAATATTATACCATTAGCAATGGATTAGAATAGATAAACAACTAGAAGTTATAGATGACATTACCCTGATGATGATGGATACCAGACCACGGATACAAAACATAAATACAAGGTAAGCCAATTTTCTCTTACCTATGCTTTGCTCAGTGTTGATTTCAGGGGGTGGCCCGGGGGGGGGGACATTCCCCCCGGAGCAATGAGATGACGACCCCGGAAGATTTGATATTTTGTGTTTTCAATGGTAAAAAAGTGCAATTTCCCCCCCTGGAACTCCACAATGTACTCCCACCCCCCCGCCACACAAATCCCTCCCGGAGAAAAGTGTCTGAATTCAACACTGGCTTTACTTTTATAATTGAGAAATAAATAAACAATAAACTGTGAGGAAAAACGAATTTCACGCAAAGATATTGTTGGATAAGTTGAAATACTTCTAACAGATTTTCTCCCACACCTTTTGGAGGGCTTTCCAAAGCATTTTCAATGTTCGTATCAGGGCCGAAACTAGCCTTTTTTGCACCCGGGGCAAGCATGGATTTTGGCGCCCCCCCCCCCTCTCTTCCGCAAAGTATATTTACAAAGAGAATTTTACTAATTTTCTAATAGCCGACTTATTTTGAAATGTAAAATACATAATCTTAAAATATGTAATACTGAACTACGTAATCTACAATGGCGGATCCAAAGGGGAGGTCACGGGGGTCATGACTCCCCTCTGAACACCAACAAAAATAGTCTAAAGATCATTTTTAAAATAGAATCCCGATTATCCGAGTCCTGCTTAACCGAGTTTCCGCTTTCACCGAGTTATTTTCTTCTGATGGACTGAGGGCTTCTATTATTATGAAAAAGGCATTATAAATGAAGTGTTAGGTGAAGATGAAAGAGCAGCCGTAAAAAGATAGAACTCTGATTTTCTGGTCCGAATGGGAAGAAAATCAGAGTTCAAACTTTTTACGACTGCTCTTTCATCTTCACCTAACACTTCATTTATAATGGTTTTTTCATAATAATAGAGGCCACCAGTCCATCAGAAGAAAATGATCCATTCCAAAGGTATAATCCTTCATTTGGCGGCCCTTCGTTCTGGCGCACTGGGCACATGCCCTCTGCCCCCCCCCCCCTCTTAGTTTCGGCCCAGGTTCGTATGTTAACATTTGCTTTAATTCACACATAGCAGCTGCTAAGTGGAAATTTGTTTGACCAATTGATGAAACGTGGCTTTATTTAAGTGGCTGAAACAAAAGCAATGCATTTTTTAAATGAATCAATAGAAGAAAAAAAAAACATCAAAATTTGTTCATGAATGTAAAAGTTTCTGAAGAGATTCGTGCAGGATTTTTTTTAATGAAATTAAATTAAAATTAAAGGCAACGCGAAAGTAAATTCACTCTGTTATCAGTAAAATATTTTAAAACTCATTTTCGAAGAAGAAATATTAGTTCTATATGGAAAAGACGTCCATAAAACAAAGCTTGATATCAAGAAAGTCTGCAGTAGAGTCCTGCATGGGTCGGGTTGTATTGACTCAAATCCAAAAATTCCATTTGTTGTCAACTCGACCCGAGACCGACAAAAAAATTTCTTCGCCCTGCAACCCGACTTGAACCCACCAAAATAATTTTCGGCTGCCTGCAACCCGACTCGAACGCGAAATTAAATGAAAGGAAAGCAAATCGTATTTTAATGAAATTATGAAAAAAGTAATCTAGAACTATACTTCTAATACCAGTTTTATCGTCTATAGAAAAATGGACATATCTATATTCTTTAATATTCAAATAAAGTGAAACCTCTGAATAGCGGACACCTCGGAATCGTTCAATAGAATCTTGCATGGGATTGGGATGGTTTTAATTTTCTTTCTGTGGGTCAGGTTCACCCTAGAATATTTCTTGCGGTCCATATTCATGTTTTTCGCAAGTCGGGTTGTTGGGATTTTCACAAAAAATTTGAGAAGTATGTTTCAGATGAAAATAAATGCACATTTGAATATGTATGAGTATATATTCAATTTACTGCATGAGAAATAAAATGTATATAAGAAATATGATAATAGATTATTCTTTTTTTATGGTACAGTTAAGAACCATTTTTTCTTCAATTGGAATATGAAAAAATCAATATTTCGTTTTCGATACATACAAAAACACATATATCAAAATCACCATAGATTTTCTTCTTTATATTATGTATAATTTACCATTATTGCACGTTGTTATTTGTATATCATTGTTATTGTTAATATTAAATTCCAGTTTAATTCAGGATTTTCAATAACTTTTAAATTCCTCAGGTAATAATTTCCGATAACATTTGCAATGTTTTTTAGATTTTTTTTTTCTTTTTTTACTAACATATTTCTTTTTGAATAATTATTTGGCAAATTAACTGATAGAAATCATCAACGCCTGGATTCATCTATATTTATTTCTGTATTTAATGACCCTCGTTTTAATGATTGTTTTCCTCAATTTAACGATAATTTTGATGAATGTCGAATACTTATTTTTTTTTAAAGCTTTTTTTAGCTACAAGATTTTCAGCTTTTTTTCCTCTCTTTTCTATTGCCCGATGTGTGATGATGGTATGATGACTGTATTAGATTGGTTTGATATTTCTAACCAAAATTTTTTATTATGGATTATATGGAATTTGAATTTCATGTTCCTGTTTGTGAACAGAACACATGGAGAGATGTTATGATGAAAACAAATTCCGTTTGATTTAGATTCCGATTCTGACGCAGAATTGGGATAAAATTGCAAAAGTCATTTGAATAAAGCAAAAGTTAGATTAGATGCAGCGAAAAATCTATATTGCTAATAAAAGAAAATTTCGCTCTGTGTGCGTGTGTCTGTATGCGATGGCTAGCAAAATCTGCCTCACATAGAAGTCTGAAAATTTGGGTGAGGATAGTCCAAGACAGGTCCTGATGCATCCGAGGCTCAGATTTTTAATTTTTTAAGGCGGGTCCCCTTTAACTTTTTATGCCCCAAATTGTTAATAACTTGCCTCCTTTTTATCCGCCTTTCTTCGTTTTGGGGGACCCATTTCTATATTCCAGTTAAGATCCTGGCTTTCTGGGGCCCGGTACGGAGCCCCTTGAAGTTTTTACGTCTTAAATTGTGGTGGGATTTTTGTTTCAAAAGTAAGGAAATCGAATGTCATGAATATGAAAAAATCTATACTAATTATCATTTCTGTGACGATTACATTGTTCGAAATTATTGGAATACTTTTTAATAAAACATTAGCGATTTTCATTAGTTGCACCATAGACGCTTTAAAAATATTTTAAAAATACTAAACCTTGACGATGACCTCAGGGCTCGAAATGGAAAAATCCACGAACCGGATCGCAATTTCAAAATTATTGTCGACTTTTTTTTTTTTTTTTTTTTTTTTTTTTTTGGTAAGTACAGTAAAGTTCCGATTATCCGAGTCCCGCTTAACCGAGTTTCCGTTTTAACCGTGTTATTTTCTTCTGATGGATTCCATTATTATGAAAGAGGCATTATAAATGAAGTGTGAGGTAAAGATAAAAGAGCAGTCTTAAAAAGTTTAGAACTCTGATTTTCTGGTCAGAATGGGGGGAAAATGGCCATGTAAAAAGTTAGAACTCTGATTTTCTGGTCAGAATGGGGGGAAAATGGCCATGTAAAAAGTTAGAACTCTGATTTTCTGGTCAGAATGGGGAAAAATGGCCATAAAAAATTATGGCCATTTTTTCCCCCATTCTTTTATCTGTATCTCACACTTCATTTATAATGGCTGTTCCATAATAATGGAATCCATCAGTCCATCAGAAGAAAATGATCCATTCCAAAGGTATAAGTTCGATAAAAAAAAAAAAAAAAAAAAAAAAAAACTGCTTAATAATTTAAGCGGAAAGAAGAGGCTACACCTGCAATTTTCATGACACTAACAGAATCACATAGCTGCCAATGTGTACGGTTTTGTTACCTCTAAAATTGAATACAACTTTTTGCCATATTTAATCGTTGACAATCAGTGGCGTACCCAGGATTTTATTTCGGGGGGGGGGGCTGACTTAAATTTTCATAATGTTCTAAATCTTACGAAACACGTTGCATTGTGTTATAAACAGAAATCATTTTTGTCAATAAGGCCGTAGCCAGAGGGGGGGGGGGGGCTGGGGGGTGCAAGGGTGACTTTGTTCCGAATTTTCCGAAAATTTGAAAAATTCGGTCATCAGTCCGAAAATTTGGACTTAAAAAATTATCGCGATTTTTGACAAATGGTCGCCGAAAAAAATCAATTTCGTCAATCGTTCGCAAAAAAAAAAAAAAAAAAAAAAAAAAAAATCCGTCAATCGTTCGCAAAAAAAAATCTCCAATTTCTTTAAAGGATCAAGGAAAAAACCGTAATTATGTCATACGGCCGCAGATAAAATGCGAAGTTTGCCAAAGGATCGCGAAAAAAAAGTCAAATTTCGTCAAATGATAGCGGAGAAAACGTGAATTTCGTCAAATTATTCTAGAGGAAACGCTAATTTCGTCAAAATGAGCACAGAAAAAACCCGAATTTCGTCAGAAGGCCGCAGAAAAAACGCGAATTTCATCAAAAGGTCGCGGAAAAAACGCGAATTTCGAAAAAAAGATCGCTAAAAACACGCATTCCGTCAAAGGGCTGCGAAAAAGAAGCTAATTTCGTAACGGATCGCAAAAAACGCGAATTTCGTCAATGGACACGGGAAAACGTGAATTTCGTCAAAAGGCCACAGAAAAACGCAAATTTCATTAAAAAGACGAGAAAAAGCGCGAATTTCGACAAAAAGCCGCGAAAAAACGCAAATTTCGAGGAAGGATTGCGCAAAAACGCGAATTTTGTCAAATGACCACAGAAAAAACGCGAATTTCGTCAAAGGACCACAGAAAACTGCAAATTTCGACAAAGCATCGCTAAAAAAACACGCATTCCGTCAAAGGGAAGCTGAAAAAACACGAATTTCGTCAAAGGGACACAGAAACACGTGAATTTCGTCAAAAGACCGCAGAAAAACGCAAATTTCATCAAAAAAGACGGGAAAAAAGCGCAAATTTCGTCAGAGAGCCGCGGAAAAAACGCAAATTTCGACGAAGGATTGCATTAAAAAACACGAATTTCGGCAAATGACCACAGAAAAAAACGCGAATTTCGCCGAAGGATTGCGTAAAAAAACGTGAATTTCGGCAAATGACCTCAGAAAAAACGTAAATTTCCTCAAAGGGCCGCAGAAAAAACGCAAATTTTGGCAAAGGATTGCTAAAAAAAGTATGCATTCTGTCAAAGGGAAGCAGAAAAAACGCGAATTTCGTTAAAGGATAGCAAAAAAAAAAAAGCATGGTCACAAAGAAGGGCCACAGACTTTCGGCAAAAGACTGCGGAAAGAAGCGAATTTAGTCAAACAGCAGCGAAAAAACAAAAAAACACGACCATTTCCATAAAAAAACGCGAATTTCATCAATGAGCCGCGAAATTTATCAAAAAGACGAGAAAAAAGCGAATTTCGTCAAAAAAGCCGCAAAAAAAAAGCAAATTACGACGAAGGGTTTCGTAAAAAACGCGAATTTCGGCAAAAGTTCACGAAAAAAACTCGAATTTCATCAAGAACTCGCGGAAAAAACGCAAATTTTGACAAAGGATCACGAAAAAAAAAAACGCTAATTTCGTCAAAGGGTCGCGGAAAAAAGCTAATTTTGTCAAAAGTTCGGGGAAAATGCAAATTTCGTCAAAGCGTCGTGATAAAAACCTGTATTTCCTCAAAGGATCGCGTTAAAAACACATACAAATATCCGTGTTTATTATTATATGTATAGTTTTTAAACTGAAATAATATGCTGAACTTTTTAGAAATCTGGTTAACCCGAACCCACCCAGCCTGAAATTGACCTGAATATAAACAGAGTTAACCCAAACTACAACAAAAATAATTAGCAGCAGGAAGGGATTACCTCTCCTTTCCCCCTCTGCTGTAACCTTTCAGAAAATTTGCTGAGAATTTCAGATATTTTTTTTTTTAACTCAGACTCAAATTTGGGGGGAAGGGGGGAGGGCACGGGTCCGATCCTGAGACCGTCCCACGTCGAAATCTGTTGAAAAGTGTTACTGGTTTTTTTTATATATACTTTCATTTAAAAGAAAGTCATTATAACATAAAATCTATAAAATTGTTCTTCCAATCCCCGAAACTAAATTCTGGCTACGGTTCTTGTTTGACAATAAATTAATATTGTAACAAACACAAAATATTTTTTGTATACACAAAATATTTTCATACACATATATAAAATAAAGACTTTGTTTATTATTTGTGCATTGCACAAGTAATAAGAAGGACTTTAAACCGTTCCAGATGAAAAATACTGGCTGCAAAGTTAAGACAGAATAGGAAGATAAGTGGGGAGAGGGGACATTACCGAACTCCAAAGATGTCTTTGCAGTCAAACAAGAAGTCACTGTGTATCTTACAGATACGAGGAAGTAATCGAGTGTTAAAAACAAAAGTTAATGAATATCATTCACAGTCAGCTCTTCCGCACATATATAGTGTGCCTGACTTCCGACTTACCAAAATTCTGAAGGGATTAGCTAAGGTGTCATTATGCACTAATATGGGACTAACAAGAAAGACAAGTGCGATGCATGACAAATATATATATAATTGAATTGATCTAAAAAGTAAGAAGTAAACTTTTTTTACCATTTAATCTGACCGTTTTGGCAGGTAAAAGAGGTTTAGTCCCTTCAACCCTCCGCACCCCCATATTTCGGTGTGGCATGGAGATGCGACTGAAAAATGAAAGTTAATAAGCTACTTTTACAGTCAACTCTTCCGCACCGGATTTCAGATTTAGACGAAATCGACTTGAGATTAGCTGTGGTGTTACTGTACATTAACATACCCCCGCATTGACAATCTTGGCGCCCGCCGACTATGGGAAAAATTAAAAAAATCCTTAAATTAAACTACTTTTAGATTTGTCGAATTTATTTGTAGGTCTCTTGAACTCAGTATATATGTTTTCATTTATCGAGTAAAACAGTGATTTCAGTCATTTGAAAATGGATTTTGTGGTCTCAAGTAAATTTGGTCGCAGGACTAGGGAGGATATTGGATTAACAGGAAAAACAAATTCGTGGCATGCCAGAAAATAAAACAAATTTATCTGAAAAAGAAGGAATATCAGCCCTTTTTTTCATTTCACTGCGATCTCTTCAGAGGTGGAATGGAGCTGTAACGTCATAACCCCCGTCCCCATCGAATCCTTTGGTGTATGCTGGGGCATCACTGTGCACTAATATATGGGACTAACCAGAATAGCTGCGTCGCAGAAAAAAATTAATCTCAAAAGAAAGAAAAAAAACTGGAATTTTTTTTTCATTTCATATTTGATTATTTCGGAAGAGTAAGTAACCCCATCAGCCCCTTCCGCTCATTGGGTATACTGTGGTGTAACTGTGCGTTGATATGAGACTAGCCAGAACGTGTAGTTCGTTGTATTGCAGAAAACAAGTGCATTACAAATTCATCTCGAACAAAAAGAAAAATATCAGCCTTTTTTCATTTCATTTTCGACTATTTTGGGAAGGGGCTGTAACCCCTTCCCAAACCCCCTTTCTACTTCTTTTGGTATAATGTGGTGTCACTGTGCACTAATATGGAACTAAAGAGAAGAGAGTGTCTAGTCTGTTGAATAATAGGACAAAAAAAAAATACAAATTTATCTCAAACAGAAAGAAAAAAAAGCAATATTTTTTTATTTCATTTTCGACTATTTCGGGAGGAGGGTGCTGTAATTCCATCAGCCCCCTCCCCATCTTTGGGTATGCTGTGATGTCAATGTGGACTAATATGATGTTAACGAGAATGGCTATTTCGCTGTATGGCAGAAGAAAAATTACAAATTTATCTCAAACAAGAAGAAAAAAAACAGCCTTTTTTTTTTCATTTCATTTTCAACTATTTAGGAAAGGGACACCCCATTAACCCCTTTCACCTCTTTGGGTATAATGTGGTATCACTGTGCACTAGTATGGAACTAAAGAGAAGAGAGCAGCTAGTCTGTTGAATGATAGAGGAAAAATACAAATTTATCTCAAACAAAAAGGAAAATATCAGAACTTTTTCATTTCATGTTCGAATTTTTGGGAGAGGGCTGTAACTCCATTAACCCCCTTCTATCTTTTCGTGTATAATGTGATGTCACTGTACACTAATATGGAACTACAGCGAAGGGAGCGGCTAGTCTGTTAAATGATAGGGGAGAAAATGCAAATTTATCTCAAATAGACAGAAAAAAATCAGCTCTACTTTTTCATTTCATTTTCGACTATTTCCAGAGGAGGAAGTTGTAATTCCATCTGCCCCCTCCCCATCTTAGGGTATGCTGTGATGTCAATGTGGACTAATATGGTGTTAACGAGAATGGCTATTTTACTGTATGACAGAAGAAAAAAATACAGATTTATCTTTAAAAAGTAAAGAAAAAACACTTTTTTATTTAATTTTTCGCGATTTCTGGTTGGGGGGGGGGGGCTGTAACCCCATCAACCCCCTTTCTCTTCTTTGGTGTCCATATGGACTAATATGGAACTAAAGCGAAGGAAGCGCATAGTCTGTTGAACGATAGGGGAAAAATGCAAATTTATCTTGAACAGACAGAAACAATTCAGCACTATTTTTTCATTTCATTTTCGACCATTTCGAGAGGAGGGGGCTGAAATTCCATCAGCCCCCTAACTAATATAACCTGGACTAATATGGTGTTAACGAGAATGGCTATTTTGCTTAATGGCAGAAGAAAAAATTACAGATTTATCTTTAAAAAGTAAGAAAAAAACACTTTTTCATTTAATTTTTTGACTATTTCGGGAGGAGTAGGGGGGGGGGGGCTATAACCCCGTCAGCCCCCCTTTCTCTTCTTTGTTGTCAATGTGGACTAATATGGGACTAATGAGAATGGTTTGTCCGCTGTATAATGGAAAAAAATTAAAAAAATTTCCATAAAAGAAAAACGAAAAATCAGCACCTTTCTATATCACTTTCGAAAATTTCGGGGGGGGTGGGCTGTAGCCCCATCACCCCCCCCCCTTCGGTACGCCACTGTTGACAATTGTTAGACTTTTTAAACTGAATTTCCGGAAGTGACAGCCAATTGTTCCCTTGCGACGACATTTCTGTGACTGTCAACGCGTAAAACTTGGCTAAAAATGCTAACTTTGACATTCCCTGAACGAATCATTACCTTTTTAAGAAAATGGGAAACTCGGCCAATTTTATATTTTTCGAATATTAATGCGATTTTTTTTTTTTTTTTTTTTTTTGTATTTACGAATGAAAAGGACTTTGCGAAATTATCAGAAAAGTAGTTAGTTTGAATTTAGGAATAGCTTTCAATATAAAAAATTCTCATAAAGAGATATGATCCCCTCCCACCCAAAAAAAGGAAATCCATGACCCCTCCTCTAAATGGTGAGCTGGATCCGCCCTTAACCTTGAGATGGCCTATAAAATTGGTACCATTCTTCATCATACTATGAGTATTTTCTATGATAAAAGTTTCATCGAAATCGGGAGGTACATTTTGGATAAGGTCCCTTATAAATACAGTAAGAACGGAACTGCCTCTAAAAATAAATCCCGTCTTATACGCAAAGCAATCTATAGTCCTTACTAAAAGAATACCGTACTATTATAACTGCTCAATCGAAACCTCGCCAATACTGAATTTTGTTTCGGTCACTATCGATTCTGATTTTACAGATTTATTTTACTGACTACTGTTTATTTAATACACAGGTCTGCCACATGCTACTAAAAGTAACTATTCTCAGCGTCAATTCAAGAAAACAGGCGACTTTTTCGGATTCCAGCGACTACTTTTACTGAAAATAATTGATCTTTTTCTTCAAAGCGCTTGTAAAATCATCATTCCAAACGCACTTTTTCAACGGTTGTTTGAGGAGATTCGCTTGCGATTTTTTCTCCCAATCCTTTGACGAAAATACCTATTTCTTTCTGAGATCTTTTTATACTATCGTTGCTGAGATTTTGCTATTTTTTCCGCGATCCTTTGCCAAATTGCGCGAATTTTTCTTCGACAGATTGACGAAATTGGTTTTTTCCCCCGCCACCACGTCTAGAGATCTGCACGGGCCGGGCTCGGGCCGATTTTCATTCACGGCACTCGGGCCGGCCCGGCCTGGGCTCCACTCTGTTCGGGCCGAGCCGGCTTTAAGCCTAACTTAATTTTTCTGTACAGAGCCGGGCCTGGTTTCATTCCTAGTCTTCACGGCCCAAAAATTTCAGTCCTAGTTTTGAGCCAACCAGTATGAAAATCATTGTCTCAGCGTGGCCTGGTCCATTTAAAGGTCAGTTAAATTAAGCCTGGCCCAAAAGTTTTTGCAAAAAATGCATACATTTTTGAATCGCCATTATTCTACACTTAAACATTAAAATTTATTATTTTTAAAGAATAGTAGATTTCTACGCATATTAAAATATAACTAAATTAAAATACAGTAAAATGTGTGAAAAGGAACCTGCCTATGACGGAACCCTGTTTTAAACTGAAAAACGTGTTGATCCATGCAAAACTAATATACTAATAAGTAAGAAAAGAATATATAATACATTTACACTTGCTAAGAAAGGAACTTGTCTATAACGCATTTTTTTTCTTTCCTATGCAATTTCATCTTAGAAGATTTTACTGTATAGCATTTTTCCGATTTTTAACACTTCTATACATGGAATATGGATTAACAATATTAATGATAACTGAAACATTTACATACAAGAAATAGAGATTCATTAAAAAAATAAATATCGCAGCCTGCTGCACTTCTATAAAAATAAAGATTATAAACATGAAAAAAAAGTTAAGATAAATATTTTTGGTCAGAACTCCTCGTACGAGACAAACTTTTAACCAGTTCGACGTAAAAATCAATGTTTTGTAGAAGTTCACTCGGGCCGGGCCGAGATTTTAACTTTTTTCCGGGCCGGGCTCGAACCGAACTTTAAATTTTTTTATCGGGCCGGGCCAATATTATTTTTTCTACGGGCCGGGCCTGGGCCGAACTTTTAATTTTTGTATCGGACCGGGCCGATTTTTTTTCTCTATGAGTCGGGCCGGGCCCGGGCCTGGAAATGTTGGCCCGTGCAGACCTCTAACCACGTCTTCAAATTCGCGATATAATTTTCGCGACCAATTGATGGTAGTTACTATTTGTTTCAGAGAACTCTTGACGGAATTCCCGATTCTTTTCCAGGTCGTTTGTCAAAATTCGTGATTTTCTTTTAACGACCGACTTACAAAATTCGGGATTTTTTGCGCGATCATTTGGTTAAATTCTCAATTTTTTTGACCAAATTTGCATTTTTTTGTCAGCGGCCATTTGATGAAATTTGAGATTTTTTTTCTCGTGACCGTTAGACGAAATTCGCAATTTTTTGTCCATTCTTTTGACGAAATTTGCGATGATTTTTCTGCGACCGAATTACGAAAATCGCCATTTGTTTCCGCGACCTTTGGTAAAATTCAAGATCTTTTTTACGGCTGTTTGAGGAGATTCGCGATTCCCCCCCCCCCCAATCGATTAACGAAAATAGTTATTTCTTTCCGCTATCTTTTACTGGGATCGTTGAAGGAGATTTCGCAATTTTTCCTTACGACCTATTGCAAATTTTCCGATTTTATTGGGGCGAACGTTTCGCGGAACTCGCAATTTTTTCCGGGATCCTTTGCTAAATTTCGCGTTTTTGTTTCCGGAGATCGTTTTGCGGAACTCAAGATTTTTTTTCGCGATCTTTTGCAAAAATTCGCGAATTTTTCTGCGATAGGTTAGCGAATTTTTTTCCGCCACCACTTGTCGAAATTTGCGATATATATTTTTACCGCTTGTTTCAGATATCATTTGACGAAATTCGTGATCTTTTCAAAACCGACTTACGAAATTCTTGATTTTTTTCGCGCGATCATTCGTTTAAATTCTCGAATTTTTACGCGATTGTTTGACCAAATTCGCGTCTTCTCCGGAGTGATTCTCTTCTGAATTTTCCGAAAATTTAAGCCATTCGGTTCCGAAAATTAAAAAAAATCGGTCATCAGTATGAAAATTCGGACATAAAAAATATCGCGAATTTCGACAAATGGTCGCCGAAAAAAACCAATATCATCAACCATTCGCAGAAAAAATTGCCAATTTCGTCAATGGATCGCAGAAAAAAACGAATTTCGCCAAAGAATCGTGGGGAAACGCGAATTTCTTCAAGGGATCGCGAGAAAACGTAAATTTCATCAAAGGACCGCGGAAAAACTCGAATTCCGCCAAAGGATTACGGACAAACGCGAATTTTGCAAAAGGATCGCGGAAAAAACGCGAATTTTGCCAAAGGGCCGAGGAGAAAAACGCATAATTAGTGCCGGGAGGAGATCCCCCCTTTCCTTTCTTTGTTGTAACCTTTCAGAAAATTTAATGTGAATTTCAGAATTTTTTTTTACTCAGAATTACCCGTGCTCTCTTTTTGTCCGCGACCATTTGACGAAATTTGCAATTTTTTTCTCTTGATCGTTAGACGAAATTCGTAATATTTTGTGCATTCTTTTGACGAAATTTGCGCTGATTTTCCCTTGACCGAATGACGAAAATCTCCGTTTGTTTCTGCAACCTTTGATAAAATTCAATATATGTTTCCACTGTCCTTTGAGGAGATTCGAGATTTTTTCTACGACCGATTGACGAAAATGATATTCGGTATTTGTTTCAGAGATATTTTGACGAAATTCGCGATTCTTTTCCACGATCTTTTGTGGAAATTTGTCTTTTCTTTTACCGACCTACTGAGGAAGTTCTTGATTTTTTACGCGATTTTTGATTAAATTCTCGATTTTTTGCTCGACTATTTGACCAAATTTGCTTGATTTTTTTTTTCCGTCCGCGACCGATAAAATTTGCGATTTTCTTTCCTTGATCATTAGGCGAAATTTACAAGTTTTTTTCGCGACCAATCGACAACTTTTTTTTCTTACGACCAATTGATATCTGCGATTTTTTTTCGTTACCGATTGGCAAAATAACATTTGGCGCTATTATGTTGCAATTTTCATGATTTTTGCGATAGCTCTATGCCAAAAATTAATACGCGGAAAAAGATTAAACTTCATATTCTGTTATACTTTTACATAAATAGATCCTTATTAAGCTTGGGTGTATACTGCCCAACAGCTGACGCTATGCTCTTTGGGTTAGGAATTTTGGTCGCAGACATCTAACAGTTTGGGTGTCGAAATTCAATGATTTGTTTGAAAATTGCGGTACTTATATATCCTTTTTAAATGCACACAATTCAACAAACCTATACCGTTAGAATTCTAATGATGGTACGTAGATTGTTATTTAATTTTGGCACTGTGATAGAGAAATTTGAAGTATTATAACATGAATAAGATAGAAGAAAGTTTTGGGATTGACACATCCGAACAGTTATTTTAAAATTTGAGGTTCTCAGCCCTTGCCCGTAACGCAGATTCTCTATTTTTTTTTAAAGTATCTGGGAGCACGGCAGTGCGTCCGCCAAGTTCGCACAAGCCGTAAGCTACCTTTTCCTGAACCATTTCGGCATACTTTCCACCCCCTTATAACGTCGTTTTAGGGAGAGATATAGAATTTTTTCTTTTATACACATGTTCATATGGTCAAACTGAACTAAGGTTCCACAATTTCATGTTTCTGTATTTAGTAGTTTTCGAAATATTAAATTCCGAAAAAGCGCTTTTTTGTCACTGACTCACTTCGCATCATCAAATAACTAAGGTACTTCTAAAAGTCGTAGAATCATGAAATTTCACAAGTAAGTAGGGTTTGTAGCACAATTAACCAGAAAAATCTGAAAACACAGAATTTCCGCTTCTAAAGCCTCCAAACAGGGGGTGTTGATTTGGCCGTATACATTAAATTGGGCCAATGTTGGTCGCCAAAACTCGATTACAGAGTTTTGAAGGTGTCACGTAATTTCAAGCTGAATAAAATTGTATATGTTTTCCCGAAAATGCTGATTAAATAGAAAAAATGAATATACCTAAAAATTTTAATCAGTATAGGTTATGATATATTTACGGTATTAAAACAATAAAACATTTACCAAAATATAACCGCAATTCGGTACGTTTCCGATGTAGTAGCCTTGGCGAAATAGGGAAAATAGCATTGACAAGAAAAGAAATGTGATGATAACGTATTTTCTGGCAACCTATTTACTGTGTCATATACACAAGCAATTTTTTCCATTTGTATACAATTTATTTAATTTAAGGAACCCGTTTATTTATTTTTATATACCAACATAAATAATTTGTATATAAAAAACAAAATTTTATACATGTATAAATAAAATGTTTATATGTATATAAGGTACTTGTTAGTTATCCCGTCGACCAATTTCGCCAAATTATATAAATCGCCAAACCACTCGCCTAATTATACAAATTGGCGTAATTTTTATTTAAAATAGCGAAAAAACAAATTAGTCATTATAACATTAATAAAAATACAAATAAAACGTCAAAATAAAAATCATTTGATGATGTAAACACGTTTTGTCAAGTGAATGCGACATTTACGATCAACCATTATTGGCATTTTATCTTAAACTTTGGTGACAGTAATTTGGTCGACGGGATAACTAACAAGTACCGTATATATATATATATATATAACATAAAAGTTCATCAGGTTTGTTTTCATAGTTGTTTATATCATTTGGCAACATATCTCAGTTTCTGAAGTACGAATTGCGCCAAGATTTTTAAAAAATGCCAAGGTCCCTATAGTGGAAAAATATCCTAATTCTCATATGAAAATTTAAAAATCTCCTTTTAATTAAATGAAATATGTAACTAATAAAGATGTCTTTAACGATGTATGACAGATACGGCGTCCGAAGACCACTGCTAATGTTATTATATTGTATTATTAGACTACTTACTGTTAATTTATTGTTAATTTTAAAACTGTAAAAGAAAGATTATAGTTATAGATAAGATATGTTAGTCGCCAAAACCCGATTACAGAAAATTAGCCTGAGTTATAAAGGTGTTACATGATTTCAAGCTGAATGAATTTTTATATGCTTTTACAAAAATCTTAATACGGCAAATCTTTCAGTTTGTCTGTCCATCTTTCTATCTTTTACTTCCTTAAAACAAATTTTATTAAAGACCGCGCGCGACCGGGAGGCGTCTGCATAGATCATCACCTCATCGAGTTGACGCCTGAAATTTTAGGATTAGTTAAAAATCGATTAGCGTATTAAAATATAAATGGTCTGCATAGTCATATCTTTGTGGAAAGCACCTACAGACCCGATTTTACCGGGTTGACTGGTGGATTTTCCATTGTGTTTTCCTGCACCCATTCCTCCATGTTTCCATACTTTTGTATGCAGAAAAATACAATAGTAAACCTATCAGTCAACCACTAAAATTAGGCCTTCAGGTGGTTTCTACCAAGACATGAATTAACAGACCAGTTGGATTTTAATATGCTAATCTAGTTTTGACTAAACCTAAAATTTCAGCTGTAATCTCGATGAGGTGATGGTGTGTGCAGACGCCTCCTGGTCTATTATAAATGTCGGAATTCTAATCTCAATAGCTCTCTGGTCAATCTGGCAATTATCCCTACTATTTATGGAAAACTATATCTTTAAGTGCGTTTTAGTGATGTTAATGAACGTTATGCATATGGATCATACATATAATACATATGCATACAATACGTAATGCATTTGCACCATACATATTATAGGTATATGTATAATACATAATACATATGCATCATTATGACGTCAGAATAAACAAAACATTTTTGGTCGCCAAATTTGAGAATTGACAGGATATATTACCAAATTTGGCGACACTTCGCTAAATGTTGACAAGCTTGGCGAGTATTTGACGCTAGTGGCTATTTTTCAATGAGTTAATTATTAATGCGAGCCATCTATTTATATTTTTCCGCATATCAACTGAATAGTTAAATGGTATAACGTACGAATATTTCCAAAGTGCCAATAGTTTCGTCACTGCACAAAACCTCTGCCATTGTTATTATATTGAACTGTTATTATACTTACTGTGACTATGTTGTTAATCTTTACTCTGCTAAAACTTCTGTATTATATAAAGAGAATTTACGGAAACTATTAAAGCACCGAAACTGCCAGTTCTCCTTATGATTATATTAATTCTATAATATGTAAACTGTTAATAGATATGTACGTTAGAATGAATCTTCTATAATCCGGTTCTTTGCATTTTAGTTTTCAGGTTTCGAATAAAATTAGCTAAAATCTTAAAACCATGGCACATTGGCTAATTCCTCAACAAGATTAGATGAAAAGAAAGGTAGATTTTCAAATGGATCAATGGCAGTGAGCCCGTTGACCTTCTATTCTTCCGTAATCGAGTCTATTGAAAAGGTTAACGTGAAACAAAAAGATATTAGCATCAATATGGTTTAACGTAAATGCAGATATTGTCAAAGGATTTCATAAGAACCATTTCACTTGTACCCAATCGTAACAGTTAAAATACAACAACTGGCAGTGAGTCCGATTAGAAACGATCACTTAATAGGATTAAAAATTTCCGCATTAGAGAACGAATCGTAACTGATAAGGAAACATGCATAAGTGAGTTAAGATATATTTGTCATGAAAGATGAAATACATAACAACACAAAATATATGATGTGCTTCCATGATCGTAAAGAGTTCTTGATTTCTCTATCAAAAGCTTCCGACTTGGCGAAATAATGGGCAAGTAAATTATGAATAACAATAATATGATGCAACGTTTAACATGCAATTAATAGTGCAAATACTGCTTGCTAGAGGCGGCTAGTACTTTAATACCAAAAGAAATAAAGTATAAATTTGTAAAGCTCAATAAAACTAGTCGGATGTACCAATCCCAAAACTTTCTTCTATCTCATACATGTTAATACTTCAAAATTCGCTATCACACTGCCAAAATTAAATGGCAATCTATGCATCTCATGAGGATTCTAACGATATGAAATTCCGTGCATTAGTTCTTGAGATATGACTATCGCTGAAATCGTCTAAATTCAGCAAAATTCTGCCTAGCAGCGCCACCTATTGGGTGATTTATACCAAATCCTAATCAGCAACAATTTATGTCAACGTCTGACTGAATCTGAAGTTTGGAGAAAATCCGTACATTAGTTTTTGAGATAGAGCAATAGCGAAAATCGTGAAAATTTCTGCATAGCAGCGCCACCTATTGGGTGATTAACACCAAAACCTAATTAACAACAACTTGTGTCAACATACAACTAAATCTGAAGCTAGATGAAAATTGGTCCATTAGTTCTATTGATAGAGCTATTGAGGCAATCGTGGAAAAGGCAGCAGAGAAGCGCCACCTGTTGGGCGATTTACACCAACACCTAATCAGTAGCAAGTCATATCAAGGACTAACTTAATCTGAAGGTTGATGAAAATCCGTGCGTTAGTTCTTAAGATAGAGCTATTGCCGAAATCGTGTAAATCCTTCAAAATTCATCATAACAGCGCCACCTGTTGGGCGATTTACACCAAAACGTAATCATCATCAATTCATATCAAGGACTAACTAAATCTGAAGTTTGATCAAAATCCGTGCATTAGTTCTTGAGATAGAGCTATTGCGAAAATCGTGAAAAATGCAGCATTGCAGCACCACCTGTTGAGCGATTTACACCAAAAACTAATCAGCATCAATTTGTATTAGGCACTAACTGAATATCAATTTTTATTAAATTCCGTGCATTAGTTCTTGAGATAGAGCGCCCACAAAATTTGTGTCACATACACACAGACAGACCGACAGACTCACAGAGTCACAGACAGACATTTTGTAAAAACATGTTTTTTGGAATCTCTGACCCCTAAAACGTGTAAATCCGTCGAAAACCGGAATTCGAAAATTTTCATGAATCCAATACTTTCTTCTTGTAAAGATAGAAGAAAGTAAAAAATCTAGGTATTTTTATGTTAGCCGGGCGCGAGTGGCAAATCGCCAAAATACTGTTCCTAACTCCATTGTTCATATTGCATTCATTTCATTTAAAAATATAAACTTTTCAGTCATCTCATTTAAAATAAATGCATTTCCCTCATTTTATTTAATAGAATATGTAACATAGAAATAAATAAATAAATAAGAAATAATAACGTAAACCAAAATATTTTATTTGAAAAATCAAACCATTGTTACTAATTTACACATGTGAAAAATGAAAACTGCTATTGGCGAAAAAACAAAATTCTAATGAGGAGATTTGCTCCCGGCTAACATAAAAGTACCAAAATGTAAGGTTTTTTTTTATTACTATAGTTTAGAAAAAAAAATTGAAAAAACATACAAAAAGTAGTGATATCCCAACAAAAAGTTTTCGGTAAAAAAAAGAAAAAAGCGCCAAGTTCTCCTTAATGTTTCGGCCAGAAAAAGTAGTGATATCTGAAGTTCGCACAAGTTAAAAGCCAAACATCCCAAATCTTTCATTGAAAATGGCTTCCTGCGACTTGGCCGTTAATGCCTTCGAGAGGGTTTTTCAAATTTTAAAGTATGTACAAATGAGCTACATGACAACTACATTTTTTCATTATTTTAGGCATTTTGTTGCACAAAGTACAGAAATAAATTACACATTTAAAAAAAACATTTAAACCACTTCAGTCTATTTAAATACTTAGAAGTTAAAAATAACAAAATACTTGTTTCGGAAGATAATATCTCTAATTGATAAAACATAATTAGTATCAGCTTTTAACAGTTTATAAATCGAATACCTCTTAATGTATGCAAACAAACTATAATAAATGTTGAAACAAAAAAAATCTCTTTCGTCAATGCACAAGATTTCAATATTATACAATAAAATATTATGTAACATATAGAGAGATTTGAAGTAAGTAAATTTTGTTTTATCTCTTGGGTTTTACGTTAATGACTTTAGCTTTAGACCGTACAAAATGGCAATTAAACCACCAGTGGACTAAATGATCTGTAATCAAAACTATGTTTGTTGTAACTGGATGGTATTTATCAGAAATCTTTTACTTATAATGTCTTTATGTGAATTTGCCTCTTTGCATTCTAATATTACTTTTAAAATTTAAATAATTCATAAATGCGAAATTTCCAATCATTAATTTTGAAATGCTGTGGAAGGCATTAACGGCCAAGTCGCAGGAAGCCATTTTCAATGAAAGATTTGGGATGTTTGGCTTTTAACTTGTGCGAACTTCAGATATCACTACTTTTTCTGGCCGAAACATTAAGGAGAACTTGGCGCTTTTTTCTTTTTTTTACCGAAAACTTTTTGTTGGGATTGTATTATTTTTGACACACATGAAATGAATGTTGTTCTAAAAATGTATTAATAAAAAAGTAATGAAATAACGTCAAAATGTTCTTGCAAAATTTATAGACAGTATTAATTAAATAAACAAATTGTTTACAGTGCATTTTCTATGTATGAATTATTCTTATAGCGTTTTTTTTTAATTTATTTTTCATTATCGAAAATTTTAAAATAATACTTCCTACATGTAAAAAAGAATATTTTCTCCAATTTAAATTTCGTCGAAAATTATATGCTCTAATAAAAATTCTGATTTTTTTTTTTTTTTTTTTTTTACTTCAACTTATTGAGGTAGGATCAGTTTTGTTTTGGTATTTACTCTTAATTTACTAACCCCTTTTACTAGTTTAATTAATCTTAATTTCCACAAAATTGTTTTTTTTTTTAATTTGGAATTATTTTTTATTATAGTCTGTGACTTTCTGTCTTCTATCCCTCTTGGACAGAAGAATGGAAAAGGAGGAAAATAAAGGAAGGAAGGAATTTTATTTAAAATTTAAATTATTAAAATTTAGACATTAATGTTTTAAATAAAAAGGAGAAGGTTTATTACACCAGGGGACTCGGCCTCCTACGAGCTACGCTCGCCAACCCCCGTTCAGACACCGCAGTCTCTAAAAGCACGCTAATTTGATCGGCAGGGCCGTGCGAGGAGGAAACTGCGCCTGTGGCAGCG
Source organism: Maratus speciosus (assembly GCA_963932465.1). Taxonomy (NCBI): domain Eukaryota; kingdom Metazoa; phylum Arthropoda; class Arachnida; order Araneae; family Salticidae; genus Maratus; species Maratus speciosus. The sequence goes on along the minus strand of OZ010800.1, from coordinate 286,412,182 downwards.
TGTCAATTCGCCCCCCCCCCCCCTCCTTCAAAATTGATAAAAGGCAGAAATAGAAATAAATTATATTGGATAAATATTTTGCGTTTATTTTAGAACTTTAAAAGATTTAATTTTAATTCAGAAATTCCAAACAACTAAATAACAGAAAGAAAATTGCACTTATTTGTTAATGAGATCATGATGCTTTGCTACAGATTTTTCTTAACCTTTCTCACATATTTTTCTAGCCATTTTTAGTTGTTGTTATTCTTTAAGCTGCAGAAAATGGGTAAAAATCGCTAACAACCAAATTGGAAACAGGTGGTCCCTTCAACCAATACGTACTAAAAAAGCAAAACAAACAAAAAACTTGCAGAACATAATGTAAAAGATAAAAATAAATTATAATTTCAGTACATTAATTAAAGAAGATAACTGAAGCAATGTTTTAATTAATATAAAATAAAATATAATATCAGACAAATATACATTTACTTATTTTTCTTGCATTTAGGGTAAATCGTTTATTATTTTATGTGTAAAGATTGCGACACACTGAATTTTATAGAAAGTAAGTTCAGGTTGCTTAATCTCTCAACTCATAGTAGATCTTAAATAGTTTTTTTACTATTTTATTGTTACTGGAATACTTATAAATTATGTATGCTGTCTCCATGTTTTTGTAATTCCTTGTTTTCCCCAAGTTAAAATTATGGTGCAACTAAAGTATTTCTAAATGATCCATTTTATAAAAGTTCTTATCTAATGGTAGAAATAAGGTTTTCGCATTTAAAACCTCGCTTAACAATACAAGTCCATTCAAGTCAGCAATAAAGGGCAAGGTCCTGGCAATATTAACAGATTTTCGATAACTGATTTTAGATTCGCACCAGCCAGAAACTCAAATTCTTGTTATACATTTCTCAGTTTCTTAAACCTCCAGTTCAGTTGCACGGTTATAGTGTCTCTACGTAATACGAAATCCTTCACTTTCATATAAATTTCCACTTTCATCAGGAGCTTTGTAGTCAAATTGTTCTGCGAATTTTACGTTTTCTGTTTTGCTCAAATAAGGACTCTACGTTTACGAACATAACTATATCTTCGCTTTCTTGTTTAAAAATTTCCTCTCTTATTGTCTGAAATGTGTTTTTTAGTATTTCAATCAGTTTGCTGGCGATCAAAACATTGACAGGTTTTCTTTTTCTTCTTCTTTTTTTTTTTTTTTTTTTTTTTTTTTCGTGAGAATAATATTAACTTTTTCTATTTCATTTAAAATGCTGTGTCAAACTACTACGCCGTAAATAAAGGGGAATTTCTTTATTTGCTTTATTAAGCTTTTTGCTCCTGAGTAAGTTTACTCATTTTAGTACTTCGTTTCTATAAGGTCTTCCAGAACTTTTAAAATATGTAGCAATTATTTGAAAACTGCATATATAGCTTTATTTTTCCATGACCATAGAGTATCGCAATGTTTCTTTAAATAAACTGATAAATGGGACATAAGTATATCCCATCTTTCAGTAGAAGAGAAGAAAAAAACAAACACATTTTATGCAGTTCCGGACATTTTTGGACTTACACCAGCAGCACGAACTCAAAGTTAAGAGAATGTGCAGAACATGGTAAAAACAAGTGGGTAAGTGTGATCATAGATCGCACAGAGGGTTTCGTTTAATATTCCTTTCAAAACACTTTCTTTCAAAACGTCCAGTACATTTATCGCCATGGAATACCTTCTAAATTTTGGCAAACCCATCCTAAACTATCTTAAAGTTTCAAACATATTCGCCTCGTTATATTTCCTAATTTTGTTCGTGCTCCCCCCCCCCCCCCCGAAATGATACGATGTATCACATGACAGGTATCTGCCAAATTTTGAAAAGTGCCCCCCTTGGAGGGGGGGAAGTGGGCAGATGGTCACCATAATTTTTGACGCGGCCTGATTTTTAAATTTTATGTTATGTTTTATAAGCTATATTAAAGTTTCAAACAGATCGTCCAGTTATATTTCCTAATTTTGTTCGCACACCTCCCTCACCCCCCCCCCCCCCTCGAAATGCGACGCGCCATTCTTTATAATTTTTTATCATGTGTTATAAAGTATCTTAAAGTTTAAAACAGATCGCATTGTTAGATTTCCTACTTTAAATGAAATCGCGGTCTGTTAGTTCCAGATTCCACCACCAGGGCGTGCACTGTATTATTAACAAAAGCGTATGTGAACGAAACTCCTTTACACAATCTAACAGTAGATATGTTACTCGAAGGGGTGGCAGTCTTCAGTAAGCATTTAAGATATTTGTTGAAATTAATATTCGGAAATAGTGGTAACTTAACTTTTGACATATTTATATTTAATAATTAGCATGTATCTGAGGACTCCGTCAAAAAAAAAAAAAAAAAAAAAAAAAAAAAAAAAAACCCGCACCTGAAACGGTATGAAACGCAAAGGTAAAAAAAAGAAATATTTTGCCCCTCCTCTCCCCCCACCAGCCAGAAATTTCATGCGCCATTTTTTATAAACTTTTTCTTATGTGTTATAAACTATCTTAAAGTTTCAAACATATCGCCTTGTTATATTTTCTACTTTAACTGAAATCGCGGTCTGTTAATTTCACATTCCACCACGAGGGAGTGCACTCTATTCTTAACAAAACTGTATCTGAACGCAACTCCGTTAAACAACTTATCAGGAAATATGCTAGTCGAGGGGGTGGTGGTCTTAACCAAGAATTTAAGATATTTGCTTAAATTACTATTCGAAAATAGTGGTATGAACACTTATAAAATTTTTGATATTGAATTAGTAATAGTTATTTCATCACGCCATCAAAAAACCGTACGCAAAACAGTACAAAAAGTATGTTATACTGCCTAATTTTGTTCGCCCCCCTTACTCTTTCCTCCCCCCCCCCAACCGGAATGTGACGCGTCATTCTTTTTTATAATCTTTTAGTATTTGTTATAAATTATCTTAAAGTTTCATACAGATCGCTTTGTTGGAATTCCTACTTAAAATGAAATCGCGGTCTGTTAGTTCCACATTCCACCACCAGGGAGCGCACTGTATTCTTAACAAAAGTGTATCTGAACGAAACTCCTTTACACAACCTATCGGTAGATACATGGGTCGGGGGGGGGGGGGGGCGGTCTTAACCAAGAATTTAATATTTTTGCTGAAAATACTGTTCGAAAATAGTGGTATCAATATTTCTGAAATTTTTATCAGGCATAAGTAACATTTATGCTGTATTTTTAAAAATCGGACACCGTTCAGATGGATACTGCAATGAAACATCACGTGGGTGCCTTTTAAAATAAGTACATAATAGAAATAAACCAGTTAGTGAAATTAGCGCCCCCCCCCCCCCCCCCACTTTACCAGAAATTTCACGCGCCAATCTTTATTTAAACTTTTCTTATGTGCTATGAACTAACTACAGTGACCTCTCACTTATACGACTTTCAAGGGACCGTGGAAAAAAGTCGTATAACTGAGAGAGTCGTATAAGTGAGAGACCGCCTTATTATACAAGTTTCAAACTTTATAGGCATTAATTATTTTACCTATACTAAAAACGATAAGTTTTGAGTACTAAGAACATATTTTAACAAAATTTGTAAACTGTATTAAAAAATTAAACATAAAATATGTTTAAAAAGTTCACAAAATTGTTCATTTACCACTATGTTTATTTTAAAAATTTACAGATCAGATTTTCTCAAAAAATGAAGTGATATTAGTTTGTTTCTGTCGTAGATGGAAATAGAAAATGTCTTTCTCTAAGTCTAATAAAGCTTTTAAGCTAGTTTGGGAATAATCATTTTGATGGACATAATTGTTTAATTTATTTAAAGCGGTACTTGCTTTTGAAAAATTTACAACAGCAGGAACATTGCTCTCATCTTGGTCATCCTCCTTGCTCATGTCTTCATTATTGATATCCTCAAAGATTTCTTCAGCAGTTCTCAGTTCTGACAGAAGACGTTTATCATCACATTCTACATTATCTTTGAAATTAATACCTTCGTCCATAAACCTTTTATTCGAGTCTTCGTTATTAAAGGATTCCATACGCTCTCAATATCATGTTCATTCGTTCAACTAGCAGTTTGGTCTTGTGGAAAAACTGAATTTCCTAAAACAAATTTTAAAATTTAATTTGTTGCAGAAACGGCAGATCTTTTACATCGGGATGTGATGGACATTGATCCATTAGAAGTAAAACCTTTCTTTGTTGTTTTTGAAATTTATCATCCATCTCTTTTAAAAAATCATTGGAAATCTCTGATGTCACCCATGCTTTTTTTAAATTTCTGTAGCCACATGGTAATTATTTTTTATTCTTAAAGTATCGAAATTTTCTTGATTTTCCTATTACTAAAGGTTCTATTTTCTCTGAATCATCACTATTTGTGCAAAAAAGGATAGTTAATCTTTCTTTACTTTTTCTGCCCCTTGACATGGTTCTTCTTTGTATGATAATGTCTTATCTCGCATCAGCTTGAAAAACAGTCGGTTTCATCACAGTTAAAAATGTCTTTAGGTCCCTTAATCCTTAATTAACATAAGTAGATTTTGAAATCATTGTCTAACATCATTTCCATTAACACATGCGCTTTCTCCTGTGATGCGGCGATGCAAAAGTCGATGTCTTTTTTTAGCTTCTCGAATACCGCAAGACGCTGAAAAATTCTCGATTCCATACTTCTCAGTAAGATTGCGAGCCTTTTCTTTTAAAATCACACCATCTATCGGTAAATTTGAAGCTCGCATTTGGTTAAACCACGCGATTAATGCTGATGTCAATTTTTTAAATCTGCCACATTGTATCCTGGATCTCTTTGAATCGACCAGTGCCACACAGAGACATGATCTGCAGGTAGTCATTTGGCTTTTGTTAAATGGCAGACACAAGAGAATTCCATACAATCACCCTCCCGCCATAGATTTCATCGTTAATAACAAACGAAGGTAGATAAGAAATGTTATTCATTATTCATAAACACTTTAACAATAATGAAAGGATAAATGTAAGAAAACGTGAATGATTTGTACTTTAAAGATTATAAAAATTAATTCTAGAGTGAGAAATGTAAAATCGCCTGAACCGTTTAAAGCGTCGTATAAGTGAGAGAAGCAGTCGTATAACTGAGAGAAGTTTAGCATTATTTCCCATAAAGCGTGGACGGGACCGAGAGAATTCGGCGTATAACTGAGGGAGTCGTATAACTGAGAGTCGTATAAGTGAGAGGTCACTGTATCTTCAAGTTTCAAACAGATTGCCTTGTTAGATTTTCTAATTTGAATGAAATCGCGGTTCTTGAAATCACGTGCTTTCATTAGGTTTTTTTTTTTTTTAAATACAACTAGGGGGCTCTGCCCCCTACGAGCTACGCTCGCCAACTCCCGTTCAGACACCCCAGATTCTAAAAGCACGCTAATTTCATCGGCCTTAAAAAGATTGAATTATAATTTTAAAAAAACAGTGGCGGTCTCCCTGTAAACGGGTTCATTCATTTTTCTTTGATTGGAGATTTTTAAGACAAAATCAGCCGCTGCTAAGAGATACAATGGCTGTTTTCGTCTTTGATTAAAAACAAGAAAGAAAAATCGTGCGTACGGCATAGATTATGAAACACTTTCCAACACTCCCTGAAAGCTTTAACAAAACTTCGTTATTTAGGGAAATAAGGTAAATAAGATAACTAACTAAACATTTAAAAAACTGATTTCAGCAGTTACCATCCATAGCTAAATATTTATTCCAATTCTTCTGAACAGCCCTGTATTTGATCTATATGCTGATACATATACTATATAATAGAAAATTTAGTTTAGCAAGAAAACGCATAACAGGTTGAAATTTCTCTTTCAGCAATTTATACTAATAGATGGAAACATTCTTGAATACTTTTGTTCAACCCTGTTGTTTACCTAGTACCTTTATTACGCGCCACTATTTAGCTAAACTTTAATTCAAACTAAATCACTCTTAAAACTACTGAAATCGCATTTCCAGAATTTATCATCTATAGGCGGCCATGTATCCAATTCTTCGCGTGGCCCTGTATATCATTTTATCTATATTCTACAAACATTTCATGGAAAACTACGTGCAGTTCAGTATAACACATTTTAAACCCACCTTTCAGCAATTTACGGTCATACTCAGTAACCTTTACGAATTCTTTTGCGTAGCCCTGTATATCAACTATAACATTTACAGGCACCATATAGTATGCTTAAATATAGTGAAACTTAAAAGCGTATATCATAATTAAAATGCATTCCTGCCATCGCCGCTAATATATAGTACTTCGGATAGAAAATACTTGTCTGAAATGTTTTGTATGTTCCTGTAAATGCTATGCACTTCGTATTATACATGAAATAACTTAAGTAAGCCTCACCGACATATACCAATTTTATTATATATGAATTTGTGTAATTAAAATACGCCGCAAACAATTTCCCCCTATACCATTTGTAATGGAATTATTTTGTGTAGCCCTGTAAATGAATAGTAACTATTCGTTGCACTGCATATGCTACAGAATATTCTGCATATTTTAGTGCACTTCGTAATATATTTTTTATTATGTTTGAAAGGGTGTAACATCTTTAAAATTCATTTGAAATGATTTTTTCCCATTGGCCGTAATGCAACGGAATACTTTTGACTGTCCCTGTAAATGAACTAAACATGCTACAAACTTCATTTGAAATAGGGTTCGTGCTAGGCTAAACGTCATTAACAAAAAATTTCAGTGCGATCCGAGTATATTTACGAGAGTTAGAGGGCGAACAGACAAACCGAAATCAATAACACTTTTCAACTTTGTTGGAAAGTGTTAAAAATTAGTTAAAAATTTGAAAGTAAGCTAATGTAAAATGAATTAAGTGCACAGAGTCTTTGTCTCTCTGTACTTTTTAACAACGCTAAGAGATTCTTTTAAATGTATCGTTTTGAATCTGACGTAATTTTCACCAAAGTTTCCTTTCTCTTTTTAATATTCACATGAAAATACTTTTGTTGTTAGAAAGGAAATATTAGAATTCACGATAACAGTTGAAAAGATTATCTCAAAATATGACTTCTCGTGCAAATATATTTTTTAATTTAAAGTGTTTTGCCAACTTTTATTTATTTGGCCTTTTTAAATATGACGTAATTTCCTTCATTTGTGACTTTTAACGCATAATAATGAAATTAGTATTTAAAAATTTTCTTTCCCTTTTAAAATTTACGTGTAACTGTAGTTTTTATGATGTAATTTTCAATATTTTCCTGATTTTTAACACGTAATCACTTAATTCTAATTTGAAAGTTTTTTCTGTTTATAATAGCCACGTGTAAATAAATTTTTTATTTGAAGGAAATATTATTCTTTGCGCTGTTTTGAAAATTGGCAACAGTTTAAAATAATTGCCCTTTTCTAAAATGTGTAAAAAATATCTCTCGAAATACTGAAAATCTGAATTTAAAATGGAAATAAATCCTCAAAAAATGAGTCAAATTAAAAAGATAATTGCAGTCTGCACATCGGGAACTTCTAATGTATAAAATGATCTAAAAATGTTTAAATTCCTATGTATAGTTTTACTCCTATAAAACTTTTTTAATGGAACGATTTTGACCATCTTTAACATTAAATATCTCTTAAAATAATTATTCGATTTAAAAACTGTTTGCATCAGCGTGTTTATCAAACATGTCTCTATAATACCACCGATTTTCATATTTTTGTATGAAACAGTTTTCTTAATTTAACGAAGAAAGACCCCGGTCATAAAAAATATGGATGCCGATCTAGTAGGAGTATACCCGGATGATCTACGCAGATTTTCATTGGTCCATTTCCAAATCAAAACTTTTTTTTATATATAGAAGGATACGCATTTGATAGAAATAAAACCAATTAATTATTAATCTATATAATAATAGCCTAAGTCATGTGACTGTCATCAGTAGTTCCGGGCTGACCGCTTGGCTTTTTATATACCAGGTGACCATTTTTTACATTTTTTATTTTTCGCGTGGTAAATTAAAACAAATGCTTTGATATTGAAATTAAAAGTCATGGTTTTTGGTATTATTTATTATTTTTCTTTTCTTTTTCTTAAAAAAGGGAAAGAAAAAGTGAAAGTCGTGAATTTCAAATTAAAATTATGTATTTTAAATAAAATGAGTGAAATTATTATATTTTAGATGAATTTAATGAAATATGAAAAAATGCGATTGGAAAGACAATGTTTGATGATTTATCACTTGCGCCTGGCTAGCATATAAAGGTACTATTTAGTTATACCGTCGACCAATTTCGCCAAATTATACAAATTGACATAATTTTTATTTTAAGTAGCGAAAGAACAAATAAATTAGTATAACATTAATAAATATACAAATAAAACATCGAAATAAAAAATAACTTGATGACGTAAACACGTGTAACTTGCTTAAAAACAAGCGAATATGACATTTACGATCAACCATTATTGATATTTAAACTTATAGTTTGGCGATATAACGGGGTCGACGGGATAACCAAGTAGTACCCATAAAAATACGGAGTTCTTGATTTCTCTATTAGAAACTTCTGATTTGACGAAGTACTGAGAAAGTAAATTAAATTTTGGATAAAAGTAACATGGTACAATGCTTAGCACACGTCTAACGGAGACCAAACTGGTCGCCAAGGGCGGCTAGTTGAATAATAATTAATATATCAGCTTGTAATTAAGATAGGAGTTAGAAATGGGCATCAATGAAATCAGCGAAGAATTTCACGCCGGGATATCTGAAAATTTAATCTAAAAATTTAATATTTAAAAAGTTTACATTTCGTATTAAAATATTCTACTACGGAAAACCGCAAGCGTCATCATGTCTGACACCTGCTTCCCGCGAAAATGAAATCTGTTTTCCTTGTCTTTGCAATTAAATAAATTAAATTTTTATCGATCGATATTTAGTGGATTTTTCGTGTTATACACAACGCAGAGAAACGATCTGTATACCAAATGGAAGTAGATTTTTTTCTGCGTATGTCTGTGTAAGTTAAAAATGTCTCGCCCAAAAACTTTCTGAGATACAAGTCGATTTAAAAGTGCCCAGTACACTTTTTTGCTTAAAGCCCGCTCTGGCAAACCTGCAGTTTTGAAGCGCAGATGTATGGCAACCCGGAGGAAAAATGAAAATATTTCAAGAGTCCGTACCTGCATTCATTTTATACCGTTTCTTCGTTAATGAGACGTAAAACTGGGAGTTTTTAATTAATAACGTCCGTTAATTACGACTTTTTCTAAACCTTATGATTTGTCATTTGATCTCAGCTATAAGTATGCAAAATTTCAAGTCTCCAACATATATAGTTTCTGAGAACGGGCTCTGTGACGGACAGACAAACAGAGGAGTGAGACGAATAGGTTTTCGTCAGATGAACGAAACCCTAAAAAGACGAATTTATTTACTTCGACGATTCGAGCTTACACAACATTATATTGGGAAGCCATATTTGCACCATATCACAACATTGAGCTCTGAAGGGTTGATATTAGTATTGTTTATGACGGCCGATTATCTACAAGTTGGATATAGTAGCAGTGGCGCACCCAGGGAGGGGGCCCTGGCCCCCTCCAAAAGGAAAGGGAGAAAACACTAGAAAAATATTTAAAATATTTAAGAGACCAAAGTTCGATTTTTGTGTGTGTGTGTAAAAAGTCAATTGACGCCCTATAGATACGCGGGTCTTCCCAGCCAATTTCAAAGATGCTCAACCTGAGAAACGTATTTGCTAGAGACCATATTTCTATATATCATTGGTGACTCTCATAACACGGCTGGCTATTCTTATACGTATTGTGAAAAAACTGCGATGTTACCATGCAGTTACAAAAAAAGACTTAAAAAGTTTTTTCCCCATTAATGCATGCAGTTTTAGAAAACTTTTATTTTAATTGCGAGAATAAAAACAGAACGTTACCAAGAAAGCTATCACCGCCAAAAAATGACATCCTTTTGGTGATTAACACGTTCACGCCGGCGCGGTGGGTCACACTCGACTGTCCCAGATCTGCAAATTCTCCGGCTTTTCGGATACCAGTATTTTAATACAGAAAATGTTGTTTTATTTAGTTACAATTGGGCGATTTAAAGGAACAACATTTTCTGTAAACTAATAGTGGTGTGAAAAAAAGCCAAAGACTTGACAACTCTGAGACAGTCGAGTGTGACCCACTGCGCCGGTGTGAACGTTTTAATGCTGAATCATGTTTATTGCAAGTTTCTTCCGGTCGAACAATTGAGATCCAGCGTCTAGATTCAGAATGGTCCAGATGTAATATAGTGAACTTCGATTTGAATCATTATAGTGCAAATCCCTCACTTGATTTGGTTGCATCCTTACTCATTTCTTTTCCTTTTGCTTGTGCTTGGAATACTATACAGAATTATATGCGAGTACACAAAATTTATTTTGTATTTTACATGGGCATTTTACAGTGACTTTATTGACTATCTTATATTAATCTTCAAACAAGTTTTTCAGCTGTTATAAGTAATCTGCATGGAAACTCTTCAGTGACATTTGCAAATTAAATTTGTAAAGTGTTTTTTATTTTTATTTATTTATTTATTCATTAGATTTTGTCTTCAAATCATGGTTGGAAAACGTAAACAGAGTAGTTTATTGAAATTGAATTATTTCAAAATATAAAAAAAAAGGATGATTTAAATGCTACTAGTAATGACGTTATTAACACTATAAATACCGATTTTGGATTCGGTTTTCCCAGTCGCAAATCAATCAAAGCCATTGAATAACTTAGAAGAATAGCATTTCCTTAGCTTATAGCATTTAGCTAGACATCGTGTTGTTGAAAGAACAAACATTCAATATTGACGATAATTTAAATATTATGAAAAAGTTGTGGTAACCAAAAATAAATTTTAATTTCCCCGCAACCTATGCTACAGCTTCAAATCACAAACAAAGTTTTCAATGCACATGGCTTAAAAAATATACTTGGCTTGTGTATTCGGTACTTCTTAGTTATCCCGTCGACCAAATTACTGTCGCCAAATCGTAAGATTATATCGCCAATAATGATTGCCATTAATTAATTAATTGTAAGATTAAATGCCAATAATGGTCAATAAAACCATTAATTCGAAGTTTTATTAGTATTTTTATTAATGTTTTACTAATTTATTTGTTCTTCCGTTATTTAAAATAAAAAATTATGTCAATGTGTATAATTTAGCGAGTGGTTTGGCGATTTATATACTTTGGCGAAATTGGTCGACGGGATAACTAAGAAGTACCGTGTATTCTCAAGTTGAAAATAGTGCACATTGTATATTGCGTATTTTTTGCACCTCCTAACGTTGGAAAATCTAAATCGGAAGTAGCTGGGTAGTTGGACAAGCAAGGTTATAATAATTGGAAGAAAACCATTGAGAAATTTAATAATCAACAACAACAACAACAAAAAAATATCATTTCAGGGCTATTGCAACTTACGAAAAGCTACCGTATATTCGAGAAGGAAAAATACATTTCAGTCGATCGACAAATTGATGTGGGTCAGGCATCACAAGCTACAGTAAATCGGAACCGATTATAAAAGCTGTAATTTTATGCGGTAGAGCAGGAGGCAATCACCAATTAAGGCAAATTTTGAACTTTACTAAGAACAAGAGTCGATACGGGGGATGAAAACCTCACTGAACATTTTAAACATTCTGACACAAACGTTACCTTTATTAGCTGGAACATACAAAACCAAAGTATAAACGCGTGTAACAATATCATCTTGAATCGTTTGGTAGAAAAAAGTTAATTCGGCAAAATGTTTCACATTTCTTGATGATGAAACTTGTGACATTTCTAGTACTGAACATCTTTTCTTGTGTGTCTGATATATAGATGAAGAGAATGACAACAAAATTTGTGAAGAATTCTTACAATTTATTCCTGTAGCAAGCAGTGCAGGAAAAAACTTGCCCGGCAAAATATTAAAAGGACTAAAGACATATGATATCAATTTGTCCTAATTAAGTGTGGGCAAGGTTATGATGGTGTCCCATCAACGAGCGGAAAGTTTAATGGATTTAAGTCTCACATATAAGTATATATCCGCAAGCTTTATATGTTCATCGTGCCTCACATAGTTTAAATTTAGCATTTGAAATGTTGTATCTGGGACAGAAATAAGAAACTGCATTGGCATAATTGAAATGACACACAATTTTTCAATACTCCTAATAGACAAGACGTCTTACTCAACAATACTGACAAACATACACCGGAAATTAATAACCAAAAACTACAAAAAGTTTGTCCAACTAGGTGGGTGGGATGCCATGAAGCCATCATGACCATGGTAGAATCAATTATATGATGCAGTGATTAATCGCTTTGAAATAATCGCAATGTGGAAAGACAGAGATTCATCTTCTAAGGCCAAAACTTAAAAAAAATTCGTTATGTGAATTTGGTTTCCTAATTCCTTTATTTAGCTTGCAGAATATATTTGCATACACTTTATCACAGTCTATTGCAAAAAATCTGCCAGTGACCTTTTAATTGCCTGAAATTTCGTTGACAATGTTGTGGCTCACTTAAATACTATTCGTAAAGCCCCAGATATTTCTTTCAAGGATATTTATGATGAAGCCTGTATGAAAGCCAATAACTTTCATATTGACATTAAAATGCGAAAAACTACATCAAAACAAACACAAAGAACCAATGTTCCAGCCGAATCTATAGAAGAGCATTTCAGGAAAAATATTTTTATTCCATTCGTTTTATAAACACTCACTCAACTTAATGAACGTTTCACTCGGTACCGCATTTTGATTTTTTTTTCTACATAATGAAAAAAATTCTCCAACAGCTAGTGAAATAAAAGATTTTCATCAACGGTGTGAATTTTATGTTCATGATTTACCTTCTACAAATTCAGAAATTTTGAATTCCGAATTCAAGTTCAACTACAGAAAATTTGAGAAATAGCTTTCAATAACTCGATGCAAGAATGCCATTGAAGCAGTTTCGAAATGGGACAAAATGTTGTACCCCAACATCTACAAATAACTAAAGTTATTTGCAACGCTTCCCATTACAACCTGTCTCAGCGAAAGGTAATTTTTGACATTACACATTTTTAAAAACTTACTTAAGATCCACAATGACAGAATGAAAATTAAATGGGCTGGCTTTGTTATACATACACAGAAATATTAATGTACATGATTCAAGAGCTTTGTAAAAAAAAAAAAAAAAAAAAAGATTTTATTGTGTAACAATATTTTTAATTGAATTTTATTGAATTTTCGAAGTAATTTTTTTATCTGTTTAACTCGTCCCCACAGACTGTTAAGCCACAAGGGCAGTAGGGCCACCTATCCTTTCCACGACTAGAGACAATGTATCTACAAGAATTTACTGTCATGCCCCACAAGAGATTAAATTCTCTATTAGTTTATTAATTCCCATACATTTCTGAGTGACGAGTTAAATTTAAATGAACTAGCCCAAAAATTTGCATCCAATAATTTATCTCATCAAGGCTATTTTTCTTTAACTACAATATGTCTGACAATCAGATAGATATAAATAGGAAATTCTATAAATGTTTATTTATGAGCCCAAATGTTTAACTTCTGCACATTCAAAAATTAGTACTTTTTAAAATTATTAATTAAATTAAATTTTAAGTATAATAATTTTAATTTTCAATAAATAAATAACCAATTAATTGATACTGAATTAATTACGGTAATTTTATAATTAATTAGTGTCTCTTTGTAATTTCCTCCTGTAATCAAAATTAGAGAAATTTTGCACCCACTACTTTTATTTTTTCTCGCTGCCAATGTTCGGCCCCCTCCAAGATAAAATCCTGGGTGCGCCACTGTATAATAGGCCGGAGTGGGATGGGAGTGTCCTCTGTAAGGTCTTTCTAAGGAAACACTTGAATAATTCAGCAGATAAACAAACAAGATTAAATTAACTTAATTAAGAAAAATAAATATGAAATAAACATTACGAAGATTACTTTAATAAATGAAAAAATAGCTAATTGACTTTCGCCATGGAACAAGCTGCGATATCAACAAACCACACTGTTGCCACACAAGTCAACAGAAAAAGGTTACATTAAAAAAAGAAACATTAAATACATGGAGTATGATTTAGAATTAAAAAGATAAGAAAACAGTCTAATATTGTCAATTGAAGTTCATAATATTAGCACTTCCCCTTGAACTTGCAATTATGGCACTCTTACCATACCCAAGAGAGTCCTTAACATTTCAAAACGTTTTTTAGGTAAGGCTTTTGTAAAAATATCAGCAATTTGGTGTTCGCCATCAATGTGTTGGACACTGATTTCACCAATTAAACACGTTTCTCTTACAAAATGATATCAGATATCCACGTGTTTAGTTCGCTGATGGAACTCGGGATTTTTAGCCAAACGAACTGCACTTGCATTATCAACTTGCAGAATGGGAGTTGATGTTAATGGGGCAATATCATCAAAGAGGCGTTTCAGCCAAACCATTTCTTCGGTTGCCTCACTTGCAGCTATATACTCTGCTTCTGTGGTACTTAATGAGACACACTGCTGTCGACGACTTGCCCAGTCAATGGCTCCTGCACTGTATAAAAATGCAATACCAGAAACTGACTTTCTGGTTTTTGTGTCACTGTATGCTTCTAAGACACCAGGATGATAACCAGACTTAAACACTAATGCAAAATTAGGTGTTCCTTTGATGTACTTTAGTATTCGCTTTACCATTGACCAATGTTTCTGTTCAGCTTTATCCAAGAACTGAGAACAATATGACACAGCAAAGGCAATATCTGGACGGGTAGCAACAGCCATGTACATCAAGCTGCCTACAGCTTGTCTGTAAGGGACTTTGTCAGAATCAATCTCTGCATTATCTTCCCCTGAGACATTATCCTTTTCTATGGGAGTAGAAACTGGGTTAGCATCTTTCATGTTGAATTGTTCCAAAACTATTAACATAATTTTGCTGACTAATAGCAATATCCCCACTTGTCAGCCTTTTTATTTCTACACCAAGATTATATTCAGCAAGTTACCTTAAACTCGCGCTGCAATTCTTCAAGGAAATGATTCTTGATCTGAGAAGTTGTGGCAACAAGTCCATCATCAACATGTAATGCTAATAACAACTTCTGTTGTTTCTCATTACTGCAAAACAAACATGGATCAGCATTGCTCTCTGTTATACCATACTTGTCTAGGAACTCTTTAAATCGCTTGTTCCAACATCTTGGTGACTGTTTCAGTCCGTAGAGGCTTTTAACTAGTCGACACACACGGCCTGAGTTGTCATCATATCCTTCGGGCTGTTTCATATAGATTTCTTCTTCTAATGTCCCATATAAGAATGCAGTTTTAACATCAAACTGAACCAGGTCTAAATTTTCATTTGCTGCAACACTTATCAAGGCTCGAATAGTTTCAAAACGTGCAACTGGGCTGAAGGTTTCTGAATAATCTATACCTTTTCTTTGAGAAAATCCTTTAACTACAAGCCTAGCTTTGAACCGATCAATGTCACCATTGGCATGACACTTCAATTTATATACCCATCTGTTTGTAATAGCTCGTCTTCCTTCTGGTACGTCTGTCAAATACCAAGTACCGTTTTATGATAATGATTTGATTTCCTCATCCATTGCAGCTTGCCATTCATTTGCCTTTTCTGACTAAACTGCTTGGTAGTAATGTACTGGTTCGATCTGTTCAGCAATACAGCATTCAATAAGACGTTCCGGTGCCTTTAACTGCGTCCTATTCCTCAGATTTCGATCATACTGCACATTTTCAGAGGTTTCATCTGCATGAAACTCAGTTCCATCAGAGTCAAAAGTAGGACTTTCATCTATGCTAAGCTATTCCGGCTCAATTGCAACAATGGTTGACGTTGATACAGATTCAGGAAAAACACTACTTCTCTTGTTCTCTCGATTTTTCTTGTATCTTTGAACCATACACGATAACCACCAACATCATCTAAGTAGCCAACAAAAATGCCTTTTCGGCCTTTCGGATCCCACTTCTTGCGCTTCTGCTTGGGTGTAAGAACAAAACACTATGTGCCAATAATTCTAAGATGATTGAGTCTTGGAGTTTTACCACAAAAAACTTCATAAGGGGACTTTTGTTCAACTGCTGATGCTCCAGCACGATTCAGTATATGTACTACAGCATTGACTATTTCAGTTCACAGGAATTTTGGTAAATCTTTCACAATCATGATTGATCTAGCTAACTCGACAAGAGTTCGATTATTTCGTTCAGCAGATCCATTTTGTTGAGGTGTATAGGGTGTGCTGTATCGAAATTCTGCTCCCATTTTCTGAAGCAAACTTTTCAACGTTTTGTTGTCATATTCCAAACCACCGTCACTAAGAACTGCCTTGATTGTTTTCTGTGTTTGATTTTTGAACAAAACACAAAATTCTTCAAATTTTGACAGGACCCCAGACTTATTCTTGAGAAAATACACTTTTCTGAATTTAGAGTAATCATCAGTAAAACATACATAGTAATTGGCACCACCTAAAGATTCTTTTTCCATTGGTCCACAGACATCTGTATGGATAACCTCCCCAGCATCCTTAGCTTGTTGTTGACGATTTCGAAATGGTAGTCTATGCTGTTTTCCTAACACACATGCTTCGCAAAACTTATTCAAATGTCCAAGCCTCTCATGCCAGAGTTGAAGCGAGTTTGATTCAGCAAGTTGAGCTTCAGAAGAGGGCGCTGTAACAATGTTAGTTGCACTGTTTACCTCAGGTACTATTATTTTGCATAGCAATCTGAATAGGTTACCTTGGCGTATTCCCGCAGCAACAATCCCTTTCGGTTTTACAAATTCACATTTATCGTTACACATGTTAAATTTAGACCCATGGTCTAGAGCTTGACTTACAGAAAATAAATTTCTCGAAGCATCTGGTGCATATAACACATTTTCCATTACACTGTCTTTCCAGCTGCCATTAACTAACATTTTCACCATCATTTATTTTACCATGACCATATGCTTTCATTGTAGAACTGTTGCCAGCCCTTACTTCTATTGGGCACTTATAGTGTGTGAAACATTGAAAGACATCATGTCTGTTAGTTATATGTTGTGTGGCACCTGTATCAATGACCCATGTGTCATCACTATTGGCTACAAGGCATTCACTAATAAAAACTTCATCTTTTGGTTTTCTCTCATGCACATTATTAATGTTCTTAACAGTACAGTATCGTTTCATGTGGCCCCTTTTACCACATCTAAAGCATTTATACTGCTTCCCCTGCTTGTTTGCATACTTGTCATACTTTTCTGCAGCACTGTGAACCTTTCTCAAACTAGACTTGGCAAATAAGGCACTTAATTCAGTTTCTCTAGAAGATTCTGCCATTCTTCTTTGTTCTTCTGCAACAAGTAATTTCTTCAGTTCCACTAGTGTCTGTTGCTCTTCAGGTCTTGCACACCAAGCCATTTTAAGTGGCTCAAAGTCACTAGATAATGTTTCCAGAAGCTTACTCATTACTACAAAGTCATTTGGTTTGATATCTATATCAGACATCCGTGACACAAGGCGATCTAGTTTTGCTATGTGCATAGCCATTGAATTTGTTGGATATCACACAAACGATGAGAACTGCATCTGCCATGCATATTGAGCTTGGGTATTTTTCTGCTCAAATAGTTCGTGTAGTTTTACCTATATTTCTCTTGCAGTTTTGCACATCGATACGAGATCGCATATTCTGCTATCTAGAGTTCTTGAAAAAATACCTCGAGTCGCTCTGTTGCCTTTATTTAAGCTGGCTAAATCACTGTTATATTTGTTCCGATCTGCAGCTTCAGCGCCATCGGGAATCGGTTCTGGCTGTACGATCTCGCCAGAGCACATCTCGAACGCATTTTCTTTTTCCATTAGCAAGCCTTCCACCATCCATTTCCATCTGACCCAATTCTCAGAGCCAATAAGTTTATCAGTCGTAAAAAGTTCCATATTTTTATCTTAATTAACTAACCAAACACAGTTCAAATTTGAAACAAGTTTTTCCTTTGGTTAGGCCTAATTCTCGTTACCGTAACTATCGCGCAATGGAATGCAAGTCTGGGGACATAACCACTTGAATAATTCAGCAGATAATTAACAAATAAGATTAAATTAACTTAATTAAGAAAAATAAATATGAAATAAACATTACGAAGATTACTTTAATAAATGAAAAATAGCTAACTGACTTTCGCCATGGAACAAGCTGAGATATCAACAAACCACACTGTTGCCACACAAGTCAACAGAAAAAGGTTACATTAAAAAAAGGAACATTAAATACATGGAGTATGAGTAAGAACTAAAAAGATAAGAAAACAGTCTAATATTGTCAATTGAAGTTCATAATATTAGCAGGAACCTAACCCATATTTCCACAAGGTTCGAAGAAAACTACGGACAATTTCGAACGATTAAGCTGACGTGCGCGATTGGGTCGAACTCAGCACCTCCCGTTTACCATCTTTGAGAACAGAACCTCTCGTGCAGCTGTGAATGTCGAGATTGTCGGACATTAGCTTATCTTAAATTTCTTACGCTAATTTCCCCCCCCCCCCATCCTTTTTTTTTTGACTTGATGTAGTCAAGAAACCTTTCCACGAATGAAAATTTTCTATTTTCGGTATCGTATAATTTGCGTCATCTGTTCTTTGGGAGGTGTACTGGATTCCTAAACTGGTCTGCGTTTAAAATTCAATAACTTGCAAATGGTGACAATTATTGAAATAAATTCTTGCAGGAGAGTTATGTAAGATATTAGAAGTAATTTTACTGCGGTTCTCGGTTTTAGCTCCAAAAAGCAGGGATGGGTGGCAAGCAATAAGCGATCAATCGAGGTCTAAATTGAAATCCCCTAGCATCATGCGAAGGAAGAAGGTTAAATATATAGAATAGGCCCATAAAAATAAGATTGTATTGGAGAATGAGACCCACTTTATACATTTAACCTCCTCTTTTCGCATCAGTGTTGGGCGATTTCGTTTTTGGCCTTGATTGACCACCTATGGCGCTAGATGTTGTCTTTATAGTGCTTGTGTGGTTATACATTGCTGGCATAATTGTCAATTCAGTATAAACTTGATTGATTTTCACGAATGTGGTTTAATAAAGTATACTGCTATAACCTGAATTGACTATAAACCTGTTTAATTCTTCAACAAATCATCGATATTTATGTTGTAAGGTGAAATTGTAAAATTGCAGTATAAAAATTGAAATGGACTTTACCCACGAATGGCAACAGCCACACCTCTGCAGGAATATACCCTCGGGAAAAGACTGTTTATTGGACGAAGGGGAAGCAGTGATGAAATGTTCTTCACGCCTACTGGTGTTTTTCTTCTGTTTACCCGCGGCTGACGTCGCATGGGTAAAGTTCATAGTCATTTGTAACGCAAGCAGCTAGTGGATTTGGTCTGCCCCTCGGGATTGCACTACTATCACTCTAAAGCGTAAGCTGAGTTCCCGAGGTGGTCATCCCTGCTTGAAGCACCATCTATAGTTGCTATTTGGAACTAAAGCCGGGAATCAAGGTAAAAAAAATACTGACATTTTACATTACCTTCCCGCATTTTTTTTTAAATAGCTGTCACTATTTACAGGTTATTGAATTTTAAAAACAGTCAGTCCATTTTAGGACACTCGGTATATGGAGTGGAGATCGAACTAAATTGAAAAATATCTTGCTGTAACGCGCACCACCCGTTTCAAAAATAGATTCTACCGGCAGTCACGTGACCGGCTTGCGTGAGCTCTGTCGAATAAGAAATGCTGTTAGTTAGTAAGAGTTCTGTTCTGTTTTGAATGTGCTAACATGTAAAAAGTTATATTAGCGCCAGTCATTATTTTGTGTATATGTGTTATGTGCCGTTCTATTTGCGATGTGCCATTTTATCAAGATTAAATAAAAAATATTTAAAAAATTATGCCTCGAGAAGTTGATATTTTGAAATTATGTGAAATTTCTGTGTGAAGTTAATTTGAGATAGCCCGACAATTGACTACCCAACGTTTGGCCCCGAATTCGAAGTAAAATGTTATCCTAATTCCACAAAACAATGATAAATTTTTATTCAGGAAGTGTTGTTTTCAACTAGCATGCTAAAAAATGGCACGACCGGTCGTGTGCGTGTGAAATATGTTCTGAAATATTCTACATATTAAGTCGTCTGCATGTGAGAGCATGTGAGAGTGTGTAGAATATGTTCCTAATATTCTACACATTAATTCGTCATCGAACTGTGAAATATGTTCTGCAATGTTTCGTTACCTTTGCCATTTTCATACATCGCCTTTACACCATGTGATATGTGTTCTTTTTTTTCAAGTTGTAAAGTTCAACAAATTATTTCGTTAATGTCCTAATTCTAGGATATTTGTGTTTTTAAAAAAACTTTCAATTCATTTTTTCAAGTGTGTCTACAATTATTTATTCTACAAGATTTATTCTGCAAGGTATTTTTAACAAGTAAGCGATTTAAATAGAATGGATCAATATTTTGTTTAATAAAAAGAATGCATTCTTGACGTTATTCATATTCGTAACATTCTCGATATTCTCATATGCTAAACATTCTTCATATACTTAACATTATTAATTTTAATTCATTCTATAATTTTCCATTCATTTATGTATTGTATATTTCCCCTTCCTCCTCCCCTGACCCATTCTGAAATTTACTTTTGAATCTGTTCATGCATGATTAATTTTTACTTTAAAAAAGAGGAGAGGAAGCCAAAGAAGTAAATATTCATTTACGTTCGTTGATTTTTTTTCTATTCTTTTTATAACGGGGGAAATAAACTGTCAGTAAATTAGAAGGTGCTATCGCAATTTTCATAAAGATATGTGTTTATTTTTATTATTTTTTTATTGGTTTCGTAAGAGAATTGATTACAATTTTTATTTTAAGTGTTTGTTGTTATTTAATGCTAAACGTAAGTATTTAATATTTGAGTTCCCGATTTACTGATGAAAAAAGCCTTGAATGTGATTTTCAAAACGATATGAGTAAGTTTTTGCGTTTGGTTGTTTGTAAAAGAAAGTTTCTTTTCTTTTAAAGTTATATTGGATGAAAATAATATTAAGTAGTCTTAGTGATATAATAGTAATATTGGTTGAAATTTTAATTATTCAATTATGTGTTTGGTATTATTTAGGATATTGTTTGTAAGTGTTAACTATTCAGTAAATGGTTTTATATTGGTTAAAATATTGTTCTGATTAAATGTCGCGTTATGGCCATACAGTTTATTTATACCTGCAGGGATTTAAAGTTTGTTTTGTTTTTAGTAAGAGTTTTGTTATGGTTAAAGTTTACTATCTTGTTTTATTAAAGTCTTGTTTATATGAGTGGTAACGGCAAAGCTCATGTTTGGGGAATAATTTAAACGAATTTTCGGCATTTGTGGGGTACTCGTTTTGTTGTTTTGCTAAAGTTTAAAATGTCTGAACTTAATAAAGCTCGTAAAGAGGATTTATATCAGGTTGCGTTAGAAATGAATTTAGATGTGCAACCCTCTATGACCGTTGTCACATTGCGTGAAAAAATTAAATCCTCCCCCTCGTACGAAGTTGATTTTGTAAATTCATGAGTCAGAAACCAAATTTCGACTCGCGAGGAAGAACAGCGTAGACGAGACTTGGAGGAAAAACAAAAAGTAGCAGAGTTAGAACAGCGTAAACTGGAATTAGAAGAAAAGAATAGAGCGGAAGAGTTAGAGTTAAAAAAGCTTGAGATGAATTTTGAGCTTGAGAAGCTCAAGTTACAGGCCAAAGTGCAAGTGCCAAAGTGTTACCAGTGGAGCGGTAGGTGGTAATGCAGCAGAGGTAATGTCTCACCCGGAGAGTAAGGTAGATATCCAAAAGCTGTTGCCTACATTCAGGCCAGAAACTGATGATGTAACCTTGTTTTTGGTACTCCTGGAACGTCAGCTAAAGCTCTCGAAGGTACCAGAGCATCTATGGGTTTCTTATTTACTCAGTGTTGTACCGTCTTCTATCTCTACACTTATCGCTCGGGAATCAGAAGAAAACGCTTCAAATTTTTCACATGTTAAAGATTTACTTCTAAAAAGGTTTAAAATTAGTGCCGAAAAGTTTAGGCAGCTGTTTTTTACCCATCGCAAGGCCAAGGAAATTACTTGGCGAGATTATTATTTCGAACTTCGAGCTTATTTTGAAAACTGGCTTAAAGAATTAACTGTAACGTCTTTTGCAGCTCTTCAGGATCTTATAGCTGATCAAATGAAAAGGCGCGTGCCTGTTGAATGCAAACAACATATGTTAGATGATTGGGAAAATTTAAATTCGCCAGTCGACTTTACCGAAAAATTAGATGCGTATGGCATTATCAGATCTACGTTTACTAAAAGAGATCCGATTGTACCCCAAGATAAAAAAGTTTTCTCGTCGAGAAAATAATTAAAAGCAGAGTAAGCCCCCAAAAGAAGACAGATCTTCCCCTAAGTTTGCTAATCGACGCATAGAATCCGATATTATTTGCTATGGTTGTTCGGATTTATAAAGAAGAAATGCCCAGATTGTTCCCCTACTGTTAAAAAACAAACTGTGCAAGCACATCGTCTTCAGCTATATAGTTTAAATACATCTGCAGTTTCAGCTCCAAATGTGCTTATCACGATCTGCAATAAGAAGGTGTTGGTCTGTGCAGATACGGGAGCGAATCGTTCTATTGCGGGAGAGCGTATGTATGAATTATTTTTAAAAACTGGTGTTGCCCTGAACTTTCATACTCATGATGTAACATTAGCTGACGGAATTACGGTAGTTAGGGACACTTTGCCACTGTGCCCTTAGAGATTGAGGGCCGAGTCTTCGAAACGGAGTCCGTCGTATTACCTGATTACAAGGGTAATAGAACTCTTTTAGGTATGGATTTCTTGCATAATGCTAACATGGTGCTAGATACTGCCAACAAAACATGGTATTTCAGTGATAAACCTCGTGAAAAGTTTTATTTTGTTGATGAATACGAAGAAGAAAATAGTACGTCAGCTGATGCGGTCGAAGTCAGTCCGTACGCTTTGCGTGAAGATGAAGGCAGAAATCTAAATTCCGATGAAAGGGACAAAATTAATGATGTTCTGAAAAGGTATGAAAAATGTTTTCAACCAGGGGGAGAGACAATCACGTTTGTGGAGCATCGTATCAATACAGGTTATAGTGTTCCTGTTGCTGCCCCACCTAGTCGGATGACTCCTGCTAAGAAAGAAATTCTTAAGAAAAAAATAGAATATGAAGCTGGAAAACCTAATGTTGTGGCTGACATGCTGTCACGCCCTGTCTGTAATCATCAATCTACTTTCTGTGAGACATGCAATTTTGTCAGCATAGACATGCCAACAAGAAGTCCAAAAGATATCAAAGAAGCACAGTTGCAAGATGAAAATCTTAAAAAAATCATCGATTCTTTTGAAGACGAACATAAAAGCGAAGATTTCGCCAATTGGACTGATAGAGGATTCCTGAGGAATCAAGGTTTGCTTTATAGGTATGCTCCTGAATCAGATGCCGAGGGAGCGCAACTGGTCATTCCAGTACAAGAAAGACAAAATGTTTTGAAACTTCATCATGACGACCCCACAGCCGGACATTATGGTGAAGCAGGAACTTATCAGAGAATTGCTAAATGATATTATTGGACAGGCATGAGAGCATACATTGCTGAATATGTGAAGAAGTGCCCAGAGTGCGCCCGTTATAAAGCAACAAATCAGAAAACAGCCGGTTTATTCCGAACACCTGCTTATGCTCAGCGGTTTGAGACTCTCAGCATTGATCTCTTTGAACCATTTCCTCCTAGTAAAGATGGACATCGATGGATTTTTATAGTAGAAGATTGTGCCACTAAAGGAGTAGAACTATTTGCCTTAACAACTGCCACTGCACAAGAATGTGCGACTACTCTGATTGAAACGATCTTTCTTCGTTATGTTATCCCAAAAAGACTCATAAGTGATAATGGCCCTCAGTTTGTGAGCGCTGTTCTACAACAAGTTTGTTACATTCTTGGAATAGACCAATCATTGACACTTTTGTACAATCCTCAGGCCAATCCGGTCGAACGAAAAAATCGAGACTTGAAACCTCGAATAGCAATCCATGTTGGGGATGAACACAGTTCCTGGATTGATAAGCTTCCTTTTATTAGATTTGCTATGAACTCTGCCAAATCTGATACAACAGGCCAAACTGCCGCCTATCTGCAATTTGGTCGAGAACTAAGAGCAATCGATGATGTGGTGAACGATTTCAGAGCTGTTGTGGAAAACGACAACTTTGTTCCGGAAATAACCCTATATTTTAAACGTCTTGCAAATATTTCAAAAAGTGTAAAAGAGGGTATTGAAATGAAACAAGATCAGCGTTAGAAGTATTACGATAAAAATCATAGACGAGTGTATTTCACACCTGGTGATAAAATATGGGTTACCTTACACCCTGTGAGCAAAGCAAGTAAAAATAAAACAGAAAAATTTATGCCTAAGAGAGATGGGCCATACATAGTTTTGACTCAGAAGTCACTGGTGACATATGACATTTCTAGCCTGGACAATCCTACTGAGCGAATTGAGTCTTACCACGTTTCCGCCTTGTCACCTTTTCAAGAATCTGAAACTATTCCAGTTGCACTCTTAAGAAAAAGAGGAAGACCCAGAAAATATCCTGTTTCCTCTCCGAGACGTAAATCGGAAACAGAGGGGGAGGATGTAAAGCGCACCACCCGTTTCAAAAATAGACTCTACCGGCAGTCACGTGACCGGCTTGTGTGAGCTCTGCCGAATAAGAAATGCTGTTAGTTAGTAAGAGTTCTGTTTTGAGTGTGCTAACATGTAAAAAGTTATATTAGCGCCAGTTATTATTTTGTGTATATGTGTTATGTGCCGTTCTATTTGTGATTTGCCGTTTTACCAAGATTAAATAAAAAATATTTAAAAAGTTATGCCTCGAGAAGTTGATATTTTGAAATTAGGTGAAATTTCTGTGTGAAGTTAATTTGAGCTAGCTCAACATTGCTCTATTAATTTCTTCTACAATCGTTTTTCTTACTTCATTGACAAGAAGGTTCATAATTTCATCCTGAATATATTTCGCCATTTATATTTTTCACTTTCAATAATTTTCACTTTTGCTCTTTTCAAATTTTCTGTCGATTACATGATTTCATTTTAAACGTCTCTCAAGTTTCTTTTAGCGAATGCATGCATTCCTGTGTTCTAGAGTATTTTTATGCTCAGGAATTTTAGGATTTAATTTCTTCCACATGAAAAATCGACAATCTGGATTGGAGGGCGATCATGATAATTGGTGAATAATACACAGAGAAAACAAATATAGTGATTCCCTTAATTAAGTTATCCAATAAGCCGCAATCACGGTTAATAATTTCTCCACTAGGTATAATTTTCTTGAACGTTAGTTTTGAAAATTGTCGTCCTTCTGCAAGCGCAGATTTCATGTAATCAGCATTTTCATCCTGTGCTGGACCTTGTTTTAACAGCAAAGTAATGAGCGAATGACTATAAGAATGATCCCATAGTGGAATCAGAATAGGTTAGCAATTCATATTCACTGCGTGTGGGAGGTGGGCAGAAACTTTCGTATACGATGTAAAAGGGGCCGCAGAGTGCAAAAGTTTAATAAACACTGCAATAAGATATCACAAAAGCATACTATAAAATCTTCAGATCTAAAGAGATCAATGAATAGTAAATGTGAACGACGCAATAACTTTGAAATGAAAAATGTACATACTTCCATTGGGAAAAAAATTCCCGATATGTAAATTTATACATTTAGTTTTATAAAAAAATAGAATATCGAAGAGTGAAAAAAAATTCCAGTGAAAATGATCGACGGCAATAATAATAATAATAATAAAAAAACGGAAATTGGTAGTACAAACTTGGCGCCCCCTAAATTTCTGCGCCCGGGGTGACCGCCCTCTTCGCCCCCCCCCCTTTCGCACGGTGCTGTTGATCGGCTTTAAAAAGATTTTGAAAGATTGAATTATAATTTAAAAAACAGTGGCGATCTCCCTATAAACGGGTTTCTATTCATTTCTCTTTGATTGGGGAATTTTAAGGAAAAATCAGCTGCTGTTAAAAGATACGGTGGCTATTTTCGTCTTTGATTAAATAAAATCAGTTAAACATTTCAAAATAAGCTAATATAAATTAATTAAGTAAACAGAGTCTTTGTCTCCCGGTATTTATTAACAAAGCGAAAAGAAAGTTCTTTTAAGTAAGACATTTTAAATGTATCGTTTTTAATCTGACGTAATTTTCACCAAACTTTTCTTTCTCTTTTTAATATTCACGTGAAAATACTTTTGTTAGAAATGAAATATTATTTGCGCTGCCCTAACAAAAATAGTTGAAAAGATCATCTCAAAATATCAAATAAATGTCTCGAGCAATTTTTAAATTTAAACTGTTTTGCAATATTATATTTTGTTAATTTTACGTATTAAGTGTAATGTGACGTGATTTCTCCTATTTAAGACTTCTAACGCATGTTAATGAATTTATAATTTTACAACATCCTTTCTCTTTTAAAATTCACGTGTAAATATAGTTTTTATGAAGTAATTTTCAATAAGTTCCTACTTTTTATACGTAATTTTTTAAATTCTAATTTGAAAGTTTTTTTTCTTTTTGTAATAGTCACGTGTAAATAAATTTTTAATTTGAAGCGCAAACATTATTGTTTGTGCTGTTTATACAGTTGGCAACAATTTAAATTAATACCATTTTCTAAAATAAGTAAAATATATCTCTCGAAATGCTGAAAGTTTGAATTTAAAATAGAAATAAAATCTCAAAAAATGAGTCAAATTAAAACAGTAAATGCAGTCTGCACACGGGAAAATTCTAACGTATAAAACTATCTAAAAATGAATTAATTCCCATGTATAATTTTTGCTTCTATAAAACTTTTTTAATAGAACGATTTCGTCCAACTTTAGCATTAAATATCTCTTAAAATAATTCTTCGATTTGAAAACTGTCTGCTTCAGCGTGTTTATCAAACATTTCTCTATAATACCGCCGATTTTCATATTTTTGTATGCAATATTTTTCTTAATATTAACGTAGAAAGACCTCCAGTCACAAAAAATTCAAAACCGACGGCGGCGGCAGTGACAGCGTAAGTTACTTTTTTTTTTTTTTTTTTTTTTTTTTTTAGAATAGAGAGATTATATGGCCTATCGCATCTGTTCATAAGTATATTACGAGTGTAAAAAGAATTGAACAAAAACATAATTTGCTGAACAAATTAAAAAAAAAAAAAAATTATTTCCTACAACATTTAAGCCCGAGAAGGGTGAGATATTAAGATATTTCATTCAGTTAGTTCTACATTTAATGTTAAATTTTTGTAATAAATTAGTTAAACAAAGTGAGCATTATAAAATAAAAATGAAGTTCAAACAATATAGTAATACTTAAACACCCTAAAAACTTAGATTCAGTTAAAACGAAATCGAAATAAATCTTAGATTTTTTTTGAAGGTTTGTATTTTAGATGTGCCTAATCATTTGTTTTCACCTAACGTAAACTTAATACAAAATCAGCAATACAAATATTTGCACTTTAAATTTGGAAAAAAGTCCAAGATTTATTTCAGTTTCGTTTGAGCGGAATCTAAGTTTTTAGGGTGTTTAAGTATCATACTATTTGAATTTCATTTTTATTTTATAATGTTCAATTGGTTTAACTGATTTGTTACAAAAATTTAACGTTAAATGTAGAACTAACTGAATGAAATATCTTAATGTCTGACTCTTCTCGGACTTAAATTTTGTAGGTAATAAATTTGTTTTTTTTGCTCGGCAAATTATGTTTTTGTTTAATATATTATTCGGCAAAAACATGTCCGTGTGTAATGCTGACGTCATATTAACGATGCAACCCGTAAAATAAATTTTGGTTAATTGCAAACTTATTAACTTTTAAACATCGAAAATTTTAAATTTTTATACACTCTTAAAACAAACAAATAGTTTAGTATTTGTTTCCGGCTAATATTCGTTAACAAATTTAAAACTTCATCAATAAATAATTAAAAGAAAAACATAAATAAATCACCAAGTTAACATATTTTTAATCGAACTGCGGGTTCATCTATAATTGCTATTCATGGTTAAAAATCAGTACTGGTGAAATATATTTCAATTCTTTGACGTTATATTCATTCACTTTCTGTAATTTACTCATATTAATGTTTCTTGTATTACTAACAAGTATTTGAAAATGTCCTTCTTATTTCTACTATGACGCCATATTCATCTTCTTTTTAATTCTTAAAAAATAAAATTATTTCAATTTCATTTATCACTTGAAAACCTTTTAACTGAAAATTAATTGCTGTAGACAAACTATTACGACTTTTGAATTTTTTTGCAACAATAAAGAAGAAATGTCTATTGATTCTCAGTGAAAATCGAGAAATTTGGAATTATTAAGAAATATATTTGAATAAGGTAAATAAAATATAGGCTATGTTATTCTGTATGTTATCATCCACTTATATGCAAAGGCATTTTATCATCCGTTTTGACCCTAACGTTAGGCAAATGTTTTTACACTTTGAATTTATAATATTATTAAAATTAACAAAGAATAAAAAATGAGTGGCATCAGGGACAAAAAGGTGGGAAGAAAAAATGAAAAAGTTGTGATCTCCATAGGATTTTCCATGTTAATTTAACATTGAGAAGTGACACTGGAAATAAATAAGTATTGCGCTGGCGCGCAACACTTAAATTAAAATTAACAAAGAATAAAAAATGAGTGGCATCAGGGACAAAAAGGTGGGAAGAAAAAATGAAAAAGTTATGATCTCCATAGGCTTTTCCATGTTAATTTAACATTGAGAAGTGACACTGGAAATAAAAAAATATTGCGCTGCCGCGCAATACTTAAATATATAAGGAAAATCCCCAAGGTGAAAATAAATAACAATAAAATTCAACTCACATGAATCAGAGCATTACTGGAACAACAAACATTGTAATAGATCATATCTAAATCTTGTCTAAACATCATACCAAGAATATTAAACATTGTTCCAATTATTAAATTTGTTCTTAGATAATTACTTATCAATTATATCCTTTTGTATATGAAATATAAGTTATCGCAATTGTGCGCTCCCGAAGTTTGATTAAGATATCAGCGCCACCTAGCTGATAAAATAGGTAACCTTTCAGTTGAGCTTCGTTGTCACCAAAACAACACGTTTGTAAAAGAGCACCCTCGCTCTCAAATCGGAAGCTCATTTTAACATTAATTGCCCCTTGGCAATAATAAATAAAAACCTATGGTAAATTAATGACAGTCCACTGTTCTGAGTGCTCATTACATATGGTCCTAGCCGACCGGAGCACAGCAAAAAAATGACTGCCTTAACAACATTAAATCGCCAACGCGGCGTATTAAAAACCAAACTAAACAAAATCACAAAATTCGTAAAAGAGTACGAGTGTCCCGATCTAAAAGAATCTCCAGAAGAGTAGCAAGAACAACGATTGCGCTTAGAAAGCAAAAAGGTTTCGATTTTGGAAATTAAAACTCACTCCGTGAGCTTATTGGGTTCTATACGACTCTTCCGGAAGATGTCGACATAACAGACTCTTTGGAAATAGCAACTGAGCTAGAAGAGGAACTGGAAGATTCAGAGGTAAAACTTAACATTTTCTTTGTAAATTGGAATGTTCTAATATTAAAAAAGAAAATCCTACTGTTACTACTAACTTTAAAATACCAGACTTGCCTCTACCCAATTTTTACGGTAAATATGATGAATTACAACATTTTAAAGCACAATTTATGTCCATTATTGGAAACAATAAGAATCTGAACTCAACTCAGCAGTTATGCTACTTAAAAGGATGTCTAAAGGGTGCGGCCAAAAGACTTGAATCAGACCAAGATACCTACGAATCTCTTTGGCAGTCTTTAGAAGAAAGATATGAAAACAAAAGAGCTGTCATTGATTGCCATATTATTAAATTACTAAATTTGTCAAAAGTACCAGATTCTCCTAACCATTTAATGCAATTAATTGATAAAACAAAATGTAAGTTGCGTGCATTAAAATTACTCGAGTTTGAATAAAACGAACTCTCAGATGCCTTTAATAATGCACATCTTGTTTCAAAAATTGGACCCTGAAATAAAAAAGTGTTTCGAAATGAAATTAATTAAAAACGAAATTCCTAAATTAGCTAACTTTTTAAGCTTTTTGGAAGGAAGAAGTCGAATTCTTCAGAATACTGTTATATCTAAGGAACAAAAAAAGTTCCCGTATAATAATTGGAAATCTGACACTAAGTCAAACATTGAAAAATTCCTTTTAACAAAATCAAAACAGAGAAAAGGGTGTATGTTAGGATGTGCAGATTCACATTCTTTGTATAAATGTGAGAAATTTAAAAAAAATGAATGTGATGAAAAGATCAGAATTTGTTAAAATTAAGAATTTATGTCAGTCTTGTTTAAGCAGTCATCTACGTAATCCTTGTTTATCTAAAAATGGCTGTTTTTCATGTAACAGTAAAGAGCATAATAGTTTATTGCATCCATTAAATGAAAATAATAATATCAGTAAGCAATTCAGAGTTGAAGACCAGACAGATAGGAGCCAACTGGATTCTTCCCCCTCCCTTCTCCTGATAATCAAACATTTTTCGCGAAGGAAAATAAAATAAATAAACCTTGTGCAATTTTAAACACAGCTGTGATATATTTAAAGGACGGTTCTGGGGATTTCAACCTTTAATTGCCGCATTAGACAGTTGCTCAAGCTCACATTTATTGACTTCTCATGCTGCAAATCTGTTAGGATTGCGTAAACAAAAAACTCATATTCCCATTTCCGGACTTAATGATTTATGCTTAAACGCTAAATCATTTATTAGTACAGAATTAACGAATGAAAACAAAACAAAATCTTATCAGTTAGATATGTTAGTACTAGTTCCCAAAATTGCTGATCTTTCGCCGAAATATGTAAATACGTCAAAATTAAAATTGCCGTAGAATATAAAATTAGCTGATAATAATCGAAATAAACCAAAACGCGTACACGCGCTGCTTGGAGCCGAGTTATGTTATGAATTAATAGGATCGAATAAAATTAAAATTGATGATTCTCAATTAATGTTAGTAGAAACATTTTTCGGGCGTGTTATATCAGGCGCTATATCCTTTTAAGCCCCGATGTATTTGTAAACAAAGCTAGTCATGCCTGTAGAAAGTAAAACATGGACTACAACCGCTACCTGTTGATAAAAAATGATAGTTTACTCTATCTGCAAACCAGAACCATCGTTCGATTCGAGTTTTTATTACATATGACTCAGAAACAAAAATTTAAATGAATGTCTAACCCGCACGATCGTGCGGGTTGGGTCATAAAGGGTTATGCAATTCTATCTCGAATTTAAGGAAATCTTCTGATTCTTGTTTTTTAGTAACAGATTATAAAAATTTGGAAAAAGAAATAAGTTCTTTTTGGGAATTGGAGAAAATAAGTGAGTTAAAACCCTTAGTTAGTGAGGAGTTAAATTACTGTAACGAACATTTTTTAGAGACTCACTATAGAAAACCTGACGGCAGATACGTTGTTGAATTACCCTTTAAGATTCAAATGATAGAGAATTCTCTGGGAGATTCAAAATAAATTGCCTCTAAAAGATTAAATCAATTATGGAATCGTTTAGATCGGGATTCCAAATTATGGGAATTATACTCAGAATTTCTAAAAGAATACGCTATTTTAGGAGGACACATTTAAGAAAGCTCCGATGACACAAATCCTGATAAAGGATGTTTTCCCCCTCATCACGGTGCTTTGCGACCGTCAAGTACTACAACTAAACTGAGGGTTGTTTTTGATGGGAGTTGTAAAACTACGAATGGGAAGTCTTTAAACGACTTACTGTTTAAAGGAGGTATAATACAAGATGATCTTTTTTCGATTATGATTCGTTTTAGAAAAAATATTTTCGCATTTACAGTTGATGTAAATAAAATGTTTCGACAAATAGAAGTAAATCCGTCGCATGCTAGATAACAAAAAATATTGTGAAGAGAAGGGAGGGAGGAACCTGACAAAATCTACACTCTGAAAACGGTCACCTACGGTTGTGCAAGTAGTTCATACCTTGCCACTAGAGTGCTCCAACAGTTAGCGATAGATGAAGCAAACAATTTCCCATTAGCCGTCGAAGTCGTAATGAACGATATGTGCATGGACGATTGCCTGTCAGGTGCATCAGACATTTTCGAATTTTTTTTAATTAAAAAACAGTTAACAGACATCTCCAAAAGAGGTCAGATGGCCTTGCATAAATGGCGTTCTAATGTAAGAAAAATAAATCCTGATTCTCAATTTTTTCCTTTTAATCAAAATTCTGAAGAGGTTTCAGCAAAAACTCTCTGAATACTATGGGACTGTAGTAGTGATACATTTAACTTTAAAGTTATTGTCAACAGAAGTTCTGACTATACAAAACGCGAAATTCTAAGTCAAATTGCAATACCCTTTGACCCCCTTGGCTTGCTCGGTCCTGTAATTTGCCGTGCTAAAATCTTCATGCAACAACTATGGTTGCTAAAGTGCGACTGGAATGATAAAATTCCACGTCATGTTGCTCAAGAGTGGGACAAGTTCCTCAATTCACTAGTTCTTATAGAAACATTCAAAATTCCAAGATGTATTCTCATTAAAGATGCATCAACTATCCTCTTACATGGTTTTGCTGACGCAAGTGAAAAAGCTTTCAGAGCTTCCATTTATCTTCAGACAATATCTAACTCTAACTATCCTGTTTGCCACCTCATTTGCAGCAAAAGTAAAGTTGCATCTATTAAAAATATCAGCATTCCCAGACTTGAACTTTCAGCATGTCTATTGTTGTACCAACTTGCTCAAAAGGTAATTAGAGCTCTAAAACTTCAAATCGACAAAGTCATATTTTGGTCGGACTCCATTATTTCCTTAGCATGGATAGACATATCGCCACATCTTCTTAAAACATTCGTCGAAAACCGAGTATCTCAGATTCAAGAACTTACCAAAAACTACGAGTGGATCCCTTCAAAACTCAATCCATCTGATGTGTTATCCAGACGTCAGGATCCAAAATCCCTTTCTGCCGATAAACTGTGGTGGGAAGGCCCCGATTTCCTGAAACAAGACATTGGGAATTTTTTCCCTCAAAATGACTCTCATACGAAAGACAAACAATTTTTAAAGGAACTAAAGTCAATTCCGGTTTTCACTTCAGTTATAAATTGCGACTTTAATTACTCTTTTCTTAATATGTCAAACAGTTATATTAAATTAATAAGAGTGTTAGCATTTATTTTCAGGCTTGTCCACAACTGTAAAAATCAGGTAAAACTTAAAGGTTCCTTAACTTTAGAGGAATTAAGGGCTGCCAGAAATTTCTTAATTAAAAGAGCTCAAGGTGAGTATTTTTCATCAGAAATTTCGGCATTGAAAAAGAGCATGTCCGTCCCTGTAAAAAGTAAGTTGAAATTTTTAGATCCATTCCTAGATAAAGATGATCTATTAAGAGTGGGTAGTCGTTTGGCCAACTCAAATTTAAGCTATGACCGATCTCACCAAATCATTTTACCCCCAAGTAGTAAATTGACAAAAATTATCTTTCTTTACTATCATAAAAGAGACTTACATGTTGGTCCTCAAGGGCTATTAAATAGTGTAAGACAAATATTTTGACCTATTAATGGAAGAAACATTGCTCGTCAAGTTGTACACGAGTGTGTTCAATGTTTCAAAATAAAACCTACAACTGTAAATCAAATAATGGGTAATTTACCCCTTGAGAGAGTAATACAAGGTCCACCGTTTTCCGATGCGGGTCTTGACCTATGCGGTCCATTTTTTATTAAATATCGCAACCAGCGAAAAGGAATATTTAATAAGGTTTATGTGACCATTTTCATATGCATGGTTACTAACGCAGTGCATTTAGAACTGCTTTCTGATTTAACTTCTAATGCATTAATTTCAACTCTTAAAAGATTTTTTGCTCGCAGAGGCAAAAGTAGTACAATCTCATGTGACAATGCATCTAACTTTATGTCACATGGAGCATCTGCGGAATTAAAGAGATTAAATTCTATAAATAAAAAGAATGATGATGTATCAAATTTTCTGTCATCCGAGCAAGTTCTCTGAAAATTTCTTCCCCATCGTTCCCCAAATTTTGGTGGACTCTGGGAGAGAGGTATCGGAAAGAACTATTGGTGTTATGAAATTAACTCTTGGAGAATTTTTAGCTATTACGACGCAAATTGGAGGTATTCTCAATTCGCGCCCTCTTTCCCCATTAACTTCTGAATTAGAAGACTATGAAGTTTTGACCCCAGGTCACTTTCTGATTGGAAGACCAATCAATGCTCTTCCTGAGCCAAATTTTATTAATGAAAAAGAAAACTTGCTCGACCGATGGCAGAAAATTTAAAAAATCGTGCAAAATAAATATAGAAAAATTGGACCGACTCTTATTTAAGCCATTTGCAGCAAAGGTCCAAGTGGCTATTTAAAAAACAAAATGTTGCACCAGGTATGATGGTTCTGGTAAAGGATGGAGACCTGCCAGTTTGTAAATGGATAGTAGGTCGCATTTCAGAAATCATCTAGGGAAATGAGGACAATGTTCGGGTTGTCATAGTCCGGACTCCATCCGGAACGTACAAAAGAAGTATATCTAACATTTGTGTTTTGCCTATTGTAAATAATGATAATGTCAATTAAGTTTGACCTCTGTCTATTGGATTTCTTATTTCTTATTATTGTATTTATATTTAGTGCATTATGCGTAACCAATAATTAGCAATATCATCTGTATATTATTATATATTTACTTGTTATATATCATTGAAGTATCAGAATACTTCAATGGGGGTCGGTATGTGCGCTCCCGAAGTTTGATTATGAGATCAGCGCTGCCTAGTTGATAAAATACATAACCATTCACTTGAACTTCGTTGTCACCAAAACAACACGTCTGTAAAAGAGCGCCCTCGCTCTCAAATCAGCAGCTCATTTCAAAATTAATTGCCCCTTGGTAATAATAAATAAAAACCTATGGCAAATTAATCACAGTCCACTGTTTTGAGTGCTCCCAACAACAATTATTCTGAAATTGTATAGATGGAGATAATGATTCTTTTATTTTTAGTACATTTCTCAGGAAATACCAAAACAATTTTTAAAATAATGGTATCAAAAAGATGGTGACAGCCCTTGCTCCAAGATAGGCTATATTTTATGTCAATGCCACTACCCCAAAGGAAGTACAGGAGCAAAAAAGTTCTATAAATGCGATTTTTGTGTTACTGAAGGGTCTAAAAATATGAAATTTGGAATATTAGTTACTTATTGGATATAAAAAATTTCTAAGAACACTTCTTAAAAAAATCGAAATTTAAAAGGGGTGATAATGCGCGAAGGGTGTTCTAAAAAACGTTCTAAATGGCGATTTCTACGCAATTTTAGGAAGTATCAAATCGATTTGAAAAGTAATAATTGTAAATTGATGGTGACAGCCCTTGTTCTAACATAGACTCTATTTTATGTTTGTGTCACTAACACCTGGAGGTTGCAGGAGCAAAAAACGTTCTAAATTGTGGTTTTTGTGTTATGATAGGGCCTAGAATTATGAAAATTTGAATGGAACGATATCAATGATCTCTAAGAATATTCCCTAAAAAAATCGAAATTTAAAAGGGGTGAAAATGCGCGAAGAACGTTCTAAATTGCGATTTCTATGAAATCTCAGGAAGTACCGAACCGATTTCAAACATAATGGTGTAAAAATGATGGTGACAGCTCTTGCTCTAAGATAGGTTATATTTTATGTCTGTTTCCACTACACCAAAGGTGGTGCAGGAGCAAAAAAGTTCTAAAAATGCGATTTTTGTGTTATGGAAGGACCTAGATTCATGAAATTTGGCATGGTATATACTTATTAGATATAAATGATCTCTAAAAACATTTGTTTAAAAATTTGAATTATAAAAGGGGTGAAAATGCGCGAAAAGCGTTCTAAAAACGTTCTAAATGCTGATTTCTGAACAATCTGAATAAGAATCAAACTGATTTCAAAAGTAATGGTAGGAAATTGATGCTGACAGCCGCTGCTCTAACATAGATTCTATTTCATGTCGGTGTTACTACCACCTGGGAGTAGGCAGAAGCAAAAAACGTTCTAAATTGCGATTTTTGTGATCGGTAGGGGCTAGCAACTTGAAATTAGGCATGGTACATATTTATTAGATATAAATGATCTTTAAAGACAGTTTCGAAAAAATTGGAAATTTAAAAGGGCTGAAAATGCGCGAAAAGTGTTCTAAAAATATTCTAAATTGCGATTTCTACGCAATTTTGGGAAGTATCAAATCGATTTGAAAAGTAATGGTTGTAAATTGAAAGTGACAGACCTTGCTCTAACATAGGCTCTATTTTATGTTTCTGTCATTACCATTTGGGGCTTGCAAGAGCAAAAAATGTTCTAAATTGCGGTTTTTGTGTTTTGGAATGGTAGTTACTTATAAGATATCAATGATCTCTAAGAACATTTCCTAAAAAAATCGAAATTTAAAAGGTGTGAAAATTCGCGAAAAGCGTTCAAAAAACATTCTAACTGACGATTTGGGAATAATCTGAGGAAGAATCAAACTGATTTCAAAAGTAATGGTAGGAAATTGATG
The DNA here is from genome assembly GCA_963932465.1 of Maratus speciosus. NCBI lineage: Eukaryota > Metazoa > Arthropoda > Arachnida > Araneae > Salticidae > Maratus > Maratus speciosus. Next base: position 286,375,296 of record OZ010800.1, on the reverse strand, counting down.
GTGACAGCCTCTACTCTAACATAGATGCTATTTCATGTTGGTGTCACTATCACCTGGGAGTTGCAGAAGCAAAAAACATTCTAAATTGCGATTTTTGTGATCGATTAGGGGCTAGCAACTTGAAATTAGGCATGGTACATATTTATTAGATATAAATGATCATTAAGGACAGTTTCGAAAAAAATTGGAAATAAAGAAGGTGAAAATGCCCGTAAAGCGTTCTAAATTGCGATTTCTACACAATCTCAGGAAATAGCAAACCGATTTCAAAAATAATGGTTGCAAATTGATAGTAACAGTCGCTGCTCCAACATAGGTTATGTTTTATGTTGCTGTCACGTTTTAAATGAAATGATTACGTGTTAAATGAAATGAATGCAATATGAATATGTATGGGAACATTTTTTAGCCATTTATCACCTGCGTTCGGCTAACATAAAAGTATCAATATTGCCATTGATACACATAGATGTCATATACGCAGCACGTTGGCGCAATTTTTTTCTAACTCCAATTTTGCGAAAACCTCGTTTTCGAATACCAGTTGCATATGTGTTTTTAAAAGGGAATAACAATAAATAAAAACAGTTTGATTAATAACAATAGAACAAAAAAAAATTAGATTAATTAAATTAATTTTAGAAAATAAAATAAAGTAAATAAACAATTTATTAATAAATAAACAACAACATCCGGGTTACCATATCAAGCAAAATAACGACACTTTGGTGCCAGTTAAGTACCCCGGTGCGTATATTACATTAGCGTCAGAAAAAATCGTGCCAGTGCGGTGCGTATATGGCATCTGTGCAGCAATGTGTTCATGGTATTGTTATAACTGTATGAGAGTTATAATAGTGATATAAAATTGCTTTGAGGAAACAACTACAGAAAGAGTATCTTACATATGTTTCGAGTGAAGCTCGATCATCAAAACACTAATTAATTATACAAGCAACAGATATATAAACAAAAGTTTAAATTCAAATCCCCCCCCCCCCCCCCACACACACACACACACAAAAAAAGTTATCGCAATGAAATTAACTTGGCGTTAAGCGACGCTTTTTAAAATACGACATTGGTTGCAAACCAGATTACAGAACATTCCTATAACATTTGAAGTAATCACGGTACTTTATTTTTAGCCGGGTTAAAATTTAATCAAGAACATTTTTTTTTTTTTTTTTTTTGCCAAAAGCAACTTTTTTTCCCGCCTGAACAATTCTTTGATGTTGAAAGAAAATGTTTTGACCTATAATCTCTTATTATTTTTTTTACTTATTTGTATTTTAAAAGAATGAGTCAAAAGTCGTGTTTTTTAAATGTAGGGGAGATGGGGGCACATGTGAACATTGCAGTTTTTCAATAGTTATTATAAGTTTTTTTATTTGAAACAAATTACCAAAGATGGCAGCACCTGTAGACATATGGTAAAAATTTTTTGAAGCTTTTTGACATTTTGTTTGTCTTCAGTAGCCAAAACACTGTTTGTATATGTCAAATGTAAAATGCCGGTTTCAACTTTGGTAAGTGATAAAGTTTATTTATTTAATTAGTTATTCGAATTTTAATGTTTTAACATATACTATGACTACTATTGAATATTTTGGATAAAGTTGTTTTGTTCCCTAAAACTGATAAATGTTAATTATTTATTAATTTAACTCTAGCAGCCATGCGGGGCACTTGTGAACAGACTAGTTGGGGCAGATATGAACAGTTCACAAAATTCAAAATCTTTCTCTGTTGTGCGAATAGAAAGAATTGATAATGATAAAATGTATGTTAAATTCTCGAGAAAGAATCTCAGATCCAATTCATATAATTTCCCAGAAATAGTAGACATGTCTGTCATACAAAAGAGTGATATTGTATTGAAACTTCCACTTCTACATTTGTCAGGAAGTACACAAAGAGCAAGAAGCTCATTGGAGTTCAATTATAATTTAAATAAGTTCAATGTTTCCTAAAATGCAATAAGTGTTATATACTATTTTAGTAAACGGTTTAAAACAATATTTTTTATGCATTGTTAATACAAAGAATATTATGACAAACAACTTTGTATTTTTTTTTTCTTTTCATTTGTCTCAAACTTAGTGATGGCTTACTTCTATCTCTCAAACAACAGCTATGAATAGGATAATTTGAATTGGGATGGATATCAGTAACATTTTTAAAATGTAAAATTTTCAAATTGATAACTAATATAATTCTTGGGTATGGTGTCAGAACAGCTTTATATATATTTAGTTTCATTTTAAAATCTTTTGTTTAAACATAAAAAAAATATATTTTATTTTATTTATGGTGAATTTAACTGATAATATAAATAATGGTTATGATAACAAATTAATAACAGGAGAAAAAGCATGTCAAAGGATATTTTTTCCTTGTGTTCACATGTGCCCCACGAGTGTTCACAACTACCCCGCTGATGGGGCACATGTGAACAATTTTTTTAATTTATAAAACTATTAAAAAATGTAAGAAAAACTATACAGGTGATTAAGAAAATTTCCATGTGTAAAAGAAAGTTCTGTTTACTATACTGACTAGTTTTTATTTATAAGAATTAATCCAATTATGAGAAAAAGCTATATTTATGCGAACTGTTCACATGTGCCCCCATCTCCCCTATTTAATTTATGTGTTTCAGATGAAAAGAATGCATTACGGAAGTTAGCGATTTATCTCCTGTATCCGGCTAAGTGCCTTATTACCATGTGTCTAATACTCTTAACAATATACTTGGCGCTTTTTAAAAAAGTTTGACCCAATTCGGGTTTAAGAAAGTGAGATGTTTTTGCCAAATGATATAAACGACTATGAAAATAAAATTAAACTGGTTTATGTATGTATTTTAATAATTACATCTGCTTATACGTATTAAATAAATTATTTATGTTTTTATATAATAAAAGTTAAACAGCTCCTTTATCTACGTGTATGCTAATATCATAAAGTAGTAACGTTTGTGTGTTTGTGGAATGTAATCTCAAAAACTACCTAGCAATAATTTTTTGAAAATGCTGATGACCATCTCTGCTCCAACAAAGACTATATTTTATGTCGGTACAACAACGTCCATGGGTGCAGGAGCAGAAAAGTTCTAAAATTGAGAATTCTGAGATATTGTTTGGGCTAGAAATTTGAAATTTTGTGCGGTGGTTAGTTTTAAGATGGAAATATTCGTTACGAACGCTTCTAAAAGGTTCGAAATTTTAAAGTTAGAAATAAACGTAAAACGTTCTAGAAAGTTTCTAAATCGCGATTTATTTGGCATTCTTAGAAAAAGAAATTTTGAAATTTCATATGGCTATTACTTTTAAGTCGTTAATGCCGGTCAGTTAAAAAAAAAAAAAAAAAAAAAAAAAAAAAAAAAAAAAGGATGCACCATAAAAAAGATCTAATTTGCGATTTCTGTGATACTGTTGGGTCTAGAAACTTAAAACTTGGCATGGTAGTAACGTATAATATCTAAATGCTCGTTATAGAAAGAATTCAAACTGCAATGCACGCATAGAACGAATTCTAAAAAAATCGAAATTAAGAAGACTAAAAAAAGCGGACAAAGTTCTAAAGATGATCTAAATAACGAAGTAGGGGAGATGGGGCACATGTGAACACGGGGCAAATGTGAACATCGCAATTTTTCAATAGTTATTATAAGTTTTTTTATTTGAAAAAAATTACTAAAGATGAAAACATCTGTAGACATATCGTAAAACTTTTTTGAAGCTCTTTAACATTTTATTTGTCCTCTGTAGCCAAAAGACTGTTTTTAGATCTGAAAAGTAAAATCTGTGTTCCAAGTTGATAAGCGAATAACTTTATTTATTTATTCATTTATTTGAATTTTGAGTGTTTTAACATATACTATGAATACTAATACATATTTTTGATAAAGTTCTTTTTCTTCTAAAATTGAGAAATGTTAATCATTTATCAATTTAACAGAAGCAGGAATGTGGGGCACTTGTGAACAGACTAGTTGGGGCAGATATGAACAGTACATAAGTGCCCAATAATCATTCTGTTATTCTGTTCCTTTCAGTTAACTTAACGAGAAATAATGTCAGTTCCATTATGTATAATTTTCCTGAAATAGAAGATATTTTCTTCACACAAAGTTGATTTTGTATTGAAACTTCATCAAACACATCTTTCAGCAAATACATAAAGAGCAACAAGCTCGTTTACGTACTATTGTGCTTTAAATAAATTTAATGTTTTCTAAAATGCAATAAGTGTTATGCATTATTTTACTAAGCGGTTATTTGCAACAATATTTTTTATGCATTGTTACTACAAAAGTATTACCCTGAACAACTTTGCAAATTTTTCTATTACATTTGTTATAAACTTGCAATGATGGCTTACTTCCGTCTCTAAAACAGGTATGTTATATGATGCTTTGAATGAAGATAAATATCAGTAATATTTTAAGAAAGTAAAATTTTTAAACTGATAACTATCGTAAAATTCAGATTGTACGCCCCCCCCCTCCACCTCTTTCAAAAGCAAAAGAAGTTAGGGGGGGGGGAGTTATAGTCAAGTTTTTTTTAATCATTAAAATACCCTTCTTTATCTATAATTTACAAGTAAATAAGGCAAATAGAGGCCTGAGAATCCTTTGTATTTCGGCAGATTTCCGATAAATAATATGTAAATGCCCCCTCCCTAAAATTTTCTCCAAACAAAACCTCCTAAGAAAATTTAAAAGTTTTAATTTCTTTATTAAAATTGCTTCTTTATTTATTTTTTTTATTGCAACAATGCTTAATGAATCATCTAACCCCCCCCCCCCCCAAATCTACTTATTTTCATTTTATAATCTTTTGCTTGAACATATCACCCAGAAACTAAGAGAAATATATATACTTTTTTATGGCGAATTTAACAGCGATGACCACCTCGGGAACTCAGCTTTCGCTTTAGAGTGTTAGTGCAATCCCGAGGGGTGGACCACATCCACTCCTCCCGACTCTCAACCAGAGTCTGAGAGGGAGCGTCGGGTCCCTGATCAAGCTGCTGAGATTTATTTCGGTTACTGTGAGATTTACAATTACAATCACAATTGGTTACCCAATTTTTCTGGGCAAACCGAAGATTTCACATCGAGATATATGACTGTATGTAGTGATTACATGAGGATCATTTCACCTAATGTGATTGCATAATTGTTTACAATTTTCTTGGATATATATACGTCACAGTACATTTAACACACAATATTTAACATGACAATTAGAAACACATTACAACACAATATCAAACACCTACTATTTACATGACTGTGTGTAGTGATTACATGAGGATCATTTGAATGTGATTGCATAATTATTTACATTTTTCATGGATTTACAGGGATTTCACAGTACATTAAACACACTATATTGAACATCACAATTAGAAACACATTACAACACACCTACTATTTACAATTTGCGCATACAAGAGTTTGGAGAGATGCACAAGATAAAAATTCAAAAGTGATAGAAGTTTCTGGCGCCCGTTAATAACCCGTTTCTCCCTCCATGCTATACCCTAGTGATGGAGTCGGACTAGAATGGCTCTGGATTTGAAAAGATGTACTCGTTTGTTTCTATAAACCTCATGCATTGTATGATCTTGTTGAGTAGTTGTGGTTTCTCTTTTACATCCCGCCACCAACTTGCTAAATTCATACGTGTGTGTTTTTTGAGATGATAATGCGATGTTAATGTACAGTATAATACATAGTGTAACGATGTTGACGGCAAGCCACAAATGCATAGTGGGGAGTCTCTTTTGTTAATTTTGTATAAGTGTTCCTGAAAGGGGCCGTGATTTGTTAAAAATATTTGACAGGTAATATAATTAATCATTACGATGACAAATGAATAACAGAATAAAAAGCATGTCAAAGGATATTTTTCCTTGTGTTCACATGTGCCCCATGTGTGTTCACAACTATCCCGCTGATGGGGCAGATGTGAACAATTTTTTTGAATTTATAAAACTATTAAGAAATGTAAGAAGAACTATGCAGGTGATTTAAAAAAAATACCTTGTGTAAAAGAAAGTTCTGTTTACTATATTGTGTAGTTTTTGTTTATAGAAATTAATCCAGTTATGAGAAAAAGGTATATTTATGCGAACTGTTCACATGTGCCCCCATCTCCCCTACATGGAATTATTAGAATTGTTTGAATTAAGGATGAAAATTTGCTTGAATGCTGCTTTTAACACTAGAACGCCCGGAAATTTTACTCAAGTTTCATAAAAATATTTGACACCAGAATTTTTATTTAAAATTATTTGACTGATTTATTTAACGTAAATCTGCGTGGTTTAAATTTAACTTATTTTATGAAAGAATTTCTGGTTCCAGTTGACATTTAATCATATGGTCGGAGTCGGATCGACTCCTTCCGGGCGTTCTAGGTTCTAGTGTTAAGACGTAAATACTCGCAGTAGAACAATTCCTAAAAATTTCGCTATGTAAAATGATGCAGGAACGAAAATCTTTCGATTTTTTTTTATTTCTGTGCTACTGCTGACCTAAAAACTTTTTATCGGGTTGAAATTTCTGGACGGGATACTTTTAACATGTAAATGCTCTCTAACAATGGCTTCTAAAAAATACAAAATTTAAAAAGATGAAATGAACGGAAAACGTTCTAAATTACCATTCATTTGTATTATTAGGTATAGAAACTTTAAATATTTAATAAAACTACCCTCCCCCTCCCAAAAAAAAAAACAAACATGCAACTTAAATGCAACAAAACCGGTAGCTACTTACCTAGCATTGAATAAGTTGTGTTAACATTGAATAAATGTCGGTATGAAACAGCGAATAGTTTGCACGAAAGTACTTGTCGAAATGTTACTTGAGCAAAAGTGTCGAAAAGTTTCTGTTTAAATTTGATATGCAATTTTTTTTCAGCTTCACTAATCTAGAAATTTAATCATAAGGTCATTTTCTCAATTTTTATTAGACGATTTTTTATATAGTAACTTATTCGGTTAATTTTTTTTAATCGGGTTAATATTGACGTATTTTAACTTGCATGATTTGTAAATACTCGAAATGACATTTTCACAGCTCTAAGGTTATGCAGACAAGATATTACAGATCTCGTGTCATAGCTTCTCGTGTCATCATAACCAGATCTCGTGTCGCTGCATTCAATGCCGATTTGTTTTATTTAATGATGCTAACACGTAATACAGCTCACCTTGTGGAGAATATGTTTGAAAACAAAACAATACAGCGTATGTAGTGGCCAGCATGCACTCATCATTTAAATCCGATCGAGCATATCTGTAAAACACGAGAACGACGCATTGCATGCCTCTGTTGATGTGTTCGGGACTTTGATATATCACTTCTTTAAGGACAATTCCCTAAACTCTTATCGACAACCTCATCGCATACATGAAAACAGATATTCAAGAGTATTAATTATTTGAGTGGGCCACATATCTTATAAAAGTCCTTAATTCTCTTCAAACATAATTTTTTTTGGTCATTTAGAGGTTAATTTTTTTTGGTCATTTAGAGGTAGTCAAATTGGTGCAGAACGTCTGTTTATGTTTTTGACATCATTTCAAGAAATGGAAATTCCGATATAAGATATTTTAGTGTTTTATTTTTCTCTATTATTTTTAATCTATTGCGCACATCCAATTTTATACACATGCACGGCTGTCTTGTAGGTTTGCTTTGCCATTTTTGAACAGTGTATATTGTATATATATAGTGTATATCATGTATATTATATTATTATAGTATTTTGTAATTCTACCATTCAATTTGCTCATTTTCATCATTTGAATTTGTGGCATGTCTGTTTGATAAGTATCAGACTTTTATTTTTTCCGTGCGCAATAGTAATTCAAAGGCGGCGCCATTGTGCACATTCGAAAGAGACAGCTTAATGCGCATGCCTCAGTTTTTTTTCCACGAATTCGAGTGGGCCAGTCGTTGCCTGCTTCCGCCGGGTGAGGTGCTGTCATACGTGTGCATCGGATTTTGATTTCTCTCAAGATAACTGAACGTGTTGAAAAAAGGCACTGCATCAAATTTTGTCAAAGCTTGGTGATCCTGAAAGCGAAACAATTCGTAAGATTCATCAATTCTCCAGCTTATTCATCGCACCTGATTCCGACTTTCTCGAGAAAATGTGGAATTCCAGTCGTTCGCCAAATTCCACACTCTTCAGACATGGTTCCATGTTACTTCTGGTTGCTTCCGAAATTGAGGGTGCCTTTAAAAGTATCCCGTTTTGAGAGTAGAGATGAAGTATGTAGAATACGACGGCGGAGTTGAACACCATTCCAAAAAAAGCCTGCCAGAAGTATTTTTAGCAGTGGAAAGAACGCTGTGCTAAATGTGTGAAGGCGCAAGGGGCCTACCTCGAAAGGAATAAGGGTACCAATCCTGACTGAATACCTTAGTAATTGAAAGATTAACTATGGCTTTAAAATATAATATTTCTGATTTAGTTACTATTAACACTAAGCATTTTTACAACAAATTAATAAATTACAAAAATACTATGTTATTACATATGTTGACAAATATCCTAATAATTATGCAATCATATGTAAATCTTATTATCACCAACTTCTTACTAACTCTATTTCTTCTAATAAATCTTTTCAAAAAACTAATGAAAATGTAATTGTAAATAATCGTAAAATTCAAAGTTATTATAAACTATTAAATATTCTCTCTACTAACTTTAATTATCCTTATTTAGTGCTTATTCCCAAATTTCATAAGACTCCTATTAAATTTAGGACTGTAACTATTGGATGTAATACATATAATAATAAAGCCAATAAACTACTATTAAAAATTCTTAATCAATTATATATACTGACTACAAACAATGCTAATACACATTGTATAAAAAACAGCTATCAACTAGTCAGTATTATGAAAAATCTTAATTGTGTACATAATATAACGACATACGACTTCAAAGATCTTTTTAATAATATAGATTTATTAGATTTACATAATATTATAAATGCATTATTTAAACAGTATCATGTAAAACTTGATTTACCATCTAATATAGATATAGCTTATTTTAAATCTTTAACTAACTTCATTATCTATAATAATTATATCTTGCAAGATAACACATTATATTTACAACACATCGGTATACCACAAGGTGGCTGTACATCCAGTTTATTATCAGACTTATATTTATATCACTATGAACGTACTTTTACTAATAATAATCTACATTTATATCGTTATATTGATGACATAATTTTAATTGCCACCGAACAAACTAAAATTTCCCAATTTCCAGTAGATTATCCCACTAATTTGGAATTAACGGAAAACCTCTTATCTAATAATACAATCAACTTCTTAGATCTTAAAATTACAATAAAAGACAACAAAACAATAACAGATCTATATGATAAACGTAAAGAATTTAAATTCAAAGTTAATACATTTATAAATTTTAAATCTTGTCTTCATAATTCTGTATATCGAAATATAATACTTAACCATTTATATAGAATAAAATGTTTATGTTCTTCTCATCTAATTAATAATAATATTAAAAAACTAATTTATGATGCATTAAATCAAGGTTTTCCAAAGAAATTCATATATTCTTTAATATACAATTAGTACTTACATGATCTTTTTTAAAAAAACAAATTAACACATGCGTAAACAAAATTACAAAAAAAAACTTATAAAATAAGAAAATATTTATAAAAAAAATAATAAAAAATTGTAAAATAATAAAAAAATATTATAGGACGGGTGGGTGGGTAGATGTTAGTGTACGGAGGAGGGTGGTGTTGTCTGGATAATACGCAATGGTTAATTTAAAAAAAATGATGGGGCATTTTAATTATAACTACATTCCTAATTTACTTTTTATATGGAGGTTGATTCGATATTTTATATATAAATGGTGACGTTAAATTTTTATTTGAATTCATATTGAATTTATTGAGCTTAATTAATATTTAATCAGCTAACAATTAACTTGTTATTAATTTTTAGTCTTCTCGGGACAATATCATATTAATTTCTTATAGTATACCATCTTTATGGTGAATATGCATAATAAGTTTATTTGATATAACTAATGATATTACAGTTTGTATTAAAATTGAGTTATTAGTATTTTATTATTCCTTATATACTTTTTAATAATGTTTTATTTTGAACTTGGTATTAAATGATTAATTAACGGTTTTATGTGAATGTTAATCCCATATTCATATTCTTTAGTTTTTTATGGTTAATATGAAAATAAACCACACAATTTATTTGTTATTATTAGGTAATTGGGAAATGAAGATTCTGACATAATTATATCAACATCCATTTATTTATTTATTTATTTATTTTATTTGTATTTTTTTTTTTTTTTGCTTCCTGTTCATTTTATTAATTAATTTTTTTATTTAAAAGTATTTCTTATAGTTTATATTTCTATTATATATAATTTTTATATATAAATTATTTAGTTTTATAGCATATTGCTATATTATATTATTATTGTTTTGAAATTATTTAAATTTTCCGTAAAGTTTAATTGGGAATGGTAGTTTAATTTATTGTAATCATTCTATTAACATTTGTATTTATTTAATATTTATATGAATAATGAAATATGGTATTTTTACATTAGGATTTGTTGATATATAGTTGGTATATTATGAATGAATTAAATTATAATAGCATAATCTTTATGTCATTTTGTTCATATCAGTTTCAAGTTATTATCATAGATGGCAGCACTAAAATTTAAATTGGATTCTGTCTGATGCTTAGAATCGAGTAATAATATCTATTTTTAACACATGGTGGAGCTTACTGTTCGATATTTGCGATTTTGTAAACTTATTTGTTTGGTATTTTTTACTTTTAGTTAAGAAATTTAAAAAGTGTTAAGAGGTTATTTATTTATTATGTAATTATTTTCTACTTATATTATTTTAATTTCATTTTTCATGGTATTTCAAAATAGATTAACTGTATACATTGGGTTTTAAAATAACCTTAAACTTATCGTGATTTTGGATAACATGTGTTGATGTACATTTGGATAAAATAACTGAGTTTTTATTAGGTATTTTGTGTAATATTACTGCTGGGCAACATATAACAATAATATGTTCCCGCACCATGTTGGTTAAATCAAAGTAAAATTGCGTAATTTGTTATTTCTGTTTGTATAAATATTTTTTTATAAAATATAAATATGAGTGTAAAATTATAATGTTTATATATTTAAGTAAAATAAGAGTGTAAGTTCATACAAAAATTATTAAGTTGATTTTAAATATTAAATATATATTTTTAAAAAATGGTTGTATTGTAAAATGAATGTATAATGTTGAATAGAGTTCGGATCTCAGATAACAACAATAGCCAGACGCCATGGTGTCGTTTTATGACAAGCCAATGGAAAGTGGTGTATAATTAGAAATCGTAAAATAATAAAAACGTTGGAATAAATTTATGGCCTTAATAAAAGTGTTGGGATAAATTTATGGCTTTTCAGACCACCCAAACTTTAAGGCATATAATAATATTAAAGTATATGTAAGGGGCCATTTGCAGACTGTTAGCTAATAGGCCTATCGAAGGATAATGCAAAATCTTCTCACATCCAATAAGAGTGGACTAGACAAATAGTTCCACCCACTGCAAGAGTTGGTGTGCCAGAAGAATAAGGTTTGAAAAAGGGAGTCTAAAAAAAGATGTCGAGGACGCAGCGCAGGAGCTCTCCTGAAAGCCCGTGCAATGAATCCAGAAAGCCCTAGTAATGCCCAGGCGAGATGGACATATCGGAGTGAGCCTAAGCAAGCCTAATTGAGGATGTCTTCCTGATGTACATATCGGAGTGAGCCTAAGCAAGCCTAATTGAGGATGTCTTCCTGATGTACATATCGGAGTGAGCCTAAGCAAGCCTAATTGAGGATGTCTTCCTGATATTAAAATAAAGTGGATTGTTCTACTGAGATCCGTAGATATGCATCCTGCCATCCCGATATCGCCGCTCTGATAAGAAGTGGATTCCTGATGACATATGGATATGATCCTTAGCAACGCGACAACTCTGAATTTGATGAATAAAGGCCACCATCCCGTATATGAAAAAAAGGTACTACCTTAAACTTTTTCTTTTACCACTTAAAATCATATGAAAAATTATAAATATCCTTTTCTGATATTCTCTGGTAGAGAGCAATCTGAGATCCAACAAAACCAATAAATTAAATATAATTAAGGTAATTTAAAAATGAAAGAGAATTATTCTTTTAGCAAAAAGAAAAATATATAATAATAAGAGTAAATGAAAACATTGTCTTTTTTTTAAAGATTAAATATACATAAAATAATGAGAAGCAAACAAAAGTGTTGCTTTCTTTTTTTTGAAATAATATTATGTATTTCTGTATATAGTTGTGTTCAATGTAAATAAAATATTTAATCAAGTTTTAAAATGTTTCTGTAATTATTTAATTGATAATGTTTAAGGTGTGTCAATTTATTTTTACAGCTTAAATTTTAGTTTAATTCATAAGTGGAAGAGTTCGTCTAAATAATTCACAACGCAAACTCTTAATTTTATTCGTAATTATTTAAATTTAATAATTACATTTTGACGCGAATTATAATTTAATTTTATTAATGCTTCGCGTTGCTCTTCTACTAGAATTACGTAATTACGATCACTTATGTTATTTGAATTTATCTAAGGTATATAAAATTATATACCAATTTACTATGAGGTTGCTTGGATGATTTGGACCAATTAATAATTTTGGATGTAAATTAAATAGAAAATAAACAGGTGTAATTATCTGTCCAGCAATTACTATTTTTCCTTGCTATATAATAATTATTTAAAAGGTTGTATTGCTTTTTCCATTCCATAGCATTTAATTTTGTTCTGGTTTCAGCTTGAAACTATTCTTTTGGTTTCATTAGTCGTTAGAGTACAGGAGAAATTTTTTTTTTTCAGCTTTTAACTTTTTTCTCACAGAAAACGACTGATGATTTTGCTTATATAATTGAATTCTGTACTCTTGATAGCGTAATTCAATATATAAGCTTTTCAATTATTTTTATCGAAATCCATATTCTTCTTTTTTTCTTTATTATTAATTCTTGTTATATAGTACATGGGATTTTATTTTATACATAGTAGCTTGTTTATTATGTTTTTGGTTTCCATTCAGAGTCTTTGGGGACACTGTATTGTTGTAAATTCATTCATGCTATCACAATTATTGATGGTGGTCAGTAATGTTTAATTAATGGTTTTATATATATATATATATATAACTTTTTTATGGACACAATAACTTCCGTAATTCTGTACAAATCTCTTCTAAACTGATACATAAAATCAAGGGGCATAAAATCTCGGTCACGTTCGTTAATAGGCAAAATCGGACCAAGGGGATGGAAATAGGGAAGGGTTTTGTGAAAACCGAAAAAACCCCTTAACTTCTTAATTTTTGTACATATCAAATCAGCTTAAAGTTTTTATTACTTTTAAAAATAGAGCCAAAAATTTATGCATCACAGATTTTTGATAAAATTAAAAATGGGTTCAAGGGGCGCAAAAATAGGGTTTTAGGGAGAAAAAAAATCATAACTTCTTCAATTCTCAAGATATCAAATTCAATTAAATTTATTATAAATCTTCTTAATATTATCTACAACTTTTATAATGACAAGTTTTTGATAGGATCAATTTGTACCGCAAAAAAAATTAAAAACTAAAACAAAAAAAAGGGGGGGGGGGTTGAAGAAGAAAAAAATCCATAACTTCGTCAATTCACAAGATATAAAATCCGCATGAATTTCTTATATATCTTCTTAATAAAATTATCTACAACATTTATATTTACAAGTTTTTGATAGGACCAATTCTTACAGCAAAAACAAATTAAAAATACATAGCGGTTGAAGAAAAAAATCATCGTATTAACGGTGTATTCAAATCCAAACTGCTTATTTTCTGACTCATTTTTTAATTCATTTTTGCTCTCAAACGCATCCAATTTGTAGATTCTCTTATTCAGAAACTATATAATGTACTGTAATGGTCGATTTTTTGATAGAAGCAGGATATATTTCAAAAAATGATGTCAAAGTGGGCATTTTGAACCGAATTTCCTGAAGCGATTGTGTAGGAAAAGAAAAATATTGTCCTACTGAGAAAATAACTGTTTATAAATCAAATTTTAATTAATTGCACGAAAAATAAAAACACAGGTCGCTTATATAAATCTCTTCAAAAATCACGTCAGCAAGTTATATATTTTTTCTTTTAAAAATAAATCTGAAAATGTGCCAGAAATTTTCGAGTTGTTGAGCAAGGCAATGTATTTTTTTTTAATGCCGCCTTAACATGATTCTGATAAAACCATCTCTTATATAAAAATGAAATTAAAAACTCGTCCAAAGCGGCGAAATCTACCTGTGCCTGTGGGACGAGCCGGCAGGGGTTTTTCAAATTTGTGAAAGTAAAAATAACTTTATTTAAAAAAAGAAAAAAAAATCTGCAACCAAAATTGAAAAAGTAAACACTAGCCCTGCTAGAATTCAATCTCAGCTATTCTAAATAAGAAAAAAAAAAACATCATTTAAAACTATTAATGTGCAAGTGAGAAAAAAAAAACAAACGCTCCTATAGGTTTAACATTAGTGATCCAGTTTCTTCTCCTGACTAGTGTAGGCTCTTAACGCTCAAGCTAATGCTAATCCTATGGGAGCGTTGTTTACACATTTCTTGCTAGCATTTTAATTATTATTAAATGATTTTTATTTTTTAAGGATTTTTCTTCAGGGTGCCTGCGGTCGATAACTTTTATTGTGCGTGAGGAGAGGGGAGGGGTTGCCAAAATTCATGTTTGCTCCGGTCACAAAAAAGGCTAGTTTGGGCCCTGGGTCAATGCGTCTTACAAGGAAGGTCTCCATACGGGCATATTCAGAAAAATCTGAAAAAATTACAGAGTGTTCTTCTCATGTGTATATATAAGTTTATAAAAATTTTTTGGCGGAACCGCTATAGAACGTTCGTAAAAAAATAATGAAAATTTCGTTTATTTAGCGATTTATCATCGTTTGGCGATGAAATGAAATTTCGAAAAATACTTTTTTATGCCGAATAATCTTTAAGATAAAAATTCTTCATACTGAACTTGTTTAAATAAATTTAATGTAAATGACTTTACTTTTGTCAGTTTTAGATTGATTTAACTATAGTTTTGTCATATATATATATTTATAATGAAAGTTAAATATCAAATTTTATGAATTAAAACAAAATTAAAATTGTTTCAATGTCTCAAAATTAAGTCCAATTGAGCACTGTAGATTCAATTATGTTGCTATGGAAACGACGAATTTTTTGAAATGAATAACTGGTAAATGAATCTTGCCTTTATTTTGGAATACGCTTAAATATATTAAAATATTTTTTATATATGAAATTGTTTTTAAAGTAATAAAATTAAATAACAAGCAACGTAAATATGGAATACGAAAAAATGTATTTATAAAACTCTCTCATTGTTTAACTTTAAATTCATTAAATACTATTTACACGCATTCTAAAAATCAATGAACAATCAATTTTCAGGTGCACTAAAATCGTTTGCTTTTGGCGAGGTAAAGTATTGCTTGCCAAATAGCGTGACACTTTTGCCTTTTCGCGCCAAATACTCGAAAGTATTTTATTTTTTTACAGACTTTCTACTGTAATTCCGCCGCTAAATTTGACTGATCCTTTATTACATACATAAGGAGTTTAATTAGTATTTTTTTTCAAAATATTCTGAGTATGCCCAGTATGGAGACCTTCCTTGTTAGACAATCCATATACATCTCATAGGGATACTCATGAATCATGTAAAAATTTCAGAAAAAGTATAAATATAGTAAATTTAGAATCATATTTCCCTTAAAGGGGCTCTTCTCAAAAACTTTCGTAGGTTAAGGGGGGGGGGGGGGGTACTTCAGTCATCTGGAAAGACCCGCTCACTAATGCTAATCCTATGGAAGAAATTTTTTAAAGATATCTCGTTTGCATTTTAATATTTTTAAATGATTTTTTTTTTTTTTTTTTTTTTTGCATGGGATAGCTGAGATTGATCTCTACATCTGCTCTTTTTTACTTTTTCCATTTTGTTTACAGATTTTTTTCAAGAGGATGCTTTCACTCTCGAAACCAGTTCCGAAAAGAAAAATGACCTAATTAAAAATATATGTCAACAAAATTGAAAAAAGTAAAAAAACGCTCTTTGTACAAAGATGATCTCAGCTAGCCAACGCAAAAAGAATTGTTTAAAAATACTGAAATGCAAACGAGATAGTTTTTAACATTTCTTCCATAGGATTAGCATTAGTGAGCGGGTCTTTTCAGGTGACTGAAGTAGCCTCTTAAAGAGCCAAAAACCTTGATGCTGCATACAGTATAAAAAGCATGTAAATATTAATGATTTAAAACTTTTAAGCATTTTTTAAAAACGAATTTTATACTTAAAAAAGTTAGTAACAGGAAACATTCGAAAGGGTGCCAAGAAATCCTCCAAAGGGCGACATGGCGACGGCGCCCGCGGGCGCCGTTTTGGACAGCCCTAATCTAGACTTTTGTTTCGTCGCGATACTCCCCTTACAGCCGTCGGAGACATGAAGTCATTTTCTGTAGTGAATTAAACCCACTTTTAGACGCACTGATAGATTTAGCCATGGCTCTGCCTGTCATTTATTAATCATTGAGACATGACAAATGGTGTCTTGATTTACTATAAAATAAATCCATCGGCCATAAACGGAAACCCATCTGGCAGTAAACATCTTAACTCAACTCTTTTCCAATTTAGGATGTGAGGAAGTAAGGCATAATTTTTCCTAGCATCATTGCTCGTAAAAATGGATGATATAGATATCTGAAAAAAAAATTTCTTTTGCTCTCTGGAAAAAGTTTCCAGCAATGTTTACGAAACGTGACGTAATCAATGTGCGCGCAGCTTTCTTCGGAGATTGGACCGAAACTTGTTGCGCCGACCAATAAGATACAAGGTAATATTAGCTTAGAATTTTTGACTCTTTTGTGGACAAAAATGAGGTAGAGGGGTGCGATGGAAAATTTTTAACATCAGTTTTATAAAAGATTCTGTGCAGATCAGAAGTGATGAATATATTTGGATGTACTTAAAAAGAAGCGTGTGTTGTGCATCGGAAAAAATAATTTGCATACTGTTGTAATGAGAAATCGTTCATTATTTTTGAGGGGTTTCATTGGATTTTGTGATTTTGATTTTGAGCGAAAAGCTTTTTTTTTTTTTTTTTTTTTTTAAAGAAGATTTTTGTGAATAATTTCTGGTGCATATTTTTAAAAATGTAAAACATTTCTTTAAAGAAGGGGACTTCTTTAGGGACTGGTTTGATTTAAATTGTTGGAAATATAATAAATCACTATATAGGCATCCACATTGATTAAAAATATGAACATTTCCTTGTAAAAGCGCCAGAGAATGTGTGTAAAAAAGGATCGACGAATAACAATTGAATATTTTGTTGAATGAAAAGGGTCAGTAAGCATTTTTCGAAAATTAAGCGAATCATATGATTTTTTTTAATTTATGGGAGATTATAAATCGCTTTTATTGAAATTAAATTCATATATTTCCGATGAAACGATTGGCATAATTATTAATATATATATATATGTGTGTATCTATTTAAGCTGCTAAATTTTTATTTAATTTTAGACATTGTGTAGGTATTATAGTTAATATTTATTTAAGATCTCTGAATTTATTTCAGATGCATAGAAAAGAAATTATAATTTAAAATTTAATTATTTGTTAAATAATTTAATTTTCAATCTGAAAATATTGGGGAAAAGTTGATGCATTTTTTTAGGAATAACGTACTTAATTTATTTTTAATTTATATCTCTTTACAATAATGAATAGCATGAAGTACGTTCAAATTATTATCATATGAGTGATATTAAAGAACAAAAAAGGCATGCAAATGCGCAAAGAGAGACAGAATCGATATTTTATGGAAACTGAATAAGATATGCGTATCTTATAAATTTAATAAAGTTGTTTATCGAAAAGTTTGAAATTTTCCCCAGCTTAAAAAATCTGAAAGCTTTCATAAATGAAAACTTTTCTAATAATTAAATTGATCATTTTCAATAATTAAATTAATCAATAGACTGTCTTATATTAGACTATTTCTCGGGTTAAAATTTTTTCGAGATTTGTAGAGTTTTGTAATAAAGAGAAATAACTGTGCATATTTAAAGCTTTTTTCATTAAATGACACAGTTAATTGTTATAGAAAACCGACTGCTTCAAAACTGAATAAAAAATAAAAATCTGTTCAAAATTTATATGTAATTAAATTTGTTGGAGCAATTGTAAAGTAAAATAAATTTTCTCTATATTCCAAACAGTCTTCAAAACCGGTTGAAAGGTTATTAATTTGAATATATACATAAAGGAAACATTTCTCGTGGATTTTTGAAATTTTTGGCATTAACGAATATAAATTTATTTGATTTAAATAAAATTATTTTTTAAGAAAAGACTATTTAAAGTTTAGTGACTGTTTCAAAAACACGTGATATTAAATTAGCTTTTATTGTTTTATTTATTTATTTATTTTCTTTTATAAAGTTGCGCTTTTTTACATTTTAATATTCACGTTATTTGTTTTTATATACAAAAAAAAAAAAAAAAAAAAAAAAAAGAGAGAGAGAGAGAGAGAGAGAACGACAGATTTCGGTATAAAATTTAGAGTTTTATATCTTAAATAAACGAGATGATGAAATTTAAACAACATAATTCTTATTTTATTTTATAGTTCAATCGTTTCAAAAGAAAGGAAGGGAATATTTAAAATAACTAATTGAAAATTGAAAACTTTTTTAATCGAAAAATAAATTATTTGATTACATAAAATAAAAATAATAATTAAAAATATCTTCATAAATTGAATGAGGAAAGTATAAATAAGTGCGCCTTTGTGTATTTTATTTATTTATTTATTTTTAATCCTGAAAATTTAATCTAGCATATTTAATACTTAGCGTATTTTATTCCCTTTTACCACAAAAATTTCATTTAGCAGAATTTATTCATTATTTTGAAAATTTTCGTTTTAACTTTTTTCTCTCTTTTCTTTCTTTCCTTTTTTCTCTCTTTCGTTCTATTCCTGCTGTTTTTTATTATTTCAGTTCTCTTTTATTTTCTCTTGAAAAACTTCCGTTTCCTGAAATAAACAAAATATAAATTTACTGTCTTACGGTATTTCATTAAAGTTGAATAAGCTTTTACACCTTATATTACTTTACGTGTTATAAGAGAGAAATTTATTAATTTAAATAATGTATTAAATTTCGTTTATATTTTTGATATATATACATACATATATTATATATTTATTTATTTAAAGAGGAAGAACAGGAAAATCGTTGAATCGACAATATTTTGTTTTAAAACAAAAGGAAAATAAAAGAGAAAATCGCAAAGTCCCATAATTTTGCTTGTGGTTCCAAATCAGATAAGGAAAATCGTAGGAATCATAAAATTTTGTTTATTTTTCAAAATGACTTCAAAAGCGAAAAAATTGTGAAAAATTGTCGAAATCATATAATTTTGTTTATTTTTCTAAAGATTATTTTCTTTAAAAAAGAAAAAGAAAACAAAAAGGTAGTTGTTAAAAACACAAAATGTAGTTACTATACTAAGTCCTCTGAATTCGTCAGAGCTACATGAGATGTTATTCTTGATTTAGTCTTCATTAGTGGAAAGCGTGTCATTATAAGGAATAAGAGAGGGGCCAGGAAGTATTTAAAAAGGAACTGTAACTGTGACACAAACTGACTATTAACAACAATGCAGGAAAATAAAGAGATACACGAAATGATTGACATTTGGCAAAAACTTGAAATGGAAGAAGCTAAAGATGGCAACAATAGAGAAACCTGGTCAAAAAAGGCAGATTTTTTGTTGTCGGTCATTGGATTTGCCGTAGATTTGGCGAATGTTTGGAGATTCCCTTACTTATGTTATAAGAATGGAGGAGGTAAGGAATATTTAAATGTTTCTTTCAATTTTTATAACATTCTGTTAAAGTTCAAAATGTTTTAAAGTGGTTCGAAACACAAACATTTATTTTGTTTCTACAGTAGCGTCCCGATTATCCGAGTTAATATAGACCAAGCTCACCTTGGATAAGCAAAAAAATCGGATAAACCGGATTTACACAAATCGTCACTCACTAAGGAGATGAATTATAAATTTTCACTTAATTCATTAATTTTTATGATACTAGTAAAATTTCTTTGATGTACATTTCCGTTACTTTTAAGAAAAACGGGGAATGAAATTATTTATTTGAAAAGCCCTTGATAGTTTTTTGTTTGTTGAATGTCAATTTTGCTGCAGTTTTTTTTTTCCGCTGCAGTATTACGCTACTGAATAGCTATCAATTTTTTAGATTTTTTTCTTATCACTAAAACTTAGCAGTAAATTTTTCCTAATTCAATCGCCGAAATCTAACAAATGTCGACGATTAAATATGGCAAAAATTTGTATTACATTTTAGAGGCAACAAAACCGTACAAATTGGTAGCTATGTGATTCTATTAGTGCCATGAAAATTGCAGGTGTAGCCTCTTCTTTCTGCTCAAAATATTAAATGGTTTTTTTCAATCGAACTTATACCTTTTGAATGGGTTATTTTCTTCTGCTGGACTGATGGATTCCATTATTATGAAGCAGCCATTATAAATGAAGTGTTAGGTGAAGATGAAAGAGCAGCCGTGAAAAGTCAGAACTCTGATTTTCTGATCAGAATGATACTAGAAAATCAGAGTTCCAACTTTTTACGGCTGCTCTTTCATCTTAACCTAATACTTCATTTATAATGGCTGTTTCGTAATAATGGAATCCATCAGTCCAGCATAAAAAAAATAACTTGGTTAAAGCAGAAACTCTGTTAAGCGGGACTCGGATAATCGGGATTCTACTGTATTTATTATTTTTCTTTACTCGTATTTTGTCTTGAAATGTGTCTTTATATATGTATATTCTTTCTAAAATGCAAATTCTTAATTTAAAAAATCAAATTTAATTCTTAAAATTAAAAATGACTAACTTTAGCTATATTTCAAAAATGATAAATCTTCTATAAGAATAACGTTTTCTAACTTTTTTTTTTTATCAATTATTAGAACAAAAAAGATTAAAACATAATTGTCTTCTGGATTTGAAAATATTTATTTATTTATTTATTTATTTTACATATTTTTTAAAGTATATTTTTTATGTATGATTTTTACTACGAGAATCCTATATACAAAACCTTCTCTCTGTCTAAAAAAAAAAAAAAAAAAATAATAAATAAGTAAATAAAATGAAATAATAAATAAGTAAATAAAATAAAATAATAAATAAGTAAATAAAATAAAAAAATAATAAGTAAGTAAATAAAAAAAATAAGCAAATAAAATAAAAAATAAATAAATAAAATAAAATTACAAATAAATAAAATAAAATAAAATAAAATAATAAATAAGTAAATAAAATATAATAACAAATAAGTAAATAAAATAAAATAACAAATAAAATAAAATAACATAAAATAAAATAATAAATAAGTAAATAAAATATAATAACAAATAAGTAAATAAAATAAAATAAAATAGTAGTTAAAATAAAATAATATAGTAAATAAAATAAAATAAAATAGTAGTGTAGTTAAACTGAAAACAATTTAGACGATATGTATTTGAAAATAACCGTATCCTTCTCCAGACCTTTACCATTGTAATTTTTCCAACTGAGTGAAAAAGTGTCCATCACAAAAGTGTCCTTGAACATACTTTTTCATTTACAATAGAGCGCTGATTATCGGAACTCCAATTAACCGAACTTCCAATTATCCGAACAGCCTATTTCTCTCTCTCTCTCTCTCTCAAAAAAAAAAAAAAAAAAAAAAAATACCGAACTTCCAATTATCCGAACCTATTTATCTCAAAAAAAATTTTAACCGAACTTCTATCTATCCAAACACTATGTTTCTCTCGTTTATTCCCCTTTAGATTTAACATGCGAAATCGAATCCCTGATTAGTATATCGTTGGGAGCAATAACAACGAAAAAGAAATTGAAGAAAATGAAAACGAATACTCTGAAAATGATCAAGGTCCGTCACATAACAAAGGCTTTGAATGTTTGGAAACAGATATGAAATGACTCTAACGGCAGAAGAACGCTGAGCCTATCCAACTTACGCATTTAAGAATAACTCGAGATATTGCAGCATTAAAAAGAATGTCTTCTTTGAAGTAAGAAACAATCGGAAGATATTTTGCTGAAATTATAATCCCTGGAGTTCAGAAGACGATAAAAAAGGAAAAAGAAAAATTTAAATGATAAAAAAGTAAACAAAAAATTTAAAAAGACAAAAATAAATAAATAAATAAATAAATAAATTAAAGGCTCCAACGCTAACTGGAGCTGGAAGTCCTAAGCCTAGATAAAGTATAAAGGTTATAGTATAGTCAGGAATATCCTGTAAGACAACACAAATTGACTGTCCATTTATTCGAACTTTTGCTTATCCGAACTAGGGTTAATCCCGACTTGTTCGGATAATCGGCGCTCTACTGTAGTTGGAAAAATTATAACTCTTGTGATTTATTTCCCAATCAGTATGGTTGTGTTGAAAATAATTAAGTGCTGATAGTGTAGGTCTATAGCTAAATGGCGTATTTGAGCACATGTGATTTGGCACAGTAAAAAATTTTAAAACCTTTAATGGCACTCACATTCACTTTAAAATACACTGAAGCCAAGATGTCAGCGCTTGGAAATAGACCCAAAGTACGGAAGATTTAATGGAATGTAAAAACGAAAAAAGCTCATTATTTGAGATAGATTTAAACATATATATATATATATATATATATATTCCTAGAAATTACTTAAAAACTCATAGAAAATCAGTAAATTGAGCTACAGTTTACAAACAAATTTCATTTGAATGCTCACATTTTTTTCCTATTCTCTAATATAAATTTGAAATTATGCGGTATTTAGAAGTGAATGTATGAGCGACAAAAGCAAAGGCGATAGCACAGTTTGTTGCCATCATCGTTACGATGTCGCTTTACAGTAGTACTACTTTTTAGTATTACGTTTCAAATGTTAAGTGGATGACATGTTTCTAACGACGATGTTAAGGTACGTAATGATAGAGATAGGACTTTGTTGCTAACAAATTTAATTTCCGTCTTAAAATATAAATGTAATCTATAATTGGTAAGAAAATCACGTAAAAATATTAAATAGTACAACAGATATTTTGTGCGTAGGATGTCAACGATTTTAATCAGTTGATTTAAATCAGTGGTTAAATCGCGATATTAATTAATTGATTAAAAAAATCATTGATTAAAATCATAAATTTTCTAAATGTTTAAAATGACATAAAAAAGTATTAAAATGTAAGATGAACATAATTTGGAAAGTTTTTACAGGTATTTTGACTTATGAATAAATAAATAAAAAAAAAAGAAGCTTTAAATAATTGTTTCTAAGCTTAATTCCTGAGTATTGTATAAAAATTAAGTACAGCAAGTTTTTAAAAAAGCACAGTTTTAAAAAGCATTTCATTTAAAAATGCTATTTAAATCTAATAATTTGCAATGTTATTATTTCCTTTAAGTAATAAAATTATTCATTATTTTATATAAAATAAGCATAGCAAGAACAATACATTTCTGAAAGTAAAAGAACAAAATAGCCAGAACCTTATTTTCTCATTCTACTTTCGCAATAATAAATTTATAGCAAATATTGGAGCTAAAGAAGAATGAAAGAATGACATCTGCTCAACAGTTATAGTAAAATAATGTATAAAAGAAAAAGAACTAATTGGTATAAAAACGTTAAGCACAGCAAGTGCTTCTTCAGTATAGATTGAATAAATGATGTTTTTCTTACTTTGCAACTCATTTACACCAAGTAAAAAAAATAATTAGGGATTGAAAAGACAGCAAAACTTTTTTCTTAAAAAACAATTAATAATAATAATAATGAACCATTGAAAGTTAATTATCCCCACTGAGAGATAATAATACTATTATTAAATATTTTGAACATTCAAATATAACTGGCTAATCTTATAATTAGTTGTGTATGAATGGGTTTCACTCATTTTCATAATTTTTTTGGTTAGCATACACGTACATGTGTGCAAGTTCAGATTTAGGTGATTAACAGTATTTTTTCCAAGTGCAAATGCAAAGCGAGCTACAAATGATATTTGTTAGTTTTGTTATTTGTGTTATTAACTAATGAAATTACTTATTTATAGTTTTTATTAATCCTGTAATTACTTACTGTTTCCTCTAGGCCATTTTTTAAGGATGCTACACCCTGCCTTTTGAAAAAATAGTGAAATTCACCAATAGTTGTAGCCAGAGATTTCTTGCAAAAAACTTCCCCATTCCACAGTATTTTTAAATCCATGTACCCAAGTACCACGTACCAATCCATGTAACTTTATTTCTTAAAAAAACAACAACAACAACAACAACAACAACAAAAAACAAGATATTATTAAACATGTTATTTAATTGTATTTTTCAATTTGTAATTCATAAAATTATTAAAAATTAATGACACTTTATTAATTATACAAAAAAATCGTATACTTTTTTTCTCTCCTTATATCGTTACTAAACACATTACTAATACACTTCTTCACGAAATAGTGCCCTTTTTTGGAACTAGTATCCTACCCCTTTATCATTCTAGAATGAATACTAAATTATTAATTATCATTTTTGTAATTAAAGCACAAAAATGTATATTATGTTCCTAATTAGAGTTATTTGTTTAATATTTATTAATTTTAAGTAGTGTTAACAATTTAATATTAAATGTAGTTATTAATAATTTTAATAAACGTAAATATCACTAGCATTTAATTTATATTTACATAATTATTACAAAATAGTAATGTATATAACGTTATTTTATGCTGCTAAATAATGAAACTATTGATTTGCATTTTTTATCATTTCTGTAATTATTAACTAATAATTATAATTTTATTAATTAAAGTGTAAAAACATAGATTATGTTAGCAACTAGAGATTTAATTGTTTTGGAAACCTAAAACTCTTGGTAGCTATTCAGTATTTGAATGCTGGGGAGAAAAATCATAAAAATCCGATTTAAATATGAAAAAAAACAGATTTAAATTTAAACAAATCTGATTTAAATTTAAAAAATCCGATTTTTTGATTTTTTTACACCCTACTTGAGTTTAAGATAAATCCATTAAAATATTTTTAATCATTGTTTATCAGGTTGGCACTGTTTCTTTTTCTCAAAAACAAACAAAAACAATTGGTTTTTTAGAACAAATCTCATATAATATTTTCTCTCTCTCTTTTTTTTTTTTGTAATTTAAGTGTCTAGGTCATGTTTGCATGCATGCAGGATGAAAATTAGAATGCGTTGATGAACGTATTCGATAATTAGCTATAGATCAAAATTAACATTTTTACCTAATGGCCACTGGCCAGTACACTGATTTTTTTCACTGGCCAGCTTTTTTAAACCACTGGCCAGTAACAAAGTTATGAACGCTTCATACAAAATTGTATTTTTTCTAACTATCAACATTGTAATTTACTAACATCTTTTACCTACCATTCGATAGGATTACACTCAACTGAAAAAAAAAAAATAATAAACTGGCATTACATCTAACAGAAAAATATAACCAAGAAATTACTGCAGTCAAAATAAAAGGCAAACACATATTTGAAGATATTTAGACATACTTAATGTAGTGTTTAAAAGAAACAAGAAAATTAGAATATATTTTAAGAATTATTTTAATAAAATCTTATTTTTACTATTAATTGCAATGAAATAAATTCACAGCAAATTTTCTGAAAGGTTACAGCAGAGGGGGGTGGGGATCCTTCCCGGCACCAACTATGCATTTTACTGCAGCCCTTTGACGAAATTTGCGTTTTTCCGCGATCCTTGGACGAAATTCGCGTTTTTTCCGCGATCTTTTGGCAAAATCTGCTTTTTTCGCGATCGTTCAACGAAATCTGTGTTTCATCGTGGTCTTTTGACGAAATTTGTGTTTTTTTCGCCATTTGAAAAATTTGCATTTTTATTTTCGCGATTTTTTGATGAAATTTGCGTTTTTCGGCTGTCTTTTGACGAAATTTGCGGATTTTTTTTCGAGATCTTTTGACGAAATTTGTGTTTTTTCCGCAATCTTTTCGCCTAATTTGCGTTTTTTCCGCGATCTTTTCATGAAATTTGCGTTTTTTCGCGAACTTTTCACGAAATATGCGTTTTTTCAGCGATACTTTGAAGAATTTGTGTTATTTTTTGCGATTCTTTGACGAAATTTGCGGGCTTTTTGCTATCTGTTGACGAAATTCGCATTTTTTACGTGGTCCTTGGACGAAATTCACGTTTTTTCGCGATCCTTGGACAAAATTTCTTTTTTTCACAGCGATTCTTTGAGGAAATTGGTGATTTTATTCTGCGAACGATTGACGAAATTGATTATTACGTTTATTGCGTTCGGCAGAATCGCTGATCTGGACGCCGTAAATTCCGAATGAATTTCACCCCTTTCCTACCTGGCATCGTTGGCGCAGCATGTCCCAGAAGGGATTTTATGCCATAAAACCTCATACAACCAACCAACCTCCCTGTCATCGATCTTTCAACCATTGCGTTTGGCGAGTGGTTCCCATTAAGTTTGGCGAGTGAGAACAATAAAGTTAATCGCCACGGTTTAATTGTTACTCGACGATTGGCGAGTGGCGAGTGCTAATTTTGTGCTATATATTTAGCATAAAATATTATCATTTAAAAAATGCAGATTATTTACGGCAGTTAATAAAATAACTTAATAACCTTTAAGATTTTGGTCATGTTGTAAAAGAAAATTTTCTCGATTGGGGAGATTATCCTTTAAGAGTTTTAAAAAGAAATTCAAGATATATATATGAAATTGAATAAGACGGCATGCAAAAATCAAGTGCCATTTACAGCATTTAATAATATCAATTAATCTTTTCTGTTACTTACAGAATCTAATGGCCAAAAATGTTGACTTGGAGTTATCACTCAGACAACAAAATAACCAGAAGTTAAATATATAACCACATATACTGATATTTATATAAAAAAGTTAAGCATTTGGAGATACTATCTTCAAAATGAATTTGTTTACAGTTGAATAAAATGATTATCAGAAAATGATTAGAAAAAAAATGTTAAAATGTTCAGTGATTACGAGTAGTTTTCACTGCAAAAAGATTTTTACAATTAAGGTAGAGAAAATCTTTTATTGGTGAGGGCTTCTATCATAAAAATCACACAGGATATTGGTTATTTAAAAAAAGTTGATTGAAATTTAAAAGTTCATAAAATATTATATCTATTATTAATCAATAAATACTTAATAAGATTTCCAAGGTATCAATGTGTCACTGTGTAGAGCAGTTTATTGTTTCAACATAAGATATAGCTATCACTAATAATGTTTAAACTAGAAATTATTTTAATTTCCTACATGACAGACGGTAATTATTTTATCTGGATATTCTGAAATGAAGTTATATTACTTATATAAAATATAATATAATATAATATATAATATTATATAATATACTATCCAACAATGTTTATTTTATAGGAAATGATATCCTTCTATATATACAAAAAAGTTTTGATTTGGAAATGGACCAATGAAAATCTGCGTAGATATTCCGGGTAGATCGCATCTAATTTGAATGCTTAAGCATGGCCTTTCATCGTTAATATTAAAAAAACTGTTGCATACAAAAATATGAAAATCGGTGGTATTATAGAGAAATGTTTGATAAACACGCTGATGCAGACAGTTTTCAAATCGAAGAATTATTTTAAGAGATATATAATGCTAAAGTTGGACAAAATCGTTCCATTAAAAAAGTTTTATTGGAGCAAAAACTATACATGAGAATTTAATCATTTTTAGATCATTTTATACGTTATAAGTTCCCGATGTGCAGATTGCATTTATTTTTCTTAATTGACTCATTTTTTGAGGTTTTATTTCAATTTTAAATTCAAATTTTCAGCATTTCGAGAGATATTTTTTTACAAATTTTGGAAAATGTTATTAATTTAAACTGTTGCCAGTTGTATAAACAGCGCAAACAATAATGTTTACTTCAAAATAAAAATTTATTTACACGTGACTATTACAAACGGAAAAAAGCTTTAAAATTAGAATTAAATGATTACATGTTAAAAGCAGGAAAATTACGTCATAAGAACCATAGGCACAGATGTCATTGCCCCATATTGGCGCAATTTTTTCCGACGCCAATTTGGTGAAAACATTAATAGCATAAACAACAACATCTGGGTTACCATATCAAGCAAAATAACGACACTTTAGCACCAGTTAACTACCCGTTGCGTATATGAAATTGGCGTCAGAAAAAAATTGCGCCAATATGACATCTGTGCCGAACCATATTTGCACTTGAATTTTAAAAGAGAAACAAAATCTTAAAATAAAAAAAAATCATTATTGTATGTTAAAACTTCTAATTTGAGGAAATTACGTCATATTTAAAATGGCAAAAAATATAGCAAAACAATTTAAAGTGAAAAATATATTTGCGTGAGATATTTTGAGATAATCTTTTCAACTATTATCGTGAATTCGAAGACAGCGCAAATAATATTTCCTTCTAACAACAAAAGTATTTTCAAGTGAATATTAAGAAGAGAAATAAAACTTTGGTGTAAATTACGTCAGATTTGAAACGATACATTTAAAATGAATTATTTAAAAGAACTATCTTATAACGCTGTTAAAAAATACCGGGAGACAATGACACTATTTATTTAATTCACTAGGGGGCTCGGCCCCCTACGAGCTACGCTCGCCAACCCCCGTCCACACACCGCAGACTCTAAATGCACGCTAATTTGATCGGCTTTAAAAAGATTTCGAAAAATTGAATTATAATTTAAAAAAACAGTGGCGATCTCCCTATAAACGAATTTCTATTCATTTCTCTTTGATTGGGGAATTTTAACGCCAAATCCGCTGCGGCACTACTTGATTATCTTGTCGACCAATTTCGCCAAATTATATAAATCGCCAAACCACTCACCAAATTATACAAATTGATATAATTTTTATTTTAAATAACGAAAGAACAAATAAATTCGTACAACATTAATGAAAACACAAATAAAACGTCGAAATAAAAATAACTTGATGACGTATACACGTGTAACAACATTTCAAAATAAGCTAATATAAAAGGAATTAAGTAAAGAGAGTCTTTGTCTCCTGGTATTTTTTAACAAAGCGAAAAGAAAGTTCTTTTAAATGAGACATTTTAAATTAATTCTCAAAATATCAAATAAATGTCTAGCTCAATTTCTAAATTTAAACTTTTTTGCAATATTATTTTGTGTTCATTTTATGTAATAACTATAATGTGACGTAAATATGACGTAATTTCTCCTAAGACTTCTAACGCATGTTAATGAATTTATTATTTTACAATATCCTTTCTCTTTTAAAATTCACGTGTATACTTTTTATGACGTAATTTTTAATAGTTCCTGCTTTTTATACGTAATTATTTAATTCTAATTTGAAAGATTTTTTTCCTGTTTATAATAGTCACGTGTAAATAAATTTTTAATTTGAAGCAAACATTATTGCTTGCGCTTTTTATACAGTTGGCAACAGTTTAAATTAGTACAATTTTCTGAAATCTGTAAAAAATATCTCTAGAAATGTTGAAAATTTGAATTTAAAATAGAAATAAAACCTGAAAAAATGAGTCAAAATAAAAAAATTAATGCAATCTGCACTCCGGCAAATTCTAACGCATAAAATGATCTAAAAATGATTACACTGCCGTGTATAGTTTTTGCTGCTATAAGACTTTTTTAGTGGAACGATTTTGTCCAACTTTAGCATTAAATAACTCTTAAAATAATTCTTCGATTTGAAAACTGTCTGCATCAGCGTGTTTATCCAACATTTCTGTATAAAACCACCGATTTTCATATTTTTGTATGCATTATTTTTGTTAATATTAACGAAGAAAGGCCTCCGGTCACAAAAAAATCAAAACCGGCGGCGGCGGCGGTGACAGCGGTAGTTACTTTTTTTTAGAATAGAGAGATTTTACATTAGCTTATTTTCAAATGTTTAACTAATTTTTTTAATTAAATACGAAAACAGCCATTGTATCTCTTAACAGCAGCAGATTTGGCCTTAAAAATCCCCAATCCAAGGAAAACGAATGCAAACCCATTTACAGAGAGATCGCTACTGTTTTTTTAAATTTTAATTTAATATTTTAAAAGTCGATCAAATTAGCGTGCTTTTTGGATTTTGGTGTGCCTGAACGGGGGTTGGCGAGCGTAGCTCGTAGGGGGCAGAGCCCCCTAGTTTTAAAAAAACAAATAACCCTGGGGTTTTTTTTTTGTTTCTTTCTAAAAAAAAAAAAAAAAAAAAAAAAAAAAAAGTTTTTTTTTTCCAACCCTGGTTTCATAGAAAACATCTAATATATGTTTACTCATAATGAGCGTATATTAGTTGGGAATTTATTATGCATTTTATTTGTTAAATGCTCACGAAATATTTATGTTGTGCTTACTTTTTGAAGATTAATAGTTGTACAACCACGCAAGTGCATTCATATTTATAATTTTATTCATATTTTAAAATTTTTAAGTAAAAGTGCAAAAATTCTCCAATATTTCTTGTAAAGGTGTATTTTGAGCGTATAATCTTATTTTCAAGATAAACTTTAATTTCAAATGGAATAAATTGTGTATTATTTTCAACACAATTTTATACTGTTACCCGATGCTTCATTCACGTAAGGTATAAAAAAGGAACAATGCATTCATTAGAAGAAAAATCACTCCCCATAAATTCAAAAAATATGTAATCAATCAAAGCGTAACATTTTATAGCCAGACAACACTTCTGATTCTGATGTTTCAACTTGGCACATCTATGTTTTTAATAATAAGATCATTTCGAATTCTTCCGTGTGCTTGAAATTCGATACACTTTCTCTGAGATTAAGTGTCTTGAGTAAATTTGCTTTCTTGTTATTTTGTTTTATCATCTATATATATTTAAAACACAAGCCAGTTGTTTTCGCCGCCTGCCTCAACGTTTCAACTGAACCAATTTCAATAATTATTTTTACGCTCTTTTATTTAACTCAACCTGGTTTTTGAATGTAAAGATGAAATTTCGCAATCCATTTTAACCCACCTCCTGATAGACTATAGTTTTAACAAGAAAGAACAAGATAAAGTAAAAAAACTAAAACCCAACTACGACAAAAAACTACGCTGAAAAAGTATATATGTTTCCGCCTTCACCGCGTGGAGGTACTCCCAGCTTATGTCGTTTACATTAGTGCATTAAATTATTCTATTAACGTTCACGCTGCTCTACATTACAGTTCCCGTGATCCGCGCTTTACTCTTATCGCTCATTTTTTTTAAACATCTTCAAAGCAGTCTTGTAATTATGTATAAGCATATAAATACTGGTGAAGCTCTTTCAAGTAATACCAAACACATTACATATATTTTTATTTTATACTTTTTGTCCGCTAGAGGGCATAATAGTAAATTTGGTGACAAACTTTATAGCTCACAACCAACAGAATATCAAGATCAAGACCCTTCTAATGGCACTGCAGTGGTCTTATTCTGATTACTAAGTACCAAAGAAATTAAGAACGAAAAGATGTGAATTATATGCAATTAGCCCATAAATGCAAGTAAAGTCACAAGCAAATGCTAGTAATATATATATATTCGAAATGTACAAGTGAAGCGCTTTAAAATGATACCAAACACGGCATATCTAGCTTAACTTTATTTTTTTACTCTGTATATTTTGTCCGCTAGAAGGCGCCACATTGAATTTGGTGAAAATCTATATAGCCTATAACCAGCGGACAATTAAGACGCTTCTAATGATATGTCATTTGTCGAATTCTGATTAGTGGTTTAGAAGTTACGAGGGAACAGATGAACATACATACATACATACATACATACATACATACATACATACATACATAGCCTGTCAAAATCATAACCCTCCTTTGGCTTTGCCGTAGTCGGGTAAAAAGCATGCGTCAATCTTAGGCTACAGTTTTAACAAGAAAGAAAAAGCATGCGTCAAGCGTAGATTGTGTAACAGTTTCCAACACATTCAGAATACTGTACACTATAAAAAAAATCTGTCAATATACTTGAATTTCTTCCTAAAATTTTAGAATAGTTTCATTCTTCTAAGAAAACAGTACGATTTCCGTAATTGACATTTTGAGATTATAAATCCGTATAAATTCAGTAAGTTTTCCCTAAACGGAATATTACTGTACCCTTTTACGGAATAGTACTGTATTGCTTTCACAACAGTACAAGTTCAGAAAATGATGTTCTGATATAGTTGCTTTTGTTTGGGAAGCAAAGTAATTAATTGTTGTACATACAGTAAAGCCCCGATTATTCGCTGTGCGGTTTATCCGTGAAGCAATTTTTTTTTTTAAATTCATATCAACAGCAAGGAAAATACAATAAGCCCTACTATTAAATATAAACAGAAAAATCAATGTATTCGAAAGTCATGGAAGAATATTTCTAGATTCGGTTGCCACGTTTGAAATATCAGATATAATGCCTTGATGTCCTTTCTTGATTTTATTAACCAAACGTAAACGCAGCAATTAAAATATTTTACAATTAAAGAACACTATTATCATAAATTCCAGGAGAGCATATCAAGAATAACTTCATTTTTGAGATAAAAATTATTCCATACTAAAAGAAAAATAATAGTTTACAATTTAGAATAAAGAAAAGGTGTTTCCAAAACAAGAAGCAAAAACGAGTGACTGATTTTTTTAAAAAGATGTAACTCACCTCTTTTTGTACAGTATGTACGGCATTGTTTCTTGTTTACTGTTCTTTATTTTAGTGATTTAGACATAAAGCAAAGGTTTCTGACATATTGTGCATATGTATGTATTTTAAACGTTTTATTATGTTTTTTGTACACTAAAACATAGTTTTTATGTTGAATTTTCTTTTTTTTTTCGTGTTTGCACTCCATTTTCAGTTTTTTTCGGGTTATCCGCGGTGCCCTTGCCACCCAATCCCGCGGATAATCGGGGCTGTCTTACAGTGATATTATTTTTATTGAAATCCCATTATTAGCTAAATATGGCTCTATATTGAAAATATATTCAATGATTTTCCAATAATGGCTAAATAGTATATTTTACATGAGTTTTCAAGTAAAATCGATAAAAATTATGGCGCCATCTATAATATGTATTGTTAAACAATTCGCTATAATATTTCTTTTTTGCTTTTTTGTAAAAAGCTAACGTATTTTTACGATATTTAAAAAAATTAAAACCTTATTAATATCGTTTTAAGTTTGAAACCTTTAGTTAGAAATGTTACATAGTTTATTTTTTATTATGATTTTAAAATAAAGTTTTACTTATTTATAGCGAGCTGTTAATATTTTTTTCAAGTTTCTGTTAGGATGTTTTAAAAGGAAAAAATCTATTTTTAATTTTAATATTTTTTAATCTATTCAATTTAACAGATTCACACATAAATTTAAAAACACATCTGAAATATAATAATGGAATTATTATAAAATTGACGTTTATCTAAGTTTAATAAACAATAAGGGAAATTTATTTTAATACCATGTAGTAATTATCTTTATTTGAGTTTACAGTAGATCATCAGACAAATAATTTGGAAAAATTAAAAAGTACATGTTTGAAAAAAATATGTTGGTGTTCTTGCAAAACTAAATGAATAAATAAATAAAAATTAAAAATAATATTAAAATAAAATTAAAAATCTTTCAAAAAAGCAGCAGTCATTACTCTTAAGAGGCTACTTCAGTCAAACGAAAAGACCCGTTCGCTAATGTTAATCCTATGGAAGACATTTATAAAGATATCTCGTTTGAATTTAAATATTTTTAAATGATTTTTTTTTGCACTGAATAGTTGAGATCGATCTGTACAAAGGCCGTTGTTTACTTTTTCAATTTTGTTTACAGATATTTTTAATGAGGACACTTTCATTTTCGGAACCGGTTTCGAAAGTAAAAGCATTCTCATAAAAAAATCTGCAATCAAAATCAAAAAAGTAAACAACGGTTCGCATACAGATCGATTTCAGTTATCCAATGAAAAAAAAATTCATTTAACCCGGGAGAACTCGCTGCATGAGATTTTCTCTCACAGTCGTACTTTTTTAAGACTCTTATTTAAATTATTTTTCATTTTAATTAAAATTTCAAAATGTTTTTCAATTATTTTACCTATTTTGTGAATAAAAGTACTAAGCCAACCAAAAAAGTTGATATTATATGAATGTAAAGTAAAAGAAAAGCAATTGGGCATTCTCACTAGCGAGTTCTCCCGAGTTAAAAATACTGAAATGTGACCGATATATCTTTATAAATTTCTTCCATAGGATTAGCATTAGCGAACCCGTCTTTTCGTTTGACTGAAGTAGCCTCTTAATACATTCTTTTATAGCTGTAATATTTTAAAGAGTAAAATTTATCTTTTATAAAGCATGAAACTAAAAGCTAAATATTCAAATTATAGTTAAAATAATGTGTAAAATATTAAGAATTGTATACTCAGTTGAAAAATATTATCTCTACGAAAATACCTTCCTTGTTTAACATTACCATAGTCTTTATAAAAGACATCTCAAATAAGTAACGATATTTTAACATGTAGTTTGAGAAGTCGTTAAGGGCACTGATCTGGAAGAGGACAGTTCCTTGGTTCGAATCCCGTCAGGTTAAGTGTTGTTGTAATTAAATTGTGATGTTCTGACCTTGATGTACACATGTCCTTGAAAAGCGAAGTATAGAATTCATAAATGTGTAAGTATCTCCTTGAAAAATTATTATATTTTGTCTTTGAGACGGAAATTTTTAAATACGGAAATATGAAAAAATAACGGAAAATTTTTGTGAAAAAAAAGGATTTTTTTTCTGGAATTTACGGAAAAAATGTCCATTAAAATACGGAAATAGCACTGGCGTCTCGATTGTCAGTAGAATTTCCGTGTTTTAACGGAATTATTTTTACAGTGTAACAAAGACTTCACCTTTAATAAGGTGAAAAATTATATCTAAATAAACAATATGTAAATTAATTTCGGCAGTTGCTATCTGTAATCTAAAAAGAATTCAAATCATTATGTGAATCTTTGTATCTCTGTATATTTATATATATATATACTATACAGGGTGTCCGGTCTCAACGGTGTCCAATGGCTAATTCGTAAACCGTTAGTCATAGACATGTAGTTCCAATTACAAAAATGTTTTAAATCAGGTAAAGAAATATTTTAAAAGCGATTTGGGTCAATAAAAACATTTCTTAAAAAATTACGAAATTTAATTTTTTATACGGTCCCCCGGTCCTATAAGTTATATTTAGTAAAATTTTCCTTTTACGCTGACAAGTCATACAAAAAAAGTCCCGTTATTCTACGATTAAAATTGACAGATTAATAGCTGTTTAAAGTTGGAGCATATTTTTTGCTGCAAATTGTGGGTCATTCACAAATTTAGTCGAAATATAATTTCGTCAGATATATTAAAAAATGGTTGAGAGTAAAATTAACATTGCAATATAAATTTGAAATCTTTAATCATTCTGACATATTAATTCAAAATATACAATTTGTAATAAACATTTAAGAAGAAAGAAAAATCAGAATTTTTGTTAAATAAAATGATGCTAAATTAACAGCCTCAATTCTTTACAAAATGATACGTATTTTAAAATATTATATGTCATGTTTTTTAGCTTTTGATAATTGGTTCTTATGTATTCTGTAGTGCTGAATCCAAAATTGACCTTCATTTTTAACCATCACATCAGGATTTTTCGCAAATTGCAAATTTCAAAGTTAAAAAGTTCCAAGTTCAAATTGAATCTCCTCCCCCATCTCATCGCACCACTCAGATGTTTAGCTGAAAGAATCCCAGGATAAGCAAATATATCGAATAAATTATTGAATAAAATAAAATAAAATAAAATAACTTTTACATATGTTAATACATATGTAAAAGTTTGAGATTTTTGCTATATTTTAACTTACACATTTACGATTTGCAAAAAAAAATTTTAACGTGATGGTTAAAAATGAAGGTCATTTTCAGATTCAGTGCTAAAAAGTACGTAAAAATCAATTACCAAAAGTTAAAAAACACAACCATCTCCTCTACTTTATAGCATCCGATTTTTGTTATTCTTTAAATTTAACAATTTATGATTTGCGAAGTATCCTGACATGATGGTTAAAAATTAAGGTAATTTTCGGATTCAATGCTAAAAAATACATAAAAGTTTTAAAAAAAAACCCCAACAATCGCAGTCTTTTATTATCTAAACTAAAACTTTTTCTTAAACTGCTTGGTGGTAATCTATCCGAAATTTTTTGCGTTATCCTGTAAAATAATTATAAATGGTAACCACCGAAAATCATAATTATATTAGATTGTTATCGGCCAGTATGTAAAATGTAATCTCGATCGGATATTTGAAAGTCAGTTAAAGTTAGAGTACAAATTTTGGAACTGGAAAATCATACATACGATCGTTGAAGTAATATAAAACTTATAAAAATAACATAATTTTTGTTAAAAGAAATCATAAAAGAAACAATCTCAAATCCTGACAAAATAAAACGTATGTTATTTTAGCCAATCTGAAACTTAATAAATGTTAACTTTATCGTAATACATGTATAATTTTTTTTCAAAGAGCAGATACACATGAAATAAGATCTTCGAGTAATTTAAGCACTTGTTATGTGACCCCTCAAAGCCAAGTCGAACTCATTTGTTTTCAGAGCAGAAAAGTGGCATAAGTCATGCATTTTTAAAGTTTTATAACTCGCTCAATATTAGTGGTATATGAATGGGGCTTTTTTTTTTGTCTTACTTGTCAGTGTAATAGGAAAAGTTTACTAAATATAACTTATAGGACCGGGGGACCGTATAAAAATTTAAATTTCGTAATTTTTTAAGAAATGCTTTTATTGGCCCAAATCGCTTTTAAATTATTTCTTTACCTGATTTAAAACATTTTTGTAATTGGAACTATATGACTAACGGTTTAGGAATTAGTCATTGGACACCGTTGAGACCGGACACCCTGTATATTAAACGGAAATGTAGTTCAGTACAACTGAAAACGCACTTCTAGCAATTATTGCTCATAGACGGTTACTGTAATCTAAAATTTTTGTGATTCCCTGTATATGGATGATAATAGCTATGCACACCATATTTAACAATAAGGATCTTGTTGTGTACCTCAGTGATATATATCAATTTCAATGTGTTTGAAATAGTATAACATTATTAAAACACATTTCAAACGATATTTCCCCAGAGACCATAATGTAACGGAATGCTTTTGAGTGTCCTTGTAAATAAACTATGAATGCTGCACACTTCATTTTCAATACTGAACATGCCATAGTAAATCTCAAAACATATATCAATTACAGAGCAATCTGACTACATTAACGCGAGTTAGAACTCGGACAGACAGATGGCAGATAAACCGATTTCATAAATACTATTCAACTATGTTGGAAAGTTAAAAATTACCTACAAAGGTGGGTTTCCGATGACAATACGACATCTATTCATATAAAATCCAAGTCTCTGTATGTCCCTCACAATTCCGGTTGGACCGCCTCATCGATCGCGGCCATTTCAGTGTTAGGCTTCCTAACGAGAAATCGGTACCAGCTTCAATAATGAGTAATTGTTGAAAAGTACTAATGGCAGGGTTGCCAAAAATAGCGCCAAATTTTGGCAAACTTGGCAAAATAGTGCCAAATTTGGCGACAAAAATAAGTTGCCATATATGAAGACAACTTGGCGATAGCTGGCTAATCTGGCGAAATTCCCATTGAAAACCCATTAATTTTTTATAATCGAGTTCCCCGCTTTTTAATTTAAACACCGCGCATTGAAGGTTTTTTTTTCAAACTCTATGGGTCAAAATTTAAAGTGTAATATACGAAAATGTACGTCTGTACATCAATAAAATAAACGCCACTGGACGGTGCTATACTATCTGAGCTCCTAACTGCTCAATTTTAATATGCTTTACATAGCCGGATGCGAAAATTAAATTCTCGGTATTTTTCCAGCACAGGGTCTTTGGCGAAATCGAGTAAACTGTCTTGGCGAAGAAGAAAATTTGGCAACATATTTCCACATATAAACTGTAAAGCATTTTTATTAAAAAATTCCACATATTAAAATGTGTTATTTTCATCTATCACTGTGGAACAAGCGAGAAAAACTGCTCATATTCTTGCACATGTGTTGTACATACGCATATTTATATCTCATTTCCCGACATTTTTTATCTTTCTAGTCTTAATATATTTACAACTTGATTATAAATTAATACATTAATTTTCAGGCATTTTTTAATTAGCCCACCACAGGTGATAGATCGCCAAATATTCTTTGTAACTCGTACAATTGTGTGGAAGTTGAAAAAACATTGGAATTAATGATGCACCAACAAATGCTCGACAAAATATGTGAAATGTGCTATGAAACTACAACAGTGAAACATTTTAGAGACTTAAAAGAAGAAAATAAATTATAAATAAGAAATGAAGTGTGTAATATTAAAGAAATATACACTTTTAACAATTAATAATTAGATATTGATTAATTTACGATTATACGTTGAGAAATCAGTTTAGAAAACCTAAAGAAATAGTTCCCTTTATTAAAAAAAGGAGCGAAAATTATATATTTTTTAATAAATTCGTTTGCTTGAGTTTTCTACCAAACGTAAAAACGAAGTTAATTTTTCATAATCCAGTTCATTGCCCAAGCCAAATTAATAAGTTAATGTAACAGGAATTTTTCGGAAAAAGCACGAATTGCAGTCAACGAATTAGGCGGTATTTTAGAGATAATCATTGAATGCTTATGGGGTATTCTCACAATCTTTTGATTTTTAAGTCCCTGAATAATAATTTTTATTTTAGTACATATTCTTGTGTTTTTTTATTTCATATACTGGGGAACATCCCATTGCATGATTGCATAACAATATTAACGAGATAAATAAGTTTTGGACGATGTTGGGTGTTCAAATACCAGGAAAACTCCTATACCGATCCGTGTCCCTGATGCTGATTTTTAAGTTTGGAGCTGTCTGCATAAAATTGTTTCAATAAAAGTAATCCGATGTAATTTTTTTCTGAAACTGGGACAATTGTTTGATAGCAAAAAATTAACCTGAACACATTTTTACTGTTGATATTATTTTTTAAACTCTGTCCCTGGGTTTTAGATTCCTTACCATTCCTCTTGTTAAACTTATACAGAAAATCACTTCAGATGCAGCCACAGAATTTTTTTCAAGTTTTTCTCTTCAGAAGTATACTAGAGAAAGAATGTCTAAAATTCTTTGACAGGAAATTACTACAGAATTTAAATCAGCATTTAAATATCAATTTCAAGCATCGTGGCTTTATTGGTAGTCTTACCGTGCCCAAGATTTTCGAGGTAAATTAAAATTTTTTAAAAATTTAATCCAGTGTAAATAACTGTTTCTAAAAATCAAT
This sequence comes from Maratus speciosus, assembly GCA_963932465.1. Lineage (NCBI taxonomy): Eukaryota > Metazoa > Arthropoda > Arachnida > Araneae > Salticidae > Maratus > Maratus speciosus. The sequence continues at coordinate 286,335,477 of OZ010800.1, read as the reverse complement.
GAACATTGTGTCTATCACTTAGTCTTAACATGATTTGCCTAAAAATAGTGGTAATTTTCCTTACCATCCCTTTTTTTCCCATTACCGTCCCTTTTTTTCCTATACCATCCCCCTTTTTTCCCTTTCCGCCCCTTCTTCAACACCCCTTTAAGACAATGTTATACCAAAGTTTTGTACTAAAAATACTACATTGTTATTATTTCTTATTTGAATGTCCTGTGGGTACTATGCAAATTCATTATAAGTAAATAAAAATTTAGAAGAAAATAGAAAGTTATAGTAGTAAAATGGTAAGGAAAATTAAACCCGCAAGTTTAACTTCAGTTAAATAAAAAAATTTTCGCTGCTGACCATTTTTCTTTATTTTGAATCATTAAGGCATTCGTCTATCAGGTTAAAATGTTATTTTAGCAAGTTTAATTTCACCAGATTTTTATTCCCGAAAGTCAAAAGATTGTGAGAATGCCCATTATATAAAAGAAAGTCTTAAAAAAAAAAAAAAAAAAAAAAAAAAAAAACTATTTTTACTTTTATTATTTTTAAATTGAAAGCTGTTCATTTGTAGATGCTAGTTATTTTTACTTTCTTTTATAGGCATAAAAGAAGAAAGCAATGTAATCGCGAAAATTTTCGAATTCCGTTTTTTGATCGATATACGCGTTTTGGGATGCCTTGAACGCGATTTGAGTATTTTTTTAAAATATCCATGTGTTAGTCTGTGTTTGACACACACTTTATTGGCCGTTCTATCTGAAGAATTTTTACATGTAATTTAATCAAACTTCGGATTCAATTAGACCTTGACATAAATGAGTGTTGATCAGGTTTGAGTATATATTGCCTAACAGGTGGCGCTGCTATGCTGAATTTTTCACGATTTCCGTGACTGCTATATTCCAAAAACTAATTCACGATATTTCGCCAAGTTTCATATTCTGTTAAATTTTAATATAAATAAAAGCTAATTATATTTGGCTGTATATCCCCCAACAGGCGGCGCTTCTGTACTGTGTTTTTACGCGTTTTTGGATAGCTATTCTTTGATAGTGTTAGTGTGCAACCTAAAAATTATTAAATGTAAAAAATGCAGCTTAGCAGCGCCGCCTGTTGAGCGATTTACACCACAACCCAATCACTTTATGTCAAGGTCTAACTGAATCTAAATTTAATTAAATACCATTCATTAGTACTTACGGTGGAGCGCAGTGCCGAAACTAGGGGGGGGGGGTGGCATAAGGGGCATGTGCCCCGGGCGCCAGAACGAAGGTGTGCCAAATGAAGGATTATACCTTTAGAATAGATCATTTTCTTCTGATGGACTAATGTATTCCATTATTATGAAACAACCATTATAAAAGAAGCTAGATTACAGTGGGCCAAAGAGCATATGTCATTTGGTGATAAGTGGCTGAATGTCATATTCAGCGATGAAAAAAAAAAATGGAACCTCGATGGCCCTGATGGTTTTAAGTGTTATTGGCATGATCTCCGGAAAGAACCTAGGAGTATATTTAGCCGACAACATGGTGGTGGTTGTGTAATGGTATGGCGGCTATTTCTTTCAATGGTCAGACATCTCTAGCATTCATCAGTGGTCGTGAAAACTCTGAAAACTGTTGTCGAGGTTTTTTTGGGGGGGGGGGGGAGGGAAGGGGGATGGTTATTTCAACATGATAATGCTTCGATCCATACATGAAACTCAACTTCAACGTGTCTTAAGTGGAAAAAAGTATCTGTTTTGAAATTGTCGGCAATTAGCCCTGATTTAAATCCTATAGAAAATATGTGGGGGTATTCTCACTGTTCAGTGAACATACATTTTATCAATTTAGATTTATGAGAACCCATTTACTTCAACTAAAATCACTTTAGAGTGATTTATTGTTATAACTTTTATTTAAGAAACCCTTATTGATATTATCTCTTTAGCAATTAACCATGAATCATCTGAAATGGTGTTATATCCAATTTTGTTTATCATATCAAGATACTTTCATCTCCTCAGTTGTTTAAAAATAATTATTGTGAGTTATGGTTGTTGATCAAGGAATCAAGGACACTTCCTGCTTTGAGTGATTGTACATTTGAAGAGGCAGTTGAACTCGAACATTCACACTGTACGCAACAGCTCATCTTTCTAGCTGTGATTTCGCAATTTTCGCAGCCGGGTAACAAAATCCCCGGTCCTTGTAAACTGCAAGCGCTCTTTCCTGTGCACATACAAGAAATTGTAACATGTCAATTCTCAATATAGTTTTATTTACATCTCGTGTTAATCTACTAATTCTATAAACACACACAGAAACACTCACACTGCAGTTTATTCAAACGGAAAGCAATATTCTTCAGTTAAAGATTTGAAAGATGCCATTGAGAACGCGTGGTTTAAAATTGAACCAGAAGCAATACAGAACCTCATTTTATCTATGTAAGATCGTATGTTTAAAATAATTCAGCAGAATGGAGCAATAATCAAGTATTATTTTTTTTATTGTTATTCTTGTTCTACTAGACTTTAAAGAACTTCTATGCTTAAACTTTTGACAAAACACATTTTTGTTCTTTTGATAAATTCTATTATTTGAGATAAATTTTAAAGCAAAAATCTGTTAAATATATTTTTAAAACTACAATTTGTAGGTCATGTGAAAAGTAAAGTAACTTTCAGTCAATATATTTTTTTTTTATGTTGCGCTTAAACATTTGACACGCACTGTTGTAGCGTTAAATCACATTATTTGCCGACAGTTATTTTTTATAGGAAGTAGTCGACAGAAAAATAGACCAGTATCACAAATTCTTTGTTTACGATTCTCCGCATATGTACGATTCAAGGTGTTTTGATTTAGGATTTTTATTTTTCATTCAATCCTTGGCTGTTCTGTGCGAAGAGACATTGCAACTCAATTATTCCAATATGATTTTCTTTCTCAGGGGTACTATCGATCAGCTGAAATAATTCTGCAGTAGCAACTATAACTTTCCCAAATATGAGTTTTTCTCCCAGGGGCCTTATCGATCAGCTGCGAAGTAGTTCTCATGAGCCATGAATGATTACTTTCACAATGCAACATATAGTGTGAAGTAAATTACGCACTATTAATTTTGGGGAGAAATAACGGGACTATAAGTAAAGAAAAAGAAAAATGAAACATTTTTTGATAAATTTTGTACAAATAATAATAATTATATATATAACCATTCTATAATATTACATTAAAAAATAAAAATTAATAAATTGAGTAACAATACATTACACTGACATTATACATAATAAAGCAGGATCAACTATTTTTAATTTAACGAATCATTAATGAATTGTTTTGACTATAATGAACCAATATCCTAATCACCAATATAAAGTATTTAAATATATATATATATATTAAAAGTATCCATAAAATATCCAAAATAGAAAAATTTAAATGGATAAAATCATTTGATATGTGTATAATAAACTTTCTTGACTTAAAAATAACGCTTAAAAATAAAAGTTAATTAATATTTGACATATATAATAAAAGATCTGATTTTCATTTTAATGTAAATATTTTTACACATTATAATGACATCATACATTAATGTTTTACAAAAATATTTTACTTAATTACCTACACCAGGGTCAAAACAAGCAAACTAACATGTATGGTTATCCTAAATACCTGGTAAACTCAATAGTTAATTCATTTAAACAATTTGGTGTTTATATACAAAAATATAAAGATTAGAGGAGGTTGGGTTCGAAGTTTGTATGGCTTATATATATATATATATATATATATATCACAATAATGCGGTTTTTGATGATGGTTGGTAATGTTTAATTAATGGTTATATATATATAAATTATTTAAAATATTTTTAAAAAATTGGGGTCATTCCTAAGCGATTTCTCTCACTATAAAATTCATCATAATAAATATTTCTTGATGTTATTAATTTTATTGTTTTTATGAGATATCATTTATATCAGTATGAGATTTATATATGAATAATTAAAGATAAAATAATATCTACTTTTTTTTACTAAAAGTATTTATTATACTTGGTTTCCAGTTCAAAATTATCTAGTTTAAGTGTAATTATCGTAAACAAGGTTCGTACGCTTCAAGGACTTTCAAGGACCTTTTATCAGAAATTTCGTGAAATAATATTTGTCTTATTTAATGAAAACAAAAATTCTATCTTCAGATATAGCGGCCAGAAATATACGAAATTTCTAGTGCTAAAACACCTAAAATCCCCTGAATCCGCGTACGAACACTGATAAAATAGATAATTATTTGGAACAAATGCATACAAATAAAGATAAAATCCATAATTATTTGGAACAAATGCATATTAATTAGAGAAGAAATATAAATTTACACATGGCCTTTATTATTAATAATATCATTAATGATAAAAAATTAGTTTGTTGAATAATTTGGTTTAATATTGATTTTAAATATTAGAATTAACTTTATTGTTAATATTTGAGTATAATTGTAAGTAAATAATAAGTTCTGTTAATTTAATTATTTTTTTTTTCGTTAATAGCGGGTAGATATATAATATTCATATTTATTTTATTTACAATATACTTATTTGCTCATAGATGACGGCACAATAAGTCACATTATATTAATTTCATTATAAATGGCAGCACTAAATTTTAGATCTGTAGGATGTATTCATACGTATTCAACTGATCCCTAGTTTTGTAACTAAAAATAAAAAATTTCCAATAGGTATATGGCATTATAATTAATATACACTGCTCAAAACAATTAAAGGATATTTGAAGTTTTATATAAAATAAAGATATAAACGAATTTTTTTTTGCTGAAAATAGAAGAAGAGAATCACAAATGCAAATTTTTCTGGTTTTCAAACTGTGGAGTATGCAAATTTTGAGTTCGACGTCAAAAACGTCGCTTCAGCGGCAGCGAATGAAATTTGACTTTCAACTGGATAAAAGAGAATGAAGACAAGGATGATCGGCATTCAGTGCTTGCTCTGTTTCGATGAGTACGATGTCTCGGTGAAGTCATTTGACAGATTCAGAAGCTTTGAGAATTGTTGGTAGGTTAGAAGGGGGCCAAACTCAAGCCGAAGTAGCGCAAGCCATTGGAGTGTCACAAAGTGTCATTTCCAGGATCTGGAACCGTTTTTTGGAGAGTGGATGTGCAGGCCGAAGACCAGGGCAAGGTCGTAGACGGGCAACAACGTCCAATGAAGATCGGTATTTAGCGTTAACAGCTCGGAGACACCGAACCATGAACGCTACTCTTCTCCAACAACACCTTCGCTCGGCTACAGGCACCACGATTTCAACTCAGACTGTCCGAAACCCAGGGGCGTGCCTAGCGGGGGGGTGTTGGGGGTGTAACACCCCCCCACTTATTTGGAAGAGTTGGTAAAATTTAGAATATTTGGAAAGTTAAGAACACACCCTGCAAAAAGTCCCCTCTCCCGTCGTCAGTATCATTTCAATTCTCCGTTGTCCGTCTTAAAAGGGGAAAAGAAAGAACTTCTCACGGAAGATTGTGTATGATTCTGTGTGGGAGGGAGGGGTTGTTGCAATCTCTATTGTAAGTTTTCCCATGTAGCATCTTTAATTGCTCCCTTCTGCTATTGGCTGATTCTTAGAATTTAGTGACCTCTTGGCTCTGGACTTGGCACTAGTTATTTGAGGTTGCTGCATTTAAAAGATGAAATCACGGACACAGAAGAAGAGCGATTTGCAAAAGTTTGTTTTTGTCGCATAATGGTGGATAATTCAGTGAAACTTTTATGCACACACTGTGATCGCGTACACACACATTTCACAGAAAAAAATAAATTTATATCGCCATATTAGAAAATTTCATCCGAATGAAAACATCGACCTCCAGAAAGGAAAACGGATTCAATGTACAATATGTAGATATTTCTGCATTTCTATTAGAGGCCTGCATAGTCATATTCAAACAGATCATCCAGATGTAAAATTATCTTTTGAAAAGGCTCCTGTATAGCTCCTCTCTAACCCCCCCCCCCAAAAAAAAGCCAGTTTTATTCTTCAAATTGTCATAGGCACATGAATTTTGTACACATGCACATCTGCAATAGTAATCATGCTTAAAGTATGTGTTACTCTTTTTGTGAGTGGATGGGGACGACCATCTTTAAACCTCGTTCGGTGAAAATTCCAAAATCAGAGCATTTAAGCATCATCACTCTTCAGGTTGGTTCTAACTGTGTCCAAAATTTTCGAAGGAATGGCTAAGCTTATTTCTGAAATTCTACAATCAGTTGGAATATCGCTTTCCCAAGCTCGTGCACAGTCTTACGACACCACGTCATCTATGTCTGACCGCTTTTTAAGCTGTCAATCAAAACTTTCAGAAATAGCTGGTAGATCGATTTTATGCATACCCTGCCTCGCGCATAAAGTGAATTTATGTGTTGAACATGCGTGCGAAGAAAGCAATATAATAAAATTGTTCTACGACAGTATTCAGTATCTATATCTTCTTTTCACTGAGTACAAAGCGATTGGGCATACTGAGAGAGAAAATGGAAGTTCTTCAGAAGAGTCTTACCTTGAAATCTTTGTCGAAGACAAGATGGACTATGCGAGTGGATTCAGTCAGAGCTATTTTATCATCCTATGATGCCCTCATCCATACTCTGCAAATTATTTCTGAAGACATGAAGGTTGACAAGGATGCTCGAGCTAAGGTGGCAGGGTTAAGAAGCAAAATGATGTCATACGATTTCATTGTTTCTTTACTTGCAATGAAAACAATTATGTTTAAGACCAAGTTAGCAACAGAGCAATTGCAACGTGAAGACCTGAACATTTTAGAGGGAACCGACAGAATGCAGAAAACTTACGAAAGGATTCAGAAACTCCGGAATGATGACGCGGCGGTAATAATGAACATCATTAAGGAAGCTGACAACATCTGCGAGACACATGGAATAAATCAAGATTATGAGTTCAATTTGCGGCACAGGCGATGGAGGCCTCCATCGAAGATCGACGAAAATCCTGAAACTGCAGTTCTATTTACACGAGAGAATTGTTTTAAAGCAGAAATTTTGAAGGTGGTAGATCGGCTTACAACTGCATTTGGAGACATTCATAAGTTGGTATTTGAGAAAGTTAAACCACTGGTCTGACTCCTTCCATCTAGGATCAAGTATAGCTCTACCGAGGACATTTCTAAACTATGTCAATTATTCCCTGATGATCACAAAGATGTAGATAACTTGGAATGTGAAATTGATATCATGTCCTCAGAAATAGCTAGTTCTGAATCGGATACAATTGGCGCAGCAGCGCAAAAACTTGTGAGGAAGGCTCATTTGTATCCTAACCTTTCTTTGGCCTACAAGTTGGCCTTAATTATTCCAGTAACTGTGGCAAGTAATGAAAGAAGTTTCAGCAGGTTAAAGTTAGTAAAAAATTACTTGCGTACCACTATGTCGGAAGAGCGACTGGACGAACTAATGCTATTAACCTGTGAAACAGACATAACTAACATGTTGGATTTAGACAGTGTAGCTGGAAAATGGGCTATTCTGAAGGATAGGCGGGTGATAATTTAAAAATGTAGAAGGATAATTTTTACTTTCTTATACCAATATATATCTTATTTTTAGTAAGCAAGATTTGTCTTTTTTATGTATTTTAAAATTTATACGCTTACATTATACAACAGCATGCGGTTTTATTTATAGAAACATAAATTCCGAAGTACTTCAACATTCTTAAATTGTTACCTTTGAGAACTGGTTAATGTACGGTACATCCGTACACATTTCCTTTTAAATCGTAAGCAGAATCCTAATTAGTAACAGGATTCTCGACTCTACTTATATAGTAAAATAATTTAAAAAAATTTACACATACTGAATAACAGCATTTAATTTCGACTGCGGTTAAGGAGAATGCAGGTGAGCACTTAAGACTTTTAGTGATTTTTATAAATTCACAGTATTGTAGAACAGTTGACTCCGTCTCTGAAGGGGGGGGGGGGAAGCTATCGCAAAGCCTTTCTCACCCCCGATCTTGTAGTCGGCAAAATTCAGTTCACACCCCCCCACAAAAATAACCTTCGGCACGCCCCTGCCGAAACCTACTCCATGCTGTAGGTCTGTATGCTCGCCGACCGATGGTATGTGTTAGATTAACATCAAGGCATCGTCGCGATCGCAGGGAGTGGGCAACGGAGCATGTCAACTGGAGGACAAATGAATGGAGCAATATTCTGTTTTCTGACGAGTCCCGTTTTTCTGTGCATCCGGATAATAGGCGTATTTTCATCTGGAGGGACCGTGGCAGTAGGAATAATCCTGCGTTCGTGCACGAAAGTGTCAGATTTGGCGGTGGAGGAGTGTTGGTGTATGGTGGCATCTCCATTGACGGGCGCACTGACCTCTACATCATTCGAGATGGAGCTCTGACTGGTCGCCGATATAGGGATGAGATCCTCAGACCTATTGTAGTCCCTTACGCTGCAGCAATCGGAGATAACTTCATTTTAATGGACGATAACTGCAGGCCACATCGTGCAAACCTGGTGGAGGATTTCCTTTTTGAGGAAGGAATCGTTCGAATGGAATGGCCAGCGTGTTCTCCAGACATGAATCCAATCGAGCACGTTTGGGACGCTCTAGGAAGACGAGTTTCTGGCCGCCAACAACCCCCACAAACTCTCCAAGAACTGGAAAGAGCTCTTCTGGAAGAGTGTGGCAGAATACCCCAACTCGTCATTAATAGTCTCATTGAGTCCATGCCTCAAAGGTGTTCAACGTTGCTGGCCGCCCGTGGAAACCATACCCCCTACTGAAAATGATTTTCTTTGAAGAAAACACCTTTTCTTATTCTTTTTTTCTCATATGCACAAATTGTGTTTTTTTCCTTTAGTACACAAATGCGCAATAAAATGCATTTTTTTCTGCCAAACATGTGTAATTTATTCTCATATAACCTACTATGTCTGTCGACCATGTATCAATCAGCTAAACAGTTTACCAGATACAAAATCCACCTAAAACTGCAATATCCTTTAATTGTTTTGAGCAGTGTATATATGTAAGAATTAAAGATAAAGTGCGGAAGAATAAAAGATAATAGATTCAAGTGTTCAATGAACGTGATATCTCAAGCTAGACTCATAAAGAGTGAAGTGAAAAGAGCAGAGCGGGATAAGGTTGTTCTATAGATTTCAGCCATAGAGTTGGTCGGCGATTTTTAGCGCAAGGCTCAGGAAGCTTTTGCGGCAGTTATTGTTCAGTTGTATGATGTTATTTGAATGTTAAGCTGTAAGTTTGGTGATGTATTAAAACTTTTTTATACATATTTACAGTTGAAGAGTACCAGTTTCGATTAAGGCGCTGTTCGTTCCGGTGATTGCTCACAATTCATTTCTTTGTGATTGGATAATCGCGGATTTTGGCTGCTATTATTTATTTGTGTGCTATTTCTATTATTACATTGCGATATTACGTGATCAAGACAGTTACATCTAAAACATCTAATTTGTGCCCTGTTCCTTTTGTTTAAATAAGAAGATTCATTTACATTAGCTGTATTATTTCTAAATTGTAGTTTTCTTAAAGAATCATAACTTTGAGCTTGTAACCATGGTTTTGTATTATTATTTTCACGCATTTTCGGCTTTCTATCTTCAAACTAGTGTGAATTTGTACTCATGGTTTTAACCTTACATCTTGCTGTTTCATAATCATCTAATTTACTTACTAATACCTCAGCATTTTTAACTTTTGGAAGATCATCGATAAAATGTTCTTTCATTTCTATCGGTAACCCATCGGACCGCTAATCCATTCTAATATAGTACTCATCTTTCAACCCACAGTTTTGGAGGCTCAGGCCGGGATTTGGATTTGGATTTGAATTTGAATTTGAATAACGAAGCTATTTTATACTTGAGTCGAATAAGAAAAGGATTTTTTTGAACTGAAATTTATAATATGAAAAAATGAACTGTTTTTCTGATGCATAATGATTAGAGATCATCCATAATCAAGACAACGAGATAGTGTAATATTTTGTTCTCTTGAAGTGTCAAGTGCATAGCTGCCAACTTACCACTTTTTACTTACCACTAAAATTTAATAGTAAATTTTGCCTAATTCAATCGCCGAAGTGCAGTCATTTTTTATGGTTAAATAAGGCAGAAATTTCTGTTAAATTTTTGTGGTAGCAAAAATCTGTACAAGTTGGCAGCTATGCAAGTGTAATGTCTGTTCTGAATAGAGCTAGAAAAGCAGGTTTGTTTACATTGTTTGATGACCTAGGTATAGTTCTGCTTCAGAGTTCCGGAATTATTGATTTGATAAAGTTAGTGACTGAATCAGAGGAATATGAAGAAAATTTTGTTAAAGATCAACTTGAAGTCATTGCCGTTGAGAGAACAGAAAAGGAAGAAAGAAGGCTAGAAAGAGAAAAGGAAGAAAGAAGCTAGAAGCAGAAAGCAGATTAGAGGAAAAGAAATTAGAGATGGAGGCAGAAAGAGAAGAACAGAAATTCCAAATGGAGTACTACGAATTTTTTTGAGAAGAATTGAGCTTCAAAGCAATATGACAAATATAAGTGACGGTTCGGCAGTAGCTGGTTCATGTAAGCAACCAGATTTGTTCAAACTAATGTCGCATTTTGACAGGAAGAGTGATATTAGTATCTATTTAGCTTTATTCGAGAGACAAATTTCTGGGATGAATATAGTAAAAGAAAATTGGGTAATACACTTATTAAATTTAATCCAGTTGGAAATTGCTAATGTTATAGCTAGAGAACCAGAAACATTAACAAACGACTTCGATTATGTAAAAAATTTGCTTCTTAAAAGATTCAAAATGACGCCAGAAGAATTTAGGCAAATATTAATGTCGCATAAGAAAGAATATTCAACCACTTTGCGCAATCTAGCATTTTAGTTAAGAAATTATTTGCAAGAATGGATTAGCGGTCTTGATGTATCTAATTTTGAATCTTTGAAAGAATTAATAGTAGTAGATCAAATCAAGTGAAGATTACCGATAGAAATGAAAGAACATTTTATCGATGATCTTCCAAAATTTAAAAATGCTGAGGTATTAGTAAGTAAATTAGATGATTATGAAACAGCAAGACGTAATGTTAAAACCATTATGGTGACCGGGTTTATGAGGCGGCAGGAAAAACATTTGAAGATGGGATGCACAAACAACATTTATAAACATAGAAAGAATAAAACAACTTTGAACTTATTTACATTCAACCATTCGAATTAACATTATCGTGTGTTTCTTTTTTGTATTTTCTCGAACTGCTGCCACTTGTATTAGAGTAATATTTCGTTGCCAGATACAACAATTCTCCCACGCTTAAAATGGAACGTACACAGCAGTTATAATGTTTGTTAATGTACAACAAAGTCTTGCAAGTATGATGGAGGTTTACGTTGACGAGTGGATCGCCGTAGCTGAACATCATGTCCAATTGGTGTTGGTGGTCTCTGCACATTTGCGTCGGGTTGTTGGAAATAGTTTCGAGGTAGTGCTATCCATTGGGGTTGAGAAGATTCCTTTTCATTTATTGGATCCTTACATTCATCGTTTTTTGAATTTGTGGTGAATGCGACAGCCTTTTTTGGAATCTCGGTATTTCTCAGTTGATCAATATGGCGCTTGAATATGTGTCCGTTATCTAATTCTACTTGATAATGCAATTTACCAAATTTTTGAAGTACAGTACCTAACTTCCACAGTTCTCTATTTCTGACATAACATCTCGCTTGTACTCGATCTCCCACTCTTAATTTTCTGCATTTAATTGGGTAATCATTGTTTTGAATATGTTTCATCGGACGTAAGGCATCAAGTTGAATTCGTATACTTCGTTTCAAATACAGTTCTGCTGGTGTTTGATTACTGGACAGTGGAGCTGCCCTGTATCTGAATAGTATTTGTCTTACCTTTGCGTGCATTGATAACGGTTCAGAAGACATTGCTTTTAGATGATTTTTGAGTGTTTGTACATTTCGTTCAGCTAATCCGTTTGTGGCTGGATGACCTAGAGCAGTTAGTTTGTGAAAATTTCCATTTTTAGCACAATATACCTGGAATTCGTCACTTACAAAAATTTTTGCGTTATCTGAGACTATGACCCTTGGAAAACCATGAAATGCAAAAATGTCAGATAATAGCTCAATTGTAGAAATAGACGTAGGATCATTGCGGCATATTTTTACTTCAGCCCATTTAGATTTTGCGTCTACTACGATAAGAAAAAAATGTTCTTGAAAAGGTCCTGTGTAATCAATGTGTATACGGTCCCAATTTTCCTCTGGCTCGTCCCAGGGATGTACTGGTACTTTTGAAGGATGTTTCTTAATTTCAGCACACGCTTCACATGTTCGTGACAGATGTTCAATATCTCTATCTATACCCTACCAGTGAACATAACGGCGTGCTAACTGCTTCATTTTATTAATTCCAATTTGTGTTTTGTGTAATTCTTCTAAAACTGATTTCTGAAGTGCTTTTGGAATAATTATTCTTTGTGCTTTAAACAAAATTCCTTCTTCAAGTGTAAATTCATATGAACGATCTGGATTTTCTTCACTTTCTTTATTTTTGATAATTCTTCATCTGCATCTGTTGCCTTTCGTATAGTTTCGAAATTCAGCAATTCTGTTCAAATCGCATTTACAGATGACATGCAAATGCAACTTATTTCACTGTTAATAACCATATCACTTGATATTTCCTTTTGAACAACTGGAGCTCTAGACAAGCAGTCTGCTTCTACATTATCACTACCCTTTTTGAAAACCACTTTATAATCGAATGCTGATAAAAATGTAGCATATCTCAGCAATCGTCCTGAAGTCATAGGAGGTAATTTCACGTGTGGGTGGAATATTCTTGTTAAAGGTCGATTATCAGTAGCTAACTTAAAATGTCTTCCGAATAAATAATTGAAAAAGTGATTTACTGAAAACACAATGGCTAGAGCTTCTCGATCAAGTTGTGAGTAATTTTCTTCCGCGGCTGTTAAAGATCTTGATGCAAATGCAATGGGTCGTTCTTGGTCTTCTATAATATGTGATAGAATACCGGCTACTCCTACAGGACTAGCATCACATGTAAGAATAATTGGTAAGTTAGGATCATATGGAACAAGAAAATGTTCACTAGAAATTTCACTTTTCAATTTGATGAAGGCTGCTTCACATGCTGCTGTCCATCGAAATCTGAAATTTTTCCGAAGAAGCTGTCGAAGAGGATATGTGACTGTTGAATTATCTGGCAAAAAACGAGAATAATGAGTTACCATTCCTAAGAATCTCCGTAGTTCTTCCACATTTGACGGTCTTGGCATATCGTTAATCGCCCTTACCTTTTCAGGACTTTTTGAAATTTTATTAAATTCAATAACATGACCTAAATATTTGATTTTCTCTTGAAACAACAAGCATTTGGTACGATTTAAATGCAGATCATATTTTTTTAATCTTTGAAGACATAATTCTAGATTTCTTCTACTCTCTTCTTTCGTTCTTCCATGCGCAATAATATCATCGAAATACTTTAAGGTTTTTGGTAAATCTCGGAGGATCTGATCTAGAATTCGATTGAACTCGCTAGAGCAGTCTTTATTCCAAACGACAATCTGTGCATGCGATAAGCTCCTCTATGTGTGGTTATAGTTTGAATAATACTGCTTTCTTCATCAACTGGAATGTGGAGATAAGCTTTAAACAGATCTAGTCGACAAAAGTATTTTGAATTTCTGAGACTGTTTAGAATTTCACCTATTCGTTGAATTGGATAATTAGCACTTACAAGTCTTTCATTTACACCAACCTTGTAATCGACGCAAAGTCGTACACCTCCATCAGCTTTTGGAATTACTACCAGAGGCGACTCCCAATCACTCGTAGCTATCTTCGAGATTATTCCTTGAGATTCAAGTGAATCTAATTCCCTTTCAACTTTTTCATGAAGAGCATACGGTACTTCTCTTTCCTTATGGCAAACTGGCTTACTATTTTCACGGAGTTTTAATGAAACTTTGACACCTGGAATACATCCTACTTTCTGTTCGAAAATTTCTGGATACATAGAAATAACATCTTCAAGGCTTTCTATAGTTTTTACTTGTGAGGTGTTTAAGTTGTCTGGCTCTTTTGAATCAATCTGTTGAAGGGTAATTCCGAGACGTCGAATCCATACACGACCTAACAAAGCATCGAAATTTTCCGGGACGATATAAAGTTCTTCACGTGAGGATCTTCCCTGATATTCTACATTTACTGTAACTTTTCCATCTGGTAGAAAAACATCCCCAGTGTATGATCGAAAAGCAATAGTTGAATCTTGAAGTTGAACTGGAATTTTCATTTTGTAGAACTTATCTCGAGGAATAAAAGTAAATCCTGCACCTGAATCCACTTCAAACGGTACGTTATGGCCCTCAATGCTCACTGTAGCAAAATATTTTTCGAGGTCTTTAGCTTTGCCCTTTTTATTTTGAAAAACATCTATTATTTTATTCACACCGTACTGAGAAAATATTTCCTTTTCCGTAATATAGTTTCCTGTATTTACTTTATCTGTGCTAGTTTTTCCTTTTCCGCCTAACAATGTGCGAATACAGACTTTTGCAAGATGACCTGTTATTTTACATGTACTGCATTTAAGAGAATTGCGATCCAACCTGCATGTTTTTGCAGTATGATTATTTTTACCGCATCGAAGACATAAATTGTTTATGCCCAATTTATCGTAATCAATTCGCGATCGTGAACTTGGTCTTCGATTAAAACTACTTTTCGGTCTCGAATTAGAGCGTTGAAAAGACGATGAATTATTTGCGTCACACCTGGAACGTCGATATTTCGAAACCTTTTTAATTTCACTTGCACTAGATTCACCTATACTGGTTATAATATTTGAATTTTTCGATAATTCACGGTTATCAAATCTGGAAACTTCCAAAGCTATAGCTTTTTTGGCTATATCATCAAATGTACTAACGTCTGACTGTAAAAGTTGCTCGCGAATAGAAGCATCGTAAATACCACGAATAAATTGAGCACGTAAAAATATATCAGCGATAGACACTTTACAATCACAAGGAGAAATAAATTCACAGTTAATTATATCGCGTCTAAGTGTAGCAATATAATCTGGAATTGTTTGGTTTTCACCCTGATATGTTGAAAGAAACTTATGTTGCGACACAATAACATTTTTCTTGGGACAAAGGTGTTCTTCGAATGCCTTTACTAGCTCCGTGTAAGTTAATTCTGATGGTATTTTAGGAGATACCAATGCTGACAACATATTGTAATTAGTTGCTCCAATAGAATTTAAAAGCATTTGTGCACAGTGTTGTTTATTAGAAAGAATATTTTTCATTTTTAGAAAAATTTCAAAACGCTGAATATAGTATGTAAATGATTCTTTCCGAGTATCAAAACATTCAAAAGGTTGTAATAAAATTGGATTTACCTGACTTGTTTCAGTAGCTGAATTCTGCGTCGAAGTATTTGAAGATTGAGCAGGCATTAATCTTTCAAAAAACTGTTGTTGCTGAGTGGAAAATGCTGTCATAAAGCCTTTAAACTGTTGCGCATCCGTAGTGAATCGATTAAGAGCTAACGTAATTTGAAGGTTCAGTCTGGAAAAATATCAAATAAGAAACTTCACCTCGTCGCCAATGTGGTGACCGGGATTATGAAGCGGCAGAAAAAACATTTGAAGATGGGATGCACAAACAACATTTATTATGACGCGGACACAACATTTATAAACATAGAAAGAATAAAACAACTTTGAACTTATTTACATTCAACCATTCGAATTAACATTATCGTCTGTTTCTTTTTTGTATTTTCTCGAACTGTTGCCACTTGTATTAGAGTAATATTTCGTTGCCAGATACAACAACCATGAATACAAATTCACACCAGTTTGAAGATAGGAAATCGAAAATGCGTGAAAATAATAATACAAAACCATGGTTACCAGCTCAAAGTTATGATACTTTAAGAAAACAACAATTTATAAATAATTCAGCTAATGCAAATGGATCCTCTTATTTAAAAAAAAGGAACAGGCACAAATTAGGTATTTTAGATGTAACTGTCTTGGTCACGTAATATCGCAGTATAATGATGGAAATGGCACACAAATAAATAATGGCAGCCAAAATCCGCCATTATCCTATCACAAAGAAGTGAATTGCGAGTAATCAAAAGAACAAACAGCGCCAAGTCGGATCGCGTGAAAAGGCACATGTCCTAATCGACACAGGACGTGGTGTCAGTTTGGTGAGTTATGAATACTATACAAAGATGGGATCGCCAAGATTATTGTCAAATAATATCTCTTTGTCAGGCATAGGTCAAGTAGTTGTTCACCCTAAATGATACTTTTCTTATGAGTTTAGTATTGATAGGTTTCTACTCGCAGCAAATTTGTATGAGTTAAAATCTCTTGCGTATGATATTTTATTGGGATATGATGTGATTAGCAAATTAAGTTTGGCGATAGACGAGAACGGAATTAAAATCGTTGGCAAACGCAACAATGTTCAAGTAGGTTTCATTGAAGTTCTGAAGAATTCTATTATAAATTTGAATCATGCTGCCAGGAGTAATAATGAAATGAAAGCGTCATCGTTAGGTAATTCACGTGATGAAAATATTGTAGTTGCAAATGATAGTAATGCAGGAGATAATTTCTTGATTAATTTAGCTAGCGTCATGGATAATGATGAAATTGATTTGAATCACGTGAGAAATTTGAAAATAAGAAAAGAAATAAACGAATTAGTAAATGAATACAAACCAAATAAATCAAAAGATACAGGATTACGGATGAGCATAATTTTATCTTATGAAATCTTAGTTCTGCACATGATAGAAAAGACTATGTAAAAGATTGCAGTAGGATTTTCGATCATAGGGGAAAGAATTTTAATAGACCAATTGATAACAGAAGCAATAATCGATATGACCAAAGATATGTCAAACAGTCATTTAACCATGGAAATTACAATAAATATAGATATGGGAAACCGAATTCAGAGAATTCTTATCAAGATGAATCAGAGATTCCTCAAAATTTTGAGAGATTCTTTGAGACCTCAAGATATGACAGAAAGTGAAGGTTTGTGGTGAATAGTTCATCAGATATAGTTGAACCTAATGATGCCTCTGAAATGCTAGAAAGTGCTTCACCTACTTCAAAAGCAAAGTATAATCCAAATTTTCTTCCTAGATACAAAAATAGAGGCTACTATCATGGTCGAAATAATTATAATTATGATGGTTGACGATCTGGTAGAGGTAGCTATAATGAGCAAAGAAATTCCCAACCATCACACAGGTATAGTGCACGGAGAAATGACGACTCGTCCCGCAATTTTGAAAAGAGATATGAAAATGATCTTAGAACTCATGATCATGATAATTACAAATCGGATTATAGGTCTGGAAGTTACAGACATGATAAAGGGTACTATGGAAAAAAAACTAAACCTGTGGCTGTACTATCCATGAAGGATCAGGGCCTACAGTGCCCAACTCTGTTTACTTGACCAAGGGCCACGTGGTGCTATGCAGCATGTACCCCGGCCGGTTGGTCAACCCGAAGCGAGACCCTTGGTGTTTAGTTCCCAAGCTAGCTTGGTTCTCATTTTATCGACCCCGAAGGGATGAAATGTTGAGTGAACCTTGCCCAGCCGGGAGCAGAACTCTCGACCTGTAGCGTGTTAGACAGGCGTGCTGACCACTATGCTACTGGGCTTCTATGGAATACGCTACTATGGTAAACAAAGTTATAAAGACAGTATAAATAATTCTCATCATGGATTTTAAGGAGCTTATAGTGGAAGAAATGCTTATTCCAATTCTTATAATTCTAGATAAAATAGGTATACAGCTTCTAAAGATCGAGACCAATATCCAGATAGAAATTACAGGGAAAATAGTATGCTGATTCTAAAGATAGAGATCAATATGCAGAAAGAAATTATAGAAAAAATATTTTGAAAATACAAGAAGAAAATAGAAAACAATTTAACAAGAAGAGGAAAGAGACTAACAGATATGAAATAAATGATCTGGTGGCAATCCAAAAAACGCAGTACGGCGCATGTCTGAAATTAAAGGAAAAATTCCATGGACCATATAAAGTCACTAAAGCAAAGTCACGCGATCGTTATGATGTAGAGAAAATTGGAGACCATGATGGTCCCAACAAGACATCAACTTCTGCGGAATATACGAAGCCGTGGGATAACGCATCTGCATAACGTGAGAAGTTTTTGTTTTATGTTGATTTGTTCATTTGTCTAAATTTATGTCTCTAAATTTTTATAAGAAGTAACTGACGAGGTCGCCAGAAACGTCAGGATGACTGAATGTGGGAATAAAAGCTAAAGTGTGGAGCAATAAAAGACAATAGACTCAAGTGTTCAATGAACGTGTGATATCTGAAGCGAGACTCATAGAGAGTGAAGTGAAAAGAGCAGAGCGGGATAAGGTTGTTCTATAGATTTCAGCCCTAGAGTTGGTCGGTGATTTTTAACGCAAGGCTCAGAGAAGCTTTTGCGACAGTTATTGTTCAGTTGTACGATGTTATTTGAATGTTAAGCTGTAAGTTTGGTGATGTATTAAACCTTTTTTATACATATTCACAGTTTGAAGAGTACCAGTTTCGATTAAGCAATACAGTACTCACCTTTAAAACCACATATATATATATATATATATATATATATATATTTAGTTTTCTTTTAATATTTTATGTTGTTTTATGATAATCAGAAGAAATGCAGAGTTATTCTTTTTTTAAATCAATGAAAAATAAATTAACTGTATGCATTCTATGTGTGTCTCCTATCTTAACTGTAACAGTATCGGATGTTATTCATCCTGATCTGTTGGATGATGTATCTGCATGTTATGAAAAGATGCGAGTACAATCCGTTTTTTTCCCACTAAATCAATTTTGTATTTATTTTTTCTCTTAATCTTCATATATTATGGGTTATAATCCATTATCTTGGCAAGTAACGGGCTATTATTTAGCTTATTTAGCTAACCTTTTATATAAAATATTTCATTTTTCAGCAACATATGGTATTTTTGCCAACTGATGAATAAATACTTACATGTTGCTCTGTCTGTCAACTTTATTTTCCTTCATTATATTTTTAAATTACATTTTGTTCCTTTTGTGATTAATTCCTTTTTATTTCAATTTTATTTGATATATATATATACATATATATGTCGTAAGCTAATTGCGAAATTCGGCTCTTTGCAAAGAGCTTAGGATGTTTGCGAAGGGACCGGCTAATTGGAGAACCATATTCCTTTTTACTTTCTTCTATCTTTACAAAAAGAGAGTATTGGATTCGGAAAAATTTTGCAATCCCGGTTTTCGACGGATTTACACGTTTTAGGGGTCAGAGATCTCCAAAAACATGTTTTTACAAAATGTCTGTCTGTGAGTCTGTATGTGACACAAATTTTGTGGGCGCTCTATCTCAAAAGATAATGAGCGAAATTTAATAAAATTTTAGATTCCGTTAGTCCCTTAAATTGGTGCTGATTACTTTTTGTCGTAAATCGTCCAACAGGTGGCGCTGCTATGCTGTACTTTTTATGACTTCCGTAATAGCTCTATCCCAAAAACTAATACACGAATTTTCATCAAACTTCAGATTCAGTTACTCCTTGATATAATTTGGTGCTGATTACTTTTTGGTGTAAATTGTCCGACAGGTGGCGCTGCTGTGCTGTATTATTCACGATTATCGCAATATCTCTATCTCAAGATCTAAGGCACTAATTTTCATCAAACTTCAAATTCAGTTAGTCCCTGATATTAATACATGCTCTTTAGCTTTTAGTGTAAATCGCCCAACAGGTGGCGCTCCTATGCAGAATTTTTTAGGAGTTCCGCAATAGCTCTATCTCAAAAACTAATACACGGATTTTCACCCAACTTCAGATTCAGTTAGACGTTGACATAAGTTGTTGCTAATTAGGTGTTTGTGTAAATCTTCTAACATGTAGCGTTGCTATGCTGCATTTTTCAGGATTGTCATGATTTTAGCGGTTGTCATATGTCAAGAACTAATGCAGGGAATTTCATATCTTTAAAATCTTCATGATGAGCATGGACTGTCATTTAATTTTGGCACTGTGATAGTGAATTTTGCAGTATTAATATGCATCAGATAGAAGAAAGTTTTGGGATTGCCTCATCCGACTAGTTTCAATCGGCCTGATATTTTTCAGGCTTATTGCAAGGAGTCTAAAGCAGCTTTAGGCTAATTGGAAAATGATCATTTGTTTCTCAATCAGCCTGATATTTTTCAGGCTTTTTGAAAAGAGCTTATGGTGAGTTAGGCTAATTGGAAATTATCCATTTAATTTCTCAATTAGCTTGATTTCAGGCTCATTGCAATGAGCATATGCAGGTTTAGGCTTATTAGAAAATGACCTAAATTGAACACCGATGCCCACGTGTTTTCCCAAATAGCCTGGATTCATCAAAGTTTATGCCAGTATGCTCGAGGTAGTGAATGTTTAAGCCTACATTTCGTATAAAAATAGAAGGAGGAACTTAAAATGCTTATAAAAATGTATAAGAAAACTTATTGACAGGTGTCAATAACTTGAGTGGTCTTCAAAGGTTTATTTTAATTGTTTGGTTTTTCGCTAACACCCGTGCAGAAATATCAATACAATCTGCAGATAAGGCAGATTTTTAATGTTTTCTTTGAATTACGCATAAAACACGGGTTCCTCGATGAAAATAATTATAAAACATGTATAAAAAAATCGCCGTTTCAATAAAATCTGCTGATGAGGCCGATCATTATTTTTTTTCCAACATTAGACGTAGAGAAGATATGAGTTGCTAACAAAAATAATTATAAAAAATATATATATGAAAATTTCTGCTATAGTGAAATCAAAGGACGAGGCAGATTTTTAATGTTTTCCCAGCGTTACAGAGAAGACGGGTTCATAAATGAAAATAATTATAAAACTTATGCAAGAAATTTTTTGTGCCAATAAAATTTGCAGATAAGGTAGATTTTTAATGTTTTTTTTTTTCGAGATTACGTAGCGAATATGCGTTGAAATTGAAAATAATTATAAAAAATAATTTCTGCAATAATGAAATCTGCAGATGAGCCTAATTTTTAATGTTTCCTCGGCATTAAGTAGGGAAGATTGGTTTCTTAATGGAAATAATTATAAAAAATATATAGGGGAGACTAGGGAAGGTTGACCATACGTGAGGCTTGACCCACCCATCAATTTTCATATATAAAAGAATTTCAGAGTTTTTTCAATAGGTGTCCACCAAAGCTACTGGAATGCTCAAACAACACTCTTTGTTTCATACAGCTAATCGAAATAGGTGTGGAAAAATCAATTGTGAAGCGTTTTCAACTTTTAAGTTGTGTTTTTTAGAAATATTTTGTAAGCTTTTTTCAGATGAAATATATCATAGAAATTTAAGTAAGTAGGTTTTAAGTAAAGTGGAAATATCGCGCTTTCATTCCAGGCATAAAGATCGTACGGTAAGTTAGGCTTAACATAACAATGTGCTATTCTTTAGAAAAGGGCTATGTGGGGAGGCTTGACCTAGTCAATGTGACGGAGGGTTGACCAGATGCTCAAGGCTCCCTAATTAAGAGGTTTTGGAAATCTTTTTATTGTACACTGACCATAATGAAAGGTTAATGGTTATATGTAAAAAAGAATGTGAATTTATTCTGTAAAACTACAGTACAATGGGGTGATGGTAAGGAAACTGTTTAAAAATGATTAAAGAAAGATGTGAAAAATTGCTATAGTATCCACTGCAAGAAACATTTAATGAAATATAAATGGGTAAAGTTGATAGGAAATTTCTCCATCTAACTATTACTTAAATAGGTAAATAGAAACACACTGTAAAAAAAAAAATCTGTAAAGTTACTAAAGTTTTTATAGGAAATTGGGATTCCTAGAACTTTTCATGTAACGGCAACAACAAAAATTCCTGTAACAGCCACACTTTTGCGCCGAAAATCAAAAGATCTGTAAGGTTACTAAGAATTTTTTAGGAAACTGGGATGCCTAGAACTTTTCATGTAACTGCAACCAGGGTTGCAGAAAAAATTTTAGTAAGATTACTGAAATTTTAGCAGCTTCATTTGTAAAGTTACAGATTTCTGCAGCTTTACAAAAACTAGTTTTGTAGATTTACAGCTTTTTTTTGTACAATTACAGATAAAAGTTTAGTAAGCATGTAACTTTACATCTGTAGAACTACACATTTTTTTTTTTTTTTACAGTGCAGTGGAAAAGACTAGAAAGGACTAGAAAGTACGAAAGCAGCAATCTTAATCATTTCAGGGGCAGTGGCATGTTTATGAAACAATTTAATTTTAATTCTCAAACGCCACAATGGCACCAGAATTTTGCTAAAATCTTTTCCGTTTAATATGTATGCGAAATATAGCCTTTTTCTTATTTCCAAATAAATTTGTTCATAAATTCCGGTGCCAATAATTTATTTCAACATTTTAGTACTGAAAGTACTTTGTACCTGAAAGGGTTAAAATATGTTAATGATAATCTGTCTCATCTGCAAATTTCATCATTGCAGAAATTTCCTTATGTATTATAAATTAGAATTAATATAAATCTTATATATTATTAATTATTGTTTTATAATTATTTTTGTTAGAAACCTATAATTTCTATGTAATGTAAAGAAACAATAAAAAATCAGTCTTATCTGCAGATTTTATTGATACAGCAATTTTCTTATATATGTTTTATAATTATTTTCATTCAGGAATCCGTCTTCTCTACATAACACTGAGCAAACACAAAAAATCTGCCTCATCTGTAAAATTCATTAACAAAGGAATTTTCATATATATTTTTTATATTAAGTTTGATTTGACGATTCATTTTCTCTACGTGATGCTGCGGAGACATTAAAAATCTGATTCACCTGCAGATCTCATTATTGAGAAATTTTTTTATGTATTATTTATAATTATTTTCATAATCAACCATTTTCTGTACTTAACGTTGTGAAAACACTAAAAATCTGCAGATTCCACTGATACAACAATTTTTCTCCCATAAGTTTTATAGATATTATCATTCTACATCCTACATGCCCTATGTATTGCTGAGAAAACATTAAAAATATGCCCCATCTCTAAATTTTGTGGATTGTCTGCATGGGGTATTTACGAAAAATATAACCTTAAAATAAAAATGAAGTTCCTTAATTACTTGCGTATAAGCCGTTGCTCAAATAAATATGTTCTAAGCCAGAAACTTTACTTAATAAATAACGTCAAATAAGTACCAATTGGAAATAAGTAACATTTTTTAAAATAAAATTTCTGGTAGGAAACGAAGCTACTTGAGCTGCGGCTTATACACCTGAACTTATGGTATTCACTAATCTTAGACACTCAGGCGCGTTAATGAAATCTGTCAGTGTCAATCCTTATACATTTTTATAATTATTTTTCATTCCCCCTCCAATTTTTTTATACTAAAAGTCATAAACATTCATTACCTTGAACTTATTGGAATAAACCTGAATGAAACTAGGCTACTTGTACAAATACGTGGTCATCGTAGATCTTTTTGGGTCATTTTATAACCCAAAAGTACATACGCTCGTTGCAATGAGTTTGAAAAAAGTCAAGTTGATAGAGAAATAAATGGATAATTTCCAATTAGCCTAACTTTACCTAAAAATATCAGGCTGATTGAAGAACAAGTGATCATTTTCCAATTAGCCTAAAGTTGCTTAGGCTCTTTTGCAATAAGCTTGAAAATATCAGGTTGATTGAAAAAGGGAAGATGATTCTCCAATTAGCCTAGGCTCTTTGTAATCCGGCTAATTGAGCCGAATTTCTCAATTAGCCTACGACATATATATTTCAAATTATTTCATCCATTTCAATTTTTCAATTGTCGACATTTTAATACATATTATTTAAAATTATTTCATTCATTTCAATTTTTCTATTTTGGATATTTTAGTATATATATGTATATATATATATTTCAAATTATTTCACCCCTTTCAATTTTGCTATTTCTGATATATTTTGGATATTCTGTGGATACTTTTAATAACAGGTTCGAGCTTCATCTACGTTCACCGGTATTTTTGAAAGGGTTAAAATTCATATTTTTTAAAACTCATTACACCATCGATTATAAGAAGGTTTTAACTTTAAGAACATATTTTTGGTTTGTCGTTATACCTCTAAAATTGTGCCCTTAAGGGGTTGAATCCGCGACAAAACACTCAAGTTTTTACGGATTTCGTCGAAATTTTCACACATTTTATTTTGTAAAAAATATTTTTACCTGTGCGAACCAAAATTTTTGTAGGTGATGTAAATCTAGTCTACTGAAATGCTCTAAAATGATTGTTTTGAAATACGGACGTTTGGTTGCTTTTAGCGTAGAAAAAATATCGTCTCCGTGAGGCCCGAAGTGACCTGGGTTCGCCGGTGTATTTGAAAGGGTTAAAATAACATCGATTAGAAGAAATTTCAGCTTTAAGAACATATTTCTGGTTTGTCGGTATCTCTAAAATTGTGCCCTGGAGGGGCGAAACCGCGATGAAACACTCGGATTTTTACTGACTTCGCCGAAATTTTCACACATTTTATTTCTTAAAAATTTTTTCTATCCGTTCGAACGTTTCAAAATTTTTGTAGGTGATATAAATCTGGTCTATTGAGATGCTCTAAAAAATTGTGTTAAAATACGCACGCTTGGTTACTTTTAGAGTAGAAAAAATATCGTCTTCGTGAGGCGCGAAGTGACCTGCGTTCGCCGGTGTATTTGAAAAGGTTAAAATTCATACTTTTAAAAACCGATTGCACCATTGATTGGAAAAAAGGTTTCAGCTTTAAGAACATATTTTTGGTTTGTTGGTACCTGCTGGGCAACATGTAACAATGATATGTTCCCGCACCATGTTGGTTAAATCAAAGTAAAATTGCGTAATTTGTTATTTCTGTTTGTATAAATATTTTTTATAAAATATAATTATGAGTGTAAAATTATAATGTTTATATATTTAAGTAAAATAGGAGTGTAAGTTCATACAAAAATTATTAAGTTGATTTTAAATATTAAATGTATATTTTTAAAAAATTGTTGTATTGTAAAATGAATGTATAATGTTGAATAGAGTTCGGATCTCAGATAACAACAATAGCCAGACGCCCTGGTGTCGTTTTATGACAAGCCAATGGAAAGTGGTGTATAATTAGAAATCGTAAAATAATAAAAACGTTGGAATAAATTTATGGCCTTAATAAAAGTGTTGGGATAAATTTATGGCTTTTCAGACCACCCAAACTTTAAGGCAGATAATAATATTAAAGTATATGTAAGGGGCCATTTGCAGACTGTTAGCTAATAGGCCTATCGAAGGATAATGCAAAATCTTCTCACATCCAATAAGAGTGGACTAGACAAAATAGTTCCACCCACTGCAGAAGTTGGTGTGCCAGAAGAAAAAGGTTTGAAAAAGAGAGTCTGAAAAAAGATGTAGAGGACGCAGGAGCTCTCCTGAAAACCCGTGCAATGAATCCCGAAAGCCCTATTAATGCCCAGGCGAGATGGACATATCGGAGTGAGCCTAATCAAGCCTAATTGAGGATGTCTTCCTGATGTTAAAATAAAGTGGATTGTTCTACAGAGGTCCGTAGCTATGCATCCTGCCATCCCGATATCGCCGCTCTGATACGAAGCGAATTCCTGATGACATATGGATATGATCCTAAGCAACGCGACAACTCTGAATTTGATGAATAAAGGCCACCATCCCGTATATTAAAAAAAGGTACTAATTTAAACTTTTTCTTTTACCACTTAAAATCATAAAAAAATTATAAATATCCTTTTCTGATATTTTATGGTAGAGAGTAATCTGAGATCCGACAAAACCAATAATTAAATATAATTAAGGTAATTTAAAAATGAAAGAGAATTATTCTTTTAGCAAAAAGAAAAATATATAATAATAAGAGTAAATGAAAATATTGTCTTTTTTTTTTTAAAGATTAAATATACATAAAATAATGAGAAGCAAACAAAAGTGTTGCTTTCTTTTTTTGAATTAATATTATGTATTTCTGTATATAGTTGTGTTCAATGTAAATAAAATATTTAATCAAGTTTTAAAAAGTTTCTGTAATTATTTAATTGATAATGTTTAAGGTGTGTCAATTTATTTTTACAGCTTAAATTTTAGTTTAATTCATAAGTGGAAGAGTTCGTCTAAATAATTCACAACGCAAACTCTTAATTTTATTCGTAATTATTTAAATTTAATAATTACATTTTGACGCGAATATAATTTAATTTTATTAATGCTTCGCGTTGCTCTTCTACTAGAATTATGTAATTACGATCACTTATGTTATTTGAATTTATCTAAGGTATATAAAATTATATACCAATTTACTATGAGGTTGCTTGGATGATTTGGACCAATTAACAATTTTGGATATAAATTAAATAGAAAATAAACAGGTGTAATTATCTGTCCAGCATCCCCCCCCCCCCTTCATAGTAAAATGGTGCTATGACTCAGGAACGTTCATCTGAGGTCATTAGAAATAATAATAATAATAATAATAATAATAAAGGAAAATAAATTTAAGTATTATTTTAATGTCACAATTTTAAAGATATTGTAGGTATGTAAGTTTAATTGATTAAAATTTTATTAAAATTAATTTTATTATTGTAACAATAATGACACACATATAATAATTTTATATAAATAAAATGAATAATATACGTTAACAAAAAAAAAAAAAAAAAAAAAAAAAAAGGAAATGAAAAAAATAATTCTGGGATTTATAATAGGTAAATTTAGGAATTACAATTTTGTTTTTTTCTCTCTTTTCTCTTTTGGTTGGATCTCAGTTACCATTGAGAAATAATGGCATTCACATCACAGATGACACATTTGTAAAAATAATTTTTTTTATATATACTGTATAAATAATAATAATAAGAATAATAAGTAAAATTTGATAATATGTCTGGTATAAAAATGATTGAAATGTCAATAGATCATGATTTTTGAAATTGTATCACCTTGATACAAAAGAAAATTTATGAGTCGTACTACGAAGTAGTAGTACATTATTTACATATAAAAACAATAAAATAAGATTGTTGTTTCTGTAGAAAAAGACAGATATTTTTCTGTTAAATGAAATTATGTTGTTTTTTATATATACGTGTATTATAAACATTTTAGGGGTATTTATGTGTGTAAAAGAATAATCTACAAAACAACTTCATCTCCTAAGAAATTTTTTTAAATTTTGGTGCTGTTGTTTTGATGTATTTATGCAATTTAGAATATTTTCATACATATGTTGTAATATGGAGAAAATAATGCAAGAATATATAGATGAAGAGGCATACGAAAAAGTAAAGAATTTAAATTTGGGTCAAACAGTATATTTAAAATGTATTGGAAAACCAGGCGCATTAGAGCCAAAATTTCAAGGACCCTACGAAGTTACTAAAAAGTTTAGAAACTTTAATTATTTATTACAATATGTTCCAGATAAATCAATAGAGCCGATCAAACGACATATGGATCAGCTGTACGCTCCGAAATATGCAACAGGTCATACAGAGGCGGAAATTACGAATTTACAGGGGTCGCGGAAAAAAATTAAGGGTGATAAAAATTACAAAAATAAATGTGGCATTTGTCAGAGAAAATCACACTCAACTGAAAATTGTTGGTTTAAATTAGATGAAAATACGAGTCAAAAGGGTGACAAGGCTACTAAAAAGTATTATAAAAAAAATAATAAATATTCTGAGAATGTAGACCCATATTTAAAGTATCAAACAGATTATTATGATAAAAATATGTCGTTATATGGTTATACACCATATACAAACTTATACGGGGATGTTATACAAGATCATTACCCTTTCCCCCCTCCCCAATATTATCCATGGGATATGAATTGGTATTAAAAATAAAACAAAATACATAATTAATCGAATTTAAAAATTTAAAAATTTTCAAAGTTTAAAAATAAATTTTTCTCTTTTAGGTAAAAAAAATTGAAACAAAATTAATAACTTGCCTTTTTAAAATTCAAAATAATAATAAGAAAGGATAGGAACATGGGAACGCCAATTTGTCCCAGGGTTACAATATTGAGCAAATGTGCAGGGCGCACCCGAAAACATACTTATAAAATTATGAAATGTGCTTCACAAAACTTCACTGGAGCAGTGAAATATTTATCTCCAGGCAAAAGTTATATATATATTTTTTTCGAATATGAATTAAAAAATATAAAATCTTAACAAAGCCAAATAACATTAAAACTTAATTAATTTAATAGTGAATAATGTTGGAGTAATTTTCAAAAAAAAAAAAAAAAAAAAAAAAAAAAAAGAGAATTTTTTCTGTCTTCTATAAGGGTAGCCTTTGCTAATAGCCTTACAATTTAGATGACAGAATTTTAGAATTACTCTTTAAAATGAGTAGGTGTAAGCTATTAGGTTCAGGGTAGTTAGAACAGCTTTATAGCATACTCATATATATATATATATATATTTCTTATATAAATATATGGTTGACAAGGAATAAATTATTAGTGCACTCTATATTAGGATAGCGGTCAACTATAAGCCTAAATATAATAAAATATACAAAAAGTGCTAAGATTTATTCCGGTAGTTCAAGTACAACTTATATGCTAAAGTCTAGAATTTAGACAGCAGGGATAAGTTTTATGAACAAAAGTGTTATATAAAAAAAAAATAATTAAAAAAAAAAAAAAAAAAGGGATTTTGGTGTAGCACATTGGTTTTTAAAAAACATATATATGTATAACAATGGACAAGGCAAGTTATTTCAATATGATTGCACACAAAATTATAGTAAAAAAAATACACAAATAATTAATTGAAGCAAAATTAAAATTTTCTCACCAAAGGCTTTCTGTATAGGGTGCAATTTTGGCCTACGGCTGGGTATGCACCAACACCAACAAAATATTTGTAGAAAAGTTATTCACAGATACATCAATATATAGTCATCACTTGGACATAAACTTCAGGATTCTTGGCTGAAAAAGGAATCGAAGAAAAAATTAAGTATGGTATAATTACTAGATGTTATGCTCAGAAACAATAAAATTAGTAATATTATATTGTAAAAAGCAGCATTGTGAGTTTTATTTAGGAAAACTTTTGATTTTTAGGTTTTACACATTTATGGAGTGTCTAGCTCAGTGTATAGTTCCTAGATTTAATAAAAAAATAATAAATAAAAATATAAGTTGGTGTTGTTTTCAAAATAAATAACAAAAGGTATAGCGATTAGCATTTACAGTTAAAAGTTATGGAATTTTCAGCAAAATTAACATTAGACAAACATAGTTTATATTATATTTAACTTGATAAGCTAATTTACTTTTATTAACGGTATTCAATTAGAATTAAAGTAGGCTTAAATCCAAGTTAAATTAATTAATAACATTGTTATAGTGTAAAATTTTATGTAAGACGATTATATTTTTATTGTATATATAAAAATATGCAAATTTAATAATTAATAAAATGTATAAGCAAAATTATTTAATATAAATATTAAATGACATCTTGCTGAAATCAGCTAGAAATTAGATTTTTTTTTTTTAAATAAAATATTTTATAAATTTATGTTATTTTAGAATTTAAGCATTTTTTTTTTCTCTTTACTTTCCCTTAGAATTAAATGCAATTCTAAATTTAACACATATAAATATACATAGTATTGATAAATTTGAGTGTGTGAGTTCATAAAATTTTTTTATATATAATTTGGCCAATTTAACATAAGGAAACAAAATAAATAAATAAATATATTTATATATATTGGCCTTATTTTTATTAAAATAGGTAGTATGGCTTAATAAATTTATTTACTTAATTTTTTTATAGTACATGCAGTAATTATTTTTAAAAACTTAATCTGTAACAATTGGGTGTAGATATTTATGAGTATACAAAGATTCTTTTCTGCTGGCAGAAATTCTTTGGTTCGGCCGAGTACTCATGGGTTACTACATACGATTTTACGTAGTAATTATCATTTGCTTTTGTATTTTTAAAATTATACAAGTGTATTAATTACATTTTTTTTTATAATTAAATAATAATTATTAATGTTTGATTAATAATAATAATTTAGTATCTTTTATTTTTTAAACATATCATTAAAGTTTAGACAGTAGAATTCACATACGGAATGTTAATGATAAATAAAATTTTGAATAAATAAATTTTTATTTCATTCAGTAAAAAAATAAATAAATATGAAAATTTAACAATCTTTTAAGATAGAATTGTTGGCTAAATAAATAATTATTAAAGACAAAAAAAATTGTTCTCTTCTTCGTCAATGGCATTTTCTGACAACACTATTTAATAGTATTAAATGAAGGTGCATTTTTAAGGTCAGCGTAATGCATATTTTGCATTTTGAGAGGCCGTAGAAGTCATATTTCCGTGTTGTTTACATTTTAATAGTAAACAATATCATGAATCAAAATTTGTGTTTGTTAGAAAGGTCTAAAAATATACAATGTAATCAGTTAAAGAAAATTATATGCATTTTTTCTTAAATCCTGAAAGGCAATTTGGTTTAGATTTGAACCTGACAGCATAAAAAGCCACGCTCGCTTCAGTTACAGTATGAGGCAGGAGAATTCAAATGCTAGAATCGCCATTTTCCCCTACAAAATAATAAAAAAAGCAGAAGGTTTACATTAGATATGATACAAATACATACACTGTTTATGCATAGATTATGTTAAAAATTACATACAGGCATGCACAGTTAGTTAAGAAGAAAGTATATCAAGAAATTATACTAATTAATAATGTAATTACAAGCATGAAATGGTTTTAAATACATACTTTTGGAAGTCGTAAAATTTTGTCACAGCACAAATCACCTCGCAGAAAGTGATTAGTAGCTTGACCAACCCCCACTTTTCGGGAGGATCGGGGACGGTCAAAAACTGGTTTTATTCTCTTCTCCTTCTTCTTCTCTCTTTTTTTTTTTCTCTCTACCCTGTTTTGAAAGTTGGAGAACATTACGTAATGATATATTAAAGGAGATGAAATAGCTTGTATATGTTGACGTATCATACATGTTAGAAGTAACAAATAAATAAATAAAATAATGTAACCAGTTTGTATACAATATTTTTCTGATTATAATTTGAATACATCAGATTAATTATGTGAAAAATAACATGTCATACGACAAGCATTGTATTTACTTTTATTCAGTATAAAATGTGTTTTAAATGAAACACTGTGTCATAAGGTTATATGTGATGAAATAATATGTCAAATGTGTATGCCATTATTTTTCTTGTAATTAGGTTTATTTCGGCATATTAGTTTCATACAAAATTATAGCTTTGAATGTATTTTGGGCACTTAAAACTGTAAAGTTACAAAATTATTAAACATGTGTGTGGTAAAGAAAAAAGGCTTCGAGAAAGATGTCAGATTTTAAGTACAGATGTCTTCTATAAATGTGAATGTCAACAGACAACTATGCTATCATGTGTTGAACTTTCTGTTATGAAAAATAGAAGAACTTCTTATAAAATATACCAGAACCATTGATAATTGAACTTTACAGACTTAGTTCAAAAACTGTGTAGATACACAGTCATATGGACACGTACATTCTTTTATGCTTTACAAAAAAAAAAAAAAAAACCAGCAATCAGTTTATTTTTTTTTCTGACCACCGGGAGAGATGCTGGGCAACATATAACAATGATATGTTCCCGCACCATGTTGGTTAAATCAAAGTAAAATTGCGTAATTTGTTATTTCTGTTTGTATAAATATTTTTTATAAAATATAATTATGAGTGTAAAATTATAATGTTTATATATTTAAGTAAAATAGGAGTGTAAGTTCATACAAAAATTATTAAGTTGATTTTAAATATTAAATGTATATTTTTAAAAAATTGTTGTATTGTAAAATGAATGTATAATGTTGAATAGAGTTCGGATCTCAGATAACAACAATAGCCAGACGCCATGGTGTCGTTTTATGACAAGCCAATGGAAAGTGGTGTATAATTAGAAATCGTAAAATAATAAAAACGTTGGAATAAATTTATGGCCTTAATGAAAGTGTTGTGATAAATTTATGTCTTTTCAGACCACCCAAACTTTAAGGCAGATAATAATATTAAAGTATATGTAAGGGGCCATTTGCAGACTGTTAGCTAATAGGCCTATCGAAGGATAATGCAAAATCTTCTCACATCCAATAAGAGTGGACTAGACAAAATAGTTCCACCCACTGCAGAAGTTGGTGTGCCAGAAGAAAAAGGTTTGAAAAAGAGAGTCTGAAAAAAGATGTAGAGGACGCAGGAGCTCTCCTGAAAGCCCGTGCAATGAATCCCGAAAGCCCTATTAATGCCCAGGCGAGATGGACATATCGGAGTGAGCCTAATCAAGCCTAATTGAGGATGTCTTCCTGATGTTAAAATAAAGTGGATTGTTCAACAGAGGTCCGTAGCTATGCATCCTGCCATCCCGATATCGCCGCTCTGATACGAAGCGAATTCCTGATGACATATGGATATGATCCTAAGCAACGCGACAACTCTGAATTTGATGAATAAAGGCCACCATCCCGTATATTAAAAAAAGGTACTAATTTAAACTTTTTCTTTTACCACTTAAAATCATAAAAAAATTATAAATATCCTTTTCTGATATTTTATGGTAGAGAGTAATCTGAGATCCGACAAAACCAATAATTAAATATAATTAAGGTAATTTAAAAATGAAAGAGAATTATTCTTTTAGCAAAAAGAAAAATATATAATAATAAGAGTAAATGAAAATATTGTCTTTTTTTTTTTAAAGATTAAATATACATAAAATAATGAGAAGCAAACAAAAGTGTTGCTTTCTTTTTTTGAATTAATATTATGTATTTCTGTATATAGTTGTGTTCAATGTAAATAAAATATTTAATCAAGTTTTAAAAAGTTTCTGTAATTATTTAATTCATAATGTTTAAGGTGTGTCAATTTATTTTTACAGCTTAAATTTTAGTTTAATTCATAAGTGGAAGAGTTCGTCTAAATAATTCACAACGCAAACTCTTAATTTTATTCGTAATTATTTAAATTTAATAATTACATTTTGACGCGAATTATAATTTAATTTTATTAATGCTTCGCGTTGCTCTTCTACTAGAATTATGTAATTACGATCACTTATGTTATTTGAATTTATCTAAGGTATATAAAATTATATACCAATTTACTATGAGGTTGCTTGGATGATTTGGACCAATTAACAATTTTGGATATAAATTAAATAGAAAATAAACAGGTGTAATTATCTGTCCAGCAGTACCTCTGAAATTGCGCCCTGGAGAGGCGTTGCAAGAAGAGGGAAAACGTTTTTAGGAAAAACGACCCTCTTTGAATTTTTTTTTCAAAGGGTTAACTGTGACATTTTTTCGAATTGATTGTGGCATTTGAGACGTAAGAGTATGATCTTTCGGAATATGTCTTTCAATTTTAACTGTACTGAGCGGCTTGGTCGATTTAGCTTAAAACAATACTATTAAAAACATAAATAAAATCGAAAGTCGGTTCTTCGCTAGCCTCCGATGCGTAAATGGGTTTGTGCACGTGCGCAAGCGCTGTCCTTGGCTGCAGATCAAATAGATGACTTTTTGATGAGAGTGAGTTGCTATGTTTAATTAATAACTCACCTAATTATTTGAAATTAAAAATTTTGAGTCTCAGGTGCATGAGGAGGCACTTTGGGCTACTCTCACAGTTTTTTTTTTTTTTTTTTTTTTTTTACTTCGTACGTGCCGTATATTTCTCTAGCCATCGTAGACACACACCCACGGACAGACACACAGAGCGAAATTTTCTTTTATTAGTATAGATATTTTTATTTAGCTGTTTATTTAATACAGGGCGCCCCAAAAAATTTATACACACCATTCGAAGAATTGTCTTCAGCCCGGATCATCTTCATTGATAGCATACACCATTTTTGGAATGTAACTTTTCCGTTTACAACTTCTTAAAATGCGATGGACACTTGATTTGCTGATGCCAATCTCACGACTTGTTCGTCTGACAGATTTTTTGGATGTTTCGCGATAACTTCCCTGTACTCTTTCTTGTCTGGTGAAGCTCGTTGATTTTCTTGATCTTCGGGAACGTTCTCTATGAACATCCTGAACATTTCCATTTACTTCAAACTTATTTTTATCCGATCAATTATAAGTCGCGTGTGCAGCTCATTGCAAGCTGCCTGAAACTCTCTGCGATGTTGTCTCTGTACTTCAGCTATATTTTCATACTTCGAATAGCACTTTAAAATATTTTTTTTTCAGAAGTTCTTGGTCTACGCAATATTTCCAATTAGTTACACCCTGAAAAGAAAGAAAAATCCAAAAGTTATGACCCTTAAACAGTACTGTCAACAATATTGGTAAAAGTAAAATTCATTCATGAGTTGAATATCTCTCAAGGACCTTATGTCTTTTCCATAGTTAGGCTGGAGTCTGCTGAAGGTATTTTCTTTTAGAGTTTTTTTTTCCTTTTTGTGTGTTTATGTGAGAATTGGCGTTTAACAGTGAATTAACGGTGCTAAATACCTAACGGTTGGTAGCCACGTTTAATGAACATTTGTTTATATGGACGTAGGCCTGGGTAAAGTAGACACATTCACAGATTTGCCCTAAGACACATATAAATTAAATTAAAAATGACATCATCCACTCCAAGAAAAATATCAAACGTTGATCAAGAAAAAACCTGTGGGTCCGAGTTTGGGTGTAAAGAAATACGAAATTCCAATGCTAGTACAACTCAAAATTTCTGTGATCACAACAAGAAGACCTTGCTGTGCCTAAAACATATGGGGAAATAAAAGAGGAGTGTTCTTTATTTATAGGGGCTCTGCCTCCTAAGAAATTTTTCATTTAACCATTTTATACAAGCTGGTTTTCAAGTGTAAAGTTGATCTTTCTTAATTAGTTGAGAAAACAGCCGTCAGCTGTTGCGGCAGCGGTGGATGCGATCTTGGGCCCCCGAAAAATTCCCCAGTCAAAGGGAAAGGCATGGCGAAATGATCACAGAAGATCGTCACTGGTCATGATAATATCATTTATTCTTCTGTAATCAGGCAATCTTTTAAAAGAGAGAAAATTAGCATGGTTTTAGAGCGTGCGAGACTGGGGGCTGGTGAGCGTAGCTCGTAAGGGAAAGACCACCGTAGTATATATATATAAAAAAAACTAAAGATCTTGAAATGCAGTCAGTCAAACACACGTAATGAATGCATATTTGTTATTGTTCTATAAGCTTCAGAATTTATATATATATATATATATGTTATATTATTAATTCTTCCTTCGCGATATTTCCTTTTTACATGCTAAATTAACGGCGCATTCACGAATTTATTATTCTTTAATAATATCTATCATTAATCTTATTAAATTCTCCTTAAATTAATTATTATCTTGCTCAGTTTACTTAAATATTATTCCTAAATTGTATCATGATTTCTGATCATTTCTATTATTTAATGTGAATTCAAATGTTTTTAAAAGAGCTATTTCTTTTTTTGAACTTATTTTATTCCGAGATTATTTTCGCGCGCTGGGGTATTTTACTGCTAAATGCATCCGCTCCAAATATAGTAGGACATGCAATGTTGTGTACGCTATCTTGACACTAATCAGCAGATATTTGATATAACCCCTCATCTTTTTGCTTCCTCTTGGGAACAACGGATTTCGAGCTTATTCTATCGACGATAATTTTCAGAATTTTCAAGCTATGATTTTGAGACATTCACAAAAGTTGCTCTATATACTTAGCTTTACATTATGCATATTATATTTTGATTGCATTCGCGCATGCGCAGTGAAAACTTTTTTAGTAAACCTGCTCATTTATCCTGCAGTATTTATTATTTTTAAATTCTGATTTCAGTGTATTGCGTACAATGTCATTTGTCATGGTTCCTAAAAAGAACATTCTTTTATATTAAGAACTTTGCAAATTATATGCAAAACGCTTGGTGAAATTTGGGATTGTTTTTATAAAAAACATAATTTCTTCATGAGTATACGTGCTATCCTCATAAAAATTAACATTTTTAACTACAAGAAACTTCCTAATCATTTTCTAAAGTTTCAACGCTTTTGCGATATTGGTTTTTACAGGGTTATCCAAAAGTTATTAGTTTTTTTCCCATTTATTGACGGTCCACTATGGAGTTTCGGTAAAAAAAAAAAAAAATTCACGGAAATATATGATGTCTACTATGCTTTTTGCACGCCTGGAGTTTCAGGATAATTTCTCATGTATTTTTCTAGATATTTAAAAAAATGTCTAAAATCGCAAGTGATCGGTCGGCAGCGATGACAGCCATGACCACCTCGGGAACTCAGCTTTCGCTTTAGAGTGTTAGTGCAATCCCGAGGGGTAGACCACATCCACTCCTCCCGACTCTCAACCAGAGTCTGAGAGGGAGCGTCGGGTCCCTGATCAAGCTGCTGAGATTTATTTCGGTTACTGTGAGATTTACAATTACAATCACAATTGGTTACCCAATTTTTCTGGGCGAACCGAAGATTTCACATCGAGATATATGACTGTATGTAGTGATTACATGAGGATCATTCACCTAATGTGATTGCATAATTGTTTACAATTTTCTTGGATATATATACGTCACAGTACATTTAACACACAATATTTAACATGACAATTAGAAACACATTACAACACAATATCAAACACCTACTATTTACATGACTGTGTGTAGTGATTACATGAGGATCATTTGAATTTATTGAATCATAATTATTTACATTTTTCATGGATTTACAGGGATTTCACAGTACATTAAACACACTATATTGAACATCACAATTAGAAACACATTACAACACATCTACTATTTACAATTTGCGCATACAAGAGTTTGGAGAGATGCACAAGATAAAAATTCAAAAGGGATAGAAGTTTCTGGCACCCGCTAATAACCCGTTTCTCCCTCCATGCTACACCCTAGTGATGGAGTCGGACTAGAATGGCTCTGGATTTGAAAAGATGTACTCGTTTGTTTCTATAAACCTCATGCATTGTATGATCTTGTTGAGTAGTTGTGGTTTCTCTTTTACATCCCGCCACCAACTTGCTAAATTCATACGTGTGTGTTTTTTGATATGATAATGCGATGTTAATGTACAGTATAATACATAGTGTAATTGACCGTATAGTGTATAAATAAAACACAATTGATTTGTAATTGAGAAAAGTATGCATTGCATTTAAGAACTATTTTTAAAATTGCCCAATCAACTATGAAACCAGAATTACAAGTAAATCAAAACCGAAAAAAGTAACAAAAGCCAAACAAAACTAATAAATTCCATGAAATATAATGAAAAGAAAAAATTATTAATAGAATATTGACATAAAAAAAAAATTACCAACCAATTCCATACAAAAATGATGAACAATGATACATATAGCTATCATTCCATCTCAAGTCTGAAAAACACATGGAATCATAGCATAGTTACAATTTGCAGTTAATTGAACCAATTGCAAATAAGTACCAAAAATAAATAAATAAAATAAATTTATATTGGAACTATCATGAAATAGGTATAAACAGATTAAATTATTAAATATCACAACCCATGTGCACTCTAAATAAAAAAGAGTGACTATTCACTCCGGAGGAGTGCTTAGTCACGCTATCACAGAGTCAAAATATGCCCAACCTCTTTAGAGTGACTATTCACTCTGAGCCAAAGTGAAATTTTTGACTCTCTGAAAGAGTGAATAGTCACTCCTTGAAAGTGAATATCCACTCTAAACAGGGGTGGATAATCACTCTTTCGGAGGAGTGACTATTCACTCTTGCTAAAGGAGTGCAGTTTTTCGCCCCTGGTAGGAGTTAATAGTCACTCTTTCATAGGAGTGAATGTTCCTTTTTTTGTAGTGGGCTGTTTTTTTATTTTGCTTTTATGGTCATTTTAAAAGAATCGCATCTTTTACGGCATGCAATGGAAATAGATACAAGCGTGGTAAAGATTGGAATAAAATACTTTATTAGCAATATTTTTTTAATTCATAGTTTGTAACACTAATTGAAATTTTAAGGAAAAATTCAGTTAAAGTTACATACGAATTTAAATAAGATTACTGACAGAAATAAACTAAAATATTTTATTCCAATCTTATCCTTTGTGTTTGCTTTTATTGCATGCCCTATAAAGATATTACTTTTAAAGTTTTATTAATAACATTTTAATAGGTGGATGTTATATGTTTGACAATGTGTGATCTCATTTTAATTTTTGTTTTAAATATAAAACCGTAGATTTTCCTTAAATTATTGCTATTTTTGCAAAGTGCTATTGTTCTAAATTATTTTTAATATTTCCATTTAAACGCAATGCTTATAAACTCACTTCTTTTTTAAATAAGTTCTAAGCATGATTTAAATGTTAAGAATGTGTAATTTTTTTTATCCGCTGTGATTTGCTTTTGTTTTATTTAATATGAACATGGCGTCTAAATTTTGAGTTGTCTGGAATATGTATATTTTTTTCTTTTAAACATATTCCTTAACTTAATCATGATTTTCAATTTTCGTCCATTATTGCCATAAGCCACGATAAGCCATATTTAATTTAATTTTTTTATTCGCGTAGATATTGTATTTTGTGACTATGAGCAAAATAGATTTCATATGTTTTATAGGAAAAGATTGACCTCGGAAATAGAAAAAAAGGAAACTTAAAAATAAAGTAAATGACTGCATTAGAAATATTCTTATTGCTTTTGAAACATTTTAGTGTAAAAAAGTGGTTATTAATCTCTTTAAAAAAATATTCAGTCCAGTATTATGTAAGTCAATATGACCATTTTAAAAAATACACTAAAGCAGTCTTATCCATAAAGTTCAAAACAGGCATAAAAAAACATTTTATTCTAATGCTTAAATATCATGTTTTATTGTTTAGCGCCAAAAATTACGTGTATCCAAAAACGTAGAAAATGTTTTTATAATAGAAGGAAATTTAATAACTGATACAGAATATCTATAATTAATTTTTTTTATATTGCTCAGTCTCGAAATTTTAAAATTATAACCCGCAGAAAAATGTTTACATACAATTAAAAAAATTAATATACAGTAAAACTCCCTAAGACGACCACGTACCGTTCCAATAAAATTGGGTCATTCCGAGAGCTGGTCTTTTAATGGAGGTCATGTTTAAATCTAGATTTTAATTGTTTAAAAATGGTAACAATGTTACTAAAATTTATTTTTCCCATTTGGAAAAAATATAAAAATTTAAGTATCAAAATAAAAGTTAATTACTGCAGAGTTTTAAAAATGAATACATTGAGCTTTGCTTTAATTTTACAGTTTTATATTTTATAGTTTTTATCTCCAAGTCCTTTCGAAGTTCAGTAAATAAATACATTTTTTTTTGTGGGCGGGAACAAATAATGACGATTTCATTACTTTATCTATTTCTTTGAGAGTTTTCCGACAGAATAGGGCAGATGAGTTTATTAACTGTCATTCTTAATTTGTAATCAGAGTTAAACTCATTGCCTAAAAAGGCACAAAGGGACTTAAAAACTCTTAAAAACACTTGAAAGTTACCGGGATAAAAAAAAAAAAATCTAAACTTAGTTTAGAAGTTTGATGAATAATGCACTCTCTGGAATTATTTTTTTAATGAAACCTTCTTCAAGCGACCAGGAAAAAACGGAATTTATTTCATTTTTTATAAAGAAATAGATCTCTCATGGAGGGAGTTAAACTGGGATGATCTCTGAATGGAGGTAAAATTAGTATTGAGCCTATGGGAATAAATTTCGTTCCGTGAAAAAATGGTCGTTCAGGGAGGTGGTCGCCTAATGGAGTTGGTCGCACAGTGAGGTTTCACTGTACCAACATTTTCGTAATATCATAAACATCAAATATCATATTTAACTCCGAAACAATAATAAATACTCTTAACTGTTTATAATCCGAAATCAGTATGAAGCAAAAAGAAAAAAAAATCTCATGTAACGGCAAATTAATGTTTCAAATGTGTCTCCTACGAAATTAAAACTTCCAGGTGTCTTCTTCTCTTATGTGTCAGTCACCCTTTCAAACGAAAGAGATAAAACTTTTTACTTTGATCGTTGGCAAAAAAAAAAATTGCAACACAGCATTGAAAGGGAATATTTACACTCATTTATTTTTATTCACATTTTCCGAACTAATGATTTGCTAAGCATTCTGCGTATTAGAGGTCTGCACGGGATGAAATTTCCCAGCCCGGGTCCGGCCGACTCATAGAAAGAAATTCGTCTCGGCTCGGCCCGGCCCGTAGAAATAAAAATTGGCCCGACCCAGACCGGTAAAAAACTTAAAAGTTTGGCCCGAGCCCGGCCCGGCACGGAAAAAAAGTTTAAATCTCGGCTCGAGCCCGGCACGGCCCGAGTGAATTTAAACAAAACATTGATTTTTTTTTTTTTTGAAGTATTAAAAATCTGAAAAATGCTATACAGTAAGACGAAATTGCATAGAAAAGAAAAAAAAATCGTTATAGACAAGTTCCCTTCTTAGCAAGTGTAAATGTATTATATATTCTATTATATTATATTATATATTCTATTCTTATGTATTTATATATTAATTATGCATGGATCAACACGTTAGTGAGTATAAAACTGGGTTCCGTCATAGGGAGGTTCTTTTTCACACGTTTTATTATGTTTTAATTTAGCTATATTTTAATAAGCGCAGAAATCTAGTGTTCTTTAAAAAGAATAAATTTTAATGTTTAAGTGTAGAATAATGGCCATTTGAAAATGTGTGCATTTTTTGCAAAAATGTTTGGGCCAGGCCTAATTGTACTGACCTTTGAATGGACCAGGCCACGCTGAGACAATGATTTTCATACGGGCTGGGTCAAAATTAGGACTGAAAATTTTGGGCCGTGAACACTCGCAATGAATCAGTCCCGGCTTTGTACAGAAAAAATAAGTTAGGCCCGGCCCGGCCCGAGGC
Organism: Maratus speciosus; assembly: GCA_963932465.1. Taxonomy (NCBI): domain Eukaryota; kingdom Metazoa; phylum Arthropoda; class Arachnida; order Araneae; family Salticidae; genus Maratus; species Maratus speciosus. The sequence goes on along the minus strand of OZ010800.1, from coordinate 286,294,250 downwards.
TTCAGAAAAAAGTGTGGCCCGGGCCCAGCCCGAGTTCCGTGAGTGAAAATCGGCCCGAGCCCGAGCCGGCCCGTGCAGATCTCTAGTGCGTATTCAATTGTTAAAAGAATTATACTGCAAACCGCTACATGAAGAACTATAACAGACAATCACTTTTGAACACTCTAACGATCAATCTTTTTCTATACAACATACACTATTTAGCTAATAATCTTAACATTCCACATATCTACATGGATAAATGCTTAAAATTAAATAAGACTTACCTTTATTTTATGTATTCCATAAAGAATAATTGTAATGATATCCTAATCTGTTAATCCTAAGATGGCGAGCAAAAAGTGATCATTTTTCTTATCTTTTAAGAGTGTCGTCGCCTTGCTACTCTGATTGGTTAATAAGCAATGCACGCGTAAGTCACTCTTTCAGGAGTGAGACATTTCACTCTTTTCTAGAGAGTGGAAAATTCCACTCTTTAAGGAGTGTATTTTTATAAAATTCACTCCAAAAAGAGTAAAAATGCCTGTCACTCTTTCAAGAGTGAGCTTTTCACTCCTCCCAATTTTAGAGTGTGAATAACTAAAGAAAAAGGAATAAATTGAAAAATTTATTTTCCAAATATAATATATTAAAATGTATCAACTCCATGTTCAAAATGTAGCTACAACATTGCCATCTATGAACTAATTTGGAACTAGAAGTAGCTATCTATACTATATGGCCATTATTGGACGGTCACTTTCAATTTTAGATATATTTTGTCGATATTTAGAAATGTACTTGTCAGATTCTTCTTGGAATTTCAGGATTAAAAAGAACAGGTTTGACCTCATATTTATCAACGTCGATTTGATAAGAGGCACAATTAGGGGGCCAACAAAAAATTAAAGAAAAAAATAATGCTTGGGATCACCCTGTCAATTAATATGCACGAAATGATCAGTATTATTTTTTTTCCTTTGATTTTTTTATTGGCCCCCTAATTGTCCACCTTATCAAATCGACGTTGATAAAATATGAGGTCAAACATGTTTTTAATCCTGAAATTCCAGAAGAATCTGATAAATATATTTCTAAATATTCGACAAAATGTCTGAAATTGAAAGTATTCGGTCATTAATGACCATATAGTGTATATGAATTGCTTTTAAGTAGCCTTATATAGTAGAAAGTAAAAAATAAATAAATAAATAAATAAATAAAAAATCACAAATTACTTTGTCATTTTTACTGTCTATGAATAGCCCATTCAACTAAATATGAAATGTTTACTTTCCATACCTCCAAGTGGCTCATTAACGTAATGACTAACAATGCAAACTTAATGATTTTCTGGATCCGCTTGTTAAAGAGTTATTAACGGTATTCTGTGAGCGAACGTTAAGTTTTTCTAAGAAGGAAGAGGAATTGATTATGTTAATTACGTTTAAAGTGCAGGTCTGAAGGTTGGATTTTTTTTATCATTCATAAAAGCATATTCTTTACATGAATATACTTTTATTCTTAGATCTTAGTGCTTAAAGCAAATGAGCCAAAAATAATTACAAAAGACCGCTTTTCATTTAACTGCAAAAATAATTAACAAAAAATTAATTCATATTTTATTTTTATTTTTTTTTTGTGTGAAAGGATATAAATAAAATATCTGAATAATTCAACATGAGACTAAATAGTAATAACGATTCATCATTACAATGCCATCCTCTATGATACGTTATTTGAAAAGAATGAAAATAGTGATTTTTATTTTTAACAAATTTCTGCATTGTTGTAAAATGACTTTGTTTATGCACCCCCACACCTCTGTTTTTCAATTAATTGCAAAATTAATTAGCAAAAAATTAATTCATATCTTATTTTTTGTAAAAGGATATAAATAAAATATCTATATAATTCAATGTGAGACTAAATAGCAATAATGTTTCATCATTACAATGCCATCTTCTATGAAACATTATTTGAAAAGAATTAAATCATGATTCTTATTTTTAACAACTTTCTACATTGTTGTAAAATGAGCTTTGTTTATCCACCCCCACTCCACCCCTGTTTTTCAATTAATTGCAAAAATAATTAACAAAAAATTAATTCATATATTTTTCGTTTCGTACGAAACTAATATTTTCCACCCCAGTGAGAACAAGAAAGAGAAATCATGCGTTAAGCATAGCTTATGAAACACTTTCCAACTCTTCCTGAATACTTTAACCGAAATTCGTTATTCAGAGAAATAAAGTATAATAAGATACTTAAGTAAACATTTTAGAAAACATATAATATATTTGAAAAACTGATTTCAGCAGTTACCATCCATAGCCAAATATGTATTCCAATTCCTTTGTACAGCCCTGTATTTGATCTGTAGGTTGGTTTATATATTATATATTGCGAAAATTTAGTTTAGCAAGAAAACGCATAACAGGTTGAAATTTCTCTTTCAGCAATTTATACTAATAGGCGAAACATACTTGAATAATTTTGTACAACCTTGTATTTTACTTACTACCTTTATTACACGCCACTATTTAGCTAAAATTTAATTCAAACTAAAACACTCTTAAAACTACTGAAATCACACTCCGAGAAATTATTTTCCATAAACGGCCATGTCCTCAATTCTTTGCGTGGCTCTGTACATCGTTTTATCTACATTTTGCAAACATCTCTAAGTAAACTAAATGTAGCTCAGCGTAAAAATGCATAACTTATTTTAAAACCACTTTTAAGCAATTTACGCTCATACTCAGTAACCCTTACGAATTCTTCTGTGAAGCTCTGCATATGAACTAATGCATTTATACACACAGCATTGTATGCATAAATTTAGTGAAACTGAAAAACGCCTATCATAATTAAAAATGCATTTCCAGCAATCACCGCTAATATACATCACTTCGGATACAATATAGTATCCAAAATCTTTTGTGTGTACCTGTAAATACGCAATCGTGTGTACCTGTTTTGTGTGTACACTGTATATAATATAGGAAGTAACTTGTAGTAAAACTCTGCAATGCATATCAATTTCATTATATATGAAATAGTTTAACATAATTAAAATACGAAGCAAACAATTTTCCCTCTATACCATTATGTAACGGAATTCTTTTGTGTGGTCCTGTAAATGAATAATGACTATTATTTGAACCGCATATTCTACAGAATGCATATTTTAGTGCATTTCATATAAATACATATCAATTTTATTATGTTTGAAAGGATGTAACGTAACATCCTTAAAAAGCATTTGAATAATGGCCGTAATGTAATGGAATACTTTTGGCTGTCCCTTGCAAATGAATGTTACAAACATGTTGCATACATGTTACAAACTTCATTTGAAATAGAAATCGTGCTATGGTAAACGTCAATAACATGCAAAAATTTCAGGGTAATCCGAGTATATTTGCGGGAGTTAGAGCGCGGACAGAAGGCCAGGCACACCGAAGTCATAAACACTTTTCACATTTGTTGGAAAGTGTTAAAAACTGGTAAATACGGGGGAAATTCGTAATTATTGGGGAAAAATTGAGAGAGTTTCCCAATTAAAAAATACAGTCAATGCAAAACAAAACAATACACTTGCCGTTATTAGCAAACTATTAATCATAAAATCGCATTAAAGGTGTTATTAGACTCGGAATGTTGTCTTCTTTAAGAATATGAATAGAATTTTTGGAAAAGGGGTCGCCTACATATTAAAAATTGCACCAACTTCGATTTTTAAAATGGTAACACTTTATTTGAATTTCTAGGATGAAATCAGTCCAGAAAAGTAATGTAGTTTAAGTATTTTTGTGGAACCTTCGTGGAGTTAGAAAAAGTCAAAATTTGAGGATGCTAATGTTAAATTCACGTGACAAAATTTAATTTATATCGTCTCAAAAAATTATTCAATTTAAAATTTTTGGTTTTCAATGAGATACATTGAATGGGCCCAAACATATTCCAGGTTACTTCTTGACACTTTCCAATATAGTTGAAAAGTGTTTATGACTTTGGTTTGTCTGTCCAACTGACCGAGCTCTACCTCTCTTAAATATACTTGGATTGCCTTGAATTTTTTTGTTGTTGTTGTTGTTATTGACGTTTACTATAGCCCGATCGCTATTGAAAATGAAGTATGTAGCATTTATATTTCCTTAACAGCAACAGTCAAAAGTATTCCGTTATATTACGGTCAATGGAAAAAATCCTTTCAAGTGCATTTTAATGACGTTACATCATTTCATACATAATGAAATTGATATGCATTTATGAGGTGCATTAAAATATACATTCTGTAGAATATGCGGTGCAAAGAATATTTGTTTTGCATTTACAGGGCCACACGAAAGAATCCCTATACATAATGGTATATATAGGGGGAAACATTGTTTGCGGCGTATTTTAATTACGTTACACTATTTAAAGTGTAATGAAATGTACGTTACTGAAGTTTACTACAAATTACTTCCTGTAGAATATGAAGTGCATAGCCTTTATCATTCCTTTATAGGGGCACACAAAAGACTCGGAGACTCGGATACAGTACTGTATCTGTATCCGAAGTACTGTCCATTAGCGATAATTGCTGGAAGTGCATTTATGTGATGCGTTGCATTTATGTGATGTCCTTTATGTGATGCGTTTTAAGTTTAACTAAAGTTTTGCATTCTACGTGGTGTGTATACATGCTATAGATCATATACAGTGCTACACAAAAGAATTCGTAAACATTACTGAGTGTGAGCACGAATTGCCTAAAGGTGGTTTTTAATTGAGTTATTTATTTCCAATCTGAATTATATCTAATATATAGAACCTTAATATAGCACAATTATTAGTAATTGCAAACATAACCTAAAGAACGATACCTGAAGAAATGTATATTTTTATACTAAAAAAATTCTAACAATAAGCAGTTGAAGAGCATAAATGGAATCGTTCCCGAATCTTTTAGAAATCTTACATACCTATAGAAATATGCAAATAATTTAACATTATTATATTGCAGATTTCAAGATTTTAGAAAGTGTGTAAAGTGCGATGAAAATTAAAATGGTCTTGCAAAATTGACGCTCAGGCCCCTGATCCGAAGATTTACTAGACTAAAATAGAGTAGAATAAGAGATAGAGAAAGAAAGTGTTATAGCTTATAATAAGGTGTTGAAGTCTTATAATAACAAAGAAAAGTTTCACAATTAAGGGATTTTATGCTAAAAATATTAAACACTATATTAATTAATAATTTACTATTTTCTTGTTTTGTAATATTTATCATTAATATATATGTATGTATATATATAAAATTCATTATGGATGTAATTCATATAGATGAATATTTATAATGTAGGTCAATATATATATATATATATATGATTCATTATGGATGTAATTCATATAGATGAATATTTATAATGTAGGTCAGTATATATATATATATATATATATAATGCATCATGGATGTAATTCATATAGATGAATATTTATAATGTAGGTCAGTGTATACATATATATATATATATAACTATTAAATAAACATTACCGACTACCAACAAAAACTGTGAAATTATGAATATATACAGGGTGATTCATAAAAGATGGGCAGAACTTTAAGGGGTTATAGTACACTTAAAGACAAATAATATTAAATAGGAGACTAAGGGTCCCAGACGTATTCCCAAGGAGATAGGGGGCATTAAAGTTTAGGGTCCGAAATTTCAAATGATTATAAAACATGGAAAAATTGGTCGATTCGTTTGCGGTTTTTGCAAAAAATTTTCTTTATGCCAGTATTTTCTTGAAATAAAATTTTAAAGTTCGATTTCAAAAAATGCCGATAGGGGGCGCTTTAGACTTTGGAGTAACAAACAACTATTTTTTAACGTTATTTTTTGTATTTCTTTAAATGATTTCGAAAGCTTAGACTTAAATTTAAATTTTGATCTAAAAATCTGAGTCCTAACGAGTAGTTAAGTAGCATAAACTAAAATTTGAAATTTGAAACCCTTCTCCCCCCAGAACAAAAATCAGTTATTCCCGATCTTTCTGTCGTAGATTAGGCTCTAACTACTGCCGCGTTTTGCTAAAATTATTCTTTATGTCAGTATTTTCTTGAAAATAAATTTTAAAGAAAATTTTCAAAAAATTCCGATAGAGGGCGCTTTAGACTTTGGAGTAACGAACAACTATTTTATACCGTTATTTTTTGTGTCTCATTAAATGCTTTCTAAAGCTTAGACTTAAACTTAAATTTTCAGCTCAAAATCTGAATCGCTGAGCGTGGTTCAGTAGCGAGGGGAGGGGGTTCAAATTTCAACTTCTGAACATAGTTCAGTTTGCACTACTTAACCATGCCCAACGATTCTGTGCTGTGATACGAGGCAAAAATACAACTTTCGTCAAGGACTGCATACTCGGAATTCACTCATAAAGGCACTGGCACAGTTGGAAACGTCGCTCATGCAAACGTTAAAGCTCCATTCCTGACGCTAGTCACCGGGTGAAGAAGGAAACAGAAAGTATGCAAATGTCAAATGGGGAAGAAGAAGAACACGTATGCAAAATTTCGACACGATTCAGGCATAAAAACCACTGAACGGTGAGTCAAGTGTAAGTCGCTGTAGTAATGAATCGGAAGATGGTGCCCTTCACGAATAAGGAAAAGGCTGAGATGCATTTAATTTACGGAGCGGCAGATGGAAATGGTGCAGAGGCACAACGAATGTACGGAGAGCGATTTCCCAACAGGCGGTTGCCTAACCGCAAAACTTTCGAGCGCTTGCACAGACAGTTGTGTGAGACGGGATCATTTCTCGCTTCCCGGTCGAATGCAGGTCGTGCAAAAAAGGACGAATCAGTAGTTGTTGCAGAAGCCATTCTGGATGTAGTAGCGGCGCAGCCAAGTACAAGTACACGAACAGTGGCTAGGCAGGTGGATACCTCACAGTCCATGACTTGGAGGGTACTGAAGGATGAACATTTGCTCCCGTTTCATGTGCAACGAGTCCAGAAACTGTCTCCAGGGAATTATCCAAATCGTATTGAATTCGCCCGCTGGTTTCTGCAGCAGAACGCGCTAAATCCACATTTTGGACGAACTGTCCTTTTCACCGATGAATGTACCTTCACACGTGAAGGTACATTTAACACACACAATGCACATGTATGGGCGGATGTCAATCCACATGCTACGTATCCACATGCTCATCAGAGACGCTTTTCCATCAATGTTTGGGCAGGAATCCTCGGAGACCACCTAATCGGACCGTACCTTCTTCCTGAACACCTCAACGGTAAAACATACCTCACATTTCTGCAACATGTGCTGCCAGACCTGTTAAACGTTGTTCCTCCACGCATCCGGCGGGTCATGTGGTTCCAGCACGATGGAGCGCCAGCCCATTACGTACGAGACGTCCGCAACTATCTGGACATCACATTTCCGAACAGATGGATTGGTCGAGGTGGTCCTGTTGCTTGGCCTGCTCGCTCGCCAGATCTTTCACCCCTCGATTTCTTTTTTTGTGGACGATTGAAGGCTCTTATGTATGAGACACCCATTGAATCCCCCGAGGAACTGGTCGCCAGACTTTCCGCCGCTGTAGGGGAAGTGCTCGAAAAGCCTGATGTTTTCGCGAATGTTCGCCGTTCCATTCTTCGCCGTTGTTCTGCGTGCATAACCTCTGGTGGTCACAATTTTGAACATTTATTGTAATTACATGTTAATAAATATGCTTTGGTAACATAATCCTAATTTGTGTCTTTTTACCTCGTATCACAGCACACAATTGTGTGGACATGGTAAACTGAACTGTGCTCAGGAGTAGAAATTTCAAACCCCTCTCCCCAGAAACTTAACCACGTCTAACGATTCAGATTTTGGGCTGAAAATTTAAGTCTAAGCTTTAGAAAGCATTTAAACCTAGATCTACCGGGAATTTTATTCAAGTTTTAATAAAACGTTCTACACCAGAATTTTTATTTAAAACTATTTAACTTATTTATTTACCTTATTTTTGTCTGGTTTATATACTTAGTTTATTTTAAAGAAATTTCTGGTTTGAATGAATATTTTGTATGTACCTGTCGGGTCCAATGGACCCGTCTGGTAGACGGAGGGTTAATGAGACACAAAAAATAACGGTATAAAATAGTTGTTCGTTACTCCAAAGTCTAAAGCGCCCTCTATCGGAATTTTTTGAAATTTTTCTTTAAAATTTATTTTCAAGAAAATACTGACATAAAGAATAATTTTAGCAAAACGCGGCAGTAGTTAGAGCCTAATCTACGACACAAAGATCGGGAATAACTGATTTTTGTTCTGGGGGGAGAAGGGTTTCAAATTTCAAATTTCAGTTTACGCTACTTAACTACTCGTTAGGACTCAGATTTTTAGATCAAAATTTAAGTTTAAGTCTAAGCTTTCGAAATCATTTAAAGAAATACAAAAAATAACGTTAAAAAATAGTTGTTTGTTACTCCAAAGTCTAAAGCGCCCCCTATCGGCATTTTTTGAAATTGAACTTTAAAATTTTATTTCAAGAAAATACTGGCATAAAGAAAATTTTTTGCAAAAACCGCAAACGAATCGACCAATTTTTCCATGTTTTATAATCATTTGAAATTTCGGACCCTAAACTATTTAATGCCCCCTATCTCCTTGGGAATACGTCTGGGACCCTTAGTCTCCTATTTAATATTATTTGTCTTTAAGTGTACTATAACCCCTTAAAGTTCTGCCCATCTTTTATGAATCACCCTGTATATATATATATATATATATAATAAAGATGAAATCATAAATATATGAACAAATTAGTAAAATTCTAAAGATAAACAAAACATGAATATAGGAAACAGAAACTATGAATAACCCACTGAATAATCAGAGGATCTTGCAGGTCAACGCTTTGTGAACGTGCGTTATTTCATCCACTTTTGTCGGCATTAAGCCTAAAATGACAAAATTTAGCTCCTAATAGCGCATCATAAAAGAAAATAAATGATAAAAAAACCAAGAGATCGAAAGAAAGATACACCTCACACAGGATATTAAAAATTATTAGAGCACAATACCTCAATTACATACTAGGGTCCAAAACTTCAGAAAGTTGACTCACTATATTATAGCATGTGAGGATGCAATCGGATTTAGGACTATTAAAACATGTAGCCAGCAGATGAGTCACTAAAAACCTAAACATTGCTGCCATCTGGTGTGAAAAAGGAAAACAATATTGTAACTATATTTTTAACAAAATGTTTCGTGCTGCCATCTATACTCATAAAAAAGAATGAAACTAATTGAAGAAATCAAGAAATGACTTAAATTAACATTTATTTAAAGTAGAATGAAAAAAATAGGAATAAACTTAATGAGTACTGAGTAAATATAAAATAAAATAGATAAATAAATAAAAATAAATAAATAAAAGGGCACTGATTAAATTAACTATTTTAAAAATAAATATTATAAAATTAAAAATGAGTACAGTCGGACCTCTATTTAACGAACCTCTATTTTACGAATTTCTCTATTTTGCGAACTTTTCCTTGGAACCAAGAAGATTTTGCGAATTTCTTCATAAAATAACCTCCAAATAGCGAAGTGCATTCTCTATTTAACGAACTTTTTCTAGTGATCTAAATTTTTTTTTCTCCCTATTTCTCAAAATATTTCTGGACATTTCAAACTTATTCTTTCTTTAAACAAATTTTGTGATGTTCATTGGCCTTGAACTGGTTTTACCAGGCACCTTCTTTGACAGGAGTGAGAATTCGGTAAATACGGAAGACGAAGACGATAATCCCTTAGAGTAACTTTTAAAAATGTGGATACAGATGAGAAAAAAAGAAGAAATTAACCATTATGTGCTAATTTGATGATTGTATTTCACTTAATTCTGAAATTGAGACCTTGGAAACACTATCCGAATTGGATATTTTCGACAGTGTGAAAAATAAAAACAATACAGCAATGAATTACGATGAAGACGAATATGATGATGATGGAAATGATCATGATGCAGGAATTAATAAAACTTCGTATGATGAAATGCTAAAATCATTTGAAACAATCCAGCGGAGATTTAGTTAGAAGAAAATACGCATGAAGGGGTTTTTGGTGCATTGCAAAGATGCGAGACGTATTATGAGATAAAGCACTTATTAAGAGGAAAAACTCACGCAAAACTAACAGAGTTTTTCAGAAATTAAATTTAAGGACGCATATGTTAAAGTATGGGTAAAATTATTTGTTATAATAATAATAAATACGATAATGTCATTAAAATTCGTTAATTTTAATGTAAAACTATATTTACTTTAAACAGAAAATACAGTGTATTCCCGGACAATGTTTTGTTTTCCTTGCAGATTTCAAAGATTTAAACACATAGAAAAAATAAATTGATGATAATATTGATGATAATATTGGTGGGTAAAATAAATAAAACAAATATAAATATACCGAAAATAAACGATATAATTTATTTAAAAAAATGTGATTAATTACTTTTAGTAAAAATTTAGTGTTTATGAATTTAAAATCTGTTTTATGTAGTTTAAAGTATGTTAAAAGGTGAATCTCTATTTAACGAATTTTCCATATAACGAAATTTTTTCCGGGATTTAGCGACTTCGTCAAATAGAGGTTCGACTGTATATAATTTGACTAATTTTCTACTATTGCATAATTTTATCTTCTAAGATAATGATTTTTTTTATTCATATACAGGGCATAACTCAAGGAGCTGCATCAAGCATGTTATCAGATTTATATCTTTACTTTTATGAAAGAAAATTTATTAACGATAATATATTGCTCTGCAAATACATGGATAGATGTAGAATAAATGTACATTCACTTTGTAGAATAAATGTGCACTTTGAGTCGGTAGGTCTAGAGTAAATAATCCAGGCAGATTTTTGAGGAAATCTTGACACTTTAATATTCTTGGATATGTGGATGAAAATATTTACATATGTGGTATTTACATTTAAGTTAAACATTAAATATAGCTGGTCGGGGACATTCCGCTTACCCAGGTCCGTTTGACCCGGTATTCGGTCGAACACGACGTCTCAGCACGTCTGCTCACAAGAGCAATCAACAGTCATCTCCTTCTTTCTCACAAATGTTTTTGTAGGTTCAGCCGTTTTTCGTAGGCTCAGAGGTTGAAGTGGATCGTCCAGAGTCTCATTAAAGAATTTGCTAGTCTTTGCAGTGTAGAGTTCAAATTCTGTCACCACATAGATGATATAATTATTCTTTCTGTTAATGATAATAAATCTATATCTCTTCCTGTAAATCACCCATCGGATCTAGAACTTGGCACTTCTTATTCAAATAATTTTAGTATCAATTTTATGGATATTAAAGTTAATATCCTCTCTAATAATACCCTAACATTCAATATTTATGATAAACGTAATGACTTTTCATTTAGTGTAATTAATTTTACTAACTCCAATTCCTGCTTACATATTTCAGTATATAGAAGTATTCTACTTAATCATAGTCTTCGGATTAAACGTTTATGTTCCTGCCAATTCTTACAGCCTAACTTTTTAACCCCTTAACCGTCTAGCCCGGATTTTTCCGTTCCTAGAAATCATGTTAAAATGACTGTAGACCAAAATATTTTAAACAGAATTTTATTTTTAACCTTATATAGAAAGTAGTGATATTAAAGATATTATAGCATCAAACTTGGATTTAAAATATATATATCCTGGGATTTACAAGCATTCTTATAAAATTACTGCAAAACCCTCGGACGGTGAAAGGGTTAAAATTAAAGCAATTAGCATTGTCTTATAATTATCCCGCCTCTTTTATATCTGCATGGATCAAATCTTAATATTCATTTTTTCTATTTTTTACCAGTATAGGCATATAATATGTTAAAAAAAAATTATAAAATCGAAAATCCTATTATGGAGAGTGGGATGTGGATTGCTGGAAAAATTATAAAAACATACACAAAAATTTATATATATAAAAAAAAGTATGTGTGTGTGTATGTTTTACATACATTATACACTCTTATATATAAAAAAAAAAACATTATGGAGGGTTGAGGTAGGGAATGCTAAAAAAGGTTTAAAAACCTTGTATGTATGTATGTGTGTGAGCATGTATATGTGTATGTATATATGCTTATACAGGTTGTCCCAGAAGTAATGGGACAAACTTTAAGGGGAGGTAGGGGACATCACAAGGATTCAGATTTGATAGCAACGCAGGGTCGGAAACGCTTTCCTGGCGCGGTAGTGACGACACAAAACACAAGAAAGATAGGATACGAATAAGAGGAGAAAACATGTTTATTATCCTTAGTACATCAAAAAACTAAGAAGAGAGAACATTAAAGGGACAACGATCGTCATCAAAGTAGGTGTTCGAAATTACGATCCCGGGTCGTGATGCATGGAAGCGCATCTCCGGCGTACGGAAGATCTAATGTTCTCGAAAATACTGGGAGTGCCCCGGACTTCCCCAGCAGCTGCCACGATGCGTGCAACAAGTTCCACAACACTTTCCAGCATTGTCCCGGCATTTTTGCAGTACTAAGAATAATAAACATGTTTTCTCTCCCTGTTCGTGTCCTTTCTTTCTTGTGTTTTGTGTCGTCACTACCGCGACAGGAAAGCGTTTCCGACCCTGGGTTGCTGTGCAAATCTGAATCCTTGTGATGTCCCCTACCTCCCCTTAAAGTTTGTCCCATTACTTCTGGGACACCCTGTATATTGCATGGATAAATAATAAAAAAATAGGGGTATCGTGCATTTAACATCATGAATCTTTCATTAATTTTCACATATTGGCACATAATACAAGTGTATATTTTACTATCTAAAAATAATCGTCATTGTTTTTTAAATGTTGTTTATATACTCATTTTTTATTTTATAATATTAAATAATGGATTTAATCAGTGCACTTTTATTTATTTTTATATATTTACTTATTTTATTTTGTATTTACTCAGTACTCATTAAGTTTATTCCTATTTTTTCATTCTACTTTAAATAAATGTTAGTTTGAGTCATTTCTTGATTTCTTCAATTAATTTCATTCTTTTTTATGGGTATAGATCACAGCACAAAACATTTTTGTTAAAAATCTAGATACAATGTTGTTTTCCTTTTTCACACCAGATGGCAGCAATGTTTAGGTTTTTAGTGACGCAAGTGCTGGCCACATGTTTTAATATTCCTAAATAATGATTGCAGTCTCACGTGCTATAATATAGTAAATCAACTTTCTGAAGTTTTGGTTCCTAGTATGTAATTGAGGCATTGTGCTCTAATAATTTTTAATATCCTGTGTGAGGTGTATCTTTCTTTAGATCTCTTGGTTTTTTTTTATCATTTATTTTCTTTTATGATGCGCTATTAGGAGCTAAACTTTGTCATTTTAGGCTTAATGCCGACAAAATTGGATGAAATAACGCATTTTCCCTGTGAATTAACATGCAAGCTCCTCTGATGATTCTATGGGTTATTCATAGTTTCTTATTTTACATACTGGTTTCCTATGTTCATATCTTGTTCATCTTTAGAATTTTACCAATTTGTTCATATATTTGTGATTTCATCTTTATTATTTCAGCATTCTAATAGCATTGCTGCAAATGCGCATGTTATTAAGTATGTTCTTTTTAGTTTAGTCTTACAACCTTATTACTCTGGCATTTTTAATGGTACTCTCTTTATCAAGTAAAAGGTAACTTTAGCTTGGTAATTAATAAAGCTTATTTTTAGCTGTTCAATTTCACTATGTTCATTTTAATTATCTATATATATATATATATATATATATATATATAATATGAGCATTAAAAAAAATTACAATTTACCAACAGAGATTGTGAAATTATAAATAGAAAGAAATCTATTCATTGACAATTAAACTATTCCCCTTAACATATTTAACATAGATTTGAAAAACATAATAAAAAATAAATAAATAAAATGAACAAAAAATGAATAATGGATATTTCTAGGACCTAGACAGAATCTTCAGGCACCAAAATGCCTAAAGTTCCACAAATAAAGTGTGTGATTTCATCTTCATATTAGCCATAAAAAAACCTAAAAAATATGAATTTGGGACTACCAACACACAAAAATGGAGAAATTATCCTTGAAGAACAAGTAAGTTTAAAAATAAAACGTGATTAAAAAGGATTAAGAAATGAAATGCACATTACCACATTGAAAGCATTGCTGACCAAGAATGAGGCAGCATAAAAACAAGTAAAGGAGATTATTTGCACTTGTTGCCAAAAAAAAAAAAAAAAAAAATTAAGTTGATGGACCAAGATGTAATAATGTACATGTACAGTATGGTCTATATTCCTCAATATATGTTACTAGTGCCTTTATAGATAATTTAAAAATGAATACCAGCATTTATTCCAAGGAAAAAGTGAAGTGCTGCAAACTTAAGAATTTACTAAAATATATTGTTTTGGAAATAAAACTAACATATTATAAAAACTATTTATATCTAAATGGATTAAGCTTTAAAGAAAATACTGTCTAGAGACAAATAAACGATAATTAAATATATGTTAATAAATTTATATCAATATTAGAAAAAATAAGTAAATGATATATTAAATAAAATTAATATGAAAATTGGTGATATTAATGATTTATTAATTAATGTTTCACATAAATCAATGTGCCTAGCTATAACATATTACTATTTAAATTCCTTTGACTACAGTGCATCAACACGTAAATAGATATATAATTAAATATAAATAAATTATTAAAATTATAATACTAAGGAATTAATATTAATAATGGTAATAATAATAATTAAATTTTGAAATTAATTAGTTGCATTTAATGTGTCCATAAACTTTCTTGAAAATTAAATAAACCAGATTAAGGGGAGAGGGTAGAACAAATAATAAAATTTATAATTAAAACATGCACTTTATTCTCATTTAATATAATATACTATGTATTAGAAATTCATATGATATTGTCCACATTGGGCTAAAAAATTAAATACAAGTTAAACGTTAATGGGTCAATCCATTTCAAGTGGTCCAGCACTGGTTGCTCGACCATTTTTAAAAAATCTGAAATTTATTGTACAACCCTAAACAACCCTAACGTGATGGAAGTTCAAAATAACTATTATTTTAATTTTATTAGTTTTTGTTTGTTCATGGCGGCCATCTTTGTTTCATCGTCTGCAGTAATTTTCTCACAAGAAGGGTTTACGGAATTGTAAATAATTTATTGTCTATTTCTCCAATTCAAGTGCGGATTAAAGCAATTTGTACAGAATACATTGGGCTAAAAATTTAGTAATAGAGTAGTTTCCGAAACTAACTGCTTATTGGCGAAATTTAAGCATAAAGTTTCAGTTTTTTTCCAAAATTTGTCCGTTTACAAGAGGAAATTTTTCTAGAAAGCAAAACTGCCAACATGACAATTTTTTTTTTTTACAAATAGGCCGAAAGTGCTTGTACTCACACGCAAAGTTCGAGACCTGGGACTTGCTTTCTCTTCGCTAAAAAAAAATCCCAAATTTTTCAAAAATGTCAAAAATCGCACTTTTGAGGCTTTGATATCTCTGGTGGGGCACGAGATAAAAATCTGAAGTTCTGGTTTCTGAGAGTATTGTGTGGTAGTGTTATGCACAAGAAATTTCATGATGGAGATTTGACTACAAGCTGAGATATGGCAAGGGCAACACGTCAAAACAATACTGTCAAACTATTGTTTTCTTGTAGTCACAGCTAAGTATTTATCTCAGAGTGTCACTTAAATTTATGTTTTTGATTACCTTTAAATAATAGTAACAGAAAATAAAACCTTTTGCAAAGCTTAGAAATTTAATTTAAAAAATAATTATGCCTAAGGCCTACATTTTGTATGGTTTCAGTAACTTTTGTTGTAATTTTAGTAACTAGAATAAACCTCAGCACTTTTACATAAAGAAAAAAATATTTTTATACAAGACCTGAGACAAAAACAGAATAGGGAAAGAGAAAAGCTGTTAATGTTGTCATACTTGTTGAGACATGATCAAACGTGCCAAAATACATTCCTGCTTGTTGGTTTCAAAACCATAATTTTAATGCTGCTTGCCAGTCCCTGAAACTTGTTCCTACCATAAGTATGTTCCTATAAATGAAACATTATACGATGTTACCATGCATCAGCCTCAAGTAATTTTCAGAAAGTAAAGAAATCCAAATCTCTTTCAAAATTTATACTGCAGAAAAATGACATTTTTGCATAAGAAGTAAGCTAGGAATTATTAATGAAGTGATACTTGCACAGAGTTATTTCAAAGTTTATTTCTATAAGCCAGCAGGGCCAATATCTTCAATCAAGTTATCAAGAGATGACAAGACTTGGTTCCTACAAATTAAATTTTGAGAAAGATCAAAATTTTTAAACCAACAAGAAAGAATGTGCTTTGACACGTTTGATCATGTCTCAACAAGTATGACAACATTAACAGCTTTTCCCTTTCCGTATTCTGTTTTTGTCTCAGGTCTTGTATAAAATTTTTTTTTTCTTTATGTAAAACTGCCGAGGTTTCTTTTAGTTACTAAAATTACTTACAAAAAATACTGAAACCATGCAAAATGTATGGCCTTAGGCATAATTATTTTTTAATTAATTGCTAAACTTTGAAAAGGGCTTTATTTTCTGTTACTATTATTTAAAGATAATCAAAAACATAAATTTAAGTGACACTCTGAGATAAATACTTAGCTGTGACTACAAGAAAACAATAGTTTGACAATATTGTTTTGACGTGTTGCCCTTGCCATATCTCAGCTTGTAGTCAAATCTCCATCACGAAATTTCTTGTGCATAACACTACCATACAATACTCTCAGAAACCAGAAATTCAGATTTTTATGTCGTGCCCCACCAGAGATATCAAAGCCTCAAAAGTGCGATTTTTGACATCTTTGAAAAATTTGGGATTTTTTTTAGCGAAGAGAAAGCAAGTCCCAGGTCTCTAACTTTGCGTGTGAGTACAAGTACTTTCGGCCTATTTGTAAAAAAAAAATTATGTCATGTTGGCAGTTTTGCTTTCTAGAAAAATTTCCTCTTGTAAACGGACAAATTTTGGAAAAAAACTGAAACTTTATGCATAAATTTCGCCAATAAGCAGTTAGTTTTGGAAACTACTCTATTACTAAATTTTTAGCCCAATGTATTCTGTACAAATTGCTTTAATCCGCACTTGAATTGGAGAAATAGACAATAAATTATTTACAATTCCGTAAACCCTTCTTGTGAGAAAATTGCTGCAGACGATGAAACAAAGATGGCCACCATGCGCAAACAAAAATAAGTAAAATTAAAATAATAGTCATTTTGAACTTCCACCATGTTAGAGTTGTTGCACAAAAAATTTCAGATTTTTAAAAAATGGTCGAGCAACGAATATCTGATTTTCTGGACCATTTGAAATGGATTGACCCTAATATTATTAATTAATGATTAATGAATATAAATAAATTTAATTTGAATTAATAAAGATATAAATATAACTACACAAATATACATATAAAACTATCGAATCAACATTATAAAATATATTAAATCAACGCATTTATAAATCAAATGCCCCCTTCCTTTTATATATATACACTATATTGCCATTAATGACCGGCAACTTTCAATTTTAGACATTTTGTCGAATATTTAGAAATATACTTGACAGATTCTTCTGGAATTTCAGGATTGAAAAGAACAGGTATGACCTCATATTTAGCAATGTCGATTTGATAAGGGGGGCAATTAGGGGGCCAACAAAAAATCAAAGAAAAAAATAATACTTTGGGTCACCCTGTAAAATAAAATGCACGAAATGATCTATCGCTACCGAATATAAATAAACAGACATTGTGCAATGTGTGTATTCTTTTGTGTAAGAATAGCATGTATAGTAATAGAGATATAGCGATTTATTTAAAAAAATTAAAAAATTCTTGCATGTTTTTTGCTTATAACATGCAGGGTTTTCAACCACATTTAACTCCGGTTTCAGAAAAATTGACAAAATATAGTAGAAACAATAAATTGCAATTGAAATATAAATATATTAAATATTTTAGGAAATATGAGCAACTGTATGAAATAATTTTTATCTGCGCATGCGCGAACGATAACAAGGGTCATTTTACATAATTTAATAGTTAACTCTATGAAGCAACGTATCAAAAAAATCTAGTCAAATATCGTAAAAATTCAGAAAGATATCGGCGTTAAAATGAGAAAATTTTTAGTAGTTCTCTAAAAGCAGCTGAATGATAAGGAATTTTCCACAAATTGTCATTTTTAATTTTTATTTTTTTTTTAATTTTCATTTGTTATTGATGCTTTAGTTCTTCTTGGATATCCACCAGAACGAGCCTATACCATGATCAAAAGAAGTATCAAAATCTAAGCATTTTTTCCAAATCTACTCGTTGATACTCACTAAATACTAACTTTTTCTGAAAGTCAGTTAATAAAAAATGACAATTTGTGTAAAACCCCTTATCATTCAGCTGCTTTTAGAGAACAACTAAAAATTTGCTCACTTTAACGCCGATATCTTTCTGAATTTTTACGATATTTGACTAGATTTTTTTTAATAAGTTGCTCCATAGAATTGACTATTAAATTATGTAAAATGATCCTTGTTATCGTTCGCGCATGCGCAGATAATTTTAATTCCAAAACTGACAGTCCGCACCAAGAAGATTTAATTAGAATTTTCCTTTTGTTACATAAGTGAAAATAAGCAAGTTCGTAACTTTCTAATAAATGCGTTTATAAATTCTGGTTTCAGTCCATTATTTATCAGTTTTATAAACAGAATTACTCCGCGACGGAAAGGGGTCAATTTGTTGTGAGATTTCAAGGCTGGTTGTTTTATCATTTTCTTGTAAACTAATGTACATCTTTCTACAATTCATCTACGAAAGTATCCGTTCACACGGAAAGCTCTGACTCACTTTTAATGCGATTCAGGGGCGTAGCTACCGAGGAGCAGTTGGAGCAAACTGCTCCAGGCGCATGAATACTAAGGGCGCAAAATTTGAAGGAGCGAAATAAAGATTTGCAGAAACATTTGAATATTTTTTTCATCATTAATTATATATTATAAATTAATCTTGTTACAATCAGCATATTCCAATGATATTTTACCTTGTGTTTAACCACAATTATTTCGATTTAAAACATATTTTTATTACACACTTAAAAGAAATTTCTTCTATTCGCCAAGTTTAAATTTCATGCCATATTGCAGCCTCAAGTAACTTCTCCACACCGTTTCTGCATGCCTGATTTTTTTTTCTGTAACTTTTCCGCAGACGATAGTTGAAAATATTCAAATCTTAAAGTAATCAAAACTTATTTAACCCTATAATACTAGACATAGTTAGCACAGCGTTAACGTTAAAATACCATAGTCGTGATAATTACGAGCATCTAGTATTCTAGGGTTGAAGGGCTCTCAGCGGTCATATTGTTGGCTACCACTATTTATTGAAATCGTTTTAGAAAATTATCTGTACGGAAATAATGGTAGCCAAAGAAGTCACCGCTGAGAAACCTACATGTACTATGCAACAGCAATGCCTTGACTGCAGCTCATATTCAAAATATTAGAATAATTTTATTTTTTACAAATTAAAAAAAACTTTTGGTAATTTAACGTCTTTTAATGCAAATATGTAAACGGTATTTTTATCAAGAGGTTATTATTGATTAAACGTATTTATTATCTTAAAATTAATATTATTTTTGAAAAGATTAATTAAAAAAAATGTATTTTGAAAAGTCAAAATATTAGAATATTTAACATTAATTCTCCTTTAATTATCACCAATTCGTAACTGGTGGCATCATTAATTAAATTCAGACGATTTTATTTAAAATCGGCATTCTTTTTGCAGTTTGTTTGTTTTTTCGTCTTAAAATGTGTCGTGTGAGTAATATTCCAGAATCTATTAAACTTCGTATGGTTGATTTGTATCGGCACGATAAAAATCAGTGTTATATAGCGAATTATTTACATTGATCGCAATCAAGCGTTAGTAAAATACTAACACAATATTCAAAAAATGGAAAATTTCAAAATGAGCGCCGAAATGGCGGCCGAAAACAAAAAACATTTGCTAGAAATGACAGGAAACTGTAGTGTATAGTTAAGAAAAACCCTTTTAAAAGAGTGCGATTCTGCACCGAAAATGGAAAGAAGAAGGAGTTGAAGTCTCTACATCGACAACATTAAGACGTCTCCATAAATTTAAGTTTGAATCTCGTGTACCGAAAACAAAACCTCTCATGACTGCAAAACAAACGCGTATAAGATTGAATTGGTGTAAATCAAGACGTTTATGGAGCGAAGAAGATTGAAAAAATATATTATTTAGTGATGAAAGTATGTTTTGTGTTTCATATGGTAATCAAGGTATTCGAGATTGGCGAATGAAGCAAGAAGCATTTGATAAAGAATGCCTTAAACGTTCCGTAAAATTTGCTGCTAGTATCGTTGTTCGGGGTTGCATGAGTGCAGAAGGACCTGGAAAGTTATGCATCGTCTACGAAAAGATTAACTCTCAGATATATCAAGAAATTTTGGAATATTACATGATCCCATCATCAGAAGATTTATTTGAATTTGATTTCATCTTTCAACAAGATTTTGTGACACCGCTTACACTGTTAAAAATTTCCGCTTAACGTTACACGAATATTTGGAGTAAAATAATGAGGATTACAAAAATATGGTACTTCTTAATTTTCAAAAACTCCATTTCATGTTCTAACCTTGGAAGTTACGCTGAATTGAACCACATTTTGGTAATAAGTTAAACCAAGTGTTCGAACTGCTTATCAGCCAATCAGAACAGTTCGTCTTTGTCTATTGACGCCATTATAAGATAGCTGAAACGATTGCATTTTGTCCGCCATTTAAAGTTTAAACGAAAGGAATATTAAAAGAAATATTTATTATGGAATGCGAAGGTAAGTCTTATTTAATTTTAATGTTTCATTCCTGTACTTAGATATTGTATAAGTGTTAAATAGTTTTCATGTTTTATAGAAAAAAAATGATTTAGTTTCCGACTTTCACAAGCGATTGGGTGTTATATTCGTTCTTTATGTAACGATTTGAAATATAATTGTTTTAACAATTAAATAACAAACAATTCTTAGAAAAAATTAATCACGACTTCATTCGGTTTGTCTTTTTAAATAAAGAAAATTTGTGTAAACGTTTCATTCTTCTTAATCAATAGTGAGATGTGAAGTATTTTAATTTGATGCAGCTCGAAAGCAAAAACAAAACGTGAAGTACTATTTTAGTTTTAAAATGCTGACACCGAGCTATGTTGATTCATCGCTGCTTTCATAGTAGAAGTAGATGTAAACATTAATTTGCAATGATTTGAAACTCTGTTTATTTATACTGGAATTTTTGTGTTCTTCACCGTTTCCCGATTATAAAGAATAACAGTCAATGAATTAGTATTTATAATTATTAATATTTTGGAGTGAAACATGATATTCAAAGATTAAGATAATAAAAAAAGGTTTCAGATTGAAAAATAAATTTACACTGGGAATATTTCCTTATACATATTACATATTTTAGTTTACGAAGTGAAAAGGAAAAATGATATTTAAGCAAATAAAATGTTGTTTATACCGATATAAAGTTTATGTTTAAAACTGCTTTAGTATATATTTTAAGTTTATATTTACATTTTATTTATATAATGTTGGATTGAATATTTATTAAAGAGATTAATAACTACTTTTTACATTCAAAATGTTTTTCAAACAACGAAGAACAGTACATATGCAATCATTTTTTTTCTTTTTAAATTTCCCTTTTTTTTTTTTTTTTTTTTTTTTTTCTTTTTTCTAGATCAATCTTTTCTTATAAAATATATAAAATATATAAATGTATTTAGTTTGTATTTATAAAATACAATGTGTACGGGAATAAAATATTAAAATTAAATATAGCTTATCATGTCGTTCCATAAGTATTAATAATTATTAAGGAATATGTTTAAAGGAAAATTATGTACATATTCCGTAGAATTAAAAAATTTAGACTCCATGTTGATGTTCACATTTAATAAAACAATTACAAATCTCCATACATGTAAAAAAAATTACACATTCTTAATACTTAAATCATGCTTGGAACTTATTTTTAAAAAAATGTGAGTAGATAAACTATGCTTTTTGCTTTTTTTTTTTTTTTTTAAGATGCTTTCTTGTTTTAATGCAATTTAGAATTTATATTTACTCTTTCTCTGATTGATTTTTGCTTAAAGATTGCTTGCATCCGTCATACAAAATCAATTTTATAGGTTTATTTAGTAAATTATAATGCATTTCAATTACCTCGATTTGATAAGTTTATATTTGTATAGTTCCCCATAATATAATCGTATCCTTTCTTATGTATTTTAATATGTAAATTATAATGCAAGATATTTAAAATAACTATGGTGTTATCGTATACTTAAACTATTTGAAAATTTGCTAAATAAACCTAGCTTCTGATCTTGAAAATTATTTAAAAAAAAAAAAAAAAAAAATAATAATAATAATAATTGCAGAGACCGTAAATATTTCACTTTAAATTACATTAAAACAGAGTCAAAATATTTTACCTATGAAAGAGGAGGTGTTGGGGGACAAAAATAATTGTGTCATCAACATTTCACCGATTTATGGTTCAACATTTCGCCAATTTGCGGTTAAACGTTTCACCAACGTATGGTTCAAGGTTTCACCAACTTATGGTTCATCTTCAGAACCAAATGTTGGAACAATGTTTCACCATCTTATGGTGGCAGCTACTGCAGCACCAAAAACTGGTGCAACGTTGTACCAAATTTTTAACAGTGTAGTGTCAACTACGAATTGGTTCCGCCAACGCAGCATTAAGGTACTTCCTTGGCCACCAAACTCACTCAGACCTTAATCCCATCGAAAACTAATGGTGCATAATGAGGAAAAAACTCCAAGAAAATCCTCCTTCAAGTAAAACAGAGTTAGTGGCACGTATAAAGTCTGTTTGGGCTAATATTGATAGAAATGTTTGTAAACACCTTGTATGTACACTATATTGCCATTAATGACCGGCAACTTTCAATTTTAGACATTTTGTCGAATATTTAGAAATATACTTGACAGATTCTTCTGAAATTTCAGGATTGCAAAGAACAGGTATTACCTCATATTTAACAATGTCGATTTGATGAGGGGGGCAATTAGGGGGCCAACAAAAATCAAAGAAAAAAAATAATACTTGGGATCACCCTGTAAAATAAAATGCACGAAATGACCTATCGCTACCGAATATAAATAAACAGACATTGTGCAATATGTGTATTCTTTTGTGTAAGAATAGCATGTGTATTAATAGAGATACAGCGATTTATTTATAAAAATTAAAAAATTCTTGCATGTTTTTCGATTATAACATGCAGGGTTTTCAACCAAATTTAACTCCGGTTTCAGAAAAATTGACAAAATATAGTAGAAACAATATAGTGCAATTGAAATGTAAATATATTAAATATTTTAGGAAATATGAGCAGTTGTATGAAATAATTTTTATCTGCGCATGCGTGAACGATAACAAGGATCATTTTACATAATTTAATAGTCAAATCTATGGAGCAACGTATTAAAAAAATCTAGTCACATATCGTAAAAATTCAGAAAGATATCGGCGTTAGATTGGGCAAATTTTTAGTAGTTCTCTAAAAGCAGCTGAATGATAAGGGATTTTCCACAAATTGTCATTTTTAATTTTTCATTTTTTTTAATTTTCATTTTTTATTGATGCTTTAGTTCTTCTTGGATAACCACCAGAACGAGCCTATACCATGATCAAAAGAAGTATCAAAATCGAAGCATTTTTTAAAAATCTACTCGTTGATACTCACTAAATACTAACTTTTTTCTGAAAGTCAGTTAATAAAAAATGACAATTTGTGTAAAATCCCTTATCATTCAGCTGATCAAAAGAAGTATCAAAATCGAAGCATTTTTTAAAAATCTACTCGTTGATACTCACTAAATACTAACTTTTTTCTGAAAGTCAGTTAATAAAAAATGACAATTTGTGTAAAATCCCTTATCATTCAGCTGCTTTTAGAGAACAACTAAAAATTTGCTCACTTTAACACCGATATCTTTCTGAATTTTTACGATATTTGACTAGATTTTTTTTAATAAGTTGCTCCATAGAGTTGACTATTAAATTATGTAAAATGACCCTTGTTATCGTTCGCGCATGCGCAGATAAAAATTATTTCATACAACTGCTCATATTTCCTAAAATATTTAATATATTTACATTTCAATTGCACTATATTGTTTCTACTATATTTTGTCAATTTTTCTAAAACCGGCGTTAAATTTCGTTGAAAACCCTGCATGTTATAATAAAAAAATATTCAAGAATTTTTAAATTTTTTTAAATAAATCGCTATATCTCTATTAATATAAGTGCTATTCTTACACAAAATAATACACATATTGCACAATGTGTGTTTATTTATATTCGGTAGCGGTAGATCATTTCGTGCATTTTATTTTACAGGGTGATTCGAAGTATTATTTTTTTTCTTTGATTTTTTGTTGGCTCCCTAATTACCCCGCCTTATCAAATCGACATTGCTAAATATGAGGTAATACCTGTTCTTTTCAATCCTGAAATTCCAGAAGACTCTGTCAATTATATTTCTAAATATTCGACAAAATGTCTAAAATTGAAAGTTGCCGGTCATTAATGGCAATATAGTGTATATAGTATGCAAGATCGTTTGTACCATATGAAAATACCATATATATTGTACCATTGTTATGAAAGCTAAAGGGGATGCTACAAAATATTAACTACCATTTACTTCATATTCATAAGGTAATATTGTTGCGTAAAAAAAAAAAATTTCTAATATTTTGAACGAATCTAAATTTTATTCTATTATTTTGATGTGTTTCAGAAAGCTGTATACCTAATTTATTGTACTGTATTTTATATTTTGAAAATGTTAAAAACTTATCTAAACATTTCGCATTTAATTTATAAGAAATTTAATTGCATTTACTTAGTATCAAAAATAAATAAACGAGAAATATTTTTTTCTTATTACTTTTTCTCAATTATTCTAATATTTTGAATATGAGCTGTAAATTATTCATTTTACGATTTGAATTTTAAAAAAAAGAGAATAAAATTTTGACAAGTTGAAGAAAATTATTGACAATTTTACAAACGAAAAATCAAGAAAATGAAAATTTTGAAGTTATTATTATTTTGTTGTTGTTGTTTTGTGGAAACTAAACATGCATTATTACAAATTATAAATCAACTAATGTGAGCCAGATTTCGGCATATTCCACAATAGTCTATGGCGGCAAAATTTAAAAGGAAGGCGCAAATTAAATGTTTTGTACTTGTTCTTGAGATTTAGAAAATATGGCAAATCTGAAATGCAGTATTGATAAGCATTTTCCTTTAAAACGAGAAAAAGTTAAGTTTCAAATTAAGTGTTCCTTAGGACCTGATTATCGCCTATTCAAATTTACACCACTTTCTTCTAAAAGTATTTTTCCTCATTAAACGTTATTTAACCACAGAATTTTTGTATTAAATAAGGCAAAACATGTTTTTCGAAAATAGTAATGCGTGTTTGCTTAGACCGTAATCAGACTCTGTCCCCCCCCCCTCTACCACCTTCCGATATCACATATTAGTAAATGAATTCTCGACTTATAAAATGAAAAAAATACTGAACTTTCTGAACAGTTTGCAGAAATACCGTGCTAAAAACAGTATAACAATGAATAAGAACTTCCTAATTCGTTCCTAATTCTATAGAAAGGTATTTAATATTCTATAGAAATTATTCTATAGAAATATTTCCACTGGTGATAAAGACCTCGTTTTTTAAAGAAAACAAAACTTTCACTCATAAAGATCAAACATTTTTCTCATGACATAATTTTCAGCAAATTTTCATTCCGCCCCGTGGTAAAACAAAGCCTATAAATAATAATATATATGTAGAATTTTACTAAATTAAGTCACATTCTGGCAGGCTGAGATTAGCCCGTTGACCAAGCGACCTGCGGGTCGGTGGCTCGGTGCGTCCTGAACCAACACGTCCTATAACCAAGGACGTGTTGCCTAAACTAGGTAAGGCGGTGCTCTCTCTCAGGTGAAGCTCGTAGCTAGAAAACTTGCTATAAGCATTACATTTCTACAGTCTTAAATTATTTAATAATTTAAAAATATCACTTTTTTGAAGCATTATTTTTATTGGTGATTTTTTTTTCCTCTTCGCAAGGCAGAAGAATAAAAAAATTTTCTTGAAAGTTCCTTTGTTTCAGAGGACCATTTAAATCTTTTAAAACCTAATGTATATTCTGTAAACCTATTGTATATTCTGTAATTCTGTCTGTTACCAATGGCGACATTATCTGCCCCAAGAATTTACAGCCTGTCTGTTACAAAAGAGCGTCACCAAAATTTCAATATATATATATATATGTGTGTGTGTATTTTTTTTTATTTAGTTTTTTGTAAAACCGTTTATTAAGTATTTGTTCGAAATGTGTAGGCTTCGTGTATTTGTACAAAGCTCTGACTATAATTTTCCTTATATAAATGTTTACTATACTGATTTTTGCGTTTGGTGCACAAAAATGTTTATGAAGAATATTTTCGGCAAAAAAAAGTTACGTTGAGCATTATTATTATTTTTTTTTGTTGTTGTTAAAAAAATTTTGCCTAAGGCGGATTCTGCATAAGACTGAAATCTGTCTGACATAGAGCTTTAGACAGAGTTTACCGCATAAAAATCTATTTAAAAGATACTTTAATTTAAAATTAAACTAAATCTATTTAAAATATACTTTACTTTAAAATTAAACTAATAATATTTACACGTTTCCTAGCATGACTAGCAGCATTAAAATTTTTTATTCTCCCTCATAAAAAAAAGCTTAAAATAGATTTAATTAATCATAACATTCTTATTTAGTACTAAAATTTTTATATACTTGGAATCCTACACTACTCACTCGTAAGCTAATGTTAAACCAACAGCAGAATTCTTTACAAATTTCTTATTTACATTTCAATGCTTACTTTTTTTCTTTTTCTTTTCTTTTTGCATATAATATACGAGATCGATGTCTAAACGGTTATCTTTATACTGTTACGATTTTTTGTTCTAAGAACACTTTCAATTTCGGCCCCAGTTCCGAAATTGAAAGCGTCCCTAGCAAGAAAAAATGGAACAGTATGTTATTGTTTTTTGTTAGCAAGTTGGTAGCATAATGAGTTACCAAAATGTTGCGCCCTGCAAAAAAATCCAAGGTCTGAGTATTTGACAGTGACCGAGTTCGACTCTGTGTGCAGTAGCGACTCTTCAAGAGTTCACAATCACTTTTATACCAGAATACTGGTGCATAAAATTCGATCTATTTTAATCGTGTGATTTTCTAGGATTAAACAAGGAGAAACTGTTTGCATGAAATCTGTAGTAGTAAAGTGATTGTGAAATTATTTTCGACCAGCTACTGTCTGCGTGATGTAACGTTGTTGACTTGTTGTATAGATATAAGATGAACGTAAGCATAATAAAATTAATTTAATTTAGATTTTAAGAGAAATGTAACATACCTGCCGACATCATCAAACATCATTGAACACCAAACTGTGCTCTGAGAACGGAATTGTGAGAATGGATGTATTTGAAGATTTAAAAATATACCATTATTTTCATTTAGTTTTATTGTGATTACAATATTTTCCTATTTTGTTCCTTACATTGTATGTATGGAAAGTAAAATCTGAAATATTGAGTAATATATAAGGATGTCAATCAGGGTTCTCGCTGCCGATCGCCACTCCGCCAAAATGTTTCATCTGGAAAGAAAGATTGAAAGAAAGATTGAAATAAAGATTGAAATCTTTGCAAGAGATGTTTTTTTCTTCTTTCGGCGACGCTCTCAATGACGTTATTGTACAAATAAACCTTTTCTATGTAACCCACTATTTACGTAATTTAGTGATTCACGAAGAATTATTTGAAATTGGCTATTTTTTTTGCGATTAGCCAGTTGTTCAGATTAGTCAAAAGCCAGTGAGAACCTCGGTGTAAACTTTTATCGTTGTCCATTCGCTAATTTTTTGAATTATTAGCTGTCGAAATATAGTTCCAATAGTAAAAAAAAATTCAAAGTTGTTCTTCATCCTCTCAAAGTAATTTATGTCAAAGCAGTTACTTTTTAAAAGTTACGACGTTTACATTTTTATTCGGTTTCTAGGCTCTATACGTTATATTTAGAAAAATCTTCTCCTGGTAAAACAATAAAAATTTATTTTTTGTACGACTAAAACTTACCGAGTTATAATGCTTTGAATTTTATGAAATTCTAGTATTTTCTTTCACTAAAAACATGTTTCATCCATATGCGAAAAGAAAAAAAAATCTTGACAATGGTGTGCTTTTTATTACTGTTTACAATGCTTCGAAACCATTGAAAAGAAAAACAGATATTAAAGGGTACATACAAGTATTGTACAGGGCATTGGCACACTTAAAACGAAAATCCCGTCCAATTCGCAGAAAACATTGGAAGATATTCCGCTCTTAAAAAATTATAATTCATTTCACTATTCATTATTTATTTTTAATTATTTGTATTTAATACGTTGTTAAAGTACTTTGAGTTTCAAATAAAAGTAAGAATAAGAATAGTATATAAATTTTAAACTTCAAAACAAAATTGCGCAGAAATTTTTCGAGTGACAAGAGGGCGCGCAAACGTTACTTGCTCCAGGGCGCTGAATATGTAGCTACGCCACTGATGCGATTAGCAGTCATCATTTGTCTGGATGCCAGTTTTTGGATCCTTCTATAATCTCGTTTTCTGGCCACACGAGGCCTTCCAGATTTATGTTTTGCTTTGAAAGAGTCACCCTTTCACAGTACATAATTAACAGACTTCTTTGGACGATTCAAAGTAGCTGAAATTTCTGGAACAGCCTTCCCTTTCGATTTCAGCTTCCTGGCTTTAATTACTTCATCTTGCTGAAAAAATCTAGCTCGCGGTACCTTCACTAACCGATACTATCGCGAGGTGCACTTAAATACTTCATCCATGTGACGTCATAAGTTTGAAATTTGCGTTTTTGCGTGAACAGTTGCCAAAAAATCACAAAAGTGTCTAAACTTTTGCAATATGCAAATTTCATTTTTTTAAGTTAAATTAAATGATATCCTACATTAAAACCGTTATTTCTGTCCTAAAACGTTTAAAATATATTTAAAAATAAGTACAGCCATTTGTATAACCCAAGTATTCGTATTTTTTATTTAAAGGTTAAAAATCACCAGTGTCTAAACTTTTGCTGAGGACTGTACTAAATAATACACGGGGGGCGGGGCTGCATAAAGACCGTATTTTGTTACTAAAAATTAAAAAATAGGCTTCTATATTCTAAAATGTAAAATCGGTGTTAAATCGCGATTTAGCACTAAATCGCGATGTTAGATGGATGATAAATCGACTTAAGAAATTTCTACATCGCCCGGTCCTATTGAAAATCCAAACATTAGTTCTTGAAATAGAGCTATTGCGGAAATCACAAAAAATGCAGCATAGCAGCGACACCAGTTGAGCGATTTACACCAAAATGTATAAAACGTCAATTCATGTCAAGGACTAACTGAATCTGAAGTTTGATGAAAATCCGTGCATTATTTCTTGAGATAGAGATATTACGAAACTCGTGTAAATGTTGCAGAATGCAGCATAGCAGCGCTATCTGTTGGGCGATTTACACCAAAACGTTACCAGCACCAATTCATATCAAGGAATAACTGAATCTGAAATTTGATGAAAATCCGTGCTTTAGTTCTTGAGATAGAGCTATTGCAGAAATCGCGAAAAATGCAGCATAGCAGAGCTACCTGTTGGGCGATTTACACCAAAAACTAATCAGCACCAATTTTTATTAGGGACTACTTGAATATAAATTTTTATTAAATTCCGTGCATTAGTTCTTGAGATAGAGCGCCCACAAAATTTGTGTCACATACAGACAGACAGACTCACAGACAGACATTTTGTAAAAACATGTTTTTCGGAATCTCTAACTTCTAAAACGTGTAAATCTGTCGAAAACCGGAAGTCGACAATTTTTACGAATCCAATACTTTCTTCTTGTAAAGATAGAAGAAAGTAAAAAAATCATTACTTTTGATTAATAAGAATATAAAATTGAAAAGTTAAAATGTTTTACATTTTTCGATCATATGCATAAAATATATATATATATATACATATATATATAGATAATTAGAATGTACGACATATGTATTAACAAAATTTCAAACTAATCGGAGTAATTTAAGACCCCCATTGGGAAATTTTAGCATCCATAATCTATTCAAAAAGCCAATAATCCATAATTTAGCATGATGCATAATTTAATCGATAATTAACTAAACCAATTGTCCAAATGCGTCATTATCTTTTCAAAAAATAGTAAAATTTGACCGTCGTCCGAATTTTCATAGAAAAACATTATGATATAAAAGAAAAATTCCGATATTTTTCGAACGAATGTACCAAATTTAAATCAAAACTATACGGCTACCAAAACCAAAAGCTATACCCATCTAAATACATAGTAATCGGATGCTTTTTGCGGCAGTTATCGTGAGACATACAAACAAACAAACACCAAAACTAACCTTTCGGCAATTGTTATTCAATTTTATTTTATATCCAATTTTTCATTTATTCACAGTAAGATAAAAAACTAGTTAGGTTTAGAATAGGTTTCTAAGTTTATATTAAGTTATTTTGTTATATGATTTTAAAAACTGCATGATTTTTATGCAACTGGGGTAAAACATTGCAGTTTTTTTTTTTTTTAATAAAATGCGCAGTTTTATTGGTGACATTTTTATAGGTGAAAGAATTTCTTCCTTTAAAGGTTTGACTCTTAATATCAGAGATGAATCGGAGACATGAAAATTCTATGAAAGTAATAACACATCCTGTTAAAGCAGTTACAGAAAAAAATTCAGTTTTAAAAATTGAAATACTTGCGTTTTTGTTTCTTGGTTTTATTTAAAGGTAGAGGTCTGCACGGGCCGGAATTTCCAGGGCCTGGCCCGGCCCGAACAAAAGCAATCTTGGCCCGGCTTGATGAAAAAATGAAAAGTTCGGCCCGACCCCGGCCCGTGTAACATCAATTAAATGAGGCCCGACTCATTTTCCACAAAAAATCCAGGTTTTTCTAAACATACAATTAAGAGTCTTTTAAAGAACTAGGGGGCTCGGCCCCCTACGAGCTACGCTCGCCAACCCCCGTCCAGACACCGCAGGCTCTAAATGCACGCTAATTTGATCGGCTTTAAAAATACTTCGAAAGATTGAATTATAATTTAAAAAACAGCGGCGATCTCCCTATAAACGAATTTCTATTCATTTCTCTTTGATTGGGGACATTTAACGCCAAATCCGCTGCGGTACTACTTGATTATCCCGTCGACCAATTTCGCCAAATTATATAAATCGCCAAATTATACAAATTGACATAATTTTTATTTTAAATAACGAAAGAACAAATAAATTCGTACAACATTAATAAAAATACAAATAAAACGTCGAAATAAAAATAACTTGATGACGTAGACATGTGTAACAACATTTCAAAATCAGCTAATATAAAAGGAATTAAGTAAACAGAGTCTTTGTCTCCTGGTATTTTTTAACAAAGCGAAAAGAAAGTTCTTTTAAATGAGACATTTTAAATTAATCGTTTTTAATCTGACGTAATTTTTACCAAGCTATTCTTTCTCTTTTAAATAATCGCGTGAAAGTACTTTTGTTAGCAATGAAATATTATTTGCGCTTTCCTAACAAAAATAGTTGAAAATATTTTCTCAAAATATTAAATAAATGTCTAGCGCAATTTCTAAATTTAAACTTTTTTGCAATATTATTTTGTGTTCATTTTATGTAATAACTATAATGTGACGTAAATATGGCGTAATTTCTCCTAAGACTTCTAACGCATTTAATGAATTTATTATTTTACAATATCCTTTCTCTTTTAAAATTCACGTGTATACTTTTTATGACGTAATTTTTAATAAGTTCCTGCTTTTTATACATAATTATTTAATTCTAATTTGAAAGTTTTTTTCCTGTTCATAATAGTCACGTGTAAATAAATTTTTAATTTGAAGCAAACATTATTGCTTGCGCTTTTTATACAGTTGGCAACAGTTTAAATTAGTACAATTTTCTGAAATCTGTAAAAAATATCTCTAGAAATACTGAAAATTTGAATTTAAAATAGAAATAAAACCTGAAAAAATGAGTCAAAATAAAAAAATTAATGCAATCTGCACTCCGGCAAATTCTAACGCATAAAATGATCTAAAAATGATTACACTGCCATGTATAGTTTTTGCTGCTATAAAACTTTTTTAGTGGAACGATTTTGTCCATCTTTAGCATTAAATATATCTTAAAATAATTCTTCGATTTGAAAACTGTCTGCATCAGCGTGTTTATCAAACATTTCTGTATAAAACCACTGATTTTCATATTTTTGTATGCATTATTTTTCTTAATATTAACGAAGAAAGACCTCCGGTCACAAAAAATTCAAAACCGGCGGCGGCGGTGACAGCGGTAGTTACTTTTTTTTAGAATAGAGAGATAATACTGCATACATATTTATGAGATAATTTTACAGTATCTCTCTATTCTAAAAAGAAGTAACTTACGTTGTCACCGCCGCCGCCGGTTTTGAATTTTTTGTCACCGGAGGTCTTTCTCCGTTAATGTTAAGAAAAATATTGCATACAAAAATATGAAAATCGGCGGTATTATAGAGAAATGTTTGATAAACACGCTGATGCAGACAGTTTTCAAATCGAAGAATTATTTTAAGAGATATTTAATGCTAAAGTTGGACAAAGTCGTTCCATTAAAAAAGTTTTATAGGAGCAAAAACTATAGATCGGAATTTAATCATTTTTAGATCATTTTATACGTTATAATTTCCCGGTGTGCAGAATGCATTTATTTTTTTAATTTGACTCATTTTTTGAGCATTTATTTCTATTTTAAATTCAAATTTTCAGCATTTCGAGAGATATTTTTTACTTATTTTAGAAAATTGTACTAATTTAACCTGTTGCCAGCTGTATAAACAGCGCAAACAATAATGTTTGCTTCAAATTAAAAATTTATTTACACGTGACTATTATAAACAGAAAGAAAAACCTTTCAAATTAGAATTAAATAATTACGTATAAAGAGCAGGAACTTATTGAAAATTACTTCATAAAAACTATATTTACACGTGAATTTTAACAGAGAAAGAATATTGTAAAATAATAAATTCATTAACATGCGTTAGAAGTCTTAAATAGGAGAAATTACGTCACATTTACGTCACATTACACTTATTACGTAAAATGAACAAAAAATAATATTGCAAAACAGTTTAAATTTAAAAATTGCGCGAGATATTTATTTGATATTTCGAGATGAACTTTTCAACTATTTTTGTTGGGACAGCGCAAATAATATGTCATTTCTAACAAAAGTATTTTCACGTGAATATTAAAAAGAGAAATAAAAGTTTGGTGAAAATTGCGTGAGATTAAAAACGATACATTTAAAATGTCTTTCATTTATTTATTTATTTATTTATTTATTTATTGAACAACAAACATACGACTTGTGTGCTTGACATGAGAGCCCGCTTAAAATGTCTTATTTAAAAGAACTTTCTTTTCGCTTTGTTAAAAAATACCGGGAGACAAAGACTCTGTTAATTCATTTTATATTAGCTGATTTTGAAATGTTTAACTGGTTTTATTTAATCAAAGAGGAAAACAGCCATAGTATCTTTTAACAGCAGCTGATTTTTCCTTAAAATTCCCCAATCAAAGAGAAATGAATAGAAACCCGTTTATAGGGAGATCGCCACTGTTTTTTAAATTATAATTCAATCTTTCAAAATCTTTTTAAAGCTGATCAAATTAGCGTGCTTTTAGAAACTGCGGTGTCTGAACGGGGGTTGGCGAGCGTAGCTCGTAGGTGGCCGAGCTCCCTAGTATATTACTGTAAAAAAAAACATTGTAGATTTGCCAGCACAAACTGCCGGCGTCCGAATTGCCAGCACATTGTGCTGTTAATTTTACGCAACTACTGCATTTTTCATGTTTATATAGTCAAGAAACCAAAGAAAGCTACAGCACATTCGACTGTGATCGAGTTTGAGCGCGAGATGAACAGCACTTTGTACTGTAAAAATGTCATTTTATTTTCAGTGTATTTTAAAATTACTATGTATTCGCAAGACAGAAAATACACAATAGCAACATTAATGATTACTTAGTGTCTTAGACGTTTCAAAATTCAAATAAGGATTCATTAAAAAACTTATGTAGTTTAGAATTTAAAAAAAAAAAAAAAAAAAAAAAAAAAAGGAAGGTTAAAGAACATGATAACTTTTGAAGCTGTATTTGTAAAAAAAAAAGCAGATTTGTAAAAATATTTCTATGCCATTTAATAAGGCTTTTCTCAAATCCAAAGGAGCTACTTTCTGATACATTTTTGAATTCATTTCTTTTCGGAAACGCATAAGATTGGAATGTCCTCTTATTCAAAAACTATGTAATCGAATAACGTTAACCATTTTTTGATAAAAGCAATATATCCTTAAGAAAATATTGTCAAAGTTAAAGTTTTGAATGGAATTTCCAGAAGCTATACACGGGAAAGGAAAAAAAAAACTTGCAGTCATATGACAAGAATCTCTTATGTCTCGATAAGTAATTTATTTATAAAAAACATGGAAAACGCTGTTCGATTCCAAATCCCTTCAATAGTCAGGGCTATCAATTTTATAGCTTTACAGTTAAAAATGAGTCAGAAAATGTGTCGGAAAATTTCTCATTGTTGTGCAGTGAATTTGAGAACCACCTTAAGGTATATATTTCCAAAAATTCCGTTAACAGAAGTTCGTTATCGCTATTAATGTTTTTACAAAACATATTACTTTCCCTACACATCCTGAGAACAATAAAGTCCACTTCCGGCCTTACTCAACTATGTAGAAACAAAAATGCAAGTCTGATCTCGGCCCGGCATGAGTCTGCCGAAAAAATTAAGCCCGGGCTCAGACACCATTTAACTGTCCGATGCTGATTTCTACGCTGGACATGTTACATTTTTGTATTGATGTTTTCAAACTAGCATCGGCTCGTGTGACGCACATTTATACTTATTCTCGTGAAAGTAACATAATTGAAAATGGCTCATATTTTATCGGCTTCGATTACGTTTTTAAATCGGGCCGGCAGGCCCGCTTAACTTTTTTATCGGCCCGGCCCGTTTGAAAAGTCGACTTCAATTCGCCGGCCCGGCCCCCGTGCAGACCTCTATTTAAAAGACGGCTCTGTTATTCTTCTCTTTTAGGTTCCTCGAAATTAGTCCTAAATACCCCTAAATAATATTAGTCGTCCTATTCAAATTAAATTGCTTTTCTTTTGAATTTTAATGAGAAAATTATTTCAAAATATATGACGACTTCTTTTATTGCCTCCCCCCCCCCCTTTTTTTTTTACAAAAATGTAATAGCGTAATTATCACCATTTAAATTCACATCAGAAATTTAATTAAAATCTACCCTATATATATAAAATCCTAAAGAATCGAATTGAAACGAATTTATGTAACGATTCTATGAAACGACTGATTAAACAGCTGATTACGTTTCACGGCGATTTCTCCTAAAATATGGAATATTTTGCGATGAAATTAACACCAAAAATCCGTCGGTGGCTCACGATAAATATTCCATCTTGTGCTGCGCTTGTAGCCTTGCCAACATATAATAGTGAGAAATTTTCCAGGCTAGGTATCGTTCCTTGTGGTTTAGTTGGTAGAACGGCAATGCGCTAAACTGATGGCCCGGGTTCGAGTCGGAATCTTTTTCACTATGTTGGCCTTTGCGCCTCTTAAGCATTCACTTTGAAATTTGATTATAATTTGAAATAATGTATTATATGTTCCCCGAATCATTACTGAGTACGCTGCAGTCGGTAACTCATCCTATTTTTTTTGGTGTTGGTGTGAAGTAGATCTGAAATGCATAATGTATTAGAGTCACATTTTAATAGTATAGAACTTCGTTATGCTGCGCTGTTAGCCGAAATAATATGTGTTTGAATGATACACAATGTTTTCATATCTTACAGGCGCTTTCCTTATTCCATATCTTATAATGTTGGCTGTAGGAGGAATCCCACTGTTTTTTATGGAGTTAGCGCTAGGCCAATACAACAAAAAAGGTGCCATCACTTGCTGGGGAAGGATAGTGCCACTTCTGAAAGGTAAATGGTCTGGGTTTTTTTCTTTTACTTTTCTATTTAACTTTTTACTATAAGGAAAAATAAAATGTTTAATAACTAGACGAAGCACCGTCTTGGAGGATGGATGATAAAAAAAAGGTATTAATAACGAGTAAGTTACGTACGACAATTTCCCCATTGGCTTGTATTGTACTATTAAAAGAGTCGATCGTATTATATTATTGACAAAATTATCGTATAAGGTCTAGATGTCCGGGTACTTTTAATATAAATATAAAGACATTTTTCCAGCAATTAAAAACGATATCTACTCTGTGGCTAATAAATGCAGTTATAAAGTTTGATGGTTCTATCTATTGATGTTGAAGAGTATGCATATTTTACATTTCAAAGTAGGGATATAGTACCCTTCTTAAAAGTTCTAGACTGAGTGACAGACATGCATAACATGCATGTCGCCCTTGAACTTACATCATGAACAACAGAGATCATTTGGCCATTGTCATCTATCGACCCACGCGAGTTTTCTAAAGTAGGAAGACAAAGTATCTCAAGAAAGAGAACGATTCTTCTGTGCTGTGTTACACAATTTGTATTAAGATTAATGGTTCTAAAATTAATTGGCTTAATGAAGATATTCCTATCGTTATTTTATTCTCTGATGAAAGTAGTGTCTTTTCTCCTTATTAAGTTTGATACAATGAGCAATTAAGGGTGTTTTTGATGAGTGCCTTTTATTGCAAAAAAAGCTTTAAGGATAAAATTGTGCCTTTTACGTACATATTAATGAACAAAATTACATGTAAATCGAAATATGAATTTTTGGTTTCCATTTATTTATTCATTATGCTGTATGATTTCATACATTCGCTTACGTATGCCCTGTTGTCTGTTTTATAAATATGTTCTATTCTGGAAAATATCGGGAAGCAAAAGCGGAAAAAAAAAATCAAGTAAAGCTTATCTTTGGTTATATTGTCATGTATAAAAATAAAGCCTCTTCAAGAAAATAATAAGAAGCAAGAGAACTTCATTTATGTCGAGTTTAATACAAAATTTTTCGATGCCCGAAATCAGAGTCAAACTTCAACATGCGTGAAACAAAACATTTCTTTCATAATATAACATAGGAATGATATCTTGCAGAACTTAAGTGACATCGTTTTCGAATACAATAGAGCGTCGCACTATCCGAACTTGTCGAGGCCGGGTCGAGTTAGACATACGTAAAAATAATGGACAAATAAAACTGAATAATTGGATAATTGAAAGCACACTGTTTACTTCATTGTAATGTTAAAGAAAAAAAACAAGTTGGAAATTGCATGACAAACGTGGCAAATGAGGTGCATTCGTACTATAACAAATTTTATAAATATTGTTTGCTCCGAATATTGTACTGAATGTATGTTTTAGTGCACTTCATAAGTGCATATCAATTTCATTCTGTTCGAAAGGCTGTGACATCATTAAAATGCACTTGAAATAATTTTTCCCATTGGCCGTAATGTAATGAAAAACTTTTAACTGCCCCTGTAATTAAACTGTACATTCGATTTTATAAAATTTGAAATGACTCGACAAAATTTTGCAACAATTATATATTTAAAATTTCAGACCATTCGGTTGGGTAGTTTTTACTCTGTTATATGCAGACGGACGGACGGACAGACAGACGGACTGAATGACCACTGTAGGTGCTACGTATTTATATTATTACGAACGCACCTAAAAAAGATTGCCCACGGCTCTGAAATATTCAAGCTACAACAGGAATTTCAACTGTTTGCAATGTCAGAATTCACCAGGTTATAAGCACCTCATAAGATAAGGAAAATTTGTTTTTCTATCATAAGAA
This sequence comes from Maratus speciosus, assembly GCA_963932465.1. Lineage (NCBI taxonomy): Eukaryota > Metazoa > Arthropoda > Arachnida > Araneae > Salticidae > Maratus > Maratus speciosus. Next base: position 286,255,952 of record OZ010800.1, on the reverse strand, counting down.
ATGCGTTCCTTTATTTACATATTCAATGTTAGAAAGGGGTATTTCCAGTACCCTCTTTCTTTTGAGCATCACCATCGGGCCCTAACGTCCGTAAAGCTAATTATTAGTTTCCAGTAACAAATGAAATATTATAAAGAGCATCGCGTTGAATGTTCTCTCCATATGAAAGTGACCTCTCGCGTTCGCCAGTTCCTTACATTATAAGAAAGAAAAAGTCACAGGCAATTCAGAAAAAAGCTTTGTTTACTGGATAAAATTCTTGGATTTTAGAGAAGTGATATTACGGAGAGTATTAAACCTCTTTATAACGCGTTTGTGAATTCACATTCCCCTACTTACTGGGATTTTTCACAATTTACTTTGGATTAACAGTTTAAGGATTTGAACGCGCTGTAAACTTGAGAATATCCATTATTTTAATGTAATTTCAGTAAGAGTTCGATAAAGGTTTTGACAGTTGGACGTTCAATTAATTGAAGTTCCGATAATCGGTGCTCTACTGTACTTGAATATATTTTATGATCTTAAAGAATATCTTTATCTTCACAGCTCAATGTAAGTTTATCTTCATTATTGTTTACAGAAGGTGATCTTTTTTCCCCTCTAGCAAATTATTAAAATCACGAATGAAATTTCGGGAACAATTATTTAACAATTCCCTTCACCAAATGTCGCTAATATTAGTTACCCGGAGAAGATAAAAACTGATATGTCTAACTAGGCTAACCACCTCTTTTGTTGGCGCTACTGATATTTGATACACCTGAAGAAGACGGCTGATTTGCTGGAGGAAAGAAAAAACCCCTTCTGTATTTCTGATCTTCATTGTATATACCTTAACTTTTTTATAATTGCTATTGTTATTATTAATAATATACAGGGTATTTCATAAAAGATAACTTTAACAGGTGATAGTATACATCCAAACAAACAATTGTCGTCAAAGAATGCATGGTTGGAATTGAAACGCAAAGGTGCTGGAGGGCGCCGAAGGTCATGTTGTTACACAAGGCAAAAGCACACAAACAACGATTAAGTGACAAAAGCAAGTGAAGAATTAGTTCTCCATACAATCGTTAAGCCTCTGAGCCATTTCCATTTACAGTTCCGTCGATAAAATGCACATCAGCCTTTTTCCTATTAGTGAAAGACGACATCTTCTGATACGTTCCCTACCACGATTGACTATTACACACCCGGATCGGCGGTTTTTATGTATTAATCGAGGCGAAATTTTGCATGCGCTTTGTTCTTCATCCCCATATCACATTCACATGCTATTCATGCATGTCGTTCTTCTTCTGATAACTCGCAACAGCAACCGAGATTTAATGTCTGCATGGACCAAGCTGCCAAACGCGCCATCATCTTTGCGTTTTGTTTCCGACCATGCATTCTTTGATGAAAGTTGTTTGTTTGGATGTGTACTATCACCTCTTAAAAGTTTTGCCCATCTTTTATGAAACACCCTGTATATAAATAAGTTACGATTTGTGATTTTATCAATTGCTTCCGTTTCAAAACAGAAAAATAATCTCTCTGATTTCATTTTCTTGAATTATAGGTATCGGCTATGCTGTTGTTTTAATTGCGTTTTATGTCGATTTTTATTACAACGTCATCATAGCATGGTCAGTGTACTATTTCGTGGCTTCATTTAGCACTGTTCTGCCCTGGACAACTTGTGACAACCCTTGGAATACTCCACAGTGCCGCCAGTTGACAGACTACAACACAAATTTTAGTACAGCTGTTGATTTCAATCGAACTATTATACCAGAGGACAGTTTAAAACCAACAACATCTCCAGCTGAAGAATATTTCAAGTAAGTTATTGAAATATACAAACATATTTTAGAATTAATGAGTAATTATTAATTTTTATTTTAAATTGCAATTATAATGGAACAGTGGGAGATTTACCACTAGATCGAGTAGGCCCTGACCAGCAGATTTCGAAGTGCGGAAATTTTTTGGATCAATACTATGTGTTTTTAAAAATTGAAATTATTTGTCCATAAACACGCTAAGAAAATATTAACCCTTAAATGCCGGGTGTTGCTTTTCGGCAACATACCCAATTTAGGCTTCTAAAATACTATTAGAATAATATTGAAGCTATAATGCCTAATGTTGCCAATAAAATACATTCTGAAAATATTATTAAATCGATTTTCAACATGTAGATGGCAACACTTGTGCTATTTAAGAATAAAGATAGATTTATTTTTTCAATTGTTGCTACTTGTTCTTTTTGTTTTGTTTGGAAGCTTGCGAAATAGCCTATTTTGTTTTGCAGAGAACATGTAAAATTTATTCCTTATTATAGTTCCTAAAATTCTTGTGTGTTCAATATTATAGAATTTTATCAAGGAAAATTATTTTTTCAATTAAAGACCAGTATTGCCGATTAGTAACAAACCTTTTTTTAGCCATAAACCATACTTAAAACAAAATATGATTTTTTAAAGCATTTTCCCCCATGATTTATTTAAAAAATGAAAGCCGAAAAACATTATTACAATGATTTTTGAAAAATCAGGCATTTAAGATTTAAGTTAAAACAGATTTTTCACAAAATACAAAAGCTGAATAAATGTAGCTGAGTTTCAGTCGTTGATAATAATAATGACTCTTAAGGTATAAAGATGTCAAAATATTCATAATACTATGTCTAAAAAGTTTCGAAATAAGCCACTGAATGGAATAAGAATTTCAGTATGTTGTGTATGCGGATTATTTCGAAAGCTGTAGAGGAAGGAATTTTTTGTTAGTATTTGAAGTTATGATTATTATGTTGTATGTATATTCCTTGAACTTTCGACTGTAGCTGGAAACGGCAGATCACGATGGATTAGTTGTTCAGTTGCGAGTTTTATACAAATGTAAAAATGGTTATCTGTCTGTCGTATATAGCGAGAAAGTTGCTGGATTCCAAGTTTCTGAAGTTTAATATTGATGCGGCAGCTACGATGGTGATTTCGAAACGTGTATCCTTTTAGGTAAAGCAACGATGGTTTAAAAGCTAAGTTTTAAACATTTAGAAATATTTGAAGGTAGCTCTAATATTTTTCTTTCATAGTGTGGGCGATAGATGACTTGAACGTTTATTTAGAACTGATTAGCCAGTCGTCTGGAGGATCATTGTTCTCCAGAAGAAGCATGCCGTAGTCCATCTTTGTTATGCATATCCATTTCATTATGTTTGAGTATAGTATAATTATTAAAATTCAACGCAAACGATTTTTCTGCTCTGGCCATAATGTAATGGAGTTCTTTTGCGTGTGTCTGTAAACGAACTATAAATGCTACACACAACATTTTCAATAGCCATCATTCTATATAGTAAACCTAAATAATATATAACAATCGGCAATTGGAGTATATTTACGAGAGATAGAGCACGGGCAGATGACAGACATAGACAATGACTCATAAGCGCTTTCAACTATGTTGGAATATGTAAAAGGCAGAAAAACAATGCAAAAATTTAAAATTAGTTTAATTTAGTTCTAGAGTTAAAAAAAGTATAAATTAATGTTTTGTTGTTATGAAGTTTAGTAACACATAATATTTCTAACAGACGCACACACACACACAAAAAATAAAATAAAATAAAATAAAAAAATAAAAAATAAATAAAAATAAAAATCATGCATCAGACACAGATTATGAAACATTTTCCGCCACTAACCGAAAATTATTAAGAAATTTCATTTTTTTAGTATAAGATGGCATGAGATAGTACCTAACTAAACAATTTAAAAAACATATAACTCAGTAAAAATCTATTTTCAGAAATGTCTGTCCATATCCGGTAATAAATTCGAATTCTTTCGTGCAACCCTGTATATTAGGGGTGCACAACCTTTTTAAGAAAAGGGCCACATACAAAAATTTCTGTGTTGTCGAGGACCATAACAGTAACACGGAGAGAATTCTATTTCGGGGAGGTAATCTGTGGCTTATAATCAGATAAAAAATATGGTTTCAGAGGAGGGGGGGGGAGTTTTACCCCTCTAGGTTCCCCTACCCAGTCAACATATATCCAATTTAGTTGGCAAGGATATATCAACAGTTTGCGTTTGTATATATATAACATAGAGATATAGCAAGGAGTATTTAGAATGAGTGATAATATTCTTTGACTTTATTTGGGGGAGTAAATTTTGTTCTATTAAAAGAGGTAAAAAACAAACATCACGAAAGAGGCTAGTGCCGAAAAAAATGTGAATTTTATGAACGAATGGGGTAGGAGGAGCCAATCAACGAAATTGGCGATTTTCCCGTGCCTGATCAACAAAATTCGCGATTTTTCCATTCCCGATCAACGAAATTTGCGATTTTTCCACGCCTAATCGATAAAATTAGCAATTTTTCTGAAGCCGGTTGACAAAATTCGCAATTTTTCCGATCATTTTTCTGCGCCTGATCAACGAAATTCGCGATCCTTAACTGACTGTGACGAAATTTGCAATGTTTCCCGAGGTAAATTGACGAAATTCGCGATTTTCTCTTACGATAAACTGACGAAACTCGCGATTTTTTCCGCAGCCGATCTATGAAATTTTCAATTTTTCCGTGCATCTGCTAGAAAGTTCGCGATTTTTCCGCGTCTAATTAACGAAATTTTTGATTTTTCCGCGCCTGATGGATAAAATTCGCAATTTTTTCGTCCCGACAAACGAAACTCGCGATTTTTTCGCTGCCGATCAACGAAATTTTTAACTTTTCCGCGCATCTGCTAGAAAGTTTGCGATTTTTGGGCACCCGATCAACGAAATTTGATATTTTTCCCGCGGCAAATTGACGAAATTCGCGATTTTTCTCACGATAAACTGACGAAACTCGCGATTTCCCGAAGCCGGCCGAATTAAAAAATTTTCCGAGCATCAGTGAGAAAATTCTATTTTTCCCGTGCCTGATCATGAAATTGTGATTTTTCCGTGCCTGATCGACGAAAGTTGCAATTTTTCTGCGCCCGATCAAACAAATTAGTGATTTTTCCACTCCCGATCATTGAAATTGACGATTCTTAACTGACTCTGGCGAAATTTGCAATTTTTCCCGCGGCAAAATGACGAAATTCGCGATAACCACACGAAATACGCAATTTTTCTACAGCCGATCAAAAAAAATAATAATTTTTCCGCTCCTTATCTACAAAATTCACAATTTTCCCGCACCCAATCGACAGAATTCGTGATCCTCAACTGACTGACGAAATTTGCAATTTTTTTTCCCGCGGCAAATTGATCTTTTCTCGCGACTGACGAAACTCACGATTTTCCGCAGCCAATCAACAAAAGCTGCAATTTTTCCACTTATCATAAAGAAAATTTGCAAATTTCCCGCGCACCATCAACAAAATTAACAACTTTCTCGTACCCGATCAGCGAAATTTGCGATTTTTTCGTTCCTGATCGACAAAATTCGCGATTTCTCCGTGTCCGACCAACAAAATTCGCGATTCTTAACTAACTGACGAAATTTTCAATTTTTTCTGTGGCAAATTGACGAAATTCATGATTTTTTCCTGCGACCTTTAGACAAAAATTGCAATTTTTTTCAGTTAGAAATTGACGAATTCGCGGGCACACGCTAACCCATCGCGGGCCACAGGTTGTGCATCCCTACTGTATATGATCTACATAATTTATTCACACTCAAAATTAGATAATTTTAAAAGTACATACCACAGAGGAAAACACTTTTTCAGCAATTACCGAACATAGCCAGTCCTGTAACCGAATTCTTTTGTGCGTCTTTGAAAACGAACGATAAATGCTACTTTATTCCATAATCGTTACAAAGCACGTTTTAATGCATTTCAATGATGCATGTCAATTTCATTATGTTTGAAATTTTGTAACATCTTTAAAATGCATCAGGAATGATTTTCCCCCATAAATTATATGGTAGCATAATTGTTTTGTGTGTTTCTGTGTGTAAACGAACTTTAAGGGGTCTCAGAACTCTTAAGATTGGAAAGAATGAAAAAAAAAGAGAACATTTTCAACAATTAATATCTTAAAAGTATTTGATTTTAAGAAACAATTTTTATTGGGATGAAATTGGGATGAAATTGGATATATGGGAATGTCACGGGAGAAAAAAATTGTTTTCTGAAATTTTTTTAAAAACGGAAATATAAGTGTGATACATCAATTTAAAGCTAAAGAGTTGAAGTATAGGAATTTGTAAGTTTTAGTTTCATAAGAGCAAGTGTTTACTGAAAATAAGCGGGATACTAACAGTATAAAACTACATTTACATTTGAGCTTAAAATACAACTCATTGAAACGTATGATTTTTTTACTTTTTAGAATTCAATAAAATTACTATGTGTTCAAATCAGCAATCTATTATCATATCTTTAAGATCTACATAGTTAAAACCTTTTAGATAATGTCTTTAATATATTTTTGGCTGTATTTAAACGTTAATACTTAAATGTCAGAAGAGTAACGGAAAACATACAAAAGTTTTAATAAATAAAAAACTACTTAAAATTTTTACCCAAAACTTCTAATTCTCTGATTTCGAGATATAAGACATATTTTACATTAAATATTTTGTTTATACTATGCATGGAATAGGCTCTGGGGAGATGTCACAAGAGTAGCAAACGTCTGTGTGACAAGAGTAACACATAAAACTTTTGTCGATAGTTTGATATAAAACTGCGTTACAACCAAAACAAACAGAATGCTTAAAGTTTTGTTGTTTTTACTCTGTTATTAGAGCAGTTCTTGAAATAGTTTTAGCTATAACTAAGGTTATTTTGTAAATTTTAAGGAAGATAAATTATCTATATTGGTGATTTTTTAATGGGTGGATTTATTTATTTTTTCATTTTTGGTATTACTTAAAATTATAAAATAATCATGACAAGTAATTAAACATATAATAAAACAAATTAACTTGTGTCATTTTTGTGTGCTTTCTTTTGGTTTGAAGGATATGGTCTTTGATTAGATATATTTATAGGCTTTGTAAAGCTTCGTTTACTAAATTCTGCTGCATAACCTACAGAGGTTCTTATAGTAACTCTTATGGAAAGGATTCTGATAGTATATTTTAAAGGCAAGATTTTAATACACGCTTCTTATACACGGCATTGTTTTAAAGAGCAGGAAGAATTCTGCTAAGCGCCAAAAATTTTAGAGAAAAAATAAGAATGAAATTGAATATGTTGTTGTGAGAAAGAAACAAAACAAAATGTATTACGATAAGGTGAAGGAAAGTCTTAGAACCAGCAAAAGCTTCAGCAAGAAAATGGAAATATTAAGAAAAGGAAAAAGTAGAGAACTAGCTAACCTCAGATACCGTAACGGAAAAAAAATCTAACTCCACAGCTTTGGAGAATTTTATGTCGATGAAGATTTAAGAAGAGGTCATTTTTCAGCTAAATCTACGTTAGTTAAGCGTGAAAAAGGTTATATAATTTCATCAATTCTAGGGGACATTTAATAAGAGAATACGTTTTTTGTTTAAAGAAGCTTCCCTAAATTGAAGATTCCTTTGCAGCTTTAAAGCCTAGTTTCATAAAACAATAGAAAATTATATCATCAGAATATCTCCATTTGTTGCTGTCACGAAAACATTCAAGCAATTAATAATGTAGTAACTGGTGTATTTCCTGCATTAAACATTCCTATGATGGATTTAATGACTTTGTCTGCCGAGATACATGATAATTAGAATTTAGGAATTCAGTATGTCTAATTTGCGGAGATAACAAGGAAGAATTATTTGAAACGGAAGTCCATAATACAGAACTTCTTATAAGTTATTGTAAGTAGCAAAACGTTGATAGACGTTTTGCTATTGACAAAACGTTTATACGTTTTGAAAAAGTAACAGTTAAAGAAATCATTTCCGATTGTTTAAAAATTTTCGAAAGCAACTAAATCCATTTCTGTGGCACACATTCATTAAAACTTGTACAAGGGATTATTTTCATAATACCAAAAAAATAACCATTTCTCAAAGAATAGTTGTGCCAGTGGATTTTCTGGAAACTGTTTTATTTTCATGCAAAGACGTAATTTTGGTATGAAATACTATATTACTGGTCAAATCCACAAGCGACTGTATTTTCAGCTTTTTATTTAGTATGATCCCAATAAAGTAAAATCTTATGCTATTATTTTAGGCAATGTAACTCAAAATCAATTTTTTGTAAATGCTTTCGTATGTAAAATTTCAACATTGCATCTTTAAGGGAATTTGTATTTGCCTAAAATGTACCTGTTTTACTTTTTTATATGATGGTTGTGCTTTCCAATTAAAAAAATATATAACTATGCAAATATGCCTGCAATGAATCAGATTCCTTTCTCAATTAACTTAATTGGGCATATTTTTTTTTCCAAATACTCCTGGTATAGATGCTGTAGATTTATTTTGTGTTGTTGTATAATGATATATATGGAATGAAGTGCGTGCTAAAAAAGCAATTCTAAGATATCCTGCTTATTTTGTCAAAAGAAATAAAACAATAAAGTTTCATTACTTTGCGAGAAAATACCAACAACGAAGGGCATTCAACAAATACAATTTGTTAAAACCATGAAAAATGACACTATCTACTACAAACCTTACACTAACATGATTCGTGCAAAGAATTTGTGTTTCATTAAGTAAATCATGATACAGGAGAAGTTGCAAGTGATATTATTGATGATGAAGACAATGAATTATTCTGTTAAGTAGCAGAAACTGAGAGGTTGCTATGTGGTTATAGTGATTGTTAATTTTAGAATTTTTTACATTATTTTAAAATTAAACCATCATTAAAAGTTGTTCTGTATGGAAAATAATTTTTTTAACTTATTTTAATTATTTTGTTTAGTATTTAAACTGAATTTTTGCTAAAACTACATTATGGACAAAATGTCACAAGAGTAACACTTAGCATTTTGCAAAATCAAATGTAACTAATTCATGTGTTATCAGATGAGTAAAATGATTAATGCTTTTTAAAAAGATATAATTACTCTGCTATATTCTGTAAATTTTATTTCTATAGTCTCATATAATTCACAGAATTTCTGCGTCAAACACAATTTTTGAAAATTGAATTTTTTTGTGGTCACAAGAGTAACAAAATTTCCATTTATTATCTAGCCAAGTAAAATGCTTTTTGTTACAAATTGTATATGGTTTATGAAAGTAGAGTACATGTATTTTTAAGAAGTTGCATCAAATTTATCTTAAATACATTTTGTAATAAAGGAATTGGAAATATATATGGAAATTTGCTCTGGTGGTCATCAGTGGACGTTCCCATATGTTCTTTCATTTCATGTATTTATAAAATTGCAAGATGCAGAATTATCATTTACAGTGCGTTAAGAAATTTAAAGACCACTAATGAATTGGTGCACTTCTGAAGAAAGAGGCACAATATGCAAATTTTTATCGTATGTATTTAAAATCGATCGTACCACAAACGTTCTGTTATAATTGCTACGTTAAAATTTAAGTTACATTTTATTAAAATCTTCTATTTTTTTTTTTAAACGTAAATAAGGTGACTGTTAAGATTATCAACTTGATTATCAACTTAAAAAGGTCTTTCAACTCGGGAAATTTCGAACCATTTCAGCAAAAGAACCTCCCACGTATAACAGTTTGGAAGAGTCTGAAATCAAAGTGTATGAAACAGTTGAAAAAACAGAGGTTAATGAAACATAAAGAAGAAAGAATGAAATGGGCTAAAAATGTCATGTCATGGGACAAGAAATGGAAACAAGTGATATTTTCAGATGAAAAAAAAAAATTAATCTTGACGGTCCGGATGATTATAAACACTATTAGCATGGTTTGAGGAAGGAGCAAAAAAATGCTTCAGTCGACAAATGGGAGGGGGATCAGTAATATTTTGGGGAGCTTTTTGTCATGATGGATTATGCGATTTAACCCAAATTTCGGAACGTATGAACTCTTCGCAATATCAGGCTATGTTATATGATCATTTGATACCGTTTTTTAGGTGGTGCTAACTAGATATTTCAGCAGGATAATGCTTCTTGTCATGTGTCTGAATCGACCCAGCAATAATTTAAAAAAGAAAAAAATCATGTTTTGTCATAGCCAAGCCGAAGTCCAGACTTGAACCCTATGAAAAATCTTTGGGACATATTAAGTCGCTAAGTTTTTGCTAATAATAAACATGTTTTATCTGCCAATGAAGTAGCCGTTGTAAAAGAATGGCACAATATTTCTGAATCTGTACTTAATCACCTGGTCACTTCTATGAAAAACAGAGTGTTTGAAAATATAAGAAAAAATAAAGGACCAATATCGTATTCAATTACAGTAAACTCCCGACTATCCGACCTAATGTGGCGGAAGGGTAGGCCAGATAACAAAAAAGCCGGATAGGCCGGAGTTCTACAAATATTTACTAACTTCGCCCCCCGCCCTCCCCGCCATGATATTAATAATACATATTAAGATAAATTTTATATATACAGTACATACAGTTTCAAAATAAGCAAAACATTAACATAAAACGCAATCCTAATTCGTGAAAAAATAAGTAAATCTTATTTTACTGTTTATTAATAAATGGTTGCACAAATATGAAAAGTTATGCATAAGATAAGAGTCAAAACTTACAGTTTTTAGTTTAAGTCCTTAATAGAGGACTATTTTCTCCCTGTTAGCCCTCTACCGCGACGCAACGTTCCTCCATTTAGGCAAATAGATTATATCAGTTGGCGTTGGTTCCTGCTGACTAATGTACTATAGTGCTGCCCCAATCGTCTTGAACCCTTACGAATGTGGAAGGAGATTTTTCCTACAATCCTTTTCATATTTTTCTTCTGATATTTATCTCTCTGTCAACACTTCTACAATATCGTTTTCAATTAATTCATTGACTTCGACGTTTGCCATTCATTCTGTATGTCTTCTGCATTGACATAGTCAGAGTCCGATATATTTTTCAGCAATGGAATAAGCTTATCTTTCTCATCTCCCATTGCAGTTTCCCACACGGGTTTATGTCTACATTTTTAGTGCAAAAGAATGTTCCTAGACTTTGCAGTTACTATGTTTGGAATTTTTCCCCATGTTTTTGGCACCCACCTGGACGGGAATCTGCCCGCCTTGGCCGCTTGCAACATTCTTCCATTTTTTTAATAGGCCGGATAGTACGGAGGGCAGGATAGTCGAGAGCCGGATAGCCGGGAGTTTACTGTACATATTATTTTCGTTTTCAGACAAGTGCTCTTATAATTTATTAACAGTGTATTTTTCAATCATTGCTTATATTTTTGATAACATACTTAGTTATTGTGTTATTCAAAACAGTTGCAAACTACTTTTAATAAATATGTTGCATTTTGATCTATCATGTGTTTAAACTATAATTAGAACCTTTATTTACTTCATAATTTTCAAAATCAAAGTGGTCTTATAACTTCTTAACGCACTGCATAGGGAGCTCCAAATTGTCAGTCATTTGACGAGCAGAAAATTAGTATAACAGCTTACTTCCAGGATTGCAAAATAAAATATGCAACTAGAATGAAAATTTTGGTGCCTAATTATACTTAAGATTACAATAATTACTCTGAACCTAAATAAATTTGTATCTAAAGCACTTTTATATTTTTAATACAAAATTTTATTTAGCTAATGCAAATTTTTGAAAATTTCAACAGTAATAATCGCCTAAAAAAATATTTTTTTGAATAATAAAAATGAAATTTTAGATTCAGTTTATACAGTCTAACATGAAACATATGTTTTGAAAATTTCATGAAAAAATATTCAGAAGTTTTGGGTCATTTGGAGAAAAATGACTTCAAAGTTTCGGAAACGCCGCTTCTGCTGTTGAACGGGTATAATTCTCAAAGCCATAATTTCTGTTCTAATGGGAATTTCAAGGAAACAATTATATCAAAATTTTCAGAAAAGATAGGAGTTTAACATCTAAAAAAAATAAAATTTCGAAAATTTTGAAGCTGTGTGTAAGAGTCTTGAGACCCCTTAAGGGAGTCCGGGACACATTTTCATAAAATTTTTATTTATTGAGTTAAAATTTTGAATTTTTTTGTGATGGTTAACCATATCATTTGTAAACAAAATCAAATGATAAAACTTCTCATAGCTTTTTCAAAAAAAAAATATATATATATATATATATATATATATATATATTTAAAATTTATGAAAAAAGTGGTTTAACTTAAAATCGTTATAACTCGAAATATTTGTAGAATTTAAATTGTTTTTCATTTAAATAAATAGAAATATATATATTTTAATTTAGAGCCAGCATTTTAAAAAATATTAATTTAAAAAAAAATTAAAAATATTTAACGAAAAAATTACAAAAAAAGTGGTGCAACTTTTTTTTTTTAAATCATATTTTCAAAAGTAAATATTTTTTTTCAAATATGCTAGCTCACAAGTAAAGTAAAATAATTGAAAAAGATATGTTCCGAGTTTCAACCCTGTATCTTTAACGGTTCTCGAATTATAAGAATATAAATATGAAAAATGGTGAAAAAACCTATCATAAAGAAAAACGCAATTTCACAAGAACTCGTTTCCTTGACAACCATAGCTTGACAGGCAGATTTTGAAAACAAACCAAAACGAAAAAATTAATATTTCCTGTTCTAATTAAGATAGAAACATGATTTAAACATAATTTTAAGCAGAAAACGGCAGAGAAATTTTTAATCGAATTTAAAAAAATGAAAATTTGAAGATTTTTGTGTCCCGGACACCCTTAAATACTTCATTTTAAATACCGAACATTTTATTTTAAACTTCAATAACAAATTGAATTTCAATAATCAGCTTAAAATGAAAATAATTAAAGAAAAACAACAAATTTAATAAGTTGCGATTTTTCAAAAACTTGATTAAAAAAAGACTTTTAAAGCAATATTTTTTCCAAATCACCAGCTAATCTATACTAATATTATAAAGAAGTAAAAATTGTGTGTTTGTTAGAAGTAATCCTGGAGCTACTGAACCGATTTCAAAAGCAATGGTATCAAAATGATGATGTTAGTCCAACTTTGAACATAGGCTATATTTTATGTCGGTGCCACTACCCCAAAGGGGGTGCAGGAGCAAAAAACGTTCTAAAATGCAATTTTTGTGTTATGGAAAAGCCTATATCATGAAATTTGGAATGGTAGTTACTTATAAGATATAAATGATATCTAAGAACACTTTCTAAACAATTCGAAATTTAAAAGGGGTGAAAATGCACAAAAAGCGTTCTAAAAAACGTTCTAAATGGTGGTTTCTACAGAATCTCACGAAATACCAAACCGATTTAAAAATTAATGGTGTCAAAATGATGATGACAACCCTTGCTCTAACATAGGCTATGTTTTATGTCTGTGCCACTACCCCAGAGGGGGTGTAGGAGCAAAAACGGTTCTAAAAATGCGATTTTTGCGTTACTGAAGGGCCTAGAAATATGAAATTTGAAATATTAGTTACTTATTAGATATAAAGGATTTCTAAGAACAGTTCTTAAAAAATTCGAAATTTAAAAGGGGTGATAATCAGGGGCGCCATTTGAGGGGGACTGGAGGGGGCAATAGCCCCCCCCCCCTAAGGGAATTTGATTTTTTGGAAAATTTTCATCAATTGTCCGACTCAAACAAAAATTAAAAAATTGCTCAAACGCTATAATAATTTATCAGATTTGATTGCAATAAAAACGCATGCATTAAATGAATGCTTTATGCATATAAATTAATAATTATCAAAAAAAAAAATTCCTATTCGAACTTTCTTAAGATGAGACATATTTGGCTAATTTTAAAAATGCATGAGAGAAATTTTCTTTTATCAATTGCTTCTCAGCTGTGTACAGCTTGATCATAGGAAAACTAGTCCCCTCATGGCTAGAAATTTAGGTGTAGAGTTTTTTCAGATAGTTTTTTTTTTTTTTGGGGGGGGGGAGCGGGGGGAGGGTCGAGTATAATTCAAGTTCTTAATTATCCGACTTTTTTACTTTTTTGGATTATTAGTGTCACATTATATTTACTGCAATCATTGCGATGTTATGAAATTATTTAATTATTTGCTTTATTAAATCATATTATATATGGTACACTCTAAAACATTTTCAATGTCTAGGAATAGAGTCTGCGAGCACCCGACAAAACAATTTCTTCAACACAAAAACGGACACACTTCCACCAAATCGCAAAGTAAATGAAAATTGCTACATATTTTAACACGTTTATAATAAAGTAGTCTATAATTTTATTCCTTATGTACAGAAACGAATACATGGGTTATTACTATGAGCCACCATTAATAGTCAAATCTATAGTTTTTTATTTGAAAAATATTCAGGAGTTCCTCGTTAAAAACCGGGTCATACCTAGAGAAACTCCAACTTAGCCATTGTAGATTCTCTAGTTGTCATATCCCAATCCAACAATAGTTGAGATCTGCGTTAATAGATGGCAGCACTACACAATCTGTTTGTAAAGTACACAAATGTTACCAGAGTATTCCGCGCAGGTGTAAGAAATGACTTGTTCTGAGAGCTGCGTTTAGCAGCCGTTTGTAAATATGTAAAATAAACTATAAGTAATCTTATAGTTATGCCTTCTTCCTTAGTTAAGAGTAATTAGTTATAATAAGAGTGTGGCGATATAAAAGTGGCGACGAAAATGGGATTTAACCCAAATTAAAATGTTGTGATTTTTTTTTTTTTTTTTGGAAAAAGAAAAAGAGAACGGAAAATGGCTGATAAAGAAATAATTTCTCTGGGACGCTTGGAAGAATATAATGCAAATGTTCCTTGGACTATTTATGTCGAAAAATTAGATTTTTATTTCGCAGCGAATAGCATCAAAAATGATGAAATGAAGAAGAATATTTTACTAAGTTCTGTTGGAACAACAACTTTTGCTGTTTTACGTGATAATATTGTTCCGAATACGCTGAAAGAAATCAGTTACGAGGATCTTTTAAAGAAAGCTAAGGATAATTTTTTACCACTCCCTAGTGAAATTGTCGAACGATTTAAGTTCCAGAAACGACTAAGGAAGCAAGGAGAGAATATAGCCGATTTCGTACGAGATTTGCGTCGGTTATACGAATATTGCAACTTCGGAAATACTCTTAATGATCGCCTGCGTGATCAGTTGGTGTTTGGGATTCAGGATGAAAGGTACAACAAAAATTACTGGATTCTAAAGATTTAACGTTCCAAACAGCGATAGAAATAGCTGAATCATTTGAGATAGCTGAGGCTGGAGTGAAATCCCTACACATCGGAGATAGTACGACTGTCAATCAAGTGCGTGTTTCGAAAGGAGAGGAAACGAAAGTGGAGAAGTTCGCTCATGCACCTAATCCTAAAGAAGATAAATTCGCGCCTGAGAAACCGTGTTACAGATGTTCAAAAAATCATAATCCCAAATATTGCCCTTTTAAATCTGTAGAATGCCATTTCTGCCATCGATCGGGTCATTTAAAAATTTGCTGTCGGAATAGAAAATTTGAAATGAGAAGTGAGAAACCTTTTAAGAACAGAAAAATTAAACCTGTTCAGGAAGAATATTGTTTAAATTTCATGGACGACAACTCCAATAATGTGTTATGGATAAAATCGGTTAAAATAAATGGTGTAAATATACAATTTGAAATTGATAGTGGTGCGGCTCATACGATTGTAAGTAAAAGGGTTGCTCATAAATTGTTCTCAGGTAAGCTGCCTTTAATTAAATCTAATATTAAATTAAAAACTTATACTAAAGACTCTTTAACTGTTTTGGGGGAATTAAAAGTAAATGCTGTTGTTAATGATTATTGTATTCCGGATTTAAGAATATTAGTTATTAAAGAGGAGGATCCGAGTCTAATCGGAAAAACTTGGTTAAAAGCATCAAAATTATTTTGGCCTAATGTAAATATGATTAAAAGCATTTCGAAAGATGATTTAATTAGAAATTTTCCTAATGTTTTTGCTGGCGGGATCGGGACAATCAAGGATCCTCCCGTGTCAATAAAATTGAAAAAAGATGCAAAACCAGTTTTTCTTAAGTCTCGACCTGTTCCTTTTGGTTTAAGAAAAGCTACTGATGTAGAATTGGAACGATTAACTAATGAGGGTATTTTAAAACCTGTTGATCATTCAGAATGGGCTAGTCCTATAGTAATTGTTCCTAAGCCTAATGGTTCTGTTAGAATGTGTGGTGATTATAGAGCAACAGTTAATGCTAATACTGAAAATGATAATTATCCTCTTCCTAGAATGGAAGAACTATTTTTTAAATTATCAGGTAAAAATTTTTTTACTGTTTTTGATTTAAAAGATGCTTATTTGCAACAACCTGTAGATAACGAAAGTAGTAATATTTTGACTATAAATACACATAAAGGTTTATTCAATGTGTTACGATTAGCATTTGGGGTAAAATATGCTCCTGGAATGTTCCAAAGAAAAACTGAACATATTTTTAAAAAATTTGAATATGTTGGTGTATTTTTAGATGATGTTATCATTAGTGCTAGTAATGAATCAGAACATTCTGAAAGAGTTAAAAGTGTTCTGAAATGCTTTTCTGAGCATGGTATAAGATTAAATAAGGAAAAATTAAAATTTATGGTTTCGGAAGTTTCTTATTTAGGTCATAAAATATCTCAGGAAGGAATTAGACCTATTCCAGAAAAAGGTAATGCTATTTTGAATGCTCCTATTCCAAATAATGTGTCACAATTGCGTTCATTTTTAGGCTTAATTTCTCATTATAGAAACTTTCTGCCTAATATTTCAGATGTTTTAGAACCTTTACATAGATTATTAGATAATAATGTAAACTGGACATGGTCAGAAAAGCATGAAAAAAGCGTTTCAAAAAGTGAAACAATTATTATGTACATCTTCTGTTTTAGAATTATATGATGTAAACAAAGATATAGTGTTAAACTGTGATGCTTCTGAATATGGTATATGGTCAGTTTTAAGCCACATTGTTGAGGGTAAAGAGAAACCTATTGCTTATGCTTCGAGAACTTTAAATAAAACTGAAAGAAATTATGCAATGATTGATAAAGAAGCTTTATCTGTAATGTTTGGTGTCACTAAATTTCACCAATATTTAGCTGGGAAAAAATTTAAAATTATAACAGATCATAAACCTTTAATTCGATTATTTGATCCTGTTAAAAAGGTACCTGATACATTATCACCTAGAATGCTGAGATGGTCATTAATGTTAGCTGGGTATGATTATACAATTGAGTATCGCGAAGGTAAAAATAATAAAAATGCTGACGCATTAAGTAGATTACCTCTCCCAGAAACTGTAAATATAGTGAGTAATCCTGCGGAAATAATGTTCGTTTCAAATAATGATGATTGGCCTATTACGTCTAAAACTATTGCAAAGTGGACAACTGAAAATCCTGTAACTAAACAAATTTTAGAGTGGGTGTTCCGCGATTTCGGTTTCCGCGAATATGATCAGAGATCTTGGATTTTCTTTCCATATATATAAAGAAAAAATTATTCCTAAAGTAACCGAAAGCGGCTGCTCACACGTCATACTGAGACGTTTTATGGAAATCGGGCAAACACAAATAAGCAATGAAAAAAATAATAATAACATGACACTGTGCATTTATTTTAAAGTAAAAGATGTTCAACATCACCACCACCACCAGGTATTCGGCAAGTGAGGCGCGTCAATACGCCTATCACAGCTGACTGTAGCATGTTGGCATCGATGCCACCAACAGTCCGTCGAATGGCATCTTTAGGTCCACCAAAGTATCTGGGTAGCCCCGGTACACACGAGACTTTAAATATCTCCACAACTAAAAATCTGCCGAGGTCAAGTCCAGTGTTGTAGTCGTAAAGAAAAGCAGAGAGTAAACGGTATAGGCAGAGGGTATATACGCTGACGTCATGAACATTCATAGATAGGGTATACGCTAATGCTTTATTTGAGAAATAGAGGGTATACGGAGCTTCTTAAAATAAACGGTCTAGTGCCAGTATTACTCGCGCACAGAGGGTTCCGTAGAATAAATATATGAATTTGTAATTGTATTATTAAAAAAACCGTTGCTAAAAGAATAATACTAAGACTTTGTAAAAAACTATACAACATAAGGTTGGGTATAACTGTATATACTAGAAAAGTGTTAATGGATATACCATGAAACTCAAAGAGATATGGAAATTAAATAATATCAAATATTGCTATTCTGTATAACTCATTTTTACTTTCTTCTATCTTTACAAGAAGAAAGTATTGGATTCGTGAAAATTTTCGACTTCCGATTTTCGACGGATTTATACGTTTTAGAATGTCCTCAACACGATTTGATGGTTTTTAGAAAATGTCTGTCCGTCACTCTGTCACTCTGTGAGTCTGTATGCGACAAAAAAATTGTGGGCGCTCTATCTGAAGAATTAATGCACGGAATTTCACAAAGCTTCATATTCAGTTAGACCTTGATATAAACTGGACCTGATTAGTTTTTGGTTAAAATCGCCCAACAGGTGGCGTTGCTATGCGGCATTTTTCACGATTTCTTCAATAGCTATATCTCAAGAACTACTGCACGTATTTTCATAAAACTTCAGATTCAGTTAGTCCAGGATATAGGTTGGTGCTGATTACTTTTTTGTGAAAATCGCCCAACAGGTGGCATTGCTATGCTGCATTATTCATGATTATCGTAATAGCTCTAACTCAAGAAAAAATGTGCGAATTTTCATCAAACTTCAGATTCAGTTAGTCCCTGATATAAATTAGAGCTACTTAATTTTTGGTGTAAATCGCCCAACAGGTGGCGCTGCTGTGCTGCATTTATGACGATTTCCGCAAGAGCTGTATCTCAAGATAGTAATATATAGATATAAGATGGACGAATTTTCACCAAATTTCAGATTTAGTTAGTCCTTGACATGAACTGACGTTTTCTGCATTTTGGTGTAAAACGTTCAACAGGTGGCGCTGCTATGATGCATTTTTTGCGATTTCCGCAATTGCTTTATCTCAAGAACTAATGCTTGGATTTTCAACAAACTTCAGATTCAAGTATACCTTGATATTAATTAGTGATGTTTATGTTTTGGTATAAATTGCTCAACAGGTGGCGCTGCTATGGTACATTTTTCAGAATTTTCGCTATAGCTCTATCTCAAGAACTAATGCACGAATTTTCATCAAACTTCAAATTCAGATATACTTTGATATGAATTGGTGCTAAATTGATGTTATTTCTTGTACTATTTGTGGAATATTTTGCAACCTTCTCTCGCGGGCTTCTCTTAGCCAGGCGGGCGCCGCGAAGGATCACGTGACCTTTGAGAGAATTGATATTGGAAAACATTTTTTACTTTTTCTGTTTTTAGTTTAGTTTTGCGAATGTGAATCTCGAAAGCAGCATGCTGGCTGTGTATTTCTTGATCTTCCGAAAAGGGAGAAATAAATATTCTTGAACATATAAAAGAAATTATCTTGAATTCCCAGTGTGGAATATTTACATGTTTTTAAAGAAATATTATTCAAATGTTTTCGCTGTATATAATGTATATATTTAAAAGTGTAAATATAGAATTAACAAAGTTTTTAATCATCCTGTGCTTGACTTGGATTTGTACTGAACAACACCAGCGCCATTTTCAGTTGTGAAATATGTTTTATTATTTTAATGTGATTTTACATGAATCGTGAAGTTTTCATTTATGCTCTCCCAACCTTGGATTTAAATTGTGATAACCTGAAATTTCGTGGAATACATGAAGATTATTCTTTATTTTTTTTATATTTAAATGATTTAATTGACGTGATTTATATAGAAGAAAGTTTTCCGATGGCCACAACATACTAGTTTAATATTATCCTAATCTGTTTATGATGAACTTAATTCGGTTCTGACAATGAAAGCAGTGATATTTAAACTTCATTTGGCATTTCTTAAAACTAAATTCAGCGTAGTAGTACCCTTTCTTTCTACAGTGTAGCTGAAACGAAATCTTCGATCAAAGTTTAAGTTTGACATTGCGCTAAGCGCGTTTCGAAAGGAGGTCGCAAAGTTTCAAAGCCGCCTTAGTCCGTGCAGCGTTTTTCCAGATAGGTTTTTAGTTAACTTTTAAAGTCACTCGAGGCGTATTGAGAGATCCACTCAATGCAAACTAGTCGCAAATCCCATGGTATTCATGTGATTCATTCTCATTAAGTGATCGCAGGACTCTTAAAGCTTCAAAATTTTAGAAATTTTATTATTTTTTTTTAGATGTTAAATTTCCATCTTTTCTGAACATTTCGATATAAGTGTTTCCTTGAAATTCCCATTAGAACAGAAGTTATGGCTTTTAGAATTATACCCGCTCAATAGCTGAAGGGATGTTTCCCGTTAAATAATGAAAAAACCATAGAGATCTTGCTGCAAGGAAAATATAAAGGGGCCATTGCTGATTTTCAAATAATTTAACATAAATTTGGCACATTTAAGCTTTTTTAAAAAGAAAAACTAATAATTCTATCATTTTGATAAGTAAAGTCGGGTGGATTTAATGTGTTTTCAATTTGTTCTTCGTCAATTATAGGAACATCTTCCATTTCAGGCCATTTAAACTTTTTTCCTTCTACATGCCTCGCAAAGCAAACTATCCATCTACAATTGCACTGCTTTTCTATGTAACCTACATAATGTCGAATGGTCTTTTTAATAGAAAAGGCCACGATAATCCATGAATTAGCAGTAACTGGATTATATAAATCAGCATATCATTATCAGAAGTATCTGATAAAAATTCTACTTCTTCACTGTTTGCAATGTTTTTAGTATTTTATCTCTAAATTATTCCTCAAGCTTTTTTTTGACAGGCGTATCTATCAATATTAAAAGTTTTACTTTAAGTTTTCCACCCTGTGTGATTGAAGTTGTTTTCTTGGGAGACTTCTAAACTTGGTATGACGATCGTGTATTTCCACCTACAGATTTTTTAGGTGCCGTGTCAGTAGGTAACTGATATATATTTAACTCACTGGTTTCGTGCAGATAGTCACAAGAAAATGTTGAGAGCAAAAAAATAGGTATCGTCGAAACAATTAAGATCAAAAGGATAAATTCCATTCTTTTTAAATGCAGATAAAATAAAATATTTGCTTGTGTAAATGATTTCAGAAAAGTTTTACCAATTAATCCTCCTTACCAATTTCAGTAGCTCTTACTGTAAAACATAATGAATATCACAGTCCCATATTAATTTGTAGCTTTAAGAAACTATTAAATTTCAAATATGCAAGTGTATCATTTCTCCCCAGTATTATTGTATCACTTCTCCCTATTATGCCTTACTGGATTTTCAATCACTTTGTATAAATGCAGTTGCAAAATGGCTATTTATTTTCTAGTAAAACTAACTCCAATAATGTGATTTATAAATAAAAAAAATTACAAGATAATATTTTCGCAATAATAAGAGTTATGAAAGAAACTCAGTATTTGGAAAAATTTGCATTGACATTCCGAAAATCTTCAAAATTAAAAGCAAAGCAAAGTTGGCAGTTCTTCACTTTTAAATCCAGCTAATGATGGCTTTTGCCAATAAAAGAAGCTTTTACATGTGTTAGAATGGCTGTTGATGTCATTTGTTGAGAAAAATTGCCAATGTACCAATCCTCCCTATGTATCAAACCTCCCCCCTCCCCTATTAAAAAAAACAACAAAAAAAAAAAACATAGAGCATACGCAAGAGAGTTTATGCTATAGTTTTACTTGAGAAATAGAGGCTATACGGAAGATCTTTAAAAAAATTCAGAAGTGAAATTGCGTACATCAGCTTATACCTTCCACTACTCCCTGGTTGAAAATCAAAGAAGGAATGGAATTTATGTGCCCATAGATGTAATGGTGGTGACTGATCTACACTGCATGTTAACCATCCTAAATTTAATCTTTTCTGGGCAACTATTTATTCAACAAGTTTAATTATTTTGGTTCCATTTGCCATTTTGTCACTTTTTGCCAGATATTTTTAAACACTCCATACATGCTATGAAAAGGATAAATATTGAAATTGCTTTCCTTATTTTTTGTTTCAGCCGAGCTGTTTTAGAACTGGATCAAAGTACCGGAATCGACGATCTCGGCTACCTAAAGTGGGATATGTGTCTTTGTCTTCTTGCAGTGTACGTCATTTGCTACTTCAGCCTTTGGAAAGGAATACATACGTCCGGAAAAGTAATGCTAAAAACTCAGTTTCTTTCTTTCTGTTTTTTAAACTCAACTCCATGTTTTAAAACTTGATTAGCAAGTTATTAGATACCTATTTTTGGGGATATTTTCGATTTTGTTAAAATTTCAACAATAAATTATTATTGCATACTTCATGCAGTAATTTTTGTTTTCTCTGGCAGAGTTGGTTTTAACTCTTCGTCAGGCGCATCTCTAGACTCCCAGGTTCGGGCGCAGTCCGCTTGCTAGGCGCATGTTTTAAAATAGTCTTTAGCATCTAAATAACTCAGTTTTAACACTCTTAAAGTGATTAGTGACCTTTATTATTTTTTATATTATTTTTGGCAATTTTGGAGAATAAACGAAAATGTATTCGAGATCTTTTGAGCAGCCATGTATATGAAAGATGGAATTTATACGCGCCCCGTAGTATGAAGAAAAATAGTTAAATTTAAAAACGCGTACCGCAGCTGAAAACACATTTCCAGTAATTTATTGTCATAGGCAGTACTGTAACCAAATTCTTTTGTGTATCCCTGCCAAATGAACGATAAATGCTGTGCACACCGTATTCTATAGTAAGCATCTTGTAGCGGGCCTCAGTGATATATATCAATTTAAATCTGTCATACTAACTTTATATAAAACTTTATAACTTTATATACTAACCTTATATATTAAAATACACCGCAAACGATTTTTCGTCGTAGAATGCAGGCATGTCAAACTCGTTTAGCACCGAGGGTCAATTTAAGCATTCTATACAAAGCCGCGGGGCACACTACAAAAAATAAAAGCCGATTATTAATTATCACTGTCACACAGAATAAAATTTCCATATACAAAATAGAACAATGTTAAAAAAAATTTCTTGCAAAGCCCAGTAGCAGAAAATTCCCCAAGTGTCTCCGACAGATATTTCAGAGCAAGAAATAATATGCAGGTAAAATATTTTTACAATTGAAGCATTAATTAGTCAATCACTTACCTGAAGCGTTTTTAGGCATTTTATAAATTTTTATTAATAATAATCTTAAGTTTTTGTATTAAGTAATAAAGAACTAAACATAATATAAAGCACAAGATGGAATATTTATCGTGAGCCACCGTAACGTGGCTCACGATAAATACCGCCATCGGTGGCTCACGATAAATATTCCATCTTGTGCTGCGTTTGTAGCCTTGCCAACATGTAATAGTGAGAAATTTTCCAGGATGGGTACCATTCCATGTGGTTTAGTCGGTAGAATGTCAATGCGCTATACTGATGGCCCGGGTTCGAGTCCCGGCATGGAATCTTTTTTCACTATGTTGGCCTTTTCGCCTTTTAAGCAATTAATTTGAAATTTGATTTTCATTTGAAATATTGTATGCAAGGCGAATGTTTCTCTCTAGAATAATTTCCAAGTATTAATATAAATAATCTGTCTTTCTTGATATTTGCTAGATTGACGATGATTAAGCCTGTACATATGAATATAATGATAAATTTGAGATATATTTTTAGAAGAAAAAGAAACTGGCTTTTAAAAATTTAAAGTACTTTGAAAATATTACCCAAATCTATCATCGTGACTTGAGCATTTTCTTTTCATTTTGAAATTGCTCCTTTTTACGAAACTATTCATGACATGAGCACTATTCTTTGCAATGCAAACATAACTTTTAAACGGAAGTCCATTGACAGAAAACTTTCATAAATAAATCAAAAATACCAGGCAGGTTGGTTGTAACGATCATTAGGAATAATTCCCGGAAGCTCTTCATTTTTATGTTCATATCGTATCAGCAATCAAAAACAGCCAGCTGAATGTGTTCTGTGAACTTGCGTATTCATGAATCAAATATTGATGTTATAGATTTCAGTTGATTCTTGAAATGCGCCGCTTTATCATTTTTTTTTTAACAATGACAAACTCGTAGCATTTTGAAATTTCCTTATCTGTTCAGGACATCATTTCTACTACTTCTGGTCAAATGATTTCCACTAGCATGTACTCGAATGTAATAAAACAAATAATTTAATTTTTAAAAGTATACATGCATTATCTTCAAAAAATTTAGTGAATACACTTTTTTAAAATATGAAATATCAACTTCAAATCTGACAGTTTGTGAGTCTTCTTTATACTTTACAAATATATGGCTCTTAATGACACATTATGTAATAAAACAAATATCTAATATTTAGAAGTATACATACATTATCTTAAAAAAGTTTAGTGAATACACTTTTTTAAAATATGAAATATCAGCTTCAAATCTAACAGTTTGTGAGTCTTCTTTCTACTTTACAAATATATGGCTCTTAATGTCACATTATGTAATAAAACAAATATCTAATTTTTAGAAATATACATGCATTATCTTCAAAAAGTTTAGTGAATACACTTTTTTTAAATATGAAATGTCAGCTTCAAATCTGACAGTTTGTGAGCCTTCTTTCTACTTTACAAATATATGGCTCTTAATGTCACATTATGTAATAAAACAAATATCTAATTTTTAGAAATATACATGCATTATCTTCAAAAAGTTTAGTGAATACACTTTTTTAAATATGAAATATCAGCTTCAAATCTGACAGTTTGTGAGCCTTCTTTCTACTTTACAAATATATGGCTCTTAATGTCACATTATGTAATAAAGCAAATATCTAATTTTTAAAAGTATGCATGCATTATCTTCAAAAAGTTTAGTGAATACACTTTTTTTAAATATGAAATATCAGCTTCAAATCTGATAGTTTGTGAGTCTTCTTTATACTTTGAAAATACTAGGTGATCGTACCCGGGCTCCCCGGGTTACAGAATATAGGTGAAAACAATATTTTAAAATTTAAAACTAATATTTTTTTTACATGCTATATATTTTTAGATTGCCCACAAACAATAAAAAAGCATTTTTCGCATGAAAAATATCAATTATACAATCAAATAAAGTTTTGAAATTTATCAAAAGCGATATTTTAATATTAGCCGTATGCTAAGAGTTATTAGCCCAAAATTTTGCTACTTACGGCATCCCTTTATATTCTGATAATTTCAGAGTTTTAAGCGCGTAGTTCAATTACATGTTTGTTAAATTTGTGTTTATTTATATTATTTTATTTTATTTATTTATTTATAGAGGAAGTTTTATTTATTTTTTAATGGAATATTAGCCGTAAGAAAATGATGAACTCTTTATGTTGTTTTAAGGGCAAATCTTTCGTAATCGTGCTCAGAGAGATAGGGATAAATCTAAAAATATTTCATGCTTGAAAATAATTTTTAAATCCATAGACGATCAGTAAACTGAGATGCACTTTGCAAACAAATTCCATTTGAACGAATTTTTTCCCTATTTGTCTGCTGAACAAATGTTGTTGCTTTATGTGCAAAATGTTTATTATTATTATTATTATTATTATTATTATTATTATTATTATGTATTGAAGACGGAACGTGATAAGGTAAATTACAAAAAATCATGCTTGAAAATTATTTTAAAGAACATAATAAATAAGTCAATTATTATACAGTTTTTAAACAAATTGCATTTGAAAGTAGATTTTTTCCTTCTACAACGTTCTAAAAATTGAAAATATACGGTGGTCATGAGATTAAAAAATTGCAGTAGCGAAAATCTCAAAACCGAAATTTGATCGTGAGGTGTTGCCAATCGCAAAATGACGTCAGCGTTACGCACAGATACGTTTTTATTCTTTTATTTATTTATAAAGGAAGTATTAATTTCGTTAGTGAAAATTAGTCAGAAATAAATGCTGAACAATTTTTGTTGATTTATGTGCAAAATGTTTATTATTATTATATTATGTATTGAAGCTGGCACGTGATAAGATAAAATACAAAAAATCATACTTGAAAATTATTTTAAAGAACATAATAAATCAGTCAATTAAGATACAGTTTTTACAACAAACTGCATTTGAAAGTAGATTTTTTCCTTATACGAAGTTCTAAAAATTGAAAATATACGGTGGTCATAAGATAAAAAAATTGCAGCAACCAAAACATCAAAACCGAAATTTGATCGTGAAGTGATGTCAATCGTAAAATGACACCAGCGTTACGCAGAGATACCTTTGTCCTTTATAATATAGATACGTAATCCGTAAAATACAATAAAGATCAGTTATTATGATGAAGTTATCTATTGAAACTCGTATGCCTGGTATTCCGGAATGAAAAACAGCAAAATTTATTCCACTTTAGCATGATCATAGAATCCCCCCCCCCCATGAAATCTAAACCCGATATCGTTTTCTTCCACTCGAAATTTACATACTCACTTCTCATATCCGTATTCACCATTTTCAAAAAAATGGTATTTTAATTTTATCATTTTAAAATCATTTTAACTCAAAATTTGAAGTCACGATTGTCAGCAATATCTTTGCTTGTGAACAGTTGCATTCTTAACTCGATATTCTAATCTCAGTACCGGAGACTAAAAATTGACGTAATTTATGTTTTTTAGACGCGTTGTAAAAATGCTTAATTTTATCTAAGAAAATTATCGTTTTCTTTTAAACATGATGTCATTTTCACTTACTTAAGCCTTTTGCTTAGTGTCTGAAACATAGTATCAGTACACATGCAGAAGGAAACAAATATGAATACTTTATGGGGGAAAATGTGTGTTTTCAAAAGCAGTACGTCATTTTCCGTTCAAAATATTATGCCGTTAAGGCGATTTTGCACCACTAAACCCTATACAGCAATTTGTATAAACAATTTTGAATTTTTATCAGAAAATGG
Organism: Maratus speciosus; assembly: GCA_963932465.1. Lineage (NCBI taxonomy): Eukaryota > Metazoa > Arthropoda > Arachnida > Araneae > Salticidae > Maratus > Maratus speciosus. The sequence goes on along the minus strand of OZ010800.1, from coordinate 286,228,983 downwards.
CATGAATAGAGATAAATAAACCTCATTTTTTTCTTTCTATCTTCTCTGCAATAATGAAAGCTATCTAATTACCACCATTATGAAGAAATTTCCTAAAATACTTTTAAAATTAAAATATAAAAATGGGAATATTTAATAAAACAGTCAGTGCGGGCACATCTACAAATGAACAGCTTTCAGTTAACAAAATTATTAGTAAAATTAGTTCAGCAGAAAGCTCAGGGCAAATGACTAAAAAACAGCCTTGTGTTTTAAATATATAGATTATATAAAATTATGAAAAATTAAGTTTAGCAAATTATGTTATTTTCATAAAATTATAGCAGAATGTCTTAAAGAATAGCAATAAAATTTTATTAGTCGCGAGAATTTTGGACAAAAACTCGAGAAATCTCATATTATTTTAAACCTGGAATTATTGCCAATATCTTCTTTGTTTACTTGTCTAACACGGCGAAGCCAATTCATCCAGACGAAAATCATCCGATCTGAGCATGAACGTTGTATGTCACTGCTCTTCTAACTGCTGTCTCTAATTTTTAAAAGTATATATGCATTATCTTCAAAAAGTTTAGTGAATACACTTTTTTAAAATATGAAATATTAGCTCCAAATCTGACAGCTTGTGAGTTTTCTTTATACTTTACAAATATATGGCTCTTAATGTCACATTATGTAATAAAACAAATATCTAATTTTTAAAAGTATAGATGCATTATCTTCAAAAAGTTTAGTGAATACACTTTTTTGAAATATGAAATATTAGCTCCAAATCTGACAGCTTGTGAGTTTTCTTTATACTTTACAAATATATGGCTCTTAATGTCACATTATGTAATAAAACAAATATCTAATTTTATAAGTATACATGCATTATCATCAAAAAGTTTAGTAAGTACACTTTTTTTAAATATGAAATATCAGTTTCAAATCTACCAGTTTTTCAGTCTTCTTAATACTTTACAAATATGTGGCTCTTAATGCCTCATTCTTTGCAAATTCCAACAGAGTTTCTATATATCAAGCATAAAATTTCAGTTTCTTAAATGTATTTCAATTACTTTGATTTCTTTGAAATTTCAGTTCTTTTCAATAAATGTATTTTTTTTAAACATGCTTTCTTTAAAATTCACATTAAAATTCTCAAAAATGTAGAAAATATATATGGGGGTGAGACTCCATACATAACTCACAACTCACTTTTAGGACGAACACTGACATTTATTTAGACGAATACACGAACAAAAAATACAGATATAAACACTCTTCTCGTTCTTTAATTAGCTTAAAGTCTATAATTTAGGACGTCGGTGAATATATTTCTGAGGTTTTCTTACGTCGTGTAAATATTCAATCTTATTTCACCGAAATATATTCCGTTCTTTTTTAACAAAACCTTCCGTCGTCGATCTCATTTCGTTCTCTTTACTTCTTCTGCATTTCCACTTCACACAGCTTCGTTAAGGATAGTTTCCTTTTTAATCTCGAAGCGGAAAATACGGAGACACTCAGTCTAATGCAGGTGTTGCTTGCGAAATCTCCACAAGCGGCCGTCCTGACATCTGGAGCTGCCGCAGCGACATGTGGTAAAATAGAATCTGAAAAAACAAAAAACAAAAACCAGTAACTGTTCTTAGGGGGAAAGAAAAAAAAATTAATCTGCACATCATAGTTGAAGTAGCGTAACATCGTATTTTTTTTTTTTTTTTTTTTTTTTAAGGTTTCAGTTTTTGTCAGGCCAAGGTTTCATGTATTCAGCACAGGAGCTAGTATTTATTGGTCCTTCAGTTGATGAGATTTTCGTTACGTCGTAGGTGTCATTAGACTTCACTTTGATTATTTTATACGGACCTAAGAATTTAGATTTCAACTTTAAACCTGGTCCTTGCTGGGTTCTCTTAATTGCTACAAGGTCACCAAGCTTGTACTTACGGGGTTTCTTACGTCGTAAATTATAGTGCTTGCGATTTTCTTGTTGAATTTCCAGAATATTCTTCTTGGCTTCTTTACGGAGCTCTTCTCTGTCTTTCATGAATTGTTCTTCGACTGCACTGTTTAAGAGGTCAATAATTTGTACATCTTCTTTCTGTTTCATTTTTGTACCAAATAATATTTCAAACGGTGTTCTCTTAATGCTTCTTTGGTAAGTTGAATTAATGACTTGTTGAACTTTAGGAACATGTTTAAACCATTTGGTCGGTTCGTCTTTGGACATTTTAGAGATTACAGAAATTATGGTGGAATTAAGTCGCTCTACTTGACCATTGGCACGGGGAAGGCCAGTTGTAACTGTCTCGTGCTTTATATTTTCATCTTGACAATAATCAGCGAATTCTTTGCTTGTAAATGCAGGACCTTTATCGCTAATGATAATGGAAGGATTGCCAAAAGTATGACTTTGTTGTCGTAGTTTTGATATAACTTCGGTAGCAGAAGTACTTTTACATGGATACAACCAGACGAATTTAGTAAATGCGTCTATTAAAGACAAAATATGTTTATAATTTTTGTTGGTTGTTTCAAGAGGGCCTAAATGATCAATGTGGTAGGTTTGGAGAGGAGTCTCTTCTTTAGGTAAGGGATGCAATTCACCTTCTTGTTTGCCACGTTTGCGATTATACAAAAGGCATGTTACACAATTCGCTACAATTTTATCAATTTTATTTGACATATTAGGGATGAGAAATTCTTCGTTAAGGAGTTCTTCACAGCGTTTACGGCCAAAATGTCCTTTGTCATGAACGTGTTTAATGACATTTAGCTGCAGTTCATCCGGCACAACTATCAGATCGATACCTTTATGATTTTTATAGAGAACGTTATTTTTAAGGAAATAGTTGTCATATGGCTTTGTTTTCAAAATTTCTTTGATGGCCTGTATATGTTCGTCAGTGTTCTGTGATTGTATGATTTTGGTAGTAAAACTATCTTGAATGACCATACATATTGGATTTCTACTTAAAGCGTCGACATGGCGCATGCGTGTACCTTGTCTGTGTTCGATTGTATAGTTATAGTCAGCTAACATTAAAGCCCATCGAGCAATCTTGGTGCAAAGATCTTTTTTATTCATAGTAAGGGCGAATGCGTTGCAATCTGTGACTATCTTGAAAGGAATACCTAGAATGTAAACGCGAAATTTTTTAAGGGCTTCTATGACAGCTAAAACTTCTAATTCATAACTCGAATATTTACGTTCGGCATCTGTGGTTTTTTTGCTCATAAAATAGACAGGGTGAAATTGATTGTCAATAGAAGACTTTTGAAGGAGGACTGCTCCGTAACCGTCAATAGATGCATCACAGTGAACTTCTGTTTCGTTACTAGGGTTATAAATGCTTAAAACAGGACCTGAAGAAAGGATGTGTTTCAGCTGATTAAATGCATTTCGTTGCTGGTCGCTAAAGTGAAATTTAGTGTCCTTTCTAAGAAGATTTGTTAAAGGCTTAGCTATTAAAGAGTAATCTTGAATGAATTTACGAAAATATGAAGTTAATCCGACAAATGAATGTACATCTTTTATACTTTTAGGTTCTGGGAAATTAAGGACAGCTTTAGTTTTTAAGGGGGATGGGTGCAGTTGACCATTTTTAATGTGGTAACCCAAAAAATCAATTTCTCGTTGTAGAAAGTGGCATTTTTTGAGATTCAGTTCTAAACCATATTCGGATGCAATTGTAAGGACGCGTTGTAATTTCTGGAGTCCTTCGACTTCGTTTTCAGCTGGTATTATGAAGTCATCCATATAGACAATAAGTACTTTTTCATTAATGAGGTCTCGAAAAACGTTATAAATATATCTTTGAAACACTAACGGTGCATCGCTAAGGCCATAATTCATATATAAGAATTCAAATTGACCAGAATGTGTTACGAAAGAAGTATATTTTCTACTATTTTCTTCTACTTCGACATGAAAAAAAGCATTTTTAAGGTCAAGAGTAGTAAATACTTTTGCAGAATGCAACTGATCAATAATGTCATCAATTACTGGGAGGGGAAAACGTTGTTTATGTGTTTTAGAATTTAACTTCCTATAGTCAACACACAATCTATATGAACCATCTTTCTTTTTTACTAGGACAATAGGTGATGAAAAATTACTAGTGCTTTTACGAATAATTCCTTTTTCGAGCCACTCAGAAATTTGTTTTTCGACGAAGTTTTTCTCTATTTGCGCCAAGCGCCTGGGAGGACAAGTAAGAGGTTCTTCGTTTTCCAGATGAATTGATAATTTAACATCAGTTGTCTTTATTTTTTTAGGAGAATAATTTTGAATAAGTTCTGAAATTTTTAAACGTATTGTTTCATCGGTAATATGAGATAAATCAAGATTAAGATCGTCTAACACATGAGCAATATTAATCAAAAAATTATTGGACGTATCGTCATTTTTCTCGATTTTTTGCATCGAAATATTATTTCCAGAAATTGTTAAAATACTTTGTTGAATGATATCTGTACCAATAATAAGATCAAAAGATATGGAATAATCTGGGACTACATAAACATTAGTTGTATAATTAAAATCATCTATCATAATGTTCGTAGAGAAAAAACCTAGGGGTTTGATTATAGTATTTCCTAATCCAGTTAATGTGATAGTTGAATGTTCAAGGTTCGAAATTGTAGGGAGTTTGCGATAAATACTTTCCTTTAGTAAACTTCTTTCACTACCTGTGTCTACCAATGATGTAACATTTACAGACGAAATAATGACTTGTTTGGTCATAAAAGTGTTGGACGTGACAGTGGAAACATTGGAGGGTTCTGACTTAACTCTAGGCCTCCTTGGTTGATCACATTAAGCCGATTTATGGCCAAAATTCGAACAATTAAAACAACGAGGGCCTTTATCTTTATGTCTGCATTGGCTACTTTTATGATTCGACAAACCACAATTTAAGCAAAAAAGATCAGATTTTGGTCGAAAGGATTTCTCTTTCATTGGCATTTCAGGTTTGACTTTACGAAATTTAGTGTTCTCAAAGTCATGTCGAATTTTGTCATAAATTTTGAGCTTTTGCTTGAATTCTACAATGGATTGGCATCCATATAACATTGATTTTCTGAAAACGGGGTCGGGTATGCCGTTTATGATGTATTGCATTAATGCGGAATCCTCGATTTTACCACGCGAGCATATTTGTTTCATGATAAGAAAATATTCTTCTATTGATTCATTTTCTTGCAATTTTCGTTTATTTAATATATCATGTAACTCGGCAGAATTATAAGTGGTGCTAAATTCTGATATTAAGAGTTGTTTAAGTTTATCATATGAATTGATATGAAATTCTGTTTGTGCTAATAACTGGGCTTTTCCTCGTAATGATCTTTTACAAAATATGAATTTATGAAAGTCAGATAAATTAAACATATTAGTAACATCCTCAAAATTATTAAACCATACCTGTATATCACTAAAAGAACTACCATCGAAAGGAGGTATTACACTTTCAATATCAGTAAAATTCATAGACGATGGCATAAAACTTTGAACTGGAAATTGCTGTTGTTTGTCAAAATTTGATAATTGAGTGTTATTACTTGAAGTCATATTATTTGAAGGCAGTTCGGGTTCCGAGTCGGTGTCACTTTCATTTTGTATAATATTATTTTGTAGTAAGGTCAAGTCTGAAAGGTATGTCACTAATCGGGTTGCGAGATCGTTTAAAGATCCCTCATTATCAATACAAAGTAGATTGCACACTGTAATCAGATCATTTAATGAAAAATCAGTTTGAACTTTAGTTATTTTATTTTTGAATTCGGTGCTGTCGGTTTGAAAACCGAAACCAGTAAAATCACGTATTCTCTTTCTATTAGAGCGATCACCGTCAGCATCAAATAGGAATTTATGCAGCAATTTAATTTTATGCGTTCGTTCGTTTTTAAATGCAACTTCCAGTTCTGGTATTTCAACTAACTTCATAATAAAATAATAGCAATGAACTCACCGTTAGAAGAATATCCGGCTTGAATATGTAGGATGAATAACTCTAATTAATCATATTGGTGGGTTAACTGTCACTTCTGATGCCAATTTATGGGGGTGAGACTCCATACATAACTCACAACTCACTTTTAGGACGAACACTGACATTTATTTAGACGAATACACGAACAAAAAATACAGATATAAACACTCTTCTCGTTCTTTAATTAGCTTAAAGTCTATAATTTAGGACGTCGTTGAATATATTTCTGAGGTTTTCTTACGTCGTGTAAATATTCAATCTTATTTCACCGAAATATATTCCGTTCTTTTTTAACAAAACCTTCCGTCGTCGAACTCATTTCGTTCTCTTTACTTCTTCTGCATTTCCACTTCACACAGCTTCGTTAAGGCTCGTTTCCTTTTTAATCTCGAAGCGGAAAATACGGAGACACTCAGTCTAATGCAGGTGTTGCTTGCGAAATCTCCACATATATATGTTTTTTAAATGCACTATCACTCGATTATGGAAGATTAATGAAAATGGGAATTCCGCCAAATTAGTCAGCTATCGCCAAGTTGGCTTCATATATGGAAACTTATTTTTGTCGCCAAATTTGGCGATATTTCGCCAAGTTAGCAAAAGTTATGCGCTATTGTGATAACCCTGGCATTTGTACAACAAATAATCATTGTTGAAACTGATGTTGATTTCTCCATAGGAAATCAAACGTAACCATTAAATAAAGTTGCCCCCCCCCCTTCCTTAGGGATCGAATAACAAAAAGTCAATGTCTAATTCATGTATTGCCCTCAGGAATACACGTATGTTCCAAATTTTAAAGCTCTATGCCAACAGGAAGTGTGTGTGGGAGGGGGGGGGAGAAATGAGTCACAAGATTTGATTGCCACACACAAACATAATTGTAAGTTACAAGAAGGCATCTAATTAAAGAGTTGAAAACCAAAATTCGCGTGTTGTTCTAGAAACGACCCAAGTGAAAAGCTTAGAGGTAATAATTTCGAAGGTTTTCTTGGCCGGACATGGGAATTCAAGCCACTTTCAAAACTATTCATTAAAAACCTATTTCACTTATTTTTAAATATGCATTTTTAAAAATTTTAATTGTCGTTCATTGTCGCATATTATTAATTTTTCAATAGATTTTTCAGTATTTAATGAAAACTGTATTTTTTAATTTTTTTCCCTGTTTTTGCCATGTAATGCAAATCGAAACGGTAAATTAACTAGTACATTAGTTGTGTATAAAACACATAACAATTTATATTTTAAAAAAAATACGATAAATTTTTTTATAGATCTACAATTTTCAGATAAGATACCATGCTGTGTTGCGTTCCGATTGATTAGTTTTGCAACCACAATATTTTGGAGCTGAAATTTAAACTTGTTAAATCCGCTGATATACATATACAAGATTTCCTGATTTGACCATCTCTAAAACCACGGTCATCATGCAAGTGTGTTCGTTATATTTTAAATGCGTGTTCGATAAGTTGATTTAAAAAAAAAAAAAAAAAACTGGTAAAATGCCAGATTTGGCGGGCCATACATAAGTTATTAGCGGGCCCAAAGACCATGTATTTGACATGCCTATCGTGATGTAACGGAATTTTTTGAGTGCCCCTGTAAACGAACAATAAACTCTAAACACTTCATTTTAAATACCGAGCATGCCATAGTATAGTCAGTTAAATAACATATATCAATTGCATGACAATTCGAGTATATTTACGCGAGTTAGAGCACGGGCAGTCAGACGGCAAGCAGTTACTTTCCATCATCTATGTTAAAAGGTGTTAAAAACTGAAAAAAACATGGCTTAAACCTGCACGAACAATATAGAAATTATTTTTTAAAAACTAATTCATCCGAAATATTTTCTTAAGGAAACTTAAGGTAAGTCGTCATAACTCGAATATTTGTTTTTTTTTTTTTTTTTACTGGAGGCATATTAATAGATGATACACATATTAGACTGTCCTTGTCTTATTTGTACATTAAAGTTTTCACTCAATTCCGAAAATTGAGGTCGATCACTGTTCAAGGATTCTCTATTATTGTGCTTCAGAAGAGTCAACAATCAACTTATACAATGATTTTTGTAAGGTATCTGTTTTCTTCAATGAAAGATTTTTTAAATATTTGATGGTTGGTATGAAAATTTCGATAAAACTAATGAACGTTGTTTTACTTTGTTTATCTAAAAAGTGCTTAGACAAAGCAATTATTTATTAACTAGCCACCCTTGGCGACCAGTTTGGTCTCCCTTAAATGCAATGCTAAGCTTCGTGTCATGTTACTTTTATTCATAATTTAATTTACTTGCTCAATCCTTCGCTAAATCGAAAGATTCTGATAGAGAAATAAAAAATTCGGTATATTTATGGTAACCGGAAGCAGGGGTTAAATCGCCAAACATTGTTCCCTTCGCATTTTTTTTCGTATGTCATTAATTTCATTTAAAATATAATCATTTCACTCAATCTTAATTTAGGTAAATGGGTTTTTCATGCAGAATTATCCGATTTGCTTCAAATTTGGTATACCGGTTTATTCTGATAAGTCGCTTCCCTGATTAGATTTAGAGGTTCATTGGTTAAGTATAAAGGTGGGGAATAAGGGCTAATCCCCCTTTAATTTAGATAAATGGGTTTTTCATGCAGAATTATCCCATTTTCTTCAAAATTGGTATACCGGTTTATTCTGATAAGTTCGTTCCCTGGCTAGATTTAGAGGTTCATTGGATCAGTATAAAAGGGTGAAATGGGGAAGCTAATCCTCTCTCCCTTAAATTAGGTTAATTAAGGTTTTTTTGGTCGATTTTTTTTATTTTTCGAGGGTTATTATTCTTTGAAATAAGAGTATAATATATAATTAGTGTGAATAGCCTGTTAGCTATATGCCATCAGTTTAACTGGGCACTTTTCTTTTCTTTTTCTTTCTTTTTTTTCAGCCTATGCATGATTCAATCTTCAAACGCTGAGAAGTAGTCTTTCTATAAAATAATAATAATAATAATCTCAGGGGACCATTTGCTCATATGCCCTTCCCTTACCTCGTAAAAAGTATGAGAAAAAGCTAAGCTTTTGTCAGCATATTCTATTTATGAATATATTTTGAAAAATAAAATAAAATCACTAAATCGTCTTCTCCATTCTCCACGTGTATGTCTCCATACAAGGATTTTTTTTTTTTTTTTTTTTTTTTTTTTTTTACATGAGTCTAAAAAACTATTATCACAGCTGATATTAAAAACCTCCAACTCTCAATAAGAACATCGTAAAAAAAAATAATAATAATAATAATAATAATGCTGCTTTTTTTTCTTTCGAACACCATGCTGTGTTATAAAATTCATATCTTCTTAACTTATTTTTACTCCCCTTCGATCTCTTCTTTCATTATTATCTTTTGATCCAGGCGCTCGTTCATCGGTCACACAGTAAAAGATGGGTTGATACGTCATGGATCGTAAAGTTCTTACAAAAGCTTCCTGCTACATCCCTAATTGAGGGAAAGACCTGAGAAATGCAGGAAGTAAGAAAAGTGCATTCTCCTGTAAGAAAATGATGTAAAAATTGAAATCTGAGATAAGTGGAAGATTTAAGATAATTTTGAGACTCTTAAGATTTTGTTTTTTTAAGGGGGCAGTATACCTTAAAACTGATCAAAAAATAGATTTTTCTTTTTTAATATTAAATTTATGAATGCCTGTTTAATTGCAAATATTTTGACACCTCATTTTTACCCATACGGCAATTATTTCGCGAGATAGTGTACATTTTGTTAATACACTCAGCGCAATTACCCACACAAATTAAAACTTTAAATGGCTTTTTCTCCATTTTCATATTTTCTTCACTTTCCTATTTTAAAAATGTTAAGGCTTTTTTTTTTTGTAGAGATAGAGATTTAAACTTTTTTGTACATGTTTTTTATTATATATGTGATAAATCTGAGCATGGAATTAACCTTCAGGTTTTTTGTTATTAAAAAAAATATAAAAGTATATGAAGATGTGTTAGATTATTTCATCGTTTTACACTATGTACATGAGTAAAAAAATTATATTAAATGTAATTTTTGAAAAATCCATGCGGAGTCTTCTGTAATACACATTTGACAATCTTTAAAAAAAAAAAAAAAAAAAAAAAAAAAAAGGGGGCAAAAATATCAATTTTCAAAAAAAAACAGTAGAGATTTTAAAAAAAATGACATTTTTCAAAAATTTTTAAAAATTTTAATTAAATATGCAGTTAATTTTTTTAATGTATAGTACAGCCCCAATTATCGCGGAATTGGGTGGCAAGGGCACCGCGGATAACCCGAAAAAGACTGAAAATGGGATGCAAGCACAGAAAAAAAAAAAAAAAAGAAATTCAACATAAAAACTATGTTTTAGTGTACAAAAAACATAATAAATCATTTAAAATACATACCTATGCACATAGACCATAGGACATGACCGCTTATCGTTTAAGTTCGTTTACCAAGCATGGGGAGTAAGTGAACTTTTGTATATGAAGAAATTGGACAGAAGTTAACATAAAAACACAATGTTCACCAAAAAGAACTTGCACATTATTTTTAAATATCCTTTGAAACGCCGAACTATATTTCATCGTCTTCCAAAATCTTCCTGGAGGTTTTGGCGCTAGATGCCGCTGCGATACTACAAATTTAAATTTAACGAAGAATATATCTACACATTTCGATAAAAAATAATTAGTTTTAGATTTTTTTATGTTGAATAAAAAAATTTTAAGTTCAACAAAGCGAGGTTTTTGATAAAAAGGAAGAAAAATTATTGTGTTACTCCGCGTGACGTCATGAATAGGCTAGCTCTTCACGTGTTTGTTTACGTTTTACTGTTTTGATTTTGCTTACTTGCTGTTGCTCAACAATGCTTTTCGCATCGTATTTTTACTGAAAGTTTCATTTTTCTAAAACCGCAGTGATGTCTTTCGAATGTTGTATTCATATTGTTGATGACGAAAACGACAAGCTGTTGTCGATGTCTTTTAAAAGTGGTGCGATCGCAGTTTACTCTCCTTCTTGGCGCAATTTTCAAAAATCGCCAAATTGGCGCATTTTCGCGTACTAACTCCCGGAGCGCTGCAACATCCGGGAGAGAGTACGCAAAATTATTATTTGTTTTCTCTTCTCGTTTCTCGTATGTTTTGAAACAAGTACCTATCTAGACAAATGCTTAAAATGTGAAAATAGATATTCGATCAGTCATTTTTCTCTTATTTTAACCTGTATTTTTGAGTAAAAATAATACATAAAATTTCAAATTTTTTCGAAATACATTTAAAAAAAGATACATTTCATATTTTTAAAAATACATTTTATAAAATATACCAAAAAACAAAACTTTCACTTACCCAAATTATTAAAAAAGAGCGTTTGTTAACAGTAATGGGAGCAAAACAATGTTGTTGTTTTTTTATCAGAGGGGCCCTTTTTTTTTAATCAGGGGGGCTACCGCCCCCCTGAACCCCCCGTTTTTTTATTCATAATTTTACCTTGTGCTCTAGGATGTCATTCAAAAGCATCACTCAATCTGTCACTTTTAGTCATTCATAGCTTGGAACAATCAACCTTTCTTTCGTACATAATTCAATCAATGCTCAAAAATACAGGTAAAAATAAAAGAAAAATAACTGATCGAATATTTATTCTCACCTATCAAGCATTTATCCAGATAAGTACTTGTTTCAAAATATACAAGATTGAGAAAACAAATAATAAAAACACGCGACTGCGACACACAGTGACAACTCTTCAACGGAAAATCCACTGCAGCAATATCAACGTTTTTCCAAACAAATTCAAAATGTTCCTTGATTCTCCTCTTTGTCCAATAAGAAAGCCTTTTACAAAAAAAAACAAGCTTCCAATTCGGTCCAATTAGAAAGCAGCTTAGAAAACAAGGAGTTTAACCATAAACTCTCTCCGGAGAAATCTTAGGGTTGCCATATTTTGTGACGTCCGAGGAGCAGCCCGATTGCCACATTGGCGCAGTTATCGAAGGAGATTGGCGAAGGAGAGTATATTGCGAATTACCCTTAATGTCTTTTAAAAGTTTCCAAAAGATAAAATGTTGTATCGAAAAGTGGGCGCTTCTAGATGGCAAAGAAAAAGCTGTTGCCGATAAATTGAGTGAATTGTCTGATTTTAAAGACGATGCTCGTGAAATAACTGATTTAAAAGATGAGTATGCATACCATAGAAAATGTTACATGAGATTTACGGATACTACTAGGATTGAAAAAGCAATGCTAAAATTCCTCACTGTGTGTATCTTATTTCCTTAATATATTTTCTATTTTGTTCTATTCCATTAATATATCAAATTAAGTGTAAATATTCTATTTTAAAGTCAAGAGGTATAAATACCACTTTTGAAATGTTAATTTTTGCAACTCAACTTTTGCTGGCCAAAAAAAATTAATGTGCAAATATTTTTTGGAGAACATTGTATTTTCTTAATATATACACTTATAAAATACTAAAAAACATATTTTTTTATACTCCCCAAATGTGGCAAACGAAACTTAGTTTTTAATTACTTTTTGAGCACTTGTCCCGTGGTCTAACAGTACAGCAGAAATCTTTGCTTTACGTCTAAATCACTAAAATAAACAGCAGTAAACAAGCAACAATGCCATACATACTGTATAAAAAGTGTTGAATTAAACCTTTTTAAAAAAGTCAATCACTTGTTTTTGCTTTTTGCTTTGAAAACACCTTTTCTATCTCAAAAATGAAGCTATTATTGATATTCTCCACCGGAATTTATCATAATAGTCTTATTTAAATGTTAAATATTTTAATTGCTGTGTTTACGTTTTGTTAATAAAATCAAGAAAAGACATCAAGACTTTATATCTGATATTTTAAACATGGCAACCGAATCTAGAAATATTCTTCTATTATTTTCGAATACGTGAATTTTCCTGTTTATATTTATTAGTAGGGCTAATTGTATTTTCCTTGCTGTTGTCTTGAATTAAAAGAAGAAAAAAATCGTTTCGCGGATAAACCGCACCGCGGATCATCCGCTCGCGGATAATCGGAGCTTTACTGTACTTTTAGTTGAACATTGAAATGCAGTGAGTTCACCCTTTGAACCACATTTTTAAAAATAAACAAAATTGTTGAAAATGTAAACTGTCCCCTTCAGGGTAAAAGTATCCAACCCGAACTTCCCCAGGTTACTGACCGGTGTACCGAAAATAGATGAAAATCATTCTTTTTTTTTTTTTTTTTTTTTTCAAAACTCTAATTGATTTTTTACATTTATTACATTTTTTCCAATAACAACCCCAAAACACATTTTTACACATTTTTATATGGAAGATATAAATTATTTATTCAAATAAAATTTTGAAATTATTAAATACAATATTTTGAAATATATAATGTGAACATTAAAAATTTCACAATCTTACTTAAAAGACGACTAATTTATAGTAATGAAAAAGGTTTGAAATATTCATTTTATTAAAAAAAAAGACTTCTTAGTACTTTCAAACCTTCCAGGTTCATCATCAGAGAATATCTTGATAACTAAATGTTGTTTATTTATCCAAATACGCCACTCTGTTTTGAAAATGAGAGAGCCGCAGTAATTACTAGAGTTGAAAGTAGAACATGAAACTGCTACTGCTACTTCTATCAATATATGATGTCAATATATAATGTCATATATGTATAATGTCATTGTAATGTATTGATACTCAATTTATTTATTTTTATTTAAAAAAAAGATGATGAATTGTAATATTATGTATATATATATATATATATAATAAAATTGAAATCACAAATAAATGAATAAATTGGCAAAGTTCCAAAGGTGAACTAAAAATGAACACAGGAAACCAGCATGTAAAATAAGAAACTATGAATAACTCACAGAATCTTCAGAGGAGCCTGTGAGTTCATTCATAATATTTATATATATATATATATATATATATATATATATGAAAGGATAGAAATAAGTAAATAAAAATAAACCCCTTTTTAAAAGATAAACCCTTTTTTAAATTCAAAATTGAAATTAAATTGCTAAATCAGGAAACTCAACTTATTTTTCATAGACTCGTAAAGCAGATAAATAAAAATATTTTCTTCATCATAAAAATCTTTGACACTAATTGATAGTTATGAAACAGAGTTGGAAAAGAAATTACTCTTTGTTGACATAAGACAGTCATCATAAAACATATTAAACTATCTTAAAATACTTATAAAAGTAATAACTCTCTCATGAACAAGGAGTAAAGCATCATTATATTTATAGCATAAGCAGACTGAGTTTTTCAGGATATGCTAGATAGTTTAAGAATCAAATTGTAAACAACAAAGGATTAATTTCAAATCTATAAATCAAAGAGAATATGTTAGTTTAATTAGTGTCAAAGTGGAAAATTGATAACAGATAAATCATAATTAGCTTTTTTATGGTTGACATTTCATATTATGAGTACCTCATAAATAATATTTAACATTTAAATTAGAATTATTTCTTGTTGTGCAATCACAAGTCCAGACTTTTGTCTCCATATAAAAAAACAGATATAAAAAGATAATGCACCAGTCATGAAAGAAGATGCCTCCCACTTTGATACTTCTGCCCTCTGCTGGAAAAAAGTAAAAACTAGCTGAGAAAAACCGGGGTGCAGAGGGAAAGAGGAGTCAGATTATGATGCAGTCCTCTGTTGAATATCAGGAATAATTTAGAGAGCTTTGGCTCCTATCATCTTCCAAGTCACTGGACCTGACTTCAGATGAAATCATGTATTATTACAGTAAATAAAGTCAGGTTCAGCACAAACTGCCTCATCTTCTTGTAAGGCCATGACTACTACACTCACATAATATTAAGTACAAGTGGATTCCTTTCATTTATATATCTATATATATATATATATATATATATCACTTTTTTATGGACACGATAACTTCCATAATTCTGCACAAATCTCTTCCAAATTGATACATAAAATCAAGGGGCAGAAAATCTCGGTGAAGTTCGTTAATGGGCAAAATCGGACCAAGGGGGTGAAATAGGGAGGAGTTTTGTGAAAACCGAAAAAAAACCCGTAACTTCTTGATTATAATACATATCAAATCAATTTAAAGTTATTATTACTTCTAGGAAAAGGGCCAAAAATTTATGTATCACAGATTTTTGATAAAATTAAAAATGGTGTCAAGGGGCGAAAAAAATATGGTTTTAGGGAGAAAAAAATTCATAACTTCGTCAATTCTCAAGATTTCACATTCACTTAAATTTATTATAAATCTTCTTAATGCTATCTACAACTTTGATATTAACAAGCTTTTGATAAGACCAACTCTTACCTCAAAAAAAAAGAAAAGAAAAAAAGGGGGTTGGAAAAAAATTCATAACTTTGTCAATTCACAAAATATCAAATCCGTTTAAATTTATTATACATCTTCTTAATATTATCTACAACTTATACACTGACAAATTTTTGATAGAACCAACTCTTACAGAAAAAACAAATTAAACAAAAATAGGGGTTAAAGAACAAATTATCATTTTAACGTGATTCTGATAAAACTAGCTCTTAAAGAAAAATGAAATTAAAAACTCGTCAAAAGCGGTCAGATAAAATTGTTAAACTGGGTTTATCTCTCATCTTGATTTAGTTTTTGTTGGTGAAATTAGTACTTAACTTCGAAATCTACCTCCTCCTGTAGACTGAGCAGACAGAGATTTTTTTATTGTAGCGAACTACAACTACAACTAGTTTGTCAAAAATGTAGTTAACTACAACAACAACAACTTGTTTTAAAAAGTATAGCCTACAAACTACTTTTCAAAAGTAGTCATACTTCGTTACGTCCAGATTTTGAAAAAGAATTCAATTTATATTCGAAATTGCAGGCACGGCTGCGCCTCGTCATAACGCGTCTGGCGGGATACAGTTAAATAAGTGCGATATAACCGCGGGCATTAAAAAATTAAGAAAGGTAACGTATAAGAAAATGTTTTGTATTTGTCTCCAAAATATTAGTCTATACACATATTATAAATTATTATACTTAAGGTATTCACACACCTTCGGAGGTGATTTTTTGAAATTTTTGAAATTTTCTCTTTATACCAATTTTTTTATGATAACATTTAAGTTAAAACTTTGGAAAATAGACAAATATTTTAGCAATTACACAGAAATATTTTTTTTAAGTGAAAAATAGTCAAAATTATGTGAAAAATCGACATTTCCTCAAAGCATGATAACTCAAAAACAAACCAATGTATTGGCATTTTGTAAATTGCATAATAAAGAGAATAACTTTCTCTAGGACGTAGGCTATTCGCATTATAATAGCATCTAAAACTCAGACGCTGTGGCGGTTGAAGTACTGGTGTCATGAAAAATTTGTAAAATTCGTTGTAGCTTTGTCGTTTGTACCACTGGAAATATGAAACTAATTAATATATTAACTAGACTATTCCATCAATAAAGATTTGTAAAAGAAGTACACAAAATTTCAAGGCATTTCATGCATAATTTTTTGCTATTGGATGTTTTGCGCATAATAAGGATTTGAAAAACTTCATTTTGGGAAGAAGCTAAAAATAACTTTTAAACAATTCTAAAGTTGCAATAGCTGTAACTTTAAATGGCTGTAACTCTGGTTCTAATTAAGATAGAGACACAGTTTAAGTATAATTCGACAGTTAAAATATTCGATTTAGAAATATACTTGTCAGATTTTTCTGGAATTTCAGTATTAAAAAGAACAGGTTTGCCCTCATATTTATCAATGTCGATTTGATAAGGAGGATAATTAGGGGGCCAATAAAAAATCAAACAAAAAAAAATAATACTTGCAATCACCCTGTAAAATAAAATGATCTATCGCTACAGGATATAAATAGGCAGACATTGTAGAATATGTGTATTCATTTGTGTAAGAACAGCGTGTAAATTAATAGAGATATAGCGATTTTTTTAATTAAAAAAATTCTTGCATGTTTTTTGCTTCTAACATGCAGGGTTTTCAACCAAATTTAACGCCAATTTCAGAAAAATTGAGAAAATGTAGTAGAAACAACATTGTGCAATTTGAATATAAATATATTAAATATTTTAGGAAATAACTAACAGCTGTATGAAATAATTTTTATCTACGCATGCGCGAACTATAACAAGGATATTTTTACATAATTTAATAGTCTACTCTATGGAGCAACTTATTTAAAAAATCTAGTCAGATGTCGTAAAAATTTAGAAAGATATCGGCGTTAGAGTGAGATAATTTTTAGTTGTTCGCTAAAAGCAGCATGATAAGGCATGATAAGGCATTTTTGACAAATTGTCATTTTTTATTAACTGACTTTCAGGAAAAAGTTCGTATTTTGTGACTATCAACAAGTAGATTTGGAAAAAATTTTTCAATTTTGATACTTCTTTTTATCATGGAATAAGTTCGTTCTGGTGGTTATCCAAGAAGAACTAAAGCATCAATAAAAAATTAAAATTAAAAAAAATTAAAATTAAAATTGACAATTTGTGGACAATCCCTTACCATTCAGCTATTTTTAGCGAACAACTAAAAATCAGCTCACTCTAACGACGAAATCTTTCTGAATTTTTGCGATATTTGACTGGATTTTTTTAATAAGTTGCTCCATAGAGTTGACTATTAAATTATGTAAAAATATCCTTTTATCGTTCGCGCATGAGCAGATAAAAATTATTTTATACAACTGCTCATTTCCTAAAATGTTTAATATATTTATATTCCAATAGCACTGTTTCTACTACATTTTTTCAATTTTTCTGAAACTGATGTTAAATTTGGTTGAAAACCCTGCATGTTATAAGCAAAAAACACGCAAGAATTTTTTTAATTTAAAAAAAAATCGCTATATCTCTGTTAATTTACATGCTATTCTGACACAAATGAATACACATATTGTACAATGCCTGCCTATTTATATTCTGTAGCGATAGATCATATCGTGCGTTTTACTTTACAAGGTGATCCCAAGTATTAATTTTTTTATTTGATTTTTTTGTTGGCCCCCTAATTGTCCTCTTTATCAAATCGACGTTGATAAATATGAGGTCAAACCTGTTCTTTTTAATCCTGAAATTCCAGAAGAATCTGACAAGCATATTTCTAAATATTCTACAAAATGTCTAAAATTGATAGTGTCTGGTCAGTAATGGTCATATAGTGTTATAGTTACTTAAAAAAATCTGTAGTGACATCGCCGGGCTTTCTGAACACTTTATAGAATAAAGTTCAAATAGTAATATGACATTAAATAAACTAGGGGATCGAACCCGGGCTTCCCGGGTTACAGAGTATAGATGAAAATCCTTTTTTTTTTTTAAATACTGAAAACCAGAGTTGCATAATATAGACGCACACGCGCATGCCGTGCGCGGAAAATTTTCCGCAAAATTCGGAACTTTGCGGAAAATTTCTTAGAATTTTTTTTTTGTTCTTGTAATTATTATTTTTTTTAAATACCGAAAAATTAAAAATGTTCCCCCAATTTTATGTATGATTTATTTATTGTTTGCCAGGGGGTGATTCTGTTCCGAATTTTCCGAAAATTAAAAAAAAAATCGGCCATCAGTCCGAAAATTCAGACATAAACAAATATCACTGAAATATATTGCGGATTTCAGTAAATGGCCGCCGAAAATAAACCAATTCCGTCAATCGTTCGCAGAAAAAATGCCAAATTTTGTCGAAGCATCGTGGAAAAAACGCGAATTTCGTTAAAAGACCGGGAAAAATGCGAATATTGTCAAAGGATCGTGAAATAAAACGCAAATTTTGTAAAAGAATCGCGGAAAAAACTAATTTCGTTAAAGGATCGCGAAAAAAAAACACGAATTTCCTCAAAAAGGCCACAGAAAAAACGCGATTATCGTCAAAGGATCGTGGGAAAAAAAGATAATTTCATCAAAGAATAGCAGAAAAAAGCAAATTTCGTCCAAAAAAGGCGCAGGAAAATAACGAATTTCGTAAAAGCATAGCGGAAAAAGCACGAATTTTTCAAGCGATCGCGAAAAAAAAAATGCAAATTTCGCCAAAGAACCGCAGAAAAAACTAATTTCGTCAAAGGATCGCGAAAAAAAAACAAACGCCAATTTCGTCAAAACGCCACCGAAAAAGCGTGAATTTTGTCAAAAGATCGCCAAAAGATGCAAATTTCGTCAAAGGATAGGAGAAAAAGCGCGAATTTCGTCAAACAATTGCGAAAAAAATGCAAATGTCGTCAAAAAATCGCGGAAAAACGGAAATTTCGCCAAATGATCGCGGAAAAAACGAGAATTTCGTTAAAAGGCCGCAATAAAAACTCATCGGTCTCTTTAATGATGATATCTATGAATGGATCTCTCCTTACAAAATGTGATTAAGTTGTTTCAGAAGCAATGTCCATTATTGCATTTTGTGAGAAAAGGTCACAATATTAAGGATTGGGCTGTTTCTAAATGCATTGATAAAATAACTGATAAGAATTCACTCCTTCTTATCATGGATTTTTATCTTTATTATTTTTTTAGACAACATAATTATTTTGTAATTAATATTAATTAATTTTTAAATTAAACGGTAATTATTTAAAACTACGGTTTAAAATTCATACCGTCAAAGTAATATAACACGTTATTTTATTAAACATTAAATTAATTTGCAGAAAGTTTTTGACCCAATATTTATGTGCGCAGAAAGTGTTTGGTTTTATACAAGTCGGCTGAAAACTAATATATATTTTACATGCAATATATTTTATAGATTGCCCACTAACACCAAAAAAGCACTTTAAATTTTAATATGAAAAATATCAATTATGCAATCAAATAAAGTTTGAAATTTATAAAAAAAATTTGTAATAGTTGTATGCTAAGATCCCAAGATTTTGAAACTTACGGCAGCCTTTTTTTATTCTGGTCATTTCAGTGCTTTAAGCGCGTAGTTCAATTGCATGTATGTTAAAATTGTATTTTATTTGTATTATTTTATTTATTTATTTATAGAGAAAGTTTTAATTGCTGTATAAAATAGTAGCCGTAAAACCTGCTGAACTTTTTACATTATTTTAAGGGCAAACGGATTCATCTTTCGTAATCAAGCTCTACGTGATAGAGATGCATTTAAAAATATTTTATTCCTGAAAATTATTTTTAAAACCATAGACAGTAAGTAAACTGAGATGCAGTTTGTAAACAAATTTCATTTGAAAGGGTTTTTTTTCTCTATTTGGCGGGGTAAAAAAATAAATTGTTCGATTACATATACGCTAAACTTGTGTTTCTTTTTAAATGTTATTCTTTTATCTATTTATAGAAGAAGTTTTAATTTCGCTATGGAAACATTAGTAAGAAATAAATTCTGAACATTTTTTATTGCGTTATGTGCAAAATGTTTGTTAGTAGTTTAGGGAATAGATTTAAGGAGATCATAAAATATCTTGGTGATTCGAATGATCAGAAGGTTTTTTTGTAGAAAAATAAACTTTATTAAACAGAACAACACATAGTCAATATTTCGTCTACGTCACTGAAAAAATAAACTGCCGCTCTCTGGAGAGTTTGAATGTTACTGTGTCACGTGACTCTAAAAGGGCTCCGAAGAAACATGAGGGGAAAAAATGCGCCTCCACGCTATTGGCTGAAATAAAGCTTCTCCTAGGCGAGAGAGAGAAATAGCAGACTGCTACAGAGTATGCCCCCAGTGACGTAGTCACGATTACAAAAAGGGTAGCAATTAATACAGATACATAAGAAAAGTCTTGAGTAAAATTAAAGTACTGCGTATGATGCAAAATAAACGATAGAAAATATATTATGCATTACATGAAACACAATATTTTTGAGAAGGAAATAATATGCACACTATATACATCAATGTTTTAAACAATATAGTCCGTAACGAGATGTTTCGTAAAACGAACTTTACGACCACATTTGGTGGTACACTGTTAAAAATATCGTGAAAAATTACCTCTGTTTTTCAAGGCTATCTATTTTCTGACCGATGAGAACGCTTCCTAGGTGTTAATGTAGCGTTTTCACTGGTTAGGAAATAGAGAGCCTTTAAAAACAGAGGTAATTTTTCACGATATTTTTAACAGTGTAGGCTGTTCGACAGGAGTAGTTGGAAAATTTATGGGCTCATTTTGTTTTTGAGGTTGGGAAGGTGAAATAGAATCTGCTAATTGATATGCAGGTTTAATGCGGTCAATAGATGCAGTACATCGTTTCCCGTTTAATTCCAAGTCAAACGTTTTCTTAGACCTGTCAATCACTCGATGGGGTCCTGTATAAGGGGGTGATAAGGGATAATTGACTTTATCTGATCTAAGAAATACGTGTGACCAGGTTTGTAATGAGGATTGACTTAGATTTTAGGATTGCCGTGCATTGCAGTGCAGTGGCAATAGGATTTAACCTTCTCATTTTTTCAGTTAACTCAGTCACGTATGTAAGAGTAAATGGTTGATTTATAGTTTCAGTGTTAATGAGATCAGAGGGTAGTCTGATATTTGTGCCATAAACAAGTTGAGAACAGGTCGCTTGGGTATCATTTTTAAGAGCAGTGCGTAAACCAAGTAAGACAATGGGGAGGATTTCAGTCCATTGAATTTGATTGTGAGCTTTAAGCGAGCTCTTAAGATGGCGATGGAATCTTTCAATAAAACCGTTAGACTGTGGATGGTATGCTGTAGTTCTGATGCGTCTACAGCCTGATCTATTAGTAAGCTCTTTGAAAAGAGTGGGCTCAAAATTTCTACCCTGATCAGTAGTGATGGTAGCAGGGGATACAAATCCAGAGATCCAACTGTGTATCAATGTACGAGTAGTTGTTTCTGTAGTCATATCAGATGTGGGTATAACTTCGGGCCATCTCGTGAACCTATCAATGATGGTCATGCAGTACTGATTGCCATCGGAGGATGGTAAGGGTCCGATAAAATCAACGTGAATATGGGCAAAATGAGCATCAGGTTCAGAGAATGTATCAATTGATGATTTGATTATGTTGAAAGATTTTAGCTTTTTGACATTTCGTACAGCTGCGAACCATAGATTTTATGTCCTTACGCATACCAGGCCATACAAATCGTTTGGATATTAAATCTAATGAAGCTGAGAGAAATAATGTAAGGTTGAAAAAACTGATTGTCGCATACATTTAGGAACAAATAGTCGAGGATCTCTTTGTGACATATCGCAATATGAATGTACATCTTCGAGTGGAAAATAGTGTTTTTCTAATTTTAATGAAATGGTGTCAAATTCGAGAAGTTGTTTTAGCTCTTCATCATTGGTCTGAACAGTGGCAAACTCTTTAAAACATTACGAGAAAAAAAAATGAATGAAAACTGCAAAAGCGAAGTTTGATCGTGAAGTGTTGCCATTCGCAAAATGACGTCAGCGTTACGCACATATGTGAAAACTTGAGTAAACTTCAATATAACAAAATACATCCACACATGCATGTGGCAGATTTCTCTGAAACATGTCGGTTTCCGCCCCTCCCCCCCCCCCACGTTACTCAAAATCTACTTTGAACAAGTAAATTTATTATATTAATTCTTTTTCCTAAAACAATTCATAGTTCTGCATTCATATATTTATTTTTTTTCTTTCTCCTTTCACAATGAATTTTACTCTACACGTATAAAGTTTTATAATTTCATCTTTACTTATTAAAATTTTATTCTCGCATATTTATTTTTTCTTTCTTAACGGGTTTTTGTTAAAAGCAATCAAGGACACATAATCTTAGGTGCATCTGCACTTTTTAACGTTTCATTTTCTTTATCGTATTTTATCTGCGTTTTAAATAAGCCACTCTTAATTCTATTACATTTGACGGGTAAAAAAAAATAAAGAAAAAAGTATTTTATTGGAATTGCGGTTTCAAATTATATTTCATTTATCATCATTAGGGCTGGACGATATCAAAAATTTAATATCGCAATATATCAACGAGTTAATATCAATATCGGTGATATATCGCGATAACTACTCTAAAGTGTGAGGGAATAGAAAAATTTCTTATTGCTAAAGACAAATGGTATAGTAGGAATAATTTTATTGCAAATAGCTGTAGGAAGCAAAGAATTAATGTTTTATACCTATTTGCTCACGCAATATTCTTTAAATATATATATATATGATACAAATAAATACTTTAGAAAAAGGAACCAATATTCGTTATCTATTTGCACTTATATCATTGATTACATAGTGGTTTTCTTTAGCTTGTTCTCGATTCTTCCTGTTTTATGTATTATTTATGAATAACTTTTTAACTATATAATTTTATCGCGTAAACGGAGAATATTATTTAAAAAAAAACTTTACTAGATAAACTAAAAAGTTCTCAATTTTAGGACGTTGATGATTTTAAAATGATTAAAATAAGTGAAAAGCAAAAACTGAAACAGATTTAATGTCATAATTGCATGTACTCGTAATTAAATAGTCTTCAGTGAATGACAGATGCAGCAGAAATTTTATTTTTTAATCTTTTTCTAAGAGTATCAATACATTCTTAATAGTTAAAATATTAAGAAAATTTCTCTGTCTTTATACCTTCATATTTGTTTATCTATGGATGAATAAAACATTAAAATTTTTAAAATATACATATTCAAATCCCATTTGGAAATAGACCTATGCTAAGGAAAGTTTACTTTTTTATAAATATTTTGTAAATAACATTTAGACCCATAACAACATATTTTTCCAGAAAGAAACTAACAAAAAAGAAAAACTTACCATAAAATTCTACTTGATTACGCAAAATACTCGGTTTGATATTTAAATCTGTTTTTTATTTCGAAAGTGCCACTGAATTTAAAAGCAAAAAAAAAAAAAAAAAAAAAAAAAAATGTTGCAAATGAAAAAAAAATAGAAATAAAATAAAGTTATTGGCTAACAAAAACAAATACATAAACAAAACAATCGATATTCTGCATTAGATTTCAAGAAGTTCGAAATCAGAGAGTCTTGGTTAGTTCAAAGAAATCATTGCATTATAAATTTATGAAAATACTCATAACATTTATTTTAAAAGATTAATAAACAAAAAAATTTAAAACATTAATAATCATATAATTATTTACAAATGAATATACATCTTATTAGATACCCACGCCTTGTCCGGATGGCTTTTTAAAAAGCCGTGATGACAGAAAACTCCACCTCCCCCCCCCCCCCCCTCATTTTAGCGCGAGAACACATTATTCAAATTCTATTCTTTTAAATGGTATAAAAAGGACCTTGAAAGTGACATCAAGTTTGTGGTGCTTAAGTGCAGAGAAAGAAAAAACAGTTGCAAGCAAACAAAAAAAGAAAAAGAATGAAAATCAAAATCTTCTTTTCCTTACTGTTAAAAAAATAATAATAATCAATACATCCATATCTCCTATGTAAATTGACCGATTTCTTTCAAATTTTCAGCTAGTTGAAATAATAGTAAATTAGGCTGTGTAAGAAATTTTTATTAAAATTTAATTATTTATTAGAAAGTTACAACGCCTTCCGAAACTTCGAATGAAAAGCAGGAGCGCATCTGCGGTGTTTTCGTTTATTCACCTCGCTCCGAGAAATCGGAAGTCATATGTTTACACAATCAGATCATTATGTTTTTCAATGCAGAAAGAAACCATGGATAGAGCTTTTATTTGTTTATTTTTTTCTTTTTTACTCAAATATCTACTTTAGTTTTATTATTTTTAAGTACTATCTTTTTTCAGTATTGTAAACGTGTTTCTGATATAAATAATTTGCGGGGAAAGAGAGTGTTCAATGTGGATAGATTTTTTTTTCTTACATTAAAAAAATTCGCTATTAAAACATCTGCTTTACTATTATGGTTTTTTAGTATTGAAAACGCATTCTTGACGTAAATCACGCACTGTTTTTTGTATTTTGGGAGAGGAGGTGGGGTGGAGAGCGGCGGTAGATGTATATATATATATATATATATATATATATATATATATATATATATTTATTTAATTAAAATGAAACGAAATTCGGAATCGCCAAGGTCCAATGGGTGCTGGATTTCGAATTTTGTACTGCATATTTATGTATAAAAATTCAAGTACTGGATTTTTCAGATTATTTGTGCGTCTGTGCCGGCCATAGAACATGGTATATCAATTTTAGTGATCTTGATCTGATCACTTAAGCAATTATAAGCACTAGTGTTGACTCTAAGCCGCTTTAGCAGGGCGCAGCGGCCGGCGGCCCTTTTTATTTCTATTTTACGCCTGGCGGCCCTTTTTATTTCTATTTTGCGCCCAGCGGCCCTTTTTATTTCTATTTTGGCACCCGGCGGCTCTGTCGAAATTCTTCCGATGCGCCCGGCTGCCTTTTTAACACTTCCTATACGCCCCGTGGCAATTCAGTTGATCTCGGAAAAATATCACAAATTCTAGGGACTCTAAACAAACCAGCTCAAAATATTTTTTGTAAACAAGGTACAAGTGTGCCCTTTTATTAGAATAGTATTCCCTTTTTGAGAAAAAGTATCCTTTTTCAGAATATTGTCCCCTATGTGAAAAATTCCCGCCCGGCGGCCCTTTTTTTCTAGAGTCAACACTAAGCACGTAAACCTATAAAATTTTTAATGTAAATTAAAATGAAAGGAAAATGTGGTTAAAGAAAATCCAAACTTTTAAACAATGAAAAAACAAAATAGATTTTTAAATTATTACTCTGTAGTTTTTTAAGCAAAAATAAAACTTCAAAATTTCTATTAAAAATGTATTATATAACTATTATTTTTACCAAAAAAATAGAGAGAGAAAAATAAAGTAAGGGAAACTATCAATTCGACGTATACTACAAAAAAGTTCAAACCCGACCCAGTCTTCAAATTAGATTCTTGCATCGTCTCAGGTTACCCGATTTTACCCGAACCCGACCCGACACGCGGTTCATGTAGACCAACCATTTTAAAAGAAAGTCAGGAATATATTTTATGAAAAAAACTATATAATTGAACATTAATGAGTGTATATGTATTCAATTTTGTACTAAAAAGATAAATTTGATATTACAGAATAATTCTTTTTTATATTGTATTAAAATATGAATTTATTTTCTTCCACTTCGAGTTTGTGATAAAGTGTGCCGGGTGTCGGTCGGGTTGACTTTAAGCAGAGTTTTCGGGTTTGGCTCTGGTAAGACGCGACCCGTGCCGCACTACACCCCGAGTGAGCAGAAAAAAAGGCCGACCCAGCCTGCATGTCCAGAGCAAAAAGCAAACACGGCTTCAGTCTAATGACACGAAGTTAATCCAAGCGTTCCAGCCCAGTTTGCAGACATCCAGTATAATGGCATTTAATAATATTACATTTACAGACTTTAAAAATAAGGCCCAGATGTAGTAATATTTTTTATTTTTATTGTTCTTTTTTATCTTTTTGCTCATTTATGTCATTTTTTAAAACACGATTTTTTTTTTGGTCTTATTTAAAATTAGATAAATTATATAATAAAATAAAAAATCAGAAATATATTTTCATTGAAAAATTACAACTGGAATTCGTTTAACTAATTTCCACGCCCGTGTGAATATTATCAATAAAATCAATCAGTAAAGTAAATCTTATAAATAAAGTAAATCAGTAAAATAAAGTAAATCAATTCTTACCTTGAATGTAGTCCATCATATTGTAGAGGATGATTATATCTAAGATGGCTCCATAAATTAAAAGTAGCTTTTGCAAATACCGGTCGAACGCATATACTGCATACTGCAATTTTTTCATTTATTACTTCACCATTTTCATTACCTGGGCATCCAAAATATTGCCACGCGTTACTCTTAGCCTCTTTTTTTTAAATCACTTGATTATAATTCGGGCAATTTACCCGACACCGTACGTTCATCTTACTATAAAATATAAAATCACTGCCGATAACTCGATCGAGAAGACCATACGAACGAGCATTGAATGAAGCCTATAGACAGTAGCAATTATTGACTCAACAATGAACAGATGTTCTAGCTCATGTCATTGGCCAGGGCGTATCAAACTTGATATGTTCTAATATGTCTAGACCAATAGTAGCAGCGAAATTAAATCAACGACGATTAAAACATTATACAGTAACGAACGGATATATGTATGTTGATATATTAGAATATGAATTATTCTGGGTCTGGGATATCAACGAAAGATAGATTATCACAGGAGGGGAGTTTAGAATAAAGCGGGGCTGCGAATAAATGCATCTATCGGATGAGAGAAAGGATTGAAGAAGTCATTGGCCAGGACGTATCAAAGACTTGATATGTTCTAATATGTCTAAACCAATAGTAGCAGCGAAATTAAAACAACGACGATTAAACCATTATTCAGTAACGAACGGACATATGTATGTTGATATATTAGAATATGAATTAGTCTGGGTCTGGGATATGAACGAAAGACAGATTATCACGGGAGGGAATTTAGAATAAAGCGGGGCTGCGAATTAATGCATCTATCGGATGAGAGAAAGGTTTGAAGAAGTTATTGGTTACGCAATATTCGGCGCTTTTTCTTCTTGCGGTTCGAAGTCGTGGTGCGGGAAAAAAATGTTATTGGGATATATAAGTAGAGCCAGAGATTAGATATCGCTATTGGGATATATCGTTAAAGTCAGAGCTTACATATTGTTATTGCGATAGTTAAAAAATATCAATATTTGACCGATATATTGATAATTAATCCAGCCCTAATCATCATGCCTTCTACATTTCGTTACATTTTCATACATTCGTTAAAGATTTCAAAATCACATGTAAACACAATCTGTTGATTAAAGTAAACAAAACCAGACTTTATGTCGCACTTATTCTTGAAACATGTAGGGTTGCTTCACATCCTGTGGGTGCGCTGAAAGGGGGGCTGCCACATTATTTGTCTGCTAAACCTGCCGCCAATGCTTTGTCTCGCTAATTCCGGCGTCAAAAACTTTGTTAGTTGGTGATAATGCAATACGCCAAGTCATGTGATTCTGTACTCATTAAGTTCAGTTCGCTTCCGACCCCTCTGCTGTAAGGTCCGTGAAAGGGCCGCTGTTGTTTTCCTGTTTTGACGTTACGGACCACTTTATCATGGATGATTATATATCTTCACAGCTTCATATCTGATGCTTTTCCTACGAATTGTTTTATTTTCATTTGAGAATGAATAAACATTGACTGTTCTTGCTTTCACCTATAATGTTGGAGTTTTTTTTTAATCTCACAATACCTACGAACCCGTGAACCACCGCTGCGTGGAGAATCAAACGCCTCCATAGGTATTCTCCACCATAATGCATATGACATCATTGTAAAAATAGTTACAACGGATTCAGGTCACCTCAAAATGTAAAAATATACCAATATTTCTATAATTGGGCTTTATTATGATTACCAGGGGTCGATCCAGTCTAAATTTGGGGCCTATTTAAGGCGCCTTCACAAAAATACATTTAATAAAACAGGTTCCTTCACAAAATTCCTCGTAATAAAACAGGCTCCTTCACAAAATTCCCTTTAATAAAACAAGCTCCTTCACAAAATTCCTCCTAATAAAACAGGCCCCTTCACAAAATCCCCTTTAATAAAACAGGCCCCTTCACAATATTCATTTTAATAAAACAAGCCCCTTCACAAAATTCTATTCCATAAATAACATGCTCTTCATTAATTATTTTTATATTGTTAGTTTCTAAAATGTGTAATTTACAAAGAAAACAAGTTCACCAGAAATGAAAACTTTAGCAAAAAAAACTTAAAGAAGTTATTAACAAATGCTTGGTTCGGATTTCAGTGGGCTTCATATATATTTCGTTACAAAATGTTATTTTTCGCAAAAATATAATAAATTTCTCAAACATAATTTTTACTTTTCACAAAAATATAATAAATTTCACAAAAATAACAGTGTAATTTACAATACTTTCCTTACACTGTATGGAAAGTAAAATTGAGATTAAACTACAGATTATTTTTTCGGCAGACGCGCAAACTAAGCTATATATATGAACGGGCGATATAACGAAGTACTGCTGTATATGCAATATTTATGCTCAGTCATACACTGCATATATGTCATTTACTATATACCTACAGTAAATATTGCATTGAGGTATAAAATTACCGTTGACATGTATTTACCGCTAACAGATTTGTTTACTTACCTGCCCAATACACTCTTATGTTAATTGTATTGAGTTCTGTTGACATTTAATTATACTGAGTTGTCTAATTTTATAATCTAGAAGATTACAGGAAACAACTCTAAATGCAAACAATGAATAAATCAGGAAATAAAGCAATTCCAAAAAATGAGAAACTCAGCTTCAAAAAATGAAGACCTAATAACGAGTAAATAGACAGAGCTGCCGGTGAAAAAATTAGTTCCTTTGGTGGGTACGTACTTGATTTTAGCAGCAAGTATCAGTGGGGAAAATCTATAACTTCTTGTGATGCATTGCTATACACTGCAGCTGAGATTCACAAATTGTTAAGCGGGACAAATGTTGCAAAAAAGAAGCAAGTTACTGAAAGGTGATTTGCAGAATGGTACATTCCGCAATTTTTTTAAATTTTTACCGATTTTTAGAGTTTTTTCTCCTTTTTGCGGAGATTTTTTGACATTCGGGAATAAATTCGGGTTATAATGTTGGCCCACTATATAATTAATTTTGCCATCTCCGATTTTTTAACGTCCGACATTTTCTCAACTGCTCTGCTCAACAAGCGCAAAACGTTTTGACACATTTACAAATTCATTTTTTAACGGAAAGATATAAAATTGGAAAGCCTGACCGTGGAGCGATTTGGAATCGAACTGTGTTTTCCATTTTTTATTACCCGTCTGAAAAGAAAGGTTATGTGTTTCACGCGTATCTGTGTATGTGGATTTCTTTATACCCTCGAAACATCCCAACGGCTGGATGGATTTTAATGAATGAGGTCTCTATCGATTCGTCTTAATGGCCCGATGGTTATAGGCTAGGTTTTGTTTTTATAAATTCAAAATGGCGGCCGTAAAATACAAAATGTGGTAGAGACGAAAAAAATTACGCACCCTATTGAGTGGCATATCATTGAACAGGTCTTTCAAAATGAAGACGATGTTTCATTGACTATTTTACAGTCAGAAGTTCCGTTTAAATATTATACAACCTGGAGGTTGTGCATGTATTATGGATCTCTAGCTTTACTGCAACTCTAACTATCATAGACATCTATAGACTTCATCAAAGCAGTGTTTATAGATAGGAACTAACAATTAAACACAACTTAAAAGTCATCAATACAAGTAAATAAAAAAATAGGTAAGTAATATAAACAAGCAATATAAAAAAATAT
Organism: Maratus speciosus; assembly: GCA_963932465.1. Taxonomy (NCBI): domain Eukaryota; kingdom Metazoa; phylum Arthropoda; class Arachnida; order Araneae; family Salticidae; genus Maratus; species Maratus speciosus. Next base: position 286,198,621 of record OZ010800.1, on the reverse strand, counting down.
TTTAAATCAATTCCTACTTAGGTCAATAAGAGAACTTTTTCTCTCCCATTCTTCTTTCCTGTTGAGTGGCGCTTAAAATGCCTTGATCAAGAAGAGGGCTCTCTCGGTCTTAAAATACCTTTATCAAGAAGAAGGCTCTCTCGATTATTGAAAATTAATTAATTTAATTTAATGAATGAATTAATATTTGAAAAACACTGGATTAACATCAAGTTTAAAAAAATTTATTTGAGCTTGATTGGATGAATAATAAGCATTTTATTAACGATTGAAAAATTGAACAAGATAGGGGGATGGGGATAAATGGGACATTTTCACAAAAAAAAAAAAAAAAAAAAATTAAGTTTTTATCAATATTATATGTCACATTTCATACATTAGGTATTTGACAACATATATGAACAATATTTATTCTAGATTATGATTTATTCAGAAAAATATTATGAAATCAAAAAAACGTTCCTCCCTGTCCCAATCATCACCACAGCAGGGATGAATGGGACACTAATAGGGATGGATGGGACACAAAGATTTTCCTCCCTGTATTAAATTTTACCAAGTTAAAATTTATAATTATAGCCTTATATGTAATTATATTTGTAATATATGATTTTACAGCACGAATCGATATGTTTTTTTTTTTTCAATAACTTCTTTTATTGCAGTTTTAACTTTTAATGCTGACTTCGGCTATCAATCTGTTCTTTTTTCCCACTTATGAGGCATTTTAGATTTGAAATGAAAGTGCAAAATGTCTTTTAAATATGGCATAGGTAATAATTTTCAATCATAACTTATTAATTAATGTTAATTAAATGTATCATGCAGAACGGAATTATTAGGTCGATGGGAAAGTCGTGTCGTGTTGGGAAAATCAATTCGTACCGGAAAATTCTGCCAGGTAATTATTAGACATTAGATATCGGAATCAATGTCTAATAATTAAATGATAGAATTTTCCGGTACGAATTAATTTTCCCAACACGACACGATTTTCCGATCGATCCAATATGTTAGGGGTAGGGATTTATTTGTGCAACATTTCAAAATTCAATATAATTTATTCCATTTGATCAATAAACATAAATTTATATAAAACATATACTATTTTTAACAATTTTATGTATTTTGATTAAGTTTTACTACCAATTTTTTGATAATCCATTAATAATTATTACAATACAATAAATAACACTCAGAAATTTTAAACAATAACAACTCATATAATACTATTTAATACTATTAATTAACGTAAATTATTAATTTATCAACCTATATAATACTATTTAGTTAATATATAAAATTTTCACCATCTCTAGGGATGAATGAGAATGTCCCATTCAACCCCATTTGAAATGCCCCAATCATCCCCATGATGCATATATTCCCTTCTCAGCCATTTTGCCTCAAAAATTATTTTGTCACAATGGTTCTATTCATTCATTTTAATTATCGATATTGAGCCTTAAAATAAATAACTACAACATAGCTTAATTTTTTATATTGTATAAGATATTTCACATCTTCAAATGTAAAAAAAAACTTACTTTTAAGCAGAGATTTCAGAAAATGCAACTTTGAAGGAAAATGAAAACAGCAATGTGGTCCTACTTTTAGTTCTGAAGCACACTGGGATAGGAAGCAATTTAAAATAAATGTTTATTGCTTGAAATATTGAGAATGTCCCATCCATCCCTTGTCCCATTCATCCTCTTGCTCCCTTATATATAGCGAGAGTGTGAGCTAATAGTAGGAAATGATAAAAAAAAAAGTAGTTTCACATTGATGAGAAATAACTAATTAGTTCGCTTTTTACTCAGTCGGGTTTTTTGGTTTTTTAAATTTAATAGTTTATCAATAAATTACCTATTGAGTTATAAGCGATTTGGATCATGTGACAACACGTTTTTCATCCTTTCTTGACTGTTTTTTCGCCTTTCGCGCGGAAATTCAGTTCAAATCGCCCACTTTGACACTATTTTCTGAAAGATCTATTGCTTTTGCAAAAAACCGGGAAAAACAGCTCGATTGCATAGATTCTGAACGACAACAACTGCTAGTTTCATACATTTCCTAACAAAAATAAATTAAAACTTATGTCATAAAGTTGCCCTTTTGGAGTTGAGAACAGCCTTAAGCGATTTTTACCGGGCCTTTTCTCCGTTTCGTGGAGATTTCCCTCCACTAATAAAAGGAATAAAGTTTTAATGCTTTATATATATTTAATATTTTCAATATAGTAAATATTGCCCTCTTTTCTATAAAGTATTTTTGGAATACGTACAGCGATTTTTGAAATTTTCTCGATTTTTTTATAAGATTTCAAAAAAAAAAAAAAAATTCCACGTTTTGAGCGATTTTTTGATGGACCCTGGCGGGTCAGCTTGTAAATAACAATAAATCTATGAAAGATAACATTTTATTGAAATAATTTTGTTTATCAGGTATTTAACACTAAAAGAAGTTGCCATTTTGACAAGTAACAAATAAATTTTATTTTGATTCGAACCAGAATTATTATTATTATTATTATTTTAATATAAAATAAATTAAATATTTAAAACACAGAAACAAGTTTTAAGAACTTAAATATTTTAACGAAAAGTCCGGTGTGAAAAGTTTTTTTTTATAAATCTTGAGTAAAATTCCCGCTCGCTGTAGTGTTAAGGAAGTTTTAGAGAGTTGCATATCCAGAATAATAAAAACCTTGCATTCATACATGCATGTTTTCAATGCAGCATAGCGAAATAATTCAGAATGCAGATAGTAGAATTTGCGAACCACGAACAATATAGTTAGTGTAATCATCGAAGTGAAATAAGTTACGGACAATGTCTTTGCGAAAAAGTTTTTGGTTTCACCGCGAAGCTTCAACTGCTATATAAAAAATCGATTTTTATGCTTTTACGATTAATCTTTGAAAAGGTTGTAGAAAAGTTTTAAAGCTGGGTTTCGCTATCATTTCGATAACTTAACTTTAACGAAATTTAATTATACCAGCGAACCCGTGCTAAGATTTCGCAGTAAATTTTTGTACTAATACATTTTTCATTAATTTTTAATTAACAACAGTTTTTTTTATATCAAGAAACGTGCTTTAAAGAAATTTGGGTACTTTTCGGTTAGCCGGGCGCCAGTGTTATATACAGATATATATGTATATATAAATATATGTATATATACATATATACAGGGGCGCCATTTGAGGGGTGTTGGGGGGTGCAATAGCCCCTCCCCCCCAAGGAATTTGATATTTCAGAAAATTTATCAACCATCAAATGCAGGGATGCACCGAATAGTGATTTTGGCCGAATACCGAATATTTGGCTTGCAGGTAAACCGAATACCGAATATTCGGCCTTCCGAATAGTAACTGTTAGGCCGAATAGCGAATATTAGGCCAGCCGAATAGTATCTATTCGGCTGGCCAAATACTTTTATATCTCAGTGTTTAACGTTAAAAAGTTAAATTTTAAACAATTTTATATAATATTTAGCACAGATACTTCCATTTTGACAAACAAGACTAATTTTATAAGTAAATTTTGTACTAAAATATGTTTTGAGTTATTATTTGAGAAGAGGATAGTTTAAAAATTTTTTAGATAACAAAATTTAAATTCTATGCCTTCTTCAATTAATTCAAATAAATGAAAAGAATTCTCTTATATTGGACAAGAAGCAACATATTATTCTTTCTTTTATCAAAAATTCAAAAATAAAAGGTGTACAAGCCGTAGCAGAACTTTCATTTATAACTGTATAAAAATGAAGATATTTTAGCGAAATTTGCATCACATTAATTTGCTTGTATAGAATGTGATGATGTATCCTCGGAAGAGACTGGATTTTTGGCCAGTGGTACAGTATAAGTATTGTTAGATGCATTCTTAATAAAATAATGTCTAGCTCAGTGCTGTTTAGATATGAATGGTTGCTATTTCTAGCACTTCTCGTCATGTTATCATATTTCACAGAAATTAAAGTAACTCTGTTGACAATATAGTTACAATACCTTCATTATTGTTAAAGTAACAAAAGAAAATTAAAGTTTGACCTGGGGATACACTGTATTTTTGACTGAATAAGTAAATTGCGATCCTGATTTACTAGACAAAAAATTGCCTGTTTTGATGCCTATGATTACCCCTGAAATTTTCTTCCATTTTGTTTAGAAACACCCTGTTTGCGAAAAAGCAAGAAACGGATTATTTACCAGACAATGCTCAGTAACTTGCATTTCTACATTTAATAATTCCCATGAACAAATGACATGTCATTAATGGTTAATTTTTTTAAGTGACGTTTTTAAAACAACAAATAAATAATATAAAATCATTCTCTTTTATTTAAAGATTCCAATTATTCTGAATATCTTTATTAATTGACAGTTAAAAGTAGAAGTTGTGTAACGTTTTAAAAAATATTTTTAAGAGGTTTTTTAAGTATTTGGTTTGGGCGAATAGTTTGATATTAAGCCAAACCGAATATTCGGTAGGCTGAATAGTTTGATATTCGGTACTAATAGTTTGATATACGGCCAAGCCGATTATTCGGCAAACCGAATAGTTTGAAATTCGGCCTAACCGAATATTCGGTAGTATGGCCGAATACCAAATAGATACCAAATATTCCGAGCATCCCTAATCAAATGTCAGACTCAAACAAGCATTAGAATATTGCTCAAACTCTAAATTAACTTATCAGATTTGATTGCAATGAAAACATATGCATTAAATAAATTCTTATGCATAGAAATTAATAATTATCAAAAATATTTCCTAAAGCCTTACTATTCGAACTACCTCAAGGTGAGACATATATCTTTAATGAGTACTTTGGTTAATTTTAAAAATACATGTGATAATTTTTTTTTATCAGTTGCTTCTCAGCTGTGTGTAAATTGATCATGAAAAAACTCGTCAAAATCATTGACACAACAATCCCAATGATTTTCTTCTAGCCAATACTCAAATAAGTGCAAAGAAAATAATAACATTTAAATCCCACTGATGACGGTCTTGTGATGACTGAAAACGTTCTGGGTTTTTCTAATGTATTTTAATTAATTTTAAATTATATGCATGCACATGAAAGTAATTCTTGTGCATTTATTTGTGCTTTTTATATGAATATTAATTATAAATTTTACCTTTTCTGTAGAAAAAGGAAGATACATACATAGTATTCATTAATGTTCAAATATGTAGTTTTTTTATCTGAAAAATATTTAGAAAAACTTCTTTTTCTTAAAAATCGGAATAACATGAAACCATCTCATAATAGTGAAAACACAATCCGAAACAATTAACGCTTTACCTTTACTTGCAGAAAATCACTAACGAAAATTTTCTTATACTTATAGATCACAAAATTTCCAAATTTCGTGACCTATTCACGCCGTTCGTTGGCTGATTATCTCATGACTGATTGAATTTCATGATTTTTTTTTTCGCGATCATCTGGCGAAATTTGCGATTTTTTCCGCGATCGATTCACGGAATCGACGATTTATTTCTGCAAGCGTTATACGAAATGGATTTTTTTCGCTCGAGCACTTGCCGAAATTCACAATATTTTTCCGCGACCAACTGACGAAATTCAATATTTGTTTTCACGATTTTATTGACAAAATTAACGATTCCTTATTACTATCATTTATTGAAATTCGTGATTTTGTTTCTGCCACCGACTAATAATGTTTGTGATTTTTTTGCGCGAGAGTTAGACAAAATTTTGGATCTTATTACACGATCGTTTGTCGAATTTCTCCTTGATTTTATTGCGCGATTGTTCGATTAAATTTTCGTGATTTTTTTGCGCAATCTTTTGACGCAATTCGCGATTTTTTGTGCGATTTCTGTTTGTGCAATCATTTGACGAAATCTGTATTTCTTTTCGCGATCTCTGATGAAATTAGCGATATTTTCCACGGTCGTTTGAAGAAATTAGAGCTTTTTTAAGCGACCATTTTGGAGACTTTCTTTTTTTCAAAATTTCCAAGATTCGCGATTTTTTTCTGCGACCCATTGACGAATTGATTTTGCAGATTTTGCAAGAAAGAAAAATCGCGGACTTTCACGAAAATTAAAAAAAAAAAAATTGTGGAATAATCACATGCTTGTGAAAGAAGTTATGGAGACAAAATCACGTAGAGCATTTTTTATTGTGCGGGATTTTCTTTCTGTGTGATTTGTGCAGTTCTGAAAGTTGTGCAATTTTCCACGTTCCCTGTTCCTCAGAGAAAAAATTTCCTTCTTCTTCATCAGGAAACTCATGAAATGGCGCCCCTGTAAGTAAAATTTCAAAAGGGACTAGAAAAAAGCTCCATTTAAACAGATTTCCGTCTTAGCAAGTATAATTGTATGATGTCTTTTCAACGAAATTTGATTTTTTCCACTTCTAGAAAGAAATCTGTTATAGACAGGTTTCGTTTTCACAAGTTTTGCTCTAATACATCTCTTTTCAGAGCTATACTATAGAGCCGATGGTTTAACAGCCAGTGAGGATACTTGTAAAAATGAAACCTGTCTATAATATAATCCTGTCTAAAAAGAAAAAAAATCATGTCTAATATATTAAAATTTTACCTTCTAAGACGGAAACCTGTTTAAAACGAAATATTTCATCATTGGTTCTGAGTTTCCGTATTCGAAGTTTTTACTGTTATTGTAAGCACAAGTCAGTAAACGTTTCTCATACAGGGGGGGGGGGTGAGGTTAGACCCCCTGGATCCTACCTTTAGCTATATAGAATCCCTCAAAAAATGTTTGCCCCCCCCCCCCCAAGAAAGTTCTGAAATGGCGCCCCTGCATATATACATACATATACAATATATGTATATGTAGATACATGTATATTTACATATATGTATGTATATAAATATGTATATGTAACACTGGCGCCCGGATAACCGAAAAGTACCGAAATTTGAGTGTACTATGTCAAAAATCTGTTCAAAAATTTGTCGTATGACATCTCATTCATCGTTGTGCGTTTTGTATGTGCATAGAAAAAGGGAAATTGGCATCGGAAATGAAACATACATCAGTGAAGCCGTACGAGAGCTTCACACTTCAGTCTAATATGTTTTAGCAATGTCTAATATATTTTCGATGAAGGTTTGATCTTTTAAAGAAAATTAAGGATTAAAGTATCCGCAAACAATGGTCAAGCCAGAATATCATCTCATTTATTCCATCAAATTGACAGTAAAAAATGATCGAAGATAGTAAAAGGCACACGCGAGAAAAAAAAAAAAAAATCAACAGTCATATTTTAACTGCATTAACCCTTTATCTACTGACGGTATTTATAAGTACCATTAACATAACTTGTTATAAAATTCATTTAATACATCGATTAGTTGTAATACAGTTTAGAATGAGTTATAGATACATTACTTTATGTTGTTCCAAAAGCATTATGGGTTACACAAAACTAAAATATTTTTTAAAGGATGATTTCTTTTGCCTTTTCACCTTTTCAGCTTTCTTGGCATTTGGTTAGTGGGGGGGGGGGGGGGGTTCTATTCGGAAATATTTCTATGTTTCTATTGTAAGAACATTTATTTGTACATTTCCTAATTCTACAAAATACTGAGAAAAACATTTAAAATAAAAGATTTGAGTAGGGTGTGAAGTATTACACAAAATCCCTATAAATTAAAAATTTAATTAATCCTTCCAAAATTTATTAAATGATTATGTAAGTCTTGTAATGTAGTTTAAACAATTCAGGAAAAAATGCTTTAAAAGATAAAATTTTCATGAATTCATAATTCGGTACATAAAGAATTAAAGGAAGATGTCATCGCTTCGGAAAAAAAAAACGGGACAAAGAAAAGTAAAGTGAATACATATAAAATACACTTTAATCTAATATTACAAAGAATACCTTTCAGGCTACACGCGAAATACTACTCCTTCGGTCTATCTATGGTATCTATTTTTCAAATATTACAATTTCAATTTCGCAATCGTGAATATAAAATACACCCGTGCTGAAAAACGTCCACACTTTATCTTTTTTGCACCGTCTATCTGTTTTTCTAAACATTGCTGAACATGATATAATTCGGTATCTTTTTTTTTTTTTTTTGGCAACATTGATTTGAGAAACACCTTCATTTCATATATGAAAACAATGCTGATTTAATTTTTGATTAACTGAATTTTTTTATCAAAAAACATGTTTTAACGAAATGTGAATGTACTAATGTCCGAAGACTGTTCAAAAACCTTTCGAATGATAGTTCATTCATTTTCCTTCGTTCTGTAAATGCATCGAAAAGGGTTGTTGACAACAGAAATTATATATAATTTTCCTATACGAAATTTAATGAAGAATCGAACTGAGGTGTTTCTTTTTACCCGATTGAAAAGAAGGGTTATGTGTTTCACGCGTATCTGGGTATGTGGATTTCTTTATACCCTCGAAACATCCCAACGGCTAGATGGATTTTAATGATTGAGGTCTCTATCGATTCGTCTTAATCGCCCGATGGTTATAGGCTAGGTTTTGTTTTTATAAATTCAAAACGGCGGCCGTAAAATACAAAATGACGGTAGAGACGAAAAAAAATTACCCACCCTATTGAGTGGCCTATCATTGGATAAGTCTTTCAAAATGAAGACGATGTTTCATTGACTATTTTACAGTCAGAAGCTCCGTTTAAATATTACAGAGCCTGGAAGTTGTGTAGGCAGGATCTCTACCTTTACGGCAACTCTAACCATCATAGATATCTATAGGTCTCACAAAACAGTGTTTATAAATAGGAACTAACAATTAAACGCAACTCAAAATCATCAATACAAGTAAATTAAAAAAAATAGGCATGTAATATAAAAAAAATAGTTTCACATTGAAGATAAATAATTAATTAGTTCGCTTTTTACGCAGTCGGGTTTTTTGATTTTTTTAAATTTAATTTTTGTTATCGACTTTTTTTTAACGAAAAATGAAATTAATGAAAGCCTGTTCAAAAACCTTTCGAATGATAGTTCATTCATTTTCCTTCGTTCTGTAAATGCATCAAAAGAGGGTTGTTGACAACAGAAATTATTTTTTTTTCCTATACGAAATTTAATGAAGAATCGAACTGAGGTATTTCTTTTTATCGATTTTTTTTTTAACGAAAAATGAAAATTAATGAAAGCATGTTTTCAAAATTTGGTTCGAATTCGCATTAGTGTGGAGTTCACGGGTTACGAATATGTGACAATGAAATTTACTTCACGGATTTTCATGTTTTCCAGATCCATTCAGTATTAGCTGCGGAGCGGGACATGATAACGTCACTTTGGAAGTGTCTATCACACTTTCATAGCCCTTTAATATACGCCAACGAAATACAACATCATATTGGTTGCTGGGGACTGGAAGTTAGATGTTAATATTTCATGTGTGTACATGAAAAATCTTCTTAGAATATTAATTTTCAGTTTAAAGAAATTTCAGAAAACACTTGACTGCTTAAGGGAAACTGCTCAGACGTGGAAACCACGTCTATAGAGCATAGATATCCCCCCCCCCCCGGACGCCTCTACACTGTAAAAAAAATTCTGTAGCTCTACAGATGTAAAGTTACATGCTTACTAAACTGTCATCTGTAACTGTACAAAAAAAGCTGCAGATCTACAAAACTAGTTTTTGTAAAGCTACAGAAATCTGTAACTTTACAAATGAATCTATTAAAATTGCAGTAATCTTACTAAAATTTTATCTGTAAACCTGGCTGTAGTTACATGAAAAGTTCTAGGCATCCCAGTTTCCAAAAAAATTCTTAGTAACCTTACAGATTTTTTGATTTTCGGCGCAAAAGTGTGTCTGTTACATGAATATTTGTTGTTGCCGTTACATAAAAAGTTCTAGGAATCCCAGTTTCCTAGAAAAACTTTAGTAACTTTACAGATTTTTTTTTTACAGTGTATAAAGGTCTTAAAAAAAGAGGGGTTACATTAATAAGTCCACAGACTCAAGCCGCCGGAAAATAAAACGTGATCAATGGATGACTTTAAGTAACATAAAAAAAAAAGTAAAATACATAGAGATATTACAGCTTATGGTCGTAGACCAGATCGCCATAAACGCGACAAGGGGCAATAGTAGTCCAAAGCGACAACTGTTTAAAGTAAGAAGTGTAGAACTAATTGTTAGATAGGTTCATTAAAAAGCTAAAAATTTGTTTTAATTTTAAACGAAGTGCTGGACAGGATAAAATATTACTTAACCAATTTATAGGAATTGACAAGGGGCGCCGAATATGCCAGCGTGAGGTAAGTGGGCATGCGTAGTAGTAATGAGAGGCACTTGCTAAATCGTCACATTCGCATACAGAGGAACTTGAGCAATGGATTTTATGGAGGTACCTACTCCCCAAATGGGCCATGTCCTGTAAGAAATGCGGTAACGGCAGGAGAGAGGGGAGGAAGCTATAACACTGTAAAAAAAAATTGTAAAGTTACTAAAGTTTTTCTAGGAAACTGGGATTCCAAGAAATTTTTATGTAACGGCAACAAGAAAAATTCCTGTAACAGCGTGTGTTACAGGAATTTTTCTTGTTGCCGCTACATAAATATTTCTTGGAATCCCAGTTTCCTAGAAAAACTTTAGTAACTTTACAGATTTTTTTTTACAGTGAAGGAGATCTTTGGGACCATATCATGTGTGTACCTTCCCTTTTCCGAATATTCCCAGTGATCCTGCCACTGCTCCAACAGTTTTGAATGCAATCAGAAAACATTTATTAAAATCCTATCCCTAGACCCAGGGCCAGATCATCGCAAGAGCAAACGGGACAGCTGCCCAGAGCCTCTGAAATCAAGAGATGCCACCCTCCCCCTCCAAGCCAAATATCAGGCTCCTTTTTCTTAAAATGAGTACATGGTTTGGCTAAAAAACTTGGTTATAGGTCACCTCAATTGGATCTTTTGCCCCAGGAACCTATGTAGAGTTGATCGGGCCCTGCCTAGGCCCTCATTTCCTCGCTTTCCTCACTTTCTTAAGGCTCCGCTGCACTGAAGCTCCCCGATCGCGAATTCCCATGTTAGCCTATGGGAAAACTTTCAAGCACGATGACTCATTACCTAATATAGTTATTAAAATACCGTTTTCACCACTAAAAAGTAGACGTCAGATGCCGATGATGTGCGTTTTTGAAAATTATCTCCGTAAATTTTAATACATAAAAAATTTCTATAAACTTTGAAATTTCCATTTGATTAAATTTTATCATCTTCTTAAAAATATTTAAAATTTACGTAGACAATTTTTAAAAACTCACATCATCGGCATCTGACGTCTACTTTCTGGTGGTGAAAACGGTATTTTAATAATTATTGTCTGAGCGAAGCGAAGGCTAATACACACCGCAGTATCACTTTCCGGTCAAAAACAGCTACGATGGATATTAAAACCTTTCGTAAAACCTTTCGTCAAGCATGACTCAAAAAATATTTGTCGGATTTCGGTTCTGGTTTTACCAGAAGGTACCTATGAGGGTAACCTACTAAATGCACCTACTATGAAAAATAAGTTCCAATTCGTTTAAAAATTATATTAAAAAAACTGATAAAAAAGCACAATTTATCTACATACGTCACGGAAATTTAGTGTATGTCATTTTCACCGGCTGGATGTTTTCGTAGAAAACCGAATTATAGCACATGGAGCAAAGAAAATATACCCGCACTAATATTAAAGTGCAAAAAAAAAAATGTTTAAATTTAATCAAACAGGAAAATAAATCTGGATTTTTTTTTCTATTTCAAAGAAAAAAGCCATAATAACGTAGGATTTCAGATTTTACGATAATCTACCCAATAGCATTTTTTAATCGCCAAAAGCAACCAACATTTATATTTTGCGTGTGAAAATTTGAAACAGTTATTTTATGTTTAAATAAACAATTTTTATTTGTGGCATCATTTATTCTTAATTTATTTATTTTTGTCTTTTTAGTATTTTAAATGAAATTTGGGTGCTTATTAGTTATCCCGTCGACCAATTTCGCCAAATTATATAAATCGCCAAACCACCCGCCAAATTATACAAATTGACATAATTTTTATTTTAAATAACTTTTTAAAAAATAACTTAATATTAATACTAAATAACTTAAATATTTTAAAGAACAAATAAATTAGTATAACATTAATAAAAATACAAATAAAACGTCGAAATTAAAATCACTTGATGACGTAAACACGTGTTGTCAAGTGAATGTGACATTTACGATCAACCATTATTGGCATTTAATCTTACAATTTGGCGACAGTAGTTTGGTTGTAGGGATAACTAACAAGTACCGAAATTTGTACTTTTCCAGAATAGGCGTCTTACAGGTAAAGAAAATGGGTTTGGCGAGAGAAGTAAACTTTTCGGTACAGATGTCATATTCGCCCCACATTGGCGCGATTTTTTTCGGTTGCCAATTTGGCGAAAACATCAACAGCATAAACAACATAATCCGGGTTACCACATCAAGCACTTTGGCGCAAGTTAAGTACCTGTTGCCTATATGATATTGGCGACAGAAAAATCCGCGCCAATATGGGGCGAATATGACATCTGTTCCAACTTTTCATGCATATTTTCTGGTAACCTACTCATTCTTTCATATACCCAAGCAATTTTGTAAAGATTTAAACAATTAATTTAGTGTAAACAAGACATTTACGCACAGATGTCACATGCGCACCACGTTGGCGCGATTGTTTTTCTGACGCCAATGTCACATACGCCCCGGGGTACTTAACTGGCGCCAAAGTGTCGTTATTTTGCTTGATGGTAACCTAGATGTTGTTGTTTATTTATTAATAAATTGTTTATTTACTTTTATTTTCTTTTTTTTAATTATATAAATTGTTTTGCTCTATAGTTATTAATTAAACTTTTTTTATTTATTGTTATTCCCTTTTTAAAAATATGGTACTTGTTAGTTATCCCGTCGACCAAATTACTTTCGCCAAATTGCATAAATCGCCAAACCACCCGCCAAATTATACAAATTGACATAATTTTTATTTTAAATAACGAAAGAACAAATAAATTAGTATATATGTAACTGGTATTCGAAAACGGGGTTTTCGTCAAATTAGCGTCAGAAAAAAATCGCGCCAACGTGGTGCGTATGTGACATCTATGCCAAAAAGGTTTATATTTATTTGTAAAAAATGAACATAAACGTTCATCGGGTTTGTAATAAATTGTCAGGTTTGTGTCTTTTTGTAACAAATCTCACTTTCTGAAGCCAAAACTGCATAAAGCTTAAAAAAAAAAAAACGCCAATGCAAAGTAATGTTGTTAAAGTACAGTGAAATTAGTTAAAAACGTGTATTTTAAATGAAGTGAATGAAAGCTTTATATATTAAATGAAATGAATGCAAGATGAATATAGTATGAAAAAAATATTGTCAATTTATCACCTGCGCTTGACTAACTTAAAAGTATCAATATTGCAATTGGTCCATGCTATGCAAAATGAAACAATTATGTTATAACCACTCTTCGTGCAAGAAAAATGGCCAATAATTCGTATTCAGATACACAGGCAAGGTTGACGTCAAACAAGAGTAATACTAACAGCAACATTGTTATAACGGACTGGTGTTATAATAGCTAAGTAATAATGGCTTTAAGCACACATACCACACAAGCAGTTTTTTACATATGTTTCGAGTGAAGCTCGATCACCAATGTGCTAATACAAGCAAGGGTTACATAAACGAAAGTTTAAAATTTAAATGTAAATATATGCAATCTCGCAATCCCCCCCCCCCCCAAAAAAAGCAATTTAACAAATTACAACGACCATTTGGAAAATGATTTTTTCAAAGACTAAAATTTAAAACAGAAAAAATCGCATGGAGTTGATCATACATTACGTACGCCATGAATTAAACATTAATAGTGTTATTACACGTAAAAATTCCAAGCGACAAAAATTGCCTGCGACTCGTATTTGGTGTGAAATATTCATATGTATTCATTCCTGTCCTATTTATCTTTTCCTTTTTTTTTTTCATTGCCTTATTCCATTTTTCTTTTGCACGTGAAAATCTTACAAATTAAAATTAACTCTTTGGCAGAAATTATTATTCATTTTCTTTCATTTTCATTAGTTATTATCCACCTGAAACTTACGTACTATCCAAGCATTTCATTGACTGTTCGGGAAAAGGCTTTCCATCGTCAGATTTCCAAGAAATCTGACGGCCAATTTTAAATGAAATTTAATTCTTAAACTTCTAAACATCCGACAATATTACTTTTTACACCGTCGGATAGAGAAAAAAAATGTACTTTTAAATGCAATTTGTTTGAAAGCTGTATCTCAATTTGTTTCTGAGTTATTAATTTTTTTTTTAGTTTTTATTACTTTTTTGTCATAGTGGCAACAGAAGGTACCCATTTCTGTTGAAAGTAAAGGGAAATACATATTACTTACTGTATAGACCAATCAGAATACGAATAAAATGCGGATTAAACCAATAAAAACCTTCAGATCTGCTTTTCATTTCCTACTCTGACGAGAACAATAACCATTTTTCCAAATGGTTAATAAATAAATAAATAAAAATGAAATGTTACAGCAATGAAATTTAATTGGAGTTAAGCGAAGCTTTTTAAAATACGATATTGGTTGAAAACCAGATTACGGAATATTCCTATAATATTTGAATTAATCACGGTACATTTTTTTTTAGCCCGGTTCAGATTTTGCCAAAAGTATTTTATTTTTATTTTTTGTCAAAAGCCGCCTTTTTTCCCCGCAAGTGTAAGTTGAGTTGATGTTGAAATAAATGTTTTGACTTATGCTATTATCTCTTCTTATTATTTTTATTTATTTACTTATTATTATTTTTAATTAAATGAGTCAAATCTTGTTTATAAATTTATTTAATGTGTGTATTTTAAATTAAAAGAATGCATTACGAAAGATGGCGATAAGAACAATATTTAACGATTTTTTAATTGCGCTCACCTAAATGCTTTAATACCATGTGTTTAATTCCCTTCATGGAATTTCATTGTTAGATGGACTTTGCTTTTTTAAAAAAGCTTGACGCAATTTGAGTTTAAGAAAGTGAGATTTTTTGTGAAATGATATAAACGACTATGAAAATAAAACTGAAGAAGTATTATACTGGTTTATGTATGTATTTTTAAAAATGCAAAAATGTCGGTATGAAACAGCGAATAGGTTGTCCGAAAGTTCCTTTTCTAGGCTATTCTATCTCTTGCCAGGGCCCTTAACAGAGGGACCAGCTGGTTTAAAGTTGATATGGATTTTTTTCAGGTTCACTAATCTAGACATTTCATCATTTGAATTAGTAACCAGTATATGGCCAGTTAAAGATAGTATCTCATTTTCTTTACTTGAAACAAGTTATTATTAAATCTATGTTCTCGGCAATATCGCTTAGACTAATCCCTCTGAGGGAAGTCCTAGTATTAGGTAATGAGTAATCGCGGTTGAAGGTTTTCCCATAGTTTAACATGGGATTTCGAGTTCTGGGAGTTTCAGTGCAGCGGCCCTTCCGTTGTATTTCTGCATTGTTTTTCTTTAACTTTTATTCATTCTCTCTCTAAGCAATTCAACCGTTATACTTCATCATATTTGATATTCCTATACAGATTAAGTATATTCTTAAGTAACTTTCATGCTATTTGTGTTCTAATGTTCAGCTTTGTCCGTATCCCTGTAATTATCATATTTTTGCTTTCTTTTACATTACAGGTTGTCTGGTTCACAGCCTTGTTTCCGTACGTTGTGCTGTTGGTTCTTTTGGTGCGTGGATGCACGTTGCCTGGTGCGGGAGAAGGCATCAAATTCTACCTCACTCCAGACTTTTCTGCACTCGCAAACGCAAATGTATGTAAATTCATTATAATAGGCTACTTCTTCTCGTTTTCACCTACATTGTAAAAAAAAAAAGCCAAAGGTTTTTTAATCATTGAAAATATAATCTAACCACGAACGGAAATATACAATAACCTTTTCCGAAATGTCCACGATTCTGAAACGCGTTCATTATCTTTAGAAACGTTTAAAATGAAAATAGTAAAAAAAAAATTATTTTTCAGATTTAAAGTAGCATATATAAAAACGTAGTTTCTTTCGTTGCCATTGATTTTCGGAAATCTTTCAGGGGAGATTTTGCAGTGTATTCATCAGTTTTCCCAAACCGGAATATCGTTTTTAGGTGCGTTCGTAATTATATAAATACGTAGCATCTATAGTCGTCGTCTGTCCATTTCTCCTCATATAATAGCGCAAAAACTTCCCAACCGAATGGTTTGAAATTTATTATATATAATCGTTGTAGAATTTTGTCGAGTCATTTCAAATTTTATGAAAATCGGATCAAAACTTAAAAAGATATTAATAAAAGTTTTTTCATTCTATTAAATCCTATCACACGTCATTAATTCAACGATATCCCATGATAGGTAATGATTCTGGGTTGCCATGGTGATTACGCCCTATTTAAGGCGGTGCCCTATTATTTCTATATTGCTGAATTTAATATATACAATCGTAATAAATTTTGTATTCATGCATTTTTACATAAGAGTGCAACAGTTATTGCACCAAGATCTGAATATTTATAAAACTAGTTATAGTAAGAACGCACCTCATTTGTCACGTTTACAATTTCCGACTCGTTCTTTACGATGCTATCCATTCCCAATTAATCATTTTCAGCTGCGTAACTGAATGCATACATGCAAGAGTAAAAAAATACAGTAAAACCTCGATTATCCGAAGTAATTGGGGCCGACCCTCTTTCGGAAAATCGAAATTTTCGGATAATCGAGAATGCTTCAATTTTAAGATAAGGGATAAGCAATTATATATGCAATATTTCTTATAACGGTAACAAGTGCTTAGTAGAAATAAAGCCATAGCAAAATAGAAACAAGAATAAATTACATGAATTTTAATTTTGAAATTAAGTACCTTTTACATATATCACAAGGGTTTGAAAAAATGTTTTGTTGGTCGCAGCTTTGATTGACTTTCGATTGAAGCTTTATCACGGAGTTTTTAAATATTATTAATTCACCAGTATTGCAGTCTTTCTGTTGCTCCAGCCATGCCAAATCTTTTGCAAAACATTCAAAAGCTTCAGAATTGCTAATTTGTTCGTTCCTTTCGTTCCACTCCGCAGCTTACGGGAGCTCAAGTTAAATTCAAAGGAACTCTAAGAAAGAGGATCGAAAATATTTATATGTACTCATAGTTCGGAAAGAACCGCTTGCACACAAGGAATGTGACAGTAAAAGAAAAAAAAGCTTTCAAAATGGATTTTACACAAGTAATGTGATAGTAAAAAAAAAAAAAAAATCTTTAAAAATGGATTTCGGTTAACCGAAAGTTTCGGTTAAAAGAGTTTCGAATAAAAGAGGTTCTACTGTATTAAATTTAATGTTGGCGTCATTGCTGTAAATTTATCATGTTTGTCTGTTAACATGTTTATTGAACCTGAAAATGTTTACGTGAGAATGGATAACATCCTAAAATCCGATATTCCGGTTTGAGAAAGTTGATTAATTTAATACACTATAACAGCGACTCGGAAAAATTTCCGAAAATCAGTGGCAGCAAAACAAACTTTGCTTTTTCTATAAATTCCTCTTTAGCACTAGAACGCGGAGCAGGAGGCAATTCGACACCGACCAATGGACTAATTGTAGATTCGAACCACAATTTTTTTCATAAAATAAGTTAAATATAAATTACACTGAAATGAGTTAAACAATTAACTTAAAAATTTTTGAATAATTTTTTTGGTTTAATTTATTTTTATTAAACTTACGTAAAATTTCCCGGAGTTCTACTGTTACATCTCGAAAATACGTTGGTTTTTGAAGTTTCTAAAGATAAAAAAAAAAAAAAAAAAAAAAAAACATTTTCAGAATTGTGTGTAACATGGAGGGGGTTATTGTCGATTTTCGTTCGTGTTTATATTACATTTTTCTGGAGTTTTTCTTATATTAGTTTTCTAGAACATGTGTCTTTTTTTACAATGTATTTGAGCCTTTTCTTGTATCGCAAAATATTGATTTTATTGTGAATAAATTTTATAAAAGTAATGTTCCTTGTTAGCCCAGTGGTAGGGGAGCAAAAAAAGGCCCAATTCGGAAATAATTAGGGGAAAGCTAGAAATTGTTTTAATCCCTTCAGTTTATGTCTAGAATGAATATGCTACGTTTTCTCCCTCGTACTAGGTGAGCGTTAGGAAATATGTATAGATTTATAGTCAAAAAACACGTTTTTTGCATACTATAACAATATCTCGAAATCACGAACTTTTTCAAAAACATTGTCAATACAAATGTTGTAGAGCTTAAAATTCTGAATAAAATGAGTACCTACACTTAATACTTATGTTGAATGTTAAAGTCACAACTCTACTTCAATGGTTTAGACCCATCATCAGGGGGATGACCTCAAAATTAATTAGGAGAAAACTGGATATTGTTTTAATCCCTTCAGATTAGGTCTAAAATAAATATTCTATGTTTTCCCCTTCGTACTAAGTGAGCGTTAGGAAATATGTACACATTTACATTCGAAAAACACGTTTTTCTTTAATATTTTTAACAATATCTGAAATTGCGTCCTTAATTTTGAACAAAAATATTAATGTGAGTATTCATTTTATTCAAAATTTTAACCTCTACAACATCTGTATTGGCAATTTTTTTGATATAGTTAGCTTTTTTGAGATATTGTTAAGGTAATCTGGTCTCTCCTATCTTGAAGCTCTTGATTAGTGATTAAGGCAAAATTTTGAAATGGAATTGCGACACTAATTTTGAACACAAATATTAATATAAATGCTCATTTTATTCAGAATTTTATGCTCTACAACATTTGTACTGACCATGTTTTTTATAGAATTAGCTGTTTTGAGATATTGTTAAGATAATTAAAAAAAAAAAAACGTGTTTTTCGAAAATAAATATGTACATATTTTCTAACATTCACCCAAATACGAGGAAGAAAACATAGTACGTTCATTTTAGACCTAAACTGAAGGGATTAAAACAATATCCAGTTTTCTCCTAATTAATTCTGAGGTCATCCCCCTGATGATGGGTCTAAAACTTTGAAGTACAATTGTGGCCTTAATATTCAACATAAGTATTGAGTGTAGGTACTCATTTTATTCAGAATTTTAAGCTCTATAATATTTGTATTGACAATGATTTTGAAAAAGTTAGTGATTTCGAGATAGTGTTATGGTATTTTAAAAAAAACGTGTTTTTTGACTATAAATCAATGTATAATTCCTAACGCTCACCGAGTACGAGGGGGGAAACGTTGCATATTCATTCTAGACCTAAACTGAAGGGGTTAACACAATTTCCAGCTTTCCCCTAATTATTTCCGAATTCAGCTCCCTAACCACTGGGCTATGTAGCACCGTGACCATAATGAGAAATCATTTGCTAACTTTATTGCTTTCGCGTGACATGGAAAGTGAGACGAATATAAGCCGCAATTCGGCCATATGTTCTATTTTACTACAATTCGCCAGTAAAGGAACAAATTTATTACAGAAATATTCAACTAGTAGGTTACTTCTAATATTTTCCTAACTGTAAAGTGCTCAATTTGTGGTTCCTTACCCCACCAAATGACTTGCGACGAAGAAACGATCACGGCCATTTCACATTGTAGCCAATAAATGATAGCCATTTGAGAGTCGTTATCTATGACTAAAAGCTGCTATCAGATTCGCCAATTTTTCCAGCGAACAACTTTTCCGCGTACAAAGTGAAAAAAGGGTTGCAATTGTTGTTGCTAAAGTTGGAGGAAAAACTGGCACTACTGTTACCACTTGTTACTATTTATCGCTCTTTCGTTGGCGCAAATAAAATTTCCGGAAACTATACGTTCAGTGTTTCAGTTATCTCTTGATATGAACACCTTTTCAAAGTTCTATTCACATACAAAGTGTGTTTTATGTCCCATATATGTGGTTTTTCCTTTACGCATTACATCAAAACTCTTTCTTGGTCATCAGCTTAATCTTCTTCGGCCATTTTTGTAGATGGGAAATGAATGACGTTGAAAATTGCCTATCTCTGATTGGATGGAATGTTGGAAGTTGGATGAAAAGTCGTGGCTAGGGAAGACTTTTTTTGAGCAGTGGTAAAAAAGTTGGGGATACTGCTGTTTGCTATCACACTGGGGGTTGAGACGATTTCTCACAGAAAATCGGCTGAAATCAGGAATTGGTTCAAAAATTGCTCATAAAGTTGGTGAATCTGATAGCAGTTTTTAACTAAAGATGCCGCACTGTGATTGTGACACTTGTGATCATTTGTTGCATAACTGTGTGAAGTCAGGGTGACTTCGGCAGAACAAAATCTATAGGGGCATAATATGTTGAAACATACGTCACTGTGGTCTGCAGCTTAATGATTTTTGCGAAACAAAGTCAAAGTGCCGTTTCTGAAATTGATCGCCATTCTGAAAATCCTAGGAAATGTGTTTAAAGGGATAGAAAGTACTCTAAATTCAAAGTATCGTAACTCGGTGAGTTTTTATCATAAAATAATGGTAATTTTTTTTAATAATCCTTTTAGACGCAGGTTAACATTTATTTAAATGCTGGATTTAGTAAACGGGATGCGTGTAGAAAAAATAATCTACGCATTTTGACATGTAATAGCCCTTTGTAAAACAAATGCCATATCTAAAATCTATACTTGTTTTTTGTACTTTTCCTAACTGGAAAAATCATTAGCGGTTTAATTGATAATCATACATTTTGAATCATCTAGTCTAGGGTATTATGATTTTTTTTTTTTTTTTTTTTTTTTTGTGAAACAATTGATTTTTGCGATCCCTACTAAAAAACTACGTCTAAATTTCATCTTTTTCTTCGATGCTTTCGTTTCAGGTTTGGGTAGACGCTGGTACTCAAGTTTTCTTCTCGTTGGGCCCAGGATTCGGTGTACTCTTAGCTTTTGCTAGCTACAACAAATTTCACAATAACGTTTACAGGTATCTATTTCTTCCTTTCCACTTCTTAGTCTTTTTAATTCCGACTAACCCTTGTGTTGTATCATAGGCGCATTTGATTCCCAGCTATTTTTAACAGCTTCGCGACAAGCCGTATAAATTCGTGCAAAATCCTTGAATTCTGACATCAATATTTTTGCACTGAAAAATTCGTCTTATCTAATCACAGTTGAAATGTTTAGGTATTTTGGGGGTTTTCTAATTAACGCCAACTTTTCGCCCTGTCTAGAAACAGCTGTATTACTGAAACTTAGGGAGCTATAAGAGAGAAGAAGTCTGGCTGTAATCTAAAATACGCAAGAGTAAGTATAATTAAAAATAAAGATAGAAAAGCGTTTAGGATATAATTAAAAATCATAAATATAATTAAATTTAAAAACAAATATAGTAATTACATTTTTTTAAAAGTAAAATGATAAAATGATTATTTCTTCAAATCAGTTCAGATTAAAAAGAAAAATGCCAAGAAAATGCACTTTTCAGTTATAGCCACGCATGCTTTTGTTGTCGGTAGTGGTGTTAGTATTAACAGTATGAATATAAAAGCGAAAAATGAAGTATAATAATTTTAAATATTTAATTATTTATATAATAAAATTAATATATATATATAAGACTATCTAATCACAGAATGTCAGCAATTAAATAATACAGGAATTTCTTTTTAGAAAAAATTGTGCTAAAAAAATAAAAGAAGTGTAACTGACGGTCGCTGGGAAGGGTTTGAAACATTGCAGTTTTTGAGCTATCATGAATTGTATAAAAATAGGTTTTCCTTTTTCTTCAGATGGTGAGTAAAAAAGACTTATAGTTTCAAAAGCAATTAATTGGCAGCTTCCGCCATCAGATGATTAACCTTCCTACCCTGAATGGGTCTAATCGACCCATTTCTATAATTCACTTCATTCGATTCGAACCAGAAATATTTTCGTAAAGTAAGATAAATAAAAGGTACCGAAAACTAACATAAATAAATACATTAAATAGTTTTAAAAGAATATTCTGGTGTGAAATGTTTTTATTATGGTTGAGTAAAATTTCAACAGGGTAGGACGGTTAATAACAGAGTGTAGTTATCCCGGCAAGGGTATGTTTTACCTTTGCAAAGGTAACTACTCAATTCTTCAAGTGCTACTAAATACATGATGAAGAGAGTTGCTAATTAATTGTTTTCGAAACTACGAGGATGGATTTTTTAAAAAAAGGCTACACGCAGCAAAATTTGAAAAGTAATTATCATGGAGTAACTATTTTTTACCAGAAGTGGAGACAAATGGCGCTAGTTATCTTACAGCAGTTGTGAGGGTAGATAGTGTAAGTTCGGAGACTCGTCAGAGCGATTGAAATGGCAAGATGTTTAGAAAATTGATCTCGCTTGCACCACTTTGGCAGGGTTACTTGAAGCCATCCAACGAAAACGCCCTGGCATGTTAACAGGGGCGCCATTTCAGAAATTTCTTGGGGTGGGGGACAAAGATTTCCTTGACGGCAGTGGCATAGTCCAGGGTGAGGTTCAGGGGGTGGGCTTTACCCTGTCCCTCTCCGAACGAGAATGGGTGAAAAATGCCGTTTTAAGTAGGTTTTCATCTTAGCAGGCATAATTTTAAGATACTGACTAAAATTTTCCGTTTTAAACAGGATTCTGTTATAGACGGTTTCCCCTTTTACAAGTATCCGCTAAGGCTGTTAAAACATCCTTTCTATAGTACACCTCTGAAGAGGTGGTATATTATATTTACTGTAAAAATTGTGAAAAAAAAAATCAAGTTTCTATAAAGAAAAAAAAACTTATAATTATACTTGCTAAAATGGATACAAGTCTAAAATGGAGCTTTTTTCTGGCCTTTCGACTTCTTCTTTGAAGGTTTTTCTGTAGGGGTGGGGAACCATTTCAATAGGTTCTTGGAGGGGGTGAGAGGCAAAGTTTTCTTTGAGGCGAAGGGTTTGAAATAGCATGCGGGATTTTGCCTTCTTTCAGAAGTATGGGATTCTTCTAGAAGTATTTTTTTAATCTTCATAAAAGACTGCTACCAGTCGAGCAAAAAAATTTGCGAGTTTCGAATATCTATCGCGAAAAAACACGAATTTCGTCAAAAGTTTTCGGAAAAAAATCGCGAATTTAGTCAAAGAAGTCGCACAAAATATTAAAGAATTTCGTTAAATGACCACGAAAAACAATCGCAAACTTTGTCAGTCGACTGCGGAGTAAAAAACAAATTTCAACAAACGAATAATTTCCATGTATTAATATAGTTTCTATCGATGCTGGATTTAATTACGTTTCGTGTTCGCCCCAGGTCGGTGGCTCACGATAAATATTCCATCTTGTGCTGCGTTTGTAGCCTTGCCAACATATAGGGTAAAGTGCCCTATTATCGTCCCCCAGTCACTTTTAGGCCTTTGGACGTTGTAATTTTCAGTGAAAATCTACCAAATTTGGATTTTACATAGAATAACTACCCACACACATAGAAACATAGTCAAATATCGTACAAAAAAATTTAACAATGCGAAAAATTGTTTTTTCAAAAGTATCTAAAAAATGCAAAAGAAAAAAAAATGATCTCAATTTCGTCTCCCCAAAAAAATCCAATACGCCGAGGCTTATAACTAAATCAAAATTTATTTCTAAATGAGTAAGTAATTTAATTTACATTAAAGTAAGGCACAAAGAAATGTACTAATTATCAGTGAAAGAATAACATAACGAAACATTAGTCATCCAAACATGAGGAATTTTTTTTTTTTTAATGTTATGAAAAAGAATTCCTAATTTCGTCTCCGGGACGAAAATAAGAACTGAAAGGGGGTCGAAATTGGGACCACGCTACTTCTCAATATGACGGAGCTTCAGTTCCCGTAAGGGGATCTGAGCGTCCTAAAACTCACTGTATGCTACTGTCAGCATCTTACCAACGTAAAATACATGCAATGAATAAGAAATAAATACTTACAGTAGAGTAAATAACGTTCTACAAACGACGTAATAAGAACTCAGGTCTTCTAAAAATAGGAAATTCGCCACGTTTAATTTATGTATGCGTCTTGGCGAACGAAAGTTTCAGCACTGACCCCTTTTACCCACCGTCCCATGTGCCTTACGTCATAAGTGGCGCCATTTTCGCAGAAGCGGAGAAGTTAAGTGGGACGAAATTAGGAGAGGGGACGAAATATGGGCACTTTACCCTAATAGTAAGAAATTTTCCAGGCTGGGTATCGTTCCATGTGGTTTAGTCGGTAGAAATTAGGAGAGGGGACGAAATATGGGCACTTTACCCTAATAGTAAGAAATTTTCCAGGCTGGGTATCGTTCCATGTGGTTTAGTCGGTAGAACGTCAGTGCGCTATACTGATGGCCCAGGTTCGAGTCCCAGCATAGAATCTTTTTCACTATGTTGGCCCTTTGCGCCTCTTAAGCAATTTACTTTGAAATTTGATTTTCATTTGAAATATTATCTTTAATCATGAATTATGTTGTTGTTTTTTTTTCCATTTTCTTCTAACACCTACTTAACATTGTTACATATAAACATTTTTTTTTTTCTCTTTTGTACCGTTTTTAATGTTTCGTGAGATTGAGGTCATATTGACTCCAGTATATGTGTTATACTCTTTGTGTACATAATTGTTACTCTATTTCCCCTCTTTTTGAATAGAGATGCATTACTGACTAGTGCTGTCAATAGTGCTACCAGTTTCCTGTCCGGTTTTGTCATTTTTTCTGTTCTCGGATATATGGCTCATCGATCGAATGTGGAAGTCAAAGATGTAGCTACAGAAGGTAAGAACCTTAAAAGAAATCTTCATGTGTAAAATTGATTTTGTAATTTGTTGTTCAATAAAAAGGATTTCTCAAATACCTCGTGCCAATTATCTTATAAAGCATTGAATTAACTATATTTGCAGTGAATACTAAGGAATAACTTTTCAAACATGCTAATACAATAATCAGAATTTTAATATCTGTTTAAACTTGTTTGGATTATTGAAAAAAAAATAGTAGGTGAGCATAAATTAAAAAAAAAAAAAAAAATGCTTATATCAAATAGAAAAGGAATATTTTATCAAAAAAATTTAATTTTCTCTTAAAATAGGATTTATATTATGAATTTCAGATTATCGGATATAGTCCGAGTGCTACACGACCAAAATAAGGTGAAATCTGTAAATCGGGATAAGAACCTACCGGTTGGTCAGTATCTACTTTATATTAATACAATGCATTTCAGAGGGGGAGGCATCGCGTAAAGTCGTGGGAATTCAATATGGCGGCTGTTATTCAAAATGGCGTCATTTTCTGAATTTTCTTACTATCCATCATATAAATGTGTGTTTCAGGTCGATTTCGATGTTTTTAGAGTCAAAAATTTCGTTTTTAATACTTTCCGTCATAGTTGAATGAGTTTATGAATTCAGTTTGTCTGTTTATTCCTGCGACTTCCTGTTACATGAGGTGGTGTGGAAGAAGGGATCAACAATACAGGATATTTTCAACACCTAAATAAAGTACGTTAAGAAACATTATTGTGGAAAGGGACGCGGAATTGTTTTCAAAAAATACACTGACCTTGTAAACAGTACCAAAGTAGCTGAATAAAACTTATACTTGTTCTTCTCACAGTCTTAACCCCTTCAGATAAAAATATATGCTAGTTGTGGCAGGGGAATGAACTGAGATTTGGGGTTTGGAAACGTAAGCTCGTTCATACGTTAGTGCCTATCACAACCACCGATCCTGTTGCCCCTGAGGCAGTACTAAACCTCATCCAGTGTACAACTGGTTGTAGGCAAAAATTTGTGGATGTAGAAAAACAGGAA
Source organism: Maratus speciosus (assembly GCA_963932465.1). Lineage (NCBI taxonomy): Eukaryota > Metazoa > Arthropoda > Arachnida > Araneae > Salticidae > Maratus > Maratus speciosus. Next base: position 286,172,754 of record OZ010800.1, on the reverse strand, counting down.
TCGCATGCACTTCCGCCTGCCACTATTGCCACGGAGACAGCTCAAACAGTACACCACCTGTTGAGGTGGATGTCCTAATGGAAATGGAACACAGATCAACATCTTTTGAAAATTTCCATTGAATCTGGGTTAATCAAAATGATCACGGACTTGAGTATATTGTTTATTCCTATATCATTGTATTTTACGCATTTTTAATTTTTGTATGTTTTATGTTAACAAAAAATGTATTATTTTGAAGTTATTGTTCAGGGTTCCATTCTCCTCCCCACAACATTTATTAACGTATGTTTAAGGAAGCGTAGATTAAGTAGGTGCAATGTAAGTGCCGTTGACCCGCTCTCTGGCACTGGTATGACTTTTGGCAAATTTCTTCCTTTTTGAATGCGATTATCTCGTTAACTATTGCCTAGAGAAAAATGTTTATAGACTTTTTTGTAGAGAATTTAATGACTTTATTTTTTGTCTTAGCAATATTTCAATAGGACTTATAGATTACGAGATATTAACAAAAAACTGCAAAAAGGTACCTTCTTTTTTCTCCCCCCCCCCCCTTCGCGCTCACCCCCATCCATCAGGACTTTTAGTATGCTCATTAGTAGACTCTCCCAAACAATATTACCAAGTTTCAAAACTTTCATAATTATGTCCCAAAATCTGCCTAATTTGACTGGACTATAAATGGCGTTATCGGCGTAAAGTTTGAAATATCTTAGTTTAAATTCTCCTACTTAATTTTTAACTTGGAGCGTGGTTGTTATATGAGGAATCCAAAAAATAAAATAAAAATTTAACGACAGAATAGGTAACTGGTTCACGAAAAAATGTTAGAACCATGTCAAACACAAATTTCAACAATTCATTTGACCCTAGACTACCTCCAGAAGAGAGTAGCTAGGCACTTATGCTACAAAATAAAAGTATGGAAAACAGTATTTTTACGAAATCTCGTGAAGTAAAATCTAGCAATTATTTTCTATAATAATACAATCATATAGGGTCGGATATATGAACTGAAGTCATTAAATACTTTCAACCACATTGGAATGCACTAAAAAGAAAGTATACTGACAAGGGAATCACTTTTGGTGTTGCTGGAACCTAACAACGAGACCTGGTGCATTTTGTAGCCCTATACATAAAAGTTAGAGAACTGATAAAATTTCTCTCTTAAAATCATATTTCATATACTTTTTTATACTTTTTGTTTTTAACCATTTGGAAAAATGGTTATTGTCCTCGGTCAAGGTAGGAAATCAAAAACACATCTGAAGCTTTTTATTAGTTGAATCCGCATTTTATTCGTTTTCTGATTGGTCTATACAGTAATCTGTATTTTCCCTTTACTTTCAACAGAGATGGATACTTATGTTGCCACTATGACAAAAAAGTAATAAAAACTACAAAAAAAATTAATAACTCAGAAACAAATTGAGATACAGCTTTCAAACAAATTGCAACAAAAAGTGCATTTTTTTCTCTATACGACGGTATAAAAAGTAATATTGTGGGATGTTTGGAAGTTTAAAAATGAAATTTCATTTAAAATTGGTCCAGGAATATTAATGTTTAATCCATGGCGTGCGTAATGTATGACCAGCTCCGTAGAAGTTTAAAAATTTACAGTACCGAAAAATGTAATCCATGGCGTACGTAATGTATGATCAACTCCGAGCAATTTTTTGTCTTAAATTTTAGTCTTTGAAAAAATCATTTTCCAAACGGTCGTTGTAATTTGTTAAATTGCATTTTATTTATTATTTTTTTCATTTTAATTTGTTTATTTCACGCCAAAAGTGAGTTAAGTCGCCAAATATGGCGCTACAATTTTTCCGCCCGCTTTATCCGGGGAGTAAATGTACAATACGTATTAGAATTATATCAGATTGAGATTTTTTTTATATAATTGATAGCATAAGAAACAAACATTAGGCTTTTCTTTCTTTTTTCTATGTAGACGATAAATATATAAATAGTTAGTATAATTCTGTAAAAGCTTCCAAGATCATTGAAAACTATTTTTAAGTGAAATAAAAAATAGGCGAAGTATTTTCTTTTGAAATCGAATGGAATAAAGTTTCATATGTTTAAAATGTAATGTTGCTGTATTAAATGGTCCTTTGGTAAAAGTAATCATAAAGTAAATTAATATTTTTACATAATTTAGAAAAATTACTGTGGCTAATTAGGTCGGACTAACAATTTCTACTGAAGTCCAAACCACTCCTCACACAAGACAAACAGCTATGACATTTGGATAGGGTTGCCGGAAAGCTCTACTTTAGAAAAAAAAAGCGCCAACTGTTTCCCCGCCAAAAATGTGAACATAATGTTGCAATTTTTCAAAATCAAATTGGTGGATCCTTGAAGGAATTTTTAAACTTTTTTCAATATTTTATACTTATTATTAACTCATTTTTATTTTTAAATGCTTTTCTTTAAAAATCTTCAATGTTAATAATCCGATAAGTAGTCTCGAAAATTGCATTTTCAGAAAGTTATGCTGCTGTAAAATCAAGAAATATTATTTTAACAGAAAAATTTTATGGATTCTCATTCTCAAACTTCGTAATATAGGGCTTTAAAATGCACCTAGTCGCAATGCTAGATGCGAGCAACACCAAAAGTGGTTCCCTTGTCAGCATTTAAATCATATATGCCTCTCCCCCGCCTAAAAAAATCCTGGTCACTCTACGTCTGTAAATATTTTTATAGTATGTTTTTTTTTTTTTTTTTTTTTTTTTTTTTTTTTTTTTTTTTTTCACAATTTGTTGTTTATAACTCTTAATGTTCAAAACGTAAGTACTAGATTTATTTCTATAATTAACTGTTGTATATTTTAAAGACGTTTTACTACAGGTCCTGGTCTTGTGTTTGTTGTCTATCCTGAAGCTCTAGCTACGATGCCAGGATCTTCCTTCTGGTCCGTCATGTTTTTCCTCATGCTCCTGACACTTGGACTCGACAGCTCCGTAAGTTAAAAACAACTATGGAAATACGTACGCTAAACTATGACTATTATTCGACAATGGCGACACTATGTTGTTAGAATTCTTAATTCACTATACAGTGATGTAAAATAATTAAATTAACAACAATATATCGTTCTTCTTTCTATTGTTCTTCACACCAGTTTTTGGGGCAGTTTCAACTGAAGGATCATTTTGCCCTTTGGTGAGGGTAAAATGATCCTTTGGACACTTTTTCAAAAACCTATTTTTTCCATTACCCAATTTGGGTTTAAATATTATTAAAATGTGTTTATAATGCAAAATATAGTGTAAAACATACTATCCAAGGACCAAAGTTTTATTTAAACAGTTATGTTATTTTACACAAGTTTCCCCTTAACGGGATCATTTTAGGCCACCTTCCCCTACTGTTACAAAAGTGATCTACGTACAAATTTAATTATTCGTCTATTGTTCTTAACAGTTATTCTCTTTAACATTTTTGCTCAAATAGAAAGTGTTTGAAGCGATACGAGGTTTCAGAGTAAATCGAATCATAATGAGATGAAAGTTGATAATATAATATTCCACTTTGGCGGAATATAAAAGAGCTATTACGTTTTGACGGCTTTAGGCGTAAAAGTATAAAGCAATAAATACACATTATCTTCAGAAGTTGCAATGAAATTGTTCAACGGAATAATATTTTCATGGACTTGCATGTAATTACCCGACTGCCAAGAAGGGTTATGTGTTTCACGCGTATCTGGGTATGTGGATTTCTTTATACCTTCGAAACAGCTCAACGGCTGGATGGATTTTAATGAATAAGGTCTTTTTCGATTCGTCTTAATCGTCCAATGGTTATGGGCTAGGTTTTGTTTTTATAAATTCAAAATGGCGGCCGTAAAATACAAAATGGCGGTAGAGACGAAAAAAAAAGTTACGAACCCTATTGAGTGGCCTATCATTGAATAGGTCTTTCAAAATGAAGACGATGTTTCATTGACTGTCTTGCAGTCAGAAGCTCCGTTTAAATATTACACAACATGGAAGTTGTGTAGGTAGGATCTCTAGCTTTACTGCAACTCTAACCATCATAGACATCTATAGGCCTCATCAAAACAGCGTTTATAGATAGGAACTAACAATTAAACATAACTTAAAAGTACAAGTAAATACACGTATATAGAAGTAAATACAAAAAATAGGTAAGCAATATAAAAAATAGTTTCACATGGATGAGAAATAATTAGTTCGCTTTTTACGGAGTCGGGTTTTCTGATTTTAGGTAGCTTTCTTTACAAAAAGCTACCTATTGCAGCCGTTCGGAGGAAAGCGATTTCAAAAAATTTTGGTATATTTTCATCGATCATGACCCCCAGACCCCGAAACCACCCTCCGTTCAAAATTGATATATATATATATATCAATATATATATATATATCTGACCTATGTCACACTGTAACTCTCGTATTTATGAACCGATTTGGATGTAATTCGGTGTGTACATAGTACATACCAATGTCTCGACCGAGTTCGTTGGCCAGCTTCATCATTTTGTTTCAAAATGGCGGCCATTTAAAAAATTTTAAAAACTTTTAAATTTAAAATGTGGTACCAAAAAATTGAAAATGGAAAAATATTTTTTTCTTACGTATTTGACCTTTATACAAAGACTCCGTAGCAGTTTTTGTTTCGTCTATATCTTAAAAAATGGCTGAGTTATAGCATTTTGAATTTCTAGCGACGCTGACATTTTGAAACGTCCTGAATTTTGTCACGCGATAAAAGGCGTATTTATGAACCGATTTGGATGTAACTTCGTTTATACATAGTACAGACCAATGTCTCGAACGAGTTCGTTGGCCAGCTTCATCCGCCATCTTGTTTAAAAATGGCGGCCATTTAAAATTTTAAGAAAAATTTAAATTTGAAATGTGGTAGCAAAAAATTGAAAATTGAAAAAATATTTTTTTCTTATGTGTTTGACCTTGATAAAAAGATTCGGGAGCAGTTTTTGTTTCGTCTACATCTTAAAAAATGGCTGAGTTATAGCATTTTGAATTTCTAACGTGGCTGACATTTTGAAACGTCCTGATTTTTGCCACGTGATAACAGACGTATTTATGAACCGATTTGGATGTACCTTGGTGTGTACATAGTACATACAAATAACTCAACCGAGTTCGTTGACCAGCTTCATTCGCCATCTTGTTTAAAAACGGTGGCCATTTAAAAAAAATTAAATTTAAAATGAGATACTAAAAAATTGGAAAATGAAAAAGATTTTTTTCGTATGTGTTTGACCTTAATACAAAGATTCCGGAACAGGTTTTATTTCGTCTATATCTAAAAAAATGGCTGAGTTATAACATTTTGAATTTCTATTGTGGCTGACATTTTAAAACGACCTGATTTTTGTCACGCGATAACAGGCGTATTTATGAACCGATTTCAATGTAACTTGGTCTGTACATAGTACATACCAATGTCTCGACCGAGTTCGTTGGCCAGATTCATTCGCCATCTTGTTTCAAAAGGGTTGCCATTTTTTTAAAATGTAATTTAAAATTTAAAATGAGGTATTAAAAAATTGGAAAATGAAAAAGATTTTTTTTATGTGTTTGGCCTTGGTACAAAGATTCTGGAGAAGTTTTTGTTTCTGAAAATTTGTTCTTTTGTTTATATCTTAAAAAGTGGTTGAATTATAGCACTTTGAATTTCTATCATGGCTAACACTTTGAAATGATCTTGTATTTGTCACGCGATACCACACGTATTCGCCTATTTCGATGGAAGAAGGCATGTGGATAGTATACATCAATATCTCGACCAAGTTCGCTGGCCAGCTTCATCAGCCATCTTGTTTCAAAATGGCGGCCATTAAATTAAAAAAAAAATTATATTTAAAGTGAGGTGCAAAAAAATTTGAAATTGAAAAAGGTTTCTTTCTTAAGTATTTGACCTTGATATAAGGATTCAGGAGCATTTTTTGTTTGTCTTTATCTTAAAAAATGGCTCAGATATAGCAGTTTCAATTTCTAAAGTGGGTGACATTTTGAAAAATCTGATTTTTTGCCTGCGACAGCACTCGTATATATCAACCGATTCCGATATGAGTGAGCAAGTGCACAGCAATTACTAAGGTCTCGACCAAGTTCACTGGTTAGCCTCATCTACCATGTTGTCTTAAAATGGCAGGCACTTTAAGAAATCGCCGAATTTGGCAGCCAAATATAAGTGACTTTAAATAAAAGCAGCTTGGATAAAGCTGACTAATTTCGCGAAATTCTCATTCATAATGATTTAGTATTGGTAAAAATTAGTATTGAATCTCCTACATTCGGTTTCCACTTAATTGAGCTTCGTGTGTTTGAATAATATAAGTTGGCTTTTTAAAAATAAGGAATATGAAAGCTATCTCTTCCTCCCGGCACTGGCCGGAAGGACTTTTTTAAATTTAATTTTTACTTGTTACCTTAGTTTACTTTAGAAAAAAAAGAGAACATCGCTTAGTGAAGTGTTTTGTAACAAGACACAATTTAAGATAAAAAAACAAACAAACAATAGGCGTTAATCATTGTTTATAATAGAAATAAATATCTTTTAACCTTTTCTAGGACAAATTACTTCAGTTGCTAATATTTTAAAAATGATTGAATGACACCAGGTTTTACGAACAAATTTGTAATGAATTAGTTTTGGCCCGGAATTATTATTAAAAGCACTCGTACTTTATTAAATTTCTCATTCTCTTTTAAACACAGTTTATTGTATACAATCGTACCTCTCTGATTCCGGACACAGCTCAAAGCACAATACACAAAAAATCTAAACTAAAACTTATGAATAAGCACATTCTCAAAGTAGAACTTCGAACTAAAACTAAAACCAAAGACAATGTCCTTTTCACACAGCTTAGCAATAACTACAAAATTAAAGGGCAGTGTTTTTTTCTCACAGCTTATAGATTTCAAGTACAAACTTCTTACATTTTGATACGTCTGCAATGTGGCGACATCTGTCAGTATAATTAAAATATATGCTTTATCAAACATACCGCCCCTCTTGAAACCTCTGAGGGGGGTTTCAAACTAAAACACTACACTTACAATCATTGCAAAGAATAAAAATTACAATACAACATAAATAAGTCACAGTTAATTTAAATTTATATCTAACACAATTAATAAAGCAATATTACAATAATACACAATTTCTTAGCAAAAAAAATGAATTATTTTTCCAGAGGTAACACGGCAATTTTTGACACTGCTCTTTTGAATACTCCATTTGGAGTTTTTACGCGTATGACTCTTACCTTATTGTCGTTGCCACAAAATACCTCTACAATTTTTCCTAATAACCATTTACAAGCTGGAAGATCATCTTCCTTTATCACAACCATATCTCCAATTTTAAGATTGTCTTTTGCTATCACCTACTTATTCCTCTGCTGTAATGTACTTAAATAACTATTTTTCCACTTTTTCCAGATGGTCTGAACCATTTTTGTGGTTTTCTGCCATAGATTTAATCTATTATTGTCAATATTATTCAAATTAGATTCAGCAATGGCATTAAGTGGGCGACCAATAAGAAAGTCCAGGGGTCAAGACCTCCAAGTCATCAATATCTGAACTCAAGGGAGTAAGTGGGCGAGAATTCAAGATGCCTTCAATTTGGTTAATTATAGTTAACATTTCTTCATAGGTTAATTTAGAATTGTCCACAACACGTTTTAAGTGATACTTGAAGGACTCGACTCCCGACTCCCACAAACCTCCAAAATTAGGAGCTCTAGGGGGAATGAATTCCCATGCAATCCTTTCAGACAACAAGTAATTAGAAAGTTTGTTGTCTGGTTTGTATTATATCTTGCAACCTTTTAAGCTCTAAATTAGTTTTTACAAAATTACCAGCGTTATCACTAAATATTTTTCGAGATTTGCCTCGTCTGGCAAAAAACCTTTTTAACGTGGCAATAAAGGCCTCCGATGTTAAATCACTAACTATTTCCAGATGTACTGCCTTAGTTACCATACAAATAAAAATACAAACATAAACCTTATGAAAAATACCTTTACGTTGACCTTTATATCTAATCAAAAATGGGCCACAGAAGTCAGTTCCTGTGGAATTAAAAACACTAGGGGATCGAACCCGAGCTCCTCGGGTTACAGAGTATAGGTGAAAACCATTCTTTGCTTTTTAATTGTAATTACTTTTTTTATATGTAATATATATTTTAGATTGTCCACTAACATGAAAAAGAATTTTTATCTGAAAAATATCAATTATGCAATCAAATAAAGTTTTAAAATTTATTAAAAGCGATACTTTCACATGCCACCGCATGCCAGGAGTTATTAGCCTAAGATTTTGGCGACTTACGGCAGTCTTTCCGATCATTTCAGTACTTGAAACTCGACCTTTACTGCAGAGCAACTGAGAAGTTTGTTCACCTGAAGAATTTGAAGAAACAACATACAAAACTACACCGTATGCTTTTTCAGACGCATCGGCATATCCACAAATTTTAAATTGCACTGGATCGTTTGTAAAAATATATCTAATAACACTTACGTTGTTGATGGCCGTTAACGATTCTCGGAACTGCAACCAATCATCAAGCTCCGCTTTGGGTAGAGTATCATCCCAATCAATGTTTAGTCGCCACAGCCTTTGCAAGAAAATCTTTGCCCTCGTCAACATTGGGCCTAGCAATCCTAATGGATCAAATATGCGAGCGATATTTGACAAAACACTTCTCTTAGTCACCTTAGTTTGATCACTGAACGATACACTAAAAGTAAACGTATCGTCATGGGCTTTCCAACAAAGTCCTAAGGCTTTAGTTTCACTCATTTTCTCAAAGTGTAGTTCTTATATTTACACACTGGCTCCATTAACTCTGAATGGTTACTGAACCACTTGTGTAACTTCATATCGCAAGTTCTTAATAATTGAATAAGTTCAGCTTGCAGTCTCTTAGCCGATTTTAAATCAGCTGCACCAGTCAATACGTCATCCATGTAGAAATCCGACTGCACCACAGCTGAAGCATACGGAAATTGGGATTCACCGTCCATACCAAGCTGTTTAAGACATCGCATTGCTAAATACGGGGCACTGTTCGTACCATACGTAACAGTACATAGTCTGTAATGTTTCACCTCACCATTTACAGTATCTTTCCAAACTATGCGCTGTAAATCACGTTGACTCTTATCAATAAGCATCATGCGATACATCATTTTCACATCTGCCGTAAACGCATAACGATGTGTACGAAATCTAAGTATTATACTGAACAAGTCGTCTTGAATTACACCCCCATTCAATTGTATAGAATTTAGGGATTCTCCGGAGGAAGTTATATATGAGCCATTGACGACAACTCTTAGTTTTGTGGAACTTTTATCTGGGCGATAGACACCATGGTGAGGAAGGTAATTTGCATGTATCGACTCATTTGGCTCTACTACTTCCTCCATATGGCCTAACTCTCTATATTCCGACATAAATGCACAATATAACTCCAAGAGATTTGGATTTCTAACTAGCCTATTCCAAAGTGAATTTAATCTATTTTCCGCAAATTGTTTTGATTCTCCCAATGAACTAGAATCCTTTTTCAAGGGCATTTGTACTATGAATTTGCCTGATATGTCTCTCTGATGTGTGTTAATAAAGTGGGTGTCGCATGCTTTTTCTTCGGTATTTCTCAATGGTGCGGTCTCCTCTACTTGTTCTATTTTCCAAAATTTTCTCATTTCGAAATTTAAATCTGTTTCATTAACTAACCCACAATGTACTTGTTCCTGACCGCTACAGTCGTAGACACTCCCACTCACTATGCAACCAAACACCGTATTTTGCAGTATTAATTTAGAACTTGGTACATTCATACGACCTACTTTTATCAGTTCTAGAAATATTTCTGCTCCTAACAAAAGATCAATTCTCCCTGGCCTATTAAATTCAGGATCAGCCAGAATAATTGACTCTGGAATTTCTAGCTCTGAAATATTGATATATTTTGAGGGCATAATTTGCGAAATCTTTTGTATGATAAGAAAATCTAACTCCCGACTATAATCGCCCGAATTATTACTGATCAAGGCTGTTGTTTTATTTTTTACTGCCACTGAGGATCCACTTAAACACGATACCGAAACATTATTTTTTTCTTTGCGAATTCCTAATTTTTCAACTAACTGCAAAGTTAAAAAATTGCTCATTGATCCATTGTCCAATAAGGCACGCACCGGAATTTTATTTCCGAATTTATCTCTCATATAAACAACCGCAGTGGAAAGAAGAACTGTTTTAACATTACTCGATCTCACATTCGCAGTACCAGCGAAATTCTGTGGTTATTTATCTCAAAGGGTATTGCGTCAGCATTTAATGTTTGTCTGCCTTCATTCGCTGTCAGTGAGTTTGGCGCTTCTTTATCGCTAGAATTTTTTGTGTTTCCCATTGCAGTGGAATTTCTCTCACGACTATCAAAACAAAGAAGTACATTGTGCCTTTTATGACACTTGGCACACGAAAATGTCGAATTACATTTTTTGACGCAGTGGTATTCTGAAAGACAATTGAAACACAAATTATGTTTTTTAACAAATTCTACTCTGTCCTGTACATTAAATTTTGGAATTTCGGACATTTAAAAACACTGTGATTTTCCTGGTTACATACAACACATTTGCGCATATTTTTTTCATTTAAACTCGTAACCATGGAAGTCACCTTTGAAAAGCTATGCCTTGTATGGCTTTCGTTTTGAAAATTTCGTTTTGTATTTACTTGTTTGGACGCACTTGATGGACGCACGCGTGTACGCGCGTGGTCTCTCAAAAATTCTAGCAACTGAGTTAAACTTGGTAAATTAACCCGCTTAAGATGTCTTTCCCACCACATTTTTGTATTTGCATCTAATTTTTGAGCTAAAATGTAAACAAACATGGTAGTAGAAAACCCCTCAACTTTTTGTTCTAAAATCTCTAATGACCTAGTGCACTCATTTGTAATGTCTATTAAATTTAATAATGCTGTTGGGGACTCATTCTGAATAACAGGAATATTTATAAAGCATTTTAAATGCGCGTAAACCTGTTCTCTCGAATTTGAATACCGTTCCTCTAAAAGCCACCATGCAACTTCATAATTATTGGGTGTAGTAAGAAGTTTTAAAGCACATTTTGTCGGAAGTTTACTGCGAAATAGCACACCAATCAGTTGACCGTGTTTGTGTCATGTGATAAGAAACAGTTCAGCGTTTTCAAATCGACGCAGAAGCTTGGCGAAAAGTGAAAGTAAAGTTGAAATTTCGAAGATGTCATACCATAAGTCATTTATTCGTTACTGCATTCTTAACGAATTTCACCATGGAAAAAGTGCTGCAATAGCATATCAATCAATCTGTTCTGTTCAGGGAGAAGAAATCGTATCGAAAAGCACATGCTAATTTTCGTTACGACGTTTTAAAGATGGCGATTTTGATGTTAGCGATCGAGAACGTAACGGCGCTCCATTGAAGGCTAGTCATAAGGATTTGCAAGCACTGCTTGATGAAGATGCATCTCAGGAGCAAAAAGAACTTGCCGAACAATTAGGAGAATCACAAAAAACGATTTGTAATCATTTACACGCAATGGGAAAGATTCAGAAGGTAGGAAGATCGGTTCCACATGCATTGAGCCAGAGGAACAAATGTTGAAGTGCATGAATCTGCTAAACAGGCAACAGAAAAAAACCTTTCTTGGGAAAATCGTGACGGGAGATGAAAAATGGATATGTTATGACAATCTGAAGCGCAAAAGATATTGCTTGAATCCCGGCGGCGCAACAAGATCAACGCCGAAATGAGACATTCAGTGCAAAAAAGTTCTCTGAATCTGTAGGGATATGAAGGGGATGCTCTATTACGAACTGTTGGAGCCTAATGTAAGTGTAACTGCTGAACGCTATAAGCAACAATTGCTTCAATTAAACCAGGCAATCGGTCGAAAACGTCCAATTATTGGCAAAGGTTTGCGCCCCGTGAAATTGCACCATGACAACGACAGGCCTCATGTTGCAAAACCAGTCAATGTCACGTTAGTAACTCTTGACTGGGAAGTTTTGGAACACCCAGCGTATAGTCCCGACATAGCCCCTTTAGACTCTCATTTGTTTCGGTCGCTGCAGACTTCCTTGTCTTCTGTAGACTTCCGGACAGTGGACGAAGTGCGAAACTGGGTTGACAACTTCATCACGTCAAATTACGACGAATTGTTCTACACTGCTGTCATCCGCTAATTGTCCGGCCGATTACGGAAGGTGTTAGATAATGATGGAGATTAATTTTATGAATAAAGGTATTATTCTCAGCTCTTAATTGCATATTCATTTCTCGGAAAAACGCTTTAAAACTTCTTACTACATCCAATAGAATCCACAATTGAAATGGATTGAATGATTCTAAAAGCATCTCCCTTCAATGAAGATTTTAAATATTGCAATTTCATTGCCCTTGATAAATTTGAATTATCATGTACAGTGGCCTTAAATATATCTTTAAAAGAAAGCCACTCATGCAAATTTCCGGTAAATATCGGAAGAGTCAGCTTCGGCAATTTTATATTATTTTCAGCCTTTGAAGGATTTTCCAAATTAACATTCTGAAGTTTTGTTTTTGAAAGCTTTTTGCTGAGCTCAAATTCTAGATTCTCCAATGTTTCATTTATTTTCTCGTTTTCCTTGATAAAATCCTCAATTTCATCTTCTTTACATACTTTATAAATCGCCTCAAATAAATCCGAAAAAGTTAGAACCAACTTGTTGTGTTTCTCCTTTATGAGAAGTAGTTCGCTTGGCTCTAGTTCAGAACCTGACAATCGATCTTTTAATTTTGTCAAACTAGTTTTATTTGTTTTCTTTTTAGCTTTAAGCTCTTTCAACTCTTTCAAACTCATTTTGACAAAAATATATAAATTAAATGGGTATACACTTACCCCTCTTGAATCTTTAAATAATTAATCCATGAGCGAAAAGAGAAAACACTAGCTCACAACACGCAGCTGTGAATCACACTTAGCTGTTTAAGCACTTAAACGATGACATGTTGATCTTTAGCACTTTTACTAACGATCGCGGTAAATATTTGACACCCTCCTGGTTTTTCTCCGGTAATGAAGACGGACCATAATAATGAATCAGTTTTGGCCCGGAATTATTATTAAAAGCACTCGTACTCTATTAAATTTCTCATTCTCTTTTAAACACTTTTATTGTATACACTATACAATCATAACTCTCTGATTCCGGACACAGCTCAAAGCACAATACACAAAAAATCTAAACTAAAACTTATGAATGAGCACATTCTCAAAGTAGAACTTCGAACCAAAGCTAAAACCAAAGACAATGTCCTTTTCACACAGCTTAGCAATAACTACAAAATTAAAGGGCAGTGTCATTTTCTGACAGCTTATAGATTTCAAGTACAAACTTCTTGCATTTTGATATGTCTGCAATGTGGCGACATCCGTCAGTATAATTAAAATATATGCTTTATCAAACAATTTGTTTCAAAATAAGTAAAAGCTTTTTCTTTGCGCACATTACAAATGCAAAATTTTCTTTAAAAATTCTGGTGTCATTGTAGTATTTGGTAATTAAAATTAAGTGGGACATTTCCCACCGCTTTATAAAGGGTTAAGCAGTTTTTCTCGTTTTCTCTGTGAATTCTGCCTTGAGCGGAGAATTTTGAATATTAAATGATGTAGAGGAGATTGGGGAGGGTTGACCAGGGAAGGCTTGATCCACCCTTCAGTTTTCACATTTAAAAGAATTTCAGAGTTTTGTCAATGAGTGGCAACTAAAGCTACTGAAATGCTTAAACAATCGTCTTTGTTTCATGAAGATAATTGAAACAGGTGTGAAAAAAATCAATTGTGAAGTGTTTTCATCTTAAAAGGTGTATTTTTTAGAAAAATTTTGTAAGATTTTCTAAGATAAAATATAACATAGAAATTTAAGTAAGTAGATTTTAAGTAATGTAGAAATATTGAGCTTTCATTCCAGGCATAAAGAGTGTACAGTAAATTAGGTTAAACATAACCATGCACTGTTCTTTAAAAAGTGACTATGGGGGTAGGGGTGACAAGATAGTCAAAGCTCCTTAATTAAGTGCTCTTGGAAATCTTTTTATTACACACTGTACATAATGAAGGGTTAATGGTTATATTTCTAAAATAATGTAAATTTATTATGTCAAGTTAAAGTAAAATGGGTTGATAGAAAGGAAATGTACCCGTAGTAGATAAATAGAAAGAATGAAAAATACTGAAAAGATGAAAGGATTAAGCTAAGAAATGTTAGGTATTCATTCCTCTGCAAAAGAACATAACACTGATCAAAACATTTTAGGTAGGTATGTAGACAAATTTCACCAAGATGAACACAATGAGATGTAGTCAAACTACCTGGTAGCTAGTGTCGCCAGGTCGCGTGTCAAAAAAAGTGGATGTTAAAAATAGAATTTTTCTCATGTGCCTTGAATTCCGTCTAAGCAGGTTTGTTTACGCATCACATTTTCCCGAATATTTTTTAATAATAATTAAACCTTGTAGCATAAAGTTATTCTGCCGTTTTTAAACTGATTTTATTTCCCTTAACAAATTTTTCAATATAAAATAAAGTGGGTCAAGCCTCCCATATGTGGGGGCCCTTGGCCCATTATTTTCTCATGTTTAAAGTCTATAATTTTTCAAGTTTCTTATATATTACACTTATGTCGTAATTTTATTTTGATAACTGACTGTATAACGAATAAAATGATGTATGAAACTTTATTCTAGGTTCAATATTTAAAAAATTATTTTGTAAAAAATGGGTCAACCCTCCCCATTCTCCCCTGTACTAAGTTAATATTTTTACTTTCTTCTATCTTTACAAGAAGAAAGTGTTGGATTCGTAAAAATTTTCGAATTTCGGTTTTTCACGGATTTAAACATTTTAGGGGTCAGAGATAAAAAAAAACATGTTTTTACAAAATGTCTGTCTGTGTGCCTGTGAGTCTGTGACTTTGTCTGTCTGTATGTGACACAAATTTTTTGGGCACCCTATCTAAAAAACTAATGAACGGAATTGAATAAAACTTTGTATTCAATTAGTCCTTGATATAGTTTGGTGCTGATTACTTTTTGGTGTTAATCGCCCAACAAGTGGCGCTGCTATGCTGCATTATTCACGATTACCGCAATAGCTCTATCTCAAGAACTAATTCACTAATTTTCATCAAACCAAATTCAGTTAGTCCCTCATATAGATTAGTGTTGTTTAGTTTTTGGTGTAAATCGCCCAAAAGGTGGCACTTCTATGCTGCAATTTTCATGATTTTCGCAATAGCTTTCTTGAAGTACTAATGCATAAATTTTCATCAAATTTCATATTCAGTTAGTTCCTGATATAAATTGGTCCTGATTAGTTTTTGGTGTAAATCGCCCTACAGGTGGCACTATTATGCAGAATTTGTTTAGGATTTCCGCAATAGCTCTATCTCAAAAGCTAATGCAAGGATTTTCATCAAACTTCAGATTCTGTGAGAAGTTAACATACGTTGTTGCTGATTACATTTTGGTGCAAATCACCTAACTGGTGGCTCTGCTATGCTGCATTTTTCAGGAAGTATTAACATGCATGAGTTTTGGGATTGCCACACCCGACTAGTTACATTTAGTGCAGGATGTTATTTAGTAACTTTGAATAACAATTTGCAGTAAAGTTACTCAAATACAGGCATCCTCCGACTTACGTAAGTGATGTGTTCCGTAAAGTTTTACGTTACTTGAATTTTACGTAAGTCGAATTTGTAAATTGCTTAGGTAAAATTTTGTAAGAAACTTCAATATTTATTATGTATATATATGTATATTATTTACACAGTATTATTTTATAAATAAAACATCATGCGACAGTATTTACTCGTATATAAACTATAAACGTATGAAAAAACATCAAAATAAACTTAAAGAACTCTTTTCAAATATCTTGTGGAATACGGAGTTTATAAATCTAACATGGATGAATTGATTTATAACAATTTTGAATTTACATCAAACGACTATAAAAATAAGAAATAGTTAAAGAAGACTAATTTAATCTATTCTCCATGAATTTATGATGCCAAAACAAATGAATAGCACTCACAAAATAGAATAATCCTTGATAAGCATAAACTGTATTTATTATGAATTAAATGACTACTATGAATAACTAACAATAAAGATTAAGTTGTTTTGTTATAGATTTGATTGTATTACCAATAAAAATATAACTCTATCTAATGTATAGACTATATTACGGTTGTGGTTTATATCTATATATTTTATTTATAAAATAAATATCAAGAATCGCAGCTTCGTATCAAACGCGCTAATATTAGGTTGAGCAAAAAGTTCTGGGAAATTTTTAATGTAATAGTTACCAGAATTTTTATCGTATATGATGGTCGTGCCATCAATGCCGAGCTCTACTGCCAACAAATGGATTGCGTCTACGACAAATTGGTGCAGAAGTATCCAAGATTGGTCCGCCGAAAGCGCGTTTTGTTTCAGCAGGACAATGCCAAACGGCACGTGGTCCAGGGGACCAAGAACAAGTTTGCACAGTTGGACTCATCCGTTTGAAATTCTCCCACACCCCGCCTATATACCAGACGTGGCTCCATCCGATTATGACCTCTCTCGATCAATGTAACACTTTTTCAAGGGTCGTCAATTTGTATCTTTTAATGAAGTTGAAGAAGCATGTCAAGAGTTTTTGGATTCCAAGAAGCCGCCATGGTACTTCCAGCAAAACCGGAATCCGGCAGAATGATGGCAGTAAGTCGTAGATAGAAGAAAGTAAAAATATTTTAAGAAGCGAAAATGCCTAATGACACTTAAACACAATTTGTAAAATATTATTCCGAATTTTACGTATATCTGAAGCTTGTCGATTTAATATAAAGATCAGTATGGTTCTTTGCTGTGGTGAGCAGACATACGACTGGAACGGTAAAAAAGCTTTGGTGGCTGAGAGTAGACATGCGACCGCAAAGGGTTAAAGACATTTTTATACAAACAAAGTTTCTTTTGCTTACCACTGGTTTTCGAAAACGTTTCCGAGTCGTTTTTACCATGTATTAATCCATTTACTCAAACCGGAAAATAAGTTTTTCGAATGCTATCAATTTTTAAGTAAACATTTTCAAGTTCAACAAACATGTTTTACAGATAAACGTGATAAATTAACATCATTAACAGTAACATTAACATTGTTTTTCTACTCCTGCATGTATAAATTCAATTACACTGCAGAAAACGCTTAACTGAGAAGGGATAACATCCTACAAATCAAAATTATGGTTTGAGGAAACGGATTAACACGCTATAAAAACGTTTACGAAAATCAGTGGCAGCAAAAGAAAAAATTTGTTTTTATAAATGTTTCTTTAAATCTCATAAATATATTGGTTTCTAAGGTTTCTAAAGATAATGAACGGTTTTTGGAATCATTGGTAACTCGCAAGAGGTTATTGTATATTGTCATAAGATTTAAAACGTTTTCTTTTTAAACTGTGCAAACATTTCGAACAAATTTTCATCACGGCGCGGCATAGAAACCGCAGACACTAAAAACGCGTTAAAATGAACCGCTTTAAAAAGATTACGCAAGATTGAATTAAAATTAAACTAGTATGTTTGTGGCCATTAAAATCTTTCTTCTATATAAATCACGTCAAACAAATCATTTAAATAGTACAAGAAATTACCTCAATTTAGCGCCAATTCATATCAAAGTATAAATGAATTTGAAGTTTGAAGAAAAATCCTGCATTAGTTCTTGAGATACAGCTGTAGCGGAAATTCTGAAAAATGTAGCATCGCAGTGCCACCTGTTGGCCGATTTACACCAAAACATAAACAGCACTAAATAATATCAAGGTATACTTGAATCTGAAGTTTGATGAAAATTCGTGCATTAGTTATTGAGATAGAGCTATAGTGGAAATTCTGAAAAATGCAGCATAGCAGCGTCGACTGTTGAGCGATTTACACCAAAATGTATAAAACGTCAATTCATGTCAAGGACTAACTGAATCTGAAGTTTGATGAAAATCCGTGCATTAGTTCTGGAGATTGAGCTATTGTAGAAATCGCGAAAAATGCTGCATAGCAGCGCCACCTGTTGAGCGATATAGACCAAAAACTAAACAGCACTAATTCATGTCTGGGTATGCCTGAATCTGAAGTTTTCTGAAAATCCAAACATTAGTTCTTGAGATAGAGCTATTGCGGAAATCGCAAAAAATGCAGCATAGCAGCGCCACCTGTTTAGCGATTTGCACCAAAATGTATACAACGTAAATTCATGTCAAGGACTAACTGAATATGAAGTTCGATGAAAATCCGTGCATTAGTTCTGGAGATTGAGCTATTTTGGAAATCGTGAAAAATGCTGCATAGCAGCGCCACCTGTTGGGCGATTTACACCAAAAACTAATCAGCACCAATTTATATCAGGGACTAACTGAATATAAATTTTTATTAAACTAGGGGGCTCTGCCCCCTACGAGCTGCGCTCGCCAACCCCCGTTCAGACACCGCAGACTCAAACAGCACGCTAATTTGATCGGCTTTAAAAAGAATTCGGAAGATTGAATTATAATTTGAATATGACAATTATAATCTGACGTAATTTTCACCAAACTTTTCTTTCTCTTTTTAATATCCACGTAAAAATATTTTTGTTAGAAATGAAATATTATGATCATCTTAAAATATCAAATAAATGTCTCGCGCAATTTTTAAATTTAAACTGTTTTGCAATATTATTTTTTGTTCATTTTGCGTAATAGGTGTAATGTGACTTAAATTCTCCTATTTAAGACTTCTAACGCATGTTAATGAATTTATTATTTTACAATATTCTTTCTCTTTTAAAATTCACGTGTATAGTTTTTATGACGTAATTTTCAATGAGTTCCTGCTTTTTATATTTTCTGTTTATAATAGTCACGTGTAAAAATTTTTTTTAATTTGAAGCAAACATTATTGTTTGCGCTGTTTATACAGTTGGCAACAGTTTAAATTAATACAATTTTCTAAAATATGTAAAAAATATCTCTCGAAATGCTGAAAATTTGAATTTAAAATAAAAATAAAAGCTCAAAAAATGAGTCAAATTAAAAAACTAAATGCAGTCTGCACACCGGGAAATTCTGAAGCATAAAATGATCTAAAAATGATTAAATTCCTATGTACAGTTTTTGCTCCTATAAAACTTTTTAATGCAGCGATTTTGTCGAACTTTACCATTAAATATCTCTTAAAATAATTCTTCGATTTGAAAACTGTCTGCATCAGCGTGTTTATCAAACATTTCTCTATAATACTACCGATTTTCATATTTTTATATGCAACAGTTAATATTAACGAAGAAAGGCCATGCTTAAGCAATCAAATTGGATGCTGATCTGCGATCGGGAATATCTACGCAGATTTTCATTGGTCCACTTCCAAATCAAAGCTTTTTTTATATATATAGAAGGATTCCGTGCGTTAGGCCTTGAGATAGAGCACCCACAAAATTTGTGTCGCATACATATAGACAGACAGACAGAGTCACAGACTCACAGACAGACATTTTGTAAAAACATGTTTTTCGGAATCTCTGACCCTTAAAACGTGTAAATCCGTCGAAAATTTTCACGAATCCAATACTTTCTTCTTGTAAAGATAGAAGAACGTGAAAAGCCAGTGGCTATCTCCCTGTAAACGGATTTCCATTCATTTCATTTTGATTGGGGAATCTGAATTAAAAAAAATTCGTATTCCGGTTTTCGATGGATTTATGTGTTTTAGAAGGTCCTGAACACGATTTGATGTTTTTTAGAAAATGTCTGTTTGTGAGTCTGTTTATCTGTAAGTCTGTCTGTATGTGACAAAAATTTTCTGGCCACTCTATCTGGAGAACTAATGCACGGAATTTCACAAAACTTTAGATTCAGTTAGACCTTAATATTAAATGATGCTCATTAGTTTTTGGTGTATATCGCCCAACAGGTGGCGCTGCTGTGCTGCATTTTGTACGATTTCCCCAATAGCTCTATCTCAAGAACTAATGCACTGAAATTCATCAAACTTCACATTCAGTTAGACGTTGACGTAAGCTGTTATTGATTAGGTTTTGATGTAAATCGCACAACAGTTGGCGCTGCTATGCTGCATTTTTCACGATTTTCACAAAAGCTATATCTCAAAAACTAATGCACGCAATTTAATCAAACTTAATATTCCGTTATATTTTCCCGTAAATAGATCCTCATTAGACTTGGGTTTATATTGAACAACAGGTGTTGATTTTATACTCTTTGGGTTGAAAAGTTTTGTTTCTGATATCTAAGAGAGTGGGTTCCGAATTTCAATGGTTTGTTTAAAACAATGCGATACTTATGTCTCCTTGTTAAATGCATCCAATTCAACGAATTTATATACTTTTACAATCCTCATGATGGGTATAGATTGTCATTTAATTTTGGCACTGTGATAGCGAATTTTGAATTATTAACATATATGAGACAGAAAGAAGTTTTGGTATTGGCACATTTGACTAGTTTAAAAATAGAATTATATCTGCAATAAGTTTGCACTAGTGTGCTAAAACTTTGTCAATTGTTATGGTACACTTGGCTCTTATTTTCTACCAATTAATAAAAGTTTTTTTCTCTCTCTCTCTCTCAGTTTGGAGGATCGGAAGCTATAATAACCGCTTTGAGTGACGAATATCCAATTTTGAAGAAAAACAGAGAGATTTTTGTTGCTGTTCTGTTTACATTTTACTTCCTAGTCGGTCTGCCTAGTTGCACGCAAGTAAGTATTTATATACTAAATATCACTAGTATTCTAAACAGACTTTATAGCATATTTATACAGGGTGTGACTTCTTATTTTTGACTGGCAGCTAATCCCTAAGCCGTTAGTTCCGCAGGTATAGCTCAGTTCAGCTAGTTACAAAAATGTTCCAAAAGTTGTTCTTCATGATATGAAAGACCATTTACGTCAAAATAGTTAAGTTATAAAAGTTACGAACTATAATTTTTTATATTGCCGCGAGGTCCTGTAAGTTGTATTTAGAAAAACATTCCCCGTGTTGTAACAAGTAAAATGTTAAAAATTCTATTTTTGTACGTGCAAAACTTAATGCATAACATAACTTAATGTAAAGCGTAATGTATAACTTACATGACAATGTAGGATGCTGTGTATTTAACGAATTTTCAGCGTTTTCTGACACTAAAAGCGCGTTTTTTTTCAGTTTTAGCGTCAGTAAACGTCGAAAAATCATAAAATTCAAAGTATCGCAACTCGGTAAGTTTCAGTCGTGGAGACATTTTTATTGTTTTAGTTGTTAGAGCATGAAGAAAGTTTCTCCAAATATAAATAACAGCACATATGGACAGTATAATAATTTAAACTTCGTAGCTTTTTAAAAGTAATATCTATTTTGACATAAAGGGATTTTCATATGAGGAAGAACAACATTTAAAACATTTTTCTAATTCGGATTTATGCTTCCAAAACAAACGGTTTAGGAATTAGTTATTTCTCAACGATAAGAAAGAACACCTTGTATATTATTAGCTGTTTAAACATTTTGTTTTCTGAAAGGCAAAGTCAGGTCCTAAAATTTTGGTAATTGGAGGATTAATTCTTTTGTAACGCAATTACACACAAAGAGAGGCCTTTTGAAAACAAAGGTAATTTAACCTAATGAGGGGCGGTGGGATATATCTTATCACACTTAAATTTAATGCAGATTCGCACCAGAAACTTTTAATTAAATTTTACTTTGTAAATTTTGGTGGGAAAAGGTCAAAAAATTACTTTTCCTCTTTTTAAAGTATTTTTTTTTTTTAATTCCGGTGTAAATTCAACATTACACAAACACAATTGCTTGCCTCTCAAAGGGGACCTTTGAAAGTGTCCAAAAATCAATTTTTTATTTAATAGCTTTTGTTAAAATTTCATTCTTAACAAACCTTTCAAAAGAAACCACATGCAAAAATTCGCTTTACAAAGGAAGTTTTCTGTAAAACAGTATAAGCTTTATAATAAAACACTCATAATTATCGTAGATCGATGTAATAGTAAAATCTATTCATCGTTGTCCTGTCATCCAAGGCTGTCGTATAGATGGCTGGTGACTTCCCCAACATGGTTTATTAGTGAGAAATTGCAGACTCAGGCATCGGCCGGAGTAGCTCAGTGGTTAGAGCAGCAGTCTTGTATACTGTGGTCCCGGGTTCGATTCCTGGCTCTGGCTAATTTTTCACTCCAGTTGGGTTTATTGTGTTTATTGTATGTACTTCTGTACAATATTTATATGTACCTTTAGTATAAGCTTTCTTTATATCGCTCACCCGCAAGAAAAGTGACACATCTCATCGACAAGAGTAAATTTCACGGGAGAGGTAAAAGAAAATTTCCATGATTTTACTATATCATGAAATTAAGGCACTTAGTTCTGCATGCAGGCTTAAAAACGTGCATAAAAGCGTAAAACCTTTAAGAATGAAGACGTAGGATGAGGTTTGGAGGGTTGGGTTATTTTACCTCCCCGCACAATCCACCCTTCTTGTGTGGTCACAAATGGACATATAACGTAGTGAAGGGATTTTCCGTATAACTACGCTTTTGAAACTTTTTGTGTAGCAAGACGTACAGTCGTGGAAAAAAAAAGTAAACACCCCCTACTAACTCCTCAGCAAATCATCGTAGAAGAAAGTTAATGGTACCGAACGATTGGAAATAAAGTCTACTTTTAAATGATGTATATAAAATTTTCTTAGGGGGGGTTTCTTCATATTAAAACGAACCATAACTTTGTTTTTGTCAATAGCAGTACCCAATTCTGACATCATAAATGAACTCTACACCCTTCAATTAGCCTAAAAACGAATTTTTATGCAATTCGTACCATAAGTTTCCGAGAAATTAATTATTTTAAAACGAGCGTATTTTAAGGGCTCTATCCAAATTGAAGTTCCGTACTGGATTGTTAACCGAGAGAGCCCCTTCCTTGATCAAGGCACCTTAAGCGCCACTCAAGGAGTCAATGAAGCCTGTTAGATTTCAGTACGGCAGAATAAATTTCAAAATGTCTACTCACTTCCATCATAGACGGCCCCTTAAACCATCATTTTGCCGTTTTGTAAGCATAATTTGAAAACTACTTGGAAGAAAAATGTGAAATTTTGGTTTTCCATAAAGCAGGACTTAATAAATCTAAATCCATCAAAAACATTGTAGGTTGCAATTCATAATTTTTTCGAATATTAATTTCATAATTCATGTCATAAAATTATAAAAATTGCAAATTCAGCTTATTTATATTTGGGTATATTAGTATTATTACTACAAAAAAAAAAATTAGCACATTAGGAGCATAATTTCGGGAGATATAAATAAAAATATGAAAATGTAATTTAACATTAGAAGCACTCAATTTTGAATGTTTATAATTCAAAAACTTATCATTCAAATGACTTGAAATTTGGTGTCTAGGCATAGTTTGAACCGAAGATTTGAAATATCTCGTTAAAATTGGGTATTGCCATTGAAAAAAATGAAGTTAGGATTCGTTTTAATATGTAGATGACCCCCTAAGAAAATTTTATATGCATCATTTAAAAGTAGACTTTATTTCCAATCGTTCGGTACCAGTAACTTTCTTCTATGATGATTTGTTGAGGAGTTAGTAGGGGGTGTTTACTTTTTTTTTTCCACGACTGTACCTATGACAGACGTATTGGTGGAATAAAACGCAAAATGAATTTTTGCAAGATGTGTCACTTTTCTTGCGAGTGAGCGATATGAGCAAGGAGTAATTCGATCTTTAATGTCAATCTTCTCAAAACGGTAATTTTCGTCATTGCGCGCATGGTTTCTAAGAAATGGCTGCATAGAATATAATGAAATTTTTACTGAAGGTATAAACCTTGTAAATGCACAAAAAGACCTACTATTACGTTCATCAAGTAAGAAATTTAGAAATTACTAAATAGTACCAGTCAAGATCTGACGGTAAATAAATTGAATGCTCCATTAGAAAAATTCTTGAATTTTGAATTAGTTTCTTTTAAATTAATTATTGAAATCGTGACAAATTTTTATATTGCATAAGTGATTCCTATTTCTTGAAGGAGAGCTAGAGGGTGCTGTCAGTCTAACCTATTGAATGAAGTGAAAGAACTTTATAATTTACAACCAAGTATGCTTGCCTTTTATCAGAAATGTACCAAAAAATACTGGGAAGGGCATTTATTTTTACTTACTACAGCCTCATTTTTTTTGTTGTTGTTGAAAAAAATAGCAATATCTATTTTTATTTTTATTTTTTTAACTGCACAAGCTTTAAAAGCTGCCATTAATTTTATTTATATCAGTCTCATTCTCTGGAAGCCTAATTTTGAAACTTAATGCAACTAACGATTTATAATGCATATTTTTAATTAACTAACCTATTGAATGAAGTGAAAGTACTTTAAGTTTATAATACAGCCAATTATGCTTGCCTTTTATCAGAAATTTACCAAAACATACTGGGCCGAGCATTTGTTTTTACTTACTACGGTCTCTCTCTTTCTCTCTTTTTAATAATAACAATATCTATTTTTATTTTTTTTTTAATCACACGACCTTTAAAAGCTGCCATGAATTTTATTTATATCAGTCTCATTCTCTAAAAGCCTAATTTTGAAACTTGGTGCAACTAACGATTTATAATATATATTTTTTATTACTTGAATTTTATTTTACTTTTTTCTTCATTTTTTACATATTAAACCATGGATATCAATATAATTTATTTTATAGTTCTTATATGAATATTTTCTTTTCTTTCCGTTTTATTTATTTATTTTTTACGGTAAAGAATGGCAAACTTTTTCTTCTGACACACACACCTATATATTCTTGATAATGGTCAAAAAATATAGACACAAGTTGTAGGTCAGCTCAATTTATTTGATAATTACATGCAAAATATTTTAGATTGTTTATTTTAAATATATAATAATTATTTTTTAAAATATTTTTAGTGTTAAATTTTATTTAATGATAAACCATTCAAATAATAATAAAATTAAAATTATATAACTTCTCTAATAAAATATGTCATTATCGAAAAAAATGGTACAGAACTCATTTTGCCGGTCGTTGGGCTCGAACCTGCGTCGTCTACAAAATATCAGAGCTTTAAACTGGCGCTTTAGACCAGACCACTCTGCTAACCAGACCTGCTCTACCTTTCCTCTAAATGGAAGATCTAGTAAATTTAACTTCACGCATGCGCAAATGCGTGAATTTTTGCGTCTGATCTTACAGAATCCGGTTTACTCTTTAATATATATGATGACTATTTTTGTGCAAATATAATTTTCAGATTTTTGATTTTACATTAGGGTCATTCACCCAAAAGTGCACCAAGTCACAAAGCGTTTTTCAGTATTTGACATGAATATTTTTGTATTAATTTATGTTTTCTTTTGAAAGTGAAAGGAGACTAAATGTGTTGTGTGCATACATTTTTTATAGTTACTTTATATTTTTTATTCCTTAGGACACAGTATGTGAGATCTCTCACCTCCGTGTCATGTCATATACCCAATGTTACTAAGGAAAATGTTTTATTACTTATTTAACTGAAAAAAAAAAGTTAAATAATTATTATCCTAGCTACTACTATCTCAAGAGCAAAGTAACTTAGCATAGTTAATTACTTTCTTTGTATTTTTGTTTGTTTTCGGATTACGGAAAAGAGTGTCACACAATAAATTCTCACCTTCATGAATCAAATATTAAGTTGTATTCCCATGTAAACAGGTGGCAAAATTATCAACACATTTTGTTTCCTATGATGCTAAAGTTAGCCAGTATGTTTGCTGTTGTTAAATTATAAGTCAGAAATTTGTTTTTACATTGAAGTGTTTGATTTTGTTATAAAAAAAGCAACCATGGTTATTGGAGATTCTCATCACATCCGTGAACTGGTAATTCAAGGTGACTAAATCAATGCTAAGATGTATTGCTTATGTAATTATATCAACAGATGTTGATATACAGAACAGAAATAATTTTTCTCAAAAAATAAATTAAATATGTAGGTTAATATTTACAGCATGCTCCTCACCTCCATGACATCACCTCTGTGAATCTCTCAATTTTGAAAAGGTATATATGAGTATAATGCTTAACAAGAATTTACAATGACTGTAAATCAAGAAAGATAGTTTCAAAACTTTAAAAGAGAAGAATTGAATAAATATCAAAGACAGGTGATGAAAAAAAGCTCCAGATGGGAGATGAATTTTTGTGTGTTTTTATATTCATTCCAAATAAATTCGTTATGCATTCTTATATAGAAATGCTCCTTAGTTATTATATCTAAAATAATAAATAGTTTTTTATGCTTTGTCTCACTACACAAACATAACTGTAAACATAAATTTCACCTCCGTAATACAAATAAATATAATGTAGCTGGGCCATTACTGATTTGTACTTGCAGTAAGTGATAAGCCTCAAAAAATGATAACATTTGTCCTGAAAAACAAAAAAAAAAATGTACGGGATTTTTTTTTTAGAAACGTACTCTTTTGGGAGAATGACCCATTTGTTTTCTCAAGAACTAATCGTTATATTTTTTCCAGTGTAGGTCATTTTAACACACATTATATCTCTACTGTTGGGCTCACTGTGACAATTCAATGATGCAAGGCATATAGGGTGAAATCGTTTATTAAAAAAACATTAAATTTCAAATTTATTAAAAAACTTTATATGCATCTAGACTTTTTTCAGAACACTAACTATTCGCATATCTCTCTTTTAATGTGTGTTTCAAATTTCATATACGAAAGTTAGTCAAATGTGGAATTATAGCAATAGATAACAGGTTCTCATTCCCATGCAATTTGGCAGCTTCAAAGGTACCTAATCCCTTAAAATTAAAAGGTATTTAATTATCTTAACCCCTATAGCAGATAAATAAAATCTGCTAATAAAGAAGTTGTTTTTTTTTTCTTTATTTATTTTTTAAAATGTCTGTTATCCGATTTGTTCATAAAAGAATGGAAAATAATCATATTTTTTTTTTTTTTTTTTTTTTTTTTTTTTTTTTGCAGAACTAGAACCATATGACTTTTAAACTATATTTTTCAGGAAAGGCATTTAATCAAATAATGTTTGAAATGAAAAAAAAATTGTAATCAAATACAGTGGACTTTTATTAATGTGTCTCCGCTTAAGATGTATCACCGGTTAATAAAGACAATTTCGTTTTCCTCATCAGTTTTTATTTGTAATTAATCTTAAAACTATAGCTTAGTTGCTATATTTTTCAGAAAAGGCATTTAATAAAATAATATTTGAAATGAAAAAAAAAATTGTAACAAAATACAGTGGACTTTCATTAATGCATCTCCGCTTAAGATGCATCCCCGGTTAATGAAGACAATTCCGTTTTTCTCATCGATTTCTATTTGTAATTTTTAAAACTATAGCTTATTTTAGTTAGCTTTTTAACTTAGTTAATGTATTTTTCAGAAGAGACTTTAATAAAATAATTTTTGAAATGTAAAAAAACAATGTAATCAAATACTTACTTACAAATACTAATAAGACTTTCTTTCATGCGTCTTTGCTTAAGATGTATCTCCGGTTAATGAAGACAATTTCGTTTTCCTCATCACATTCTATTTGAAATTGTTAAAACTATAGCTTAGATTAGTTAGCTTTTTAACTTAGTTAATACATTTTTCAGAAAAGACATTTGATAAAATAATGTTTGAAATGGGAAAAAAAATTGTAATTATATACAGTGGGCTTTCATTAATGCGTCTCCGCTTAAGATGTATATCCGGTTAATGAAGACAATTTCGTTTTCCTCATCTATTTCTATTTGTAATTACCCAGCAAAGAGGAAATTGCTGGCCAGTACCAAGATAGGTGCTGGCAATGATGGAGAAGTGCTGGCTGATGGCCTACCACTGCATTACCACTGCCTGACAGCTTCAGTCAACTTTGCTGTTGGAAATCATCAGATAAAATTCTGGTGGGCATCCATTTTATCTCATGCGTTGGCCCACCACTACATGGAAGTGCACGAACTTTTGCAGTATTATTGCTGGGAACCCTTACGCTAGGTGGCACTGAGACTATCGAAGACATTGAGTATTTGAACACAAATCTGAAATGAATATCTTAACAATTTAAGCTGTGAAGCTAATTTTTTTTAAACTGTAAAGAAAAAAAAAATAGCACCACTGCCACCAACAAAATAAATAAGTAAAGAGTAAATAAATAAATTCTTTATTTCAACGAACTTTTTTTTTCTCCTTAAATCTGGTTTTACTAGGTTACAAAGGATTTCGGTTTTCATAATTTACGCAGTTCAAAATCAATAATAAAAAAAAGTATATAAAATACATAGGATTTCTATATAATAGAATAATTTCTATACCTGTTTAATGATTGGGAACGTAAATCACAAAAGAAACAACCCTGAAATAGTGTAATGAGAGCTTGAAAACTACCAGCAGTCGAAGCGTACGCTGAAAGCACTTGTCCATGTCCGACCACGAAAAGTTGCTGAGAGGTTCTGCTCTCGAAGCTGGTAGACGGGAGCTGCTGTGTTCAATCCCAATCGCGCCCGTCGGCCTAATCGTTCGGAGTTTTCGAGGTTTTCTTCGAGCCATGGATTTCCATGCGTAAATACGGGTTAGGTTCCCTTAGAAAGACCCCTACGAAGGGCACTCCCCCTCGGGCCTATATCCCTAGTGTAGATAATCGGGCATCAAAAAATCAACCAACCAACCGATCACGAAAACCAAGCAGCATCGAGCGTGGTTAGTACTTGGGAGGGTGACCATATGGAAACTGCTGAAAGTTCAAATATTTCTGTAGACATTTCTATTATAGACACTTCTACAGATATTTCTATAGCTCTTGGTGAAACTAGCTTATAGAAAAAAGAGCCATAATACTTTGTTTTTTTTATAGAATTCTATGAGAAATTTTTGTAAGGGAAAGTGCTGGGCCAGCAAAGGAATAGCAATAGGATAGGTACTAGCACTGCAGGAAAAGTGCCGGATTGAAGTAATGTGATGGCATACCAATGCTGGCCTGCTGTTGGCTATCACTGATGGGCCAGCTGCATTCGGCTCGGACACTTTTCGACAGGTTTAAGTAATGGCACCCTTGCACTTTACCGCTGATAGCACTGCTGGCTGCCATCTTTTTTCCAGCTGATGGCCCACTGTTTCTTTCTTTGCTGGGTAGTGTTAAAACCATCACTTTCTTTAGATAATGCGATCGAATTTTTCACAAATTGACCGGGAAGAAATTAAACTACTTTCATAGGTTATTTCTTCAAAAGCAATTTTTAGTGTAACTTTGGTTATCGAAATATATCAAGAAATATTTACTGACAATGATGAACAGTAAGAAAATATTCCACCCCCAAACGCGTGAACAGTTCAAAAATTGCTAACAGCTGTTTGCCCATATTACCAATCAAAATTGAGGAAATGACCAAATTTTCGAGTATGTTCAAAAACAAGAAACTGGGTTGTTATAAAAAATTGTTCAAGTGTCGGAAAAAAAAATAAAAGATTACTTAAAAATAAGTTATGGAACAACTTATTTGCATATTTTGTTTGTCTTGAGAAATTCCTTCTTTAAATATTTTTATTTTATTTTATTTTTTAAGGAATAATTTAACTCAAAATTGATCAATCTTTTAACTTTTAAATGAAAGCCTGTTTAATTGTGAATATTTTGACACTACTTTTTTACCCATACGGTAATTATATTGCGAGATATTGTAAATTTTGTTAATCCACCCAGCGCAACTACCCACACAAATTAAAACTTTAAACGGCTTTTTCTTCTTGTTCATATTTAGTTCACTTTCATGATGTTTTAAAAATTTAAAGACTTTTTTTGTATTTGAGATAGAGATGTAAACTTTTTTTGTATATGTTCTTTATTATATATGTGATAAATCTGCGCATGGAATTAGCCTTCAGTTTTTTTTTTTTTTTTTTTTTTTTAAATAAAAGTATGTGAAGATGTGTTATATTTCATCGTTTTAAACTATATATATCAGTAAAAAAATATATTAAATGAAAATAGTAGATGTATCTAAAAATCCATGTGTAGACTTGTATAATACATATTTGAAAATCTTAAAAAAAAATTGGGCAAACAAATATAGTAGGGGATTTTAAAAAATTCAATTTTTTTAAAACAAAATTTAATTTTAATTAAATATGCAGTTTTTTTTTTTAAATATACTTTTAGTTGAACATTGAAATGCATTGACTTCAACCATTTGAACCCTATTTTCCATAATTAAACAAAATTGTTGAATAGGTAAACTGTCCCCTTAAATTGTCATTAAGGAGTCTCAGGAGTCTTACTTTTTACCTGGCTGTGCAATTTAGCAACATGTCACGTTTTATTTTTTTCCCGGTCTCTATAAAACATAAATGCATGAAATTTTTAAGATAGACAACCTAATATCTCTTTTATTTAAAATATCTTTTTTAATATTCTATATTGAAATTTTATTTTATTTTTGTTATATTTAATTTTCTTAAAAAATTTATGTTTCTTAAATTTTATGCTTGCGCGCAACATTTTTCAGAAACTAATAAAGCAATTTGCATGAAACTTGGTAAATATCTTCATTTTAAGGTAAAGAGTAACTTATACTTCAAATTTAGTGTTATAATTGCATTGATTATATTGACAATTTTTCAATAAAAGAATGATTGTTTTTCAAAATTTTATAATTAAATTAAAATTTCAAATAAAATAAATATAGAAATTGCGTACAAATGAAGTATACGTTCAAGATACATTAGTTTTACATCATTATCAATATTTTGGGGGGTTCTTGAACCAATAGTTTTGCTACAATCCTGCGCGCACTGCATGCGAGTTAAAAAACAACTTTTAATATTTACTCAAAATTAAACATAAAAAAAAAATC
Source organism: Maratus speciosus (assembly GCA_963932465.1). Lineage (NCBI taxonomy): Eukaryota > Metazoa > Arthropoda > Arachnida > Araneae > Salticidae > Maratus > Maratus speciosus. Next base: position 286,141,704 of record OZ010800.1, on the reverse strand, counting down.
AATATAGAATATAAAAAAAAATTATTTTAAATAGAATAATTATTAAGTTGTCTATATTAAAAAATGTATGCATTTATGTTTTATAGAGACTGAGAAAAAAAATTAAATGTGGCATGTAGCTAAATTGCACCGATAGGTAAAAAGTAAGACTCCTGAGACCCCTTAATTTGTTTTGTTACTAAAATTACTGAATTAAAGAATCTATCCCATTTTTGTTAAAAACCGGATTAAATTTATTTGACGAAATGAATTTTTTTGCAACTTAGAAATGTTTACATCTTTTAATGCGGACTTCGGTGAGTGCGACCGAAGAATGGTCTCTCTTGGAAGTCCGCACCAAGGAAAATTGACTGTATATAAATAGCCTAAAATTTAAGAATATGCATAGTTACTCTCTTTTTATTCTTTTTCAGGGCGGAGCTTATGTTGTTGCGTTATTAGATCGTTATTCTGCTGGGTATTCAATTCTATTTGCCGTGTTTTTCGAAGCAGTCGCTGTTTCCTGGATTTATGGTACGATTATTATTACTATTAAAACTTAAGAAATGCTGACCACTTTTATTCAGTTCGAGTACATAAAAGATGATACTTTCGGTGGATACTCCGAATAATCTGTTATAATTCTCGCTATGATGAAGCAGGGTGAACCAAAAATATGTTACGTATATTGATGTATATGTAGTCAGTTAGTTGCATTACGTGCTAGGCTGGAATAAATAATTCTCCCCATACGTGCCATGACAAAGTGTCAATGGCCTCATCAATTTCCGTACCGTTTTATGAGACAACTCCAATTGCCCAAACTAGCTCAGAACTGCCTCACAAAAAATAGCCAATTTCCAACAAATTGGCTTCTAGATCTATTTATACATAAACAAAACAGGTAAGAATAAAAATTCTCTTACCTCCTTAAATATTACAAAAGGTCAGAGATCGGGCCTCCGCATACATCCGTAGTTGACCACTTCCTAAAATCCTTTCTGAACCTCTAGAAAATTATACCGCTTTTTTATCTATTGTAAATTGGAGATATACTTGTGCTTTTATTCTGTAAAGTAAGGCAGGTATTAAAATAGATTAAGATTGGTATAGTTGAAGAGATTTATCTTTTCATTTAAACTGTAATTATATTCCTTTGAAATTTACACATTACGCAGCATTCAAAACTACGTCATATTTATACAACAAAAAAATCTACATCTACGAGAATGGAGGTTTTCCAAATATGGGTTCGAGGCTGAAAAAAGTCAGGTGATACCGGTAATTTACCCAAGGAACTTCTAACTGATAAGAAAGGAAGATACTACTGCTTTGTCTCACGAATTGTTTCATTGGCTAGCGGGGATTTACATTACACGTCTACGGAGCCTTCCCTTCTTTACGCTAGAAGTTTTTACCTTGATCACGTGATCAAAATGGAGATGGAATATCCTCCATTAAAGTTCTAAAAATATCACTTCCTGGTTGGGAGAAAAAGTTCGATGACGCAACAGTTACTTTAAATGGAGGATATTCCATCCGCGTTTTGATCACGTGATCAAGGTAAAAACGTCTAGCTTAAAGAAGGGAAGGCTCCGTAGACGTGTAATGTAAATCCCCGCTAGCCAATGAAACAATGGAGGATATTCCATCTACGTTTTGATCACATGATCAAGGTAAAAATTTCTATCGGAAGGAAGGGAAGGCTCCGTAGACGTAATGAAAAACCCTCTCCAGCCAGTGAAACAGTTCATACGAAAAGCAGCAGGAGCCTCCCTTCTTATCAGTTAGATTTTCTTTGGGTAAATAACCGGTATCACGTGACTTTTTCAGCCTCGAACCCAGATTTGGAATAAAGTCCATTCATCAGGCAAAGCAGTAGCATCTTCCCTTCTTATCAGTTAGAAGTTCCTTGGGTAAATGGAGTATATTCCATCTACGTTTTGATCACGTGGTCAAGGTAAAAACTTCTAGCGTAAAGAAAGGAAGGCTCCGTAGACGTGTAATATAAATCCCCGCTAGCCAATGAAACCGTTCATGCGGCAAAGCAGTAGTAGCTTCCCTTCTTATCAGTTAGAAGTTCCTTGGGTAAATTACCAGTATCACGTGACTTTTTTCAGCCTCAAACCCAGATTCTGAATATCCTCCATTACCGGTATCACGTGACTTTTTTCAGCCTCGAACCCATATTTGGAATATCCTCCAGAGCTTTTTTCCACACACGCAGCAATAGACTATATTCCAAATCTGGGTTCGAGGCTGAAAAAAGTCATGTGATACCGGTAATTTACCCAAAGAACTTCTAACTGATAAGAAGGGAGGCTACTACTGCTTTCCGCTTGAACTGTTTCACTGGCTGGCGAGGGTTTTTCATTACGTCTATGAAGCCTTCCCTTCTTTACGCTAGAAGTTTTTACCTTGACCACGTGATCAAAACGTAGATGGAATATCCTCCATTCTCTACGGAGCAGGTGTTTGTATGACGTAACATGTAGAAGGAATGCCCGAGTTCCGATAATCTTCATCACCTGAATAATACCCCGTTCAGACTGGATATTTTAGATATCTTAGACCACCATTTTGGAGGTGGTACACCTCGGAAATAGAGAACCTGTTCACATCGCAAATTTCATTTAAGATAGTCACTATGTCTGAGATCTGAACAAAGGAAAAGCGTGCGCATGTGCATACATTAAAACCAACTTCAACAGCCATTCAGCTAAAGCGAATCTCCACAGCCAATGAAAGTGAGTGGTAGTGGCGATATCTAACAATAGAATATTCGAGCTCACTGAGAGAGTTTGTGGGACTCTCTCAGTGAGTTCGGCTGTCTGAGATATCTTAAATATCCAGTCTGAACTGGGTGTAACATTATTTCTTGGAGAGCCAGGAACACTATGTATTTATTCATTTAGACATCATTTAATGCGAAACCAAAAGCCGAGAGGTTCTGATGTCAAAGCTGGTAGAAGGGAGATGCTGGGTTCGAACCCAATCCCCGTCGGCCTAATCGTTCGGAATTTTCCGTTTTCTTCGGAACCGTACATAATTACATGTTAGGTTCCCTTAGAAAGATCCCCATGGAGGACACTCCTTCCCCCTTGGGCCTATATCGTTAGTGTAGATAATCGGCCGCTATAAACAACGCCAACATCATTTAACAAGCTGATGAGTAGTGAATCACTGGATTCTCACTATGAAAAAAATTATAGTAGCATAAAGGGAAACTACTCGGAGTCCTTGCTTTTAACGGATGTTCAAAACTTTAAAAACAACAGTACTTAAGACGGTTTCAGATGTTTGTTACTATAAACAAGTGCAGAAATTGAAGCTGCAAAAAAATCGCTGGTGCTTCCAAGTGAATTTTCTGGCCAGGACTCCAAGTGGGATTAGTTGGGTGGGTTCTAGTTCTAACTATGAAGACATGCTGTACCAGGGCTGTCCAACTCGACGCCTGCAAACGCCATGTCGCTCTTCCAAGGTTTTCTTTCCACCCTTTGTAATGATTTTTGTTACTATTATAGCTTATTTTTTAATTTCTATACTATAGCTAATGACCCTATAGCTATGTCTAGTCCTTTTCTTTTCACATTTTCAGATGGAAGGAAAAAGAATTAGCGAAAAAATATTTCGAAACAGTTTTAACACGTTGGCCACCACAGAATGTGACGAGATGGCTTTTTTGGCAAAGGCAGACAAATAAAAAGCAGTTTTCAGCTTTTATCGAGTAGGTTCACAATTCTCAATCGTGCAAAGTTTTTAATTTTATACAAAGTCTTCATTTTATGCATTTTTTTAATTTTAAAATATCAAATCTTAGTTATTTTTAGACGTTGAGCTTGAAACTGAAATCACTAAAAATACTACGGAGTTCTTTTTTAAATGCATGATAATAAATTATCAATAGTCGCGCTTCATAGCAATAAATTGACTTCAATGAAAATATTGATAGTACGCGTATGCTTGTGATATGGCTCCCCAGGACGTATTTCTGGCACACGTATTTGTGTGCCATGGCGGTGCCGTTAATGTTTTAAAATCAGCGCATGATAATAAAATTCCATTTAAAAATTCTTTTGTTTAAAATCATGAATGTTTGTTTGCGTTTTTTTTTTTTCAACTTTATATGGCAAAGAGTTTTTGGCTTCTTCTTACACAAAAATTTTTTATAGGTCGTTTCAGTACACTCCCTCTCTCCTATCATAGGCTCTTTCCACTATAGCTTGTGTCTTTTCTTAAATTTATTTTTACATGTTGGCTCGGAAAAGCTTTGACTACAACTGTGCAGAGATTAAGGACCAAGATGGGACATTTACGGCAAAATCTGTAATGGCAACAGTACTAGCGTCACTACCGAAAAGGGCGAAGAATTAACAAGCCTCCGAAATTTACCTATGTTTAGGTAATATGTTTACCCTTCATGCTTTGAACATCTATTCTTTCCTAAAACGAAGCAGGTGTCAGACGATATTCTATTCATACTTGGTTTATTTATTTAGCCGCTTTTTTTTTTTTTACCGTACTTGTATTGGTCACTTTTAACTTACAAAATGATAATTAGAATAATAATATAAAGGAAAAACCCTATAAAATTCTGTTAATAACGTAAATATGTAAATTTAGGAGATTAAACTGTAAAAAATCAAATTCAGGTATTGTGTTAATTTATTCATATCGAATAAAACTTTATTGAGTGTAATGTCAGTACCTCTATTTATTTTTAACTGTTAGATTTATATAATTCTAAAAAATTGTCGAAATCAATTTTTCCCCATCTGTAATTTTATCATTATTTCTTATGTTTTAATATTATAAATATTATTGAATTGATTTACGTTATTTACATTAAAAACAATATTTTTATTTTAACTGTAAGAAAGTGAAAATGCTTAAATTTTAAAAGATTATTGTAACGATTGTTTAATACGTTAAACTTCATAAATTAGTAAAACATCGGCTATAAAAATTTTCCTACCGAATGGGAATATTTATGAAATTTTCTGGAATTTGTAGAGTGCAATATTTCGTATATTTTTATATTACATCATTATTTTACGTAGCTTTAAATCCAGTTATATTATATTTACTTCATATATAGCATTCAAGACGAAATTTTTACCCCGTTTTTCGTTGCACTTATATCGTTCACTCATCGTGCAAAAAAAATAAAATAAAATAAATAAAAAATAGATTAGATATTAGATATATAAAATAGAATATCTATTCTATGTCTATGTATCGGTGTAAGATTATATTGAAAACGTAAACATGAAACATTAAAAAAAGAAAGATCAGAATAAGGTAGATGCTCAATGATAAAAATTTTACAAGGATGGGGAGTTAATTCCCCATTGTCACTAAAGGCTCTACGATTACGCTTATGGAAATGTCCCATCTTGTATGTTAATCTATGCAACTGTGAAACGTGTGTGAATCGTATAAGACGCATGTGCATCGCTACCGCTGCTACAATCAGATATAATTGCTCATGTTTTGATTCATGTGAATGAAAGAGCCTCCACCCTTCATTGCTTGTTAACAGATGACGTGCACCTCTGCTTACTGAAACTGAAAGGTTCGACAAGCCTGCAATATACCACTGTACATAAACTGTGTTTTCCACTACTCTGTGACGATGTAACGACATAAAACAAACCACAATTTCAGAAGTAAAATGTTGCGAGGTATCCTGATTTCAAAGACTCCAAGACATATCCAGCGCAACCACTGTGCAAGACTCCAAAAGTCCTGATTTTTCATTATACGCAAATTCTTTTACGTTTTTTTTTTTTTTAGTTTCATGCTGTTTGTTAGTCCGAATCGAGTGAGATTTAATGCGGTAAAACCTGTGATGACATAATCTGTTTATAACGAAAATATTTTGTATCCACTTTCAAAGAAGCACCTTACAATCCTAGGATATTCTTTGCAGTTCTTAGCGATTCTGTTTTTACGAATTTTACTGTACGTTATTCAGTAAACTTTGTGTAAACGGAACCTGTTTATAACGAAATTCTGTTTTTAAAGTAAAAATTTCATTGTCCCTCTTATAGGCGTACTATACAATTATACCTGCTCAATTGGAATTTTGTATCAATCCCTAGCAATTCCGCTTTCACAGGTTTGGATGCGTAAGATTTTTTTTAATATAATAAAACCTGCTAAGACGGAAGCGTAAAGAACAGGAGGAAAATTTTGTTTTAAACAAGTTTTCGTCTCAGCTAGCATAACTGTGTGATATTCCAGGACAATCAATTTTTTTACGCTTACGGCAGGATTGAGTTATATGCAGGTGTTCCGTTTCATAGAGTTTATTATATTTTTAGGTTCCGATTTAAAAGCCGCTGTCCCTTTTTTTTGTCTCTTTGCCAAGAAAATGACCATAATTTAAAAAAAAAAAAAAATATGGTCATTTTTTTTTTTTTTGGCAGATTTTGAAAAAAAAATTGAAATTTTTTTGAAAAAAAAATTATGGCCATTTTTTTGGCAGATTTTAAAAAAAAAAATTGAAATTTTTTTGAAAAAAATTAAGGCAATTTCCCCCCCCCCCCCATTCTGACCAGAAAATCAGAGTTTCTAACTTTTTACGACTGCTTTTTCATCTTAACCCTTTAAGACCGGGAGATTTTTTGGTAGAAATTGAAAGTTTGGGTGGTTTCCCCTTATCGATAGGACCGTATTTGATTGAAAAAAGATATTAAAAAAAAAAATACCCCATGTCAGGTTATGCCAAGGGAGGACCCGCACAATTGTGCGGCTTCGGGCTTAATAAGCCGTTTTTGGGCTAAATCTACACAATTGTGTAGTTTGGGATTATGTGTGCAAATATCTAAAAATAAAAGTTTAAGCAAAAAAAGTTGTTGTTTATTGAGATAATTTTTATCAGCCACAATGAAAATGTTTGAAACAATTTTTGTTTTTGGACAGACCACTACAATTTTATTTTCTGAGATGTGCTCAATGCTCGCACCCCTCTTAAGAACCGTTGACAAATGCCCTGGTATGCCCTTCACTCCGTTTGGATCGTGCCTGATCCTTCAAATTTCTTTTTTTTTAGTTTTTCCTGCAGCGGTATTTTGTTGAAATACCGATCGACGTACATAAAACTAGGTCTGAACCAGAGTAAGGACTACAGCAGGTCCTAAGCGCAGATCCTTGTGGACTAGGTCTGTACTTTCCCACTGGTAAACTACAAAATTTAAAACTATCTTAGATGATACTGTTACAACAGAGTGTGGTTTGTTTTTTTATATACTGCTTTACTGAAGCACGTCCTAAAAAAAGGAATCGTCTGCTCATCTATGGAAAATTTCCCCTGATCTCCTGGTAAATTCAAGCAGACACTACGGAATCTGTCGAGCATTTGCTGAACTTTCCATAATTTATTATTTATTCCTGGCGGCTTACTTGCTGGGTCGACAAAATGGAATGAATTTATCAAACTTAAAAATCTATCTCGTGATATGCATATAACTTACATAAAACGTATAAATCATATATGTCATCTATAACTCAGAGCAGAAGCATACAGTTCGTTACATGTGCATATTATATTTCTAATACTATCAATTTTAAATAGAAATCATGAATAGTACAAACCTATTAATTTAAAATTAATCCGGTTTAAAAATGTAATTAATAAAAAATAAATTTCTAAAAACATAAGTTTTAAAAAAATCACTTACAAATTTTATATATTAGGAATTGTACCCATTTTGGAAACGGTAAAACCCGGACCCGCACAATTGTGGGGGTAATTTGTTTTTCAACATTTGTAAAGCCTGATTAAATTTATCAAAGACAATATCAATTAAAATCATGAATAAAGTATATGAAAAGAAAAATTAAATCCAAGCAAACATTAAAAATCATATTTAAAAGAAATTACGACAGTACATATTTTTGTCTATTGCTGTCAGATGCTATAGTCTTTTTAAAAGCAGAAAATCTAACCCTGTATTTTAGCTGTGCCCCCTAGTTGTGTCTTATCGAAACATCTGAAGCCAATTAACTCATATAAATGTGCAGATTTGGTTTTAAATCTCACAAAAACAGGAAATAGTCATTCTCTTTTACTTTAGTATCACCCGCACAATTGTGCGGGTCAGGGCTTAAAGGGATAACCTAACACTTCATTTATAATGGCTGTTTCATAATAATGGAAGCCATCAGTCCAACAGAAGAAAATGATCCTTTCCAAAGGTGCTACACCTGCGATTTTCATGACACAAATAGAATCATATAGCTGCCAATTTGTACGGTTTTGTTACCTCTAAAACAGAATACAAATTTTTGCCGTATTTAATCGTTGATAATTGTTAGATTTCGGCGATTGAATTAGGCTAAATTTACTGGTAAGTTTTAGAGGTAAGGAAAAAATCTTAGAAATTGGTAGCTATGCAGTAACGTAATACTGCAGCAAAATTGACATTCAACAAACAAAAAACTATCAAGGGCTTTTTCAAATAAACAATTTCATTCCCCGTTTTTCTTAAAAGTAACGGAAATGTACATCAAAGAAATGTTACTAGTACCATAAAAATTAATGAATTAAGTGAAAATTTATATTTCATCTCCTTATTTGGGTATGATTTGTGTAAATCCAGTTTATACCAGTTTTTTGCTTATCCGAGGCGAGCTTGGTCCATATTAACTCGGATAATCGGGATTTTACTGTATAGCAAATTTATATTTTACCGAGAAAAACCAATTTTTAAAAAATGCATTCAAGATTCTAAGGGTCGATATCACAAAATACGAAAACTGCAGTCCGCACAATAAAATTTCTATTTAATGTTATATAATGCAATTTTCTTTTTTACATTCTAATAAAAAATTTCTTAGAAGTATTATATTACATTCATAATAACACAAAAATAAAGCAATTAAAAGACTTAAAATTTTAGATTGTCATTTTCCTGGCATGTCACACTGTGATGTGTGCAAAGTAAAAGGCTTTCTGCTATCATGTACAAATATCTTTTTCTAGTTTTTTTTTTAATTTCTAATTAATAATTATACCTTATATAACACATATATGTGGAAGGTAACAAGTTCTGTATTTTACAAATAAATTTCCATAATTAAAATGCGATTGTCACTGAAAATGAATGTCATTGTCCTGCTCATTTTAGTTCTTTATGTGGTATAAAGTGACGCTGCAGAGTAATTCTTCTTGTTCTTAACATAGTTCAAGTCAGAAGTAGTAAAATCATTGCTACCAGCAAGATCTTTTAGGTATTCCTTTGAAAATAATGTGTTTAAAGGCTTTGAAAAAATGGAGTAGGCTTTTATTATGTCATTTTCCTGGCTTGTATAAATTACAAATAAAACTGAACATTACACTGAATTTGGGGTACTATAGAGGAACATGTTCCTTTAAACAAAATTAAAGCGTTAGATCTAAAAATTAAAAAAACAAGAATGTGAAAAATGTTTTAGAATGAAATTGTCATTATCCTGGCATACATATGCCAAGAAAATGACATATAATTATAATTACATAAAAATGAACTTAAGCTCTTTAAACTTCAACAATTTTACATATAAATTCCATTATTCAGCTGTTCAACCAACATTTTAAAAAAATCAAAAGCTTTGAAACGATTTAAATTTTCAAAATTTTGTTTTCAAAATCTCACATTTTGTGATATTCAGCCCTAAATAATTAGGAAAAAACGTTACAGAGAGCATTGTAAGCTATATGTATGTAACTGTGATAATGGTTCGTGGAAATATTTTTTAATATTTCCACGAACCGGAACAATAGTTTCCTTACTTTCACGAACCGGAACAATATTCGTCACAATTTCACGAACCAGAAAATCGTTCCGGTTTGCTCCGGCTCATTTCGAGCCCTGAGTACAATATATTTCTGAAATTTTCGAATTATTATCCCAGTTTTGTTTTTCAATTACATTTATATAACTTTTAAATAAATGATACATATAATTTTGGAACACGCATTTTTCGCTCCTACCTGGATTATATTATTCATGAGAATGAATACAAAATACATTGTTGATATAAAACGCGCATAAATATAATTACTGTTTTTTTTTTTTTTTTAGTCATAAGCAACGAGTCATTTTCTTTTAAAGTAAATAAACACTTCACTGAGTTCATCATATAATCAAGTTGCAGTCTTGTGATGCAGTGGTAATTACGAAAACAGTTTATTTATTTTTGATGGACAGTTTATTGGATTAAACCTAGAACCAATGTTCTATGATGTTTCAGGAATGAATGAGATGTTTAAACATATTGCACGTTGTAAACATGTTTCAGATGTTATGACTAGTAATTAAGTAGATTTCGATTTATGATGTGTTTTTTGAAGATATTAATATTTTTGACAATAAAAGATTATTCAATAAAATCTTACTTTATTACAGAGTTTATTTTTCTAACTCGATGTATTCTTTTCTTCAGGAATTGGTCGATTCTCAAATGACATTCGAGAGATGCTAGGTTTCGAAGTTGGATGGTGGTGGAAATTCTGTTGGTTCTTCATAGCACCCTTTTTCATCATGGTATAATATTTATCAACTAGTTTTCCTCAATTCTTTTCCAGCTACATGTTACTACTCATTTAGTTCCCTTCCCAGGAGCTATTTTATTGGTCTGACTTATTATACGCATTTATCGCTACAAAACGTGGCATTATTTAAATTATAATATTTCCAGGCCCTCAGGAAAGGTTTGCGGTTTCAACGCAGAGAGGGAAAAAATGGGTGTTTTGGGAATGCAAGTTAAAATATTTCAAACACATTGTAATTTTGAAACACTTTTGTTTGTTTAGCTTTTAGAGTGCATTTATATATAGAGGAGAAGGTCCAAATGCCACTTCTGTTTTCAATCCAGTCCAGATACTACAATTTTAAAAATTAGTAAATGGAAAAGTGACAGCAAGCTACCTTGACATGTTTTGCTCCTGTTTAGAAGGAAAAAAATCAGTTTAAAGAGCGTTTTCTGTTTATAAAAAGCAAAATTCCAAAAGTCTTCAAATTTTGAGTTTTGAAAATGGGGTCTAAATACCGGCTACCTAAGCTTTCTCCAAAAGAATCACACAAATAGTCCTAATATCAATTAATAAGCAATAAGAACATTATTTTAACAAATTTTATTGATTAATAACATTTCTGGTGTACAGGAAAAATGCGTAATTTCTAATAAACAAGCATTTTTGTCAAATTTATAAAAAACTTAACGACTATCTCTGCCAGTCATCTTTCCTTTATGTTTCTAGTTTTGTTTTTTAACGTGCAAAAAAAAAAGGCTTGTTCTTTGAAATGATAATTGTTTCATATGAAAAATCACAAGCATAATAATCACTCTCTGCGTTGGTGCAGTCGCTATGGGCCCACATATCGCATTCTTAACATTGAACCCAGAGTCCTCTATCCCATTCTTGTCCGCAGAGAAAGCACCCTCGCAGAAGACACAAATTGCATCATTTCATTTTTTAAAAATACAATTTCTTTCGATTGTTTTTTCTTCATGTTTACTTCTTTCTTTTCCTATTTATCGCAGGCAATTTTGGAGTGTCCAACAGTGCTTTTTTCAATTCCTACTATTAGTTCACACTCTCCCTATATTTATTTATTTATTTATTTATATATATATATCCATATATATATATATATATATATATATATATATACATATATATCTTGTTCAAATTTTCAATCGTTAATAAAATACTTATTATTCATCCTATCAAGGTGAAATAAATTTTTTTAAACTTGTACTGGATGACAATTGATGTTAATACAGTTTTTTCAAATATTAATTCATTAATTAAATTTTAATTAATTAATTTTAGTTTTACATGGGAGACAAAATGGCGGCCATTGGTTATTGAAGCATTTAATGCATCTTCATATCTATAAGAGGGGTTACCATAGGACACCCAACCAGTACGCCAACCGCTAGGTTTATGGCCTATATGTCCTGGCGGGGAAACCCCTACACCATCCAGTTCCTCCCAGCCGGGAAACGGGCCTATCAGCGACAATTATTACAAAAGAAAATGCTTACAAAAGCATAAACCCATATGCAAAACTGCATAGCAACTCGCTATGTCTCAAACAGGAGTACAGAAATGCATGTTTATAGGTAACTATGCAACTAAAACACAAACATGTAACTATCCAGGTAACTCTACAAATGCACTGCAAAACACAGGACTAACAACACGCAAATAACAAAAATAAAAAGCAATATTACAAAATGTAAATTTGTAGTAACTCTACAACTAGGTAAGCATTAGTCCCATAATATAGTAGAGTCCAATATATAGCAGTCATAGATAGAGTTCTAAAAGTGTTACTAGATACACCATATATAGTCTTTCTTGACCACACCTGAAGCTTATCTTATAATTTATATCATACAAGATCATTGCACAGTCGTATGATTCATATTCCTACTACAGCCAATGTTCAGTACTTTAGTGGACACATCTGTACAGTTAGTCCAATGTCCAATCAAGCAGTAAATGTTAAACTGCGTAGAATCACATTGAAAAAAAACAAAAAAAAACGGCAATTTAAATGATAAATACTAAAATCTGTATCTTATAAAAGAATATAGAGCATTAAGTGAGTTATAGTTATCACACAGCTTACGATAGTTTTCTTTGCTGAATAACACTCTTCTCACATTGTAGCGCACACTCTGAGAATTATCAAAAAAGAAGAAGTATGGGACAAATGGGCAGCGTCCGAAAAGATAATGTAAAACATTTCCTGTCTTTCCACAATCACATTTTGAGTTACTTCTTTTGCCTATTTTACACAAATATTCTGGGAAGCTTCCATGTCCTGATATATAGTATTGGATAACTTGACTTACACATAGATACTTTTCATCAACCTTTCTTATAACACTATATGTATCTGGACCTTTAGCACTCTTGCTCCATTCTTCTTGCCAACTCTTCTTTATACCTTCCTTACACAGTCTCCTAACCAATGAGATTGGAAATGGTACCTCCAAAGTCAAATCTGACATCTCTGGATCTATTGCCTCCTTCGCAAGTTTATCCGCCCTCTCATTCCCTTCGTTGCCAACATGTGCTCTTGTCCATCCTATTGTTACAGTTTTGTTCAAGTTAGAATTCATGATCTTGTATATGTCTCTTATTATGTCATTACCTGGAAAGTTCCATTGCAGTGCCAATGTAGAAGCCTTGTTGTCTGTATAAATAATTGCTTTATTATAATTTGAGTTTATCAGCCAAGCTATTGCCTGCTTGATTGCCACAAGCTCTGCCTGATATATACTGTTCAATTTATGCAATGATATTTTCTTATCATATATAAAATTTCCTTTAACGCAAACTGTGAACGCTGCTCCCACGCCATTTATCATCTTGGAGCCATCAGTGTATATCAGCGGACTTATAGAATTATGATAATACGTATCTTTTTTCTCTGTTATCTGCAGGTTTTTTAAATCAGTATAATTCGGATAGTCACTTGTCACTAAATTTCTCATTACATTATTTCTGTGTATTCTTATGTCACCGGAATCAATGGTAGCTTCGCCTTTTAACACTCTGTGCTTTTTAACCATATATTCTATTGTAATATGAATGGGGGAAACTCCTGCCAAAACGCATAATGCCTCTGTTGAAACTGTTCTGTAAGCTGAAATTATTGTAAAAAGACCTAATCTTTGACTTGAGCTTAATTTTCTCTTTGCATGGTAGTTCAAGTCTTGAAACCAAACCTCAGCTCCGTACATAATCTGTTTTTCTATTACACTTTTATACCAAATTTTTCTATACATAGCGTGCAGTCCTTTTTCCCTTTTTGCGGTTTTCTTAACATTTGAGGTAAAGTTTCTCACTTTTTCTCTTGTCTTTTCCATGTGTGCTATCCAATTCATCTTGCTATCTAATGTAAGTCCTAGATATACCATCTCATCTTTAACTGGAATTGTCATATTACCAATCTTAAATATCGGATGTCTATTTTCCAAAAGGTATCTACCAAATAACATCGCTACACATTTTTCACTACTTATAGTAAGCTCTAATTCCGTACAAATTTCTTCAAACCAATTAATTTGTTTATTCATATTGTCTTCGAGTTCTCTTCTCGTATCTGCACCAGCTAGGACGACAAAATCATCAGCATATGATATAATGTGGCCATATCTTTGTCTGTACTTCTTTAATAGGTAATCGGCTACTATCAACCATAATAACGGGCCCATGCAGCTTCCCTGGGGACATCCCCTGTACAACACGAACCATTTTAATCCATCTGTAAATGTAAAAGCAATCTTCCTTCTACTAATATAGTTTTTTAGTATGTTTTTTAAGTACTTCGAAATAGGTAATCCATCAATCAATCTGGCCAATATATTCCAACTCACAGCATCAAATGCCGCCTGTATATCTATTGAAGCAATGGAGTAATATTTAAAAACTTTAAGGTTTCTCTTTATCTTCGCTCTCAAATATTCCAGGGCCGTTATGGTACTTTTCTTTTCACGAAACCCATGCTGTGCCTTATCCCAAAAATTTCTTGCTTCCAATTTAGGCATCACTCTGATTTTAATCAATCTTTCTAACAATTTTCCCATTATACACAGAAGAGTAATTGGTCGATATGCTCTAGCAGTCTTCCCGTCTTTATTTCTCTTTCTGAAGAAAATAACTTTACCTGATTTCCAACTCTCGGGAAAATGTCCATATTTTAAGCATGTTCCAAATAATTTCTTGATATAATTTATACAAGTCTTACAGATGTTTTTAATAATTAATGCGTCTAATGCATCTACACCGGGTGCTTTATTATTACTCTGCTTACTAACTATATATTTTAATTCTCTTGATGAAACATCTTTAAAATCTTCCAGCTCCTCTCCGTCTGCTACAAAATCATGCACATTCCCAGGGATCCTGTCTACACCAAAATGCTCTTCCATTAAAAGCTTGGCCACGTCATCATAAGAGTCAAACGGCTCAGAATTATTCAGTCTTGTGAAAATAAAGTCACTCTGTTTGGTCGTCTTGCCCGCAATATATTTATAAAGGTTTCCATATGAATTATTTGTGCTGTTGCAAAATTTTTCCCAAGAATCTCTCTTTGCTTTTTTGACCTTTTTGCTATAAGCTCTTCTATGATTCCTATAATTTTCTCTTATATTCTCGTCATCTGGATTTTTGACACACCTCTTATATAATGCTGCGACTTTATTCCTATCAGTCCTTAGCTCATCAGAATACCACCTTATTGTGGATTTGTAAGAAAGACTTCCCATTCTAAAACAATTCTTTGTTACACATTCAATATCTGTCATAAAGTTGTTTACATGTTCATCGAGATCTTGCGCATTTCTTACTATCAAAAGATTTTGTAGCCAAGCATGTTCCTTATCCTTTATAATTCCATTGAATTTTTTAAAGCTTTTATTTTTAGTCTTATATCGATTATTCATTTTCTTAATTGCAGTGTATCCAAGATTAAATCTAATATATCTATGATCACTATATGAAAAGACTCGGTCATCCACGTACCAGTTATTTATTTTATCACAAATATCTAATCCTCCCAAAGTCAAGTCAGGTCTTCCGGTTAAATTACCTTGAACAAAAGTACTGGGTGCATCTGTATCATTCATTATGATTAGATCTTTCTCTATCAAATGTTCCAGAAGGACTTCTGTTCTATCACTTTGTCTGGTATACCCCAATTCCAGAAGAGGAACATTAAAATCACCAGCTAATAATACTTTGTCGAAACTTTGAAAATGTGTGCCCAAGTCCACAAAGTCTTTATCAATATTTCCACTTGGAGATGAATACTGTGATCCTAGATAGATTACATCACCACTCACATTCAAAGAGATTATAACTGCATTTTTTAACACCAAGTTACTGATTACCGCATAATCCCTGTTAGTGAAAATAATAGCTGAGTTTAAAGAATCGGAGAAAAATATAGGCCAGTCAGGCGGGATGCCCGAAGCCACCCCATCTGACACATAAGGATCCTGACAGAGTATTATATCAATGTTATTATTTAAAGCATAGATAGTTAAAGCATCGTTGGCATCATTACAATGATTTAAGTTAATTTGAAGAATATTAAGACCACCAACAGGAACATTGCCGGACACAGCGCCCTTAGCTACGATTAGGCAACACACTATTTCTATAACTCTGGAAAACTGGGCATTCTACGCTATCGGCCCTATGACCGCAATCTCCAGTAGCATCATTATAATAACAATTTGCACAACACAACTTAGTCGATTTACAATCCTTTAACAGATGCCCCTCAGCACACTTGACACATTGTATACCGTCCTTGCAATTATTTGCCATATGGCCAAACTTTTGACACTTAAAACACCGCGTGATGGAAATAAATTCCACCACACGGTATCTCTCGTAATCCAAACAGATTCTCCTAAGTCTCAACAATATTTGTTTACTATCTTGATCCACGTCTAACAACCAATTAACCTTTCCTTGTCTAGTATCTATCTTACGTATTATACGCACCTCAGTATCAACCTTCCTTAATAGTCCTTCCAAGAGATTTCTTGTTGCCACATTCAATGTAGTCGACTCCAACTTTTCACAGATACCGCCATACGTATCTTCTGCACCTGCACTTTGTAGCAGTTTCTCCACCTCCTCCTTTATCATTTCCTCCTTTACAGTAGGATCAACACTCAAGATTAGAATTCTGTCTCTTTTTCTTACAGGGACATTCACCTTCGCTAGTTCCTTTATATCCTCTGATTCTGTAAAGGTATTTTTTATTGTCTCAACTTCTTTTTTATTCTTATATTTCAAAATCACTTGATTCGACTTAGTCATTATCACATCATTAGGAGTCGGGAAATCCTGCCTTCCCCTACATAAGTCCTTTACCTTCTCCTTTATTTGTATCAAATCATGTTGTTCACCAGTAGGTGTCAGTATCACAGTAAAGTCATCTCTTCTTTTAGTCATCGGCTCTTTTATTTTAGGCTGTACTTCTTCCATTGAACTTACAGACGCTCTGGATATTTTCTGGGCCAAATCCTCCATCATTTTCCCATATTCCGTCTTATCCTCAAGTCTAGTATTCAGTGCTCTATTTTCTTCACTAATTTCTGTGCATTGTTTCAGAAGGAAATCCATAGCTTTCTTAATAGTAGCCACCAGGGGCGCAGTCACCTTGTCAGTCTTCGACCGTTTGTATTCCATAAGATCTTAAATTTTTGCATGGATATCTATAACAATTGACGTAAATTTATGTCCTTCTACCTCCTTTATCCATCTATCCACGTCGCCATCAGCCATGATGCAAAAAATGAAAACCGCCGGATAATACAATCACTCGCCGGTTAAATGGATCAGACCTACTAGTGGACCCACTCTGCACTCCAACCCAACAACACTACACAAAGACTCCAAAAGCAACCCAAGAATTCAAAAAATCAACAATAACTGAGCCACAATGACCCTCTATCACAACTGGAACTTCGAGACGTCGGAGCACAAGAGGATGATTACACACAACACAAACTTTCAGTATATATAAGAGCTGACCTAGTGTCAGACACAACTCTATTGAACCAAATCCACAGTGATCCAACCACAGGTAATCATAACTATAAATGAAACTCCAATAGTACCGCCGGATAAACTGATCACCTTGCCGGTTAATTGAATCAGTCTACAAGTGAATCACTTGTAGTGAAGTACTTGAATCAGCCCACCTTAGACACGTGACAAAAGCCCCTAGTAACAACAGCAAACAAATAGACTACCAATAGGGAAACATTAAAACTATCCCAAGAGACACAGCGAAAGCAATTACACGTCACAGTAAACCAAAACGTAACCTAGGCTACCAGCATAGACACAGAGTTTAACTAAATACAAAAATATACACCTCAACAAACAAAAGCACTCTACAAATTCCTGTTCTGTCGCCAAGTACCGCCAACTTGGCGATATATCGCCATTTGGCGACCAAAATGAGTCGCCAAAAGTGACGCCAACTTGGCGATATCTCTAATATTTCGCCAAATTCCCATAGACTTCCATTGTAAACCTACTTGCTTATAGAAAATCAACAAATTGAGATATTTTAATGCAACAAAGACTAATATTAGCTTAAGGGATTATATTAAATTTTTCTTTGATGACCTAAGTAGGAATTGACTTTAAAAACAAAATTTTTATATCTGGGGGCACGGCAGTGTCCCTGCCAAGTCGAGAAAGCACAGCCGTGAGCATCCTTTTCTGGAAGCAACTCAGGGTACTTTGACAGCCCTATATCCATTCGCTGGAATTTCCCAGGAACTTGAAACTTTGTTTTTCTAAAAGTACTCTTCAAACGGAAGCAAATGGTAAAATTTCCGCGTTACCATCTTTTCTAGTTCAGAAAATATATGAACTCAAAGTTTCGCTTTTTCGACACTGACTGACTGACTCACCGATCATCAAAAATCTGAGGTACATCCTGTACCTCTAGAAACTTGAAATTTGGTAAGAAGGTAGTATTTGGGGTACAAAGAAAGGAAAAATTAAAAAATTTGGAAAATTCGAAAAAAAAAAATCGAAAATCTTTTATTTTCCGTAATCGGAACTGTTGCCAATACTGTTGCTCACTGATTATCAACATGATAAAACTCAGTTTGTCAACTAAACCATCGGTTTTTCAACTATACTAAATCGAGCACGAAATAGCTGGGTCCTGAATACAGTAAAATTCGTTTTAATTGACTAGAACAAATAAAGGTACTACTTGATTATCCCATCGACCGAAAAACTATCGCCAAACTATAAGATTAAACGCTAATAATGGATGATCGTAAATATCGCATTCACTTGACATTAAACACCATACAAGTGTTTGTTACGTCATCAAATGATTTTTTATTCGACTTTTTACTTGTAGTTTCATTAAGGTTTTATTAATTTATTTGTTTTTTCGTTATTTAAAATAAAAATACGGCAATTTGTATAATTTGGCGAATTGTTTGGCGAAATTGATCGACGGGATAATCAAAGGCCTAATCGTTCCGAGAAATCACGTTCTCAACAGCTTTAGAGCTGTAGAAGCTAGAGCTCTCTATCGTCAAAACCATTTTCGAAAACAAAAACACACATTAAAACGTTACAACGATTCACACTCTGAAATGGGAAGAAGTAGCTCGCTAAGAAGTCGCGCGCTGTTCTATTGCCCACCCTGGTATGAATATTGGAGCTTACTGACGAAAAAGGTCTAGAGGTAAGCTGCAGTTTAAAATAAACACTTTAGAAAACATTACGAGAGCTATAACTAAAAAAATGGGAAATAGACTGGAAGCAGACAAAGTTATAAAATGGACTCTGCACAGTAGAATTAATTTTGGAGGACTTTGGTTAAACAGCTGATAAATTGAAACAAAAACTAATATCGTTACTAGAAAATTTGAATGAATGGATTTCAAACAGTAGCACACATGCCAATTCGCTTTTCTAGGAAAAGCGGAACATCGAATCAATCAGGAGCCATAAAGTCTATGAAGTTAAAGATAGTGTAATTGAAATCGACGCTACTGGAAAAGCTTTCTTTGGCTTTCTCCTTACAAAAAGAAGTGAAATCCCATCAAAAACATCTCATGTAAAAAAAAACCAAGTCTCCTGACTCTTTGACCGTAAAAAGTTCTGAGATCATGTGTAGAGCCAAGCTTAGATCTCTTATTAACTCTGATATTTTAATTCACAAATTACTTCTAGCCTCTACACCTTTAGTAAATGATTATTTTGTGACTTGGCAATGACGCAGCATGAGAATGTAAAGGCTGTTGTTTACATTTTAATATTAACGTTTATTTATGAAGTTTTGCATAAAATAGTTTCTATAAGAGCACTGAACATATATGTATTTGTAGCATGGAAATAATTTTACATTACATTGTAAGCCCGGATGCGAAAACTCTCTACTGGTCAAACTTGATGTCCGGAGTTTTGGGTGGTTTTCTTCCTATGTAACGTGAATACGAGCCAGACCCCTCTTTTACAAAGACCCCCAATCTGTGCATCCCTCCTTCAGGCTTCTTCTATCCCTCGTGTTCATATTCAGCCTTAATCAGATAATCTAATCCCAATTCAAAACATAAGTAAAGTGTTTACGTAATAACTTTCCTGTGCTGCGTAATTGCCAAGTCACAGAATAATCATTTACTAAAGGTGTAGAGACTAGGAGTAATTTGTGAATTAAAATAACAGAGTTAATAAGAGAGCTAAGCTTGGCTCTACACATGATCTCAGAACTTTTTACGGTCAAAGAGTCAGGAGACTTGGCTTTTTTTTACATGAGATGTTTTTGATGGGATTACTTGTTTCTGAAGTGATCCGGTAACCAGTGTCGCTCCTGTTGCTTTTTTTTTTATATTGCGAAATATGACTGGAACTATTTCTGAACCATTTAAATTAATTTTGTAATTATGGAACTATTTAAATTAATTTATTTTCCTCCTTTTCAAGCATAGCAAACATAGAAAGGTCTAAATACCGGCTAGCCGGTATTTGGACCTCTCTAGGTAGCCGGTATTCGGACCACTGCTATGTTTAAGTTAAAACCGGTATTACCTATTCATATGCTAAAATACCAATAACTTGCGCGCGACGATTGAGAGCTAAATATGTCTAGAAAATAACTTCATCATTAATTCAAGCCAATATACGATCAGTATATTTTTAAAAAACGAGAAAGACATATCGGAAAAACTTTTGATGTCCCAGATTACGCCGTTTCGACACTTTTGCATTTGCTGTTTGTAAATGAGACAGACTTTAGTGACGTACTTTTCGTAACTTTCTTCTCTCAATTAAAGTTTCAAATTCTGCTTATCTCTACTAAGCTGCGCTGAGTTCTCAGAACACCTAGTAGCCGGTATTTGGACCCTAGCCGGTATTTGGAGCTTCTCCTCTATATATATGAGTTATAGTCGGACAAAAAGAGAGAGAGAGAGAGAGAGAGATAGAAAGAGAAAATAAAAACATATAAATCTTAATCTCCAAATGATCACATAAAAAAACAGAAATGACCATTTGGCATGAAATTATGTCCTATTTTCAATTTATGTTAAAAAAAATAGGCTTAAGGGCTTAAAAAAAGGTGTAACTTTCATTACTGTTTACTCGATGCGTTGTAGCGCACTTTACTTCTACACTGTAAAAAATCTGCGTAATATTCCTGTCGTTTACTGTGTAACATTCCTGGGTTTTCTAGGATTATTTCTGCTGATTCGAGAATACTGAGAAATCTGGTGTAACATCTTCCACACTATTGTGTAACTTTTCGGAATACTTGAGAAAGTGGAATTTACTGATCAACTGTGAAACGTTTCAAATGTTTTGTGTGTAACATTCCTTAGTTTTCTCAGGTATACTTTTGAACTTTTGTGTAACTTCTCTGAATTATTGTAAAAGAAAAATTATCGGTGATCTGTGTAAAGTTCCATATGTTTTGTGTGTAACATTCCTTAGTTTGTGGTGGGTGTATTGAATACAGAAATATTTTTATTTTACGTGTGTGTCATTTTATTATCTCAGTTGTGAAAAGACTATGGGATCTAGCGCTATCAAAATTGGCACAAAGGTGTATATACCCCTCAAATTGTGCATCTTGAAGTTCTTTTTCGAATTTCGGCCATGAACAGCTCCTGAGCTCTATTTTACATGTAAAAATCGATTTTTTGCGTTTGTGTATGATTTTGTTGGCTTAGTTGTGAACAGAGTATGGAACCTAGAGTCACCAAATTTGGCGGGACACGGAAATTTAATGAGTAATGTTACAGATTGTAGATTTCTAGACTTTTCATAATGGTGGAACCTAACTGGGATTTCACGAATAACATCCCAGATTATAGGTTTCTGAACTTTCCTGACTTGTGTAAGTTTCCTGGCATTTCTTTGGTGAAATTCCTGGGAAAACCTGTGGCAGAATAGCTGCCACAGGTTTTCTCAGGAACTTTACACCAATTTTTTTACAGTGTATATCTCCAAAATAGCCTTTTCCCTTTCTTTAACAATTTCTAACTGACAAAATATGATTTTCGTGTGTATAAAGGATTTTAAAAGCGACAAAAAAAAATTGAAATTTTGAACTGGTCAAAGTAGTGTTACTCTTAAGGGCACATGTGACATCTCGATGTGTAAAAGTCAATCAGTTTTAGCGCGAAGTTTAAGAGTATGTATTTCGTAAAACAAATCTGTAAACTTTACACCTTTATCCCTTAACTTCTTGCGCTCTTACTTATGACGTACACAGCGTATGTCATGGTATTTTGGTCATTTCCGACGTTGACGTACGCAACGTACGTCATGATATCTGGCTGATTTTTTTTTTAATTAGACATTCCGAATTCCCACTTGAAAGTTTTAACTTTTATTTTCGCTTTACAAGATTTTCCATAATTAAAGTAAAAGAAAATTACCAATTAAATTTTTTGTGGTAGGAATTCAAAATTTCTAAAAGGAAAAAAATCTGCCAGATGCAGCAACACCGGTGGCTAGTGACATACATCCGCTAACAGCGCTAGAGCGCATGTGGTTAAAGTATACATATTGTAGTATAAATATGCATATCGTATATGCTAATTGAGAAATCCGGTTGTTTGCTAAGATCCAGATTCATTGGAGATTCATCTTCTTTTTTCTAATTAGCCTGATATTTTTAAGGCATTATCGCATTCAGATTATGGTAGATAAATCACTTAAACTGAAGTTTTTTGTAGCGGACGACTCGGAATCAAGGTTTTCGACTTGAGCAAGTTTCTGAAACTCACTTAACTTTCAGTACTCACTTAAGTATGAGTTGAGTAGAACTCTGCCTTGTGAACTCTTTTTCTTATTTAGTTCAGAAGTTGTAGTTACAAATTTAGCAACTTATGCGCATGCGCAGATATCTGTTTGGCTAAATTAAGTCTTTTAAAGTGTTTGGTAATGAAAATAGGTGAAGCCTAATTCCGGGTTGTCAGGTTTTAAAAAGTTAACCCTTAAATGCCTGATTTTTCAAAAATCATTGTAATAATGTTTTTCGGCTTTCATTTTTTAAATAAATCATGGGAAAAATATTTTTAAAAAATCATATTTTGTTTTAAGTATAGTTCACGGCTAAAAAACAGTTTGTTACAAATAGGCAATACTGGTGTTTAATTGAAAAAATAATTTCCCTTGATAAAATTCTATAATATTAAACACACAAGAATTTTAGAAACTATAATAAGAAATAAATTTTATTTGCTCACTGCAGGTCAAAATAGGATATTTCGCAAGCTTCCAAACAAAACAAAATGTACAAGTAACAACAATAACTTAACAACTTAACAACTTAAACAGCACAAGTGTTGCCATCTACATGTTGAAAATCGATTTAATGACATTTTCAGAATGTATTTTATTGGCAACATTAGGCATTATAGCTATAATATTGTTCTAATAGTATTTTAGAGCCTAAATCGGGTGTGTTGCCGAAAAGCAACATCAGGCATTTAAGGGTTAAGCTATGTGACTCAACTTTCATAATGTGAACTCAGTATTATTGGAAAGAGCCTATGCATTTTTAGGCTAATTAGAAAATGACCAGCTGTTTAACCCAAACAGAATAGTTTCATACAGGCTTATTGAAATAAGCCCACGGCGGTGAATGCTTATGCATAATTTTAGTATAAAAAATTGGAACAAGAACTTAAACCTCTTATATAAAATGTATAAAAAAGACTGGCTTATTCTATTCTCAGATTTGCGGACTGAGTATCTAAGGTTAGTGAATACTTCATTTCCATTATAAAGGTATATTTTTACCAAACATTCCGTGCAGTAGAACCAATAATGTCTGCAGCTGAGGCAAATTTATTATGTTTTCCCAGATTTACGTAAGAAGATGGGTTGCTGAATGAAATTAATTATAACAAGTTGGAAATTGCACGTCAAACGTGGCAAATGAGATGCGTTCATACTATAACTAGTTTTATAAATATTTTTTTGCACCGCATACTGTGTTGAATGTATATTTTAGTGCACTTCATAAGTGCATATCAGTTTCATTCTGTTCGAAAGGCTGCAACATCATTAAAATGCACTTGAAATACTATTTTTCCATTAGCCGTCATGTAACTGAACACTTTTGACTGCCCCTGTAATTAATATATACATCCGAATTTCATAAAATTTGACATGGCTCTACAAATTTTACAAGAATTATATATTTAAATTTCAGACCATTTGGTTGGGTAGTTTTTGCTCTGTTATATGCGGACGGACGGAGAGACAGACGGACCGAACGGCGACTATAGGTGCTACGTATTTATATAATTACGAAAGCACCTAAATATGTAGAAGAATGTTCCTGTATTAATGAAATCTGCTGATGAAGCGGACTTATAGTGTTTCCTCAGCATTACGTAAAGAAGATGAGCTTTCTGAATGAAAATAGCCTTTATAAAATTATAAGAAAACTATCCTATTACTAGATACGATTTATGTTTTTGTCAAGGAAGGTCTCCTTAAAGCCTCATAATCTCAGTATACTTATAATATTTTGGGGGAAAAAATGCTAATGAAACTACACGTGTATGCAATAAAGGATCAGCCAGATTTAACGGCGGAATTCCAGTAGAAAGTCTATAAAAAAATTAAAAACTTTCTAATATACGGCGCGAAAAAACAAACGCGCCACGCGATTTGGCGAGCAATATCTTTCCTCGCCAAATTCGAGCGATTTTAACGCATTTGGAAATTGCTAGTTAAATGAGTGTTTAAACGTGCTGAGTATAAAATTTAAACTTAAGCTATGAAATAGTTTATTATTTTTTCTATAAGCGTATACGATATAGACAATTTGCGTGTTGCTGAAGTTATTTCATTTTACATGTTTTCACAGGCTGTATAAGTTTTAATAAGTAACTGTCCTATTAAGAAAGCTCCCCTTCTATTTTTGATATTGAATATGTCGTTGTTTCCATGGCAAGAGTACCATTCTCTTGTTGTCTCCGACACTAACAATATAGAAGTCAAATGACGGTGCTCAGAATCAGACCTTCATTTTAAGTTTGAAGCAATTTTAATTAATTTAAATTTTGTTCTTAACCGTCATTAAACGATTGTTAAATTTTATTTTAGATATAAATGTATATGGCAAATCTGCAGTTACAAAACTGTATTTAATTGACTAAAACTTACTTAAACTAGTTCCATATGAAGAGTAGAAAAAGCTTTTCCTTAACCCGTTCGGGACCATGGGTACATATATGCACCCTCAAAAAGAGCATACAGAATTTGTTTTTCGCACCAGTAAAAAGAAAAGTAAAATTTGCTTTCTTTAATTAGAGCATTTTCGGGATTATTTAAGTAAATGTAACTTTTTTTTTTTTTAATGTGGTACCAACCGAATAAAATTTGTATAAAAGGCGCCGGTCCCGAAGGGGTTAAAGAGTTAACGAGTATAATCATAAAAGCGTACATTATTTTTAATTTTATTGTGTCGCCAACCAGAGATTTATTTATTTATTTATTTATTGAACAACAAACAACTGTGCACCAGCGATAAATCGCCAAGAAAACGAAATTTTCGTTATTTTTTTACGGTCACTCTATAGAAATTATGTCGGAATATTTTATATACATACTAGCTGTACCCGGTCACGCGTTGCTGTGACTCAATCTGGCTGAATAGAAAAGAAAGAAAAGAGAAAGTGCACGTTTCTAATATATTTAATTTCACAATGCTTGTGGATATACAATATTTTTTGTTGTTACACTGTCTGTACAGATATAGAGATTGTCTGGTTTGCCGATTCAAGAACACGAAACATATAATTGTTCGTGTGAGAAGCAATCCTTGTTTAGATCTAAAACGCAGAATTCTAAAGCTTGGACCTAAGCTTTGTTGATGGAGATTGTAAACTCCAGTCAAATTGGTAATTGCAATCTCTCAAATTGAAATAGCGCATCCATTGGAATCAAAGGAATGCGAGGAATGAGGTCATCTTCCCCTTTGAAAGGCCCTGTCAAGATTGCTGCTTCTACGACGTTGCTCATTATTTTTTACCCGACTACGGCAAAGCCAAAGGAGGGTTATGATTTTGACAGGCTATGTATGTATGTATGTATGTATGTATGTATGTATGTATGTATGTATGTTCATCTGTTCCCTCGTAACTTCTAAACCACTAATCAGAATTCGACAAATGACATATCATTAGAAGCGTCTTAATTGTCCGCTGGTTATAGGCTATATAGATTTTCACCAAATTCAATGTGGCGCCTTCTAGCGGACAAAATATACAGAGTAAAAAAATAAAGTTAAGCTAGATATGCCGTGTTTGGTATCATTTTAAAGCGCTTCACTTGTACATTTCGAATATATATATATTACTAGCATTTGCTTGTGACTTTACTTGCATTTATGGGCTAATTGCATATAATTCACATCTTTTCGTTCTTAATTTCTTTGGTACTTAGTAATCAGAATAAGACCACTGCAGTGCCATTAGAAGGGTCTTGATCTTGATATTCTGTTGGTTGTGAGCTATAAAGTTTGTCACCAAATTTACTATTATGCCCTCTAGCGGACAAAAAGTATAAAAGCGCTGTTCTCATACAATTTGACGACGCATCCATAAAAGCCGATATTAACGGACTTGTCAGAATCGAGCCTTGCCTCACTGAATTTGACGGCTTGAGGGGGTCTGGGAAAATTCAGCGTAAAATGCTCCCGCTGATTCTTTCTTGGGGTTGTACTGTACATAAATTACAAGGTTGTACTCTGGATAAAGCAGTTATCGATCTAGGAAAGTCATTGTTTGCTAAAGGACAGGCCTATGTCGCTCTCAGTAGAGTCAAAACCATAGAGGGTTTGTTTATAAGTGCCTTGGATCATAATAAGTTGCTTAAAAATCCACATGACAGTCAATCGTTAGCAGAATTAGATAGATTAAGAAATCTTCCTAGGTCATCTTAATACATGAAACCTTCAATCTACATTACACATTTACACATTACACTAACGACCTCATCCACTAATCGGTCCATTACCCATTTGCTGCCATCGACGGATATGTGCGTCACTACTACCAAATACTGGAAGCGTCATACGTCAAAAAATAAAGTTAAGATAAATATGCCGTGTTTGGTATCATTCAAAAGCGCTTTACTTGTACATTTTGAATATATCTATATATTACTAGCATTTGCTTGTGACTTTACCTGTATTCATGGGGTACTTTTATACTTTTTCAGCGTAGTTTTTTGTCGTAGTTGGGTTTTAGTTTTTTTACTTTATCTTGTTTACTGCAAGCCGCGTGCTGTTGCAAAGCTTTGGCTGCTGGATATTTCGCAACATCATAATTGGTCCGCCGATTGTCAACTGCAGTACGGGCGGTGGCATGCTTTGCAGATCGAGTGAATTAAAAATAAAAGTGCCCAATTAAACTGATGGCATTGAGCTCACAGGTTATTCACACTAATTATATATTATCCTCTTATTAAAAAGAATAATGCCCCTTGAAAAATAAATTAAGGGGATTATCCCCCCGTTTCCCCCTTTATACTTAGCCAACGAACCTCCAAATCTAATCAGGGAAGCGCCTTATCATAATAAATTGGTATATCAAATTTGAAGGAAATGGGATAATTCTGCATGAAAAATCAATTTAGCTAAATTAAGGAGAGATTAGCCCCCGTTCCCCTTTTATACTTAATCAATGAACTCCCAAAACTAACCAGGGAAGCGCCTTATCAGAATTAACCTATTCACAAAATTTGAAGCAAATCGGACAACTCTACATGAAAAACCCATTTATTTAAATTAAGGGGGGTAATTAGCCTCCCGTTCCCCCTTTACACTTAACCAATAAAACACCAAAACTAATCAGGGAAGCACCTTATCAGAATGAACCTACTTACCAAAATGTAAAGCAATCGGATAATTCTGCATGAAAAACCCAATTATCTAAATTAAGGGGGATTGACCCCCGTTTCTCCTTTTACACTTAACCAATGAACTCCCAAAACTAATCGGGGAAGCGCCTTATCAAAATGAACCTATTTGCAAAATTTAAAGCAATCGGATAATTCTGCATGAAAAAACCCAATTATCTAAATTAAGGGGGGATTAGCCCCCGTTTCCCCTTTTACACTTAACCAATGAACTCCCAAAACTAATCGGGGAAGTGCCTTATCAGAATGAACCTATTTTAAAAATTTGAAGCAAATCGGATAATTTTGCAAGAAAAAACGATTTATCTAAATTAAGAGTGGGGGTTAGCCCCCGTTATCCCCCTTTATACTTAATCAGTGAACCCTCAAAACTAATCAGGGAAGCGCCTTATCATAATGAACCTATTTACAAAATTTGAAGCAAATCGGATATTTCTATGAAGAGTTATCGCGTTACGTACATATACACATAAAAACGTACATACAGAACCGGAGGGCACATTAGCTCCCAATGAGCTGAAAAGGAAAAAACACGAACTAAAAAACAAAGAAAAAAAATACTGACGAAATATTTCAGCAAAATGCCTCTCAGAGGGGGACAAAGTAAGGGGGGATGGGTGGTGCATAATATGAAAAAGTGGCCAAAGGGCTTTCTAACGATATGCCACATAATGGGTGTCGAAAAATATTTAAAAACCGTCCCCCGGATGGGCAAAAATTGAGTAAGATTTTGTACAAATAAACATGTACATTTTTACTTAGTATATAAAAATGTACCTCCCGGGGGGAAAGGGGAGGAGAGGGAGGGGAGATGCATAATATGAAAGATTGGTCAAAGCGCTTTCTAATGATATATCACATGATGGGTGTCGGAAAAAATTAAAGAGCTTTCCCCTGTGGGGGTGGTGGCAAATTGGGATAGGGGAGAGAGAGGCTCATAATAGGTATATAACAACATGCTCGTATTCGAATGCAACTCAATCCGTGAATTTCAAAGCAATCGGCGAAGAAATTTCGGAGATTAGTGATTTTGTACAAACGAACATTTACATTTTTACTTATATAGATATTAGTCCAAGCAATAGAGACCGTATAGGGCAGGGTCGGCGAACATATGGCACGCGTACCAGAAGTGGCACGTAAAAGATCATTTTTCGCACGCCGTTGATTGGGTTTTAAATCAAGATACAGTGACATTCATTACACAAAATATACTGATATATATATGTTGAGTTTGTTTACATTCGATATTGAAGAATTTAAATTGCAGCTTATTGAATTCCAATCTATCTGAATATGGACTGAAAATTTTATCAAACAAAGACAAGATATGGAAAATATCGAAAACATTATTAAGAAATATAAGTAAAAATGCTGATGATAAAAGTACAGCAACTTGGAATTTAATTCCAGAGCTTTTTTTAAAAAAGAAACTGGTTTCCCGCCTACCTACGACTGCGTTTGATTATTTTCACAAGTGATAATATAAAAACTGAAATATAAACTTCTTGTCAGATAAAAACCAGTTCAGCTTGCATTCTGTTAAATGAACTTAAGTATGAACCTAATATTTTTTACCCTCCAAGATGCAACAATAGAAATCGCATAAAAAAATTTTATTATTATTTTCTATAAATATTACAATGTAATACTACGTGTATGTTGCCCATATTTTTAAAGTCCCAATAAATAATTTTCGAGTAATTTCAATGCTTAATTTTTTTATCCATTAAATTCGTTTTATAGATGGCACGTCATGGCTACGAATTATATTTTTGGGGAAAAGTTGACACGTGGATGAAAAAATTTTCGCCAACCCTGGTATAGGGGATCTACCTAGCAAAATTCATGGTAGTTCTGGAACAAGGCTTACTATATGTTTTTTGGATCGATGAATCCGAATTTTTAACTTCCCACCAAAATTTCCTCCGGCAACACCCCCCCCCTTCCCAAATTTTGGTAAAATGCCCCCGAAAAAGGTTTTTATTTAAAAAAAAATAACTTTTTTATTGTTTTAGGGCAAAAGTATCTAGAAATTCAGAAAGTAGGCAAAATTTGCAACAAATAACTTATATGACCTCGATATATGACATTATGACGTAGGATGAATGGGGAGAGGGGATCTGCCTTGGAACATGGACGGTGCTGCGTGGACTAAGTTGCACAATTCCACTTAACCACACACATTGTTTGCATTCGCCCTCCGGTCTCCCCTCCGAACTTTCGCTATAAAGTCTTTTGGGTCGCTGAATCCGAGTTTTTAACTTCCCCCCCCCCCCCAAAATCCCCCCCGCAACCCCCAAAATAGTTGTTTTTAAATTAAATTTTTTATTCCTTTAGGGGGAAAGTATGTAGAAAATCAGAAAGTAGACAAAATTTGCCACAAATAGGATACATGACATTATCACGTAGGATTTAGCGGGGAGCGGGAGGGCTGCCTCGGAACATTCCCCGCGCGCTGTTCTCAAAAACCAAATGTTTTCAAAAAATCAATTTTTTGGAGGGGTTGCCGAGTGAAATTTTGGTGGGAAGTTACAAATTCGGATTCAGCGACCCCAAAAACATAAAGTGAGTCTAAATCCAGGACTAGCATTAATTTTGCCTGGTAAAATTCCCTATTGCCTGGACTTGGATAAATAAGTGCACGTAGCGCCGTAGTGCATGTTCAGAGGCAGCCCTCCCCCTCCCGATTCATCCTACGTCATAATGTCATGTATCCTATTTGTTGCAAATTTCGTCTACTTTCGGAATTTCTACATACTTTTTCCCTAAAACAATAAACAATTTAATTTAAAAACAACTATTTTTTTGGGGGGGGGGAGTTGCGGGGAGGAATTTTGGGGGGAAATTAAAAATTAGGATTCAGCGACCCAAAAAACTTAAAGTAAACCTTATAGGGAAAGTTCGGTGGGGAGGCGGGAGGGCGAATGTAAACGATGTGAGTGGTTAAGTGGAATTGCGCAACTTAGTCCACGCAGCACCGCGGCGCATGTTCCGAGGCAGATCCCCCGCCCCTCCCCATTCACCCTACGTCATAATGTCATATATCTTATTTGTTGCAAATTTTGTCTACTTTTTGAATTTCTAGATACTTTTTCCCTAAAACAATACAAAAATTGATTTTTTTAATAAAAACCTTTTTGATTGGGCATTTTACCAAAATTTGGGGGAGGGGGTTGCCGGGGGAAATTTTATTGGGAAGTTACAAACTGGGATTCGGCGACCCAAAAAACATAAAGTAAGCCTATTTCCAGAACTACCATTAATTTTGCCAGGTAAAATACCCTATTGCCTGGACTTGGATAAATCAGTGCACGTATTTGATTTCATTATTGCACGTAATTTGATTCAATATAGAACGCACAGGGAAAATTATTAAAAATTATAAATAAAAAATTCTTTTTGTCTGGCTGAACATTTCATATGAAACCTCATTACAGTAAGTAAATGAACTAAAATCAATCTAATAAAAATTACAGATATTGAGTTTAAAAAATAATTATAATCCTTGAGATTTTTAATGTGTCATTTTTTTCTAAACAAAGAAAATAAGAATTTAAGATAAAGTAAAGTCTATCACAGATTAAACCACAGCAAATTATGAACTAATCTGAAATGAAAACAAGGAGAATATTAAATAAATAACTATAACTGATAAACTTTTTTTAGACCTTAGGTATGGTTTTATACGCTTAAATATTGCATTTTGGGTTCAGTTCTGATACATGATTTTCATTTTCTGCTATGATTTTTTTTAGTGATTTTGTGTGATTTGCATAAATATTATATTGGGGATGTCAAAATTATAGTTATTAACCCTTTATTATTACCCTGAATTATGAATTCATGAAAATTTTATCTTCTAAAGCACTTTTCGTGAATTTTTGAAACTACATTAGAAGATTTCCATAATCATTTAATAAATTTTAGAGGGATTTTAGAAGGATTAATTAAATTTGAAGTTATAGGGATTTTGTGCCATATTTATAACCCCATTCAAATCTTTTATTTTAAATCTTTTTCTTAGTATTTTGTAGAATTAGGAAATGTACAAATATAATGTTCTTAAAATAGAAATATAGAAATATTTCCGAATTGAAAAATCCCCACCCACCCACCCACCCAACGCCAAGAAAGCTGAAAAGATGCAAAGACAAAATAAATCATCCTTTTAAAAATATTTTTATTTTGTGTAACCAATAACGCTTTTGGAACAAGATAAAGTAATGCATCTATCTATAGCTGATTCTAAACTGTATTACTGCTAATCGATGTATTAAATGAATTTTATAACAAGTTATTTTGATAGTACGTATAAGTACCGTCAGTAGATAAAGGGTTAAAAAACTACCCGCATTGCAACCTGCTGTGAAACGATTGCAAATGAATTTGACATTAAGGTTGGTTGGTTGTGTTTATGACGGCCAATTATCAGCACGAGGGATATAGGACCTAAGGGGGGGGAGGGGGTGACATTAAGAGTTTAAAACTTTATAAACTTCTCGACCGAATGACTTCCCATTTGGTGCCCTAAGGTAAAATTTACTGAAAAAGCCAAATATAATGTCAAAATTAGGTGTTTGTAATAGAAATTTCAGAGTTTGGTACAATTCCAGTGCATGAAGAGAGTGTATAAGCTCCCCTAAGCTTATTTTTACACTCTTTTAGTTAACTCACCCATATTTTTGTATGCAAAGATGGAATTTAACAATCGATTTTTATCCCTCCCCACCCCTTCTTGAAATGCTACAATTATACAAATTATGTACAAAGATATTTCCGATGACAATGCAACATTTTAACATTTATTTTTACAACTTAATTTTAAATTAATAAAATTTTAAGGTTTTTTCAATAAACCCGCCACAGGTGATAAATCGTCCAATATTCTCTCTTAATTCGTACAATTTACGGTTTAAAAAAAAATGGATTTAATAATACGTCAGTAAACGCTCACCAAAATAGGCCAAATCTCTGTGAAACTCCAACAATGAAACATTTTAAAGGATAAAATGTAAAAAGTAAATTATAAATAAAAAATGAAGAGTGTAATATTTTTTTTAAATATATTTTTTTCATCCAGTATTCTCTGTAACTCGTGCACTCGTTAATAAACAGGCTTACTAGTTTCGTACACACAAACGGTGAGGAAATAATTTATTTATCATTACTGATTTTGAGAATGTTACGTTTATGCCGTGAGTTGTGAGCTTGTCGTTTGTATGTATGGAACTAGTAGGTCTGTTTCTTAAAAGGTTTCTAAGCTTTTATGATTACTGCCATCAATTTTAGCGTGTATATCTTTCATTTAAGTGTTAATTACTGATTTTTGTTATAAATTCTTAAATTTGAAATTCTTTGAATGGGGCAATTGCCCTACTCCCTAGCCTCCCCCAAATGGTGCACCTGTCTTTTTTTTTTTTTTTTTTTTTTTTTTTTTTTTTTTTTTTTTTTTTTGAGACGTCTGACCAGGCCCCTACCTGCCGAACTATTGCTTAGATGAATGGGTTAATGCCTATCAACGGGGCGAAGATTCGCCTGATTGTTGCATAGCGGAGATTTACTTCAGAAGCCTCCAGGCCGTCGTGGCTGCAGTACTTCTTGTTGCCTTCGTTGCTTTTCCTAAGTTGGCCGGTTGCTTATTAATAGTTTAGCTGAATCGAAAAACACGACCCACATGATTCTGCTGGAAAACACAAAAGAGGTGCCCCTATTTTAAGCCTTGCGTTAAAATTATTTCATTTTACCCATCGAGATGTCACATGTGCCCTTAATAAACAACTAGATTCTACATTAGTATTAGTTACTAGTTGTGATTAAAATCTTATTAAATGCAACTAAATTTGCGTTCCTTATCGGTCAGTTTATCGTGGACAAACTACAAGAATTTTCCGAAAATAATCAATTTCTTTCTATTTTGTTAGATGATAATAGTCTCTGGTCTCATCAGTTACGAGCCTCTCACCTATGAAGACTACGTGTATCCAATGTGGGCGAATGTTTTCGGAATGCTCTTGGCAGCTTCTTCCGTCTTTTGTATTCCGGGAATCGCAGTGTGGAAACTAGTCACAACGCCTGGGACATGCTCTCAGGTATATTTATATATTTTAAACTTGATAAATGTGAAAAAACTTCGTCACTCAAATACATTAATTAGCGCTTTTAATCACTGAAACATATGAATAAGAATTATAATATATAGTTGTGGAAAATAAGGATACACCATCCGAATCTTTCCATTAAGTTTCTTTCGACATGAGGACGATGGGTTATAGTTGCTATTGTTAAAAATGTATATACAGTAACCTCCCACTTAACCCGCCTAAACGAGACCGAGAGTTAGCCGGTTAAGAGAAAAACCGGTTAAACGGAAAAGTAAAAAAAAAAATTAAATAAGTAACTGCATATTTAATTAATAAATGCGTAGAATGCATTTAGTTTTTAAATTTGTGGAGTTTTAAAAATGTACATATTTTCTATATTTTGTGAAATGAATACCAATTGTAATTAATTGAACTGAAATAAAAAAAATCCCTGCCGGCCCGGCCTACAGGCAGAGGTAGATTTCGAAGTCAAATATACTAATTTCACAAACAAAAACTAAATCATGATTATAGATAAATCCACTTTAACAATTTTATCTGGCCGCTCTTGACGAGTTTTTATTTCATTTTCATATAATAGCTGGTTTTATCAGAATCATGTTAGGGCGGTATTCAAAAAAATACTTTTCCATGCTCAACAACTCGAAATTTTCTGGCATAATTCCAGATTCATTTTTAATTAAAAAAAAATATGAAACTTGCTGACGTGATTTTTGAAGAGATTTATAAGCGACCTGTGTTTTTATTTTTTGTTCAATTAATTAAAACTTGATATATAAACAATTATTTTCTCAGAAGGACAATATTTTTCGTTTCTAACACAATCGCTTCGGGAAATTCCGTTCAAAATGCCCACTTTGACATCATTTTTTGAAATATATTCTGCCTGTATCTAAAAATCGATTATTACGGTACATGATATAGTTTCTGAATAAGCGAATCTACCAATTAAATGCGTTTGAGAGCAAAAATGAATTTAAAAACCAGTCAGAAAATAAGCAGTTTGGATTTAAGCGCATCCTTAATACAATGATTTTTCCAACACAATCCGCTTCGGTAAATTCGGTTCAAAATGCCCTTTTTAACAGCATTTAAAAAAATATATTCTGTCCCTATCAGAAAATCGACCATTACGGTACATTATATAGTTTCTGAGTAAGAAAACGTACGAATTGGAAGCCTTTGAGAGCAAAAATGAATTGTAAAATGAGTCAGAAAATAAGCACTTTGGATTTGAAAACACCCTTACTAAGATCATTTTTTACTTCAACCGGTATGTATTTTTAATTTGTTTTTGCTCTAAGAATTGGTCCTATCCAAAACTTGTCTATATAGATGTTGTAGACAATATTAAGAAGATATATGATAAATTCATGGGGATTTTATATCTTTTGAATTGACGGAGTTATGGATTTTTTTCTTCTTCAAACCACCTTTTTGTTTTCGTTTTTAATTTTTTTTGCGGTACGAATTGGTCCTATCAAAAACTTGTGAATATAAAAGTTGTAGATAATGTTAAGGAGATTCATGATAAAATTAATTGGATTTGATATCTTGAGAATTGACGAAATTATGGATTTTTTTCTTCTTCAAACGCCCTTTTTGTTTTCGTTTTTAATTTTTTTTTTGCGATACGAATTGCTCCTATCAAAAACTTGTGAATATAAAAGTTTTAGATAATGTTAAGGAGATTTATAATAAAATTAATTGAATTTGATATCTTGAGAATTGACGAAGTTATGAATTTTTTTCTCCCAAAAACCCTATTTTTTGCGCCCCTTGAGCCCATTTTTAACTTTATCAAAAATCTGTGATACATAAATTTTTGGCACTATTTTTAGAAGTAATAAAAACTTTAAACTGATTTGATATGTACAAAAATTAAGAAGTTATCGGGTGTTTTCTGTTTTCACAAAACCCCTCGCTATTTCCCTCCCCTTGGTCCGATTTTGCCCATTAACGAACTTGACCGAGATTTTATGCCCATTGATTTTATGTATCAGTTTGGAAGAGATTGGTGCAGAATTACGAAAGTTATCGTGTCCAGAAGAAAGTGATATATATATATATATATATATATATATATATATATACACTGCTCAAAACAATTAAAGGATATTGCAGTTTTAGGTGGATTTTGTATCTGGTAAACTGTTTAGCTGATTGATACATGGTCGACAGACATAGTAGGTTATATGAGAATAAATTACACATGTTTGGCAGAAAAAAATGCATTTTATTGCGTATTTGTGTACTAAAGGAAAAAAACACAATTTGTGCATATGAGAAAAAAAGAATAAGAAAGGGTGTTTTCTTCAAAGAAAATCATTTTCAGTAGGGGGTATGGTTTCCACGGGCGGCCAGCAACGTTGAACACCTTTGAGGCATGTACTCAATGAGGCTATTAATGACGAGTTGGGGTATTCTGCCCCACTCTTCCAGAAGAGCTCTTTCCAGTTCTTGGAGAGTTTGTGGGGGTTGTTGGCGGCCAGAAACTCGTCTTCCTAGAGCGTCCCAAACGTGCTCGATTGGATTCATGTCTGGAGAACACGCTGGCCATTCCATTCGAACGATTCCTTCCTCGAAAAGGAAATCCTCCACCAGGTTTGCACGATGTGGCCTGCAGTTATCGTCCATTAAAATGAAGTTATCTCCGATTGCTGCAGCGTAAAGGACTACAATAGGTCTGAGGATCTCATCCCTATATCGGCGACCAGTCAGAGCTCCATCTCGAATGATGTAGAGGTCAGTGCTCCCGTCAATGGAGATGCCACCATACACCAACACTCCTCCACCGCCAAATCTGACACTTTCGTGCACGAACGCAGGATTATTCCTACTGCCACGGTCCCTCCAGATGAAAATACGCCTATTATCCGGATGCACAGAAAAACGGGACTCGTCAGAAAACAGAATATTGCTCCATTTATTTCTCCTCCAGTTGACATGCTCGGTTGCCCACTCCCTGCGGTCGCGACGATGCCTTGATGTTAATCTAACACATACCATCGGTCGGCGAGCATACAGACCTACAGCATGGAGCCGGTTTCGGACAGTCTGAGTTGAAATCGTGGTGCCTGTAGAGCCGAGCGAAGGTGTTGTTGGAGAAGAGTAGCGTTCATGGTTCGGTGTCTCCGAGCTGTTAACGCTAAATACCGATCTTCATTGGGCGTTGTTGCCCGTCTATGACCTTGCCCTGGTCTTCGGCCTGCACATCCACTCTCCAAAAAACGGTTCCAGATCCTGGAAATGACACTTTGTGACACTCCAATGGCTTGCGCTACTTCGGCTTGAGTTTGGCCCCCTTCTAACCTACCAACAATTCTCAAAGCTTCTGAATCTGTCAAATGACTTCGCTGAGACATCGTACTCATCGAAACAAAGCAATCACTGAATGCCGATCATCCTTGTCTTCATTCTCTTTTATCCAGTTGAAAGTCAAATTTCATTCGCTGCCGCTGAAGCGACGTTTTTGACGTCGAACTCAAAATTTGCATACTCCACAGTTTGAAAACCAGAAAAATTTGCATTTGTGATTATCTTCTTCTATTTTCGGCAAAAAAAATTTCGTTTATATCTTTATTTTATATAAAACTTCAAATATCCTTTAATTGTTTTGAGCAGTGTATATATATATATATATATATATATATAAAGTTTTTTACTGAGGGTGGTTTTGGGTTCTGGGGGTCATGATCGGTGTAGATCTGCAAAAATTTTTCAGAAATTCCAACATAGGAACGATCCCAATAGGTAGTATTTCATACGAAATCTACCTAATTATCACTAATGTCAAATAATGAGCAATATTTAATACAAATTAAAATGTTGAAAATCTTGTCACATATCTTTATAAGAAGTTGAAATTATTCTACATTATGTAAATTGGAGTTAATTAACCAAAAAGAAATGAGAACCGAAATTTTCCTTTCTGAATTTTGCTTGATGTTGGGGGGAAAAGTTGGCATGTTAAAGCGGAGTTCCGGTTAAGAGGAAGGCTACTGTACGATAAGGCAACGATCGGCTCTGTAACTTTCGCTTTTATCGCTCTTACATCACTTCTAAACATCGCGTAATTTCAATTGTTATACCATGTAAAGGCGAGGGGGTTGTACTTTCGAAAGAAATTTGTTTGAAAACTGTAGCTCAATTTAATGGGGAGTTTTATGGCTTTTAAAATAATTTTTAAATGTGATTTTTTTTTTAATGTCTATCTCAGCAATGCAATTTTTTTTGCTACAATAATGTTAAGTAGCTAGTAGCAGATGTACCCTAAGTAGCAACTGATTGCCCAGAGAAAATTAAAAACCATTTTTTCGGGCTTTATTTTCCACGTTAATCTTCCGTATTTGGATCAGAGTCGCACAGGTCGGGTTGTGGACGACTCGGATCCGAAATTGCTGCTTAAGTCAACCCGAACCCGAAGCACTTCAACATGAATCCAAAATATTCAAACCCAAACTCGAAGTGAAAGAAAATTAATCCATATTTTAGCACAATTATGGAAAAATAATCTACTATCAATTTTACCTTTTTGTATAAATATGAAAAAATTATATTATCATTAATACAATTCAAATATATGTGTCGCTTTTTTTTTTTTTTTTTCATTTTAAAAGTAGTTAGGACTTCCTTTTGAAAAATCGGGTCGACCCGAGCCAAAACATTTAAAATCTATTTGACCCGAAGTCGACCCGCAGTGAAACTAATTAACGCAAACCGACCCGATCGGAACCGCGGGTCAGGTTGGGCTCGGTAAAATCGGGTTACCCGGCCCGATACAAGGTCTCTCGTTTGTATCCACTTAGAAACGTTGACACCATGGTTACAATGTCTTTCGAAATGAAGCTGAATATCATAAAAGGTTTTAAATAAAAATTAGCCTTCCGCCAAATAACATTTGCTCATATATGACTATGGATTCAATTACGGAAGGTTTTCGATAAAATACGGCACTTTGTAGCTAAAGTGAAATCTGTCGATGAAAAGACATATTTCATTTTTTTTTATTAATTATCCACAAATATATATTTACTATAAAGATACTCCGTCGAAAATGACGGAATATGAGATATAAAGATATATACAACACATGTGTATGAGATTTTCTTGCTTGTTCCTCAGTGATAGGTGAAAATAACAGATTTTAAAAACGAAACTCATTTATGAAAAACTGTAATACAGTAGAAGACCACTAATCCTCATAGCTTGGTTCCAAGTGTTGTGCGGACTTGAGGCTTTTTCATAGGATTACAGGTCATGTCTATATTATAAAATTAGATATATGGCTTCTTTATGCGAAATAAATTGTATAAATATTGAAAAACAGTTCGTGTGTATATGAAATGAAACAGTGAAAAGGTTTCCAGAAAATATGTTGCCAATTTTACTTCTTCGCCAAAGCCCCTAAAGTGGAAAAGTACCGAGAATTTAACTTTTGTATCCGATTATATAAATCGCGGTACTTTTCCAATATAGGGGACTTGGCGTACTTTTTTAAAGTTTGTCATAATTTGGGCTTCAGAAGTGAGATTTTTTGCCAAATGCTATAAACAGCTACGAAACAAAATTAATGAGCTTTTAAATTTATTTATATAATCTATAAACATTTTATTTATATCTATATTATTGTTGTTTTTTATATACAATTTATTTCAGTTTGTATACAAAAATAGTTAAATGGCTTCTTTATGTTAAATAATATTGAAAAATTAATTGTGTATATGAAACAATGAATAAGTTGCTAGAAAATATGTTTCCAAATTTCATTCCCTCTATCTCGCCAAGGCCACTATACTGGAAGAATACCTAAAGTACATTAAAATTGGGCAGTTAGGAGCTCTGACAGTACAATGTCGTCTATTGGCTGTTATGTTATTAGTAGCATCGGGATGAAGATGTAAAGACGTACATTTTCGTATATTGCACTTTAAATTCTCACCCATAGATTTTGAAAAAAAACCTTAAAAGCTCGGAGCTTAAATTAAATTGGGGTGACCTCGATTATGAAATATTAATGGTTTTAAATGGGGGTCTCGCCAAATTAGCTAGCTATCGCCAAGTTGGCTTCATATATGACAACTTATTTTTGTCGCCAAATTTGGCGATATTTCGTCAAATTCGGCGATATCTCGCCAAGTTGGTCCACATTTGGCGCTACCGTGGTAACCCTGCATATGTAATTTTCAACAACTACCCATTACAATGAAGCGATCCTACTGGAATTGTGAGGGACACACAGAGACTTGAATTTTATATAAATAGATAGAGAAGGTCGTTCGCACTTTATTTAAACGATTTTAATAGTTAAGTTTTATGTATAAATGCCGTACTTTTTGCGGCGATTTGCTTCTATCATATAGCCATGGTTCTTGACAATATCTCTAGCTCGAATTTTCCATGAAAGTAAACTTTTTCTTAGTACTGTCACGTCAATTTTACTCCATCTCTCTTGGACCATTTTCCGAAGCCCGTTCAATGTTCTTAGATGCCGTTTTCCTAATACCCTGTTCGTACCAGGTACTTAGATATCTCAGACCGCCGAACTCTTTGAGAGAGTTCCACAAACTCTCTCAGTGCGTTTCAACTTTCTTCGGCTATTAGATATAGGCACTACTACTCACGCTCATTGGCTATAAAGTTTCGCTTTAACTGATTTGCTGTTGCGACCGGTTTTAGTTTAAGCGTATGCGCTTACTTTACATTTGTTCAAATCTCAGACACAGTGACATTCACCGAGCTATCTTAGGTAAGTTTTTCGATGTGAACAGGCATTCAATTCCGGAAGGGTACCACTTCAAAAATGACAGTCTAAAATGTCTTAAGTTTCCGGTGCGAACAGAGTATAACGCTCTCTTTAATAAACCGAAAGCGCAAAAGCCCATTGGAGAAACATCAGAGGATTTTACAGGTATTTCATTAAATGGGATACTCTTTATTCCTGTTTCTGATTCTTTCTTTGCTAAATAAGCGACAGTTGGTTTAGAGGTGTGACTAGAGGTTTTGTCCATGTCTTTCTTTGCTAAATAAGCGACAGTTGGTTTAGACGTGTGACTAGAGGCTTTGTCCATGTCTAACTCAACTTTATCAATGTTCTTTGGATGTAAAGCTGGAATTTCTTCTTCAAAAATTCGTTATAAAATATTCTGCTGATAGTAGGGTCAATTAATTTTGGCTTTACTTGAGACTTTTTGTATTTTTAATTTGCCGTTGTAACAAAATCCTGCAACTATCATGAATCCTTTTGGTAACTTTCCTTTACACTAACGAAGCCATTTCGTACGGTTATTCCCGTCAGTTAAGCAATAGAAAATAAATCTTTTTTTATTACAGTCACTTAAATATACCCATGCCTCGTCGAGTGTTGCTACAAATTTTCATTTTTCAGCAGCTAGGTTTTTTTCGTGTAATTTTCTACAATTTATTTATTTTTTTCAGCAATGTGCTTTGGCAAAAGCAGATGAACTTTAAAACATCTTTTTTAATTTCAAATCTTTATGAATGATTTTACTTACAGTGCCAAAAGACATTCCTAGTTTTGATGCAATGGATCTTTGAGTCTGCGGATTTTCTTTTAGGATCAGAGACTTCATTTTCTGGATATTTACCTGCGTTCGAACTGTCTTAGGATGAGGTTTCACGATCATGTTTTCATTTTTACTTTCACTTAGACTTTTAGGTAGCTTTCTTTACAAAAAGCTACCTATTGCAGCCGTTCGGAGGAAAGCGATTTCAAAAAATTTTGGTATATTTTCATCGATCATGACCCCCAGACTCCGAAACCACCCTCCGTTCAAAATTGATATATATATATATATATATATATATATATATATATATATATATATATATATATCAATATATATATATATATATATATATATATATATATATATATATATCTGACCTATGTCACACTGTAACTCTCGTATTTATGAACCGATTTGGATGTAATTCGGTGTGTACATAGTACATACCAATGTCTCGACCGAGTTCGTTGGCCAGCTTCATCCGCCATTTTGTTTCAAAATGGCGGCCATTTAAAAAATTTTAAAAAATTTAAAATTTGAAATGTGGTACCAAAAAATTGAAAATGGAAAAATATTTTTTTCTTATGTATTGGACCTTTATACAAAGACTCCGTAGCAGTTTTTGTTTCGTCTATATCTTAAAAAATGGCTGAGTTATAGCATTTTGAATTTCTAGCGAAGCTGACATTTTGAAACGTCCTGAATTTTGTCATGCGATAAAAGACGTATTTATGAACCGATTTGGATGTAACTTCGTTTATACATAGTACAGACCAATGTCTGGAACGAGTTCGTTGGCCAGCTTCATCCGCCATCTTGTTTAAAAATGGCGGCCATTTAAACTTTTAAGAAAAATTTAAATTTGAAATGTGGTAGCAAAAAATTGAAAATTGAAAAAATATTTTTTTCTTATGTGTTTGTCCTTGATAAAAGGATTCGGGAGCAGTTTTTGTTTCGTCTATATCTTAAAAAATGGCTGAGTTATAGCATTTTGAATTTCTAGCGTGGCTGACATTTTGAAACGTCCTGATTTTTGCCACGTGATAACAGACGTATTTATGAACCGATTTGGATGTACCTTGGTGTGTACATAGTACATACAAATAACTCAACCGAGTTCGTTGACCAGCTTCATTCGCCATCTTGTTTCAAAATGGTGGCCATTTAAAAAAATTAAAAAAAAATTAAATTTAAAATGAGATACCAAAAAATTGGAAAATGAAAAAGATTTTTTTTGTATGTGTTTGACCTTAATACAAAGATTCCGGAACAGGTTTTGTTTCTTCTACATCTAAAAAAATGGCTGAGTTCTAACATTTTGAATTTCTATTGTGGCTGACATTTTAAAACGACCTGATTTTTGTCACGCGATAACAGGCGTATTTATGAACCGATTTGAATGTAACTCATAGTACATACCAATGTCTCGACCGAGTTCGTTGGCCAGCTTCATTCGCCATCTTGTTTCAAAAAGGTTGCCATTTAAAAAAAAAATGTAATTTAAAATTTATAATGAGGTATTAAAAAATTCGAAAATGAAAAAGATTTTTTTTTATGTGTTTGGCCTTGATACAAAGATTCTGGAGCAGTTTTTGTTTCTGAAAATTTGTTCTTTTGTTTATATCTTTAAAAGTGGTTGAATTATAGCACTTTGAATTTCTATCATGGCTAACACTTTGAAACGATCTTGTATTTGTCACGCGATACCACACGTATTCGCCTATTTCGATGGAAGAAGGCATGTGGATAGTATACATCAATATCTCGACCAAGTTCGCTGGCCAGCTTCATCAGCCATCTTGTTTCAAAATGGCGGCCATTAAATTAAAAAAAATTATATTTAAATTGAGGTGCAAAAAAATTAGAAATTGAAAAAGGTTTCTTTCTTAAGTATTTGACCTTGATATAAGGATTCAGGAGCATTTTTTGTTTGTCTTTATCTTAAAAAATGGCTCAGATATAGCAGTTTCAGTTTCTAAAGTGGGTGACATTTTGAAAAATCTGATTTTTTGCCTGCGACAGCACTCGTATATATCAACCGATTCCGATATGAGTGAGCATGTGCACAGCAATTACTAAGGTCTCGACCAAGTTCACTGGTTAGCCTCATCTACCATGTTGTCTTAAAATGGCAGGCACTTTAAGAAATCGCCGAATTTGGCAGCCAAATATAAGTAACTTTAAATAAAAGCAGCTTGGATAAAGCTGACTAATTTCGCGAAATTCTCATTCATAATGATTTAGTATTGATAAAAATTAGTATTGAATCTCCTACATTCGGTTTCCACTTAATTGAGCTTCGTGTGTTTGAATAATATAAGTTGGCTTTTTAAAAATAAGGAATATGAAAGCTACCTCTTCCTCCCGGCACTGGCCGGAAGGACTTTTTTTCCTTTCAAATGACATATGTTATAAATACCTTTTTCGAAATGCAACAACCGCGATATTTACACCACTTTATAATTTGTTGTTACGAATATTTCTCCTCGGAAAGCGCAGTTACATAATCTTCAAACCATGTATCTATTTTAGGAGCCATTTTCGAAATAAATCTTTTATTTTACATTCCAATCAAAAGATAACAGTAAGCAGACGATTATTCTGAAGTTGCCAAATGTTTATCTAAATATGAAAAGGAGAATAATAAATTACAAAATCATTTCATAAAGTGTGAATGACATTCTGCATAATTATCAGTTCTATATAATATATCAATTTTAGGAGCCATTTTCAAAGTAAATCTTTTATTTTACATTTCAATCAAAAGATAACAGTAGCAGACGATTATCCTGAAGTTGTCAAATTTTTATCTCAAAATGAAAACGAGAAAAATAAATTACAAAATCGTTTCCATAAATTGCAAACGACCTCCTGTATACGTAAGTATCAGGACATACGTCCAGTGCTTTGTCTGGTACATACAGA
Organism: Maratus speciosus; assembly: GCA_963932465.1. Classification (NCBI taxonomy): domain Eukaryota; kingdom Metazoa; phylum Arthropoda; class Arachnida; order Araneae; family Salticidae; genus Maratus; species Maratus speciosus. The sequence continues at coordinate 286,097,218 of OZ010800.1, read as the reverse complement.
ACATTAATGAAAATCTTTTTCGTTTTTATTTAGATATTGTTATTTTTATATGTGTTTATTTTATTTTCCCTTACTTTCAGAGACTAAGGTACCTGGTAACACCCTACCGCGACACTTACTGGACACCATCAAAACCAACCTCGCTGGGTATAGACGGACCAACAGCTTTGTAATGATATACAACTTACAGCTGTATGTATCTACTTCAATGTACACAATAAAAGTGATATGATGTATGTGCCACATGTGTAGATTTATTTGCTATTAAATTAACTCTCTCAATGTCTAAATAACGCAAGATCGTAATGAGTATTAAAGATAAAACTAAAGAGAAAAGTTATACGTGAGCCTAAGATTATAATAGCATACTTTCCAATATTAAGGGCTTTTGGAATCTGTAACTTTTTTATAATTTGAGTATTTAATAATATTTTCTTACAATTGTTTTATGGAGAAAAAGGATTTAATCAAGAAAAAAAATACAATTTCTATAGTAAAAATGGATTATTATTTTTATTAATACTAGCAGGAATGACCGAGCTAAGCTCGGTCAAAATTAGCTTTGTGTTTATCTCGATATATTATTCCCACTGAATCACTCTTGCTGTTTTAGATGCAATTAGCTTGACCCTGAGACATAGTGACCCAAAATGAACCACTAATAGAATTTTTTCGAACATTCGACGTAAGACAATGCTCTTCTCGAGCCTGAAAACGATGGACTACAAAATTTAGTGAAAATCGTTAGTCTTTTTCTAGATAAAATAGGCTTGACCCACGTTGATTCAAAAACCCACTAACCAAAATTTATCTAACATGTGAGCTATTTCAATGGTCTTTTTGTACTGTGAAACGGTATAACAAAAAAGTTGTCAAAATTGTTTGAACCTTTTTGAAATACCGTTAGGTTGATCCCGACCCATTATCACTAAAATGGCCCACTAATAGAATTTTCTTGAGCCAGCCCAATGGTTTTATCTTGTCCAGAAACGGTGTAGTACAAAGTTTTGTCAAAATCTTTTGAGGCGTTTTTTAGATACAGTTAGCTTGATCCATCCTGATCTATTAGGACCCAAAATGACCCATTGATTGAGTTTTCTTGAACATGCGACCTTGCCCAATGGTCTTTTCATGCCCGGAAACGGTATTTTACAAAATTTTGTCAAAATGTTTTGAAGCGTTTTTTAAATACAATTAGCTTGACCCTGACCCATTGTGACCCAAAATGACCCCCTAATCGAATTTTCTTGAACATGCGACCTAGCCCAATGGTCTTCTCGAATCCGAAAACGATAGAATACAAAATTTAGTCAAAATCGTTTAAGCCGTTCTTTTAGATACAATTAGCTGCACCCTGACCCATTGTGATCCAAAATGACCCACTAATCGAATTTTCTCGAGCATGTACCTTAGCCCAATTCTCTTCTCATGCCCAGAAATGGTATAATATGAAATTTGGTCAAATTGTTTTGAGCATGTTTTTAAATTCAATTAGCTTGACCCTGGCCTATTGTGACCCAAAATGACCCACTAATAGAATTTTCTCGAACATGTGACTTAGCCCAATGGTCATCTCATGACCAGAAAAGGCCCTAAATTAATAAAATTGTGAAAATGTCTTGAGCCGTTTTTTAGATATAATTAGCTTGATCCTGACCCATAATGACCCACTAATCGAATTTTCTCGAACACGTGACCCATCCCAATGGTCTTTTCGTGCCCGAAAACGATAGATTACAGAATTTCGTCAAAATCGTAGAGCCGTTATCTAGATAAACTTAGCTGGGCCCACGGTGACCCATAAAAAGACCCGCTAATCGAATTTTCTTGAACACGTTACCCATCCCAATGGTCTTTTTGCTCCCGAAAATGGTTAGATACAAAATTTACTCAAAAATGATTAAGCTGTTCTTTAGATATAATTAGCTTGACCCTGACCCATTATGACCCAAAATGACCCATTAATCGAATTTTCTCGAGCACGAGACCCATCCCAATGGTCTTTTCGTGCCCGAAAACAGTAGGATGCAAAATTTCGTCAAAATCATGAGAGCCGTTACCTAGATAAACTTAGCTTGACCCAAGACCCACTAATCGAATTTTCTCGAACATGTGACTTAGCCCAATCGTCTTCTCGTAATCCAAAACTGTAGAATATAGAGTTTAGTGAAAATCGTTAGAGCCGTTTTTTAGATAAAAATAGCTTGACCCACAGTGACCCAAAAATAACCCACTAATCTAATTTTCTCGAACACGTGACCCATCCCAATGGTCTTTTCGTACCCGAAAATGGTTACATACAAAATTTAGTCAAAATCGATTGAACCGTTCTTTAGATATAATTAGCTTGACCCTGACCCAAAATGACCCACTAATCGAATTTTCTCGAGCACGAGACCATCTCAATGGTCTTTTCGTGCCCGAAAATGGTTAGATACAAAATTTAGTCAAAATCGATTGAGCCGTTCTCTAGATATAATTAGCTTGACTCTGACCCAAAATGACCCACTAATCGAATTTTCTCGAACACGAGACCCATCCCAATTGTCTTTTCGTGCCCGAAAATGGTTAGATACAAAATTTAGTCAGAATTTATTGAGCCGTTCTATAGATATAATTAGCTAGACCCTGACCCATTATGACCCAAAATGACCCACTAATCGAATTTTTTCGAACACGAGACCCATCCCAATGGTCTTTTCGTGCCCGAAAACAGTAGGGTGCAAAATTTTGTCAAAATCGTTAGAGACGTTATCTAGATAAACTTAGCTTGACCCAAGGTGACCCAAAAATGACCCATTAATCAAATTTTCTCGAACATGTGACTTAGCCCAATGGTCTTCTCGTAATCCAAAACTGTAGAATATAGAGTTTACATAAAAAAATTACATATTGGTTTTTCTGCTTTTTAATATAGAGTTTAGTCAAAATCGATTGAGCCGTTTTTTAGATAAAAATAGCTTGACCCAAAAATGACCCACTAATCGAATTTTCTCGAACACGTGACCCATCCCAATGGACTTTTCGTGCCTAAAATGGTTAGATACAAATTTTAGTCAAAATTGATTGAGCTGTTTTCTAGATATAATTAGCTGGACCGTGACCCAAAATGACCCAATAATCGAATTTTCTCGGACACAAGACCCATCCCAATGGTCTTTTCGTGCCCGTAAACGGTAGGGTGCAAAATTTAATCAAAACCGTTAGAGCCGTTTTCAAGATAAAATTTACATACACACACACACACACAATTTTTGCTCGCATTATACACTGCTCAAAACAATTAAAGGATATTGCAGTTTTAGGTGGATTTTGTATCTGGTAAACTGTTTAGCTGATTGATACATGGTCGACAGACATAGTAGGTTATATGAGAATAAATTACACATGTTTGGCAGAAAAAAATGCATTTTATTGCGCATTTGTGTACTAAAGGAAAAAAACACAATTTGTGCATATGAGAAAAAAAGAATAAGAAAAAGTGTTTTCTTCAAAGAAAATCATTTTTAGTAGGGGGTATGGTTTTCACGGGCGGCCAGCAACGTTGAACACCTTTGAGGCATGGACTCAATGAGGCTATTAATGACGAGTTGGGGTATTCTGCCCCATTCTTCCAGAAGAGCTCTTTCCAGTTCTTGGAGAGTTTGTGGGGGTTGTTGGCGGCCAGAAACTCGTCTTCCTAGAGCGTCCCAAACGTGCTCGATTGGATTCATGTCTGGAGAACACGCTGGCCATTCCATTCGAACGATTCCTTAATCCTCCACCAGGTTTGCACGATGTGGCCTGCAGTTATCGTCCATTAAAATGAAGTTATCTCCGATTGCTGCAGTGTAAGGGACTACAATAGGTCTGAGGATCTCATCCCTATATCGGCGACCAGTCAGAGCTCCATCTCGAATGATGTAGAGGTCAGTGCGCCCGTCAATGGAGATGCCACCATACACCAACACTCCTCCACCGCCAAATCTGACACTTTCGTGCACGAACGCAGGATTATTCCTACTGCAACGGTCCCTCCAGATGAAAATACGCCTATTATCCGGATGCACAGAAAAACGGGACTCGTCAGAAAACAGAATATTGCTCCATTCATTTCTCCTCCAGTTGACATGCTCGGTTGCCCACTCTCTGCGGTCGCGACGATGCCTTGATGTTAATCTAACACATACCATCGGTCGGCGAGCATACAGACCTACAGCATGGAGCCGGTTTCGGACAGTCTGAGTTGAAATCGTGGTGCCTGTAGCCGAGCGAAGGTGTTGTTGGAGAAGAGTAGCGTTCATGTTTCGGTGTCTCCGAGCTGTTAACGCTAAATACCGATCTTCATTGGGCGTTGTTGCTTGTCTACGACCTTGCCCTGGTCTTCGGCCTGCACATCCACTCTCCAAAAAACGGTTCCAGATCCTGGAAATGACACTTTGTGACACTCCAATGGCTTGCGCTACTTCGGCTTGCGTTTGGCCCCATTCTAACCTACCAACAATTCTCAAAGCTTCTGAATCTGTCAAATGACTTCGCTGAGACATCGTACTCATCGAAACAAAGCAATCACTGAATGCCGATCATCCTTGTCTTCATTCTCTTTTATCCAGTTGAAAGTCAAATTTCATTCGCTGCCGCTGAAGCGACGTTTTTGACGTCGAACTCAAAATTTGCATACTCCACAGTTTGAAAACCAGAAAAATTTGCATTTGTGATTCTCTTCTTCTATTTTCGGCAAAAAAAAATTTCGTTTATATCTTTATTTTATATAAAACTTCAAATATCCTTTAATTGTTTTGAGCAGTGTAGTATAAGATTTAAGTAAATTTTAAACAAGACCTCTTCTACAATTTAGAATTTCTTATATTTTGTTTGCGTATGTATATACACTCTGTTGCAAACAAAATATGCACCCAGAAAAAATTGAGCCACGATCATGAAACTTAGTATGTAAATAGTGTGTGCTTAGATGAATAAATGATTATAAATTCAGAACAAGAAAACATTTTATTGACTACGGACTAGTAGCAACAAAAATAATGTAAATCCTTTAGTAGGCTGTAAAGCCATATTTGACAGCTATAAAAGTCAATACTCGGTGAGGCATGGAATCTATTAATTTACCGATGTCCCTCTGTAGTAGATTCTGCCATAAGTGAACTGAAGCAACTGATAATCTAGTATTGTGGTTTTCCGAGATGGCTGAAGTCGCCTTTCCAACATGTCTTAAACATTCTTTATTGGAGCAGGATCTGGTGAACTGGCAGGCCGTGGAACGACATTAGATCGTTGTGGTCATTGTTGCGAGAGTCGTGCAGTATGTGGCCGAGCATTATCTTGCTGATAAATGGCACTTAGGCGACTTAATAGTACAGGCCGTACCACTGGCTGCAAAATGTAGTCTATGTACCTGTGAGCCATTAGAGTACCTTGCAGAACGAGTAAAAGTGATCAGCTATCCCAGCAGATCACTCCCCAGAATGTCACTCTAGGTGTAATGGCAAACTGCCACTCGGTAACAAGGTGCAAGATTGGACCGCTGACCTCTCTGCTTACACACACATACGGTAGTTACCAGCACAGAGAGAAAAGCGGGATTCGTCACTCAATATCAAATTTCTCCAATCAGATACTACCCATCTTGCTCAGGGTCGACACCAATCCAGACAACACCGCCTATGTTGAAGAGTTAGAAGCAACTGGCTAAATGGATGTCCAGAGTCGGCCTGTCATCTAAGGGTGGTATGTCTTGATACCATTGCATCCATACCAACTGGCAAATGGCGTCGAATAGATGATAATGACATTGTTGGTGTAGATGTGGCTGCTCTTCTGACTTCTCAATCCTCTCATGAATTTGTGGTCCGAGGGCGTCCTGAGCCACTCCAGCGGCTGGCCGTGCCTTCTCTAATCCACTGATGCGAACACCATAAAACTACAATATCGGTTCGAGCAAAATTCTGGCTGATACGTCTGTTGGACCAACCCGCTTTTCTGAGGCCTATGATTTGACCCATTTCGAAGTCGAACCACAGTTTGTAGTATCGTCAAGTAATTACGTCTTAAAGGCATCATTCTGTCAAATCCCATGTATCAACAATGGTAGTCAAGTGCTAATTACCCGTGAATTCGAATACCGGCTCTTTTAAATGTTGCTTGCTGCGCAATTTAAATGCGCATTGCCTCCACTGGCCAGTTGGGCTGAAATGGTATTCATTTACATAACTCATGAAATCACATCAGCACGCCAAGTTTCGTAGCTTTGGTTCAGTTCTTTCTGGGTGCATATATTTTTTTGAAACAGAGTGTATATATTTTTTTTTTTACAATCATGTTCAATAAACAATCATGCGTCAAGCACAAATTTTTAAGCACACTCCAACACATTCAGAATACTGTAACAAAACTTACCGTTTAACACCTTGAGGGGCAAGTGATTGTGTTCCTGTAATGTTGAACTCACACCGGAATCTTTGAAAAATTCTATTTCAAAATAAGTAAAAGCAATTTTACGGCTTTTTCCCACCAAAGTTAGAAAAGCAAAATTTAATAAAATTTTTCTGGTGAAAAACTTCATTAATCGTAGGTGGTATATAATGTATACTGGTGCCTCTCAAGGGGTTAAAAGTGAAAAATCGTGTCTAAATAAGCAATTTAGAAAGCATGTAAAACGCATTTGAAAACCCAATCTCAGCAATTATCATTTACGGTCGGAAAAGTATTGTAATTCTTTTGTGTAACCCTGTATGTGATATTTAGATTTATGTATATGCTACACAGTATGCAAAAATTTAATTCACTTAGGAAACGGATTGCTATGTTAAAGTAAGGGCTGTCATCACCATCAATTTCCAACCACTACTTTTGAAATCGGTTTCATACTTTCTGAGATTGCGTAGAAATCGCTATTTAGAACGTTTTTTAGAACGCTTTTCGCGCATTATCACCCTTCTTAAATTTCGACTGTTTTAAGAAATGTTCTTAGAGAGCATTTATATCTTATAAGTAACTACCTTTCCAAATTTCATGTTTCAGTAACACAAAAATCGCATTTTTAGAACGTTTTCTGCTCCTACACCCCCTTTGAGGTAGTGACACCGACATAAAATATAGCCTATGTTGAAGCAAGGCCTGTCACCATAGAGGTCTGCACGGGCCGGAATTTTCAGGCCCGGGCCCGGCCCGGCCCGGTGTAAAATTGGAAGTTCGGCCCGAGCCCGGCCCGGCCCGTTTGCATTTTTACAGTTCTCGGCCCGGCCCGGCCCGTATAAAAATCAGTGAAAACAGGCCCGGCCCGGCCCGACACAATTTCTACAAAAAAAAAAAGAAAAAAGAAAAAAAAAATCCGTTTTTTCTCAACATACAATTAAGATTCTTTTAATGCCCTACATACATATGGGCCTAATTTCCTACATACATATTTATGGGAACATTTTACAGTATATTTTACATTACTATGATGTTCGCAAAACAGAAAACACACAATAGTAAACATTAACGATTACTTACAGTGTTTTAGTCATCGTGTCTACAGACATTTCAAAATGGAAATAAGGATTCATTAAAAGATTAATGTAGTTCAGAATAAAGGATTAAAAACATAATAACTTTTGAAGCTGTGTAATAAAAAGTAGATTTGTGAAAATATTTCTCTCATTTTTAAGGCTTTTCTCAAATCCACAGGAGCTACATTTCGACACATTTACGAATTCTTTTCTTTTCGGAAACGCGTAAGATTGGCAGGTATTCTTATTCAGAAGCTATGTAAATGTCGTTTTTTAATAGATAAAAGCAATATATCTTTCTAAAAATACTGTCAAAGTTAGCGTTTTGAATCGAATTTCCGGAAGCAATAGCACAGGAAAGGAGAAAAACGTACAGTCACGTGACAGGAATCTCTGTTATCTCTGTAAGAAATTTATCAAATATGGAAAAAGCTATTCGTTTCCAAATGCCTTCAATAGGCAAGCCTGTCAATTTTATTCCTTTATCGTTAAAAATTTTGTCAGAAAATGTGTCTGAAAGCTTCGCATTGTTGAGCAGTGAATATGAGAACCACCTTAAGGTATATTTCCAAAGATACTGCTAAGAGAAGTTCATTATCACTATTAATACTACAAAACACAATGACTGTTCTACACATCCTGAGATCGATTAAGACCAGTTCCGTCCCGGCACGAGTCTGCTGAAAAAAAATTAAACTCGGAATCAGACATCTTGTAACTGTACGATGCCGATCTCTACGATGGACATGTTAAATTTCTGTTTTGATGTTGTTAAACTCGCATCGGCTCGTGACGCACATTTATACTTCTCGAGAAAATCATATTCATTGAAAATGGCTCGTATTTTATCTGCTTCGCTTAAATTCTTATATCGGGCCGATAGGCCCGATTAATTTTTTTGCCGGCCCGGCCCGGCCCGTTTATTTTGTCTGTCGGCTCGGCCCGGCCCGTTGAAAAAAATTTCCTAATTCTGCCGGCCCGTTTGAAAATTCGCCTTCATTCCGCCGGCCCGGGCCGGGCCGGGTACGGGCCTCGGGCCAAGCCCGGGCCCGTGCAGACCTCTATGTCACCATCATTTTGACAGTCTTATTTTTACTTCTTTACAAGAAGAAAGTATTGGATTCATGAAAATTTTCGAATTCCGGTTTTCGACGGATTTACATGTTTTAGAGGTCAGAGAACCCGAAAAACATGTTTTTACAAAATGTCTGTCTGTGAGTCTGTCTGTCTGTCTGCCCGTCTGTCTGTGTGTGACACAAATTTTGTGGGCGCTCTATCTCAAGAACTGATGCACGGAATTTAATAAAAATTCATATTCAGTTAGTCCCTGATACAAATTGATGCTGATTAGTTTTTGGTGGAAATCGCTCGACAGGTGGCGCTGCTATGTTGCATTTTTATGATTTCCGAAATGGCTCTATCTCAAGAACTAATGCACGGATTTTTATGAAACTTCAGATTCAGATAGTCCTTGATATGACTTGATGCTGATTACGTGTTGGTGTAAATCGTTCAACAGGTGGCGCTGCTATGCTGCATTTTTTATGATTTCCGCAATGGCTCTATCTCAAGAACTAATGCACGGATTTTCATGAAACTTCAGATTCAGTTAGTTCTTGATATGACTTGATGCTGATTACGTGTTGGTGCAAATCGCTCAACAGGTGGCGCTGCTATGCTGCATTTTTTTACGATTTCCGTAATGACTCTATCTCAAAAACTAACGCACGAATTTTCATCTAACTTCAGTTAGATGTTAACACAAGTTGTTGCTGATTAGGTTTTGGTGTTAATCGTCCAATAGGTGGCGCTGCTATGCTGGCATTTTCATGATTTTCGCAATAGCTCTATCTCAAAAACTAATGCACGGATTTTCCCCAAACTTCAAATTCAGTTAGACTTTGACGTAAGTGGTTGCTTGGTAGTTTTGTTTAACATAGGTTTTGGTGTAAAGTACTCAATAGGTGGCGCTGCTACGCTGAATTTTCCTGGATTTACACGATTTCGGAGATAGCCATATCTCAAGAACTAATGCACGGAATTTCATATCTATAGAATCCCCATGATGGGCATAGATTGCCGTTACATTTTGGTAGTGTGATAGCAAATTTTCAAGTATTAACATGCATGAGATAGAAGAAAGTTTTGGGATTGGTATTTCCGACTAGTTTAAATAGGTTCGGTACTTCCTGAGATTACTCCCTACAAACAAACAAACTTTACTTCTTTATAATATTTGCATAGATGTATAGATAGATAGAACATAGATTAATAAGAAAGAAAAAAAATCATGCGTCAGGCATGGATTATGAAACACTTTCCAACGCATTCAGAATACTGTAACAAAACTTCTCCGTTTGATAAGTTGAAATAGGGTGTCTAATTGAGCCATTTGGAAACCCATAACACATTTGAAAACTCAATTTCAGCAATTCCCATCTACATTTGGAAAATTATTCGAATTCTTTGAGCAGTCGCGTATATGATATATAGATTTGTATCTATAAACTACATGCATGCAAAAATTTAGTTCAGTTAGGAAATACATACCAAAGTTGAAAATTCCCTTTCAGCAATTTCCGCTAATAAGGAGAATGATACGTGAATTCTTTGGTATTGTATACGAGGTATAGATTTTATACATAACTAGTAACATGCAAAAAATTAGTTAAATTTAAAAGCGCATACCGAAATTGAAAACTCACTTCCAGCAATTATTGCTCAAAGACAGAACTGAAACGGATTTCTTTTGTCTGTCCCTGTAAATGAATGCGATATTCTATAGTAGTCATCTTGTAGTAAAATTAATTTATTTATATAAATTTCAATACATTTGAAATAGCGTAATGTCATTAAAATACATAGCAACCGATTTTTCCGTACTGAACACAATGTAACGGAATTCTTTTCAGTCCTCCAGTGAACAATTAGTGCTACACACTTCATATTCAATACCGAACCTACCTTTTCGAATTAAATTAAAACTACGGCCTTCGGCTTTTCATTGTGTACACATACAGTGAGCAAAAAAAGTATTTTCACGCAGACGATTTTTTGCATAAGTAGCCATAGAAAGCAAATTTGATACTATTCTCTTAATTATTCATTTATTTAAATAAGAAGAAAATAAAAATAACTACCCATTTTCCTTAAACAGTAATATTACACATTTTAAAAAATAAATTAATATTTTCTCATACCTAAAAAGTATTTGCACAAGAAGCATTGACTGTTAAAAAAGGCATTAAATGTGAACATTATGCATATGTTTAGCATATCAGTCCCGCAGTACATTAGCCCCTCACTTTAAAGTCACGTAATATATTAACTGGAGCAGGGATTCTGGGGAGTTTTTGTTCTAATAACGCCGAAAACGTGTGAACTGTCTGTTGCTACCCATGAGAATATTATATTTCTTCACAATTCTGGATTAAGTTACCGGGTAATAGGTAAAAAATTAAATCTAAACTTTCCTAGTGTTCGTTATGTAATTAAGAAGAAAAAAGAAACTGGTTCGACAATAAATAAGGCGCGAACTGGGCGTCCAAGAAAGCTAAATACCAGGCAAAGGAGAGCCATCATAAAAGAATCTTCAAAAAACCCTTTTCTAAGTCCTCGAGAATTGGCTGTTGATGTCGCTTCAACGTCGGGAACAATAGTTGCACCACAATCAATTAGAAATATTCTTCATGATGCAAATATTCGAGGAAGAGACCTTCGAAAAAAAAACCATTTATTGGTGAAACAAATAGGGTGAAAAGACTTGAATTTACAAAAGCTTATGTCAGCAAACCACTAGAGTTTTGGAAAACTGTTACTTTTTTCGATGAAAGCAAGTTCAATATTTTTGGCTCAGATGGTAAGAAAACTGTATGGCGAAAGCCAAATTAGAGAAAATTAAAAACTTGAAACCAACTGTAAAACATGGCGGTGGTCATGTAATGATTTGGGGATGCATGTCTTTTAACGGAGTTGGCGAAATGATCTTTATTGAAGGCAATATGAATGCTAAACAATATATTAATATATTGCGAGATCATTTATATAACAGTGCTCTGAAATTAGGAATTCCTAATTCATATTATTTCCAACAGGATAACGATCCGAAACACACTGCATATATTACGAGGTTATGGTTGCTTTATAATGTAAAAAATCAATTGAAAACGCCACCACAATCACCAGACCTCAATCCGATTGAAAATTTATGGAATATTTTGGATGTGAAAATAAGGAAAAAGAAAATTTCTAACAAATCAGAACTTAAGCAAGCTCTTAGGGAAGAATGGCTACAAATCAGCAGTGAAACATTTCACAAATTAATAGAATCCATGCCCAGACGATTACAAGCTGTAATTGGAGCAAAGGGCATGCGTACTAAATATTAGCACTGTTTTTAACTTATAAATAATTCCTCTAGTTCTATTAGGTAGCTTTCTTTACAAAAAGCTACCTATTGCAGCCGTTCGGAGGAAAGCGATTTCAAAAAATTTTGGTATATTTTCATCGATCATGACCCCCAGACCCCGAAACCACCCTCCGTTCAAAATTGATATATATATATATATATATATATATATATATATCAATATATATATATATATATATATCTGACCTATGTCACACTGTAACTCTCGTATTTATGAACCGATTTGGATGTAATTCGGTGTGTACATAGTACATACCAATGTCTCGACCGAGTTCGTTGGCCAGCTTCATCCGCCATTTTGTTTCAAAATGGCGGCCATTTAAAATTTTTTTAAAAATTTAAAATTTGAAATGTGGTACCAAAAAATTGAAAATGGAAAAATATTTTTTTCTTATGTATTTGACCTTTATACAACGACTCCGTAACAGTTTTTGTTTCGTCTATATCTTAAAAAATGGCTGAGTTATAGCATTTTGAATTTCTAGCGAAGCTGACATTTTGAAACGTCCTGAATGTTGTCACGCGATAAAAGGCGTATTTATGAACCGATTTGGATGTAACTTCGTTTATACATAATACAGATAAATGTCTCGAACGAGTTCGTTGGCCAGCTTCATCCGCCATCTTGTTTAAAAATGGCGGCCATTTAAAATTTTAAGAAAAATTTAAATTTGAAATGTGGTAGCAAAAAATTGAAAATTGAAAAAATATTTTTTTCTTATGTGTTTGACCTCGATAAAAAGATTCAGGAGCAGTTTTTGTTTCGTCTATATCTTAAAAAATGGCTGAGTTATAACATTTTGAATTTCTAGCGTGGCTGACATTTTGAAACGTCCTGCTTTTTGCCACGTGATAACAGACGTATTTATGAACCGATTTGGATGTACCTTGGTGTGTACATAGTACATACAAATAACTCAACCGAGTTCGTTGACCAGCTTCATTCGCCATCTTGTTTCAAAATGGTGGCCATTTAAAAAAATTAAAAAAAAAATAAATTTAAAATGAGATACGAAAAAATTGATAAATGAAAAAGATTTTTTTTGTATGTGTTTGACCTTAATACAAAGATTCCGGAACAGGTTTTGTTTCGTCTACATCTAAAAAAATGGCTGAGTTATAACATTTTGAATTTCTATTGTGGCTGACATTTTAAAACGACCTGATTTTTGTCACGCGATAACAGGCGTATTTATGAACCGATTTGAATGTAACTTGGTCTGTACATAGTACACACCAATGTCTCGACCGAGTTCGTTGGCCAGCATCATTCGCCATCTTGTTTCAAAATGGTTGCCATTTTTTTAAAAAAAATGTAATTTAAAATTTAAAATGAGGCATTAAAAAATTGGAAAATGAAAAAGATTTTTTTTATGTGTTTGGCCTTGATACAAAGATTCTGGAGCAGTTTTTGTTTCTGAAAATTTGTTCTTTTGTTTATATCTTAAAAAGTGGTTGAATTATAGCACTTTGAATTTCTATCATGGCTAACACTTTGAAACGATCTTGTATTTGTCACGCGATACCACACTTATTCGCCTATTTCGATGGAAGAAGGCATGTGGATAGTATACATCAATATCTCGACCAAGTTCGCTGGCCAGCTTCATCAGCCATCTTGTTTCAAAATGGCGGCCATTAAATTAAAAAAATATATATTTAAAGTGAGGTGCAAAAAAATTAGAAATTGAAAAAGGTTTCTTTCTTAAGTATTTGACCTTGATATAAGGATTCAGGAGCATTTTTTGTTTGTCTTTATCTTAAAAAATGGCTCAGATTTAGCAGTTTCAATTTCTAAAGTGGGTGACATTTTGAAAAATCTGATTTTTTGCCTGCGACAGCACTCGTATATATCAACCGATTCCGATATGAGTGAGCATGTGCACAGCAATTACTAAGGTCTCGACCAAGTTCACTGGTTAGCCTCATCTACCATGTTGTCTTAAAATGGCAGGCACTTTAAGAAATCGCCGAATTTGGCAGCCAAGTATAAGTGACTTTAAATAAAAGCAGCTTGGATAAAGCTGACTAATTTCACAAAATTCTCATTCATAATGATTTAGTATTGATAAAAATTAGTATTGAATCTCCTACATTCGGTTTCCACTTAATTGAGCTTCGTGTGTTTGAATAATATAAGTTGGCTTTTTTAAAATAAGGAATATGAAAGCTACCTCTTCCTCCCGGCACTGGCCGGAAGGACTTTTTTTATTGCTAGTGTGCAAATATTTTTTTGGCAGTACAAATGCTACTTTTTTATGTTTTCATATTTTAAATATAATTATTAAGTCAGATATTAAATATGTTTATTTGTTTTGTAAAAGTGTTGGTATTTTTAATTCTTAGTTGCTTTTTATTTATTTATACATATCCTACAACAAATTTACCTGGTGTGCAAATACATTTTTTGCTCACTGTAGATAAACATATAGGCAAGGAAATTTCTCCTACCTTGAATGATCCAGCTAAGAGCTGACTTTGTTGATTGTTCTACTTGTAGTTGATTGTTCTCAGTGGCGCACCCAGGATTTTATCTTGGAGGGGGCCGAACATTGGCAGCAAAACAAAATAAAATTAGTGGGGGGGGGCAAAATTTCTCTAATTTTGATTACAGTAGGAAATTACAAAGAAACACTAATTAATTATAAAATTACCGTAATTAATTCAATATCAATTAATTGGTTATTTATTTTAATGAAAATTAAAATTATTATACTTAAAATTTAATTAATAATTTAAAAAACTACTAATTTTTGAATGTGCAGAAGTTAAACATTTAAAGGGCTCATAAATAAACATTTGTAGAATTTCCTATTTATATCTATCTGATTGTCAGACATATTGCAGTTTAAGAAAAACATCCAAAATAGCCTTGAGAAGATGAATTATTGGATGCAAAATTTTGGGCTAGTTCATTTAAATTTAACTCGTCACTCAGAATTGCATAGGAATTAATACACTAATAGAGAATTTAATCTCTTCAGTCGCAGTTACATTAATCTCTCTGTGTATATATAATATATAACAAAGCCAGCCCATTTAATCTTGATTCTGTTATTCGGGATCTTAAGTAAGTTTTTTAAAATGTGTAATGTCAAAAATTACCTTTCGCTGAGACAGGTTGTAACGGGAAGCAATGCAAATATCTTTAGTTATTAACCATTTGGAAAAATGGTTATTGTTCTCTGTCAGGGTAGGAAATCAAAAACATATCTGAGGCGTTTTATTGGTTGAATCCGCATTTTATTCGTTTTCTGATTGGTCTATACAATAATCTGTATTTCCGTTTACTTTCAGCAGAGATAGATACTTCTGTTGCCACTATGACAAAAAAGTAATAAAAACCTTAAAAAAATTAATAACTCAGAAACAAATTGAGATGCAGCTTTCAAACAAATTGCATTTAAAAGTACATTTTTTTCTCTATACGACGGTGTAAAAAGTAATATTGTGGGATGTTTAGAAGTTTAAGAATGAAATTTTATTTAGAATTGTTCGTTAGATTTCTTGGAAATCTGACGCTGGAAAAGCCTTTTCCTGAACAGCCAATGAAATGCTTGGATAATACGTAAGTTTCAGGTGGATAATACGTAAGTTTCAGGAAATCTGACGAGTCGCAGACGATTTTTGTCGCTTGCAATTTTTACGTGTAATAACACTATTAATGTTTAATTCATGGCGTACGTAATGTATGATCAACTCCTTGCGATTTTTTATGACTTAAATTTTAGTCTTTGAAAAATCATTTTCCAAATGGTCGTTGTAATTTGTTAAATTGTTTTTTTTTTTTTGTTTTTTTTTTTTTGTAGATGTTGGGGTACAACATTTTGTCCCGTTTCGAAACTGCTTCAATGACATTCTTGCATCGAGTTATTGAAAGCTATTTCTCAAATTTTCTGTAGCTGAACTTGAATTCGGCATTCAAAATCTTTGAATTGGTAGAAAGCAAATCATGTACATAAAATTTACACAAATCTTTTATTTCACTAGCTGTTGTTGGAGCATTTTTTCCATCATGTAGAAAAAAAAATCAATGTTGTGGTGCCATATGAAACGTTTATTAATTTGAGTGAACGTTTGATCAACAAATGGAATAAAAATATTTTTCCTGAAATGTTCTTCTATAGAATCGGCTGGAACATTGGATCTTTGTATTTGTTTTGATGCAGTTTTTGGCATTTTAATGTCAATATTAAAGTTATTGGCTTTCATACAAGCTTCATCATAAATATCCTTGAAAAAAATATCTGGGGTTTTACGAATAGTATTTAAGTGAGCCACAACATAGTCAACGAAATTTCAGGCAATTAAAAGGTACCTGGCAGATTTTTGCAATAATTTAGACAATGATAAAGTGTATGCAAATATATTCTGTAAGCTAAATAAAGAAATTAGGAAACCAAATTCACATAACCAAATTTTTTAAAGTTTTGCATCAAAAGACGGATCTTTGTCTTCCCAAGTTGCAATTGTTTCAAAGCGATCAATCACTGCATCATATAATTCTACCATTGTCATGATGGCTTCATGGCGTCCCGCCCACCTAGTTGGACAGACTTTTTATAGTTTTTGGTTATTAATTGCCGGTGTATGTTTGTCAATATTGTTGAGTAAGACGTCTTGTCTATTAGGAGTATTGAAAAATTGTGTGTCATTTCAATTATGCCAATGCAGTTTCTTATTTCTCTCCCAGACACATTTCAAGTGCTATATTTAAACTATGTGAGGCACAATGAACATATAAAGCTTGCGGATATATACTTATATGTGAGACTTAAATTCGTTAAACTTTTCGCTCATTGACGGGAGACCATCGTAACCTTGTTCATACGTAAATAGGACAAATCGATATCATATGTCTTTAATCCTTCTAATATTTTGCCGGGCAAATTTTTCCCTACAGTGCTTGCTACGTGAATAAATTGTAAGAATTCTCCACAAATTTTGTTGTCATTCTCTTCATCTATATATCAGGCACACAAGGAAAGATTTTCAATAGTAGGAATGCCACAAGGTTCATCAGCAAGAAATGCGAAACATTTTGCCGAATTAATTTTTTTGTACCAAACGATTCAAGATTATATTGTTACACGCGTTCCTACTTTGGTTTTGTATGTTCCAGCTAATAAAGACAGCGTTTTTTGGCAGAATGTTTAAAATGTTCAGTGAGGTTTTCATTCCCTGCATCGACTCTTGTTCTTAGTAAAGTTCGAAAGTTGCCTTCATTGGCGATTGCCTCCTGCTTAACCGCATAAAATTACAGATTTTGTAATCGGTTCTAATCGGTTCCGATTTATTGCAGCTTGTGATGCCTGACTCACACAATTTGTCGATCGACTGTCGATCTGCTTTTCCTTCTCAAATATTCTGTAGCTTTTCGGAAGTTGCAACAACCCTGAAATGATATTTTTTTGTTGATTATTATTAAATTTCGCAATGATTTCTTCCAATTATTATAACCATGCGTGACCCAGCTACTTTCGATTTAGATATTCCAAGGTTAGGAGGTGCAAAAATTACGCAATATTTACAACGTGCACTATTTCAACTTGAGCATACACAAGCCAAATATATTTTTTAAACCATGCGTACTGAAAACTTACTTTGTGATTTGCAGCTGTAGCATAGGTTGCAGGAAAATGTAAAAAAAATTTCTGGTTCCCACAACTTTTTCATAATATTTAAATTGTCGTCAGTACTGAATGCTTGTTCTTTCAACAATACGATGTCTATCCGCTAAATCATTGCTATCAGCTAAGGAAATACTATTCTTCTGTGTTATTCGATGGCTTTGGCTGATTTGCGACTAGGGAAACCGAATCCAAATCGGTATTTATAGTGTTAATAACGTCATTGCTACTAGCATTTAAATCATCTTTTTTTATATTTTGAAATAATTTAATTTCAATAAACTACTCTGTTTACGTTTCTCAACCATGATTTGAAGAAAAAATCTAATCTATACTAATATTATAAAGAAGTAAAAATTGTGTGTTTGTTAGAGGTAATCTCTGGAGCTACCGAACCGATTTCAAAAGTAATGGTATAAAAATGATGATGTTAGTCCAACTTAGAATATAGGCCATATTTTATGTCGGTGCCACTATTCCAAAGGGGGTGCAGGAGCAAAAAACGTTCTAAAAATGCGATTTTTGTGTTACTGAAGGGCCTAGAAATATGAAATTTGGAATATTAGTTACTTATAGGATAAAAATGATGTCTAAGAACATTTTCTAAACAATTCGAAATTTAAAAGAGATGAAAATGCACAAAATGCGTTCTAAAAAACGTTCTAAATGGTGGTTTCTACACAATCTCAGGAAATACCAAACCGATTTAAAAAATAATGGTGTTAAAATGATTGTGACAACCCTTGCTCTAACATAGGCTATGTTTTATGTCGGTGCCACTACCCCAAAGGGGTGCAGGAACAAAAAAAATTCTAAAAATGCCATTTATGCGTTACTGAAGAGCCTAGAAATATGAAATTTGAAACATTAGTTACTTATTAGACATAAAGAATTTCTCAGAACAGTTCTTAAACAATTCGAAATTTAAAACGGGTGAAAATGTGCGAAAAGCGTTCTAAAAACGTTCTAAATGGTTGTTTCTACACAATCTCAGAAATACCAAACCGATTTAAAAAATAATGCTGTCAAAATGATGGTGACAACCCTTGCTCTAACATAGGCTATGTTTTATTTTATGTCGGTGCCACTACCCCAAAGGGGGTGCAGGAGAAAAAACGTTCTAAAAATGCGATTTATGCGTTACTGAAGGGCCTAGAAATATGAAATTTGAAATATTAGTTACTTAATGGATATAAAGAATTTCTTGTTAGATAAAAAATGAGACTTAACGTGTAATAATAATAATCACATTAAATCACAAAATAAAGATAAGGTAAATCTGCTTACCTTTTGGTTCATGATCGTCATGAAAAGCGGAACTTTTTTCAACATATCCAATTGAAAAAGAAGGTTGGTTAAATCCAAGAAAAACTGAAATATTCAGCGATGTTTCACCTATAAGAACTTGTGAATTTATTTTGTTAAAAGATTGTGTATCCTTTTTGTATATATATTTCAGGAACATTTTGACTGTTCTCGTTTTAAACTATAATATTTATATCTTTTTTTAAATACAAAACTGGAGCATACATCTTTGCTCCTTTCTGATTACATATCTATATACACACTGAAAAAATTATAATATACAAAAAAAACATTGATAATTGATTAAATAACATAAATAAAAATTCTTGATTACTTATATTAACAAAACACTAAATAACATTTAAAGTCTTAAATAATTAATATAGTTCTTTCAGCTGTCAAAAATTGCATTCTTTTAATCTAAATGTTTATCAGTTTTTGATTGACACATTACACAAACAAGGAAGTCATTTTCTATTTTCCTGACATGATCGTTGAAGGAGTAATCAAGTCTTATTTATGACAGTCATAAAGTGTTTTTGAAAAACAGTTTATCTTGATTAATAATGAGTTTGTCTAATTCTGAAAGAGATTAGTATTTACAACATTTCTAAGAACAGTTCTTAAGCAATTCGAAATTTAAAAGGGGTGATCATGCGCGAATAGGGTTCTAAAAAACATTCTAAATGGCGATTTCTACTCAGTTTTGGAAAGTATCAAATCGATATCAAAAGTAATGGTTGTAAATTGATGGTGACAGACCTTGCTCTAACATAGGCTCTGTTTTATGTTTGTAACATTACCACCTGGGGGTTGCAGGAGAAAAAAAAACGTTCTAAATTGAGGTTTTTGTGTTATGGAAGGGCCTAGAATCATGAAATTTGGAATGGTAGTTACTTACAAGATATCAATTATCTCTAAGAACATTTCCTAAAAAAAATCGAAATTCAAAAGGTGTGAAAATGCGTGAAAAGCGTTGTAAAAAACGGTCTAAATTGCGGTTTCTATGCAATCTCAATAAGTGCCGAACCGATTTCAAACATAATGGTGTAAAAATGATGGTGACAGCTCTTGCTCCAAGATAGGTTATATTTTATGTCTGTTTCCACTACACCAAAGGTGGTGCAGGAGCAAAAAACGTTCTAAAAATGCGATTTTTGTGTTATGGAAGGACCTAGATTCATGAAATTTTTTCATGGTATATATTTATTAGATGTAAATTATCTCTAAGAACATTTCTTTAAAAATTTGAAATTTAAAAGGTGTGAAAATGCGCGAAAACTTTTCTAAAAAACGTTCTAAATGCCGGTTTGTGAGCAATCTCTGGAAGAATCAAACTGATTTCAAAAGTAATGGTCGGAATTGATGCTGACAGCCTCAGCTCAAACATAGACGCTATTTCATGTCTGAGTCACTATCACCTGGAGGTTATAGAAACAAAATACGTTCTAAATTTCGATTTTTGTGACCGGTAGGGGCTAGAAACTTGAAATTAGGCAAGGTACATATTTATTAGATATAAATGATCTTTAAGAACAGTTTAAGAAAAATTGGAAATTTAAAAGGAGTGAAAATGCGCGAAAAGCGTTCTAAATTTCGATTTCTACTGAATCTCAGGAAATACCAAACCTATTTCAAAGGTAATGGTTGCAAATCAATGGTGACAGTCCCTGCTCCAACATAGGCTATATTTTATGCTCCTGTCACTACCATCTGGGGGTTGCAAGAGCAAAACATGTTCTAATTTGCGTTTTTTGCACAACTGAGGTGGTCTAACATTTTGAAATATGGCATGGTATTTACTTACAAGATGCAACTGCTTTCTAAGAACAGTCGAAAGAAAATTCCAAAATTAAAAAGATGAAGTGAGCGAAAAGCTTTCTAAAAACGTTCTAAATTACAATTTTTATACAATCTTATCAAATACCAAACCAATTTAAAAATAATGGTGACAAATTGTTGGTGATAGAACCTGCTCAAACATAAACTATATTTTATGTCTGTGCCACTACCACCAGAGGGTTGCAGGTGCAAAAAACTTTCTAAATTACGATTTCTGTGATGCTGAAGAGGCTAGAAACTTTAATTATGGCGTGGTAGTTACTTATGAAATATAAATGCCCTCGAAGGACAGTCGAAAATATATTTGAATTAAAAACGGGTGAAGCGAAGGGGAGGTGCGAAAAGCGTTCTGAAAAAGTCCTAAATTACGATGTCTATGCAATTTCAGAGAATATAAACCGATTACAAAAGTAATAGTTGCGAATCAATGGTAACAGTCTCTGATCCTACACAGGCTATATTTTATGCAGATGATTGATTATTCTACCACCTGGTCTACCACAGGAATAACAAACGTTCTAAAAAGGCCTTTAAAAGTTTTCTAAATTACGTTTCTGTGGAATGTTAGGAAATAACAAACCGAATTCAAAATTAATGTTGGCAAATTAATGGTGACAGTTCCTATTTCAACATAGCCCTTTATGTTGAGAGAGGTGGTAGGACTTGGAATTTGACATGATGATTAATTTTAAGATGTAAGAAGATGGTTTCTAAAATATTCAAAACTTCAAATGAGCATATAATTAAGAATAAAAGTTTCAAAATATTTTCTAAATTATCATTTATTTAGTTTTATTTCTTTTTATTAATTTAAGTCTCATTTCTGCCTAATACAGTGTAATAATGAAGTTTAGTCAAACTGTGTTTTAAATAGTAATTTTTGAATTATTCCTAAAAGTATAATTTCTTTTAATAAAAATTAGACATATAAATATCACTTGGCATATTTCAAATATTACGCTAGCAAAGCCGCGGGGTTTGCTAGTAAATAAATAAAAATAAAAAATATTTTGCTAATTTAATTTGCAAATGTCACCTAAGAGTTTCCATGCAGATTACTGAAAACAGCTGAAAAACTTGTTTAAAGATTAATATATGATTGTCAATAAAGTCACTGCAAAATAGCCATGTAAAATACAAAATAATTTTTGTGTAACTTTTATGTACTTTGTGTACTCCCATATAACTCTGTATGGTATTCCAAGTCCGAGCAAAAGGAAAAGGAATGGGTAAGGATGCAACCGAACCAAGTGAGGATTTTGCACTATAATGATCCAAACCGAAGTTCACTATATTACATCAGGATCATTCTGAATCTAGACGCTGGATTTCAATTGTTCGACCGAGAGAAACTTGAAGCAATACGTATAAGAGTACAAACGTATAAGAGTAGCCAGCTGTGTTATGAGAGTCACCAATGATGTATAGAATTGTGGTCTCAAGCAAACGCGTTTCTGTGGTTCTGCACCTTTGAAATTGGACGGGGAGACCCGCGTATTTATAGGGTATCAATTAACTTTTTACACAAACGCACACACACAAAAAACGAACTTTGGTCTCGTAAATATTTTAGATATTTTTCTAGTGTTTTCTCCCTTTTCTTTTCTTTTTTTTGGGGAGGGGGGGTTCAGGACCTCCTGGCCCCCACCCTGGGTGCGCCACTGATTGTTCTACTCACTTAAAGGTACACAGAAAACACATTAGGAATAATCCAGAATTTGCATGATTATATATATATATTTTTTTTTTTTTCACTTAATGCAGAAAAATATTCTGCCATCTTAGTGCTTTAGGAGCATTTTTCAGATTAAAGAAGAAGACATAGAAAGTTCATTAGTCCTTGAGTGATTGTATCTGTTTTGGAAATCCTCCTGACGTAAATGATAATAACAGTTATTCTTTTACAAAGTCCGATGAAATGCTAATAGGTAATTTTCTTCATTATACGCAATTTAGATTATTATTGTGTTTACAGTTCAGAAAATCATTCATATCTAGCACCCCTGCTTGATTTCTGAAGTAGGAACAATCACAAGATTTAAATCACTTCTTTGTTTTATGAGATCAGATTTGGGTAGAGGTTTCGTGAGTATATCTGCTGTCATGTCCTTGCTTGGACAATATACCGGATCTATAGTACCCGTTTCTTTGAGATACTTAATATTAATACTATGGTACTTAATATCGCTTGATATGCTTGGTTTTGGAGTGATGCTTATAACTTTGAGTCATTTTAATGCACGGCTAGTTAGTTATTTTCGAAGGCTGTTATTGGTAAATTTTGTTGTAGGTGTAGATCCTGTAGAAGATTAATTACCCAAATTGATTCTTGTGCAAAAGTGGCTGCTGAGATATATTCAGACTTATCTTACGATAATGCCACATGAATTTTGTTACTTCGCAGACCAGAAAATGGCTGTTTTTCCTAGTTTAAGTAAATTGTCAGTGGTTGATTTTCAGTCTGTTTTATCCCCTTCCCAATCAGAATCGGCAAATGTTGTTAGGATTGGTTATTTTTCTTTACTTGTAATTAATTTAGGATATTTTGTAGATTTAAATATCTGATAACTCTTTTTACAAAATTCCAGTCTTTTTCTTTGTGCTTTCATTTCTGCGGCTAAGTATATTTATCGCTGCTGAAATATCCGATCTGGTTACTGCTGCTATGTGCCCCAATGGCTTGCCTATATTTGCTGTTAATTAGCAGTAAATTTTCTTCATCATCTAGGTTTAGATAATCTGACTCCATCGGAGTACCGCAGGATTTCTCGTCTTTTAAATCGAATTTTTCAACCACTGCATTTATTTTATTTCTTTGGTCGAGAGCGAAATTTCCTTCTTTACTTCTTTCTATATTTATACCTAAATAATAACTTATAGGCCCTAAATTTTTTACTTCATATTCTTTTCTAAGTTTTTTTTTATTATTTCCTTTTATTTCTTTAGTAAAATTACTAAGTCATCATTGTAAATGAAAATATAAATTGTATTATCTTTTATTTTTCTCGTGAAAAGACATGGGTCGGTGGTGCTTTAAACAAAGCCGAGTTTACTTTTCTTCTATTCTAGTGTTTCTTGTTTTTGCGGATTGCTTCAGCTCATAATTAGCTTTTCTCAGGTTCCAAACTTTATTTTCTTGTCCTGGTATGACATGTCCCTCTGGTTGAGACATATATACATCTTCATTTAAATTTCCGTGGAGGAATGTGGTTTTTTTTTTAATATGAAGATGATTGATATTTAAATTTTTATGTGATGCATATGCTAGAAAAACTCTTAACGTTGTGTGTGCTACGACTCGTACGAAAGTTTCATAATGATCACGTCCGAATTTTTGAGGAAAACCTTTTGCTACAAGTTGCGCTTTGTATTTATCAATTTCTCCATTTTAATTATATTTTATAGTAAAAACCAATTTACATCCTATTACTTTTACCCCAGGTGAAGGATCTATAAGGTCCCAAGTTTTATTTTTTCTTAACCCCTTGAGGACGAGCGACACGTATACGTGCGCATGAAACGCTCAGAATCCTTGTTTTTTTTCACCAGTAAAATTTTACTGTAAAATTTGCCTTATTTAATCAGCGCATTTTCTCGATTCCAGAAGACACAAATTTCTGTTTTTAAAAAACGGTGACAAAAGATTAAAAATTTCGTAAAAGGCTCCCGTCCCGAAGGGGTTAATGAGGTTATTTCTGCATTGGTTGCTTCGAGCCATTTATTTCTACTATCATGTGGATTTTCGATTTTCCCTAACTCCTTCCATTCCTTATGTTCAACTATTTTGTTTGTTTTGGCTATATATGGCAGTCTGTCAGCTGGAATGCCCCTATTTGTTCTTTGCGACAGGCCCATAGCTAGACGATGCTTTCAGGCCGGTCAAATGTTTTTCCAAGAGGGACAAAATTACTTCATTTTTTTTTAGACTTTTACGATCTCTTAAAAATACATATTACGTATTCAGTATAAGTTTATAGCTCTTCCCAGAGTAGTTGAAAAGTGATATTCTTACATCTCGCTGTTTATTCATAAACTAATTTTTGTAAATAATATGGATTTCCACAAAAATGTTAGATGTTGTTGAGGTTTGCAACAACAGCGTCACTAGTCAGTTGTCTGTGGAACCCCTCCCCCCCTTATCCGCAGAAAAATCTCGACACTTGCATTTTTACGTTTTATTAATAATAAACAAATAATGCAATATTCCAAAAAAATTATTTACAGTAAAACCTGTAAAAATGAAATCGCAAGCATCGAAAAAAAATCCGTTTCAGACAAGTTTCCATCTTATCAGGTATAACTACAGTGTTGAATTTAGGTACTTTTCTCCGGGAGAGATTACTGATGCTCCTGGAGTGGTAGACAGTAAGGAGCTTTTACAGTGGGAATTTCACTTCTACAACTTTAATAAGCACAAAATTAGAAAGCTTCCGGAAGTAACATTTTGATGCCCAGGCGAGAATCCTCCTCCCGAGTTAACCTATTAATTCATTATTTATTGTATGGTATTCCTTTCAACGGGACCATGAAATGCTCTCATGTAAAACAGAATTTTGTTATAGACAGGTTCCATTTAGACAGGTTTTTATAGTATTTATGGAATTTCACATGATTTAAAATTTAATATAAAGAAGACCCTGGTAATTACGTTGATAGATATGTCATTTATTTTCAAAACAGGTAACCCTCTCACAACTAAATATTAATTTGTTTTCACAAATTTTTTACACATATTTCAAAACTATAGTATGTGTTTCTAACTGATAACATTTTCAAACAGTTTGGATAACTGAAAAAAACTCCTTATCGACGCGGCCTGCAAGCACGGGTAGATTTCGAAGTTAAGTACTAATTTCAACAACAAAAACTGAATCAAGATTAGAGATAAACCCAGTTTAACAATTTTATCTGGCTGCTTTTGACGAGTTTTTAAATTCATTTTTCTGTAAGATTTGGTTTTATCAGAATCATGTTAATGCGATAATTTTTTCTTCAAACCCGATTTTTTTCTTCCCTTGAGAATATTTTTAGTAATATCATCCATTAGTAGAGTTCATCTTATCAAAAACTTGTTACTTCAAAAGTTATAGATAATATTAAGAAGATTTATATAACAAATTTAAACCGTGTGGTGATTGTTTCAGTAACTGAATCATACACTGCAGTTTAAATTCTGGCGTTCTTGTTATTGAAGCACGCGCACGGTTAATAATGCAACCCTATATACAGCACCTCAAAGGGTTGTCAAACTTTTTCATCATTCCAATGATACCTTTTTTATTGCCTTAGTAACGATTAACGGAGATGTGAATTTTTTTTCTTCGGCATCCCTTCCTTTTTTTAGTTTTTTTTTTTTTTTTTTCATAATTTTATTTATTTACTAGCTGCACCCGGCCACGCGTTGCTGTGGCTCAGTCTGGCTAAATGGAAAAGAAAGGAAAGAGAAAGTGCACGTTTCTAATATGTTAAATTTCACAATACTTGTGGGTATACAATATTTTTTATTGGTACATTGCCTGTGCAGATATAGAGATCGTCTGATTTGCCGATTCTAGAACAGGAAAGGTATAATTGCCCGTGTGAGAAGCAATTCATGTCCAGATCTAAACCGCAGAATTTTAAAGCTTGGCCTTAAGCTTTGTTGATAGAGATTACAAACGCCTATCAAATAGGTAATTGCAATCTCTTAAATTGAAATTGCGCATCCATTGGAATCAAAGGAATGAGAGGAATGAGGTCATCTTCACCTTTGAAAGCTCCTGTCAAGATTGTTGCTTCTACGAAGTTGCTCATTATTTTTTTTTTTACTGCAAGCAGCGTGCCGTTGCAAAGATTTCGCTTGTGAATATTTCACAACATCATAATTGGCAGGCCTATTGTCAATTGCAGTACGTGCGGAGGCATCCCCGCAAATCGAGTGAATTATAAAGATATGTGCCGAGTTAAACTTATGGCATTGAGCTCACAGGCTATTCACACTAATTGTATATTATACTCTTATTTCAAAGAATAATGCCCATAAAAAAATAAATTAAGGGGGATTATCCCTCGTTGCCCCCCTTTATACTTAACCAATGAACCTCCCAATCTAATCAGGGAAACGCCTTATCAAAATAAACCGGTATACCAAATTTGAAGCAAATCGGATAATTCTGCATGAAAAACTCTTTTATCTAAATTAAGGGGGGAGGAATTAGCCCCCGTTCTCCCTTTTATATTTAATCAATGAACCTTCAAAACAAATCAGGGGAGCGTCTTATCAGAGCGAACCTATTCATAAAATTTGAAGCAAATCGAATAATTCTACATGCAAAACCAAGTTATCTAAATTAAGGGAGGGGGATTAGATTCCCGGTCCCCTTTGCACAACCAATAAAACACCAAAACTAATCAGGGATGCACTTTATAAGAATGAACCTATTTACAAAATTTGAAGCAAATCAGATAATTCTGTATGAAAAACCCATTTATCTAAATTAAGGGGAGATTAACCCCACGTTGCCCCTTTTATGCTTAACCAATGAACTCCCAAAACTAATCAGGGAAGCGCCTTATCAGAATGAACGTATTTACAAAATTTGAAGCAAATCGGAAAATTCTGCATGAAAAACCCATTTATTATTTTTTTTACCCATTTTATTATTAAGGGAGGATTAGTCCCGCCCCCCACCGTTCCCGTTTTATACTTAACCAATGAACTCCCAAAACTAATCAGGGAAGCGCCTTATCAAAATGAAACTATTTACAAAATTTGAAGCAAATCGGATATTTCTATCAAGAGTTATCGCGTTACATACATACGTACATACAGAACCAGCGGGCACATTAGCTCTCAGGTTTTAATAGCCTGTGAGCTAAAAAGAAAAAAACACGCGAACTAAAAAAACAAAGAAAAAGCAAATATAAAAAATACTGACAAAATATTTCAGTAATGTGTCCCTCCAGAGGGCATATTGAGGGGAGATGCATAATATGAAAGAAGGGTCAAAGGGCTTTCTAATGATATACCACATAATGGGTGTCGAAAAATATTTTAAAAAGTGCCCCGGGAGATGAAATTGGGGGAGGAAGATGCGAGGTTCATAACAGTAATATAAAAACACGCGCGCATTCAAATGCAAAGCAATCGGTGAATTTCGAAGAAATCGGTGAAGAACTTTCAGAGGTTTAAGGTTTCGGACAAACGAACGTTTACATTTTTTTTATATATAAATGTGCCCCCACGGGGGGAAAGTGGGATGAGAGGGATGGAAGATGCATAATATGAAAGACTAGTCAAAGGGCTTTCTAATGATATGTCTCATGACGTGTGTCTGAAAAAATTTAAAAAGCGCCCCCTAGTGGTGGCGAGGAACCTTTAAAGAGAATGCTGGTTATAGAAAGAAAGCACATTTGTTTGGAGGAACTGATAGTATTAAGGAAGTTTTGAAACTTATTGGGACTCCCAACGAGTTTAAAAAGCACGTTTTTTAAGCATTTGAATAAAGTGAGGCCTAAAAGTTTTTAATCTTGGGCTCCAACTTTTCCTCAAGTTTATAGGGGGCCCTAAAAAAGACAATTAAAAAAGAAATTAAAGCCTTCAAAATTTCTTTCATCTGGGAACCTTTAAAGAGAATACTGGCTATAGAAAGAAAGCGCATATCTGTTTTGGTCAAAAGAAGTAATAGTATTAAGAAAGTTTTGAACCTTGTTGGGGCCCCCAATGATATTAAGAAGCATATTTTTTAAACATTTGAATAATAAAAATTGGTCCTAAAAGTTTTGAATCTTGAGTTCCAACTTTTCCTCACTTTGATAGGGGACCCGAAAAAAGTCAATTAAAAAAGCATTTAGAGCCTGCAAATTTTCTTTCATCTGGGAACCTTTAAAGATAATGCTGGCTATAGAAAGAAAGTGCATATCTGTTTTGGTCAAAAGAAGTAATATTATTAAGAAAGTTTTGAACCTTGTTGGAGCCCCCAACGAGATTAAAAAGCATATTTTTAAAACATTTGAATAAAAAGATGAGGCATAAAAATTTTGAATCTTAGGCTCCAACTTTTCCTCACCTTTATAGGGGGCCCTAAAAAAGACAAAAAAGAATTTAGAGCCTGCAAAATTTCTTTCATCTGGGCACCTTTAAAGAGACTGCTGGCTATAGAAAGAAAGCACATATCTGTTTTGGTCAAAAGAAGTAATAGTATTACGGAAGCTTTGAACCTTATTGGGGCCCCCTACCGAGATTAAAAAGCATATTTTTAAAACATTTGAATAAAAAGATGGGGCCTAAAAGTTTTGAATCTTTGGCTGCAACTTTTCCCACCTTTATAGGGGGCCCAAAAAAAGACAATCCATAAGAATTTAGTGCCTGCAAAATTTCTTTCATCTGGGAACCTTTAAAGAGAATGTTGGTTATAGAAAGAAAGCACATTTGTTTGAAGGAACTGATAGTATTAAGGAAGTTTTGAAACTTATTGGGACTCCCAACGAGTTTAAAAAGCATGTTTTTTAAGCATTTGAATAAAAAAGTGAGGCCTAAAAGTTTTTAATCTTGGGCTCCAACTTTTCCTCCCGTTTATAGGGGGTCCTAAAAAAAAACAATTAAAAAAGAAATTAGAGCCTTCAAAATTTCTTTCATCTGGGAACCTTTAAAGAGAATACTGGCTATAGAAAGAAAGCGCATATCTGTTTTGGTTAAAAGAAGTAATAGTATTAAGAAAGTTTTTAACCTTTTTGGGGCCCCAACAAGATTAAAAAGCATATTTTTAAAACATTTGAATAATAAAAATTGGGCCTAAAAGTTTTGAATCTTGAGTTCCAACTTTTCCTCACTTTTATAAGCCGCCCCAAAAAAGTTAATTAAAAAAGTATTTAGAGCCTGCAAAATTTCTTTATCTGGGCACTTTTAAAGAGACTGCTGGCTATAGAAAGAAAGCACATATGTGTTTTGGTCAAAAGAAGTAATACTTTTAAGGAAGCTTTGAACCTTATTGGGGCCCACCAACGAGATTAAAAAGAATATTTTTAAAACATTTGAATAAAAAGATGAGGCTTAAAAGTTTTGAATCTTTGGTTGCAACTTTTCTCACCTTTATAGGGGGGCCTAAAAAAGACAATCCATAAGAATTTAGAGCCTGCAAAATTTCTTTCATCTGGGAACCTTTAAAGAGAATGCTGGTTATAGAAAGAAAGCACATTTGTTTGGAGGAACTGATAGTATTAAGGAAGTTTTGAAACTTATTGGGACTCCCAACGAGTTTAAAAAGCACATTTTTTAAGCATTTGAATAAAGTGAGGCCTAAAAGTTTTTAATCTTGGTCTCCAACTTTTCCTCAAGTTTATAGGGGGCCCTAAAAAAGACAATTAAAAAAGAAATTAGAGCCTTCAAAATTTCTTTCATCTGGGAACCTTTAAAGAGAATACTGGCTATAGAAAGAAAGCGCATATCTGTTTTGGTCAAAAGAAGTAATAGTATTAAGAAAGTTTTGAACCTTGTTGGGGCCCCCAATGATATTAAGAAGCATATTTTTTAAACATTTGAATAATAAAAATTGATCCTAAAAGTTTTGAATCTTGATTTCCAACTTTTCCTCACTTTGATAGGGGACCAGAAAAACGTCAATTAAAAAAGCATTTAGAGCCTGCAAATTTTCTTTCATCTGGGAACCTTTAAAGATAATGCTGGCTATAGAAAGAAAGTGCATATCTGTTTTGGTCAAAAGAAGTAATAGTATTAAGAAAGTTTTGAACCTTGTTGAAGCCCCCAACGAGATTAAAAAGCATATTTTTAAAACATTTGAATAAAATGATGAGGCATAAAAATTTTGAATCTGAGGCTCCAACTTTTCCTCACCTTTATGGGGGGCCCTAAAAAAGACAAAAAAGAATTTAGAGTCTGCAAAATTTCTTTCATCTGGGAACCTTTAAAGAGAATTCTGGCTATAGAAAGAAAGTGCATATCTGTTTTGGTCAAAAGAAGTAATAGTATTAAGAAAGCTTTGAACCTTGTTGGAGCCTCAACGATATTAAAAAGCACATTTTTAAAACATTTGAATAATAAAAATTGGGCCTAAAAGTTTTGAATCTTGTGTTCCAACTTTTCCTCACTTTTATAGGGGGCTCCAAAAAAGTTAATTAAAAAAGTATTTAGAGCCTGCAAAATTTCTTTCATCTGGGCACCTTTAAAGAGACTGCTGGCTATAGAAAGAAAGCACATATCTGTTTTGGTCAAAAGAAGTAATAGTATTAAGGAAGCTTTGAACCTTATTGGGGCCCTCTAACGAAATTAAAAAGCATATTTTTAAAACATTTGAATAAAAAGATGGGGCCTAAAAGTTTTGAATCTTTGGCTGCAACTTTTCCCACCTTTATAGGGGGCCCAAAAAAAGACAATCCATAAGAATTTAGAGCCTGCAAAATTTCTTTCATCTGGGAACCTTTAAAGAGAATGTTGGTTATAGAAAGAAAGCACATTTGTTTGAAGGAACTGATAGTATTAAGGAAGTTTTGAAACTTATTGGGACTCCCAACGAGTTTAAAAAGCATGTTTTTTAAGCATTTGAATAAAGTGAGGCCTAAAAGTTTTTAATCTTGGGCTCCAACTTTTCCTCAAGTTTATAGGGGGCCCTAAAAAAGACAATTAAAAAAGAAATTAAAGCCTTCAAAATTTCTTTCATCTGGGAACCTTTAAAGAGAATACTGGCTATAGAAAGGAAGCGCATATCTGTTTTTGTCAAAAGAAGTAATAGTATTAAGAAAGTTTTGAACCTTGTTGGGGCCCCCAATGATATTAAGAAGCATATTTTTTAAACATTTGAATAATAAAAATGGGGCCTAAAAGTTTTGAATCTTGAGTTCCAACTTTTCCTCACTTTTATTGGGGGCCCCCAAAAAGACAATTTAAAAAGTATTAACAGCGTGCAAAATTTCTTTCATCTGGGCACCTTTAAAAAGAACAATGACTATAGAAAGAAAGCACATTTGGTTAAGGAAGTAATAGTATAACAAAGTTTTGAAACTTATTGGATTCCTAAGTGAGATTTAAAAGCATATTTTTTAAAAATTTGAATAAAAAAATGGGCTTAAAAGTTTTGAATCTTGGACTCCAACTTTTTCGCTCTTATATAGGGGGCCCTAAAAAAGACAATTCAAAAAGAATCTAGAGCCTGCAAAATTTCTTTCATCTGGGCCCCTTTAAAAAAATGATTCCTGTAGAAAAAAAAGCGCATATCTGTTTTGTTTGATGGAAGTAATAGTATTAAAGAAGTTTTGAACCTTTGGTTTCACCTTTTTCGCCCATTGATAGGTGCACCCCAAAAATACTAAAATGCCATTTATTTTTTAAGTAGAACTTACAGCCTTCAAAAACTTTTATAAAGAATGGTGGATATAGAAGAAAAGCACATATCTGTTTTCTATTTCTAAATCTGATCAAGATCTTTGACAAAAAAAAAAAAAAAATGAATTTCGATAAAACAATATAAAATGTTATTAAAAATACATAAAAAAATTATTTAAAAAGTAAAAAAAAAAAAAAAAAAAAAAAAAAAAAAAAAAAAAAAAAAAAATTCGGCTGAAAGATACAATAGCTCACTACTGGGCCCCTGACTTTGCTCAGCCCCCCCCCCCCCAAATGGGGGGTATGGGGGGCGGTCGCTGCGGCCCTGTTTACAAGTAAACTTTATACATGAAAAAAAATCTTCTTTGTGTTATTTAAGAAGAGAATTTTAAAATTTTATTAATTAAAAAAGTTTGATATTTCATAGCTTCTTCTGGTGAATTAAACCAAGTGAATATATATATTTTTAAATTCTAAAACAAACAACTCAGCAAAAATAACTTTTACTTTTCTACTGTCTTTGATTTAGCAAGGAAGTGTTTAAATGCATCTTAGATCAGTGTTTCGAATGGGCGATTATTTTCAGAGATTGTAAACATACACATTGTTCCTAAAAAATTGTAAAAAACAGAGATAATATGGTCAAGACAAAAAAAATTTAAACAAAAAACAACACCTCACTCCATTTATTTCATTAAAATTACAATATATTCAGTCAAAAATTCTGGGTGTGCAACTACAAGCCGAAACTGAATTTTCGTTCACAACTTTATCAGTAAATGAAGATATTTTAGCAAGATTTGCTTCATATTAATTTAGTTTGTATTAAATGTGATGATATCATTGAAAATGATTGAATTTTGGCCAGTGACACAGTATAAATACTATAAATTGCATTCTGAATAAAGGAGTATCTACCTCAGAGTTGTTTAAATATGAAAAGGGGCAATTTCCAGCACTTCTCATCATAATATTATATTTCGCAGAAATAAAAGTAAGTTTGTTAAAAATATAGCTATGATATCTTCGTTAGGGTTAACAAATGAAAATCCAAGTTTGACCTCGAATGAGATGAGATACACTTTATTTATAACTGAATAAGTGGATTGCGATTGTGGTTTTCTGAGCAAAAATTGTCTTTCTTGATGTGTATTATCAACCCTGAAAGTTTTCTGTTTCGATTAGAAGCGCACTTTTGTGTGAAAAAGCAAGAAACCGATTATTTACTAGAAAAGGTTCAGGAACTTGCATTTTTATATTGTTAATTCCTATGAAAATCTCCATTATGGTAATTTTCTTAAGTAATACTTTACAAAAAGCAAATAATGTAAAAACATTCTCTTTTACTTAAATATGATTCTGTTTCTAATTTTTATGAACATCTTTATAAGTTGACAGCTAAAAGTAGAAATTGTGTAAGATTTTTAAAAATGTTTTAAAAGTTTTTTTAAGTATTCGGTTTGGCCGAATATCTTGATATTCGGCCTAACGGAATATTCGGTAACATGGCCGAAAAGGCCGAATACAGAATAGATACCGAATATTCGGTACATCCCTATTAGTTACTATATATAATGGTATATTGTATCTTCGAAAAACTAAAAGTTTCTTGAAAAACTCGGGAAAAAAATCCTTAAGTGTGTTCTCAAGTGAGAAGAGCTACTTTCTGAGACATTTCTGAATTCTTTTTTGTTCGGAAATTGGCAGGTGTTGTTATTCAGAAACTATGTAGTCGAAAGACGTTTTCCATTTTTTGGTAAACGCAAAAGATTTTCAGAAAATTTTATCAAAGTTGGCGTTTTGAACCTAATTTCAGACACGGCAGCTCGAGAAAGGCAAAAAACTTGTCGTCATGTGACAACATTTGCTTATAACGTGATAAGTAATTTTATAAAAAAAAAAAAATTAAAACTAGTTTCCATTGTATTCCGCTTCAACAGTCAAGCCTGCCAATATGCTTAAAATGAGACAGAAAATGTGTCAGAAAATTTTGCGTTGTTCAGTAGGAAGCTCGAGAACCGCTTTAAAGAAAGCTAATATAAGATAGAGAACTATAAAATATTGGATTTTTTCCTTTGTAACTTAATATAAACCGACGATATGTTTTAAGATCTGGATCTGTTTTTGTCACGTAGTAGTGGAGGGTATACGGAGATATACGCCGTATACCCTCTCTCTGGAGTTTTTTAAGAAGCTCCGCATACCCTCTGCTTATCAAATAAAGTATTGGCGTATACTGTATCCATGAATGTTCATGACTTTAGCCTTTGTTTTTTTACGACTGCAACACTGGTTCTTGTCATTCAGTTCGAAAATATATTTTTTATTTATGTTTTTGAACTTGTTTCAAAATCATCAGTTGTATTGATATATAAAGCAAGTGCATTGATGATAAAACATTAATCTTTCTTCTAATTGGCGTATTGAGACATACATTTACATCCTGCTGCAAAAACTGAAAGCCATTTTAGGTAGCTTTCTTTACAAAAAGCTACCTATTGCAGCCGTTCGGAGGAAAGCGATTTCAAAAAATTTTGGTATATTTTCATCGATCATGACCCCCAGACCCCGAAACCACCCTCCGTTCAAAATTGATATATATATATATATATATATATATATATCAATATATATATATATATATATATCTGACCTATGTCACACTGTAACTCTCGTATTTATGAACCGATTTGGATGTAATTCGGTGTGTACATAGTACATACCAATGTCTCGACCGAGTTCGTTGGCCAGCTTCATCCGCCATTTTGTTTCAAAATGGCGGCCATTTAAAAAATTTTAAAAAATTTAAAATTTGAAATGTGGTACCAAAAAATTGAAAATGGAAAAATATTTTTTTCTTATGTATTTGACCTTTATACAAAGATTCCGGAGCAGTTTTTGTTTCGTCTATATCTTAAAAAATGGCTGAGTTATAGCATTTTGAATTTCTAGTGTGGCTGCGATTTTGAAACGTCCTGAACTTTGTCACGCGATAAAAGGCGTATTTATGAACCGATTTGGATGTAACTTCGTTTGTACATAGTACATACCAATGTCTCGACCGAGTTCGTTGGCCAGCTTCATCCGCCATCTTGTTTAAAAATGGCAGCCATTTAAATTTGTAAGAAAAATTTAAATTTGAAATGTGGTACCAAAAAATTAAAAATTGAAAAAATATTTTTTTCTTATGTATTTGACCTTGATACAAAGATTCGGGAGCAGTTTTTGTTTCGTCTATATCTTTAAAAATGGCTGAGTTATAGCATTTTGAATTTCTAGCGTGGCTGACATTTTGAAACGTCCTGATATTTGTCACGTGATAACAGGCGTATTTATGAACCGATTTGGATGTACTTTGGTGTGTACATAGTACATACAAATATCTCGACCGAGTTCGTTGGCCAGCTTCATCCGCCATCTTGTTTCAAAATGGCGGCCATTTAAAAAAAATTAAAAATTTAAAATTTAAAATGAGATACCAAAAAATTGGAAAATGAAAAAGATTTTTTTCGTATGTGTTTGACCTTAATACAAAGATTCCGGAATAGTTTTTGTTTCGTCTATATCTAAAAAAAATGGCTGAGTTATAGGATTTTGAATTTCTATTGTGGCTGACATTTTAAAACGACCTGATTTTTGTCACGCGATAACAAGCGTATTTATGAACCGATTTGGATGTTACTTGGTCGGTACATAGTACATACCAATGTCTCGACCGAGTTCGTTCGCCAGCTTCATTCGCCATCTTGTTTCAAAAGGGTTGCCATTTAAATAAAATTAAATTTAAAATTTAAAATGAGGTATTAAAAAATTGGAAAATGAAAAAGATTTTTTTATGTGTTTGGCCTTGATACAAAGATTCCGGAGCAGATTTTGTTTCTGAAAATTTGTTCTTTTGTTTATATCTTAAAAAATGGTTAAATTATAGCACTTTGAATTTCTAGTATGGCTAACATTTTGAAACGATCTTGTATTTGTCACGCGATAACACACGTATTCGCCTATTTCCATGTAAGAAGGCATGTGGATAGTATACATCAACATCTCAGCCAAATATAAGTTACTTTAAATAAAAGCAGCTTGGATAAAGCTGACTAATTTCGTGAAATTCTCATTCATAATGACTTACTATTGATAAAAATTAGTTTTGAATCTCCTATATTCGGTTTCCACTAAATTGAGCTTCGTGTGTTTGAATAATTTAAGTTGGCTTTTTTAAAATAAGGAATTTGAAAGCTACCTCTTCCTCCCGGCACTGGCCGGAAGGACTTTTTTTCTTTGTTTTCTGAAATGAAGGGATCTCAAAGTTAATTTAAATTGATTTAAAAAAATCCTTTGACTTCAATCAGGCTAATTCATGTAACAGAATCAACGCTACAGCTCACAAAAAAATGCAAGCAAAGTAATTTTGCAGAACACAAAGTAATTTTCCACACTGTCTACTCCCTCTCTCCTTCCCCTTCTCCATCGAAAAAAAATCTTTTTGTGTTCAAGACTCTTTTTTTTATTATTGCAAATTAAACTAATATTTATTTTTTTTTATACTTATGCTCAATTGCTCAACATGATATTTGACTATTTCAATTCTGATAACTTTCTATATTACGAGTTCCAGCCTAAAAATTCAACAGAAAAAATATTCTACAAATAAAGTGCATGTTTGATTAGCCACATTTTGTGGTTTTTAAAAACTATTTAAAGCTGATCTGAAATCGTAACTTGTATCTTTTTTTACACTTTCGTGAAGAAATTTTCATTTTTAAATGCACGAAATTTGCAGATATTCTTTCTTATTCGTAAACGAATAGCGTTTCTCTTTTTTCCTATAAAGGTAACTGGTCTTTCAGAAAATGGTGCCAAAGTTGACGTTTGGAACAGATTTTTTTTAAACATGACAATAGGCAAAAGATCATTATGAAATAGCGATTGATTATAACTTAATATGTAATACATTTATTAGAAAATTTAAAAGTGGTATTTGACTTCAAAGCACTTCATACCTCATGCGGTCATGCCTGCTGATTACATACTTCTGGATAAAAAAAATGTCTACTTAAATGTGTCAGAAAATTTAACATTATTGAGAGAAGTAAAACTATTTTTTAAGAACAAGTGTTTTTTTTTTTTTTGTTTTTTTTCATAAACGTGGCTTTTAATACGAAGTTAGAAAACTGTTTAGTTATTTCAAATCTGAATCCGTGTATGGTGTATTTGATAATTTTGATCATATGTGAAAGAAAAATGCACAATATAAGAATAGGAGGGTTTGGATTTTTTTCTTTTATTTCTTTCTCTTTTTTCTATAAATCCAAGTAAAAACGTTCTGTAAAAAAGTTCCAAGTAAAAAAATTCTTCTGCCCGGCTTTATGCAACATTGTCTACTAAATGTTTTCGTTGTTCTCTGTAGTTTGTTTTGGTCCTTTGATCTGCTTTGGCGCTTTGGGGGACAGACAGTTGAAATTTTCTCATTGAAGTAATCTGCAACAATTATCCTTATTCTAATTACCAGAGAAAATAAAAACTGCTAATCAACCAATTCTCTCATATATTTTTATTTAATTTTTATTAATTTTCTTATTTTATCTTACGTTTTTACTTGGATAAATATTTATGGAAAAAGAGAAATAAATAAAAGAAAAGAAAAAATAAAATCCAAATCCTCCTATTCTTATATTGTGCATTTTTCTGTCACATATCATCAAAATTATCAAATATACCATACACGGATTAAGATTTGAAATAACTAAATAATTTTCTAATTTCGAATTAAATGCCAGGTTTATGAAAAAAAAACAAAAACAACAACAAAAAAAAAACACTTGTTCTTAAAAAATATTTTTACTCCTCTTAGGAATGGTAAATTTTCTGACACATTTAAGTAGACATTTTTTTAATCCAGAAGCATGAAATCAGCAGGCATAAGGAATGAAGTGCTTTGAAATCCAATAGACTTTATTAATTTTCTGATAAATGTATTACATATAAAATTATAATCAATTGCTACCTCATAATGATCTTTTGCCACGCTTAAAAAAAATCTGTTACAAACGTCAGCTTTGGCACCATTTTGGCAAAACATAAATAAGGCCTGACTAGACCTAATTAATGTTTTCTGTACCGAGCCGGGACTGGTTTCATTCTTCCAATTCTTCAAGGGCCAAAATTTTCAGTTCCGGCTTTCACCCAACCCGTATGAAAATCATTGTCTCAGCGTGGCCTGGTAGCAAAATAAAGCTAAATTAAAATATAGCAACACGTGTGAAAAAGAACCTGCCTATGCTTAATCCTGTTTTAAACTGAAAAATGTGCTGATCCATGCAAAATTAATATAATAATATGTGAGAAAAGGATATATAATACATTTACACCTATTAAGAAGGGAACTTGTCTATAACGCTTTTTTTTTTACTTTACAGTGCGATTCCGTCTTAGAAGATTTCACCGTATAGCATTTTTTAGATTTTTAAGTCTCCAATACATGGAATATGGATTAACAAAAATAATGATAATCGAAACATTTGCATATAACAAATAGAGATTTATTTAAAAAATAAATAAATATCGCAGTCTACGGTATTTCTATAAAAAAAAAAAAAAGCTAAGATTAAGTATTTTTGATCAAGATTCCTCGTACAGACAAATTTTTAACCAAATCGACGTAAAAATCAATGTTTTGTAAAAATTCACTCGGGCCGTGCCAGGCTCGGGTCGAGATTTTCATTTTTTTTCGGGCCAGAATGGTCTCAGGCTGAACTTTTAGCTGCTATAACGCTGGGCCAGGCCAATAATTTTTTTGACAGGTCTGGCCGAGTTCAGGCCTACCTTTTATAATGGACCGGGTTGATTTTTTTTCTATGGGTCGGCCTGGCCCGGGCCTAAAAATTTCTACCCGTACAGACTTCTAACTTAAAATTTAAAAAGTATTGCAAATTTCAAACTTTGAGTTATAAATAAAAGAAAAAAATAATTATTTTTAAAATATTTTCTATTGAACTTATTTTTATTGTAATAATAAATAATCAATCTAAATCTGTCTTTTTACACCTCACCCCAAATTACTCCTTTTACCTTTGCCCCCTCCCCCCCCCCCCTCACTGAAGTATCGAGCACGAAAAGCTTAAACCTTAAGTGATGAGGTGATTTATATATATATATATATATATAACGTGGTGAGGTGGTGTGTATACAACCCCAAAATTTGATTTCTTGTCTTGTGCACTCAACAAAATTTACGAATTAAAGTAAGAAAATCTCCTGTGAATTTTGCATTATTTACTTGAATAAAAACAACTGAAAAAGTACTGTAAGTGTACATACATATACATATAAATACACGTATCTAAATACCACAAAAAAAAATTTCTTCATAAATGAAATTTCTCTGGGGTGGAAAACACCTCTACTGATCAGTTAAGGGTTAAAGTCCTTAAAATTACTTTTTTCCTCTGCTTTATTTGTAATTGTGCAATACGATAAATAAATCAGCAGTTGTCTATTTCACTCCCTCCATTCATAATTTCTACTACCGTCGCTCCCCCAGTTTGTAAAATTTTAAATGGTTGAAATTATTTAGTTTTTTGTTAAAATTTTTTGGTCTGTTTATTTATATATTACTGAAATAATAAATAATTGTATAATCCCCCCCCCTCGCCCAAAAGAAAACAATGTGAAAAAATACAAAATACAAATAAATACAAAATACAAATAGAGTATAGGACCCATTACCCGGAATCCCAAAATCCGGAAGGACCCGAAATCCGAAAAAAATAATTATTTGAAAATTTTCTAAATTTGTAAATTTGTACTAAAATTTTGAAATTTTTTGAAAATTTTACCGATTCCTAATTTTTTTTCAATCCATTGTGTTTCGACGTGTAACCACTAAAATATGTTATTTCAGCCGCCAGATAACACGAAGCCGCCCTCCCCTCCCCCCGACATTGGGAAAAAATCATTTTTTCTCTCCAATTTTAGTATAAAATTAATTTATATTAAGATTCGTTAAAAAAAGAAAATCGTCAGATATTTCACCGGGGGTGATTGATTCTGTTCTGAATTTTCCGAAAATTAAAAAAAAAAAAATTGGTCTTCAGTCCGAAAATTCGGGCATAAAAAATATCGCGATTTTCGACAAATGGGCGCCGAAAAAAAAATCAATTACGTCAATCGTTCGCAGAAAAAATCGCCAATTTCTCCAAAGAATTGCAGAAAAAACGCGAATTTTGTCAAGGAATCGCGAAAAAAACGCAAATTCCGTCAAAGAATCGCAAAACACCCGCAAATTTCATCACAGGATTCTGAAAAAATGCAAATTTCGTCAAAGAGTCTCGGAAAAAATGCGAATTTCGACAAAGGATCGCGAAAAAAGCGATAATTTCGTCAAAGGATCG
The DNA here is from genome assembly GCA_963932465.1 of Maratus speciosus. NCBI lineage: Eukaryota > Metazoa > Arthropoda > Arachnida > Araneae > Salticidae > Maratus > Maratus speciosus. The sequence goes on along the minus strand of OZ010800.1, from coordinate 286,056,818 downwards.
TTAAAAACGCTAATTTCGTCAAAAAATTGCAGAGAAACGTGAATTTCGTCAAAGACTCACAGAAAAAACGCGAATTTCATAAAAGAATGCGAGCTTCTTTCAAAGAATCGCGAATATCGTCAAAGGATCGCGAAAAAACACAAATTTTGTCAAAGAATCGCGAATAAAACAAGAATTTCGTCAAATGATCGCGAAAAAAACGCTAACTTCGTCAAATGATCGTAGAAAAAATACTCAAATTTTGTCAAAGAATCGCGGAAAGAACGCGAATTTTGTCAAAGGATCCTGAAAAAAAACGCAAATTTTGTCAAAGAATCGCGGAAAAATCGCTAATTTTGTCAAATGATCGCGAAAAAACGCTAATTTCGTCAAATGATCGTAGAAATAATATGCAAATTTTGTCAAAGAATCGCGGCGGAAACGCTAATTTCGTCAAATGATCGCGAAAAAACGGTAAATTCGTCAAATCATCGTAGAAAAAATATGCGAATTTTGTCAAAGAATTGCGGAAAAACGCTAATTTCGTCAAATGATCATAAAAAAATACGCAAATTTTGTCAAGGAATCACGGAAAAAACGCGAATTTCGTCACATGATCGCGAAAAAACGCTAATTTCTTCAAATGATCGTAAAAAAATCTGAAATTTTGTCAAAGAATCGCGGGAAAAAAACGCTAATTTCGTCAAATGATCGCGAAAAAACGCTAATTTCGTAAAAGGATCGTAGAAAAAATACGCAAATTTTGTCAAAGAATCGCGAAAAAAACCCCACAAATTTCGTCAAAGGATCATGAAAAAATAACACAAATTTCGTCAGAGGGTCGCGAAAAAAACGTGAAATTTGAGAGGACCCGAAATCTGGAAAATTCCAAATTACAGAAAGCCTTCGGTTCCGAGGATTCTGGATAATAGGTCTTGTACTGTAAATACAAAAAAAAAAAAAAAAAAAAAAAAAATACTATGAACATTCGGTAAATTCGATCTCCACACCCCCCCCAAACGAAATGCTCTAGCTACGCCACTGCCTGCAAGCTGCGCTCGCCAACCCGCGTTCAGGCACTGTAGAATCTAAAAGAATGCTAATCTGATCGGTTTTAAAAAGATTAGAGAAGATTGAATTATACAGAAAAAAAACCTGTAGCGATCTCCCTGAAAACGGGTTTCCATTCAATTCCCTTTGATTGCAAAAATTTAAGGTAGAATCAGTTGCTGTTAAGACATTCAATGGTTGTTTTCGTGTTTGGTTAAAGGAGATCAGTTAAACATTTGAAAAGAAGCTAAAATAAAATGAATTAAGTAAACAGAGTCTTTGTCTCTTTGTATTTTTTAACAGCGTTATAAAACGATTGACATAATACAATTACTAAAATTTGCTGCTTTAACCCCTTCAAGGGCGGTGGTTCATTTTTGGACCACTTAATTTTAATTCTTAAATGCCACATTAGCATCAGAATATTGGGATGAAAATTTCCCTTTTATTAAGTAAGTGAACAAAAGCATTTTTGTATTTCGAAATTTGTTTGTAAATTTTGGTGCCATTCACTGATTTCAAGATTTTTACGAATAGGAGTGCCTTGTCCGTGAAAGGGTTAAACGCATATTAATGTATTTATTATTTTAAAGTTTCCTTTCCCCTTTAATATTCACCTGTAAATACAATTTTCAGGACATAATTTTCAATATTTTCCTGCCTTTAACACGTACTCATTTAATAGTTTTTTTTTTTTTTTTTTTTTTTTTTTTTTTTTTTTTTTTTTTTTTTTTTACTGTTTTTAATAGTCACGTGAAAATAAATTTTTAATCGTTAGGAAATATTATTCTTTGCGCTGTTTTTAAAATTGAAAACAATCTCTATAATAATGCCTAAGTCATATGACTATCATCAACAGCTCCAGGCGGATCCCTTCGCTTTTTATATTCCAGGCGGCCATTTTGGTACTTTAATGTTAACCAGCCACAGGTGTGATAAGTCACCGAATATTATTCTATCCCCATTATTTCGTTTATATTATAATAGTGCAAGTCATGGAACTGCCATAAACAACGGGCTGATTCCTTCGCTTTTCATAAAAAAGGTTTCCATTTTGATTAAAGAATCAAAATTGTTTTTTCAAATAAAACTACATAAAAGTTGCCATGATCACAAAGAATTCCTGGTACTTTTATGTTAGCCGGGTGAAAATCTCGCCAATAGCCTTTTTTTAACTCGCCAATTAGCATTTTTTTATTTTTCGAGTGGTAAATTAAAACGGTGCTACTTGGTTATCTCATCGACCAAAAATCTGTCGCCAAACTATAAGATTAAATGCCAATAATGGTTGATCGTAAATGTCACATTCACTTGACTTTAAGGAAGTTACACATGTTCACGCCATCAAGTGATTTTTATTTCGACGTTTTATTTGTATTTTTATTAATGTTATACTAATTTATTTGTTCTTTTGTTATTTAAAATAAAAAAATATGTCAATTTGTATAATTTGGCGAAATTGGTCGACGGGAGAAGTAATAACATTAAAACTTTGCTTTGAAGTGGAAATTAAATCTCATGATTTGTTGCATTGTCACATACGAATCGTTTTTGGCGTGATTTTTTTTACGACAATTTGGCGAAAACCTAGTTTTCAAATACCTGTTACATATGTATTTTTAAATTATTTTCTGTTATTTTTAAAATGAAAAAACAATAAATAAAAAAAATTAATTAATAACTATAGAACAAAACAATTTATAACATTTTTTTGTAAATAAAAAGAAAATAAATTCAAATAAACATTTATTTATAAATAAGCAACAATAGCCGGGTTACCATGTCAGGCAAAATAACGCCATTTTGGCCCCAATTAGGTACCCCGTTGCGTATATGACATCTGTGTCTAATATTTTTCTTTTCGTTTCGTTTAAAAAAAAAAAAGAATGAAGTAAAAGCCATTTATTTTAAAGGTTTCTATTTTAAATGAAAGTTTTGTATTAAATAAAATGATAATGAAATACTAATTGAATTCTGAATAAAAGTAACATGATGCATTTCTTAGCATACATTTAAGGGAGGCCAAACTCGTCGCCAAATTAATTTAAAATAACCTTTTCTAAAATATGAAAAAAAAATATCTGTTATGATTAAAATTTGAGTTGCCATCATTAGAAAAAAAAATATTTAAAATCAGAAAAAAATTAATATTTCGAAAACTAATTCTAATTTTAAAATTCTAATACCAATTTTGAGATCTGTGGATCAATACGGATTTTTGGTGTTAATTTCATCGCAAAGTATTCCATATTTCAGGAGAAATCGCCGTGAAACGTAATCAGTTGTTTAAACAGTCGTTTCATAAATTCGTTTCAATTCGATTCATTAGGATTATATATATATATATATATAGCATAGGCGTAGCGTGACCAAAAATTTTGGGGGGGGCACCAAGGTCGCGCGAAATAAAAGCGGCGCCCCGGGCGAATTTTCAATTTTGCGCCCCCCATCCCCCCCCCCCCCAAAAAAACAAACAAACAAAAAAACAACGTTATTTTTGTGATAGGTGTAATAAAATTGATAAAGTGCAGAAACATAAAAAAATTCTATCGAATAAATATTTTTCGCGTTTATTTTGGAACTTTAAAGGGTTTAATTTTAATTTAGGAATTCAGAACAACTAAGTAATATAAAAGAAAATTGCATTTATTTGTTAGAGAGTTCATGATGTTGGGCGACAGGGGAAAAAATGATCAAGAGAGAAAAAGAAATTCCCCGAAAAATGAATAAATAAACAAAACCGTGGTTTGCAGCGCCCGGGGCGCTTCTTTAGACGCTCTTTGCACGGCCCTGAGGGGCATAACAGAGGTCTGCACGGACCGCAATTCCAAGGCCTAGGACCAGCCCGGCGAGAAAATTAAAAGTTCCACCCGGGCACGGCCCGTTTATTTTTCACAGTTTACCAGGCCCGGCTCGTACAAAAATCAATGGAAACAAGCCCGGCCCGTGAAAAAATCGTTTAAATCAGTACCGGTTCGGTTCGGCTCGACACAATTTCTCTAAAAATTCCGATTTTCCTTAACATACAATTGCAGGGCTGCCACTTGCTACTAAAAGCGACTATTTTCAGCATCGGATGGCTATGGCGACTATTTTAGGCCGAAAACCATTAAAAAGCTGCTATTTCAAGAAAAAAGGCGACTTTTTCTCTTTCTCTTCAAAGCACCTGTAAAGTCATCTTCCCAAACACACTTTTTCAACGGTTGTTTGAAGAGATTCGCGATTTTTTCCTCGACGAATTCCAAAATTCTCGACTTCGCCCCTTCCCCCCTCCAATCTATTGACGAAAATACTTATTTTTTTCCAAGATCTTTTTATACAATCGTTGAAGGAGATTTTGCGATTTTTTCCGTGATCCTTTGCCAAATATCGCAAATTTTTCTACGTCAGATTGACGAAATCGATTTTTTTTTCCGCCACCACTTGTCCAAATTCGCTAAATAGATTTTCCGCGACCGATTGATGGTCGTTACTATTTGTATCAGAGATCTTTTGACGAAATTCCCGATTCTTTTCCAGATCGTTTGTCAAAATTCGTGATTTTCTTTTCATGACCGTGTTATAAATTCGTGATTTTTTGCGCGATCATTTGGTTAAATTCTCAAATTTTTTTGACCAAATTTGCGTTTTTTGCCCGCGACCATTTGACGAAATTTGAGATTTTTTTTTTGTGATCGTTAGACGAAATTCGCAATTTTTTGTCCCTTCTTTTGACGAAATTTGCGATGATTTATCCGATACCGAATGACGAAAATCGCCATTTGTTTCCGTGACCTTTGGCAAAATTCAAGATATTTTTTACAGTTGTTTGAGGAGATTCGCGATTTTTTCCACGACGAATTGCGAAATTCGCGATTTTTTCACCAGTCGACTAATGATAATAGTTATTTCTTTTCGCTATCTTTTGCTACGATCGTTGAAGGATATTTCGCAATTTTTCCTATGACCTATTTCAAATTTCTCAATTTTTTAGGCGATCGTATCACGGAACTCATAATTTTTTTTTCCGTGATCCTTTGCCAAATTTCGCGTTTTTGTTTCCGGCGATCATTTCACTGAATTCACGATTATTTTTCCGCGATACTTTGCTAAAATTCGCGAATTTTTCTGCGACAAACTGGGGAAATTTTTTCTCCGCCACCACTTGTCGAAATTCGCGATATATATATTTTTCCGCGACCGATTGATGGTACTCGCTGTTTGTTTCAGATATCATTTGACGAAATTCGTAATTCTTTTCCGCGATAGTTTATCGAAATTCGTGATTTGTTTTTCAAAACCGACTTACGAAATTCTTGATTATTTGTTTAAATTCTCGATTTTTTACGCGATTATTTGACCAAATTCGCGTCTTTTCAGAGGTGATTCTGTTCTGAATTTTCCGAAAATTTAAGGCATTCGGTTCCGAAAATTAAAAAAAAAATCTCTCATCAATCCTAAAATTCGGGCATAAAAATTATCGCGAATTTCGGCAAATGGTTGCCGAAAAAATGAATTTCGACAATCGTGCACAGAAAAAAGTCGCCAATTTCTTCAAAGGATCGCATAATAAACGAATTTCGCCAAAGAATCGTGGAAAAAAACGCGAATTTCGACAAGTGATCACGAAAAAACACAAACTTCGTCTGGAAATCGCGAAAAACACACACATTTCACCAAGGGATCGCAAAAAACGCAATTTTTATCAAAAGATTACGGAAAAGCGCGAATTTCGTCAAAGGATCGCGATAAAGAAACGCAAATTTCGTCGAAGGATCGCGGAAAAACGCGAATTTCGCTAAAGGACAGCCGAAAAAACGCATAATTGGGGCCGGGAGATTTCCCCCCTTTCACTCCTCTGCTGTAGCCTTTCAGACAATTTGCTGTGAATTTCAGTTGTTTTTTTTTTTTTAACTCAGAATTACCCTTGTCGTCTTTTTGTCCGCGAATATTTGACGAAGTTTGCAATTTTTTTTTCTCTTGGTCGTTAGACGAAATTCGCAATATTTTGTGCATTCTTTTGACGAAATTTGCGATGATTTTTTCGTGACCGAATTACGAAAATCGCCATTTGTTTCCGCTACCTTTGATAAAATTAAAGATATTTTTCCACTGTTCTTTTAGGAGATTCGCGATTTTTTCGACGACGAATTACCAAAATTCGCATTTTTTTCCGCCGATCGTTTTATGGAATTCACGATTTTTTTTACACGATCCTTTGTCAAATTTCGTGATTTTTTCTATAACCGATTGGCGAAAATGATATTGGGTATTTGTTTCAGAGATTTTTTGACGAAATTCGCCATATTTTTCTACGACCTTTTGTCGAAATTCGTCTTTTCTTTTGTCGACTGACTGAGGAAGTTCAAGGGCAAGGAGGCAAAAAGAAGTGAAAAGATCATTTGGAGGAGAAAAGCAGAGGCGACTGTATTAGCCATGGCGCCCTGTGTGAGATTTTTTATTGTACCGCTGCAAATGCTATACTCATTTTTTTTCTTTTAAAGGGTTTTACTAAAGCATTTTACTTCGTGCACTCCTTCCAGGGCCGAAACTAGCTATATTTTCACCCGGGGCAAACATGGATTTTGGCGCCCCCTCGTTCCTCCGCAAAGTAAATTTACAAATCGAAATTTACGAAAGTTTCTATTAGAGGACTTATTTTAAAATTTAAAATGTGTAACAGTAAAATACGTATTAATATTGAAATATATAACCAGCTTTGTCAAATATTTATGCATTAAAACCTGTGAAAAAAAATCGAAAGGAAGCGGAAATAATTCCGCTTTATACAGGTTTCCGTCTTAGCAGATATAACTGTTGGTATTATTTCTGTTGGAACCATGCAGTTTTTTTCGTTTAAGACAATATTCCACCACAGACATATTTCATTTTTTCTAGATGTTTACTATTGTAGCATTACAAATTATTACAATTGAGGTACTTTAATGTCATAGTGATACGAGTCACATTGTTTCAGGAACTAAAAAAACCAGGATTTATTGTAGGTATAAAAATGAATTCCAACATTGTAAAATATCTTCCTGTACTATCTACACCAGTTTTGTGGAATTATCACTTATATCACTCTTCTTATTTATAGATTGATATGTCTACATATTTTCCTCAACTTTTCAAATTTAATTTTCAAATTTATGTGTGACTCAAAACAACAACAAAATTATTAAATTTTTACTTTCCAATTTGTAAATTTTCGACCGTTTGGTTTTTATTGTCCCAGTCAGTCACCTGACCTCGCCCATCTAAGGCCAGATATGGTGATATGCATGTAAAAAAGTAATTATAAGAAAAAGAATAGAGTTATTCATTTGCTGTCTTGTATATTGTAGGCAAATCTTTTTATCTATTCGACAATTTTAATGCACTTTACTCAGCTTTTCTTTTTGATTTTTCAGCTAAAAAATATCTTTTTACACAAATTTCGCACGCACATATATAGATTGTATAAAACGGTAAACCAAATTTTCATCTGGCGCCCCCTTCGCGTGGCGTCCAGGGCACATGCCCCCTCTCCACCCCCTTAGTTTCGACCATGACTCCTTCTTCCGTTAATTTTTATTGTCCCGGGCAGCCTGGGTGGGGCTTGTTGAGCTAAAGCCAATTGCTAGGCCTCCCCACCTAGCCGAACCTGTCCCGGGCAGCCACCCGATCTCGCCCATATCAAGACGGCGGGAAAAATGAAAGCTCAACACTGCTCAGGATGAGAGAGAAAAGAAAATTGATCAGTCTTCATGGAATCTTTTCATCAGAAAAGTCAGAGTCGGACAAAATCTTCATTTGGCGCCCCCTTCGCCTGCCGGTACACTTGGAATTGGAGAAAGAATAATGCATAAGAAAAAAGCTCTTTTTTTCCAATTCATTTGCAGTCTTCTATTATAGATGAATTTTTTATATATATTTGTAAATTTCAAGGCATTTGGTTTAGTTTTACTTTTGGATTTTCCGGCTGTAAGACATTTTCATGCAAATTCAATATAAATACATATATATTTTTGTATGTAAAGACAAAAAAATATTTCATTTGGCGCCCCCTACGCTTTCTGCTCTGGCGCCCAGGGTGTAGTAGGTTGGGGGGGGGCACACGCCTCCCCCCCCCGTGCCCCCCCCCCCCCCGACGCTACGCCTATGATATATAGGGTAGATATTATGCATATGAAAAAATAAGTATTGTGCGAAAATATCCGTTTGAACGAAGGGTAATTTCTTGATGTGTTTCTTTCCCCCCCCCCTTTTTTTTTTTTTTTTTTTTTTTTTTTTTTGAGTACTTTAGGAGTGAATTTTTATCGAAATTAGGACGCAAATCATATTTTATGGTGTTAAAATTAACATGAAAATATTATAAAAATAAAATGTAATAGATGTACATTATTTTAACTAAAAACATCTGCACACATATTTTTTAAAGAGATAAAATATATGGGATTTGCCGTCTAGTTTTGTAGTGAATAAAATATGATTAGAATGCTTATAAATTTTCTACTGAAAGTATAAGTAAGTATTTTGCTTATACTAACGTGATTTTGAGTGTCATTTGTTTTTCATGTTTTATGATGTATTTTGGTCTGTTATCCACACGGTATTAAAATATGCGATATGATAAAATAAGAAATATATATACTAAAATCTTCTCTGAAAAATTATCTAACTAACAGTGCAAGTTCCAAAATCTTGTAATATGTTGATATCACAATCTTGGTTTTTTATCAGCATTCTATCTATCACGAAAAATATAAAGTAACTGATAAATCATTTTTAAATAAATAAAAAGAAAATTGTTAAAAAGTTAAAATATTGAGATCTCCAATTGAATTGTTAAATTGTATCAATCAACCTACAAAACAAAGCATCACCGATTAAACATAAGCACAAAAAATCAACGCACAATCACGTGATCAGATCGCCCACATAATTTTTCTCTCGATTTTTCTGGGTAGCTCGCTCGCGCGGAGTTTGTGTGCGGGCTGATCGGGCTGAAGTGGATCATAGATTAAGGACCAAGATGGTACATTTACGGCAAAATCTGTAATTGCAACAGTACTAGCGTCACTACCGACAAGGGGGAAGAATTAACAAGCCTCCGAAATTTACCTATGTTGAAGAAATATGTTTACCCTCTATGCTTTGAATATCTATTCTTTCCTAAAACGAAGCAGGTGTCAGACGATATTCTATTCATTCTTGCTTTGTTTATTTAGCTGCTTTTTTTTTTTACCGTACTTGTATTGGTCACATTTAACTTACAAAATGATAATTAGAGTAATAATATCAGGTTGTAACGAAAGTTTCCCGCCACAGCTAATACGGTCTATGTAAACAGTTCGCGTTGACGTGTTTGCTCATATTTTGTCAAACGATTTTTGGCATTTGAAAGAAAGAGACTTGCTTTATAACACTGTGTTGTGAAATTTGTAAAAAAAATATCGTTATCATTAAGTACAGGGTGTCTGAAATGGAACTATCGCGCTACCAGATTAGAACCATATCATTTACTTCCAGTTCTGTTGCAAAAAGTCAGCTACAGAATGTCACCGAATAAAGTATAGAGCTTTAAGTACTAGTATTGTATCATATGACACTGTGAAGGTTTGGCGGAATGGTGGTTATATACAAATTTACAGTTAATTATATATAGTATAATTAGTATTATGTAATGGTAATTTGGCGGAAAACTTTCGTTGCAATCTAATATAAAAGAAAAACTCTAGAAAATTCTGTTAATAGCGTAAATATGTAAGTTTATGAGATTAAATTGTAAAAAATCAAATTCAGGTATTGTGTTAATTTATTCATATCGAATAAAACTTTATTGAGTGTAATGTCAGTACCTCTATTTATTTTTAACTGTTAGATTTATATAATTCTAAAAATTTGTCGAAATGAATTTTTTCCCATCTGTAATTTTGTTATTATTGCTTATATGTTTTTTAAAATATTATTGTAACGATTGTTTAATACGTTAAACTTCATAAATTAATAAAACATTGGCTATAAAAACTTTCCATCCGAATGGGAATATTTATGAAATTTTCTGGGATTTGTAGAGTGCAATACTTCGTATATTTTTATATTACACCATTACTTTATGTAACTTTAAATCCAGTTATATCATATTTACTTCATATATAGCATTCAAGACGAAATTTTTACCCTGTTTTTCGTTGCACTTATATCATTCACTCATCATGTAGAAAAAAAAATCATATATCCGTGCATGAGCATAGAATATATATTAGATATATAAAATAGAATAGCTATTCTATGTTCATGTATCGGTGTAAGACCCTCATGAACATAGAATAGAGAAGGACTTCTCAAAAAATAGGTTTTATAAGAAGAAAACCGTTCCTTGAAAATTTGTCTAATAGATGGCGCTATGTCGCACGGTTGTACTCGGTTTCGTCTGCTTTAATATGCTCTACCAATAACTTCTTTGATCATTGAGATCCAGCCAATGAACGTTGTCCGCTAGAGGCGCTGGCATGTACACGGTTGTATTCTAACCGTTACCATACCCTCATTTAAGGCCAAAATCGCGGAACGATATTCACACTATTTCGTGAGAAGTTCTTCTCTATTCTATGTTCATGAAGATTAATATTTTAGTGCTTTTTTAAGTATTACAAGGATAGCCGATTTCCACACGATATATTCTAGGCGCTATACTGTTAAGCTCTGGTAACTTGGCAGTTGACCTTGGGGGAATCTATTTCTGACCAGGGGTTTCAGGGTCAAAGGTTGCCAAGTACAAGTGCGTAATTGGCGAACGGACAATCTGCCAAATCCCGGAAATAGGGATTTGCACCACCAGTACTCTTTTATCAGTGATTTTCTAAGAAGTTGGACATAACTGTAAAATGTATATTCCTTGTTCCATGATGATTTTACTATTTCAGATAGTAGCTTGTATTTGAGGTTGATCTTGCTCTTTGTCTTTTAAATTATTATTATCGATCTTTGTCAACTATATTCGCCTTCACAAAATGCCACGGAAAAAGAAAATTATTCATTCCAAGGAGAGAAATGGGATTTTAAAAGTGATGAAATTTTTTGTGGAGGAAAGGAACATTCTTTTAAAATTTCCCGCTTGCATTTTAACATTTTTATGATTTTTCCCTAGAATAGCTGAGGTCGATCTATAAACGGGTTACTTTTCGATTTTCATAAAGTTTTAGTATAAAGATTTTTAAATTTCTTTTATAATACATAAAGTTACTTTCACTTTCGGAGTCGGTTCTGAAAGTGAAAGTGTACTCATTATTAAAAAAATACTCTAAATCGAAAAAGTAAAAACTAACCCGGTTAGAGATCAACCTCAGCTAATCTACGAAAAAAAAAAAAAAAAAAAAAAAAAAAAAAAAAGAAAAGAAAAAATGAAAAAAAAAATCATTTAAAAATATAAGTGATACATTTGAAGTGAATGCTCTCATAGATTTAACATTAACATCCCTAGTGTGCATTCTTAAAATATAATATGAGGTTTTATAATAACTTAATTTAATACTGTAACCGTGCAGGGTCACATCAAGTGTAGTTCAGATGGTCATTCAGCACTAGGCGTAAAATCTGATAGACGTTCAAGTTATTCCTATCAATGCACCATCGATTGATTAAATAAACAAATAATTCAAAAAGCCAATGCCATTAATTAAATATAAAATCCCTCCTCCCTATTTTTTAAAGGTACCATGGAAAAGCCAATAAAAAATATCGGAATTAATCAGTTATCCGTTTCTGATACTTATATATAATTTTTTTTTAATATCGAAATCTATAGTTAAAAATATCTCAATATGCATGAATGGAATAAATGTAAAATAGAATAGATAGAGATAATAAAATAAAATGAGAAGGAAACCCTCATAGCATGCATGGTCACGGTGACGTCGTTGTGACGTCACTGTAAATCACTGTGGTCACGTCACATCTGTGACCAAAATGCCACCACTCAGTGATGTCACATTGTGACTGAGATGTGAACTTCTTAGAAAACTTTAAAAAATTACGAAAATTCTTCAAAACATGTTATTTACTGTAAAATTATATTTTTCTGGCAATTAAAAAAAATTGTGACGTCACTGTTATGTCACTGCTATGTAACGTACGTCACGTCACATATGTGACAAAAAAAAAACACCATATTGTAATTCACAGTGTGACAAAAATATGAACTTCAAAAACTTTTGAAAATGAAGAGAAATACTTTAAACAGTCGCGAGTTACATGGCATAAGGAATGAAAATATATTAGGAGGGGGGGGGGGGGGGGCATAATAAATAAAGTGCACAATACAAGCATTAATAAACTAAATTTTCAGGCTATATTTTATCAATTTGATATCTAAGATAGTGAATGTATACTTTTTCATGATTTCAATTTTATCTAGCATTTCGATAATATATTTAGAATTAGGAATATTAAATTTATACACTTTACATATTTAGTTTGCTGGGAGGAAATTTCTTTCTTTCTTTCTTTTTTTACCGACCAGGATTATTCGAAACACTTCTGTGGTTTCAAACTAAAAATTTTCTATTACAGTTAAATCTGCACCTTTTAATGAGCACGTAGAAAGAGTCTTCAGAGTTTAGTCATCTATGCATTTCTTGCTTTAGAATATTTTTATAATTTGTATTCAAGTCATAAATTCTACTTCTTTCAGACTTTTTAAATAAAATTAGCATTTTCCGAAAATAAAAGAAATATACAAAATTTGTGCAAAACAAACTTCACTTTAAAAATAAGAGAGAAAAAAAAAGGGGGGGGGGGTCGTTATTACCATTAAATTTATTTTTACACCTTTTAAAAATTTAAACAATGTTTTATCTAATAAACTCTAATTATGAATATTATTATTATAATTATTTAGAAAAAAGGAACTTTACAATACATTTTAACTTGAATTATTTGGTACGGATAAAAAAGAAAAGGTTAAATACATTGGACATTTCTTCAAATACAAAATTTTAATTAACGATACTTTCAGAAAATTACCGCGCATTCAAGTTTCATATCTCTTGCATACAAAAACAAATAATCTGTACCAGACCATCTGCTTGAAAATCGTCTGCCCACAGAAACATAAATATGAGAAGACGCGGGAAATAGTTCACTGTTTTTAGAACATCACCTTCACCACGTCTACAAAACTTTAAGATAAGTAAATGACCATTTTAGGATACACGGATATTAATAGAACGTATATGTAAGTCTTATTTAATTTAAATATTTTATTCCTGATTTGTACATATGAGTTAAATAGTTTTATGTTATATTTGTAAGAGACTGATCTTTAACTGTCAGAAGCGATATTTTCCAATTCGATAACTGTAAAGAAAAATATCAAAGCGATATAAGTAAGCGTCCTATCTTAAATGGGAGAAGTAACCGCAAGATTATAAGCGAGGTCACATCAATCAAGGTCATGCGCCACGTAGCGGATGGAGTGTGAACTACAGGTAGATACCTAACTATTTTTTTACCCACACCACTAAAATTGTAAAGTTTTTTTCGCCTTGATTAATAACTGAAGTGCTTCTGAGGCGAAGAAAACTTTGTGGTGTCAAGTGCCCCTCTCGCTACGCCATTATTTTGCAATGAATGTGGCAAACAAAATTCGTTTCCATGAGTGACTAAAGATTTAGAAAATACGCGCCACACTAAAGGCCTCATATGTGAATTATCACTCCGTCCACAAGGTGGCGCAATTGTGTTAATTTACGCCTGATTCCAGCATTAAGTTTGTTCGCTTACTTATAACGCTTTGGAAAAATATCTTAATCTGCCATCGCTTGAAAAAAAAAAAAAAAAAAAAAAAGAACTGCGCAGAGACTGATTCATGCCTACATTCATACTGGAATTAATATAAACATTAATTTACTCTTACTTGAGATTGAAAATGTATGGAACGACAATGATTTGGAATTATTTTATCGGCTTCTTACTATTTTTTGATTACTAACACTTATAGTTATTATTATTTTGGGGTTAAATATGATGTTCGATTATCATGAGATTACGAAACTGTTTCAGATTAGAAATTAACATTATACTGGGAAAATGTATTTTTACATATTACAGTAGTGAAACATTTGAAAGAATTTTCTTTTAGTGCTAATAATATTTTAAATTATCTTTTAAAATCCTAAATCTTCAAACCAATGTTTTCAGATTTAACATTTGCCGAAATTATAAAATAATAGGAATTCCTCATACCATATGGAAATATTTTTGATATATTGTTAAATCTAATAATGCATTTAATTTATCTATTGAGTTTGCTGTTGTTTAATAGTACAATTATAAATACTAATTATTATTTTTAGTGTTTTTCAAATTGGTACATTTAATTTTTAAAATTGTATGTAAGCATTTTTTCTGTTTGTGATTTTAATCAAACATTTAATTATAGACATTCTGAATCGGTTATTAAATTTTCTTCTACTAGGGGGCTCAGCCCCCTACGAGCTACGCTCGCCAACCCCCGTCCAGACACCGCAGACTCTAAATGCACGATAGTTTGATCGGCTTTAAAAATATTTCGAAAGATTGAATTATAATTTAAAAAACAGTGGCGATCTCCCTATAAACGAATTTCTATTCATTTCTCTTTGATTGGGAAATTTTAACGCCAAATCCGCTGCGGTACTACTTGATTATCCTGTCGACCGATTTCGCCAAATTATATAAATCGCCAAACCACTCGTCAAGTTATACAAATTGATGTAATTTTTATTTTAAATAACGAAAGAACAAATAAATTCGTACAACATTAATAAAAACACAAATAAAAGGTCGAAATAAAAATAACTTGATGACGTATACACGTGTAACAACATTTCAAAATAAGCTAATATAAAAGGAATTAATTAAAGAGAGTCTTTGGTCCCTGGTATTTTTTAACAAAGCGAAAAGAAAGTTCTTTTAAATGAGCATTTTAAATTAATTCTCAAAATATCAAATAAATGTCTAGCGCAATTTCTAAATTTATACTTTTTTGCAATATTAATTTGTGTTCATTTTATGTAATAACTATAATGTGACGTAAATATGACGTAATTTCTCCTAAGACTTCTAACGCATGTTAATGAATTTATTATTTTACAATATCCTTTCTCTTTTAAAATTCACGTGTATACTTTTTATGACGTAATTTTTAATAAGTTCCTGCTTTTTATACGTAATAATTTAATTCTAATTTGAAAGTTTCTTTCCTGTTTATATTAGTCACGTGTAAATAAATTTTTAATTTGAAGCAAACATTATTGCTTGCGCTTTTTATACAGTTGGCAACGGTTTAAATTAGTACAATTTTCTGAAATCTGTAAAAAATATCTCTAGAAATGCTGAAAATTTGAATTTAAAATAGAAATAAAACCTGAAAAAATGAGTCAAAATAAAAAAATTAATGCAATCTGCACTCCGGCAAATTCTAACGCATAAAATGATCTAAAAATGATTACACTGTCATGTATAGTTTTTGCTGCTATAAAACTTTTTTAGTGGAACGATTTTGTCCAACTTTAGCATTAAATAACTCTTAAAATAATTCTTCGATTTAAAAACTGTCTGCATCAGCGTATTTATCAAACATTTCTGTATAAAACCACCGATTTTCATATTTTTGTATGCATTATTTTTGTTAATATTAACGAAGAAAGGCCTCCGGTCACAAAAAAATCAAAACCGGCGGCGGCGGCGGCGGTGACAGCGGTAGTTACTTTTTTTTAGAATACTAGGGGGCTCGGCCCCCTACGAGCTACGCTCGCCAACCCCCGTCCAGACACCGCAGACTCTAAATGCACGCTAATTGGGTCGGCTTTAAAAAGATTTCGAAAGATTGAATTATAATTTAAAAAACAGTGGCGATCTCCCTATAAACGAATTTCTATTCCTTTCTCTTTGATTGAAGAATTTTAACGCCAAATCCGCTGCGGTACTACTTGATTATCCTGTCGACCAATTTCGCCAAATTATATAAATCGCCAAACCACTCGCCAAATTATACAAATTGATATAATTTTTATTTTAAATAACGAAATAACAAATAAATTCGTACAACATTAATAAAAACACAAATAAAACGTCGAAATAAAAATAACTTGATGACGTATACACGTGCAACAACATTTCAAAATAAGCTAATATAAAAGGAATTAAGTAAAGAGAGTCTTTGTCTCCTGGTATTTTTTAACAAAGCAAAAAGAAAGTTCTTTTAAATGAGACATTTTAAATTAATTCTCAAAATATCAAATAAATGTCTAGCGCAATTTCTAAATTTAAACTTTTTTGCAATATTAATTTGTGTTCATTTTATGTAATAACTATAATGTGACGTAAATATGACGTAATTTCTCCTAGGACTTCTAACGCATGTTAATGAATTTATTATTTTACAATATCCTTTCTCTTTTAAAATTCGCGTGTATACTTTTTATGACGTAATTTTTAATAAGTTCCTGCTTTTTATACGTAATTATTTAATTCTAATTTGAAAGATTTTTCCTGTTTATAATAGTTACGTGTAAATAAATTTTTAATTTGAAGCAAACATTATTGCTTGCGCTTTTTATTCAGTTGGCAACAGTTTAAATTAGTACAATTTTCTGAAATCTGTAAAAAATATCTCTGGAAATGTTGAATATTTGAATTTAAAATAGAAATAAAACCTGAAAAAATGAGTCAAAATGAAAAAAATTAATGCAATCTGCACTCCGGCAAATTCTAACGCATAAAATGATCTAAAAATGATTACACTGCCATGTATAGTTTTTGCTGCTATAAAACTTTTTTAGTGGAACGATTTTGTCCAACTTTAGCATTAATTAACTCTTAAAATAATTCTTCGATTTGAAAACTGTCTGCATCAGCGTGTTTATCAAACATTTCTGTATAAAACCACTGATTTTCATATTTTTGTATGCATTATTTTTGTTAATATTAACGAAGAAAGGCCTCCGGTCACAAAAAAATCAAAACCGGCGGCGGCGGCGGCGGCGGCGGTGACAGCGGTAGTTACTTTTTTTTAGAATAGAGAGATAGAGAGATTGTAAATTCATTTTCTACGTTTATGATACACGTAATTATTGGCACTAAAAAGTAAAATATGATATTTAAGCATTGAAACAAAGTGTTTTTCATGCCTGATAGGAAGTTATAGATTAAACTGCTTTAGTATATATTTTTTAAAAGTTCATATAATACAGGATACATAATATAGAACACAAGTTGAAAAGTGCTTATGACTTCAGTTTGTCTGTCCGTCTAGCAGTCTGTCCGCACTCTAACTCTCGAAAATATACTCGGATTGCCCTGAAATTTTTGGATGTTATTGACGTTTACCATAGCGCGGTATCTATTTGTAATGAAGTTTGTAGCATGCTTTGTTCATGTACAGGGGCAGCCAAAAGTTTTCCTTTGCATTACAGCCTATGGGAAAAAATCGTTTCAAATGATTTTTAATGATTTTACGCACGCTTTCAAACAGAATAAAATTTATATGCATTTATGAAGTGCACTAAAATATGCATTCTGTTGACTATGCGATGCAAAGAATAGTTATTGTTCATTTACAGGGCTAAAAAAGGAATTGAAATACATAATGATATAGGGGTGGGGGGAATTGTTTGCGGCATACTTTAATTATGTTAATCTATTTCATATATAACGAAATTTATATATGTCGCTGAGGTTTACATACTATAAATTATTTCATGTATAATACGAATAATACGTATATAGCATTTACAGGGACACACAAAATATTTCAGATACTATATTGTATCCGAAGTACTGTTCATTAGCGATGATTGCTGAAAATGTATTTTTAATTATGATATACGCTTTTATGATTCACTATATTTATGCATAGTAAATGGTGTATATAAATGCTATAATTCCTATACAAGGCTACACAAAGTATTCGTAAGGATTACTGGGTATGGGCGCAAATTGCTTAAAGGTGGTTTTTAAATGAGTTATGCTTTTTTTGTTTTGCTGAACTGCATTTAATTTACCAAGAAATGTTTATAGAATATAGATAAAATGATATACAGGGTCACGTAAAGAATTGGATACATGGCCGTCTATATATTATAATTTCTAGAAATGTGATTTCAGTAGTTTTAAGAGTGTCTTAGTTTGAATTAAATTTTAACTAAATAGTGGCGTGTAATAAAGATTCTAGGTAAACTACAGGGTTGTACAAAAGTATTCAAGTATGTTTCCATACATTAGTATAAATTGCTGAAAAAGAATTTCAACCTGTTAGGCGTTTTCTTGCTAAACTAAATTTTCCCATTATATAGTATATATACACTTAAAAAAATGGGTAGTTAAAATTGAGTAAAAAGTACTCAATTTTAAATGCGTCACATACTCAAAATAGCTCCGATCCAAATGTACTCAAAGTTGACAAACACATGTACTCATTTTTTATTCCATGGTTGTGATCAAATATGAATCGTTATGTACTGCCCCCCCCCCCCCAAAAAAAAAAAGAAAAACCTAAAATTTAAAGTAAAAATGTACTGACATTTATTTCCCGTTCAAAGTTCTTAACAAGAAATGTTTAATTGATTATTTATTAAGAAAAATAGCAAAATTCTTAACAAGATACTCAAATCGAATATTTTTATGACAAGAGCATTATTTCCAAGTACTTTTAAATTATTTTTAAAATGCTGTGCATAATTTAATATTTACATTAATAAACATCATTTATGCCGCCATAAATGAAATGAACCATTACAGGGTACAAAACTATTCGTTTGTTTGGGTTTGATAACATGTGATGCTTCAAAATAGAGAAACCATGGGTTCATTTTTGATCCAAAATATTCAATTCGATATGAGTACGTCGATTTACTCATTTTTGAGTACTTCATTTCTCTCAGTGTATCAACCTACAGATCAAATACAGGGCTGTTCAAAAGAATTGGAAAACATATTTGGCTATGGACGGTAACTGCTGAAATCACTTTTTCAAATGTTTTATGCGTTTTCTAAAATGTTTACTTAGTTATCTTATTTACGTCATCTCCCTAAATTACGATGTCTAGTTAAAGCATTCAGAAAGTGTTGGAAAGTATTTTATAATCTATGCTTAACGCATGATTTTTCTTACTCTTTTTTTTTCTATTTCCCAGATCAGTCTTTTCCTATAAAACATACCAAATCTATTTAGCTCATATTCACAAAATACAATGTACACGGGAATAAAAAATTTAAATAAATATCGCTTATCATGCCGCTCTATAAATAATAGTTGTATTAATATCCGTTAGTCTCCATGTTCGTATTTAATAAAGCAATGACAAATCACAACAAATTAAAAAATTTACCCATTCTAAATATCAAGCTTGAACTCAATATCAAGCATAGAACTTAATATCAAGCATAGAACTTAATAAAAAAATATGTCAGTTGATAAGCATTGTTTTTTAAGTGGAAAAATTTTAAATGTTTTAGAAGAATAGGACTCCAAAATAGCGATATTTTGCTAAAAAGTACGGTAAAAAGATAAGATTTCATATTTACAGCAAAAGTTTATTTCAAAATTCATCGCTGTATTAATACTTAGAAATTTTTCCAGTGAGAATCATTCGCCTTATATACAATATTTCAAATGAAAATCAAATATCAAATTAATTGCTTAAAAGGCGCAAAAGCCAACATAGTGAAAAAGATTCCATGCCGGGACTCGAACCCAGGCCATCAGTATAGCACACTGACATTCTACCGACTGAACCACATGGAACGACGCCCAGCCTGTAAAATGTCTCACTATTACAGGTTGGCAAGGCTACAAACGCAGCACAAGATAGAATATTTATCGTGAGCCACCGACATGGGGTAAACACGAAACTTAATTAAATCCAGCATCGATTGAAACTATATTAAAAATTGGAAATTTTTACAGGGAGAAACATTCGCCTTGCATACAACATTTCAAATTAAAATTGCCTTTTAAGCAATTAATTTGAAATTTGATTTTCATTTGAAATATTGTATGCAAGGCGAATTGTTCTCTCTGAAAAAATTTCCAAGTATTAATATAATTTCAATCGATGCTGGATTTAATTAAGTTTCGTGTTTGCATCATGTTGGTGGCTCACGCTAAATATTCCATCTTGTGCTGCGTTTGTAGCCTTGCCAACATGTAATAGTGAGAAATTTTCCAGCCTGGGTATCGTTCCATGTGATTTAGTCGGTAGAATGTCAGTGCGCTGTACTGATAGCCCGGGTTCGAGTCCCAGCGTGGAATCTTTTTCACTATGTGCGTCTTTTAAGCAATTAATTTGAAATTTGATTTTCATTTGAAATCACAGTGTTTATGACAAGTTCGTCACAAATGACACATATTTCAGAAATTGGTCACAGTGTGACTTCAAAGCATTGTCGCTTTCGTCACAGGTTCGTCACAAAGTTAATGCCAAAATAGTCACAAATGACACACTTTTCACAAATTTGTCACACCGTGACTTCACAGAGTGGTCACAATGTGACGTCACAAACGACCTCTAAAACGGCCATAACGACCTCGCATTCTAGTCACTATGACGTCACATCGACGGTCACAAAATCACAGTGTGACTTCACAACGACGTCGCCGTGACGTCACCATGCCTTACGGGAATGAATTCATTCTCTAATTAATCTTAGGGAATGTGTATGAAATTTCGAGCTCTTGAAAGGCATTTATATGATCCTATATATAAAAATAAAAATATGCAAACTGGGAGCATAACAAATTTTATCTACTTTAAAATGAGATAAAGAGTTGGTTAATTGTACATGTGTTTAATTATAGTAAGTGAATTTTTCCCTTAATTAATGCATTTATTCTTCTTTAAATGTTACGTGATTAAGGTCACGTGTAATAGCTATTAATTTATATAAATGTCTAACATTTTAAATTTAGTTAGAACAAAAAAAAAAGAGATTTATATACACAATGAAAACATCCTAACATAATGTAGGCATTTTTTTAAAAATTCAGAAGCATCTTTTTAATTATAAAATCATTAATAAATTCATATCTAAAATATTATGAAATGATCCGCATTAATTCTTATGTATAAAGAATAGCCATTGTTGAAAATATGTCTAGGTGCTTTTACAGTTCATTCCGATAATTAATATCACCATTTTTATTACCAAAAGCATCGTTTAAGTTTTTAAATATCATAATTATTAATAAAATTATTGCTATTAGAAACGACCACAGTTAAACATTACATTTATAAAGAATATGTTTAAAAAATAAAAGAATCCGCTTATGGTTGTCACTAATTTAGGTTAACTCGTCAATTATGGATGCCATTCTCTCCAGTACGTTACAACCTTTTGCCGATTATCCAGAATAGAATCGTCCGACTCCCCGCGCTTGAAATGCCAAGATACCGGAGCTTAACAGTACCATTACGCTCTATGGAAATCTCCCATCTTGCATACAATGAAGTGGATCTACGAAGTGGATAAAGTAGGTCACGTGATGCTTTTCACGAATATTTTGAATTTATCTGAGTGGGCATAGGCATGTTTTCCTGTTACGAAAACTGTGGTATTAAGACATTAACTGTAACCGAAATTAACCTAGAACAAGAGCTCATATATATTACAAAATTTAAATTTTTGCGCCAAGTTTAAAGTATTTTATGTAAATTTTCCTTTTTCAGTAATATTCCGTATATTATACCGGCTTGTTAAATTAAAAACCCTATTCTATTAAACCCTATAAGATCTTAATTAATTCATATTTATTCCAAATTGCGTAAATCTAAAAATGGCTCAATTATTTATATTTCTTTAATAAAACTTTTATTATTTAAATTCCTATTAAATTCCGCTATTAAATCCCGGTATATCATATTCCCCTTAAATCTTTATTTAACTGCTAAAATATTATTCCGTCTTAAAGAAAAAAACCTACTTATTTCAATTTATTCTTTTATTTAAAATATCCAGATGTAATTAAAATATTTCAAAGATTGAAACTTTCGCAGACATAAATTCATTTCTTTTATCGTCTGAAGAGGGAAAAAAGGGTTATTTTTGCATAATCTCGACTACAGATTTTAACATTTGTTTATGCTTTAGATATCTGGGGCCAGGATATAGAATTTTCTAGAACAATCTTTTGAGAGGAGTATAAATACGGATGGCGGGAACCAGAGAGCGGCTGTGAGCTTAGAAGCTTTTTAGTTTTTAGCATGTAGAGGTGAACGCGATGTCATGATGTCGAAGAGTAAAGAGAGAGAGAAGGGTAGTCAGGGGCGTCACCATGGGGGGTATGGGGGGGGGAGCCTACCCCTACCCCCCCAATATATGTGAAGTTGGGAAATTTGAGCTTAGAGTTGGGAAATTCTAGATTTTTCAGACATTTTCTTTTTAAAAAATAATAGTAAAAAAATTATGACATTTTTATTGTTTTGGTGATTATTTTGAGTACTGCAACAGTAAATAAGTTAAATTATCAAATAAATACAAAAAGAAATCAGCCACACTCAATCTATCATTGTATTTTTCAGTTCTGCAAAAATATTGTACATCTACCAGACCTAAATTTCTCTACACTCCTGTCCATCAATAACTGGCTAACCAGTTCCTTTATTTCCTCCAAAACTTTGTCCCTTTCTCAAAAATTTCACTCTTCCTCCCCTTCTCCTCCCAGCTATTTTAATCCAAAGGGATTGCATTGCAGCTTCTTTTGAAAATTGGATATCACTTGTAGCACAACAGAAAGGAATGTAGTAACCTACTTGAAACACAGCTATGGGCAAGAAGATTTGATGAGTTTTCACAACTTTTTTGACTAATTTTGCGATTTTTGGACAATATTTTACTCATTCTCGTGATTTTTTTGCTGCAAAAATTAGTTAACCCTTCGCTGTCAAGTAAAAAGCGTTATATGAGCAAATGCTGATATAAGAAGTCGTTAGTTTAGATAAATTTGTCACATTTTACTTTTATTTGTGTGCGGAAATATATATCAGCCCTGTTCAATTATATTCATATGTGTTTATAAAATTTTAAACCAAAAGTCCCGTGTTCTGTGTTTAAAGCTGTTCTAAAAAGTTACTATAAATCTCAGCACGAAGAAACCCTTCATAATAGGAAAAGAGTTTTCGTGCAAGATTTTGGAGCATCTAAAAATCCATTCGAGGATGAAAAAGGTAAAAAATGGACGATTTTAATTTGGAACAGAAATATGACCATGAAAGCAGTCCATCAACTGAAGAAATAATCGACATGCACTGTAACACTGACACGTTGCACTTGAATAAAATTTTGAAGAAATAAAGATTTCCTTACAGACAAGCTCACAAACAATTATGAATATTAGGGTGTGACTGGAGAAGCTGAGTTCCGAAAGCACCGTAGGAAAACGGTTTCACTAAAAGCAATAGATAAAAATAATAGTACAGCAATGGACATTGATACACATAAGTTTTACAGTAAAAAATTATAAGAAATACAAGAAAATTTCGGGAATTTAGTAATGGGTTTAAATGACAATGTTCCCTTTATCAAGAGAATATTGCAGCAATGCATTCCATATTTAAATTACAATGTGCAAGGGAAAAGTTAATAATGTTTCCACCTGGATATGAGAAACCGGATGTACATGACTTGCAGAGTCAAATAGAAATAAACCAAATCCCAACTCACTTAACAAACCTTTTACTCATGCCATGAAATTCAAAGACTATTTGGGTCACGCCGTCAAATTATATATTCGTACCTTAACATTTACAGCAGCTTATCTTTATGGCGTTGCATCTAATGAAAGAATCTTTAGTCATACAAAAATTTAAAAATATATATATTGCAAGCTACAATGAGGGATGACAGACTTGACAGCCTAATGCTTTTAAAATATGAAAGTGAAATAGGGAATTTTATCAAACTAAGCGATGTTATTAACAGGTGGGCTTCTTTGAAGACCACAAGAATTAATATTAAGCAAAAGCTAGTCGGATGTGCCAATCCCAAAATTTTATTCTATCCAATACATGTTAATGCCTCAAAATTTGCAATCACAGTGCCAAAATTAAGTGACAATTCTTTGCCTATAATAACAAACTCTAAAGGTTTGTTGAATTGTGTGCATTTAAAAAGGAGATATAAGCATAGCATTTTTCAAACAAATCATTGAATTTTGGCACCCAGCCTCTTAGATGTCTGCAAACAAAATTCCTTACTCAAAGTGCACAAAAGCGATAGCTTTGGACAGTATAGACCCAAGCCTAATAAGGATCTATTTATGTGGAAGTGCTACTTATGTGGAATATGAAGTTTGACTAAATTCCGTGCATTAGTTTTTGAGATACAGCTATCGCAAAATCGTGAAAAATGCTGCATAGCAGCGCCACCTGCTATATGATATACATAAAAAGCTAATCTGCATCAAATTATGTCAAGGTTTAACAGAATATGACGTTTGATCAAATTCCGTGCACTAGTTTGTGAGATATAATTATCGCTAAAATCATGTAAATCGTGAAAAATGCCGCATAGCAGTGCCACCTGTTGGACGATTTACACCAAAAACAAATCAGCACCAATTTTTATCAAGGTACAGTCAAACCTCGTTAACACGAATTGTTTCCGATTGCCTCGCCCAGTTGTATGTAAAGTAGTTAGGTTCCGATAACACGAACTACTTCTAATACGAAGAAAAAAAGTTTCCCTTTGAGTGTTCGCGTTAACGAGGTTCGACTGTATAAGTGAATCTCTAAAGTTTTATTAAATTTCGTGCATTAGTTCTTGTGTTAGAGCGCCCACAAAATTTGTATCACATATAGACAGACAGATATTTTCTAAAAACAGTCGAATCGTGTTCAGGACTTACTAAAACGTATAAATCAGTCTAAAACCGGAAGTCGAATTTTTTCACGAATCCAATACTTTCTTCTTGTAAAGATAGAAGAAAGTAAAAAGCGTATTTATTTTTTTAGTAAACAAACCCATAATTAGAATTTTTATGTTTTCAGTTTCAGAATTTTTCTTTGGAAAGGAATTTTTTATGCAAAAGTATCATTATAATTCTTACACACGTTGTGCATATCATTTTAGTCGAAAATTGGAGCAATTTGTTTCAAGTTGGGAAATTTTCGAATTCTCCCCCCCGAAAAAATATCTGTGGCTACGCCCCTGAGGGTAGTGGATTACAGTCGTGGCAGACTGGATATTCAATGTGACTGCTCGATGGAGGTAGTAAAATGGTGGATGAATACTGTTTTATATGTGTGTAGAATGAGGAAGAAACGGTATCGTAATGGATACGGAGATGTTAGATGTTAACGGATTAAAGAATAGAACCCAGTCAAGAGATAGAATGTTTTTAAAAGTAATTGTGAGATGAGAATAGACTGTATTCTTTTTACCATTGAAATAATGAGCATCTTCCCTAGATTCAATCGTGAGTGTGGAAATAAAATGAATAGTGTTTCAAGCGACTGCCTTGAGTGAATTCTTCATTTTTCTTTATTATCTTCAACCAATCGGCTGCCGCCTGTGCTGTTTACGAATGGAAACCCTCATTTTTTTTCGACAATACCAACTACTTGCCGTCAAAACGTCACATATATATACTTATGTTTATGTGATGTTGTGTTGTGCTTGTATTTGTAACCTAAATAGAATAAGTTATGTGTGAATAAATCTATACAAGTAATTTCGCTGTATACATCCATTGGAGCCTTCTACGGTTCGCTACATTATAAACATAACTTCATAACAACGCATGGTGGCAGTCGGTTAAAAGGATGTTTACTACAGTTGAATATTGAAAAACGGATTCATAGCTTAAAGTAAGAAGTTTCCTTTTCTTGCATAATTATACGGCACATTTATATTCAATTTATTAAGAATTAAAATGTCTAATCATATAGAGTATAGAAATTCATATCAGGTTATACACCACCAGGACCATTTACTTTTTCATCCTCGCCACTTTGGAAATGGAAGCAACGTTTCGAAAGGTATCGATTCGCTTCGGGTTTAAAAAATCAAACAGAAGTAGAACAGGTAAATTCTCTTATTTATCTCATGGTAGATAAAGCAGAAGATATTTTTGCGTCTTTTAACTTGTCGGAAGATGACCAGCAGAAATATAATACTGTTGTAAAGCATTTTGATGATCATTTTATAGTAAAGAAAAACAAAATTTTCGAGCGGGCGCAGTTTAATCAACGCATTCAAAAGGAAGGAGAATCTGTTAATGATTTTATAACTTCACTTTATTCACTAGCTGAACATTGTGATTACGGAGTTCTTCATGATGAACTAATACGCGATAGAATAGTTGTTGGTATTAGAGATAAATCATTAAGTGAGAAATTACAATTGGATCCAGACCTTTATTTGAGAAAAGCTATAGATAAAGTTAGGTTATCGGAATCAATTAAAAAGCAACATTCTGATTTCTAATATTGCTTCTGTCCATAGATTTTCTAGTGTAAACAAAACAAAGGTGAATTTTAAGAGAGGGGTATCCAGTCAAAATCCACATTTTAAAGAAACTGATAAAAGGAATTATGGGAAGAAAGAGTATCCAAAACTCTTTGATCTTTGCAAATGGTGCGGAAAATCTACACATAATAGAAAAGTGTGTCCAGCAGAAGATGCTAAATGACTAAAATGTTCAAAACTAGGGCACTATGCACGAGTTGTAGGAAAAATGAAAGTAAATCTGAAATTTCTTTCCTAGGAACAATTAGGGAAACACGCTCTAATAATAGTAATAATTTGTTATGGTCAGTACCTATTCAAATAAAAGGTAAAACCATTCACTTCAAAATAGATAGCGGAGCAGATCACACTGTTATTCCTGCTACTTCATCGATTTTAAAGGATTCGAAAATCTTAAAACCAGACAAAAAGCTTTGCGGCCCGGATAGAAAAATACTAAAACACACAGGAAAACTTATTGAGGAGATCCAATACAAGGAAAAGAAAATAACAGAAGAAATCCATGTAATTGAAGGACTGCAGAGCTACTTATTGGGAAAACCTACGATACTAGCTTTTTGATTGGGACCGAATATTTCAGAAATCACAATAAGTCCTAAGCAAGATTTTCCTGAATTGTTCACTGGCCTGGGGTTACTGAAAGGTTGTTATACGATTAAGCTTAAGCCGAACTCTGTCCCGTTTGCTATTTCAGCTCCAAGAAGGATACCAATGGAGGATATTCCATTTACGTTTTGATCACGTGGTCAAGGTAAAAACTTCTAGCGTAAAGAAGGGAAGGCTCCGTAGACGTGTAATGTAAATCCCCGCTAGCCAATGAAACAGTTCATGAGGCAAAGCAGTACTATCTTCCCTTCTTATCAGTTAGAAGTTCCTTGGGTAAATTACCGGTATCACGTGACTTTTTCAGCCTCGAACCCATATTTGGAAGATCCTCCATTCCACTGCTGAAGAAAACTGAAATGGAAATCAAGAAAATGATTGCACAAAAAGTTATTGTTCCTGTAACCAAACCGACAGAATGGTGTTCACCGGAAGTTATCGTTCCGAAAAGTGATGGAACTGTTCGCTTATGTGTCGACTTAGTCCAGTTAAATCTGTGGAAAGAGAATTTCATCCATTGCCTTCAGTAGAATATTCTTTGAATCTACTGACAGGTGCTAAATTTTTTTAAAAGTTGGATGCTAATTCAGGTTTTTGACAAATTCTGCTTGATGAATCTTCGTCATATCTCACGACTTTCATCACTCCATTTGGAAGATACAGATTCTTAAGATTACCTTTTGGAATCTCATCATCTGCACCAGAACATTTCCAACGTAGAATGTCACAGCTGCTAGAAAATATCCCAGGTGCTATTTGTCACATGGACGACATCTTAGTGTGGGGAAGAAATCAGACTGAGCATGACCAAAGACTGAAGTTTATATTGAATAAACTTAAAGAAGCTGGTATTACTCTAAATGACAAGAAATGTAAGTTTTCAGCCAAGAGAATCAAATTCTTGGGACATATTATTGATGACAAAGGCATCCATCCTGATGAAGATAAAATTAGAGCAGTGAAAGAATATCCACCACCAAAGAACAAAAAAGGAATTAAAGCAAATGCTAGGCATGGCAAATTTTCTCGCTAGATTTGTTCCAAATTTTGCAGAAATGTTTTTATCGTTAACATCTATGTTAAGTCAAAAGAATGAGTTTGTCTGGGACGAACCTCAAAAACAAGCATTTCAAAATTGGAAGAATGTCCTGACATCTCAACCTCTTTTAAAGGTTTATAATCCACAGAAAACTTCAAATGTCACAACAGACGCTTCTTCTTATGGAATAGGAGTCACCTTGAGGCAAGAACAAGAAAATGGAGAAATTTCTGTTGTGGCATATGCATCCAGAACACTTACACCTACTGAAAAGAGATATGCTCAGATAGAAAAAGAGGCACTTGCTCTAGCTTGAAGTTGTGAGATATTTCGAAATTACCTTACTGGAACTCACTTTAGGTTAGAAACCGATCATAAACCTCTAATTCCAGTCTTCTCAAAGAAAAACGTTGAAGATTTATCTCCACGGTTGCAAAGGTTGAAGATAAGGATGATGCGATATTCTTATTCTATATTCCACATACCAGGAAAGAAACTTTATGCAGCTGATGCCTTGTCAAGACAACCTCAACAAAATAGAGAACATGTTGAAGAATTAGAGGAAGAAATTGATGCTTATATTCGTATGGTAATTTCCTCATTACCCGCTTCATGCAATAGGTTAGAAGAATTACGATAATCCCAAAAGTCTGATGCAACATGCAAAGAACTAGAAAATTTAATCCTGAACGGCTGGCCATCAAGGAAAAATATAGAACCATGTTGTTTACCTTACTGGAATCATCGATATGAAATATCAAATCAAGATGGACTCATAATGAAGGGCTGTCGAATCATCATTCCTGCCTGTCAGCGAAAAAAGTTTCTGCAACAAATTCAGGAGGGACATTTGGGAATTACGAAATGTCGTGCGAGAGCAAGATCATCTGTCTACTGGCCTGGAATAAATAGAGAAATTGAAGAAATGATAAAGAATTGTACATCGTGTATTAGGGAGACCACTAATCGCCATCAACCTCTTATTCCTACCGAATTTCCTGAAAGACCATGAAGTTTGTTTGGAAGGATAAAGAAAGTCGTTGTTTTTACCTGTTTTGAACCATAAAAATAATGAAATAATTGAATTATTTGAATATTCCTTTCTTCGATAAGACCTACTCCATGGCAAAAACTTCTGAGCGCGCGCGTGTCGTTACGCTGCACTTCTGAACAGACCCAAAACTCACTGTACATAAATCACAGTTATTAAAAAGTGGCTCTTGTCTAATCACAGTTATTTTTTAGCTGCTTGGCAATGTTTTTGTGATTTGGTTCGGTGGTGGTTTTAAAACGCGATGTGTTTTTTAAAAAGTGTTTAATTTAGTGATTAAAAACTCAGTTTTAGCTCCAGTTTCACAACTTTCTACATACTAATTTCCTATTTATCGTCCTGACAAAGGTAATACCTTCAATTCTGATTTAGTGATATTTGATATGAAGAATTCATTGCTTGATCATACTTGAAATGCAAGTTTTTGTTTGTTTGTTTAGAACTAACAGTCCATGTCAGCATAAGATTTTTGACTATTTTGTTGACAGTTTTATTGATATCTTTGCAAAAGAGTTACTTTTCTTTTGTTTTCAGCAGCATTTTTCATCAATTCAGGTATTAACTGATTGTTATACGAATTGCTATCTTACAGCAAAAATATAAATAAGTTTTCGCTGTTTAATATATTAATAGTATTCTAGTCAGACGTTGTAGCTTAAATGAAAATAAATAAATGATTGAATGCTTGGAATAGCTTTTAATGAAGAATTGTTTCTCTTTTAAGTAATTATTTTTATTATACTGTCTTAAATGTTGTATATATGTAGAAAGTTTCTTTTAAGAATTTATTAATTTCTTTAAAGTAATGAATATTTATTGAATGGATTTTTTGCTTGATATACCAAAGCTTTTGTTGCTTCACATTATAGTATTATATAAAGATTTACTTTTTATATGTTTCTGATATTTATCAGCTTTTCATGTGCATGTTCTAGGTGTTTTGTTGTTCTGTACTTTACTATTGACTCGTGATTTCTATTTACTTGGGTATGGAGACATAACTAACTACTATTTGCTGTAGCTAACTGCCTTTTACTACCTATTATAGTAAAAGGCTAAATTTCTGATGGGCATAATTACAGCATATGCAGAATTAACGCCCATGAAATTCTGGAGACGTTACCATTACATCATGTGCTTTGTCCACACTCCTCTTTCACTCTTACTCAGGGTTGCCGGCTTTTAGCCAGGCCTAAAAAAGCCGGACGGCTTTTTTTGGTTTTAACCACTTAAAAAAAGCCGGCTTTTATTTTTCAAAAAGGTGGTTTATAGATAATTCATATAAAATTTGGATTAATTTATTTTTAATACACTTATAAATATTTTCTACTGAAAAAATATAAACTTCTATTAAATTTTGTCAGATAAATAAGTCCTTATAACTGCTAGAATGCAACTGTGAAGGCATTATGTCAGAAAAACCCCCATAAATATTCAGAAGAATACATTAAATTAAACTCTAAAGTATTGGTTTGGAATTTTTTATTATAGCTCTACACATACCACACATTTTAAAGATTATATGAAAGAATAAGAAAATGTTACACACCAAAATAGAAACATTCTTGCATACTGATATTTACTTTTAAAATTGATTGAAACTAAATAGCATATATGTATTTAATAACTGAAATTATTTTATATCATATACTTGAGAACACCCAGTAATAAGCAATTGATATTCTAACTTATAAAAATGATACATGTAAAAAGTTTTTCCGCTACTAAGCTGTTATGTAACTTATTCCAGATATGTCCATCCATATGGACAGATTAAAATCATAGAATGAACAATGTTGAAAGAGAAATTAGGAAGGATATAACATTTGAAGAAATTTTAGTACCTGTAAATGCATAAAATAAAGAGACTAGGGATTGACCGAATACCGAATAGTTAATTCGGTATTCGGTGGTTCGGCATGTAAACCGAATAGTCGGCTTTGGCCGAATAATTGCAGATAAGTCTTTTCTTAGCAGTAGAAGAATTCTCTTTTACTTAGCAGTAGAATAGGCTAAACAATGCGTTTCAATATTTTGTGCATGAGTTCAAAGTTCAGCTGCACTACAAAAAATAAGTCAAAAGCCATTTTTTATTTAAAAAAAAAAACTTTTTCCTTCCTAAAATAGTCTATGTAGGTGAGAAATCAAAGCAACTGTCTACAACAGAGAAAAAAAAAGTAAGGAAGATGCGCATCTTTCCCTTATTTATTTAATGTGTATTTTCTTTAATATACACATCAAATAAGTATATCAGAGTTCATATCTGTATATCTAAGGTGTATATTAAAGAAAATACACACATCACATAAGTATATCCCTATGCCTATCCTATAGCTTTTATAACCATTATATAAAAGATCGATCAAATTTCTTATCTTCACTACCACAATGTTAAAATATTAATCAAAATATAAATATTCTATCAATAATTTGACAGAAAATAGTTAAATGTGCAAATTGATATAATACCTACCTTTTGTATTTTGAGAACAATTCCTATTCAATATGTTTATAATTAGACTTAGACAATCAGTAAATCAGCTTAATGACAACATTGTTTCTTATTATTTGAATGAACTTTTGTTTTTCTGACAATCCTTGTCCTTAATAATACCCTGTATAGTTTAATATTTTCATAGGTTATTTTTGGGTATTGACTAGTGATAAAATAATAAAAAAATAAGTGATGGGTTAATGAATTTGTGAGTGGAAAGAAGTCATTAAATTTTTTTGTGTAATTAGATTTTAGAATAAAAATGTAACTGAATTAAATTATTGAGAATTTAATTTCAATTAAAGCTTATTAAAAAAGCTAATATATGCAAAAATGCGTATTAAAAAGGTTCAAGTATTTGGTTGCCGAATACCGAAGCTTCGGTATTCGGCAAAATTGCTGCTTCGGTCAATCCCTAAAAGAGACCAATTTAAAAAAAAATTCTCCACATAAAACTTGTTGAATTCGAATTTTGCAAAGCTAGTTGTTATTTAAAATAGTGCATATTCATGCATAAATTAATGCATATTAGAGATGCAACGAATATTCGACTTAGGCCGAATATCAAGTCCATTATTCGGCCGAGGCCGAATAATACTGTAATAAATGTTTTTACATTTACACAGTATAACTTTTTAATTTGACAATTTATATTCATCATGTATAATGAAAATTTTATTTGAAATTAACTAACACTTTTTTTCCATTAACTTTCATACTCCGAATGGGTTTTATCTACCCATTTTTATATAAGAGGCTAATTTAGGAATCCTGTTAAAAAAAATTATGCTGTATCAGTAAGTACAAAAATTATCTGTAATAAGCTACAGGGTTGTTTGGTTTAAACCACGCTGGTTTAAACCAAATGGTTTTTTTAATAAAAAACCATGCTGTTTTTTTTTTCATGTGGTTTTTTCCCTAATATTTTCCTTTATTTTACACATTATTGAAAAATGCAAAATCCAAGCTATGCAGAAGCTACAAGCAAAGCTTTAGAAAAGTGATGAATTAATAAATTTGTAAAGGTGACAAACATTTTTAATCGATCAAACTTTTCTTATAAGATTTAAATCTACATAGCAGACTAATTTTTCTAAAATTAGCTGGGAAGAAAAAAACAAGTACTAGTTAGTTATTTTTCTTTTTTTTTTTAAGCCTTTTATTTTTAAAAATAACCAAAATAGCAGATTTGAGCTAAAAATACACTTTTACTACTTAGATTGCTTTATTAGTTAAGATTTAGAAGCTAACATAATCTGTTAAATTTAAAATTAAATTAATCTATTCAAAATTGTTTTAATACAGCTGTACAAGATAATTCAATTTTTTTTTAAATTAACATAATGAGAAGTTTAACATTTATCCCTTGTTACATAAAAAAATATTTCTTTCAATAATATTTTGAGTTATACCTATAAAGAACATAAATATATGATTGATTAGATATAGATGTATTATATGTGTAAGATATTTAAGCCGTATATGTTGCAATACTTAAGGGTTTTTTTTTAGTAAGATAGTACGCTTAAAAGTTAAATATAATTTAAGTGATATTTTTAAGTGTGTTACTATTTCTTATTAAATAATGAAAGAAATGTAAATACTAAATTCTTTTAATTAGTAATGCATTTATGTTTTAGGTATAATCCATGTCAATTCAGGCAGCCAAAGAAAAAATCTTACCTTCATACAGGGTTCGTTGATATATATCAATGGATATATATCATGATATATATCTTGATATATATCCGATATTTATTTTTAAAATATCAAGATTTTTGATATTTTCGATATTTTCAAATTCTTTACATTTATTTTCAAAATATCAAGATGTTTGTATATTGATATTTATTTTCAAAATATCACCGTGCAAGTTAATTTTGATATTTTTCACATTCAAACCAAGTGTAAATGAAATTTTCACCTGTTATTGACTGTGTCATTCTGTAAATAATGAACTTTTGCCTCTGGCAGTGACTTTTTTAGGAAAAAAAGAAAACGAATCTTTTCCAAGCTTTGTTTCAAACTTTTATTTTTAAATGTAGAACTAATAATTATATTAGACAGTCAATACAGAACAGCCATTGAAAGATAAAATGTAATTTTGATAATCATTTATATACAGCCAAGGTTTGTTGATATATATCCAATATTTATTTTCAAAATATCAAGATCTTTGATATTTTCATATTTATATTTATTTTTAATACTAGGGGGCTCGGCCCCCTACGAGCTACGCTCGCCAACCCCCGTCCAGACACCGCAGACTCTAAATGCACGCTAATGTGATCGGCTTTAAAAAGATTTCGAAAGATTGAATTATAATTTAAAAAACAGTGGCGATCTCCCTATAAACGGATTTCTGTTCATTTCTCTTTGATTGGGGAAATTTTAACGCCAAATCCGCTGCGGTACTACTTGATTATCCTGTCGACTAATTTTGCCAAATTATATAAATCGCCAAACCACTCGCCAAATTATACAAATTGACATAATTTTTATTTTAAATAACGAAAGAACAAATAAATTAGTACAACAGTAATAAAAATACAAATAAAACGTCGAAACAAAAATAACTTGATGACGTAGACACGTGTAACAACATTTCAAAATAAGCTAATATAAAAGGAATGAAGTAAACAGAATCTTTGTCTCCCGGTATTTTTTAACAAAGCGAAAACAAAGTTCTTTTAAATGAGACATTTTAAATTAATCGTTTTTAATCTGACGTAATTTTGACCAAAGTATTCTTTCTCTTTTTAATATTCACGTATAAATACTTGTGTTAGAAATAAATTATTATTTGCGCTTTCCTAAGAAAAATAGTTGAAAAGTATCCTCTCAAAATATCAAATAAATGTCTAGCGCAATTTGTAAATTTAAACTGTTTTGCAATATTATTTTGTGTTCATTTTATGTAATAACTGTAATGTGACGTAAATATGACGTAATTTCTCCTATTTAAGACTTCTAACGCATGTTAATAAATTTATTATTTTACAAATTCCTTTCTCTCTTAAAATTCACGTGTAATTATAGTTTTTATGACGTAATTTTTAATAAGTTCCTGCTTTTTGTGCATAATTATTTAATTCCAATTCCAAATGTTTTTTTCTGTTTATAATAGTCACGTGTAAATAAATTTTTAATTTATTACACGTATAAATATTTTTTTTTTTTAAGCAAACGTTATTGTTTCCGCTGTTTATACAGTTGGCAACAGTTTAAATTAATATCACTTTCTAAAATCTGTAAAAAATATTTCTCGAAATGCTGAAAATTTGAATTTAAAATAGATATAAAACCTCAAAAAATGAGTCAAATTAAAAAAATAAATCAATTCTGCACACCGCGAAATTATAACGTATAAAATGAACTAAAAATTATTAAATTCCGATGTATAGTTTTTGCTACTATAAAACTTTTTTAGTGGTATCTCTTAAAATAATTCTTCGATTTGAAAACTGTCTGCATCAGCGTGTTTATCAAACATTTCTGTATAACACTACCAATTTTCATATTTTTGTATGCGTTATTTTTCTTAATATTAACGAAGAAAGACCTCCGGTCACAAAAAATTCAAAACCGGCGGCGGCGGTGACAGTGGTAGTTGTTAGGAAATATATTTATATTTCCCTCCTATTCTTATCGTTCCATTCAACCTCTTTCATTCAACCTTTAACTTAACCTGTTCTATTTAATTTATCTTTATATAACCCTCTTTAAGTAATTTCATAACACTCATTTAAGTTTCAATAAACTAAGTTTCTATATTTTAAACAATTTTCATTATCTTTATTTCAGTGTTTAAACATTACGTTATAATAAATATACTTTCTTTATTTTTACCTTGAATCACTTCTGCATAATTTTTATTTCCTTGAGCATCTGTATTTACTCATCAGCCACGTTCTTTCCGACATTACGTAATCTCTCTTTCAGCTTGTCAACAGACATCGTTCATTCAGTCTCATAAAATGAGGAGTTACGATGATCATTGACAGATGGCGTTGCTTGTCCAGTACACGTGTCTATCTCTGGTGGCCGATCGCTATTGGTCCGTTTTTCCCGGGATTGTTCGAGATGCCGGAAGTGGTGTTTGACTTGGCGATCAGAAGTCACGTGAGGGGGCGTTGTCGGCAAGGGGAGTGAGCTATTTATATCGTAGGAGCGAGCTCATTGATAGCTTCGTTTTTCCTTTAGATACCTAGTTGCATGTTGGCTGCATAATGTTTACGCTTACTGTTTTTAAGATAGAGGATGGAATGTGATGTGCTGGATATAAGATAATGGTGTCAGTTTTACTTAGTAGTTTTTAATATAATACTCTTGCTTTTTCATTTGATATGGAGACTGTGTACAGAATTAGCAATGTCAACGTAGTGCTGGATATCGCTGGATGAAAGATGGTTAACAAGCAATAACTTTTGGTGTTGAAGAATACACCTGAATATATCCATCGAATCTCTTTTAGTTTTTCCTAGCGTACAGATAGCGGGCCATCGGCGACATGTCAGTTTATGTCTTTATTTATTTTATTTGAAATAGAATACTTTTCTTTACAGTAACTTTCTCTCCCTCTTTAAAAGATATTTTGGTTTGAATTATTTACGGTAATTATGTAAATGGAGATTAATCTAGTCAGCTTCCTTTTAGTAAGTGGATTGTGAACTGTAGGGTTGTAAATTGGTTCCAAAGGGACCAGGGACGTTTTTCCCGTCTTGATGCTGCAGATCGGTCGTAGCAATAGTGGTTCGAGACCTACGCCTTCTGGAAATATGTGCGAGGTACTTGGAGTTGTTACTGACTGGCAGTGTTGGGATTTTTGCAATTCCTTTGAGATCCTACAGACGGATTTCGCTAGGGGATCTCTGGAGAGGCTTGCTGCAGTTTATGATTTCATTTATGTCCCTTTTCATGTTTGCTTTAGTTCTCCTATATTTTTTAGCTTCTAGTGGCAGTATGAAGTATTTGGAGAATTGTATTAAGCTTTTGAATATAATGAAGTTTGACTTGACTTTAAGTGACAAATCTTTTATGGAGAGAAAGATAACTTTAATGTGATGAATTGAAGATAAACCTTTTTGCTATTCATAATGTTTTAAAGATAATTTGATATTTTCTCTATTTAAAGTTTAATGCTATTTAAAGTTAATTGAAGATAAGTAAAGTAATTGGAGTAAAAATTTAAACAAGTTTCTTTTTAATATTTTTGCTTTGAAATAGTTTTTAGCTTTTGGTGCTCTGGTTCATTAAACATTGATATAGAGTGATGTTTCTCTGCACGGTATTACACCAAGTGCTTATGTTAATTGGATGCTTAAGAGAACTTAAGAACTTATGTCGATTGTTTATACATCTACTTTTATCGTTATGATTTTTATTTTTCATTTTTGTTTTTATTTAAATTTGTTTAATAAAATTGTTATTTGTTTTTAAATCTGTTTGGTCATTCTTTCAAAAATACTTTCTAGAATATTTCAGACTTTACAAATTTCTTGGGTAAACAGTTTCAGCTTAAACGCTCCATATGCGTATTATGCTTTGCTTCCTTTTTAAATCCATTCCAATTACCTTTATTAATTGGATAACAGTAGTTACTTTTTTTTAGAATAGAGAGATATCAAGATGTTTCATATTTTCTGCATTTGATATTTATTTTTAAAATATGATTGTGCGCAAGATATTTTTGATATTTTCAGTAGTAATTTGTAATATTTCAGTGTAAATGAAATAAATTTTCAACTGTTATTGACTGTGAATCTGTAGATAAAGAACTTGTCTCTTCTGGATGTGACTTTTTTAGCCAAAAAAGAAAACAAATATATTTTTCAAACAGTACTTTTCGGTTAGCCGGGCGCCAGTGTTATATTTACATTCATATATACACATATATGCATATATATATATATATACATATGTATGTATATATTTATGCGTGTGTGTGTACATATATATATGTGCATATATATGTATATATGAATGTAAATATAACACTGGCGCCCAGCTAACCGAAAAGTACCTTTCAAACTTTACATTTGAAGCATTTTTTTTTTTTTTTTAAATGTTGAACTAATAATTATGTGGGACATAATTAATTCAGAACAACCATTGAAAGATAAACTGACTAATTTAAATAAGCAATTATATACAGCTTCATTAGAAAAGAATCTTTTTTCAAGTTTTGGTTCAGTTGAGTTTGAACTATACAGCATGTTAGGAAATATGAAATAAAACATTTTATACTTACATTTATATTAAAATTTTTCAATTAAAAAAACATTTTTTGTATTTAAAATTTTGTTTTGAAAATATCTGATTTTTTTATACTTGGTCTTGACACTGAATCCTATAGTTAGTTTTTTTATAAGTGTATAAAGTGTCATCTTCAATTTTGTTCAAAGTGAAAAGAAAAAAAAAAAAAAGAAAAAGAGAAATGCATTTTTATATTATTCTTTGATTAAGTTTTCATGTTAAGTGCAATATATTTTAGTTTCTAATCTATATTATGCTCAAAAACATTTATTATCAGCGGTAAGTTGGCTGCTTTGAAAATATCGGATATATATCGAAAATATCGGATATATATCAAAATATCGGATATTTTTGATATTTTCGAAAATATCATGATATTTACGAACCCTGCCTTCATAGTATCAGAAGTTTTTGAATTGAACATATGTTAAAATTCAAGAAAAAATAAGATAACTGTATATTTTTGTTTTGTCCAAAAAAATTCCTGGCCCTAAATACAGGCCGCCAAAGATCACATCCTGAGCACCATTTCCCATTCGGCATTCCCGATTTTCGATAAAAATTTTAAAGTGCTCTGTCTCTAGAACGGTGCAAGATATTTTGTTGCGGTTTTATTTATTTTAAAGATACTAGTCTTCTGCTTAAAATGATATACCCAATTTTGAAATATGTATTCAACTTTTCTTGTGGCAGCATTTTGAGAGAAAAAAAAAAAAAAAACTTTATCAAAAAAAAAAATTTTTTTTCAAAAATGCCAATCCCAAAAATTTTGATTTTTTTGCTGTTGATCAATACCATTGAGTACTACCTTCCCTGTAAAGGAGAACTTCCACTTCTGATTTTGACAAGTTATACAAGGTGTGTCTAAAAAGTTCGGTGAATGGAAGCATAAAACAAAACATGGAAACAAAATATCTTAACTATGTACTAAAATGAAGTGTATTAAAATATACATTCTGTAAAATATGTGGTGCAAACGCAAAGCAGGGGTGCAGAAAATGTTTCTACTCCCAACATTTCCCCCAATCCACACGAAAATTTCCCCAAAATTTTACGGTATGTTATAGGTAAGTGCTGTATTACCGTAGTTATAGAAAATTTATTTTTCAAATATTTCTCAACTTATGCTCGAGTAGGGGAAGGTGGGGCACGTTGGGACATGGCCCACCTTGGGACATCTCAATTTTGAGGTTTAATTTTGCAGTTAAAAATAAGCACACATAAGTGCCAATATATGATACTACAATCTACTCTTTCATGTGTTTTGGAATCACTGGTGTTTGCTGGCAACAAATAATACCATTATTTTTGTTTTCAATGAGGTTGAGTAACATTTATGTGTTTTGAAAAATAAATTTTTTATTAAAGAAATGAAATAATACAAGTGGGGGCATGTTGTGATGAAAAAACATGGATTTATTGTTATTTTAGTGGTAAAAAATAGACTGCAATGCTAAGCTTAACTGTTTTAAAGTTTTTGTTGCAAAATGTGCGATGTGGGGCAGGTTGGGACACTCAGTTGTGGGTCACCTTGGGACATGTCCAAAAATGCTGTAACGACCAAATGCAGCTTACAGAAGGAAAAAAAGCACACAACCAATTAGAATTTTTCATCAAGCAGTAAGGATGAGACAGTTGCGCTAGCAAAATTGGTGAAAATGACCCCTGGAAGGAAAACAAATATAAATTATTTGCGTAATGGCAGTAGTGATGAATTCAGCTGCCATGTGATGCTGATTTAACTACAGATTGCAAACTTACTTAAGATAAGTCCAGAAACTTAAAGGCTAAAGGTAAACCCACTGTGGGATAGTGTACATTGGCAAAGTTTGCAGGAAAACAAAGCATTGTTGTATTTGTAAGGCATATTCAAAATGTTGAGGACAGCAGCGAGTATGAGATATCCATTTTGAGAAGACGAGATCTAGAATTGTCATTTTTTTTTGTATGTATCCTGATAAACATGATATCTCATTTGTGTATCAAACAGATATTCTTTTAAAACTTAGCACTCCTGAAAACAAAATAGGTCAAAGATGTGTTTTATTAGAATTTGATGAACACCATTTTTTTCATATCAAATACAAGATCTGTTAATGGAAATATGTTACAATTCAAATTATTAAAGTGTTTCAATGCTTAAATTATTTCATGTTCAACTAAAGCTTTATAAATAAAGCTTTGTTCATCAATTAAATATAAAATTTTACATGTATTTTTGATTAAAATTAGTGTCCTAACCTGCCCCACCATGTGGGGCAGGTTGGGACATTTTAAAGGCTTTTTTGTTTTGTTTTCACTCTTTTTCTATGCGAGATATTAGATTATTATGAGGTTTATTTGATGCAGAAATGTTTATACTTTATGTCTAATTGGTTCTAAAATAAGAATAAATATTAATAAAATTTAGAAAAATTATTTACTGAAAAGTGTCCCAAGGTGCCCCACCTGCCCCTATATATGGCAGGGGTGCTTTTGAGTGAAAACAATTTCCTAAAATTCACAGCAAATTTTCTGAAAGGTTACAGCAGAGTGGGGAAATCCACTCCCAACAGTAGGGTCAGGTGGGGTGGAATGGGTAATACTGTTTTGTGTCTTAATTAAAATCATACTATGTACAAAAAAAATATGTAAATCATGTATATAATTTATTAACCATTCAACTTCCATTTTAAGTTTTAAAAAAAATATTGGCAACATTTAACCCATTTAGAATCCGTTTTGAAAGGCACATGGTGAATGTCAACGTCACTTAGTGCTACATTAACTTTATTGTATTTTTTAAATTTTATTTCAGAAATAATTTTTTTTACTGCATAGTTTGTACATAGCAGTGTCCTTTATTGACTGAAACAAACATGCAAGAAAAATTCTTTATTTTTTAAAAGTTATGGGTATATGATTAGGCTTAGGGAAAAAATACTTAGGAAAAAAAAATCTAAAAAATATTTTAATGCCCAAGTGGGTATAAAAACAGTCATCAGAAAAACTTTTTTTTAACATTAATAAATAATCTTTTGAAAAACAATTACAATGAAAATGTGATGTCTATAAATGCAATGTAAACACTGAACCATTGCTTTCTATAAATTCCTTTCCAATTAGGAATGATTCCATAATCATTTCAAAAATTTGTATTTTTGTACCCATTCCACCCCACCTGACCCTATGTATTTTTCATGGATCTTTTGACGCAATTAGTGTTTTTGTTGTGTCTTACCACAACAACTCAAGTTATATAAAAAGAGAAAATTAACTATTATAAATTTACAAGGATAAACTTAAATTAACTTTAACTATTACTGAATTAAATTAATAATGTCATATTAGATGATGAGAAAAATTTCCTGCAATTTACTTTAAACCTTTAATAATTGAACACAGATTGCACTTAAATTAAGAGTCATGAATTAAAATTTACGTAAGACATTGCAGTTCATTCCAAAAATAATCAAAGTAAATGGAGGTGCGTTGTGTTCTGGCCCCCAATTAAGTAAAATTTAATTAAATAATAACCCAGGACAAGTGAATCAAATTAAGAAAAATAACTAAGGAAAATTCCCGAATCATGCACTTCGCATAATTCCTTAAAATTCCCTTCCCTATTTAACTAATCTCTTAAAAATTTTAATCAAACTAGAAATTCATTAAATAACTGAAGAGGATCAGACACAGTCAAATTCAATAAAAAAACAAGGCTGTCTACACAAATTTTACATATTAAAATTTACTAACAAAAGTCATGATTACTAAATTCAACTAATTTAATGATTAATTATTTGACTGTCTCTGATAGATTCCTGAAAATAAAATTTTCTAAAGGAAAAATAGGCACTGCAGAAATGAATATACAATGTTAGGATGAACTATTACATTTATTATTACCATTATATTGAAAATCAAGAGTTGTTATACATAACAAGTCCTAATGGACTAACATTATCTGTTCAACTAAAAAAAAAACTTCCATCATTACATAGTTATATCAGATTACTTAACAATTAACTGATCTTTAATATTCATTATAATTTGATTATGAATGTTTTGCACATGTTTTAACTAATTGTGGTTACTAAACAAGTAATTCAACCATTAATTTTAAGAAACATGAGTAATATAATAATTATAATGTCATCCTAATTGTTTTAGTTTATTTGCTTAAAATTTGAAATGTGGAGCTACTGGATCATCTTTAGAATACTTAATTCACTAGGCATTAAGCCAATGTGAATTTATGGTATTAAAACCATAAAAAAAATTTAATAATAAAAAAAAATAGAAGTCATGCAATTAATTAAAAAGGAAGAGAAAAGAAAAAAAATTACTCATCATACACAATCGTTGGGGGGCCCCCATCATATCTCCGTGCATAACTTGCACTCCTAAACAAAATACGTCGTTATCTTCACGATGCCAGCTACCAGAATAATCTCCCCGCCAAAAACTTCAGACTTCACATCTCACTCCAAACTCCTGTTGACACCTCCGCTTCAAAAAACATAGTGCGTAGGAAAAAACTGTAATGTGAAAAAATGCCTATCCCATTGACGTCAGGCACATGGATGCAAGCACAATTATGAGCAGATTTAAAGTTGGAACATGAATGCTTGCCTTCTTGAAAGATATTTATTTGTTGAAATTTAAAAAATTCGGAGATATTCCTACGCAAGGCTGTGATGTCACACTTTCTCGAACCTTCTCTTGTCACGTGACGACGCTATCTTTTTGGCGGGGAAACGATACATTTGTCGTTGTTGCCAACATCAATAAAAATAGAAAAAGATGAAAAATGGAAAGAAGTTACACAAAATTAGAAAGGTAAAAAAAAATGTTAATAAAGAAAATTATCTTATTTAATTCTCCAGTAGCTTCCAAAAATTTATTAAAACACCAGTAGCTCCAATTATTGTTTATACTCAAAAACTTATTTAAACTTCAGTGACTGTAAATATTAAACACATTTTCAAAAATTAAACACTAAAATTATCGTACACAATAAATTTAATTGAAATTAATAATTTTCAAAATTAACAGTTGACAAAAGAAAGGCGCGCTACTTCCATCTGACAAATGTCAATAATTCAACCATCATTCCAACCAACCCATTGTTACAATACAAAAAAAAAAACAAGCTATTTTCTATTAAATGAAAATCAGATTTGGTGGACAGTAAGCAATTTTTACCATTAATTAAAACAAAAATTCTGTGCCAAGAAACTTAATGCTAGAATTTATAATATTTACCAATTTACTCACTATTGAAGTTAACCCTAAAAAAATGTAAACAAACAGATCGCTACGATAGTAAACAAAACTAAGATCGCGATTTGAAAACAAATTAGCCCCAAAAATTAAGATTAATGTTTTAAATATTGTTTAGATTAAGTTAATTTAAAATTTAGATATTCGCGACACAACATTTTTTTCGCGATCTTTTGACGAAATTTTCGGTTATTTCGCGATCTCTTGACGAAATTTGTGGTTATTTCTCCTTCCTTTTGACAAAATTCGCAGTTGTTTTGCGATCATTTAACGAAATTTGTGCTTCTTTCGTGATCTTTTGATAAAATTTGTGCTTCTTTCGTGATCTTTTGACGAAATTTGTGCTTCTTCCGTGATCTTTTGACGAAATTTGCAGATTTTTTGCGATCTTTTAACGAAATTTGCAGTTATTTCCAGGGTTGGCTTTTTCCCGTCCAAAACTTGTTTTTCCCATCCCACTGGGAAAAAGTGGTAAATACCGGGAAAAAGTGGTAAATACTGGGAAAAAGTGGTAAATACCAGGAAAAACTTCCAAATCACAATATATAAGAAATATTTTTGCTTTCTGAATCTGATGTGTAAAATTAAAGCTAGAAATACATAGTTATTACAAATTTCCCTTGGGTTTAAAATTATTTTGTAGGAAAGGAATATAAATAAATAAGAATTATTGCATAAAGCAGAAGTTCAGGAATCTGCTGTAGAGAAAATAGCTGGGAGAACTGTTACTCTCATGAAAGATGAATGGAGTAATCAGTGTTCGAAATTAGCAGTCGTTAAGTCGTCAAATGCAGATGCAACTAAATTATTGCAATTGATGACTACAAAATCATTCTCAGGTCGTCAAATTTGATGCCTAGCTTTTTTTAAAAATATTTTTTGGCTATTGTT
Source organism: Maratus speciosus (assembly GCA_963932465.1). Taxonomy (NCBI): domain Eukaryota; kingdom Metazoa; phylum Arthropoda; class Arachnida; order Araneae; family Salticidae; genus Maratus; species Maratus speciosus. The sequence goes on along the minus strand of OZ010800.1, from coordinate 286,012,724 downwards.
TTAACGGTTGACACACACACACACAAAAAAAAAGTGTGCACCTTTTGATTTCTTGTTACGAAATCCAAATGTACATATGCATTATATGATTTTTAATTTTTACTAAATTCAATTGTAATTATTAAAAATAATAAAATTTTGTTTTTGTTTTGCTAAAAAGTTTACGTGATTAAGTGCATTTTCCTATTAATTTCTAAATATAGCAATAATAAAAAAGGCTTTATACCATTTTTACAGTTGCTTCAATTATTATAATCTTAGAGATTAAGAACTTCAATGATTTTAAATAAAAAAAAATTGGTACTTTTCTAAAAAGTAGCATACAATATAACAATAATGTTAAAAATGAATTTTAGAAATTGCAACTAAAAATTTTAATTTGACACGTAAGATTTTTACAGTAGTCGTCATCATCATTTGATAACTACCTTTTATTTCCCAATTTCCATCACTGGGAGTAATGTACATAATGACCCTGTTATAGCCAATTCCATGTTTTGTAATGGAAAAAGTATGTTTCTTTCGTTAATAGATTTCGGGAAAATAAGTAAACGAGTGAGTATTGTATAAATCTTGCTCATGGGGCAAAAATTGCAGCAGAAGCTACATATGGATGCACTGCAAAAAGTTTTGTTTCGGATAATGAACAGAAAATGCTTACAATGTGGCAGAATCTTGAAACGGAAGATATTATACCAGTTACATATGGATCTGCATCATATTATTTAAATATTCTTGGCAAAAATGTAACAACTGATTCTGTTGTGGCTAATGTTGTCAAAATTCAGAATTTTTTTAGAAATCCCCATATCCCTGGAAGTTTATTGAAAGAGTATGCCAATTCAGTTAAATCACAAATTCCAGGCAAAACAAGGTGGAACTCACAAATAGCTTGTTTAAAAACTTTTATTACTAACAGTCCTTTTTATCTTCAAATTGTGGATAATCACGAAGATGAAATTTATAACAACATTAAGTGTTTAGTAAGTAATCTCCATCTGTATAAAGAGGGAAAAAATATGTACAAGCAAATGAAACCAGTTCCAAAAGCCCTTACGAAGTTAAAGTTACAACATGATAATAATGCTAATATTGCTGATGCTTGTGAAATTTACCTAGAGCTTCTTCAAAATAAAGAACTCAATCCAAATTTCAGCAAAGTGAAATCTAGCTTGGATAAGCTAGCTTTCTAGCTGAAATCTAGCAATGGCCCCGTCCATTTTTTGGCACACCTGATGAATCCAAAATATAAAGGTGAAAAGTTATCACAGGATCAGGAGGAATCTGCTCGTGAATATTTGAAGACTTTAAATCCAAAGTACTTACAATAAATACACAATATAGTTCAAGTCAGAAGATGCACCTTTTCTGACGACATTACAAACACTATTTCACCTGCACTAGCACTATGGTGGAAGAATTTAAGTAAAACTGGAATAGATGCAGAATTTCTCCCATTAATGGAACATCTTCAGGGATGTCCTGCATCATCAGAATCTCTGGAGCATATTTTTTCTAATTTTTCTTTCACCCAAAACAAGATTAGAAATAGACTGGGTTTACAAAAAGCCTCTAAATTAGTATTTTGTTATATGATGCTAAAATCCAATGTGGAAGTGGAAGACGAAGAATATGATTATGACTGGTAAATGTTTGGGAATCTGTGTCAAGGTGTCTACAGAAATTCTAAAAAAAATTTCCCTGATTTTTTCAGGATTTCCCTGACTATCATTATCAGACTTCCCTGATTTCCATTATTAACACTACACACACGGTATTTTTTCATGTATGCCGATACCTCGTATAACACACTTATCCAGCTTGCTAATATCTCATTTGGGAGAAAAACATAAAAATTGCCTAATATTCATTAAGTATTGGTTGACAGTTTTATAAATCCGAACTCAACTAACTTCATAGCGTCCAACTCCATTAGTCCAACATCATAAGCCAATGGATATAGGGTGACCCGAAAGTTTCCTCATTTTCTGAAAAATATTCAATTCTAAGACTTATCTAAATCTCGCGGGATAACTAATTGGATTAAGCTGGTCACCTGGTCAGGTTATGCTAATGTATCATTTAAAATTTTTGAAAATGTGTAAATTGCCTTCAATATAAGTGCTATGTACAGAAAATCAGGACATCTGATCACCTTAATTTACGTTAAATATCAAAAACTCATACCATGCACATCTTTTAAAAAATATTGGGAAAGATTAATCAGCATGTGAAAAAATATGGTACATAAAATAGACGAATCACTCTTGTTGGCAAGGTGAAAATGCAAATATTTTCGCAATATAGACAAATTTCCCTGACTTTTCCAGTATTTTTACAAAGTTCCTTGACATTTCCCTGATTTTTCCAGAGTGATAAACCTCCCTGATTTTTCCATGATTCCCTGATTTCCAGATTCTGTAGACACCCTGTGTGTGGTGTATAAATATTTAAATAAATGCACTCCATTGTCTGTTTTTGTAGATCTTCCTTTTATTTTTTTTCCTTTATCTTTCAAGCTATTTACTTAAAACTCAATTTTGACATTTTTAAAGGTTGTTTTGAATTTATATTTGTTTTTAATAATCAGTTTTTCCCATGTGGGAAAAACATAGTATTTCCCAGGACGGTAAATACCAGTTTTTACCATGGTATTTACCGGGGGTGGGAAAAACCTTGCCAACCCTGGTTATTTCGCCCCTTTTGACGAAATGCGTTCTTGTTTCGCAATCTTTTGACAAAATTTGTGTTTGGCTGAATCCATATCAACTCAGGCAGGGGGGTTACCTTCATAGTCTCAGAAGTTTTTGAATTGAACATATGTTAAAATTTAAGAAAAAGTAAGATACTTGTATATTTTCATTTTGCCCAAAAAAATTCCTGGCCCGAGATACAGGCCGCCAAAGATGACATCCCCGGCATCCTTTCTCATTCGCGATTTTCGATAAAAATTTTAAAGTGCTGTATCTCTAGAACCGTGCAAGATATTTTGTTGCGGTTTATTTTATTTTAAAGATAATATTCTTCTGTTTAAAATGATATACCCAATTTCGAAAAATGTATTCAACTTTTCTTGTGGCAACCTTTTGAAAAAATTTTTTTTTTTTTCAAAAAAAAATTTTTTTTTTGAAAATGCCAATCCTAAAAATTTTGATTTTTTTCCTGTTGATCAATACCATTGGGAACTATCTCCACTGTAAAGGAGAACTTCCACTTTTGAGTTTAACAAATTTTAGAAACATTAAAAAAATTCAGAGAATTTTACAGGAACTGTATATATACAGTTCCAGTAAAAGTCACTGAATTTTTGCTTATTTGTATCATATTTGTAAGGATAAGCCTACTATATATCCTAAACAAGTTAGAAATTGCAATATCAAATGTGGCAAATGAGGTGCATGCATACTATAACTAGTTTTATAAATATTCAGATCTTGGTGCAATAAGTTACACTCTTGGGCAAAAAGGGCATGAATACAAAATTTATTATGATTCTACATATTAAATTCAGTAATACGGAAGTAATATGAATTCATCTTAAAAGGACTTAATCGCCATGGCAACCTAGAATCATTGATATCATTGAATCAATTATGTATTATAGGATTTTTAAATCGAATGAAGAAAACTTTTATTAATGTCTTTTATGTTTTAATTTGATTTTCATAGCATTTGAAGTGATACATATTTTATTTTCAATACCGAACATAGTAAAACAATCTCAATAACATATATCAATTACACAGCAATACAAATTATATTAATACAAATTAGAGTTCAGACAGATGGGCAGACAAATCGAATCCATAAAGACTTTCAACTATGTTGGAAATTGTTAAAAACGCATAAATAGGTCGGAATTTGACTTTTAGAAATTTATGTCAATAGACGGAAGCATACTTGGATACTTTCATACAACCCTGTATTTTACCTACTATTTTTATATACATGCCACTATTTAGCTAATATTTAATTAAGATTAAAACATCCTTAAAACCAGTGAAATCACACTTCCAGAGATTATCATCCATAGACGGCCATGTATCTAATTCTTTGCGTGGACCTGTATATCATTTTATCTATATTCTCCAAACATAGCTTAGTATACTAAATGTAGTTCAGTGTAAAAATGCATAACTCATTTAAAAATCACCTTTAAGCTACTTTCATTCATACTCAGTAAACCCTTAAGATTTCTTTTGTGTAGCCCTGTATATGATCTACAGCCTTTATATACACAACGTAATATGGAAATATTTAATTAAACTTAAAAACTCATATCTCAACTAAAAATGCACCTCTAGCAATCATCGCTAATGTACAGTATTTCCAATAAGGTAAAGTATCCGAAATCTTTTGTGTGTCCCTGTAAACACTATGCACTTTCTATGACACAGGAAGTAATTTTTTGTAAACCTTTGCAATAAAGTATGTATCACTTCAAATGCTATGAAAATCAAATTAAAACATAAAAGACATTAATAAAAGTTTTCTTCATTCTATTTAAAAATCCTATAATGCATAACTGATTCAATGATATACCATGATAGGCAATGATTCTAGGTTGCCATGGCGATTAAGTCCTTTTAAGATGGATTCATATTACTTCCATATTACTGAATTTAATATATGGTGTTATAGTAAATTTTGTATTCATGCCTTTTTGCCCAAGAGTGTAACACTTATTGCACCAAGATCTGAATATTTATAAAACTAGTTAATACTATGCACGCACCTCATTTGCCACATTTGATATTGCAATTTCTAACTTGTTTAGGATATATAGTAGGCTTATCCTTACAAATATGATACAAATAAGCAAAAATTCAGTGACTTTTACTGGAACTGCATATATACAGTTCCTGTAAAATTCTCTGAATTTTTTAAAAGTTTCTAAAGTTTGTTAAACTCAAAAGTGGAAATTCTCCTTTACAGTGAAGATAGTTCCCAATGGTATTGATCAACAGCAAAAAAATCAAAATTTTTAGGATTGGCATTTTTGAAAAAAAAATTTTTTTTGAAAAAAAAAAATTTTTTTTCAAAAGGTTGCCAGAAGAAAAGTTTGAATACATTTTTCAAAATTGGGTATATCATTTTAAACGGAAGAATATTATCTTTAAAATAAAAAAAAACGTAACAAAATATCTTGCACCGTTCTAGAGATAGAGCACTTTAAAATTTTTATCGAAAATGGCGAATTGGAAATGGTGCCCGGGATGCCATCTTTGGCGGCCTGTATCTTGGGCCAGGAATTTTTTTGGGCAAAACCAAAATATACAAGTATCTTATTTTTTATTGAATTTTAACATATATTTAATTCAAAAACTTCTGAGACTATGAAGGTAAGATTTTTTCTTTGGCTGCCTGAATTGACATGGATCATACCGTTTATTTCGCGATCTTTTGATTAAATTTACATTCATTTTGTGATCTTTTGACGAAATTTGCAGTTTTTTCGCTTTTCTTTGACGAAATAGAAGGTTATTCGCCATGTTTTGATGAAAATCGCGGTTGTTTTGTGATCTTTTGATGAAATTTGAGGTTGTTTTGTGTTCTTTTGACGAAATTTGAGGTTGTTTTGTGTTCTTTTGACGAAATTCGAGGTTGTTTTGTGATCTTTTGACGAAATTTGCGATTTTTTTCACGATCTTTTGGCGAAATGTGCATTTATTTTGCGATCTTTTGCAGGGTTGTAATTTTAACCGGTCAAAATTGATTTTGACCAGGACACTGGATAAAAGTGGTTTTAACCGTCCAAAATTGGTCAAAAGTGGTCAGAAATGGTCAAAACTGTTAAAAATGGTCTTAATTTTAATAATTATTTTTTCTTTGCAATTAAAAGTAACTTAATAAGTAATAAAAGTAACAGGCAGTTAAAAAAATAATACACTGATAAGTTAAGGAGGCTCATTAGTAAAATATGCTTATGCAATAAAATAAGAAAGCTAGATCCATAATTGCCCCATCATTGTTAATATCAACAGGGAAAAAAAAATCGTTCTTCCTTTCAGCTGTTGATATAGGAGCATCTAAGAAATCTGCCCAGTATTGTTTAAAACTAGCAGCTGATGCTAAAGAAGAGGTAGAAAACAAGTTTGCTTGTAAAGTAAGAAGTTTTGTAAGTGACAATGAAAACAAGATGAAACGCATGAGAGGATTTTCAAAATGCATATAGAGACGAACTGTTTATTTCTTATGGATGTGCTGCACAGAGTCAGATAATATAGACGAACACGAGAACGCCGTTCGCAGAAAATTTTCAAAGTTTGCAGACAGTTCTGATGGTTTCTTTTACAAATTTTTTCATTAAAAAAAAGTTATCAAGACCCCGGGGGAAAATCAGTGCGAGGCCCGTCGCAGACTCTTGAGAAGGTCTGCAGACTATTTTTCAACTGGAGGAAAAAAAAAAGTTATCTAGAAATTATTTGCCATGTACCATGGTACAGTATTTTTTAGAAGAAGTGCCGCGGCATATATATTTATAAAACTTAAAAATATTGTAAGTGTGGCGCTTATGCCGGAACGGCAGGTACGATGCTTTTTTTTTCTCCTGCTAGGGCCGGTAGCAGAAACAGTGTAGCACTGAAGCAGGTGCTGCAGATTATTTTAGGCTTTGCAGATTTATTTAACAGATTAAAAATAAATTTTGTGTTAAAAAGTAAATGTTAAATGTTGATCTCTTTTAAATAAAGTTTATTTGGTTGGAAAGTTTTGCGATTGTTTATGTGCTTGTTTAGCGTTTCTCTGCGATTTGCGGCAGTTTTTTTTACATTCGAAAGGGCAATTCAGTTTTTATATCTTAGTAAATATTATCCTCTTTTCAATAAAGTTTAATTCAGAACCCTCCCCCCTCTCCAGTTGAGTGCATGTAACGTAATGCGAGGGATTGGAAAGAGGACGTTTTCATTTTTGCTGTTAGCAGTGATGTAGGACTCAGGAAGGGCATGGTGTTTTTTTGCAGAAAATTTTTAAGAAATTATTTGAGTTCGCAGACAGTTTTACATTTTATCTAAGTCTGGTGCTGCACATTACTTGAATCTTGTAGAACAAGATATTACAAACACAAACAAAGTTAATTCAATAATGAAGCATGTTATTGAAATGAAAAATTGCAGATGAGCATGAAGATAATATTGATAACATTGTTAAAATCATTAACAACGTATACAAAGAAGTAAAACATTTATAAAATCAACTTAAGCCTATTTCCCTTGCTTTAGATAAACTTAAAAAAGAAGATGCTACTATATCTGATGCATGCGACGAATGGTTAAGATTGCTAAAAGAAAAAGATCTTGAAACTTATTCTAAAATGATACAGTCTCGATAAAAGAGCTTGTGTATAAAAAATAATTAAAACATTTGTGTTGTATATTGGTGTTGTTATTTATGTTATGGCTTTTTTAAATTTGGTATTTGCTGGTGTTATGTTACTTATATTATGACATTTTTAACAAATGTTAACTTTGTTTTTAACATATGCTAGTAAAATATATTTGATTAGTAGTAAATAAATTGAATAGTCAATTTCAGTGGTCAAAATGGTCAAAATTGATTTTGACCAGGACGGTTAAAACCGGTTCCGCGATCTTTTCACGAAAGTCGCGTTTTTTCCGCGATCTTTTCACGAAAGGCGCGTTTTTTCCGCGATCTTTTCACGAAAGGCGCGTTTTTTCCGCGATCTTTTCACGAAAGGCGCGTTTTTTCCGCGATCTTTTCACGAAAGGCGCGTTTTTTCCGCGATCTTTTCACGAAAGTCGCGTTTTTTCCGCGATCTTTTCACGAAAGTCGCGTTTTTTACGCGATCTTTTCACGAAAGTTGCGTTTTTTCCACGTTCTTTTTACAAAATTCGCGTTTTTACGTGGTCCTTCGGCAAAATTCACATTTTTTCGCGATTCTTTGACGGAATTGGTGATTTGTTTCTGCGAATGATTGACGAAATTGGATTTTTTTCGGCGACCATATTGAAATTAGCGATATTTTTATGTCCGAATTTTCGGACTGATGATCGATTTCTTTTTTTTTTTTTTTTAAATTTTCATAACCCAATTCCTTAAATTTTCAGAAAATTCGGGACAGAATCACTCTTGCTGCTTTCTTTGCTTACGTTCGGGAGAATCGCCGATCTGGACGCTGTAGATTCCGAACGATTTTCACCTCTTTCTCCCTGGCATCGATCTTTAAACCTTCACGTTTGGCGAGTGAGGGGAAAAAAAGTTAATCGCCACGTTTTAAGTGTTACTCAACACCTGGCGAGTGCTAATTTCGTGCTATAATCCTAGATCGCCGGATCGGACGTATTCTGCACCCCTGGTGCAAAGAATATTAATTATTCATTTACAGATCCTCACAAAAAAATTCCATTACATAATGGTATAAGGGGAATATTGTTTGCGGCATATTTTAATTATGCTAAACTCTTTCACGTATAATGAAATTAATATACAGTCGGCTCTCGTTAATTCGAAATCGGATAAATCAAATCTTCGCTTAATTCGAACTAAACATGAAGTCCCGAAATTTTCAATGGCAGAATAACGTTAAAACTTTTCCTTTATTCGAACTCATTTTCTCTTGACTTCGTTTAATTCGAACTAATGAGAATTCCATTTTTTCATTTTTCCTTACTTTCTCACGGACTTCAGATCCTTGAAATAACTTTCTTTCTTTCATTTTTGTCAGAATTGTTCTGAACTAGTATAATAATTCCATGCATTTGAAATCCGCTTTCTTAGTACGCCCTGTCTGTCCATCAATGACACATCCGCCCCTTCTTCCACTGTACTTTTCCTAATCCCTTCTGCAGCATTTGACCCAGTGACATTCCAAGAAATTCACTGAGTGGACATCTGTTAAAGATAGGGGAAACCTGTTTTATCACTACATTCTACTTTCACACTGGGGATCGAATTTTTCAGTCAATGGTTTTATTTACTGCTAAATTGTTTTTTGAGAAAGTAAAAGGTCTTGTTTCTTTAAAATATGGCTCCACGTGGAAGTTATAAATCGTTAACTCTAGAAGCCAAAGAAATTATTAAAAAGGTAGGATGTGGCCAATCTAACACAGAAATTGCTGCAAAATATGGAATAAAAAAGAATACGCTGTCTACTTACTTGAAAAATAAAGAATTCATCCTGATATCATGGGAAAAGGAAAGATTTGCTAAAGGACTAAAATGTATGAGAACAGCAGCCCATGAGGATTTAGAGGAAGCTTTACTGTTATGGACAAAAGATGCATTTGCAAGAAATGTACCTTTGAGTGGACCTATATTTATATTGGCAGCTAAAGCGAAAGAACTTGCACTACTCATGGGTATTAAAAATTTCAATTGCAGCGAAGGATGGCTGACACGTTTTAAGCAGCGAAATAACATCGTACACAAAACTGTGTGTGGTGAAAGTGGTGCTGTAGACCTCGCTGCTTGCAATGAATTCTGCGAAAAGCTACCCGAACTTATTTCTACTAATGCAATGAAAGACGTGTTTAATGCTGATGAAACAGGGTTGTTTTATAAACTTCTTCCTAATAAGACTTTAACATTTAAAGGTGAAACGTGCACAAGTGATAAACTTAGAAAAGACAGGATAACTGTGATGGTAGGTGCCAATATGGGTGGAAGTGAGAAATTAAAATTGTTAGTTATTGGTAAATCAACTAATCCACGTTGCTTCAAAGGAGTTAAAACCAGGGTTAGAAAAAACCCGGGTTTTTTCGAAAAAACCCAGCCCACTGGGCCCACTAGTCTAAAACCCGGGTTTTTTCGGGTTTTTCTGATAAAACCCGGGTTTTTTTGGGCTTTATTGAGTTTTTTTGGAGAGCACTTTAAGCTTCTAATTTTCATATACATAATACCTGAATTCTCCATTTATCAGTAAAACTTGGGCATAATTTGCATTAATTAAGTATGAATTAACAAAAAGTATATAAAAAGAAAAAAAAATCAAATTAATTTAAAAGGTACATCTGTATCTCATGGGACTAGTTTGCTGAACTAAGCATATATTAAGTGGACCACAAATGGATTTCTTTATATAATTCTTACCTTAAGTTAAACATGTTAAATTTATATAGTTTCTTTCATTCACTTCAAATCAGAAATCAGTTGAAGACTTTTTTTTCTTTTGAAAGAAATGGGATTCGCAATAATATATTTGAAAATTTTAGCAAAATTTGCTACATATATATTGCAACAGTATTAAATGTTAAATTAGATTGTCATAGAAGTCAGTAACATTTGTAAATTTATATCACAAATGGCGATACACTTATTACTAGCTTTGCTGCTTTATCAACTCCAAAATGATTACGTAACTTGCTCCAAACCAGACCAAATGTGGAAAAGTATTATTCGATTGAAGCAGAGGTAGCTGGTACTGAATGTAAAGAAAAGAAAAACTCACAAAATCCACGAGGAAACTTATCTGTTTCACTCTTTTTTGCCATAGTCTGAACCATTTTTTTGTGGAAAACTCCTATATAACACTTTCATTGAACACTGAAGCAGGATAATAAATGGGATGATTAATCTTAAAAGCTATAACAATGCAAACAATCAGGATGGGGTTCAAGTGCAATCTTTTTGCATGCATTAAGATTTAAAGCATTTGAATACATTTTAGATTACAGGCATGAAAATCTTCCTTCTTTTTGGTCATTTTATCTCTGCTTAGAAATTCCTTTAAATCTGGTTCTTTTGAAATATATTTAAATTGGCCTTTATCTTTGCATTCTCAAACCTTAGATTAAATAATGATACAGTTGTGAAAGCACAAGAAAATTTGAAAAAACCCACAATGGGTTTTTTCAATGCCCGGAAAAACCTGGGCGTGTTTTTCGGGCTGGGCCCACTTGGGCAAACCCTGTCTAACAGCCACTGACTATTAACCCAATTTTCCAGTTTTCACCCATTCTCATTCCTTAGATTAAATAATGTTACAGTTGTGAAAACATGAGAAAATTTGAAAAAACCCACAATGGGTTATTTCAAGTGGTCCTGCTCGAAAAAACCCTCAGATTAAATAATGTTACAGTTGTGAAAACATGAGAAAATTTGAAAAAACCCACAATGTTTTTTTTTTCAAGTGGTCCTGCTCGAAAAAACCCTCAGATTAAATAATGTTACAGTTGTGAAAACATGAGAAAATTTGAAAAAACCCACAATGTTTTTTTTTCAAATGGTCACTAGGGCAAACCCTGTCTAACAGCCACTGACTGCTAATCCAATTTTCCAGTTTTCACCCATTCTCATGCCTTATATTAAATAATGTTCCAGTTGTGAAAACATGAGAAAATTTGAAAAAACCCACAATGGGTTTTTTCAAGTACGCATGCCCGAAAAAACCCGCAGATTAAATAATGTTAGTTGTGAAAACATGAGAAAATTTGAAAAAACCCACAATGGGTTTTTTCATGGGTTTTTTTCAAGTGGGCCCGCCCGAAAAAACCTGGGCGCGTTTTTTCGGGCGGGCCCACTTGGGCAAACCCTGGTTAAAACACTGCCTGTTGATTATGTGCAAATGCCAAAGCCTGGATGACACGTGAGATCTGCATCAGTTGGTTAAAAGAACTGGATAAAACATTTTCTCGTGAAAACAGAAAAATTCTATTGCTGCTAGATAATGTGCAGAGTCATTGTAAACTACCAACACTGAGCTCTATAAAGATTGAATATTTACCCCCTAATACTACAGCACAACTGCAACCGATGGACCAAGGAATAATTCAAAATTTAAAAACTCATTATCGTAAAAGGATTCTAGAACAAATTTTATTTTCGATTGACCTTAAAGAAAGCTACGACATAACATTACTCAGGGCCATCAACGATTTATATGCGACGTGGGATGCCGTACAACCTGAAACAATAAAAAAATGCTTTCGACATGCCGGATTTATCCATCCATCTAAAAAGAGTGGTTATAATGCAAATGACGAAAACGACAGACCTTTTGAAGAAATAGAATTTCCAAACTTTTCTGTAAAGTTCCAATGCGATATTACGTTCGCAGAGTATGTAGCAGCCGACAATAGTTTAGAAGTATCTGGACCCTTAACTGTGGAAGAAATTGTTGAAACAATTCACGAAAAATGCAATGAGGAGATGGAATCTGATTCTGGTGATTCTGCTACTATGTCCCAAGTGCTTTCCTTAGCAACAGAAAAGTCAATTGCACAATCAATTGAGTGTTTGCGTACATTTATCCTGATGCAGCCGTCATCAGACAAAGAACTTAACTGTTTGTTACAAATAGAAAAACTGGCTAAAAAGTCAAAAATGAATAGGACTAAGCAAACAACAATTGATAATTTTTTTCATAGAGATGATAAATAAGTGTAAATAATTTCTTAAATTAAATATATATAGAAAACTATATGTAAGAGAAACGACACATTCACCTTAATACTTAAAGTTAAAACATGAATACATTAAAATGATTCTCAGTTTTTATTACTAAAATAGGTGCTAAAAATACAATTAACAGGTTTTAAAACATTAAAACCAATAATCAGATGGTAAAAAACTTCCCGAGCGCTTTCGACCAAGCCCTGGTCATCATCAATGGGGTGAAAAATGCGAAGAAGACCTTCAGAATGCATACCGGTATAAATAACGCAGGGCGATTCCAAAAAACTGTAAAAAGGGGGGTGGGGGGGTGGGAGGGGGATGGATGAGTTCATACAGCTACATTGATCATTCCAATCCAAAGATTCCATTGACTCCAAGTAGACCAAACCAAATGCTTGGTATATGACAGAACAATGTATCATTACAAGTGTTTCTACCTCTGGTTAAAATTTCAATAGACTCTCTCAAAATACATGTGTTAAAATGATTCGTATGTGTGATGATCTTTGCTTTACTAAAAAGGATGTCAATATCAGCTTCTAAATTTAACCGAGCTAAAGCTGTAGATGGTTTCCCCTTTCCTATATCAGCCATATGTTCTTTCAGCCTTTCCTGTAGCCTTCTGGTTGTCATTCCAATGTATGTATAAGTTCTATTATTATTTTTATATCTGAATGGGATCATATAAATTCCTGCTTTGTCATATGAATTAATCGGATCAACTTTTCTGTGAACTAGATTTTGCAGTTTAGCTGGAGGTTTAGCTATTATTGCTATATCATATTTTTTTAATGCATACCTAATTCTCTCATAAAGTTGAGGAACGTAATCAACACTACAAAATTTTGAAAAATGCGTACTCTTTTTTATACAATTCCTGCTTTTAAACTCATTAATTACTTTATTGATAAATTTTCTCGGGTAACCGTTTTCAGCTGCGATTGTTTTGATCTTAGTTAATTCCTCCTGTATATAGGCATCAGTACATACTTCGAATGCTCTCTTTACGTAAAATCTGTAGGCTGCTTTTTTGTAAGCTGATTATTGGTTTTAATGTTTTAAAACCTGTTAATTGTATTTTTAGCACCTATTTTAGTAATAAAAACTGAGAATCATTTTAATGTATTCATATTTTAACTTAATTTCTTAAATGTTCATCTAATTTCAGGTAAGAAAATTATAGTACAATTAAAATGTAATTTTAAATACCGTTGTTCTATAGTGTATTATTAATTTTTATGTTTTATTTATATTATTTTAATATTATTATTTTATGTATTTATATCTTTTAATTTAATATTAAGTCATTCTAACGATAACATCCGAAATTAAAAAAAAAAATACTATAAACTATAACATTAATTCCTTTGTAATAGTACCCCTTTAAACATGTTTTCTCTCATTCTTTCCTTAATTTGAACTCTGGATAATTCGAACATTTCTTGTGGTCCCGACGAGTTCGAATTAACTAGAGCCGACTGTATGTTGCTGAGGTTTACAACAAGTTACTTCCTGTGTAATAGAAAGTGCATAGTATTATTTACAGGGGCACACAAAAGATTTCAATTACTTTACTGTATACGAAATACTGTATATTAGCAATGATTGCTGGAAGTGCATTTTTAGTTGTGATATGAGTTTTTAGGGTGTAAAAAAATATAAAAAATCGGATTTTTTTTATTTAACTTTGATTACGCTTAGAAACAATTATTTAAAGCTTTGTTTTGTGTATTCATAAGTCTCAATACCTGTAGAAGCTTTACAAATTATGTTCATCTAAGATTTGAATACTTTTTTATGTCATTTTAAACATTTAGGAAATTTTTGATTTTAATCAATGATTTTTTTTAAAAAAGCACTTGATTTAAATCATGATTTAAATTGCTGATTTAAATCAACTGATTTAAATTGCTGATTTAAATCGTTGACACCCTATGAGTTTTTAAGTTTAACTAAATTTTTCCATATTACGTTGTGTGTATAAATGCTGTAGATCATATACAGGGGTGCACAAAATAAATCATAAGGGTTATTGAGTATGAACAAAAGTGATTTAACGGTGATTTTTAAATGAGTTATGCATTTTTATGCTGAACTTCATTTAGTATACTAAGATATGTTTGTAGAATATAGATAAGATGATATATACAGCTCCACATAAAGTATTAGATATATGGCCGACTATGAATGATAAACTCTGGAAGTGTGATTTCACTAGTGTTAAGCGAATTTTAGTTTTAATTAAATATTAGCTAAATAGTGGCATGTGTATAAAGAGAGTATGTAAAATACAGGGTTGTATGAAAATATTAAAGTATGCTTCCATCTATTGATATAAATTTCTAAAAGTCAAATTCCAACCTATTTATGTGTTTTTAACAGTTGGAAGTCTTTATGGATTCGGTTTGTCTGTCTGAACTCTAACTTGCATTAATATGGTTGTATTGCTGTGTAATTGATATATGTTATTGAGGTTGTTTTACTATGCAATGTTCGGTAGTGAAAATAAAATATGTATCACTTCAAATGTTATGAAAATCGAATTAAAACTTGGATATTAATAAAAGATTTCTTCATTCTATTTAAAAATCCTATAATACATAATTGATTCAATGATATACCATGATAGGTAATGATTCTAGGTTGCCATGGTGATTAAGTCCTTTTTAAGATGGATTCATATTACTTCCGTATTACTGAATTTAATATATAGAATCATAATAAATTTTGTATTCATGCCTTTTGTCCAAGAGGTGTAACACTTATTGCACCAAGATCTGAATATTTATAAAACTAGTTATAGTACGAACACACCTCATTTGCCACATTTGATATTGCAATTTCCAACTTGTTTAGGATATATATTAGCCTTACCCTTACAAATATGATACAAATAAGCAAAAATTCAGTGACTTCTACCTGAACTGTATATTATACAGTTCCTGTAAAATTCTCTAAATTTTTGAAATGTTTCTAAAACTTGTTAAACTCAAAAGTGGAAGTTCTCCTTTACAGTGAAGGTAGTTCCCAAAGGTATTAATCAACAGCAAAAAAATCAAAATTTTTAAGATTGGCATTTTTGAATTTTTTTTTTTTTTTTTTTCAAAAGGCTGCCACAAGAAAAGTTGAATGCATATTTCAAAATTGGGTATATCATTTTAAACAGAAGAATATTATCTTTAAAATAAAAAAAAACCGCAACAAAATATCTTGCACCGTTCTAGAGATAGAGCACTTTAAAATTTTTATCGAAAATTGCAAATGGGAAATGGTGCCAAGGATGTCATCTTTGGCGGCCTGTATCTCGGGCCAGGAATTTTTTTGGGCAAAACAAAAATATACAGGTATCTTACTTTTTCTTAAATTTTAACATATGTTCAATTCAAAAACTTCTGAGACTATGAAGGTAACCCCCTGCCTGAGTTGATATGGATTCAACCTTTAGATATTTTTTTCAAGAATAGCATTGTAATGTTTATATTTGCCTTAAAAAACAGTTAAAATGTTTTCAATAAACATAGATTGTGATGCAGAAATAATAATAATTCAGCATTCTCAGGTGTCTATTTATTAAATATATCCACTAATAGGGAATTCTATAACTAAAATAAAACATCAATGGACTTCATTTTTGGTATTTTGGATAATTTTAATTTTCCAATCCTTACCAACGTGGTATTAGATGATGGGTCTGGAAAAGGTAGAAGAAACGCCCCCCCCCCCCAAAAAAAAAGGGGGCATTAGGCCCCAAACTGACAGGGCAGACCAAGGATGAAAGTTAACTTCATGTAAGAGAGGACTAGGGGAAGTTGAGAATGATAAAAAAAACTAAACCATTGAATAAGAAAAAAATTGAAGAAAAGAAAAATGGTAAAAGAACAAGTGAAGCGTGTGATTAGAGCCAGACAAATGAAGAGGGGCCCGATGGGCCACAGCTGGTCCAGAATGAGTGCCCAAGTAGTCAGAATGGGTCAAGAACTTGGAGAATAGTATCTACAATGAAGAAAAACAATGAGACAAAACATTATGAAAAACAGATGAAAAATACCAATAGCCTGAGGCTAAAAGTAAAATGTTTCACTGGGCGGCGTCCCCTGGTGGTAGTAAAAATAAAATTGATACGAGAAGATAGGGGAGAGTGAAAAGACTTTATTTTGTGAATTTTATAATTTTTGGACAAACAGTATACTAAAGGTTTGAAGAAACAAAACTTTAAAGCGCCCTCTTGAGGCGAAGAAGGGAGTTAAAATTAAGAAACATATGTCCATATTTTTTATTCGATTTTAGACACAATTTGATGTTAGTCTTATAATTTTCCTATGAGTGCAAGATACCGTACCACAGTACGAAAAAAACCGCTGCTAAGTATATTCCTTTAGAGCATTTTAAGCCCAGGGGTCTAAAATTAACGGTGGATTGACAAAAGGAAGGTAGATTTAGAAAGGTTATGAGATTACCCTTATTTTAATATGTTACATGAGTGGGGTAAAATAATTTTGAAAAATCCTCTTTCCTGAGGCGACACTTAAAATCTTGAAAACACATAATTGCAGTGCAGTTTTGTTTTAACAATAACATTCTAATATTAAGAGATATGGGACAGCTTAGGAGGGCTAAAATAAGAGAAACATTGAAAATCAAAGACAAACTGGCGCCGCCAAATTCACTAGAAAACTTCTATATCAAGAACTGAAACCCGAACTGATAACTTAAACCACTATGCCTCCTAACCAATATCGGCTAATAACAAAAGCGAATGGAAAAGAACATGTACTCCTTTGGGAAATCATGACTTAACCAGAAGCGCGGTAAGTTTGACTCTTCTGAAAGCTTCACTTTCTCTCGCCCTCTCTCTCGCACTTCGAGATATATTTTCTGCTGCTCTTCTCTCCTCGTTTACCTCGAGGAGAGAACTCTCTCGAGGCCAAACCTCTCGCTTGCTTCGAGATATCTCACCGATTGTAACTCATCACTTCCCATTGCCATTCTCGTTTCTCGCTCTCGGTCTCTGTTCAACATTTCATATGACATTGTCGAGAATGAGAAATCAGTTTTCGTCCTTCCTCGAAATGTTACTCTCGATGATTGTCATTTCACGCTCGGCCAAGAAGGGCCGAGATGAGATATCGAGGGGTGAGCTGGACAGAGAAATAAGCATGACAATGATCTGTGAAATGAAGCTTTAATTTTCAATGTTTTTCTTATTTTAGCCCTGCCCAGCTGTCACATACCCGGAGCCCTCTGATAAATATTATTTATTAAATATAAAGATTTCAAAGAGGAAGGTGGGTCGGTTGAATTCCGAGGACGTGAGAGTGGGCGGGGTGCAATTAAAAAAAAATTACCGAACTCTTCCTGTGGCATATTATCGAAAAACCCTTTGACAACTCTTTCATATTATGAACCTTTCTTCCCCCGAAGGTAAAATTCAGGGGGTGGGGAGGGGGCGAAAAATTTTTTAAAACCGTAGCCGATTTCTATAATAAATTTAAATATCATTTTAGATGTCTTCCGGTAAATATTATTTATTGAACATAAAAATTTTAAAGTGGGGGCTGCGTAAATTCCGGGACGAAAGAGTGGGCCCAAGGGGGGCGGGAGGGGGAGCAATTTTCAAACTTTTTATGGACCGGTCATGTGATATGTTATCGGAAAGCTCTCGAATGACTCTTTCATATTATGAGACTTTCTTCCTCCCCTCCCCAATTTGGCTCCCACTGCGGGGGGTAGTTTTTCCGTTTTTATCATTTTAGATCGGATTTTTTTATGGAACCCTCCGATAAATATTATTTATAATATATGAAATTTCAGGACACTTTTCTAAATTTAGCCAAGACCCCTCATGTGACATATCGTTGGAAAGGTTTGTGACTACTTATTGATGTTATGCACTTCCGGTGGCCGTCCTCCCACTTTGCCCCCCGGGGGACACTTTTCCAAATACAGCCAAGGCCCCTCATGTGAGATATCGTTGGAAAGGTCAGTGACTACTTATTGATGTTATGTACCTCCGGTGACAGTCCCCCCCATTTCCCCCCCCCCCCCGGGGGACATTTTTCCAAATTTAGCCAAGACCATTCATGTGAGATATCGTTGGAAAGGTCTGTGACTACTCATTGATGTTATGCACCTATGGTGTTCATCCCAACCACTTTGCCCCCCCCCGGGGGGGGGGGGGGGTTCGTCCCCCCTTCCCCCTCCGGGAGGCACTTTTCAAAATTTAGCCAAGACTTCTCATGCGAGATATTGTTGGAAAGGTCTGTGACTACTTATTGATGTTATGCACCTCCGGTGACAGTCCCCCCCACTTTGCCCCCCGGGGGACACTTTTTCAAGTTTTGCCAAGACCCCTCGTGTGGGATATCGTTGGAAAGGTCTGTGACTACTTATTGATGTTATGCTCCTCCGGTGACAGCCCCCCCCCCCACTTTGCCCCCCCGGGGGACACTTTTTCAAATTTAGCAGAGACCCCTCATGTGAGATATCGTTGGAAAGGTCTGTGACAACTTATTGATGTTATGCTCCTCCGGTGTCCGTCCCCCCAATTTGCCCCCCCCCCCCCGGGAGACACTGTTCCAAATTTAGCCTAGACCCCACATGTGAGATATTGTTGGAAAGGTCTGTGACTACTTATTGATGTTCTGCACTTCCGGTGACCGCCCCCCCCCCCCACTTTTCCCCCACGGGGGACACTTTCCTAAATTTAGCCGAGACCCCTCATGTAACATATTGTTGGAAAGGCCTATGACTACTTACTCATGTTATCCACCTCCCGCACCCCTCCCCCTCTTTGCCCCCACGGGAAGGACCACTCATGTGACATATGGTTCGAAAGGCCTAAAGACCTGTGACGACTTATTCATATTATGCAGCTACTGTGTCCCTCCGCTCACTTTGACCCCCTCCCCCAAGAGATCTGGTCCGAGGTTCGTTCGTTTCGAGATTATATTTTTTTACAAGATTTTGTACTGCGTGCACACCACGCCTGCTATACGGTGTCGTATATAGCGGGTAACCTGTTCGTGATTTCATATTACAAGATTACGTATAACTTAGGGGCACCGATTAAAGGAGGGGCCCACTAGCGGGCGAAGTCACCTAGTCTTTATTAACGCCGACTCATTCCAGTTCACCCGCAGACGATTCTTGATAAGTGTATGACGTATATAATATATAATATATGATGTATAAAATCAATTGGCAAACTGGAGTCATCGAGAAAAAATTTACACAATCGAAAAGTATCGAGATGTCCATACAATCGAGAAAATCGAGAGAAACATCTCGTTATCGCCCATCACTAATGTTACCTGCTTCTGAAAATAAATCTCTCATGGTACTTCCTGGTGCAGAAAGGTACTTTTTGGCTAATTGTGAAAGGTTTGGAAAGTCTTCCGAATTTTTCTCCCACCACCCCAAAGGACACTGTTATCTTTCTAGTAGTGGCTGGGAAAGAAAATTAGTAATTTCTTTTACTTCTTCACATTGGGGGGCACTTTCTGTAGAGGCTTCGCTGCTGACAGCAAAGAAAAAAATAATAATAATAAAGATTTTTAAAAATGTTGTTAATTGTGACCTTTATAAAGTCTACAGTGATTTCTTTCTACCATTTTAGAGGATATTCATTTCACCCTTTCTATCAGTGGTTTTTCTTAAGATATTAAGATTTCTTATTTTTTATTTTATTTCATCTGAAAGCTGAAACTTATGTTTCCTAGTACTTTTAAAATTTTGTCATTATTTTAAAATGTATCAACAACACACATAATATCTATTAAAATGTAACTAGACAGTACCTGATGAGGAACTTTTGCTACGATTTTTTTCTTTTTTTTTTGAGGAGGGGGGGGGGGGGCTGAATTATATTATTGAGGCAATATTTAGGCCGAACACAGCGGAATATTTTTTCAGAATAAAATAATGCCTTAAAAAATTAAAAATTTGTATATAAATAATTTTTTAAAGAAAACAATACATTTTAATTGTGAAATATACAAGAATTGTGCATATAATGCATACTATATTTGTTTTTAGGCAAAAATAAATTCATTATTCGGCGGCCGAATATTCGGCTGTAACTTGGCCGAGTATTTGGTTATTCGGCCAAACCACTTTTCGTCAGGGTTGCAAAAAAGCCGGCTAAAATTTAAAAAAGCCAGGCCGGTGGCTTTTATTGGTTTTAACCGGCTTTTTTTTGGCCAAAATTGGCCTTTTTTGGCCATAATTGGCTTTTACGCAATGAAGCATAGTAATTATAAGCTACACATTTTAAAGTGTTTTTAATTAGTTTTAATGACATTTAATTGATTTAGTTTAATATGTAACTCAATTTCTTAATAATGAGGACATTAATACTGGAATAAAACTTAGATGTCTTTGCAGTCAGAATTGTAAATATGTCAGCTAAATTTTAAAAGGGCCTTACCAACTGCCAATTTTTCATTTTTACTGCTTTATAAAATTAGAGGACAATGGTTACTTAGTTACATGTTTTATTACTTAATTAATTTTAAGAGCTATTAATATACAAGTCTTACTTTATTTCTAGTAAACATTTAAAATTATACATAGTCATATTAATAAAAACACCATTTCTCACTATTAAAAACATGATATAGCATATGCATGAATATGCTTAGCAGCAAGCTTTTCAAAATTTTATTTGGAGAATTTTTTTTTTCTTGTTTAAATGCTCTATTTTTTATACACTTATGTACCATTCTCTTCAAATATTGCACCCTTTCTCTTTTAACATTTATAACTTAATCTCTCCATATGGACACATAAGAATGTTTCCATTTTGATGTGCTAGGTACATTTTGTCATTAATTAACTATATTATCTTAAAAATGTGTAGTATATGTGGAGCTATGTAATATAGAATTTCAAAACACCAGTTTGGAGCCTAACTTATATTCTTTTCAGTGTTCATTTTTTTTTTTTTTTTTTTTCCAAACATAATGGCTTTTACAGTTGCCTTCTAGAAGTTATAAAAGATTTTTTTGACAAAATTTAATAGAAATCTATAATTCTTTTTAGTAGAAAATATTTATGAGTGTATTAAAAATTAATTGATCCAAATTTAAAACGAATTAACTGTAAACCAACTTTAAAAAATAAAAACCGGCTTTTTTTAAGTGGTTAAAACCAAAAAAAAGCCGGCCGGCTTTTTTTGGCCTGGCTAAAAGCCGGCAACCCTGCTTTTCGTTGCATCACTAATGCATATGTTATTCATAATACTATTTTAATAGAAAGAAATGATGTTTTTATTAAATGACTGTGATTTTAAATAAATGTTTATGAGAAATAAAATAAGACTTGTATATTAATATCCCTTAAAATTAGTTAATAAAATATATAACTAAGCAACCATTGTCCTTTTTAATTATATAAAGCAGTAAAAATGAAAAAAAAAAAAAAAGGTGTTAAGGTCATTGTGAACTAGAGGAAGCAATTGGTATGGCCTTTTATTCCAATATTAATGTTTTCATTATTGAAAAAATGAATTATATTCAGGGCGGGATTCGCGCCCAAAACTTTGAAATCCCGGCCAAAAGAATATCGCGGGCAGGAGGCTCCCGCCCAAAACATCTCGCGATTTTCCAGAAAATTTTGCATTTTGAAATTACGATCAACTCCCGCGAACTCCTTGCGAATTTCTCGATATTTTCGCTAGGGATGCACCGGATATTCGGCCATGTTGCTGAATATTTGGTTTGGCCGAATATCAAACTATTCGGTATGCCGAATATTCGGCTAGGCCGAATAGTTTGCTATTCGGCCTACCGAATATCGAAATAATCGGCCAAACCGAATACTTAAGGAAAACTTTTTAAACATATTTTTAAAACTTTATACAACTTCTACATTTAACAATCAACTTACAAAGATATTCAGAATAATTAGAAACAGAATCATATTTAAATAAAAGAGAATGTTTTTACATTATTCATTTGCTGTTTGTTAAGTATTATTTAAGAAAATTAACCAGTCACGAGGATTTTCATAGAAATTAATTATGCACAAATGCAAGTTCCTAAATTTTGTCCAGCAAATAATCTGTTTCTTGCTAAGATTTTAAGAACAATTTTTACAATCTCTGAAAATGATTGCCCACTCCAGACACCTATCTAGGATGCATTTAAAAACTTCCTTGCTTAATCAAAGGGAGTAGAACAATTATTCTTGCTAAGTTGCCACCATATAAAATTTGAATTGATTTGTATTATTTGTTTACTTTTACTTTAGTCTCTTCCTGACAAACAAATACTACAGGATCCTGTGCAATATTTCTTCCAATTTTTTCACCATTTCTCTTTGATTTTAAAATGTTTCTTTTAGAATTTAAGAAAATTTTATTTATCTGTTTTAATTCTCAGAAGAAGCCACGAAATTTAAAATTTTACTAATTTAAAAAGTTTTATAACTATCCTCTTCTTAAATAACTCAAAGCAGATTTTTTTCAGGATAAAGTTTACTTTTAAAAAGCTCTTGTTTATTAAAATGTAAGTTTCTGTATTGAATAGTATGTAAAATTGTTTTAAAATTTAATATTTTAATGCCTTTAAACTTTGAAATATAAAAGTATTCGACAAGCCGAATATTCGGTATTTGGCCTAGCAGTTACTATTCGGCTGGCCGAATATTCGGTATTTGGCCAAAATCACTATTCGGTGCATCCCTAATTTTCGCGCGGCCGATTGACTCATTTTGTGGTTTTTTTTTTACCGCGAAAGATCGTTGAAAGTCATTAATTTTTCACGCGACCGCTAAATTTCATTATTTTTTTCTGCAGATCGGTTGACAAATGTCCATGACCGATTGGCAAATTCAGAGGTATTTCTATTCCGAATTTTTCGAAAATTTAAGGCATTAGGTTCCGAAAATTATAAAAAATTGGTCATTAGTTCAACAGAAAAATATCGTGAATTTCGACGAATGATCGCCGAAAAAATCCATTTCATCAATTGTTCGAGGAAAAAATCGCCAATTTCGTCGCTAAAGCTTGCGAATAAAATGCAAATTTTGTCAAAAGATCGCGAAAAAACGTGAATTTCGTCAGATCGCGAAAAAAACTTGAAATTCATCAAAGGATTGTGAAAGAACACATATTACATCAAAGAATAACAAAAACAAAAATTGTAAATTTCGGCAAAGGAACACTGAAAAAAGGCGAGTTTCGGCAAAGGATCGCAAGAAAATGCAAATTTTGTCAAAGGATTGCGAAAAAATGCGAGTTTCGTCAAAGGATCCTGGAAAAGTGCAAATTTTGTCAAAGGATCGCGGAATAAACGCAAATTTAATCAAAGGGTCGCTGAAAAAAAAAAAAAAAACGCAAATTTCATCAAAGGATCGCGAAAAAACGCGAATTTCATCAAAGGATCGCGAAAAAACGCGAATTTCGTCAAAGGATCGCGGAAAAACGCAAACTTTGTCAAAAGATTGCGAAAAAGACGTAAATTTCGTGAAAAAATCGCGAAAAAGATGCAATTTTCGTCAAAAAAAATCACGATAAAGACACAATTTTCATTTTTAAAAAAATCGCGAAAAAGACGCAAATTTCGTTAAAAGGTCGCGAAAAAAACGTGATTTTCGTCAAAAGGGCACGAAAAAACGCGAATTTCTTCAAAAGATTGCTGATAAAACGCGAATTTCGTCAAAAGATCGCCCATAAAACGCGAATTTCGTTAAAGAGCTCCAGAAAAAAACGGGAATTTCATCAAAGGGTTGCGATAAAAATGCTACAGTCTCTTTAGAAAACAGCACACACACACACAAATATCTATATTTATTATTAAAGGTATAGTATAGTTTTTAATCTGAAATAATATACTGAACTAACTTTTGAAAAATTGCGTTTAACCCGAATCCAATTTACAGGAATCTACACTCAGCCTAAAATCAAACCGAACCAAAAAAAAAAAAGAGTTTACTTGACCTACAACATAAAAAATGAGTGCCTGGAGAGGATTTCCCAATCCCTTTCCATCCCCTGCTGTAACCTTTCAGAAAATTTGCTGTGAATTTTTTTTTTTTTTTTTTTTTTTTTTTTTTAATTTTTACTCAGAAACACATGCAAATTTTACTGTTACTTTTGCGACAGACTGACGAAATTCACAGTTTTATCCCATGCCTGATCAATGCATTTCGCGATTTTATACCGCGGCAAATCGACGAATTTCACGATATTCTTCCCTCGACCGATAGAAGAAATTCACGATATTTTTTCCTATGCCGATTGGCATATTTCACTATGTTTTTTTCCTGTGAGAGAAAAAGGAAAATATCCAAAAGGTTGTGTCACAAAAGGACATTAAGTGTCACCAGGTGCTGCGCTCTGGTAAATTGGTCTAGATTCAGTACTAAACAAAAGTAAGATTAGAAAGACCGCAAAGATCTTGTGGTGCACATCAAAAAAAAATTCCGAGCTCCAATCAAACATATATAGAAACACCAAACAAGTTGATCCTTGCTGGTCCAGTTGATCCAGAAATTAGGACTTGACAATTTAAAGTTAACCTACGTTTCTCGTGTAGTAGAAGAAATGAATCAACAGTTTCCATTTCAAACTTTTGACTTTAATTGAACAAGCATTCAAATTTGCATTCAAATTTTAAACAAAGAAAATACCAGGGAATCAGGTTTTGACTTTTCCATTAAGGATATAATAAAATAATTTTATTCAGAAATGGATATTGATGATTCCATCGCTGAATATATACTGTTCATGCAAGTAGTTAAAAATGAAGACATGTCAGATATTGCAAAGTTTTCTGAATTTTTTTTAAGAGAGCATAACCATACATTTCCGATACCTTCCAAAGTTATAAATGTTGTGCTTGTGCTGTTTGTCACAAGTTTACCTTGTGAAAGAAGATTCAGGGCCCAAAATGGAATAAAATCTAAATTCAGAAATTCATTTAACAACCCCATTGTTAAGGACTCATGATATTTGGTTGAAACTTGAAAAATAGGCTATATAAAAGCTTTCTTACTTTTTTAAATAAAAAACATTTTTCATAATTATTCTGAGTTGTTGATTTAAATTGCTTCAATGGTATTTTGTCATGTCTGTATTAAAATAATTAATATAAATCTTTAAATAGCATGTAAAATAACAGTGGCTTTTAGATTTTTTTCTCTCCCAAATAGCTCAACTCCCCTCCATTTATAAATGTTGGTAGGGAAACTCCCCTCCTAATAAAAATTGAATTTCAAGCCCTGATATTGATTTTTACCTCAATTAAATGTCTTTAAAACTAATTAAAAAACACATAAAAATGTGTCATAATTAAAATGCTTCACTGTATAAAAGCCAATTTTGGTCAAAAAAGGCCAATTTTGGCCAAAAAAAGCCGGTTAAAACCAATAAAAGCCATCGGCGTGGCTTTTTTAAATTTTAGCCAGCTTTTTGCAACCCTGCTCTTACTCCAAATGAGACCTAATAAATTGAAAAACATATGAGGGTAT
Source organism: Maratus speciosus (assembly GCA_963932465.1). Lineage (NCBI taxonomy): Eukaryota > Metazoa > Arthropoda > Arachnida > Araneae > Salticidae > Maratus > Maratus speciosus. Next base: position 285,986,903 of record OZ010800.1, on the reverse strand, counting down.
TTTATAGTTGAAGCTGGGGGTGGGGGGGTGGGGGATGTGCCCAGGGCGCCAAATGAAGGATTTTACCTTTGTAATGGATCTTTTTTTTTTGATGGACTGATGGCTTCAATTTTATATGAAAACATCCATTATAAATAAATGAAGTGTTAGGTGAAGACGAAAGAGCAGCCATAAAAAGTTAAAACTCTGATTTTCTGGTCAGAATAGGAAAAGAATGGTAACTTTTTACGACTACTCTTTCATCTTCACCTATCACTTCATTTATAATGGCTGTTTCATAATAATGGAAGCCATCAGTCCATCAAAAGAAAATAACTCGGTTAAGCAGGACTCGAATAATAGGGGCTCTACTGTACATTTCTTTTAAAAAATGAGCTTTAGAATATTTTTGTTGGTGTTCAGAGGGGAGTCATGACCCCCGTGACCTCCCCCTTGGATCCGCCGTTGTAGATTATGTAGTTCAGTATTCCATATTTTATGATTACATATTTTAAATCTTAAAATAAATTGGCTATTAGAAAATTAGTAAAATTCTCTTTGTAAATATACTTTGCAGAAGGGGGGGGGGGGATGCCAAAATCCATGTTTGCCCCGGGTGCAAAAAAGGCTAGTTTCGGCCCTTGGTGGGGGGGGGGGTAGAGTTGATAAAATTCTGTGTTTTTGCTTCAACTTTTGTTTTCCAGGATTTTCTGTAGGGGAGAGGGGGGCACCTTTGAACATTTTTTTTTTTTTTTAATTTTAAATATTTTGTGAGAGAAAGAATGTAATTCTGCATCATATGAAATAAAAAAATTACAATTTTTCAGATAAATTAAATATGTTGTGAGACTTTAAAAAGCTGAAAGTTTTCTGTTCAAATCTGCCCCATGTAGGGGGGGGGGGCACCTTTGAACAGATAAACAAAATATGAAAATATTGACAGTTTTTAGTTTTTATTAAAAGCTGCATATCTTTCCAAAATATAAAATTATAAGAATAAAATTACACAATTACTTTTAACTGAAATAACTTTTTTAACCAAATTTGTATTTATTAGAGCACATTGTTGAGACAGAACAGATGATCCCTCCAATTATGTTTGATTGTGGCAACTTTTTTATATAATATCCTTAAAATCCACCATATTGATATCTGATGCCTCTGGAAAATATATTGTATGTTATTTTTACGAAGAAACCTGACATTAAGCAATTTAATCTGACCGACGTAATGAAGAGTTCTTTTTGCATGAAACTGAACTAAAAATGAAATCATTTACATTCAAATTGTTATAGAAAATGGATAAAACCCTGTTTTATGTAATCCAGAAATAATGTTTACCATTGTAAATAAAACAGTATTGGGTTTATTAGACAAATTTGCTAAATCATGAATTATTGTTGTATGTCCTGAATTTGCCTGTAGTTGAAGCCCTGCATCAGTACAACTTTCATATTAAGTATAACAACACTTAATTAATCTCTTAATTTACATATTTAAAAAAAATTTCAACAATAATAATATTTAGATACATCTATAACTCTTTACTTTATAGTTTTAATTGTTCAATGGTGCCCCATCACATGGAGTTTAGCATTACTATTTACTCAATTAGGTTTGAGAATTTGAATAAAACAAATCTTATAAGTTAAAGCAGCGGTGTAAAAATACCGGGTGCCAGGTCGCCCGGGCGACTAAATTTTTGACACTGACCCCTAGATATGTCTTAGGAAATGAAAAATAATTCATATTTATAATTTTGATTATTTATGGATTTTTTCTTTTTTTTCCATGCGCAAAGAAAAAAAAATGAAGTTCTCTTTCACTGAACTGGACTTACTAAAATTATTATTAAATCATTTCCAGAAATATTTTGCCACATTGAATGTTGATTTGGAAACAACTGAAAGTATTGCTCTTGACGAATGGTACGAGTTTAAGGTACTATGCAAAGACATGAAATTTAGTGAGCTTTTGATCAAATCAATGAAAAATGATTCTAAATTTCCAATTTTATCAAAGTTACTGCAAATTGTATCTGTAATACCTGTGGCAACTGCATCCTGCGAGCGAGGATTCAGCACAATGAATTTTATCAAGAACAAGTTTTGCTCTACTTTGACATCACAAAATTTAAATGATTTATTATTAATAAATTTAAATGGACCTTCTGTAGAAGCATTTGATCCTACAAAAGCAGTTGAACGCTGGTACTTTACATCAAAAACAACAAGACACATGAGCGGTCATAAACATCATAAAAATTTAAAAGCAAAATAGGACAAACAATAAGTTAACAGTATTGATTTATGGCATATATTAAAGTCCTTGAAGTGAATTACATATTTGTACTTTTGAGGTATTTAAAGAAGTTTTTAATGATTATTATTTGTATTTTACATCAGCACTTCCAATTTTTTTATATCAATATTTATAATTTTATGCAACATTACTTTTTTATACAAGAAAAATTTATGTCATGTGTCGGATATATTTAATTAAAAAGAGTAACTTGTATGTACTATTATTAACTTATACTGTAATTTCATTTTACAAATTTGTTATCGATAGTAACTGGCTCCTAGATTTTCAAAAAATTTTTACACCCCTGAGTTAAAGTAATATCTTTATTTAGGTATTAAATAGTAAATTATAATTTTAGGGATACAAGATTATCAACAAAAAGCTTACAACTTTATTTTGTTAAGTTTAGATTCAAGAAAGCAAAATATACATATCTTGCTTAGACAGTAGTGTGCATTCAAAATAGTAAAGCTTGGTATTCTTGTTACATTGAAGCAGTATTACTTTGGTGCCATATATATTTAAAAAATATAATTTATTTAAAAGAAAATATTTAGTGTTCAAAGGTACCCCCTCTTCAGGGTTAGAAAAAAACCAGCCCACTAGTCTTAAACCACGGGTTTTTCAGAGTTTTCTGAAAAACCCAGGTTTTTTCGGGCTTTATTGAGTTTTTTTTTAGAACACTTTAAATTACTAATTTTCATACACATAATACCTCAATTCTCCATTTATAAGTGAAACCTGGGCATAATTTTGCATTAATTATGAATTGAACCACCAATTGGAAGAAGGGAATGAACGCCACTTTTTGACACATTCATTTTTCTACATTTTTACATTCTTTAGACGTGTAGCGTTTAATGGTGAGTTCGAAGAAAATAACAAAAACCATTCGCTTCGTATGTTTTTTTTTTTTTCTTCGAACCCACAGCTAAGTGCTACGTCTAAAGAATGTAAAAGTGTAGAAAAATGAATGTGTCAAAAAGTGGCGTTTATTCCCTCCTTCCAATTGGTGGTTCAATTAACAAAAAATATATAAAAAGAAACAAAAAAAATATCTGCCTGGTAGCAGAAAGTGTGTGACGTGCGTTGTAGATTTATTTTGGACCATGCAGATAAATTTCCCAACTTGGGGAAAAAAAAAAAGTATTTTCTTAAGAAAAAAAAGTACGAAAATTCTGACAAAAAATATTGCAAAATCGACAATTTATAGCCAAAGGGTCGCTATAAAAACGCGAATTTCGTCAAAAGAGCCCGGAAAAAAAACATGAATTTCGTCCCAGGGTTGTGGGAAAAATGCGAATTTCTGTCACAGGATCGCGGAAAAACACGAATTTTGTCAGAGGATCGCGGAAAAAATGCGAATTTAGTAAAAAGATCGCGGTAAGAATGCAAATTCAGCCAAACGATTGTGGGAAAAATGCAAATTTAGTCAAACGATTGTGGGAAAAACGCAAATTTAGTCAAACGATCGCGAAAAAACGCAAATTTCTGTCAAAGGATCGTGAAAAAATGCAAATTTATGTCAAAAGATCGTGAAAAAATGCAAATTTATGTCAAAGTATCGTGAAAAAATGCAAATTTATGTCAAAGGATTGCGGAAAGAATGCGAAATTTCATCAAAATATCTCGAAAAACGTAAATTTCTGCCAAAAGATCGCTGTACAAACTTGAATTTAATCCAAAAATACCGAAAAAAAAAACGTGATTTTCATTCCAGGGGTGCGAGAAAAATGCAAATTTCTGTCACAAAATCGTGGAAGAAACTTGAATTTCATCAAAGGATCGAGGAAAAAAAACTAATTTAGTCAGACAATCGCAGAAAAAAATGCAAATTTCTATAAAACGATCGCGAAAAAACGCAAATTTCTGTAAAAGGTATGATCCATGTCAATTTAGGCAGCCAAAGAAAAAATCTTACCTTCATAGTCTCAGAAGTTTGTGAATTGAACATATGTTAAAATTCAATAAAAAATAAGATACTTGTATATTTTGGTTTTGCCCAAAAAAATTCCTGGCCCGAGATACAGGCCGCCAAAGATGGCATCCCGGGCACCATTTCCAATTCGCCATTTTCGATAAAAATTTTAAAGTGCTCTATCTCTAGAACGGTGCAAGATATTTTGTTGCAGGTTTTTTTTATTTTAAAGATAATATTCTTCTGTTTAAAATGATATACCCAATTTTGAAAAATGTATTCAACTTTTCTTGTGGCAACCTTTTGAAAAAAAAATTTTTTTTTTCGAAAATGCCAATCCTAAAAATTTTGATTTTTTTGCTGTTAATCAATACCATTGGGAACTACCTTCACTGTAAAGAAGAACTTCCATTTTTGAGTTTAACAAATTTTAGAAACATTTAAAAAATTCAGCGAATTTTACAGGAACTGTATATATACAGTTCCAGTAAAAGTCACTGAATTTTTGCTTATTTGTATCATATTTGTAAGGATAAGCCTACTATATATCCTAAACAAGTTAGAAATTGCAATATCAAATGTGGCAAATGAGGTACGTGCATAGTATTAACTAGTTTTATAAATATTCAGATCTTGGTGCAATAAGTGTTACACTCTTGGGCAAAAAGGCATGAATACAAAATTTACTGTAATTCCATATATTAAATTCAGTAATACGGAAGTAATATGAATCCATCTTAAAAGGACTTAATCGCCATGGCAGCTTAGAATCAAAACCTATCATGGTATATCATTGAATCAATTATGTATTATAGGATTTTTAAATAGAATGAAGAAAACTTTTATTAATGTCTTTTATGCTTTAATTTGATTTTCATAGCATTTGAAGTGATACATACTTTATTGCAGAGGTTTACAAAAAATTACTTCCTGTGTCATAGAAAGTGCATAGTGTTTACAGGGACACACAAAAGATTTCGGATACTTTACCTTATTGGAAATACTGAACATTAGCAATGATTGCTAGAGGTGCATTTTTAGTTGCGATATGAGTTTTTAAGTTTAATTAAATATTTCCATATTATGTTGTGTGTATAAAGGCTGTAGATCATATACAGGGCTACACAAAAGAAATCGTAAGGGTATTGCTGGAAGTGCATTTTTAGTTGTGTTTGAGTTTTTAAGTTTAACTAAATTTTTCCATATTACGTTGTGTGCATAAATGCTGTAGATCATATACAGGGCTACACAAAAGAAATCTTAAGGGTTTACTGAGTATGAATGAAAGTAGCTTAAAGGTGATTTTTAAATGAGTTATGCATTTTTACACTGAACTACATTTAGTATACTAAGATATGTTTGGAGAATATAGATAAAATGATATACAGGTCCATGCAAAGAATTAGATACATGGCCGTCTATGGATGATAATCTCTGGAAGTGTGATTTCACTGGTTTTAAGGATGTTTTAATCTTAATTAAATATTAGCTAAATAGTGGCATGTATATAAAGATAGTAGGTAAAATACAGGGTTGTATGAAAGTATTCAAGTATGCTTCAGTCTATTGACATAAATTTCTAAAAGTCAAATTCCGACCTATTTATGTGCTTTTAACAATTTCCAACATAGTTGAAAGTCTTTATGGATTCGATTTGTCTGTCCATCTGTCTGAACTCTAACTTGTATTAATATAATTTGTATTGCTGTGTAATTGAAATATGTTATTGAGATTGTTTTACTATGTTCGGTATTGAAAATAAAGTATGTATCACTTCAAATGCTATGAAAATCAAATTAAAACATAAAAGACATTAAAAGTTTTCTTCATTCTATTTAAAAATCCTATAATACATAATTGATTCAATGATATACCATGATAGGTAATGATTCTAGGTTGCCACGGCGATTAAGTCCTTTTAAGATGAATTCATATTACTTCCGTATTACTGAATTTAATATGTAGAATCATAATAAATTTTGTATTCATGCCCTTTTTGCCCAAGAGTGCAACTTATTGCACCAAGATCTGAATATTTATAAAACTAGTTATAGTACGCACGCACCTCATTTGCCACATTTGATATTGCAATTTCTAACTTGTTTAGGATATATAGTAGGATTATCCTTACAAATATGATACAAATAAGCAAAAATTCAGTGACTTTTACTGGAACTGTATATATACAGTTCCAGTAAACTTCTCTGAATTTTTTAAACGTTTCTAAAATTTGTTAAACTCAAAAGTGGAAGTTCTCCTTTACAGTGAAGGTAGTTCCCAATGGTAATGATCAACAGCAAAAAAATCAAAATTTTTGGGATTGGCATTTCCAAAAAAAAAAAAATTTTTTTTTCAAAAGGCTGCCACAAGAAAAGTTGAATACATTTTTCAAAATTGGGTATATCATTTTAAACAGAAGAATATTATCTTTAAAATAAAATAAACCGCAACAAAATATCTTGCACCGTTCTAGAGATAGAGCACTTTAAAATTTTTATCAAAAATCGCGAATGAGAAAGGATTCCGGGGATGTCATCTTTGGCGGCCTGTATCTCGGAGCAGGAATTTTTTTGGGCAAAATGAAAATATATAAGTATCTCACTTTTTCTTAAATTGATATGTTCAATTCAAAAACTTCTGAGACTATGAAGGTAACCCCCCTGCCTGAGTTGATATGGATTCTGCCAAAACGATCGCGAAAAAATGCAAATTTTTGTAAAACGATCACGAAAAAATGCAAATTTCTGTAAAACGATCGCGAAAAAATGCAAATTTCTGTAAAACGATCGCGAAAAAATGCAAATTTCTGTAAAACGATCGCGAAAAAATGCAAATTTCTGTAAAACGATCGCGAAAAAATGCAAATTTCTGTAAAACGATCGCGAAAAAATGCAAATTTCTGTAAAACGATCGCGAAAAAATGCAAATTTCTGTAAAACGATCGCGAAAAAATGCAAATTTCTGTAAAACGATCGCGAAAAAATGCAAATTTATGTCAAAAGATCGGAATTAAATTTGCAGAATTTCGTCAAAAGATCGAGAAAAACGCAAATTTCTGCCAAAGGATCGCTGTAAAAGCGCGAATTTCGTTAAAATGTCCCGGGAAAAACGTGAATTTCGTCCCAGGGGCGCCGAAAAAACGCACATTTCTGCCACAGAATCACAGAAAAAACACTAAGTTCGTCAAAGAATCGAGGAAAAAAAAACCCTCATTTTTGTCAAAGGATCGCAAAAAAAAGCTCATTTTTGTCAAAAGATCACAGAAAAACGGCAAATTTCATCTAAAGATCGTGAAAAAAAAACAAGAAATTTCCTCATAAGATTGCAAAAAAAAAAACCCAGCAAATTTCGTCAAAAGATTGCGAAAAAACAGCAGATTTCGTCAAAAGATTGCGAAAAAACAGCAGATTTCGTCAAAAGATTGCGAAAAAACAGCAGATTTCGTCAAAAGATCACAGAAAAACGGCAAATTTCATCTAAAGATCGCGAAAAAAACAAATTTCCTCATAAGATTGCAAAAAAACAGCAGATTTCGTCAAAAGATTGCGAAAAAACAGCAGATTTCGTCAAAAGATTGAAAAAAAAAACAGCAGATTTCGTCAAAAGATTGCAAAAAACAGCAGATTTCGTCAAAAGATTGCGAAAAAAGGCAAATTTCGTCAAAAGATTGTGAAAAAAGGCAAATTTCGTCAAAAGATCGCGAAAAAGGCAAATTTCTTCAAAAGTTCAAGAAAAACGACAAATTTCGTCAAAAGCACACGAAGAAAAAAACGTAACAAGTACCGGTAGTGGATTTTCGCTCCCTCCCCCCCTCCCCTCTGTTGTAACTTTTCGGAAAACTTTGACTTTTGCTGTGAATTTCAGAATTTTTTTTTTTACTCAGAATCACCCTTGGTATCAGTAAGAACGCTGTTTATTTTAACACTCATAATGTTTGTACATAAGAAAATGTAACACGCTACTCCCACAGACAATTTTCATCTCACTATATTGCTGTCGCAGACACAACCATAACTTTCTGCTACTGGGAATATCTGTATCGTATGGGACTAGTTTGCTGCACTAAGCATATATTAAGTGAACCACAACTGGATTTCTTTATATAATTCTCACCTTATAGTCCGAGTGCTACACGACCAAAATAAGATGAAAACTGCAAATCGTGATAAGAATATACTGCCTGGTCAGTATCTACTTTATACTAATACAATGCATTTCAGAGGGGGAGGCATCGCGTTAAGTCATGGAAATTCAAGATGGCGGCTGTTACTCAAAATGGCACCATTTTCTGAATTTTCTTACTATGCATCATATAAATGTAAAGGTCGATTTCGATGTTTTTAACGTCAAAAATTTCATTTTTAATACTTCTTGTCATAGTTGATTGAGTTTATGAATTCAGTTTGTCTGCCTGCTTGCCATTCCATGCTCTAACTCGCTTAAATATCGCTACTCGATTAAATTTTCTCAGAGTTTCATGTAATATATATCAATGCAAAAACCCTTGATGGGTTAAAAGTTTCTGACGCAGCACTTTATCTTACGCTCTAAGAATTTTAAATATGGAACTTAAAAATACTGATATCAAATTTTGAGTGATGTTATGCTATTTCTTAAAAAATATATTTGTATTTATTTCATCATTTTATTTTTGTTTTATTTATAATCGCATGTGCAAAAGTTATATTCAACATGAAAAGCTGCATAAAATTTTATTTGCTGTTGCTTTATCATTTACATCTCTCATAAATTCAAAATATGAGTTTTAAAAGATGTGATATAAAATTTAAGTGACGCCTTGATGTGGCTTTAAAAGGTTTGTTTTAAAATTCAATTTAAATTATTTTTGACTTCGTTAAAATATATTTTTACATCTACACAATACTTTTAATTTTCCAATTCACTGTTAAATATAGGGTTAGGTGGGGGAAAGTGGTGGTAAAATCAAGCTTTTTTTAGAAAAGGCCCTAAAATCAAACTATTAAATTTATTTTAATGAAACTTTTGATGCATTTTCTATACATTGGATTCATATAGATTAAACATGAAGCATAACCACTCAATTTTATTAGATTGTTTTCTGACAGTGATGCATTTAAAAGAGCATGTTTTGATACCCCCACTTTACCCCATGGTGGGGGAAAGTGGGGGTCGTTCCAAAATTAGTGTATATTTATTTTAAATAAAAATGTGTAAATATTGTTTTTTAAATAAAAATACATTGAAATAAATGTATCTTAATTATTTTTAAAGGTACAAATGCACAAAAAAAAAAAAAAAAAAAAAAAAGAAATTCAGATATTACAGTGAAACTCGTTTAAGATACGCCCGCTTAAGATACGATCCCGCTTAAGATACGATCCCGCTTAAGATACGAATTTCTTCCGGTCCCTTGAAAAATGCCTATTAAACCTGTGTAAAATTACCCGCTTAATATACGTACGGATAAGATACGATCCCGCTTAAGGTACGAAGAAAATTTGTATGTTCATCTCAAAAACCCGCTTTATATACGAAACGGTGTTTGTGCAGTTCGTTTACTACGTGTCTTTAGGACAAAAGGGAAGAAGAGCAAAGGATTTCCTCACCAAATAATTATTCTTACATACATCTAGTTTGTCGTTTTAAAAATAATTACGGAAATTTATTATTTTTCCTCTTTGAGTGTGTAATATTTAAATTTCTGTTTTCCAAAGATTAACATGAATTTTGTTTTATTATTTTTTATTTAATTTGGTAGAGAGTATTGAATAAATACACTTTTGTTTTGTTACTGTACAAACTAACACAATAAAATTTAGAAAGTGAAAAAAATGCCATTCTTTATTTCAAAAGTGGAAAAAAAAAAAAAACTTGTTCTTTATTTCAAAATCTTAAACTCATATTTTCTAGACTATCTAAAAATTGTTAGAAAGAATTAAAATAAGAGTTACAAACAGTTAAAACATGTTGATAATAATGTGTACTGGCTGCGTATGCATTACTATTCGAGAATCTGTGAAATCCGGATAAGATACGAAATGCCCTCGGTCCCTTGATTCGTATCTTAAACGAGTTTCACTGTATTTAATTAAAGAAATAATGTCCATGGCTATCAAAATTAGGTTCACTTAGTATGTAGCATATATTGCTGAACTCTATATAATCTTCACCACCAAATAGCAAGAAAAGTCTAGTAGTTCCCCAATGGTGACTTATTCAAATGCTTTATGTGATATAATGTATTAATTTTTATCACTTGGGCGATTATTTTAGCTGATCGACTTGACTTTTTGACGGTATGCAATGAGCATAAAGAAGATAGTTTGTAAACATTAAATTTGTTTCCAGTTTTTAAAACTAAAATAAGAATAGTTGCCATAATCTCAATATATGTCTCTAAAAAAGAATTAACAAAATATCTTAATTTAAAAGAGAAAATAGGTTTTTTCAATATACTCCCACTTTACCCCATGGGCCCACTTTCCCCCACCTGACCCTATGTAAAAAATAACTTTTAATTTAATTGTATTATAATATTAAAATTAAAATTTATAAATAAAGCCCTTTTTTTTTTTTTTTTTTTTTTAGATTAATACTTTTATTGCAGCCCATTTTTAAAAATTAATCACATCTACAGTCTAAAATTGAATCATCATACAACATTGAGCTAAGCCTAACTATACCACCACTTTCCCCCACCTCAGAAAAAAAATCATAAAAATTTGGAATAATAAAATAATTTTTACCTTGATGCATGAATCTGTTTTTAAGAAGTTCTTCTACTGAAATGTATCAAAATATACTAATTTTTTCAAGTGAGAAAGGATCAAGAACAAAGTTTATCAATACCATGTGTTAAGAACAAACTGCACATACATGTAAACAAGAAGATAAACAGCAGTAGACTTGTTGCCAGATTTACAAATCTTAATAGAAATATTTGTCACAAATAGGGATTGACCGAATACCGAATAGTTGATTCGGTATTCGGTGATTCGGCATGTAAACCGAATATTCGGCTTCGGCCGAATACTTAAAAGTATTCGGCCGAATAATTGCAGATAAATATTTTCTTAGAAATACAGACCTGCCAACCTTTGAAAATGAGAAATCGTAGCACACAAAATTAAAATTATTCTGGAGGTTGGTTGGTTGGTTTTTAGTGTTTCGCAGCCGTCTTTTGACATTCGTAAAAGGAATAAGGTTTCAGTCTTTCAACTCAATATAGTAAATTTTTTCCTCTGAAAATTTTTACACACGATTTTTAGAGTTCCTTCTCATTTCAAAGAGTTTTTTGACATTTGTAAAAGGAGTTTGGTTCCAATTTTTTAGCCCAGTGCAGTAAATTTTGACGAAATTCGCGATTTTTTTTCCCACGCTCATTTCAGGATATTCATTTTTTTCCCCACAATCGTAATTCACATTTTTCTATCACGATTCTTTGTTGAAATCCGCACTTTTTACCACGAACTTTTGACGAAATTCGCATTTTTTACCACAATCCTTTGACGAATTTTGCGTTTTCTTTCCGCAATCTTTCGGCGAAATTAGCGTTTTCTTTCTGCGATATTTTAACAGAATTCGCATTTTTACCACGATCCTTTGGCGAAATTTATTTTCTTCTGCAACCAATTAATGAAATCGATTTTTTTTTACACGGTCATTTGTCGAAATTCGCGATAGTTTATCGCAACTGATCGGCAACATTTTCGATATCTTTTCGCGACCAATTAACAAAATTCACTACTCGTTTCCGCGATCTTTTGACGAAATTTGCAATATTTTTCCCCAGGGTTGGCACGGTTTAAACCAAGTGGTTTTAACCATGGTAAACCACGGTTTAAACCAATTGGTTTTTTTGTCAAAAAAACCATTTGGTTTTTTTAGAAAAAACCTAATATAATATTTTCTCTTTTTTGTAATTTAATTGTTTTAAATTATTGATAGAAGTCATTTCTACTTTTAACACTTCATCTCAGTAGTCAACATGAGACATAATGAGCCTAGGTCATGTATCGCATGTAGAATGAAAATTCACATGTGCTGATGAACATATCTGGTACCTAAAGATTTTTCTTAAAACATGTGAAATTAGAAAAGATAAAATAGATAAATAATATTCAATGTTTATCATAAAATATTTTCATTTAAAAAATTCATATTATTTACAGCAGTTAATAACAAAATACAATGATCTTTATAAGATTTTGGTTAAGTTGTAAAAGAAAATTTTCTGGATTGGGATTGGGGAAGATTATCCTTAAAGAATTTAAAAGAGTAACTTAAGATATCAAATTGAATAACACAGTTTGCAAAAATTGAGTGCTAGTTATAGCATTTCAATAATACCAATCAGTCTTTCCTGTTAGTTACTGAATCTAATGGCCAAAAATGTTGACTTGGACACTTGGAGTTATCACTCAGAAAACAAAATAACCAGAAGTATGTGGATATAAAAAAAAATAATAATAACAACCACAGAATAATATATTATATTCATGAAACTGCATTAAATGTTTATTGATTGATTATTGTATTATTAATCAAAGGATTCTTCATATGATTTTCAAGGTATCAATGTTTCACTGTGTAGAGTAGTTTACTTTGAACATAAGACATAGCTGTTACTAATAATGTTTAAATTGGAAATGATTTCAATTTTCTATATAATTAACTGTAATTATTTAATTTAAATATTTTCAAAAGTTATATTACTTATATAATATCCAGAAATGTTTATTTTATGAACAGATATGCATCTGTATGCAATAGGAAATTATATTTAAAAAAACCTGGTTTAAACCAAAAAAACCTGGTTTAAACCAAATAAACCGGTTTTTTTGGTTTTTTACAAAAAAAACCGTTTTTTTCCAACCCTGTTTTTCCCTCGATAGTTTACCGAAATTCGTGATTTTTTGCGCAATCTTTAGACGAAATTCGCAATTTCTTTCTGAGTTCTTAACGAAATTACAGATTTTATTCGGCGACCAATTGAAGATAATTACTATTTGTCTGAGATCTTTGAAGAAATACCCGATATTTTTACACGGTCATTTAAAGAAATTTTCAACTTTTTCCGCGATCGAATCATGAATTAATTTAGGAAAATTCCATAAAAGAATAAAAAATTCACGGACTTCCAAGAAATTTCAAAATATACTCGCAAAAGAATCATAAGTCTGTGGAAGAATTTGAGGGGAAATACTGCACAGTATTTTTCATTATGCAGGACTTTTCTTTTCCGTGTGCAAATCGTGTGGTTTTGCACACCATTTCAAACCTTGCCCCTCAAAGAACCACCTACCCACCTCCAGAAATTCTTAACATGGCACCCCGTTTCTAAGGAAGGGAATTCCTGTATAAATATTTACAGAAACACGATTCACTTGTGGTTAATACACACATAAAGAGGATTTTGTGTTAAAAAAATTTGTTTTGCACCACAGATCCCCCCCCCCCTCCCATGAGCATTTTTTAATGTCCGAATTTTTGAACTAATGACCAATTTTTTAAAACTTTCGGAAATGAATACTTTGAAATTTCAGAACAGAATTACTCTTGAAAAATATGTTGCGCGGGATAAAAATCGCAACTAGAAACAAAATGTGCGTTTGTGTTTTTTTTCAAAAAAATCGTAGTTAAAGACCAATTTTCGTAACATCGTAGTTTATAGGTCCAAATCGTAGCAACTACGATTTTTTTCGTAGCAGTTGGCAGGTCTGGAAATAGGAGAATTCTCTTTTATTTAGAAGTAGAATAGGCTAAACAATGCGTTTCAATATTATGTGCATGAGTTCAGAGTTCAGCTGCACTACAAAAAACAAGTCAAAGGCCATTTTTAATAAAAACTTTTTCCTTCCTAAAATAGGCTACATAGGGGTCAAATGAAAACAACTGTCTACGATAGAGAAAAAAAAAATGTAAGGAAGATGCACATCTTACCCTTATCATTTAATTTTAATTATTTCTACATTAGTTTTCTTAATTTAAATTTATTTAATGTGTATTTTCTTTAACATACATTTCAAATAAGTATGTCAGAGTTCATCTCTGTATATCTAAGATGTATGTTAAACAAAATACACACATCAAATAAGTATACCCCTATGCCTATCCTATAGCTTTTATAACCATTAAATTAAAATCGCTCAAATTTGTTATCTTCATCACCACAATGTTAAAGTATTAAGCAAAATATGTATCAATAATTTGAAAGAAAATAGTTAAATGTACAAATTGTTATGATACCTTTAGTATTTAAGAACATTCCTATTCAATATGTTTATAATTAGACAATATCAGTAAATCAGCTTAATGACAATTTTTTTTTCTATTTGAATGATCTTTTGTTTTTCTGACAAATCCTTATCCTTAATAATAGCCTGTATAGTTTAATACAGGCCTGTAGGTTATTTTGGGTATTGACTAGTGATAAAATAATAAAGAATAAGTGGTGGATTAATGAATTTGTGAATGGAAATTGGAAATAAGTCATTAAATTTTTTTGTGTAATTAGATTTAAGAATAAAAATGTAACTGAATTAAATTATTAAGAATTTAAATTAAAGTGTATTAAAAAAGCTAATATATGCAAAAATGTGTATTAAGAAATTTTAAGTATTCGGCCGAATACCGAAGCTTCGGTATACACTTTGACCGAAGCTTCGGTATTCGGTATTCGGCAAAATTGCTGATTCGGTCAATCCCTAGTCACAAACTCCAATTATGTATTAATTGAAAAAAAAGTAAAAATATGTACATTTATTGTGAAAATAGTGCATTTTTTTTAGATTACAACCACTTTCCCCCACCTGACCCTATCATTTTCATTGAATCTATACTATGCATTGAAATGTATTTATTTCAATAAATTGATTTATCTTTTGTGTCACGCTATTCAAAATTGTGAGTAAGATTTATGTAAATGGTTTATTTGCGTCAAACTATCCTTTTTCATACATTTCACGTAGTTTGGATACAATGACGCAAAGAAATCATTTACATAAATCTTACTCACAATTTTGAATAGCGTGACACAAAAGATAAATCAATTTATTGAAATAAATACATTTCAATTCATAGTATAGATTCAATGAAAGTGATATATTTAACAGTGAATTGGAAAATTAAAAGTTTTGTGTAGATGTAAAAATATATTTTAACCAAGTCAAAAATAATTTAAATTGAATTTTAAAAAACAAACCTTTTAAAGTCACATCAAGGCGTCACTTACATTTTATATCGTATCTTTTAAAACTCATATTTTGAATTTATGAGAGATGTAAATGATAAAGCAACAGCGAATCAAATTTTATGCAGCTTTTCATGTTGAATATGAATATAACTTTTGCACATGCGATTATAAATAAAATGATGAAATACAAATATATTTTTTAAGAAACAGCATAACGTCACTCAAAATTTGATATCAGTATTTTTAAGTTCCATACTTAAAATTCTTAGAGCATAAGATAAAGTGCTGCGTCAGAAACTTTTAACCCATCAAGGGTTTTTTCATTGATATCATTACTTTTTTGAGGTTAGTGATAAAATAATTTTAAAAAATTACTTATGGGATTTAATGCAGATTTAATTTTTACTATTACAATTTTCCTTATAGCAGTTTGTATATAAAAACAAGTGGGTAAGTATGATCACAGATCGCACAGAGGGTTTCATTTGATATTCCTTTAAAAACACTTTATCCTTAAATTAATAAATCCAAAATGTTAATTTATAATTATTAAATCCTTACATAGATGGTGCACCAATAGTTCTAATTTTCATGGGGCAGGGAACGCACTCTTCTAAACAAACCACCTTCCGAATGAAGTCATCAAAAACCAAGTTGAATAAGCCAAATCCCGTTGTGTTGTTTGTTGTTTGACAAACAGCTGTCTCATGTCCCCTCCTTTCCCCCTTTTTAAAAATTTTTTGGACCAGTACCTAAGAATGAAACCAAAATAATTTTTTTTCTTCAGAAATTACGACAAATATAGTATGCAGTACTCATAAATTTACTTTAATGTTATATAGGGTGATTATTAAGTTAATTATAACGTTTGGAATCTGTTGCATTGATGTCCGAAAGGTAGTTTCTGAGTTATGGAAGCTGGACCCAAAAGGCACTATAGCAGGCGAAGCTCACTAGTGTCTATCATAATAATATCTGCCATGTGGACTAATTGCGATATTTAATCAAAATAGGCCTTTTAAACCATTCAAAATAAAGAAAATATTCTGTCTCTATTTTAAATTCAAGAAAAACATCAACCCTTCAAAAAAAATCTTAATTTAAAAATTTAATTTAAATCTTAAAAATTCGTAATCTCACAAACAATTATTAAAAACAATTATTTAAATATAAAAAAAAATAATTATTTTATATATAAAGATCAGCAATCCCAGGGCAAAACAACTGGTCATAATTCTAAAATAATCCTCCAATTCCTTACATCATCTATTCCTTCAGCCCCTCATGATTTCCAACAATTAACACTCCCTCAAGGTCATTTACAAGGTATCCTCTCAACTCAGCTTACATTAACATATTCAACATTGTACAGCTTTACTTAAAGCTATACCATCTGTTAATGTCAAATATCTTCCTCCCCAAAAATTTCACTGCAAACTAAAAATATGTAATCATTAATCTTCAGCAATGAAACTCCATCTGGCCATTCCTACATATCTAAGACCCCTGACAATTGGGACAACACAGAACTAATTATACGGTCCCAATAAACTAGGACAACGAAAAATGGACATGTATTGAAATGGTACACCCAAACATTCTGGGCAATTCCATGAAAATGTCAACCTGAGCATCAAAATTTCAATTTCAACAAAATATCGAGTATTGTATATCGTTTTAAAGTTTGGCGTATCTACTTTAATAGTACAGAGTTAAATATTAAATTATAACATTGTTTTATTTTTAAAAAAGCCATATCTCCTTTCAGAAATTTTGTTTGAAAATTTGGTATACAGTAATCAACAATTTTTCTGAAACATTTTTTAATTTTAAAATAAATGGTCACTGTATTTTATTACATACATTATAGAGTTTCATATTGTAAGATTATCTCACAAAATATCCTTATGGTATTTCGTTTAGGAGAAATTTTAAATTCAGTTCATTAATGTCAGTCAGTTACCGGAAAATATTAACTTTTCTCACTCAGTATAAAACTTTTTGTTGGAAACTTTTCAAAATATGTATTCTCTGTTTACATTATTAGTACTTAAATACTGAATAAATAGAATTGGAAGTTTGAATCTGGAACACAGAAAATTCTTAGGTAACTGACTGACATTGGGATGGTAACTGACTAGAGATGCAACGAATATTCGGCCGAAGCCGAATATTCGGCCCATTCGGCCTGTCTGCCGAATATTCGGCTTCGGCCGAATATCAAGTCCATTATTCGGCCTTGGCCGAATAGTACTGTAATAAATGTTTTTATATTTACACAGTATAACTTTTTAATTTGACAATTTATATTCATCATGTATAATGAAAATTTTATTTGAAATTAACTAACACTTTTTTTTTCCCCATTAACTTTCATACTGCGAATGGATTTTATCTACTCATTTTTATATAAGAGGCTAATTTAGGAATCATGTTAAAAAAATTTTATGCGGTATCAGAAAGCACAAAAAGTATCTGTAATAAGCTAGCATTAAATCTATTCAAAATTGTTTTAACACAGCTATACAAGCTAATTCTTTTTTTTTTTTTTTTTTTTTTTTATCATAATGGGAAGTTTAACATTTATCCCTTGTTACATGTTACATAAAAATATATTTCTTTCAATAATATTTTGAATTATACCTATAAAGAACATAATTATATGATTGATTAGATACAGATGTTTAAGATATTTAAGTCATATGTTGCAATAATTAAGGGTTTTTTTTTTTTTAGTAAAATACGCTTAAAAGTTAAATATAATTTAAGTGATTTTTTTAAGTGTGTTACTATTTCTTATTAAATAATGAAAGAAATGTAAATACTAAATTCTTAATTAGTATGCATATGCATTTACATTTTAGATATTTTTTTCAAGAATAGCATTGTAATGTTTATATTTGCCTTAAAAAACAGTTAAAATGTTTTCAATAAACGTAGATTGTGATGCAGAAATAATAATTCAGCATTCTCAGGTGATTACCTTTTTTTTTTTCGTAAATGTTACCTGCTTTTGAAAATAATCTCTTACTATATAATGGTACTTTCTGGTGCAGAAAGGTACTTTTTGGCTAATCATGAAAGGTTTGGAAAGTCTTCAGAATTTTTCGCCCACCACTCCAAAGGACACTGTTGTCTTTCTAGCAGTGGCTGGGAAAGAAAATTACTAATTTATTTTCCTTCTTCACATTGAGGGGCACTTTCTATAGAGGCTTCACTGCTGACAGCAAAGAAAAAAAAATAATAAAGATGAAAAAAAATTTTGTTAATTGTGAGCTTTATAAAGTCTACAATGATTTCTTTCCACTATTTTAGAAGATATTCCTTTCACCCTTTCTATCAGTGGTTTTTCTTAAGATATTAAGATTTCTTATTTTTTATTTTATCTGAAAGCTGAAACTTATGTTTCCTAGTACTTTTAAAATTTTGTCATTATTTTAAAATGTAACAACAACACACATATCTATTAAAATGTAACTAGACAGTACCTGATGAGGAACTTTTACTAAGAATTTTTTTTTTTTTGGGGGGGGGGGGGGGGCTGAATTACATTATTGAGGCAATTTTTCGGCCGAACATAGCCGAATATTTTTTCAAAGTAAAATAATGCTTTAAAAAATTAAAAATTTGTATATAAATAATTTTTTAAAAGAAAACAATACATTTTAATTGTGAAATATACAAGAATTGTGCACATAGTGCATACTATATTTTGTTTTTAGGCAAAAATAAGTTCATTATTCGGCGGCCGAATAGGCCGAATATTCGGCTATAACTTGGCCGAATATTCGGTATTCGGTTATTCGGCCAAACCACTATTCGTTGCATCACTATAACTGACTGACATATTGGAAGAGTAACTGACTGACATTTTATTTTACTTTAAAATGACACTCTTAATACTCCTAATAAAGTTAGTTTTACTTTTTAAATATAAAACAATTCAACTTTTTGTTAGCTTAAAGCAACTCAACTTTAATTTTTAAGAATATAAACAAAGACTTCTTTGTTCTGTTTCATGTTCTGAAAAGCAGAAAAGATATAGAGAAAGATTGAAAGAGAAAGGAGAATATGAAAAATATCAAGTAAAAAATAAAAAACTCCAAAAAAGAAAAAGACAAAATATGAGCAAATCTGAAAGAAAAAAATTAAAGGAAAAGAACAAGAGTTATAAAAAGAATGAAAGAAGTAGAAAATCAGATATTAAATCCTCTACAACTTCTGCTTCTATTTAAGAGAACATTCTTTCACCTTCTGAAGCATTTCCTTCACGCCAGACCTATGGAGAAGCAAAAAAGTGGGCAATTTCTGCCCTACCAAACTCTCCAAATAAAAGGAAAGTACTGGTATTTGATTTAGCAAAGAAAGAAGGCATTTTAACCAACACTACTAGTTCTCAAATTTCAAATTTGTCCTCATCCGCGTCAGATGCTTTATCACAAAAAGTTAATGATTTTTATGCTGATGATAGAATATCATCCCAAACACCAGGTTTAAAAGATTTCATTATTTGCAGAACAAATGGAAATAAGGTGCGTATGCAAAAGCGCTACTTATATCTTACATTAAAAGAGACCTGTGCACTTTTTTGTGAAGAAAACCCAGATGTTAAGATTGGTCTGTCAAAGTTTAGCAGTCTCCGCCCAAGTCATACGTTACTAAGAAGAGATATTCCACATAATGTATATGTCTTTGCCAAAAACATGAAAATATCAGATTTCTTTTAGAAGCCTTGAAAGATAAAGGATTAAATTTAGAGCCCAAACTGAAAGATTTTATAAAGACTGTAGTCTGTGATGAAGAAAATGAAACATGCATGAGTGGTGAATGTAACATCTTTATAAATCATGATTTACTTCATGAACCATGCACTTGGAAGAAATGGATAAACACACCCCAATGTCAATTGACAACTGATGAAGGTACTACTCAAGACTGCATACAGGACTTGAATTCTAAATTACCTTCATTCCTTCAGCATGTTTTTGTTAAAAGAAACCAATCGCAAGAGTTTAAAACAAAATGGGATGGTTTAAATTCTGAACAGCTAATACAGTATAGGATCTATTATCCGGCGTCCCGATATCCGGAAGGCTCTAAAAACCGGAACGCTAAACGATCTGAAACCGAAACTTAGTGAAAACTTTCATTTCATAAAAATTTGTAGTTTTTTTTTTTTTTTTTCATATTTTATTGAAGAGTTAACATGCTTTATAAATCGATATTTTAAATATTTTAAACTTTTTTCTCATACACCTCAAGGTACCGTAATATCCCATCAATTTCCCCCCCCCCCCCCCCCCCCCCCCCAATGCGGCAAAAAAATCGTAAAGTAATCGGAGAGGCCGCTTACAGGGATTAAAAGTGGCTATCGAAATCTACCGCCTGTTGAAATCCGAAAATGTTTATAAGAATAGTCCAAAGCCTGCCCTGATATTCAGATTTTTCTTTTTTTTTTGTTAACCGAGATAATTAAAAAAACAGAACTTAAAAAGCGCAAACTTAAAAGCTTGCTCTCCCTACGATACCACTTATGACGCTCCCGTGAAAGATAAGAATTGAATGTACACAATCATCGGACATAAGTTCTCTTTTTGATCATTTTTATGACTTCGCATCAGCGTAACCTTTAGAAATATGGGAAAACTAACTACATATTCTTAAATTTCGTATTTTTCTGCTTCAAACGCTAAAATCCATTATAAAAAATTTTAATTTTAACCTTTTGAAAAAAAATATTTTCGAAACATCACTTAGAATTTGAATGCATTTTCGAAAATCTGTTGGCAAGCTCCGACCTTTGACATCATCTAAAGGCGCACCTACAATTCGGCCAATTAGGAGAATGAGAGAAACATTCGTTTTACCGTTTTCAGCTGCGTCCATCGAACAGTAGAAAAGCAGAGATTCGGAATCGGATATGAAAGAAAAGTGGTACAGCGCTTCGCGCGATTTTTTTTTTTTTTTTGGAAAGGGGGGGGGGGGGGGGGGGGTGCGCTTTTGTGGGATTTTTTTTAAATATCAAATTTGTTTACAGAATAGGGGAGGGTGGGTTAATGGAATATTACAGTAATTATGCATTTCTTTATCTCCGAGAATTTGCGGAAATCTGCATTTTAAGTGTCGATAATTTTGCCTCTTATATTTTTCTGTCCGCTTTCCATGCGATAAATTCCTAAAGAAAACAAAAATAAATAAAAAGTCAACTTTCAATATATTCCTCTCCCTCCCTCCCCAATTATTGGATGAAGATGCAGTTCAAGTTTGGGCTAAGATGTGTTATTATCCCACCCTCCGCCGGTGTTGAGTATTTGGCGATATTTGGCGGTTTTCATCGCTCTGGCAACTCCGATGATTGGCGTCGAGTAACTTATTATGGTAACCCCATTTTTGCGCCGCGTGAGCGTACTCTTTTGCGGGAAGATTCATTTCACTTTCGGGTGTTGTTGCTGTCGGTTGCGTGACTCTGTACCAGGTTGTATCTTTTTATTTTCATTTTATTTTGAGGATTTCTTTTCTGTTTGGTGTTATGAGTTGCGCTGTAGGAGAACGAGTAGTACCGTCTGCCGTAGGAGATGTTATTTCAAAATATCAGAGCATTATAAAAGAAAAAGGCGGCTTTTTCCGCACGTCAGGGAATCGGGCAATTTTAGGAAATGAGGGGGATGGTAGTAGGTTTTTTGTATTGGAGCTAATACGCGACAGAGCATTGTTTTTTAGTTTTTTAAAAGAGATTGGGTTATTGAAATCTAGTATGTGTTGTAGTAAATGTAGCGGCGATATGTTAATTAGAAAAAGAACGCAACTATCTGACGGTTGCACGTGGGTTTGTCGTAATGGGAGAGTTGTGGATGGTATAACCGGCAAACAGATTTTTCGTTCTATTTGGCAATGTTTCTTTTTGACAGAGCATGTTATGATGAAAAAATACCAGTTTTCAACAAATTTTTGGAAATTGTTAGAGTGATTAAGTGGGAGGATTATTCGACGGAAGTTAGTAAATGAATATTTTTTGTGTATTTTTAATAGAGAGAATCTTGTTTTTGTATTTTTAATCCAGAGGAAATTTTATTTTTGTATTTTTTTCCTATTTTACGTAATCGCGAGATACAACCTGGTATCGGAAATTTAGTTTATTATAATCCAGAATTATAATTTTTTCGTAATTTGTTTCTTTAAAGTGTGTATTTCAAGTTGGAAATAGAACTTATTATAATCCAGAATTTTATTTTGGAATTTGTTTCTTTAAAGTGTGTATTTCAAGTTGGAAATAGAACTTATTATAATCCAGAATTTTATTTTGGAATTTTTTCGGAATTTCTTTCTTTAAAGTGTGTATTTCAAGTGTAAAAAAAGAAACGAAAAAGGTAAGTAATCTTGAAAATCTAATATTTTTATATGTTTATTTTTTCCAGAAATATTGCTTTTAGTACATCGCTACTTGGCGACATTTTGCACTTGGCGAGAAAGGGGTTTTCTCGCCAAACAAAATCCAAGATGGCGGAGGGTGGGATAATAACACATCTGTTCCATTTGTGAAATGATGACTAAAGATGCATCTGATGATCGTAGTGATGATGATGACAAGAATGAGGAGGTAGAAAAAATATCTAATGAACAAATGATATTTTACTCTCAACAATTAATTCAAGGCATGGAACAAAATAAGTTATTTCCATGAACAACAAATAATGGCCTTATATAAAATTCAAGACCAGATTGTAAAAGAGAAACATTACAAGCAGCCAACTTTAAAAGGATTTTTCCAAAAAACTAATTCCCAAGCATCTGCATCTGAACCCTAAAACTAAATTTTATTTTTGATCTTGTTCATTTGTAAGTTTTATTATAATTTAAAATTATTACTTAACTTTTTTTTTTTTTTGTAAATAAAAATTAATTAAACTTTTCCTTAATTGTGTTTTATTGAATTAATTCAACAAATGTGTAATACAGTATTTTTAATATTTATGCTAACCAGTATTTCATATTTATGTACATTAGAAAATATTTGTGGTAGTGTTCCGAATTACGGAAAAACCCCTTATCCGGAATGCCTCAGGTCCCAAGGATTCCGGATAACGGATCCTATACTGTACTGCAAATTGATTTTTTCCAAAAATTTCTCCTGCAAAGAACAGAATGAAATTCAGGCAGTTCACTGGAATCATGGACAAGTAACTATATTCACAGCTGTTTCTTGGTTTTTAGAAGATGATGAGAAGAAAACAAACTCATATGCTATTGTATCAGATTATCTTGAACAAGAACATGATAAATATGCAGTGAATGCTTTCCTTAGGGAAATAATAAAGGATTTGATATTGATTACAAGCTTTTCACCGATACACATTTTTTCTGGAGTGGTAAGTAAATTCAAACGCTATAACCTATGCAACTTAACCTATTTTTGCAAGGAATTTGAAATCAAGGATGTTGAGTGGCATTTTTTTGCCACCTCTCATGGTAAGGGAGCTGTGGATGGAATCGGTGGGCAAATAAAGCGTTTAGCATGGATGCAAGTGCTTAGTAAAAAATCAATCATTAATAGTGCTTTAGCCTTCTACGATGCAGTTAAAGATAAAGATATGAAAATACAAGTTATTTTTGTTAAAAGGAGAAGATATAAGTGCCTTAAAAAATGAATTAGATGAGAGATTTCGTGACGTTTTGCCCATTCCCAATAATACAAAAAATGCATCATTTCAAAACAGTAGAGGAAAACTTTATTTTCTACAGTCAATATAGTCAAAGCACAAATTTTCAAACTCCCTACTTTCAGAAAGAAATAAATTCAAAACTGTGTGAAGTGACTGTTAGTAAAGAAAACTACTATGCAGTTTATTATGATCTACAATATTATATTGGAAGAGTGATAGATGATAATGAGAAAACGGTCAAAGTGAAATTCTTGAAAATAGGACTTGGACAGACATATGAGTAGCCAAGATTGGATGATGTAGAAGAAATTGGAAAGCAGTTTATTTTTTATGGCCCTATAACTTTGCAAGGATCTGGTCCATTTCAAGTTATCGAGGAGAAAAAGATCATCAAAGCTTATAACAAAATAAAAAAATCCTTTGTAAACAAAAGTTGTTGATAGAATAATACCCTGTTCACACTAGAAACTTAAGATATCTTAGACCGTCAGATTTGAAGTGGTACCCTCCCGGAATTGGATGCCTGTTCACATCGAGAAACTTACCTTAAGATATCTCAGTACTGTCAGTGTATCTGTGATCTGATCAAAAGTAAAGTATGCGCATGCGCTTAAAATAAAAACGGCCGCAACAGCCAATCAGTAAAAGCAAAGCTTCATAGCCAACGAGAGTGAGTGGTCATTCCTGTATCTAGCCGAAGTAAGTCGAAACTCATGAGAGAGTTTGTGGAACTCTCTCAGAGAGTTCGGCGGGCTAAGATATCTTAAGTATCGTAGTGTGAACATAGTATAAAACTAATAATCATCTTTAATTGCTTGTCTTTTGTGTAAACTTTATTACATTTTACTACCATTTTGAATGTTTTGCTTAAGGATATTTAGAAATGTCAGTCAGTTACCAATTTGTTGTAAATTGCTATCATTCTTTATTTTAGCATTTTTTTAAACTCAAATGCCATAAGTTCAAAGCTTATTAGCTGTTCTGTGACCCCCAATGTAACTTTATTTAAAATTCATTATAATTTCAGAAGAATCTCTAATTGAGTCTGTGTTACTTTTCATGTAGGTTGCATTAATGTCAGTCAGTTACCATGCTTTTAACTATTTTTTTTACAATTAATAAAAAATCATTTTGGAAATTCAATTATAACATTGGATTTAGCTTAAAAAGAGGCAATAAATCAGTGTAAAACTAATTTAAAAAAGGTATATTTTGTGTGGTATGTTACAAAATACTTATTGTTTTGCTTTGTGAATGTCAGTCAGTTACCTGTGGAATTGCCCTATTTACTTTCGTTTTAATGAGTTCAGAAAAAAAGTTAAAAAAAAATGAGTTAAAAAAAAAAACACATTCAGCAATAATTAAAATGTACTAATATTCCCTTTCACCAAATTGCTTTTAATAACCATTAACCCTAAAATAGTAGAACACCAAAGAATTATAAATTAGGACGTACATTCAATGTCTATAAATAACAAATGCACTCATAATATTTGTTTCGATTCAACACTCCATATGCATAAATACAATTTAAATCATGTTAGTTTTGATTAAAAAAAAAATAACATTCTTAAAAGAATGCCTTCATAACACTAGTTTCGATTTACGAAACTCAGGATACTTAAATAAAGCATGAAGAAGAAAAAATACTAATTCCGATCTATGAAAGAGCTTTCTTAAACAAACAAACAAACAAAAAAAAAATGTAATCACAATTTTCAACCTACAAAACCAATCAAATAATAAAAATATCAATTTGACCTCTAATAAAATAGGAAATAAACAACCTTTTTTTTTTTTTCCTTTGTAGAATGAGGAAATCATAAGTAAATACAACTTTAATTATCTTCCTGCATTTTCAAATTGCGAAAGTGATAAATAACACAATTTAAAAACAAAACATATTCGATAATTCTATTACGTCAACGTTAAGTAATGCAAGTATTTCCAAAGTACTTTCAAATTATAATATTAATCTCATTTATTTAGTTTGCTCTTATGCAATACCAGAAAAACAAAATATTCACACCTGTTTAGTTTTTCGAAAACATTTAAGAAGAAAGAAAAAAAAATTCCATAATATTTTACGCAATCACAATTGAACTTTAATCACATATCAGTGAAATATTTCCATTATTTTACACTACATTTATCTTATTTTAACATTACTGCATATTTAAAATATAATGCAATATACATCTTTTTTATTTAATGAAATTTCAGATGCAACAATCAATACTTTCGTTTCAAATTTCACATTCAAAGGAATACTCAATCTAATGATAAGTAATTTTAATAACCTTCATTTAATCCTTCATTCTGTCCGTTATGAATATACACAATAATATTTGTAATTATTTTACAGCGTAACATAATAATATAATTTTATTTTTGGGCTAGCATAAAAAACGAACAAGACTCTTATCTCTTTGATATTACAAAACCACGTAAGAACAATCGTGCCTTGCTGCGCCAGTAAAACTTTTCCTCTTCTATTTCTTTAATACCTTTTTATTAGAAAGGTTTCTCATCGATATCCTTTTAACCTTAGAAAAAGGTTTCTTATTTATTTCATTAATACTTGAGATGCTAAAACACTGCTAATACACACTGCCAAAATAAGAACTGCTGGATTGACGAACACTTGTTTATTAATATGACACACACACAAATAGGGATTGACCGAAGCAGCAATTTTGCCGAATACCGAATACCGAAGCTTCGGTCTAAGTGTATACCGAATATTCGGTATTCGGCGACCGAATACTTAAAAAATGTTTAATACACATTTTTGCGTATACTAGCTTCTTTAATAAACTTTAATTAAAATTAAATTCTTAATAATTTATTTCGATTATATTTTTATTCTTAAATCTAATTACACAAGAAAATTTAATGGCTTCTTTCCACTCAAAAATTCATTGACCCATCACTTATTTTTTATTATTTTATCACTACTCAATACCCAAATTAACCTATGAAAGTATTAAACTATACAGGCTATTATTAAAGATAAGGATTGTCAGAAAAACAAAAGTTCACTCAAATAAAAAGAAACAATGTTGCCATAAAGCTGACTTACTGATTGTCTAATTATAAACATATTGAATAGGAATGTTCTCAAATACAATAGGTATATCGATTTGTACATTTAACTCTTTTCTGTCAAATTATTGATAGATATTTATATTTTGATTAATATTTTAACATTGTATTGATGAAGATAACAAATTTGAGTGATTTTAATAATAATTATAAAAGTTATGGGATAGACATAGGGGGTATACTTATTTGATGTGTGTATTTTATTTAATATACACCTTAGATATACAGAGATGAACTCTGATATACTTATTTGATGTGTATATTAAAGAAAATACACATTAAATAAATTTAAATTAAAAAAAAAACTCATGTAGAAATAATTAAAATTAAATGATAAGGGAAAGATGCCCATCTTCCTTACTATTTTTTTCTCTATTGTAGGCAGTTGTTTTGATTTCACCCCTATGTAGACTATTTTAGGAAGACTTTTTTTTTTAAATTAAAAATGGGTTTTGACTTGTTTTTTGTTGTGCAACTGAACTCTGAACTCATGCACATAATATTGAAACTCATCGTTTAGCCTATTCTACTTCTAAGTAAAAGATAATTCTTCCTCTTCTAAGAAAATACTTAACCACAATTATTCGGCCGAATACTTAAAAGTATTCGGCCGAAGCCGAATATTCGGTTTACATGCCGAATCACCGAATACCGAATCGACTATTCGGTATTCGGTCAATCCCTACACACAAACGAATACTATAACATTAACTTTTGGATATTTTACACTATTTCACAAAGACGTTAAGATGGCGATGTTATCAAAAACAATCAGGGCGACACACCACTGATTTTCACTCCATCCTCACTCCACGATCTCCACAGCGACTGCTGCCTGTTCCAGTTCGAATAGTTCTGCCTTGGCGAGAGTTAACTGTTTGGCGACTGCCAATAACCGTGCTTCGCAAATATTAAAGTTAATGCGAGCCTTACAGACATAATATTTATTTTAAATAACGAAAGAACAAATAAATTAGTATAACACTAATAAAAATACAAATAAAACGTCGAAATAAAAATCACTTGATGGTGAAAACACGTGTAACTTACTTAGGCAAGTGAATGTGACATCTACGATCAATCATTATCGGCATTTAATGTTATAGTTTGGCGATAAATTTTTGGTCGACGGGATAACCAAGTAGTACCGCTTTAATTTACCACTCGAAAAATAAAAAAATGCTAACTGGCGAGTTAAAAGATTTAAAAAAAAAAAAAAAAAACCTATTGATGAGCTTTGCCCCTGGCTAACATAAAAGTACCAAGAATTCTTTGCGACCATGGCAACTTTTATGTAGTTTTATTCGAAAAAATAATTTTGATTCTTTAATCAAAATGGAAACCTTTCATATGAAAAGCGAAGGGATCATCCCATAATTGTTTATGGCAGTTACATGACTTGGTCTATTATAATATAGGTGAAATGATGGCGATAGAATAATATTTGGCGACTTATCACCTCTGTGGCTGGCTAACATTAAAGTATCAAAATGGCTGCCTGGAATATAAAAAGCGAAGGGATCCGGCCGGAACTGTTGATAATAGTCACATGACTTAGGCTATTATTATAGAGATTGTTTTCAATTCTAAAAACAGCGCAAGGAATAATATTTCCTTATGATTAAAATTTATTTACACGTGACTATTAAAAACAGAAAAAAAAACTTTAAAATTACTATTAAATAAGTACGTGTTAAAAGCAGGAAAATATTGAAAATTACGTCTTGAAAATTGTATTTACACGTGAATATTAAAAGAGAAAGGAAACTTTAAAATAATAAATACATTAATATGTGTTCAACCCTTTCAGGGACAAGGTAATTCTGTTCGTGAAATGTTGAATTTTGGCACCAGAATTTACAAACAAATTTATTTCGAAATACGAAAATGCTTTTGTTCACTTTCTTAATAAAAGGAAAATTTTCATTCCTATATTCTGGTGCCAATGTGGCATTTAAGAATTAAAATTAAGTGGTCCAAAAATCAACCACCGCCCTTGAAGGGAGTAAAGCAGTAAATTGTATTATGTCAATCATATTAGAATGCTGTTAAAAAATATCGGGAGGCAAAGGCTCTGTTTATTTAATTAACTTTATTTTAGCTTCTTTTCAAATGTTTAACTGATCTTCTTTAATCAAACACGAAAACAACCATTGGATGTCTTACTAGCAACTGATTAGGCCTTAAATTTTCGCAATCAAAGGGAAGTGAATGGAAACCCGTTTACAGGGACATCGCTACAGGTTTTTTCATTATAATTCAATCTTCTCTAATCTTTTTAAAACCGATCAGGTTAGCGTGCTTTTAGATTCTGGGGTGTCTGAACGGGTGTTGGCGAGCGTAGCTTGCAGTGGGCAGAGAAGATAAGAAGATAGGCAAGAAGATAAATATTTGAAAGTAACAATATTTCTTACATTAATTTTGCATCTTTATTAAGCAAAAACGTTATTTTATGTTTTGGTGCATTTTAATTTTAAAAATATAAATTTAACCAAATAACTAAGAATTGCCTCGGAATTTTTTATCTAATATATAAAAAATGAAAATTTGTCTGTCTGTAATGCTATACAAATCCACAGTTTGGAAGCCAGAATTGTGAAATGTTATGTACATGTGTATTAAAACACGGACGAGGCAACTAAAGCAATCCAGAATCGAAATAATTTATATTTTAATTTTGATTAATAAAAAACACCAAATTTTCAGCAATTTCCTATCAAATTTAAACACTTTTCGTTATAGCAGCTGCCAACAATTAAAAAATCCACAATAAAATTCTTACCACAACAATTACCTTTGTATTGCAAGACGCATTGCATATTACGTACACCACGCTGCAATATTAAAAAGCTGTAGTGGGTATTACGATAATTCTTTTACCTCACATGCAAATAATTAGAGATATGCATATTATGTACTCCACGCTGCAATAATAAGAAGCTTTAGGCTAATGTCAGACGAACGTCTTTTTGCACTCTTTTTTACTTACGTATTATCCCCACACAATGCTAGCGGCATTGTGTAGGGATAGTACGTAAGTAAAAAAGCGGCAAAAAAAGTCTGTCTGACATTAGCCTTAGCGGGTATTACGATAACTCTTTTACCTCACATGCAAATAATTAGAGATTATTTAATTGCGCTTAATCAGGGTTCGTAAATATCATGATATTTTCGAAAATATCAAAAATATCCGATATTTTGATATATATCTGATATTTTCGATATATATCCGATATTTTCAAAGCAACCAACTTACCGCTGATAATAAATGTTTTCAAGCATAATATGGATTAGAAACTAAAATATATTGCACTTAACATGAAAACTTAATCAAAGAATATTCTAAAAATGCATTTTAGGTAGCTTTCTTTACAAAAAGCTACCTATTGCAGCCGTTCGGAGGAAAGCGATTTCAAAAAATTTTGGTATATTTTCATCGATCATGACCCCCAGACCCCAAAACCACCCTCCGTTCAAAATTGATATATATATATATATATATGACCTATGTCACACTGTAACTCTCGTATTTATGAACCGATTTGGATGTAATTCGGTGTGTACATAGTACATACCAATGTCTCGACCGAGTTCGTTGGCCAGCTTCATCCGCCATTTTGTTTCAAAATGGCGGCCATTTAAAAATTTAAAAAAAAATTAAAATTTGAAATGTGGTACCAAAAAATTGAAAATGGAAAAATATTTTTTTCTTATGTATTTGACCTTTATACAAAGACTCCGTAGCAGTTTTTGTTTTGTCTATATCTTAAAAAATGGCTGAGTTATAGCATTTTGAATTTCTAGCGAAGCTGACATTTTGAAACGTCCTGAATTTTGTCACACGATAAAAGGCGTATTTATGAACCGATTTGGATGTAACTTCGTTTATACATAGTACAGACCAATGTCTCGACAGAGTTCGTTGGCCAGCTTCATCCGCCATCTTGTTTAAAAATGGCGGCCATTTAAAATTTTAAGAAAAATTTTTATTTGAAATGTGGTACCAAAAAATTGAAAATTGAAAAAATATTTTTTTCTTATGTGTTTGACCTTGATAAAAAGATTCGGTAGCAGTTTTTGTTTCGTCTATATCTTAAAAAATGGCTGAGTTATAGCATTTTGAATTTCTAGCGTGGCTGACATTTTGAAACGACCTGATTTTTGTCACGCGATAACAGGCGTATTTATGAACCGATTTGAATGTAACTTGATCTGTACATAGTACATACCAATGTCTCGACCGAGTTCGTTGTCCAGCTTCATTCGCCATCTTGTTTCAAAAGGGTTGCCATTTAAAAAAAAAAAATGTAATTTAAAATTTAAAATGAGGTATTAAAAAATTGGAAAATGAAAAAGATTTTTTTATGTGTTTGGCCTTGATACAAAGATTCTGGAGCAGTTTTTGTTTCTGAAAATTTGTTCTTTTGTTTATATCTTAAAAAGTGGTTGAATTATTGCACTTTGAATTTCTATCATGGCTAACACTTTGAAACGATCTTCTATTTGTCACGCGATACCACACGTATTCGCCTATTTCGATGGAAGAAGGCATGTGGATAGTATACATCAATATCTCGACCAAGTTCGCTGGCCAGCTTCATCAGCCATCTTGTTTCAAAATGGCGGCCATTAAATAAGAAAAAATATATTTAAAGTGAAATGCAAAAAAATTAGAAATTGAAAAAGGTGTCTTTCTTAAGTATTTGACCTTGATATAAGGATTCAGGAGCATTTTTTGTTTGTCTTTATCTTAAAAAATGGCTCAGATATAACACTTTCAATTTCTAACGTGGGTGACATTTTGAAAAATCTGATTTTTTGCCTGCGACAGCACTCGTATATATCAACCGATTCCGATGTGAGTGAGCATGTGCACAGTAATTACTAAGGTCTCGACCAAGTTCACTGGTTAGCCTCATCCACCATGTTGTCTTAAAATGGCAGGCACTGTAAGAAATCGCCGAATTTGGCAGCCAAATATAAGTTACTTTAAATAAAAGCAGCTTGGATACAGCTGACTAATTTCGTGAAATTCTCATTCATAATGATTTAGTATTGCTAAAAATTAGTATTGAATCTCCTACATTCGGTTTCCACTTAATTGAGCTTCGTGTGTTTGAATAATATAAGTTGGCTTTTTTAAAATAAGGAATATGAAAGCTACCTCTTCCTCCCGGCACTGGCCGGAAGGACTTTTTCTTTTCTGTTTTTTTTTTCACTTAGAACAAAATTAAAGATGAACTAATTGAAAACAGTAACAATTTGCTTTATAAAGAAAAAAAAAAGAAAAAAAAAAAAACTAACTATAGGATTCAGTATCAAGATCAAGTATAAAAAAAAATCAAAAATTTTAAATACAAAAAAGTTCTTTTACTGAAAAATTTTAACATAAATGTAAGTATAAAATATCTTATTTCGTATTTTCTAACATGTTGTATAGTTTAAACTAAACTGGACCAAAACATGAGAAAAGATTCCTTTCTAATGAAACGGTATATAACTGCTTATTTAACTTAGTCAGTTCATCTTTCAATGGTTGTTCTGAATTAATTATGTCCCACATAATTATTAGTTCAACATTTTAAAAATAAAAGCTTCAAATCTAAAGCTCCAAAAATATATTTATTTTCTTTTTTGGCTAAAAAAGTCACATATAGAAGAGACAAAAGTTCTTTATCTACAGATTCATAGTCAATAACAGTTGAAAATTTATTTCATTTACACTGAAATATTACGAATTACGATTGAAAATATCAAATATATCTTGCACACATTCATTTTTTGAAAATACATATCAAATGCAGAAAATATGAAACTTCTTGATATATGGAAAATAAATGTCAAGTAATATGAAAATATCAAAAATCTTGATATTTTGAAAATAAATATTGGATATATATTCATTGATATATATTAACGAACTCTGGCTATATATAAAGAATTATCAAAATTACATTTTATCTTTCAATGGCTGTTCTGAATTAACTGTCTAACATAATTATTAGCTCTACATTTAAAATTAAAGTTTCAAACATAAAGCTTGGAAAAGATTTGTTTTCTTCTTTTCCTAAAAAAGTTACTGCCAAAGGGAAAAGTAAATTATCTATAGAATGATACAGTCAATAACATGTGGAAATTTCATTTACACTTACTTTGAATGTGGAAAATATCAAAATTATCTCACTTGGTGATATTTTGAAAATAAATATCAAGAATTGAAAATATCAAAAATCTTGATATTTTAAAAATAAATATCGGATATATATCAAGATAGGGTCAGGTGGGGGAAAGTGGTGGTAAAATCAAGCTTTTTTTAGAAAAGGCCCTAAAATCAAACTTAAATTTATTTTAATGAAACTTTTGATGCATTTTCTATACATTGGATTCATATAGATTAAACATGAAGCATAACCACTCAATTTTATTCGATTGTTTTCTGACAGTGATACATTTAAAAGAGCATGTTTTGATACCACCACTTTACCCCATGGTGGGGGAAAGTGGGGGTAGTTCCAAAATTAGTGTATATTTAAATAAAAATGTGTAAATATTGTTTTTTAAATAAAAATACACTGAAATAAATGTATCTTAATTATTTTTAAAGATACAAATGCACAAAAAAAAATATTTTTCAGATATTTAATTAAAGAAATAATGTCCATGGCTATCAAAATTAGGTTCACTTAGTATGTAGCATATATTGCTGAACTCTATATAATCTTCAGCACCAAATAGCAAGAAAAGTCTAATAGTTCCCCAATGGTGACTTATTCAAATGCTTTATGCGATATAATGTATTAATTTTTATCACTTGGGCGATTATTTTAGCTGATCGACTTTTTGACGGTATGCAATGAGCATAAACAAGATAGTTTGTAAACATTAAATTTGTTTCCAGTTTCTAAAACTAAATTAAGAATAGTTGCCATAATCTCAATATATGTCTCTAAAAAAGAATTAACAAAATATCTTAATTTAAAAGAGAAAATAGGTTTTTTTCAATATACCCCCACTTTACCCCATGGGCCCACTTTCCCCCACCTGACCCTATGTAAAAAATAACTTTTAATTTAATTGTATTATCATATTAAGATTAAAATTTATAAATAAAGCCTATTTTTTTTAGATTAATACTTTTATTACAGCCCATTTTTAGGTGCGTTCGTAATTATATAAATACGTAGCACCTATAGTCGTCGTTCAGTCCGTCCGTCTGTCCGCATGTAACAGAGCAAAAACTACCCAACCGAATCGTCTGAAATTTCAAATATATGATTGTTGCAAAATTTTGTCGAGCCATTTCAAATTTTATGAAAATCGGATGTATAGTTTAATTACAGGGACAGTCAAAAGTTTTTCTTTACATTACGGCCAATGGGAAAAATTATTGCAAGTGCATTTTAATGATATTAGAGTCTTCCGAATGATCTGAAATTTTAAAGATATAACTGCTGCAAAATTTTGTCGAGCCCTTTCAAATTTTAGGAAAATCGGATGTATAGTTTAATTACAGGGACAGTCAAAAGTTTTTCCTTACATTACGGCCAATGGGAAAAATTATTGCAAGTGCATTTTAATGATATTAGAGCCTTCCGAATGATCTGAAATTTTAAAGATATAACTGTTGCAAAATTTTGTCGAGCCCTTTCAAATTTTAGGAATATCGGATGTATAGTTTAATTCAGGGTTGGCAAGTTTTTGACATGCGACGGTTTAAACCGCTTTTAACCATGGTTAAAACCGTCGTGACAAAAACCTTTATGTCAAAAATGTCGAAAAGTGTCAAAAACCTAGTTCTAATAAAATAATACCAAAAAAATTATTTAGCAGAGTTAGATAGACTTTAATCAATAAATTCTAAAAGAAACTGCATAAAGACATTAAAATTCTGGGGTATAAACTGCAGAAATACATTCTTGAAGCCTATTTGCACAAAACAAAACTTGCAAATAGATTGTTGCATGATTTATTTTATTTTTTTTTTTTTATTGTGAATAAAAATTACCTAACTCTTATTTAATGATTCAGTTTATCATTAATGTATCCCTTTAAGATGAACAATTAATAAATCGATAAATAAATTGTTTAGATTTTTTCATTTTTTTTATGGCTAGAAGCAGAAAGTAATCTATCACAAATGATATCTAATGAACATATTTATTTTAAGCAAATTCAAAGATTCCCTTCCAGTACAAAACAATATTGCTATTGCTACAGAACCAATTTTTCTTGCTTTCCCCCTACTGTGTTTTTATGGATGGTGTTGCTTAAAGGGATACTTCACTAATATGAAAACACCAGCCTGCTAATGTTAATCATACAGGAGAATTTTTTTTTAAATATCTTGTTTGAAATTTTATACTTTTAAATAATTTTTCTCAAAGTAAAAATGAAAACACCTGCTCAATAATGTCAATTCTATGGTAAAAATTTTGTTTAATATATCATTTTTTTTTTTTTTTTTTTCCCCGTTTGATAGTGAATCAAAGGCTGTTTTTTAATTTTTCAATTTTGCTTGCTGTTTTTATTATTATTATCGTTAGGATACTTTCATTTTTGGAATAGGTTTCGAACTAATTTAACTATTTTTTTTCCTTACTGATATAGTGAATTATCCACTTGTCCCTAATTTTAGGAAATATTCTGTAAATAAGATAATTTCATCAGTAAGAAGCAGTTGTCAGACACTAATAAAAATTAATTTTGGTGTAGGAGGATTAAAATATACTTTATCATATATTATAAATATGTAATAATGTTATAATTATATGTAATCTATATATCATGTGTCTTAAAAGTAATTTTTTCAAAAGTTCTTATAGTATATTAAGTTTCCGTAATTTATACACAGAACAAGAATAATTTCATCATTTTGAAAGGTAAATATTTCTCTTTTACATACTGGTTATGGTGAATTATTCATTTGTCCCTAATTTTGAGAGATATAAATAAATAAAATCCTTAAATAAGATAATTTCATCAGGATGGAGGTGATTGTTAGTCAATAACAAACATTAATTCTGGGATAACACATCATTAAATTCTTTTCTCATTTATAAAATCAATTTTATTTTTATCGTTGTTTTTCTGTATCTGCCCCCCTCCCTCTCTATGTTATTTAATATATATATATATTTTTCAAATAAGATACACCAAAAATCCACATAAAAAATTCGGCAATTTTTGTCATAAACTAAGAAAAAAATTATAATTTAATATTTTATTACAATACAATAAATACTAAAACTAAAGTGTACTATCATTAAATAAAAGCAATGTTGTATCTTGATATACTAACAACAATTTCTTTTTTGTTTGTTTGTTTGTTCTGAGCATATTTGAATATCTGTGTTTTTGACGGTTAAAACCGCTTAAAACACGGTTTAAACCTATGTCATGTCGAAAACTGGTTTTTGACGGCTTAAACCCAACCCTGGTTTAATTACAGGGACAGTCAAAAGTTTTTCCTTACATTACGGCCAATGGGAAAAATTATTGCAAGTGCATTTTAATGATATTAGAGCCTTCCGAATGATCTGAAATTTTAAAGATATAACTGTTGCAAAATTTTGTCGAGCCCTTTCAAATTTTAGGAAAATCGGATGTATAGTTTAATTACAGGGACAGTCAAAAGTTTTTCTTTACATTACGGCCAATGGGAAAAATTATTGCAAGTGGATTTTAATGATATTAGAGCCTTCCGAATGATCTGAAATTTTAAAGATATAACTGTTGCAAAATTTTGTCGAGCCCTTTCAAATTTTAGTAAAATCGGATGTATAGTTTAATTACAGGGACAGTCAAAATTTTTTCTTTACATTACGGCCAATGGGAAAAATTATTGCAAGTGCATTTTAATGATATTACAGCCTTCCGAATGGTCTGAAATTTTAAAGATATAATTGTTGCAAAATTTTGTTGAGCTATTTCAAATTTTAGGAAAATCGGATGTATAGTTTAATTACAGGGTCTGTCAAAAGTGTTCCGTTACATTACGGGGAATGGGAAAAGATATTGGAACTGCATTTTAATGATGTATCAGACTATGCGCTTTATGAAGTGCAAAAAATTATACATTCAGTACAATATGGGGTGCAAAAAATAATCATAAAACTAGTTACAGTACGAACGCACCTCATTTGCCACGTTTGACGAGCAATTTCCAACTTGTTAAAAATTAATCACATCTACAGTCTAAAATTGAATCATCATACAATATTGAGCTAAGCCTAACTATGTCACCACTTTCCCCCACCTCAGAAAAAAAAATCATAAAAAATTGAAATAATAAAATAATTCTTACCATGATGCATGAATCTGTTTTTAAGAAGTTCTTCTACTGAAATGTATCAAAATATACTAATTTTTTCAAGTGAGAAAGGATCAAGAACAAAGTTTATCAATACCATGTGTTAAGAACAAACTGCATATATATGTAAACAAGAAGATAAACAACAGTAAACTTAAAGGTATATATAAATATTTTACAGACATACATACAATAAATACAATAAACCCAACTGGAGTGAAAAATTAGCCAGAGCCAGGAATCGAACCCGGGACCACAGTATACAAGACTGCTGCTCTAACCACTGAGCTACTAATAATAATAATAATTATTGTAAAAAAGTAAAATATTTATATATACCTTTAACTGTTAAATGCAGCCGTTATTTATGTGTGTATGTGTGTTTTAATATATATTGTAGTATGTGTGCTTTATTATAACAGTAAACTTGTTGCCAGATTTACAAATCTTAATAGAAATATTTGTCACTAACTCCAATTATGTATTAATTGAAAAAAAAGTAAAAATATGTACATTTATTGTGAAAAAAGTGCATTTTTTTAGATTACCACCACTTTCCCCCACCTGACCCTATATATCATGATATATATCCATTGATATATATCATGATATATATCCATTGATATATATCAACGAACCCTGGCTGGCACATAAAAAATAACGGGGTTTAAAGATTTTTTCCCCCCTTTCTAACAGTTCAACTCCCCTGCATTTATAAACGTTGGGCAGGAAACTCCCCTCCTGGGAAAATTTGACTTTCAAGCTCTGATATTCAAAGAGATATGGTTTTTGTAAATTATATTTCAATACATTTAAAATGTTTTAATGATGTGTGAAACATGTTTGTAATTAATTGTTCTGAGATGGCATTATATTAAAAAATAATTCACCATATAATTAAAAACATATCTAGTGCCGGATATCTGAATCCGGCAGACAAAGGAGCTTCGGATATCCGATATCCAGCAAAATCAATATCCGGTGCATCCCTAGTTCCCAGCATCATGGAAAGTCAGGGAAAATTTGGAAAGTCATGGAATATCAAAGTAGTCAGGGAAAGTTAGGGAAATTTCAAAATATATAGGAAAAGTCAGGGAATTTACAAATATTTTCTAAAAAGTCTTGGAGAAAAAAATGAAAAATGACGTGAAATTCATCGAAAAAATGAAAAGTGGTGCAAAATTCGTCAAAAAAATG
This sequence comes from Maratus speciosus, assembly GCA_963932465.1. NCBI lineage: Eukaryota > Metazoa > Arthropoda > Arachnida > Araneae > Salticidae > Maratus > Maratus speciosus. The sequence goes on along the minus strand of OZ010800.1, from coordinate 285,948,255 downwards.
AAAAATTACACAAAATTCATTAAGCTAATTTTGACAAAGAACTGCAAAAATAAGTAGCAAATTTTGTTATATGCCCATTTGGTCAGGGAAAGTCATGGAATTTTTTTAGATTTGGTCATGGAAAGTCAGGGAATTTGCCAGTCATGTTTTGCTGGGAAGCCTGATACACAAAATAGTTATTTTCAAATAAATTTAACAATTAGGATACCAGTAATTAATAAAATATTATATTTGTGATAATCATTTACTGTTTGCATCAATTATTGTAATTATCATAGTGTGTACTCTAGAAAAAAAGGGCCGCCGGGTGGATATTTTTCAAAAAGGGAACACTATTCTAAAAAAAAGGGCCTATTATTTTCCAAAAGGGCACACTTGTACCTTGTTCACTAAAAATATTTTGATCTGGTTTGTTTAGAGTCCCTAGAATTTGCAATATTTTCCCAGGATCAATTGAGTTGCCAAAAGGCAAATAGGAAATGTTTAAAAGGGCAGCCGGGCGCATCAGAAGGGTTTAAAGGAGCTGCCGGATGGAAAAAAGAAATAAAAAGGGCTGCCGGGCGCTGCGCCCTGCTAAAGCGGCTTAGAGTCAACACTATATCAGAAGACCGATGTTTTAATTATTTTAGATGGTTAGTTTAAAGCACAGTCAAACCCCGTTATAGCGCCATTACCCGCTCAAGAAATTTTCGGCGGTATATCGAATTAGAATATAATAAAAATTAATTTTTATACTATTCTAATATTTTTATTATTATTATAAAAATAATTATCATAATGCCTTTTTATTAAAGTATCCAATAGTATATAGTATATATAATTAATATGCATAATATAATTAATACTGCATGATTCAAAATTATCCAATTAATATATGAAATTAGCATGCACTTACCTCTTTGTATAATCAATTTTAGATAAAGTAGATAATTATGCACATAACAGACACACACACACATTAAATCTCTCACTGAATTTATTTTACTTTAATTATCTTTTACAGGGAAATATTTTAAAATGCTAGTTTGAGTTTTCTTTTCAATATTGATTTTTTCCATATCTGTTTCTACAACTAAAAGATTGATCATCATTTTTTTTTAGTTGCATGTTTTTCTAAAAAAATTCTTATTTTCCCAATGCAATTTTTATCTTCATCAGATGTAATATGCAGCGTTTCAGCTTCTGCCGATTCGCTGTCAGATGAATTTGAATTTTGATTTTGATTGGCAACAGTTTCTTCGATTCAAATCAGATCTTCAAATGTTGAAACAGTTTTGTCTATATTAATGTACCAGGGTTGCAAAAAAGCCGGCTAAAATTAAAAAAAGCCAGGCCGGTGGCTTTTATTGGTTTTAACCGGCTTTTTTTTGGCCAAAATTGGCCTTTTTTGGCCAAAATTGGCTTTTATAAAGTGAAGCATTGTAATTATAAACTACGCATTTTAAAATGTTTTTAATTAGTTTTTAATGACATTTAATTGATCTAGAGTTTAATAAGTAACCCAATTTCTGAATAATGAAGACATTAATACTGGAATAAAACTTAGATGGTTTTGCTAGTGATTTGTAGTCAGAATTGCAAATATGTCAGCTAAATTTTAAAAGGTCCATACAACTGCTTTATCTGGTTTACACTGACCTTTAACACCACTCCCCCCTCCCCCAATTTTTTTCATTTTTACTGCTTTATAAAATTGAAGAGGACAATGGTTACTTAGTTACATGTTTTATTACTATTAATTTTAAGAGCTATTAATATACAAGTCTTATTTTATTTCTAGTAAACATTCAAAATTATACATAGTCATGTAATAAAAACACCATTTCTAACTATTAAAAATATTATAAATAGCATATGCATGAAAATGCTTAGCAACAAGATTTTCAAAATTTTATTTAGAGATTTTTTTTTTTTAATCCATTTAAATGCTCTATTTTTTTATACACTTATGTACCAAGCTCTCCTCAAAAACTATATCCTTTCTAATTTCTCTTTTAACATATGAATAACTTAATTTCCATGTGAACACATAAGAATGTTTCCATTTTGATGGGGTTACATTTTGCCATTGTTCAATTAAATATAATCTTTAAAATGTGTAGTATATGTGGAGCTATGTAATATAGAATTTCAAAACACCAATTTGGAATCTAACTTATATCCTTTTCAATATTTATAATTTTTTTTTCAGACATAATGCCTTCAAAGTTGCCTTCTAACATTTATAAAGACTTATTTATTTGACAAAATTTAATAGAAATTTATAATTTTTTAGTAGAAAATATTTATAAGTGTATTAAAAATTAATTGATCTAAATTTAAAACGAATTAGCTGTAAACCAACTTTTAAAAATAAAAACCGGCTTTTTTTAATTGGCTAAAACCAAAAAAAGCCGGCCGGCTTTTTTTGGCCTGGCTAAAAGCCAGCAACCCTGTAATGTACTCAATTGCTGATAGGGGATGCTCAATATCTGTTAATTTGTGTATTTCGTCTTGAAGTTCTGTCAGGGTTGCCGGCTTTTAGCCAGGCCAAAAAAAGCCGGCCGGCTTTTTTTGGTTTTAACCACTTAAAAAAAGCCAGCTTTAATTGAAAAAAGCCGGCTTTTATTTTTTAAAAAGATGGTTTATACATAATTCATATAAAATTTGGATTAATTTATTTTTAATAGTTTAATACACTTATAAATATTTTCTACTAAAAAAAATATATACTTCTATTAAATTTTGTCAAATAAGACCTCATAACTGCTAGAATGTAGCTGTGAAGGCATTATGTCTGAAAAAAAAAAAATATTCAGAAGAATACATTAAATTAGACTCTAAAGTATTGGTTTGGAATTATTTATTATAGTTCTACACATACGACACATTTTAAAGATTATATGAAAGAATAAGAAAATGTCACACATTAAAGTAGAAACATTCTTACATATACATCTTTACTTTTAAAATTGATTAAAACTAAATAGCTTATATGTATTTAATAACTGAAATTATCTTATATAATACTTGAGAACACCCAGTAATAAGCAATCAATATTCTGATAACTTATAAAAATGATATATGTAAAAAGCTTTTCTGCTACTAAGCTGTTAAGTAACTTATTCCAGATATGTCCATATGGGCAGATTAAAATCGTAGGCAGGGATGTAGTGGAGGGTATATGCCGTATACCCTCTGGATTTTTTTAAAAAGGAACAACGTATACCCTCTGTTTCTCAAGGAAGCTATACTATATATACACTGGGGTATAACCTCTGCTTAGAACGTATGCTCTCTGTTTTTTTTTACGACTGCACCACTGATCATAGGATGAACAATGTTGAAAGAGAAATTAGGAAGGATATTTGAGGAAATTTTAGTACATGTAAGTGCATAAAATAGAGAACAATTTTTTTAAAAAATTCTCCAAATAAAACTTGTTGAATTAGAATTTTGAAAAGCTAGTTGCTATTTAAAATAGTGCATATTCATGCAGAAATTAATGCATATGTTGTTAATTATAATACTGTTTTAATAGAGAGAAATGATGTTTTTATTAAATGACTTTGTGTGATTTTAAATAAATGTTTATGAGAAATAAAATAAGACTTGTATTATTAATATCCCTTAAAATTGGTTAATAAAATATATAACTAAGCAACCATTGCCCTTTTTAATTAAATAAAGCAGTAAAAAGGGTGTTAAAGTCAGTGTAAACCAGAGAAAACAATTGGTAATACCTTTTATTCCAATATCAAAGTCCTCATTATTGAAAAATTGGGTTATATTGATTTCTACCTCAATTAAATATCTTTAAAACTAACTAAAAAGCACATAAAAATGTATCATTTATAATTAAAATGCTTCACTGTATAAAAGCCAATTTTGGCCAAAAAAAGCCAGTTAAAACCAATAAAAGCTACCGGCGTGGCTTTTTTAAATTTTAGCCAGCTTTTTTGCAACCCTGAGTTCTGTACTATTTTGTTTTTTAGTAGATCCTTCAGATTTAATGAATCCAGTATGTTTCCAGCAGCTAACAATAGTTTCTGACGAAATTTCATCACATGCCTTTTTTTATCATGCGAATAGCATCATGTAAAAGAATTGGAGAAAAATCATATTTACTGATTTTTTCAATGATATGGCGGACGTGATACTTTCGATAATGAGCTTTGAATGAGTTTATTATACCTACATCCAAAGGTTGTAAAAATCCAGTACAGTCAGGCGGTAAAAGTTCAATGTCGATATTGCTCATTGGATATGCTATGTGACAAGGGGCATTATCTAAAATCATTAAAATATGGTGTTTGCTTCTTTTCATTTCCAGTGATGGAAAGCATAGCAGCAGCGAGTTAATTGGCACCACAAAATTTCATTAGTATTCTTCCACTAATTTCAGCACGGAATTTGTGATATTTTTCAACACGAATAATACTATTAAAATTTAGTGGTGACAATTGACCAATTGCTGCACCAGTGTTCCATCACTGCATTTCTAATTTGAAATTCACTAACCTTTTTTGAAATACTGCTGCAGTCATACTATATGTTTGTGTCTTCAAAATACATGCATATAAAAAAAAAATCTAAGAAATTTTGTTTTCTCCCGTTTTTCAAAAAACCATCTTTATTTATTTATTTATTTTTTTTTTTTTAGAAAAGATTGACTAATAAAAAGCTCATAAAAAATATTTAACAAAATAAAATGGGTGGAACATCTAAAAATATATATATTTTTTTTAATTCATACATGAAATGTCAATTTTATATGGATAATCAAAAAATCTCAAAGAAAAAAAATTTTTTTTCAAGTTTTTCAAAAAACACCTCTTTAATTTTTTTTATTGAAAAAAGACTGACATAAGGAGCTCATAAAATATATATATATATATATATATATATGTATATATTTAGCAAAATAAAATGGGTAGCACATCTAAAAATATTTTTGTGAAATTCATATATGAAATGTCAATTTTATATGGGTATTCAAAAGTTCAAAAATTAAAAAAATATATTTGTTGTAAAAAGAAAATAAAAATTGGTATTAGGGCCTTTCCATTGTGATGGGTGTGACATCCAGACACTATTTTAAGAGGTTATCTGTGTTTTGGGCAATAAATTAGCTAATAAATCCCTGAAAAGTATTTAAAATATGTTTTTCCATGCATTTGCTTGAATAATTGTGCAAACACGAAACTTCAATAGCTTTAAAAAAAAAAATAATAAATAAATAAATAAAAATAATAATAATAATAATCTTGTGACGGGTGTGACTCTCTCCGGACATGAGTTTGCACTAGCATACACATTTGTTAAAATTCCTGTGAATATTTTAATGTTTCATTATTAAAACAATTTTTTTCTAATAAAAGAGATTCAGATTAAACTGAATGCATAATTTTCATAATAAATTTTAATTATTTTAATGTATAAGAAATTTTTTTCTGCTGTGACAGGTGTGACATCATGCAAAGTATACAATTTTAAAGTTATTACAAAAAGAAATAGCGATCGATATTGACAGAAAACTTGACAATAGCTAATATACACACAGAATTTAATAAAACTAACATCTTTATGCAGTTAGTTTAAAATTTGTAGTGCCCCCTACTTGTTAAGTGATGGGGGTAACTATTTTTTTTTTTTTTACAATGGCCAAAAAGTTTTCAATTTCATCTTTCTCTGGCTAAATCCAGTGTGGTCCACTTGCTTGCATGTATTTCAAGCTTATTTCTTCCTTATGGTAGTTGATATTCAAGACATTATTGTACTACAAGGTACAAGCTATTGTGCTTTTTGTTACTGGCCAGGGAAACCACAACATAGTCTCAGATATTTAAATCAGATATTTTCAAAATCATTCTGGGTGGTGATTCAAAATTAGCAGTGTCTTACCTCTCTTAGTGTTGATTCTGTAGTTTTTCCAATCAAAAAGTTGGTACTATCAGCACTTACTTTAAAGTGGTGATAAGACTTGATACCTTCCCACCCTTCTGTCAGCATTTGTTTAGTTTCCAGTATTTTCTCTGCTGACGCATACAATGTCTTTATTGCACCAATCTCCTGTGCACTTAAAAAAAAAAGCCAAAGCAGAATTAACTATAGCTTTTCTGGACTTGAGCAAAACCCATACTCTTGACTTTATCAATCCCCCAATTCTGCCAACTGCACCTTTACTATGAGAAGTGGCCAAAAAGTTCCATTCACATGTTAGCTTAAAATCTTTGATAAAGAAGCATAAGTTCGAAATGTTGTTTTTAAACAGAGCTGCACAGCCATCAGAAAATGTTTTCACCGTTTTGAGTTGGAGAAACTCTGTTTTCAGACTAGTAGTAATGGCACTTAAAAATTCTCATACAGCATACTTATTTAACATGCTGCAATTCGTTATTGATTACTATATTCCTATTGATTACTATATTATTACATAAGAGCAAATCACATTACGTTTTAACGATGCAAAGCATGTAAAAATGGTGATTTGAAGATGAGTCCAGTAAGCACTCTGGATCTCATTTTGAGAGACAGCACTATAGTTCTCGGCAAAGCCCACTTGTATTATTGCTTCAATGTCTCCCACATTGTTTTTCGCTTCTTCAAAGTAACTGGATTGAGTTACAATTATGTGCAGAATATTAATAATAAATTTTCATTTTCTTGAAAATCTATCATAAGTTAAATTGCCACCAACTCACAATTTGCTAAAATAATTCAAATATATATATTTTATGATTTATCTTATTTTAAGCGACATTTGTCTTAATTAGAGATGTAAATTTTCTGGAAAAGTTGAAGTGGCGGAAAAAAAACGGGTTTTTTTTTTGTTTTTTTCTGGAAAAATGGGGAAAATTGATTTCCTATAAACGTTTCTCAAAAATAAGTTATATTTTCTTAAAAAGTATGCAATAATAAACTTTTTCAATATTTTTGCACACTAAAAAAAATTATTTTCCCTTTATATGTGAATATGTTATTAAAAAAAGAGAGAGAAAAAAAGCCAGCTTTTAACCCCTTCAGGACGGGAGCCTTTTACGAAATTTTTAATTTTTTGTCACCGTTTTTTAAAAACAGAAATTTGTGTCTTGTTGGATCGAGAAAATGCGCTGATTAAATAAGGTAAATTTTACAGTAAAATTTTACTGGTGAGGAAAACCAAGGATTCTGAGCACTTCATGCAGCACGTATACGTGTCGCTCGTCCCCAAGGGGTTAAAAGTTTATCCTTTCAGTCTCAGAATTCTGAGAGTAGGTTTTCTTGCTTAATTTAACACCAGTGTTTGTATAATATATCATGTGTCTGTTGAAATGATTTTTCAGCGCTACTGCACTTCAAAAGCAAACAAGTGCTACTGCACTTGTTTAATTATATCAGTAGAACTAATTTAAAAAATAAACAAAACAAAAAAAATCTTTAGTTTCAGCCAATATCACTGTAGTTTTAAAGCAGTTTTAAACTGTATTGTACATCTCATCTACATAGTACTCATAAAGGATGCCAGTGTAAAAGAAACAAAATATAGTAGTTCTGTATTATTATAAATACTATTATCCTTTTCAAATCTTACGTTGCTTAAAAATTAGTATTATTTTACAATATTACTTACCCCCCCTTCCCCCCTGCAGTTATAATTTTCATTTCCTGTGTATGTAGTTTTGTTTCAGCTTTCCAGACTTAACCCAAACTGTGTTTTAGTAAGATTTAGATCCTTAGTATTGAAAGTGGTATTTTTTTTTTTATGAAATTTTTAAATGGGTGGATTTTTCCATATGTTTAAAAATTGTTTTCAAATAGATTTTTCGCAGAGATTTGCTTAGATTTTCTTTGCAAAGTTTGTATGGATTTATGTTTTTTGAAAATACATTTAGACAACTCTGAGAATCTATATTTCAAGAAAAGAAAAAAAAGATACATAATTTCAACTGCGTGTTATTATCAAAAGAAATTTTTCTAACAATAGTGAAAAATCACAGCCATGTGAATAAAAATAAATGCATGTTTCAAATTTTACATTAAATTTTCCATCTTACCATTTTCATTTATTGGTATAATATTGAAATACTTTTGCACATGAATTTCCATTTTTAACCAGAGAAGTTCCATTTAATTATCTTACCAAGGATTTGCTTAGATTTTTTTTCCCACAATCATGTTTTTGCGAAATTGTGAACTTTTATAAAAACTTATGAACTTGTAAAAACTGTGAATGAAATGTAAAAAATGTAATCGGAATTTTGTAAATTGGAAATTACATATTTAAGTTCTTATCTAGACATTATTGTCCTTTGTACATATAACAGCTAGATAATAGATTCATTGGTTATTGCAGCTGTGGACATGGGGCTAGTGTGGACAACTTGAATAATTCTGTTATTTTTTTAGTTAAAGTTGCTCTGTAAATTTTTGTAGATTGACAACACTGATATACACTTCCATGTGTAATTACATGAGCATACATTTCATAGTTCATTTGCAATTTATAAAAAAAAAAGGTTTTTATGGTGAAAAAGTAAATTCATGGTTTATTTTAGGGATTGACCGAAGCAGCAATTTTGCCGAATACCGAATACCGAAGCTTCGGTCGAAGTGTATACCGAAGCTTCGGTATTCGGCCACCGAATACTTGAAACTTTTTACTACTCATTTTTGCATATATTACCTTTTTTAATGAGTTTTAATAGAAATTAAATTCTCAATAATTTAATTCAGTTACATTTTTATTCAAAAATCTAATTACACACAAAAAAAAAATTAACAACTTCTTTCCTCTCACAAATTCATTAACCCATCACTTATTTTTACTTTCTTCTATCTTCAATAGAAGAAAGTATTGTAATCGAAATTTTTTTCGACTTCCGGTTTTCGACGGATTTGCATGTTTTAGGGGTCAGATATTCCAAAAAACATGTTTATAGAAAATGTCTGTCTGTGTGTCTGTCCGTCCGTCCGTCCGTCTGTCTGTCGCCATTGTACCATCAAAAAGTGTATGAAGTTATGTATAGAATTAAACCAAAATTTTATTATAAGTTTTTGGCTATGGCAAGCAGGTCCTCCCGGAATTTGGAAAAAATTCGCCGGTAGGGGGCGCTGATATAACAATTTTTGTGCGATTTTGAATATTGTACCATCCAAAAGTGTATGGAGTTATGCATAGAATTGAACCAAATTTTTAGTTTAAGTTTTTGGATATGACAAGCAGGTCCTCCCTGAATTTGGAAAAAATTCACCGGTAGGGGGCGCTGTAAATGCGTTTTTTGTGCGATTTTGAATGTTGTACCATCGAAAAGTGTATGAAGTTATGCATAGAATTGAACCAAATTTTTATTTTAAGTTTTTGGCTATGGCAAGCAGGTCCTCCCTGAATTTGGAAAAAATTCGCCGGTAGGGGGCGCTGTAATAGCGATTTTTGTGCGATTTTGAATATTGTACCGTCCAAAAGTGTGTGAAGTTATGCATAGAATTAAACCAAATTTTTATTTGAAGTTTTTGGCTATGGCAAGCAGGTCCTCCCTGAATTTGGAAAAAATTCGCCGGTAGGGGGCCCTGTAATAGCGATTTTTGTGCGATTTTGAATATTGTACCGTCCAAAAGTGTATGAAGTTATGCATAGAATTAAACCAAATTTTTATTTTAAGTTTTTGGATATGGCAAGCAGGTCCTCCATGAATTTGCAAAAAAATTCGCCGTTAGGGGGCGCTGTAATAGCGATTTTCGTGCGATTTTGAATATTGCACCATCGAAAAGTGTATGAAGTTATGCATAGAATTGAACCAAAAAAAAATTTTAAGTTCTTGGCTATGGCAAGGAGGTCCTCCCTTAATTTGTAAAAAAATCGCTCGTAGAGGGCGCTGTAATAGCGATTTTTGTACAATTTTTGTGCCATTTTGAATATTGTACCGCCGAAAAGTGTATGAAGTTATGCATAGAATTGAACCAAATTTTACGTGTTTAATTTTGGTCATGTCACGAAGGTCCTCCCTGAATTTGGAAAAATTCTGCCGGAAGGGGGCACTATAATTGCGATGTCTGTACCATTTTCATTATTGTACCATCGAAAAGTGTATGAAGTTATCCATATAATTGAACCAAATTTTATGTGCATGTTTCTGGCTATGGCAAACAAGTCCTCCCTGAACTTGAAAAAATTCCGAAAGAAGGGGGCGCTATAATTCCGATATCTGTGTCATTTTCATTATTGTACCATCGAACAGCGTATAAAATTATGCATACAATTGAACCAAAATGTTTGTGCTTGTTTTTGGCTTTGGCCAACAGGTTCTCCTTGAATTTGGAAATATTGCACGGTAAAGGGGCTCCGTGCTAGCGATTTTTGTATACTTTTCTTGATTTTTATTAGTTCTATTGTGCATCGGCGGCTCATGCAGCGGCGAGAACTCGCTTCCTGCTATGCCGGCTATTCGCAAACAGCTGATAACGACAGAATAAGGAAAAATTAATAATTTTAACAAATATCATGATATAGATTAACTCGTTTTTAGTCTGTTTAATTGACTTGAGCAGAAATTTAAGATGAAAATCAAAGTTGGTATAGTATTGAACTAATAATATTGAAGTATTAACATGTGTAACTAGGTTTTGAAATATTAAGATGTATAAGATAGAAGAAAGTTTTGGGATTGGCACATCCAACTAGTTTATTTTATCACTAGTCAATACCCAAAAATAACCTATGAAAATGTTAAACTATACAGGGTATTATTAAGGATAAGGATTATCAGAAAAAGAAAAGTTCATTCAAATAATAAGAAACAATGTTGTCATTAAGCTGATTTACTGATTGTCTAAGTGTAATTATAAACATATTGAATAGGAATGTTCTCAAAATACAAAAAGTATTATATCAATTTGTACATTTAACTATTTTCTGTCAAATTATTGATAGAATATTTATATATTTTGATGAATATTTTAATATTGCGGTGGTGAAGATAAGAAATTTGAGTGATTTTTGATAAAAGCTATAGGGTAGGCATAGGGGTATACTTTGATGTGTGTATTTTCTTTAATATACACCTTAGATATACAGATATGAACTCTGATATACTTATTTGATGTGTATATTAAAGAAAATGCACATTAAATAAATTTAAATTAAAAAACTAATGTAGAAGTGAATAAAATTAAATGATAAGCAGGGCTCGAAATGGAAAAATTCACGAACCGGAACGCTATTTCAAAATTAATGTCGACTAATTTTTTTTTTTTTTTAAGTACAGCAAAGTCCCGATTATCCGAATCCTGCTTTAAACGAGTTATTTTCTTCTGATGGGCTGGTGGCTTTTTTTTTTAATTATGGCCATTTTTCCCCCCATTCTGACCAGAAAATCAGAGTTTTAATTTTTTACGGCTGCTCTTTCATCTTTACCTAACACTTCATTTATAACGTTTGTTTCATAATAATGGAAGCCATCAGTCCATAAGAAGAAAATGATTCATTCCAAAGGTATAAGTTAGATTGAAAAAAACTATTTAATACTTTGAGCAGAAAGAAGAGGCTACACCTGCAATTTTCATGACACTCATAGAACCAAATAGCTGCCAATTTGTACGGTTTTGATACCTCTAAAATTGAATACAAATTTTTGACATATTGAATCGTTGACAATTGTTGGATTTCGGCGATTGAATTAGGCAAAATTGACTGGTAAGTTTTAGTGGTAAGAAAAAAAATCTTCGAAATTGGTAGCTATGCAGTAGCGTAATACTGCAGAAAAAAAAAAACTGCAGCAAAATTGACATTCAACAAACAAAAAACTATCAAGGGCTTTTTCAAATAAACAATTTCATTCCCGTATTTCTTAAAAGTAACGGAAATGTACATCAAAGGAATGTTACTAGTACCATAAAAATTAATGAACTGTGAAAATTTGATCTCCTGAGTTGGTGACGATTTGTGTAAATCCAGTTTATACGAGTTTTTTGCTTATCCGAGGTGAGCTTGGTCCATATTAATTCGGATAATCAGGACTTTAGTGTATAGCAAATTTCATTTAACCGTGAAAAGACCAATTTAAAAAAATGTATTCAAGATTCTAAATAATTAGAAAAAAAACGTTACAGAGAACATAGTATGTATGAAATTGTAATAATATTTCTTAATAATTCCACGTACCGGAACAATATTTTCCATACTTTCACGAACCGGAACAATATTTGTCACAATTTCACGAACCGGAACAATATTTGTCACAATTTCACGAACCGGAACACCGTTCCGGTTTGCTCCGGTACATTTCGAGCCCTGATGATAAGGGAAAGATGTGCATCTTCCTTACTTTTTTTTTTCTCTTTTGTAGACAGTTGTTTTGATTTCACACCTACATACACTATTTTAGGAAGGAAAAAGTTATTTTTAAATAAAAAATGGCCTTTGACTTGTTTTTTGTAGTGCAGCTGAACTCTGAACTCATGCACGTAATATTGAAACTCATTGTTTAGCCTATTCTACTGCAAAATAAAAGATAATTCTTCTATTTCTAAGAAAATACTTATCTGCAATTATTCGGCCGAATACTTAAAAGTATTCGGCCAAAGCCGAATATTCGGTTTACATGCCGAACCACTGAATACCGAATCAACTATTCGGTATTCGGTCAATCCCTAGTTTATTTTTTAATTACTAATTTAGACTATTTATATTCATTATTCCAAATGAAAGGGGATATTGTATTATAAATTAATCTAATCAGTATATTTTTTTATATTCACTTTTGCTCTGCATGGTTTGCATTTACCAGTGTTAGTCCTAAAAAAATAAATGGCACCATGGGGCTAGTGTGGACACATGGTGGTGGGGCTACTGTGGACATGTCCACACTAGCCCCATTCAGCTTTCAGTTGTAAAAACATTATTTAGGTATATAAATATATCACATTTTATGCTATTTGTATACTAAATTAGATTCATTTGTGAAGTAATAACTGAATTTAAGTGCAGAATACACACATAGAATTTAGTTTGATAAACATTTTTTATTTAAATTATTAATGCTAGTCCATTATAATCTATCTACCATCGTACCATAGTTAGGATGTATCCCAGAGTAAATTATAAGGATTATTTTCTTGTAGGTGCTCCAACTGAACGTCTAGATTTGCCTTCAAAAAGCGGATGGATGGTGAAAGAAATATTTCCAGCTGTTTTACACCATATACAAGAACACACAAAATCTGATATTGACCACCCTGTTTTTTTGCTTCTCGATAATCATAATGCACGCATTTCCCTTGTAGCAATATTACACATATGTGAAGGAAAATTGAAAATTACATTGTGTTACTGTCTTTTCCAACACATTCTTCCCATAAACTTCAACCCCTGGATGTTGCAATTTATGGTGCATTCAAATATAGGTCAAAATTGGAAAATTTCATTAGCGGCCACTGGCCGGTAGGACTAATTTTTTAAGTGGCCACTTTCTTTAAACTAGCGGCCACTTTTTTATTTCAAAATGCTAAACAGTAAAATTTCCATAAGTATTAATCTAAAACTGAGTAGCCCAAATAAATATGTTTATATAAATATATTGGAACCAAAAAAAGTAGAATCCCTGATGAAATGCAAGAAAATTTTATTATCTCCTTGTAAAAAAGTAGCCGCTGATAGACAATTTTTCACTAGCCACTTTTTTTCATTTATTGGCCCTGTGATCGGTGGCTAGTGCTAATTGTGAACTTTACATTCAAAGGAATATGTAAAAGTTGCATTTAATGACTGGATGTTAAATTATCCCAGCAAAACAGTATCAGTCTGATATTCCTTCCTTAGCAACAAAAGCATATCTAAATTATTTACACTAAGTAATATTATATCAAGATTTGCAAAAATCTGGAATTATCCCATTAAATTGATTAGGCTTTTGAGATGATTACTTTTTTTTTTTTTTTTTTAAGCTATATTATCGACCGTGAATGCCCAATGTACTACAAAAGATTAGGTAAGCACATGAGAAGACAGTGGAAACAGCCTTTTGACATGGAAGTTGATGAATTAGGAATTGAAGAAATAGAAATGAGTGAAAAAAAAAATCAAGCCAGGAGATTTTGCATTGGCTCAAGTTTCTTTAATTTGCAAGAAGTCCAGCCGCAGCAGATTTTATAAATATGTAACAGTTATTCAAAGTCTGTTTCTGTTGTTGAGTATAAAACAGTGCCTCAAGAGTATTAGCTCTAAGAAAGACCACTTTATTTATATTGAAAATGATCAGTGATGCCGCTGTACTTGAAAAAACCTGGGTCCTCGGGACCCAGGATTTCCAAAAATCTGGGTCCCTTTTTTACAAAAGCGGGTCCCCATCAATAATAATTTATATTTTAAAGGAATAAATGAAACTTGTTTGTTTGGAAAAGATAAATGAAATGCATTAATTATTGTTTTAATAATAATTAAATAATGAATTAAAACCAGTATTATTTGCACTCAAATAAGATATTTTTAAAAATATTAAGAGAAATTTTCTTTACTTTTTTAAAGTAAAAATGCAAAATACAATTTTAATTGTAAAATAATGTTTATTTGAGAGTAGAAGATACCAAGTTCACTAACAAGTATCACTAATGTTCGCATTTCTTTTAAAAAGGGGCAAGACAGGTTTATTGAAAAAGATATTTTTGCTGAAAAAAATAATACTTATGTTAAGTAAAGGTATGCTTTTTGTTGAATGAATGGGTGCTTTCATTATACTTCCCATTGAATTATTTGTCATCATAGATCTGTGTTGGAATCGGATATTTTTCTTGGAAGGGAAATTTACATCTGAATCATTAATAAACATCAAATCCTAAATGTTCTGAAGGTGGGAGACATTTCAATGGAGTAAGAAGAAGGGGGGGTGGGGATTTTTCACTGGTCCACCTACTGAATACATTATCAAAGTACACTGAAATCATTCTGTCTTTTTAAGAATCTCATAAAAAAAATTAAATCCCATTTTATGAATTTTCTACCTATAAGTTTAGTTTGCACATCTTTTTTGGTGCTTTGACTAAATTCACGTTTTTTCCGCGTTATTTTGATGAAATTTACGTTTTTTCCGCAATCCTTTTGTCGAAATTCGCTATTTTCTCACGAGCCTGTCACGAAAATCGTGTTTTTTCCGCGATACTTTGACAAAATTCGGCTTTATTCCGCGATTTTTTGACGAAATTCGCTATTTTTTCGCGATCTTTTGACGAAACACTGTTTTGTCTCAGCCCTTTTACGGAAATAGCGTTTTTTTTTCGCGATATTTTGATGAAATGTGTTTTTTTCGCGATCCTTTGACGAAATACGCTATTTTTTCGCGATCCTTTGACGAGAATCGGCTTTTTTCCGCGATATTTTGATGAAATTTGCGCATTTTTCGCGATCCTTTGACAAAATTCGGCTTTTTTCCGCGATTTTTTGACGAAATTCGCTATTTTTTCGTGATCTTATAACGATATACGCTATTTTGTCGCGGCCCTTTTACGAAAATCTCGTTTTTTCGCTATATTTTAATGAAATTTGCGCTTGTTTCCGCGATATTTTGATGAAATTTGAGCTTATTTCCGCGATATTTTGATAAAATTTGAGCTTATTTCCGTAATCCTTTGACGAAATACGCTAGTTTTTCGCGACCCTTTTACGAAAATCGCTGTTTTGCGCGATATTTTGATGAGATTTGCTCTTTTTTCGCGATCCTTTGACAAAATTCGGCTTTTCCCCACGATTTTTTGACGAAATTCGCAATCTTTTAACGAAATACACTATTTTTTCGCGGCCCTTTTACAAAAATCGCTATTTTTGCGCGATATTTTGATGAGATTTGCGCTTTTTTTCGCGATTCTTTGACGCAAATCGGCTTTTTTCCGCGATTTTTTAACGAAATTACGCGTCCCACGGGACGCGTAAGAGCTATTTTTTTGCGTCCCGTCTCCGATTTTTCGCGTAATTTACGCGCTATAGCGCGTCCGCGGCATCCCTGAATGATGTTTCACAAATAAACATCATTGGAAAATTCTCACAGCCAGACATTATTCAAGAAGCCATCATGCTTATTATAGAGTTTCCTGGCTGTGTAAACACTAATGAAAAACATTTAGTTGCTTTGACAAATACTTTAACCTTGTAAACAAACTTAAGATTTTAAAATAGGTAAATACATCCATACCTTTTTATTTTTATCAGTGTTTTGTACTTTTGTAATGTATTTAATTTTGTCTTTGAAATAGATTCATAACATACCCAGCTGCAGTCCTCAGTAATAACAAAAAAATATTATATATAACATTAATTAAGTTATATTTTATTACGATTAATATATTTACTATGTTGTTTAGGTTCAAATTTATTTTATAATTGTTTTGGAAACACTTATAAGAGTTGTATTACATTGTCTAAATCAGTATTCTAGCTTGTCCACACTAGCCCCATGTGGTGGGGCTAGTGTGGACAAAAATAACTTTTTTTAAACAATATATTAATAAATAACTGTATTGCCAAACAATTTAATATATCAACCAAATCAAAGATAAAATAGTAAATTCTTGTAAAAAAAATACAGTAGACTCCCTCAAATCCGCACAGCTTGGGACCAGAGGTTGTGCAGATTTTAGAATTTTGCGGATTTCTGGTCATTGATTTGTTTACATTTTTGAAACATTAATTTGATTGGTAGTTAAGCTATGGAAATTATAATGAATGCTTAAATAAAGTAAAATATTAAAATAATTTATTAGTTTAAAAGTAAATCATTATTAAAATAATTATGTAAAATAAAAATTTAGAAAAATATTAAATTATTAGGAATGAAATCGATTCATTTCGATTACAAAAGTCCTATTCTGCCATCTAGTGATAGCAAGGAGAACAGTGTTAATGCTATTATCAGTATATATAGCTTAATGTGCTCACTGTAACTTTTTTCATTGTTATTTAGAGTCTTAAATGCTTTTCTTATAAAAAATCTGCGAACAATAATTTTAAAATAGAGTTCCGGTTCGTGGATTTTTCCATTTCGAACCCTGGAATTTTTGATGTCGATATGCTAATTTATATCAAAATCAAAAGTAATGTAAATTTATTTAGTAATAAATCAGCTTTAATAGCCGAAAGAGAATGATTAACAAAAAATTTAGTAAAAAAATCATTGCGGTAGTCGCTGATTTCGGCGCCATCTTTAATTTTGTTCCTGCAATTTAACTGTAAATTTCATTGTTTACATCCGAAAATATACGCGGATTTTAGGCGTTCACGGATTTTAGGGTCGCGGATTTAAGGGAGTCTACTGTACTTGAAGTGTGAAAAAGGGTATTTAGTACACTTTTTGCGAAATTTATAAAAATTGTCCCCTTCTCCCCTATACAACAGGTTTTTTTTTTTTTTTTTTTTTTTTAAATTCTAAAATTATTATGTTTGTGAAGGATTTAATTTGGAGATTGTAAAAAAATTCTGAAATGTCTATTTTTAAGTGAAAGAATTTTGTTAAAGGTCATATGTTTTAAGGAGAAAAAACTGTGAAGGATCCTTTAAGAGACTCAAGTTCCTTCTAAAGAGATCCCTGCTTACAGATAAGATTTTCCATGTTAAGGTTTTCATGAGGAACACTAAACATGAAAAAAATATAAATAAAAGTATCAGAATGTAGCAATTATAAAATTTTGACTACATTATTTTATAAATGAAATTTCAATTTTTCCAATTTGGAAAAATTAAAAAATAGCCCTTCGGAAAAAAACTGAAAAAAAAAAAACCCAGTTTTTTTCCAAACTTTTCCGTTTTTTTTCCCGAGCATTCCCATCTCTAGACTTAATATGTTTAGAAATTATGATTCAACCTTACACTTTATTTAAGAAACATTTAAATATATTTCTAAACAATTTAAAATTGTGTCACACCTGTCACAAGGATTTTGTCACACCCGTCACACTAAAATTCCACACAAAATAAAAATTTAATGAATTTTTAATATTTCATATTTATTCGGACTTGTAATAATTAAACTTTAAGAAAGTTTCAAGAATTTTTGAGAAAAAATGAATTTTGTATAATAACTTGAGCATCTTTTTTATGACGGGTGTGACAGAGAGACAGTATAAATATATTTCCATTAAAAATCAGGTCTTTTAAATTATTTTGAAAAATTAAGTGTTTCTAAAGGTAAACAAAGGTCACAAATAATAATATATACACATAGAGTGAAAATGCTGCTGTTTTAAATATTGCATCTGGCAGAATGAAAATACCTTATTTTACATTCTAGAAAGTTTTTGAAATTTTTCTAACTATGACCCTAGATAAACCATAAAAGAACGGGTTTTACAGCTTAGTTCTCTGCCATTTCATACTATGTGTCGCATTTTTATCTTTAATTTGATATATTATTTGTAATAATAAAAGAAGTTTGAAATTTCAACCCTCATGCCCACTTTTTCATGGAAATGCCCATTACTTTATGAAATAAATAATATAAAGAAAGTTTCACCAAAAATTTTAACCATTTTAATTATTTGGTAAAGAGTTATGAAGTTTTTTGTAGAACCATACAGAAAATCTACACTTTAAAAATGTCCATAGAAAAAGAAAAGTGTCGCATGTTCAGATACTTATAATTTGAAATATTTTAATTAGATTCAATTAAAATTTCACATAGTTGCATCTTATACATATATGTTTTCATGTACCAAGTTTCGTCAAAATCTGAGATGGTGGGTGACATTTCGTAAAATTGCTGGATGATTTGACATGGAATGACCCAGAAATGAAAGAAAATGCTTTTTTATATATAAAAAGCTATATTCAGTATTAGGAATACATTTAAATGATATACAGTGAAACCCCGATCTATCGTTCCCGCATCCATTGTTTTCCCGCATTGATCGTTTTATTTCTATGGTCCCTGCACAAATTATATTTAAATAATGTTAACGAAACCGCGTGCATCGTTCTTCAAAAAGTCGTTTTCCCGCATTCATCGTTCTAAAATTTTTCTCATCACCGAAATGAAATTGAAGGTCAAGCAGATCCAAACTTGAATTACTTCTTTTCTCTTAAAATGACTCATTTGTGGTGCTTTCGGGATGGTGGTTGGGGGGGAGGCAGTGATTAGCTCTGATATTGCGACATGTATGTACGTTTAAATAATTGAATGCGTAACAGGTGTTTATTGTTTGGAGGATGGGTTATTCTATTCTGTGTAAAGGGGAGGTCGGATGTACCCACTTCGGCCAGCTGCTTAAATCCTAGCTAATCTGTTGTGTGCAGTGCAGGTGTTTAATGTGAAGAGTGTGAGCTTTCAATTTAGAATTGTTCTGCCCTAAATTTTATGCGTTCTTTGAATTTTAAGAATGGCAAAACAAATCCGAACCTTAGCAGAAAGACTTCAATCATAGATGAGGTGGAAAAGAATCCTTTTGAGAAAAAAATTAGCATCGCTAAGCGTTTAGGTATACCGCCGTCAACCCTGAATTCGATAATTTTGAAAAAGAAAGAAATTGGAGATCAGGCGGATAAATATGGAACTTCTGCAAAAAAGAGAAAAACTAGCAAAATGTCTACTTACAGTGAGTTGGAAAGACTTCTCTTCGCTTGGTATGAGCAGGCTCGTGTGTCAAATATTCCTGTAGATGGGAATATTCTTTGAGAGAAGGCACTTGAAATAGCTGCTTCATATGGCATGGATACTTTTTCTGCATCAAATGGGTGGATTTCACGTTTTAAAATTCGCCATGGATTGGTATCCAGGAAATTATGCGGCGAAAGTGCCGCAGTAGTAAATACTGATGAAATAGAAATGTGGTTCGAAAAACTTCCGAAGTTACTAGAAGGATACAAGGATTGTGACATCTACAATGCAGACGAAACAGGCCTGTTTTATAAATGCTTGCCAGAAAGAACGCTAGCGTTCAAAGGAGAATCTTGTCATGGTGGTAAACATTCCAAAGAAAGGCTTACAGTGTTACTATGCTCAAATAAGGACGGTTGTGATAAACGAGTACCCCTCGTTATTGGTAAATCTGCTAGACCTCGATAGTAGTCTACCATTTGAATACCAAGGCATGGATGAAAAATGATATTTTTACAAAATTTCTTTATGACTGATAGATCAATCGGCGCTCAAAAAAGGAAAATCATTCTATTTATTGACAATTGTTCAGCTCATCCACCAGATACATCGTCTTTGAAAAATATAGAAGTCAGATTTTTCCCAGCTAATTGTACATCTGATGCGGTGTCTTTGGCGTCTAAACCTCAAAATATCTAACATTACATCCGTTACTCTTGCAACGAAAAAAATTCAAATTAACTCTTTTGGATAAAGAATAAAAACGGAATTATGAGTTTGAAAAAAAAAAATACGAACATCTTAATAAAAAAATGGTACTACTTAGTTATCCCGTTGACCAATTTCGCCAAATTATATAAATCGCCAAACCACTCGCCAAATTACATTAATTGACATAAGTTGTATTTTAATAATGAAAGAACAAATAAATTAGTATAACATTAATAAAAGTTCAAATAAAACGTCGAAATAAAAATAATTTGATGACGTAAGCACGTGTAACTTCCTTGAAGTCAAGTGAATGTGACATTTACGATCAACCGTTATTGGCATTTAATCTTATAATTTGGCGATAGATTTTTGGTTGACGGGATAACTAAGTAGTACCAAAAAAATTAGTGATTTTATGCAAAATAAAAGGAACAATTTTACTAAGAAATTAGCATTATAGAACGAAAGGGTACTACTTAGATATTCCATTGACCAAAAATCTATCGTCAAACTATAAGATTAAATGCCTATAATGGTTGATCTTAAATGTCAAATTCACCTGACTTTAAGCAAGTTAAACGTGTTTACGTCACAAAGGGATTTTTATTTCGACGTTTTATTTGTATTTTTATTAATGTTATAATAATTTATTTGTTCTTTCGTTATTTAAAATAAAAATTATGTCAATTTGTATAATTTGGCGAAATTGGTCGACGGGATAACTAAGTAGTACCAACGAAAATATTTAAATATGAAAGCACTGTTTGTAACGACTTAAAAATTATTTTCAAAGAAAGAAATTGGAATTGGAATAATATTTGGCGATATATAATTTGCTCCTCGATAAGAAGAAAAAATGGGTACATTTATAACAGCCGTGCTCAGATCTCGCCAATAGCATTTTTAAAATTGCCAGTAGCAGCAGTTACATTTTGCGTATGTAAATTAAAAATAATTCTTTGTTTTTAATTATGGAATTATTTCCTGTTATTGTTTATCTTATCAGTTTTTTAAATGAAATTAGTGTAAGGCATGCATTTTAAATGAAATGAGTGAAAGGTTTGTATCTTAAATGAAAATAATAAATATAAGAATATGGTATGAACACAATGTTTGTTGATTTATTACCTGCGCCTGGCTAACATAAAAGTATTACAAAAGCCACATATTCACTTGGTACAGATGTCATATTCGCCCCATATTTGCACGATTTTTTTCAGTTGCCAATTTGGCGAAAACATCAACAGCATAAACAACATAATCCAGGTTACCACATCAAGCAAAATAACGACACTTTGGCGCAAGTTAAGTACCTGTTGCCTATATGATATTAGGTGGTACAGATGTCATATACGGCCCATATTGGAACGATTTTTTACCGACGCCAATTTGGCGAAAACATAAACAGCATTAACAATAACTTCCGGGTTACCATATCAAGCAAAATAACGAGACTTTGGCGTCAGTTAAGTATTGTTGTGTATTGCAATGTTTCTAACATTGGCGTCAGAAAAAAATCGCGCCTATATGGGGCATGTATGACATCTGTGCCCAAGTGGTTAGATAATAATTTTGGAAAGGTTTTAGTGTATACATATTGTTCAACGCTACTTAGTCATAGAGCAAAAAAAAATAAATAAATAAATAAAAAATTAAGTGAACCTGATTATAAAAGTTTAGCCTTTTTTTTTTAATCTACAGAACGTATTTTGATACAAGTGGCACTGTTACATAACGTTTCAGGAATGGTGTTAGTATATAACATTTCATTATATGTTGATTAGTTATAGAGCTATTAATTCCTGTTGTCATAACGGTCTCATTACCCTACCAAAAGTGAATTGTTAGTAATCAACTAAAAGAATTACTTCTTAATAGCTAAATTTTGACCAACGCTTTAGGTAATATTATATCACAATGGCGTTCGCATCGTTTTCAGCAATGAGTAAGGTCCAGCTGAAGGTCCATATTGTTTAAAATGCAAATTCAAATTCACCAATGTTCATTTGGAAAAATTGACCAGCGCAGCGGGCATAGCCGGCTAGTATAGTAATAATTTTCTTTCCAACTTAAATTTTTTTTTTCTCAATAACTACTGAGTAGCGTGCGCTAGGATTTGATTATTTAAGTTCTGTTCAGGGTTGTAGTGGGTAGCTGCCCGCCCGGGCTGGGTTTTTTATAAAAAACCCATTTAAAAAGCCCGGGTTTTTTAAATATATTTCAGGAAAGAAACAAATGATGTATTTGTTGTTTATGGTTATTCTGTTTTATTTATGAATCTTAGAAAATATATTTGTACTAATTTACTTGCACTTTTAGATTGGGAAGCCTATAATTTTAAAACGTTTTAGCTTTTAATTTAAAACGTAAATTTAAGCTTTTCAGTTAGCTTCAAGAGTATTATATTTACTAAACTTATTATATTTATTAAATTATTTTATGTACTTTTTACTGCTGAATCTGAAAATGACCTTCATTTTTAACCATCACGTAAGGAAAATTAAATAAAAAAAGTCTTACATCTGTTTTATAGTATCATTTTTTACTGCTGAATGCGAAAATGACCTTCATTTTTAACCAACACGTCAGGAAAATGAAATAAAAAAGTTTTACACCTGTTTTATAGTATCAGATTTTTGTTATATTTTAACTTTGACATTTACGATTTGCAAAAAAATTATAACGTGATGGTTAAAAATGAAGGACATTTTCAGATTCAGTGCTAAAAAGTACATAAAAATCAATTATCAAAAGTTAAAAAACTCAGCCGTCTCCTCTATTTTATAGTATTTGAATTTTGTTATTTTTTAACTTTGACAATTTATGATTTGCAAAACATCCTAAGATGATGGTTAAAAATTAAGGTAATTCTCGGATTCAGAGTTAAAAAAATACATAAAGGTTAAAAAACACAACCATCGCAGTCTTGTGTTATCTACATAGTTGCCAACTTGTACGGATTGGCCGTACAATGTACGGATTGTGTTCTAAGTGTACGGTTGTACGTCTGAACAGTACGATTGTACGGTTTTGCGCACGGAAAAAACGATCGCGGAAAAACACGAATTTCGTCAAAGATCGCGTAAAAAATGTTAATTTCTTCAAAGGGTCGCGAAAAACGCTAATTTCTTCAAAGGATCGCGAAAAAAATGCTAACTTTGTCAAATGATCTCGAAAAAAAAAGCTAATTTCTTCAAAGGATCGCGAACAAAACGCTAATTTTATCAAAGTGATTGCGAAAGAAACGCGAATTTCGTTAAAAATCGCGAAGAAAAACACTTAATTTCGTCGAAGGATTGTCAAAAAAAGGGAATTTCGTCAAAGATCGTGGGAAAAAACACTAATTTTGTCAAGGATTGTGAAAAGTACGCGAATTTCGTCATAAATCGTGGGGATAAAACGCGAAATTCATCAAAGTTCGCGGGGAAAAACGCGAATTTCGTCAAAAGATGGCGTGCGCTAGGATTTGATTATTTAAATTCTGTTTAGGGTTGTAGTGGGTAGCTGCCCGCCCGGGCTGGGTTTTTTATAAAAAAACCATTTAAAAAGCCCGGGTTTTTTAAATATATTTCAGGAAAGAAACAAATGATGTATTTGTTGTTTATGGTTATTCTGTTTTATTTATGAATCTTAGAAAATATATTTGTACTAATTTACTTGCACTTTTAGATTGGGAAGCCTATAATTTTAAAACGTTTTAGCTTTTAATTTAAAACGTAAATTTAAGCTTTTCAGTTAGCTTCAAGAGTATTATATTTACTAAACTTATTATATTTATTAAATTATTTTATGTACTTTTTACTGCTGAATCTGAAAATGACCTTCATTTTTAACCATCACGTAAGGAAAATTAAATAAAAAAAGTCTTACATCTGTTTTATAGTATCATTTTTTACTGCTGAATGCGAAAATGACCTTCATTTTTAACCAACACGTCAGGAAAATGAAATAAAAAAGTTTTACACCTGTTTTATAGTATCAGATTTTTGTTATATTTTAACTTTGACATTTACGATTTGCAAAAAAATTATAACGTGATGGTTAAAAATGAAGGACATTTTCAGATTCAGTGCTAAAAAGTACATAAAAATCAATTATCAAAAGTTAAAAAACTCAGCCGTCTCCTCTATTTTATAGTATTTGAATTTTGTTATTTTTTAACTTTGACAATTTATGATTTGCAAAACATCCTAAGATGATGGTTAAAAATTAAGGTAATTCTCGGATTCAGAGTTAAAAAAATACATAAAGGTTAAAAAACACAACCATCGCAGTCTTGTGTTATCTACATAGTTGCCAACTTGTACGGATTGGCCGTACAATGTACGGATTGTGTTCTAAGTGTACGGTTGTACGTCTGAACAGTACGATTGTACGGTTTTGCGCACGGAAAAAACGATCGCGGAAAAACACGAATTTCGTCAAAGATCGCGTAAAAAATGTTAATTTCTTCAAAGGGTCGCGAAAAACGCTAATTTCTTCAAAGGATCGCGAAAAAAATGCTAACTTTGTCAAATGATCTCGAAAAAAAAAGCTAATTTCTTCAAAGGATCGCGAACAAAACGCTAATTTTATCAAAGTGATTGCGAAAGAAACGCGAATTTCGTTAAAAATCGCGAAGAAAAACACTTAATTTCGTCGAAGGATTGTCAAAAAAAGGGAATTTCGTCAGAGATCGTGGGAAAAAACACTAATTTTGTCAAGGATTGTGAAAAGTACGCGAATTTCGTCATAAATCGTGGGGATAAAACGCGAAATTCATCAAAGTTCGCGGGGAAAAACGCGAATTTCGTCAAAAGATGGCGAAAAGCGCTAATTTTGTCAATGAATCGCAAAAAAACCCCGCGAATATCGTCAAAGATCGCGAGGAAAAACACGAATTTTATCAAAGATATTTGAAAAAAAAAATCTAATTTTGTCAATGGATCGCGAAAGAAACGCACATTTCGTTAAAAATCGCGCAGAAAAACACTACAAAAAAAACAGGAAAAAAAAACACGAATTTGTCAGAAAACTCGTAAAAACGCGAATATCGTCAAGGGATCGCGTAAAAAAAAACGCGAATTTTGTCACAGATCCGTAAAAAACGCTGATTTCGTCAAAAGATCGCGAGAAAAATGCGTATTTCGTCAAAGATCGCAGAAAAAACGCTAATTTTCTCAAAGGATCACGAAAAAACCGCGAATATTGACAAAGATCGCGAAAAAAAACCCGCGCAATTCGTCAAAAGATCGCGAAAAAAAAACGCAAATTTCGTCAAAAAATCGCGAAAAAAACGCAAATTTCGTCAAAAGATCGCGAAAAAAATGCAAATTTCGTCAGATCGCGAAAAAAACTCAAATTTCGTCAGATCGCGGGAAAAAAAACGCAAATTTCGTCAAAAGATCGCTGAACAAACGCGAATTTTTCACAGTATCATGGCAAAAATGTGAATTTCGTCAAAGGGCCTCGAAAAAACTCATAATTAGCACCTGCAGGGAATCCCCCCCCCCCCTTTCCTCCCCAATCCCTTTGCTGTAACCTTTCAGAAAATTTGCTGTGAATTTTATATTTTTTTCTTTCTTTTTTTTTTTTTTTTTTTTTTTACTTAGAATTTCCCATGCAAAAAAAATTTCGTATGAAATCTATTGATTTTCTTATTGATATTTTCTTATGAAATCTATGTTTTTATTTTTTGGGGGAAAAAGATTATACATGAATATAGCATAGAAAATGTTATAAAATATTACTTTTTTATTGCATGTGCATATGTTATGTATTTTTAAGCACTCAAGAATACGTCATAAAAATTGTAAGGATTTCAGAATTGACATGTTGGCAGGTATGCATTTGTGTTCAGATGCAGAAAAGTGGTATAAGTCATGCATTTTTAAAGTTTCATAACTCAGTCAATTTTAGTGTTATATGAACGGGATATTTTTTTGTCTGTCTTGTCAGTGTAATAGGAAAATTTTACTGTTCTTCTGTTAACAGTATCTTTGGAAATATACCTTAAGGGGTTCTCATATTCACTGCTCAACAATGCAAAACTTTCAAACACATTTTCTGACTCATTTTTAACTATAAAGGCATAAAATTCACAGGCCTGACTATTGAAGGCATTTGGAAATGAATAGCTTTCTCCATATTTGATAAATTACTTGATGGACATAAATCAAGCTATTTAACTGTGCTAAAGATAATTCCCCAGTTACATAAATAATGCTTCGTTTCAACTCAGCCATAAATCTATTCAAAAGAAATTAACCTTGGAAATCCTTTGATAAAGATAATGACTTGTTGAGTGACTCATAGACATTAAACTGATTTATTATTATTATTATGATATTGCTACTACAATTATTATTACTGATTTATTATCTTATAATGTAAATATTTTTTTCATTCTAAAAATGTAGTCATTCCAGAGAAGAGGCATGAAAATGCTCTCTCTTTTTTACAATTTAAACAATGTGAATTAAATAGATTAAAGCGTTACCACTGCTTATTTATTTGATATAATAGTCTACAATTTCTTTTGTCAAAGGAGGTTATAAAGAGTGGTTGATTAAAAATATGACAACTAACACATATTGGATTAAACAAAGTGTGGATTTACACCGAAATAGATAAGTATCCTGAAGAACGGGTAAGTCCCAATTTTATCTAACTTACTCACGCCTTTTTCATTGGGATTCAAATCCTAACAAGATTATGATTACTGATCACTGAATAAAAATAAATAAATTAAATAACCTCCACTGAAATCTGAAATATCAGATATTTGATAAATAAACTTTTAAACTTTCAAAAAGAAAAGTTGGAAGAACTTTTTACGGTAACACGTAAGTAATCAAAAGTTAAGAAAATGGCAGCTTCTAAAGATAATTTAGCAATTGAAAAACTTACAGCTACGAACTATTCGATTTGGAAATTTAAGGCAGAAATGATGTTAACTAAAGAAGACTTATTTCACGTAATTACAGAAGAACCTCCTAATCCAATTATGGACGCTTGGTCCAAAAGTGATAAGAAAGCCTGTGCACTAATTAATCTAACAATTGATGATAGTCAGATTACTCATGTTAAAAATTTACAGACAGCCAGACAAACTTGGCAAGCTTTGCGTGAAATCCATGAGCGACATAATTTGTCTAGCAAACTTTATCTCTTAAGAAAACTTTATGGGATTAAATTAGCGGAAGGTGGCAACATTGTTAATCATATTACAAAAATAATGGAATTAGTAGATAAATTGGGGGCCATAGGAGAAGTTATAAATGATAACCAATTTTTCTGCACTGTTATTATGCTCCCTACCCCAATCTTATGATACTCTTATTACTGCCCTTGAACCGAGAGAAGAAAATCAACTCGCACCATCATTTATTAAGTCTAAACTTATTGACGAATATAACCGACGATATGATAATAATGAGAGAACAGAAAATCCTGCCAGAGCATTTAAAGCACAGAAAAATTACAACAACAAAACAAGTAATAAATACTGCTCCAATTGTCGGATGAGAAACCATTATACCCAGGAATGTTGCCATAATAAAGCCAAAACACAAAATACACCGCAAAATCAACACATTAAACCAAACAAAAAACATTACTCTACATCACTAGTTTTTCAAAAGAGTGAAAACAATTTTAGAAGTGAACAAACACCAGAATCAAATCGTAGGTACAGTCACTCTGAAAATGAAAACAATACATGGAGGGCGAGCGAAAATAAAAACAGGGTTGGGTTTTTGACGTCAAAAACTGGTTTTTGACATGACAAGCGTCAAAAACTGGTTTAAACTGTCATAAACTGGTTTAAACTGTCAAAAACTCCCAAATACATGTAACACGCTAAAACATTTTAACAATAGATAAACATTAAATAAGTCAATGATTTATGTGATCTTTTATTGAAATTTAATAATTTAAAAAATATATTATTTGCAATAATTTTTTTTTTTTTTTTTTTTTTTTGGATTTTTCAACCAGAAGAAAATAATTTTATACAATTAAATAATCCGGATAAATTTTACCCCGCAGCATGCTGCAGCGCACCACGTGTTTAGCACATTTATTTACATCCAAAAGATTTTTGAGTTTAGAGTGTATGAAGCGTTAGAAAATAGTCTGTCTCTTAACTGATGCTGAGCTAGTAGGACTTGATAGCAAAAGCATTGCTAGATGAGCAAGTTTTGAAGCAGGCTCAAAAAGCTGCTGCATTTAGTGATACCTTTCCACCAAACAATGGAGTCCTCCCTATAGCACTGAAATAGGAAGACTGGAAAGGGGATTCTTTAGCTTCATACACAATCAGTATGGGTAAGCATCCATAAACTCTCTCCGTCCCAGTGGCAGAAACACCGCGACACGGCGACATAGTCGCGGACACAAAAATCTTTTGCGGACAATGCGCGAATTTTGGCAAAAAATCATGTAAAAGCGCGAATTTCGGCAAAAAAGCGCGTAAAAGTGTGAATTATGGCAAAAGATCGCGTTAAAAGCATTAATTTTGGCAAAAGATCTCATAAAAAACGCGAATTTCGAAAAAAGATCGCATAAAAAGCGTGAATTTCGGCAAAAGATTGGGTAAAAAGCGCAAATTTTGGCAAAAGATCGTGTTAATGGCGTGAATTTAGGCAAAAGATCGCGTAAAAAGTGTGAATTTCAGCAAAAGATCGCGTTAAAAGCTTTAATTTCGGCAATAGATCGGATAAAAGGCGTGAATTTTGGTAAAAGATAGGGTAAAACACAAGAATTTCGGCAAAAGATCGCATAAAAAGCGCGAATTTTGGTAAAAGATGGCATAAAAAGCGCGAATTTCGGCAAAATATAGCGTAAAAGCGCGAATTTCCGCAAAAAAATCGCACATAAAACGCGAATTTCGGTAAAAGATCGGGTAAAAGCGTGAATTTTGGCAAAAAAGCGCGAATTTCGGCAAAAGATCGCATAAAAAGCGCGAATTTCGGCAAAAGATCGCGTAAAAGTGTGAATTTCGGCAAAAGATCACGTCATAAGCGCAAATTTTGGCAAAAGATCGTGTTAATGGCGTCAATTTCGGCATAAGATCACGTAAAAAGTGTGAATTTCAGCAAAAGATCGCGTTAAAAGGTTGAATTTCGGCAAAAGATCGGGTGAAAGTCGTGAATTTTGGCAAAAGATCGGGTAAAAAACGTGAATTTTGGCAAAAAAGCGCGAATTTCGGAAAAGGATCGTGAAACAAACGCAAATTTCGTCAAAGGATCGCGGAACAAACGCGAATTTCGTCATAGGATTGTGGAAAAACGTGAATATTGTCAAAAGATCGAAAAAAAAATTCCGCAAATTTCGTCTAAAAATTGCGGAAAAAACGCGAAATTTGTCAAAAAGCCATGCAGAAAACGTGAATTTCACCGAATAATTACAAAAAAAAAAAAAAAAAAAAAAATTCCTCAAAAGCATGCAGAAAAGAAAAAATTGAATTTTGTCAAGGGATCACGAAAAAAAAAAACCCGCAAATTTCGTCCAAATATTGCGGAAAAAACGTGAATTTCACCAAAGAATTACAAAAAAAATAATTTCCTCCAAAGGCCGCAGATTTCATTCAAGGGTTTTAGGAAAAAAATTTAAAAGCACCGTTATTGCCTATGTGTGGTTCTGCTTATCCTTCACACTTTAAAAATTCTACAAGAAGTTAGATGATAAAATGTTATAAGCAAAATTAATGAGAATGCATCTTGCTTACCATGTTTTAAATAGAATGATAGAAAATTCCTAGTTTAATTTATTATTTATTCATTAAAATGGCATGCAAAATTTGCAGACAGATTATGAAATTTTAAGAGCCTGTCGCAGACAGCTACAAAACTTTCTGCCACTGGGCTCTCCGTAGCTCAAGCACGAGCTGAATCAACTGATACAGCAGTCAACCC
This sequence comes from Maratus speciosus, assembly GCA_963932465.1. Taxonomy (NCBI): domain Eukaryota; kingdom Metazoa; phylum Arthropoda; class Arachnida; order Araneae; family Salticidae; genus Maratus; species Maratus speciosus. The sequence continues at coordinate 285,918,118 of OZ010800.1, read as the reverse complement.
TTGCCCCTGATGGTTGGGATGCAAAGTATAAGCCAAACAATGGTATGGTTTCATGATTTGATCCCTTCTATTATGCACTTTTTCAATATGGGCTTACAGGAATTTTCTTTTAGATGACCGAGCCAATTTTGTTCAGTTTTAAAATCGAAAACATTTTTATATATTGAAAGAAAGCACGTTTTTAAAAAGATTTTGACTTTAAGCTTTTTTTTTTTTTAATTACTTCTCTTATTTTGTAAATGTTTAAAATTAATAATCCAATTTCAATTTTGAATGGAATGGTTATTGCCTAGACTAGAATAACATTGATGCACATTATCTTGTTATATATACAAAAAAATCTACACTTTTCTAAGTTTTTTTTCCCCATAAAAAAAGCTAGCTAATGCAAGCTCTAAAAAGTAAGCGAAATTAAAACGATTTTAAGTAAGAGAAAAAATGTACAGCTCAGGTGAGCTTAATGTCTACTTTTTAGAAAAACACAATTTTACAAAAAATTTAAAATTTTATCCTGTTCAGTGATGGAACAGCATGGACTTCATTTTGGAGCAGTAAAAAGTCATTTTGGAGCAGCAAAAGTGCTCATTTTGGAGCAGAAAATAGCTATTTTGGAGCAGGAAAAAGCCACTTTGGAGCAAAAAATAACTATTTTAGAGCAACAAAAATGGTCATTTTGGAGCAGAAAATAACTGTTTTGGAGCATCAAAATGTCATTTTGGTATTTTTTAACGAAAGTCGCGTTTTTTCTGCGATTCTTTGATGAAAGTCGCGTTTTTTTCGCAATCCTTTGACGAAATTCGCACGTTATTCGGACCCTTTGTTGAAATTAGCGTGTTTTTTTAAATCTTTTGACAAAATTTGCGATTTTTTGCGACCTTTTGATGGTGGTTTTTTCCGCGATCTTTTAATGAAATTCGCGTTTTTTCACAATCTTTTGACCCCGTTTTGTTCGTTTTTTGAGAAAATTAGTGATCCTTTGACAAAATTCACGTTTTTATCGCGATTCTTTGACAAAATCCGTGTTTTTCGCGATCTTTTGACGAAATTCGCATGTTTTTTGCTACCTTTTGATGAAATTTGCGGGTTTTTTTGGCGATATTTTAACGAAAGCAGCGTTTTTTCACGATCTTTTGACAGTGTTTTGTTTGTTTTTTGACGAAGTTAACTATCCTTTGTCAAAGTTCACGTTTTTTTTCGTGATCCTTTGACGAAATTTGCGTTTTATTCGCGATCTTTTGATGACATTTCAGGGATTTTTTCGCGATATTTTAACAAAAAAAGTTTTTTCACAATCTTTTGACCCCGTTTTGTTCGTTTTCTGATGATATTAGCGATCGTTCGACAAAATTCACGTTTTTTCTTGCGATTCTTTGACAAAATTCGCGTGTTTTTTCTACCTTTTGATGAAATTGCGGTTTTTTTTCGCGATATTTTAACGAAAGTAGCGTTTTTTCTTGATCTTTTGACCGTGTTTTGTTCGTTTTTTGACGAAGTTAGCTATCCTTTGGCAAAATTTACGATTTTTTCGTGATCTATTGACAAAATTCGCGTGTTTTTCGGGATCTTTTGATGAAATTTGCGGGGGTTTTCGCGATTTTTATAACGAAAGTAGCGTTTTTTCACGATCTTTTGACCCCGTTTTGTTCGTTTTTTGACAAAATTAACGATCTATTGACAAAATTCCCTTTTTTCGCGATCCTTTGACGAAATTCGCGTGTTTTTTGCGACCTTTTGATGAAATTTGCGTTTTTCGCGATATTTTAACGAAAGTAGCATTTTTTCGCGATCTTTTGACCGTGCTTTGATGAAGTTAGCGCTCCTTTGACAAAATTCACGTTTTTTTTCGCGAGCCTTTGGCAAAATTCACGCGTTATTCACGATCTTTTGACGAAACTCGCGTGTTTTTCGCGACCTTTTGATGAAATTTGACGGGTTTTTTCTCTATTTTTAAAATAAATTAGCATTTTTTCACGATCTTTTGACAGCGTTTTGTTCGTTTTTGACGAAATTAGCGATCCTTAGACAAATTCACGTTTTTCTCGCGCTCCTTTGACGAAATTCGCGTGTTTTTCGCGATCTTTTGACGAAATTCACGCGTTTCTCCTGATCTTTCGATAAAATTTGCGTGTTTTCGCGATCTTCAGACGAAATTTACGTTTTATTCGCGATCTTTTAACGAAATCACGTTTTTTCGCGATCTTTTGACCGCATTTTGTTCGTTTCTGACGAAATTAGCGATCCTTTGTTAAAATTCACTTTTTTTCCGTGATCATTTGAGAAACATCGTGTGTTTTTCGCAATCTTTTGGCGAAAATCGGGAGGAAAATGATCGAATTGGCTCAAGAATTATTATTGAATTGGCGCAGTTGGGTGCAATTTTGTTGGAAAATGATCGTTTTGGCGCAGAAATGCGCAGCATTATCGATTTGGTGCAATTGGAGCAGCTGTTCCATCACTGCCTGTTAAAAGTTGTACTTAACAATAATACTTTACTATGTACTAATTACTGATATACAGTAAGAGTGAATTTAAAATATTACATGTAATGTTGTCATGTGTGACATTTAATTTGAATTTTTACAGATCAATTTAGTATTTGAGGTTTTTGACATGACGATTTAAACTATGGTTTAAACCTGACATAAACTGACACATGTCAAAAACCTGCCAACCCTGTAATTATTATTAATACTATATACTAATTATACAATTATAGTAAATAGTGAATTTTAAATATTGCATCTAATGTGTGACATTTAATGTGAAATTTTACAGATCACTGTAAGTATTTGAGGTTTTTGACGAGGTTTTTGACAAGGGGTTTTTGACATGACGGTTTAAACCGCAGTTTAAACTGTCAAAAACTGACATGTGTCAAAAACCTGCCAACCCTGAATAAAAATTACGCCTTTATAACACAAGGAATAGAAAACAAAACATTTATAGTAGACAGTGGCATCTCAAGCCATATTGTGTGTTCAGAATCAATGTTTACAGAAATAAACTCATGCGAAAAAACAAATGTAACCATCGCAAACGGGAAAAAACTTATCAGTTACGGGTCAGGTGACGTAAATATAAACACGCGAACATCAGACAACAAAGTTCATGAAATAACACTTAAAGATGTATTACTAGTACCTGAAATCGAAACAAATTTATTATCGGTTAGCAAAGTAACCCAAAATGGATGTGAAATTATATTCAGAAATGACAAATGTATGTTCAAACTTAACGGAGAAATATGCTTAGAAGCGCGAAAAGTAAATAACCTATACGAAGTTCAGTTGGCATTCCAAAACTATGCAAACGTAGCACAAAGCTGCAACAACAAAAATTGCCTAGAATTATGGCATCGTAGGTTAGGACATAGAAATCTAACATCAATTAAAGAAATTACGCAAAAGGAATTAGCTACAGGAATCCAAATAAACAACTGTAAGCATAACATAGATTGCGAACCGTGCATTAAGGCAAAATTAACTGATGAACCCTATCCAAAAATTGCAGAGTATAGAGCAACTAAAAGACTCCAGCTCATTCACTCCGACGTGTGCGGATCTTTTCAAACACCGACAATAGGGGGGAAATCATACTTTTTGACTTTTATTGATGACTACTCACAATTTACGATCATATGCCTATTGTCTAGAAAAAGTGAAGTTTACGAAAAACTTAAAGAATTCATTGTGTTAATTAGCAACAAATTTGGAGAAAAACCGAAAGCAATTAGAACAGATAACGGAGGGGAATTCACATCAGATGAAATAGAAAATTACCTCAGGGCTAATGGGATAAAACATCAACATGCAGTTCCATATTGCGCAAGCCAGAACGGTGTGGCAGAGAGGAAAAATAGATCGTTAGTTGAAATGGCAAGGACAATGTTAAGTGAATCAAATTTACCATTAAAGTTCTGGGGGGAAGCAATTTGCACAGCAAATCATTTGCAAAACAGACTACCGACAAAAGCAAATGAAAAGACGCCATACGAGTTATGGACAAACAGACAGCCAAACTTAAGTTACGTTAGGGTATTTGCAGACCTGCCAACTGCTACGAAAAAATCGTAGTTGCTACGATTTGGACCTCTAAACTACGATGCTACGAAAATCGGTCTTAAACTACGATTTTTTGCAAAAAAACACAAACGCATTTTTCGTTCCTAGTTGCGATTTTTAGCCCGCGCAGCATATTTTTCAGGAGTGATTCTGTTTCGAAATTTCCAAAATTTTAAAATATTAATTTCTGAAAGTTTTATAAAATTGGTCATTAGTCCGAAACTTTGGACATTAAAAAATGCTCATGTGAAAATCGGGGCTGCAAAACAAACTTCTTAACATAAACCCTCTTTATGCATATTAGACTCGAGTGAATCGTGTTTCTGTAAATATTTATACAGGAATTCCCTTCCTTAGAAACAGGGGTGCCATTTTAAGAGTTTCTTGAAGTGGGAGGGGGGGGGGGGTGTTCTTTGAGGGGCAAGGTGTAGGTCCTGCATAATGAAAAATGCTGTGCAGTATTTCCCCCTGCAAATTATTCCACAGACCTATGATTCTTCTGCGAGTATATTTTGAAATTTATTGGAAGTCCGCGAATTTTTTTTTCTTTTGTAGAATTTCTCCAAATTAATTCATGAATCAATTGCGGAAAAAATTGAGAATTTCTTCAAGTGATCGTGTACAAATATCGGGTATTTCGTCAAAGATCTCAGAAACAAATAGTGGTTATTTTCAATTGGTCACTGAATAAAATCGCTATTTCGATAAGAGTTCAGAAAGAAATTGCGAATTTCATTTAAATATTGCGCAAAAAAGCACGAATTTTATATCCATAAACTATCGAGGGAAAAATATTACAAATTTCGTCAAAAGGACTTGGAAACGAGTAGTGAAATTTGTTAATTGGTTGCGAAAAGATATCGAAGATTTTTCCGATTGGTTGCGATAAACTATCACGAATTTCGACAAATGACCGCGTAAAAAAGTCAATTTCGTCAATTGGTCACAGAAGAAAATTAATTTCGTCAAAGGATCGTGGAAAAAACGTGAATTTTGACAAAATATAGCAGAAAGAAAACACAAAATTCATCAAAAGGTCAGTAAGAAAGTGCAACTTTCATCGAAAGATCTGTAAGAATACGCAAATTTCACCGAAAGATCGCGGAAAGAAAACACTAATTTCGTCAAAGGATCGTGGTAAAGAACGCAAAATTCGTCAAAGGAGCGCTGTAAAAAAATGCGAATTTTGTCAAAAGTTCGTGGTAAAAAGTGCGGATTTCAACAAAGAATCGTGAAAGGAAAATGTGAATTACGATTGTGGGAAAAAATTGTGAATATCCTGAAATGATCGCGGGAAGAAAATCACGAACTTCATCAACATTTACTGCACCGGGCTAAAAAATTGGAACCAGCTTCCATTTATAAATGTCAAAAAAAAAAAGCTAAGAAACTCTAAAAATCGTAAAAAAATTTTCAGAGAAAAAAATTGACTACTATATGGAGATGAAAGACTGAAACATTATTCCTTTTACCAATGTCAAAAAATGGCTGCGAAATACGAAAAACCAACCAACCAATCTCCAGATTAATTTTGTGTGCTACGATTTCTCATTTTCAAAGGTTGGCAGGTCTGTATTTGGCTGCAAAGCCTTCGCATATATCAGTAAAGCCAGAAGACAAAAATTAGACAATAAAGCTATAGAGGGGATTTTCGTCGGATATGATAATGAATCCAAAGGATATAGAATATATGTAGTAGGAAATGAAATAAAGATTGCGAGAACCGTTAAATTTCTCGAAAACAAATTTAAATATGGAAACGAGAAAGTAGAAAACAAACCAAAACAAGATGAAAATCGGGTTAACGAAAACTTTGTAGAAATAGAAATTTCAAATAGCAATGAGACACCATCCATGTCCAATCAACCAGTAGCAGAACTTAGACGATCAGAAAGAATTAATAAAGGTGTACCTCCTGATAGGTTAATATACATGGTTAAGAATGAAAACGCTACTGAACCAAAAAATTATGAGGAAATCGAAAACATGGAAAATTTTAAGGATAAACAAAATTGGATAGACGCAATGAAAAGCGAAATGAACTTCCTTATGAAAAACAAAACTTGGTCAATTGTAGAACCTCCACCAAATAGGAGAATAATAGGTTGCAAATGGACCTACAAACTAAAACGCGACAACACAGGAAAAATCCAAAAATATAAAGCACGTTTAGTTGCAAAAGGATATTCACAAAAATTCGGGGAGGATTATGATGAAACTTATGCACCAGTCGTGTCATATACAACAATAAGAGCATTATTAATAACAGCATTGCATCAAAATTTAAATGTAAAACATATTGATATTAACACCGCGTTCTTACATGGAGAGCTTGAGGAGGAGATATATATGTCACAACCAGAAGGTTTCGCTAAACCAAATGAGGAAAATAAAGTATGTAGGCTAAACAAAGCCATATACGGACTTAAACAAGCCGCGAGAGCGTGGCATAATAAAATCACAGAAACACTAAAAAAGATGAATTTCAGTCAGAGCAAATTTGACTCATGCCTTTTTAAGCGAAAAAGGGGCGATAACACAACATACATAATAACATATGTAGACGACATTTTAATTGCTGGAAAAGACGAAATAATAGAGGAAGTAATCGCGAGCTTAAATATAGAATACGAGCTAAAAGATTTAGGTGACATCAGTAACTACCTATCTATGAACATTAAAAAAGTAAATAAAAGCTACATGATAAATCAAACTCAGAAAATAGAAGAATTAATCAATAAATTTAATTTGCAAGACGCAAAACTGTGTAGCACACCCATGGAAACAAATTACACACGCTTTAATGATGAGGATAACATTTTACCAAACAACACATATTACAGACAAGCCATAGGAGCACTTCTATATCTAGCAACTATAAGCAGACCTGACATCTGTGCAGCAGTAAACATTCTTAGCAGAAGAAATGAATCACCAAGAATGAAAGACTGGAAATGCAGTAAAAAGAGTGATAAGATATTTAAAGACTACAAAAAATTATAGTCTAGTTCTGAGCGGAGAAAAGAAACCGATACTTGATGTTTATGCGGATGCAGATTGGGGAGGAGATGTAGATTCACGAAAATCAATGAGTGGGAACCTATACATGTTAGGAAGAAATCCCATACAATAGTCGACCAAGAAACAATCCTGCATTGCATTATCATCGGCAGAGGCCGAGTATGTGTCAGCAGCAAATGCAGCAGTTGAAATAAAGTGGCTAGTCAATCTACTGGAAGAATTAAACCTAAAGCAAACCTTACCTATAGACCTATATGAAGACAACCAGTCCACGATCAAGATGATAGAATTAGAAAAGCACTCAAGTAAGATTAAACATATTGAAATTAGGTTCCACCTGATAAAACAACTAAAGCAAGAAGGGACTATCAACCTAAAGTACTGCCCAACCAAATTGATGATAGCAGACCTGTTTACGAAACCAGTTCCCAAACCTGTTTTTCAAACCCATAGAAGGAACTTAAATTTGTGTGAGAATGAAACTTCAGAAATTAAGGAGGAGTTGATGGACATAAATCAAGCTATTTAACTGTGCTAAAGATAATTTCCTCAGTTACATAAATAATGCGTCGTTTCAACTCAGCCATAAATCTATTCAAAAGAAATTAACCTTGGAAATCCTTTGATAAAGATAATGACTTGTTGAGTGACTCATAGACATTAAACTGATTTATTATTATTATTATGATATTGCTACTACAATTATTATTACTGATTTATTATCTTATAATGTAAATATTTTTTCATTCTAAAAATGTAGTCATTCCAGAGAAGAGGCATGAAAATGCTCTCTCTTTTTTACAATTTAAACAATGTGAATTAAATAGCTTAAAGCGTTACCACTGCTTATTTATTTGATATAATAGTCTACAATTTCTTTTGTCAAAGGAGGTTATAAAGAGTGGTTGATTAAAAATATGACAACTAACACATATTGGATTAAACAAAGTGTGGATTTACACCGAAATAGATAAGTATCCTGAAGAACGGGTAAGTCCCAATTTTATCTAACTTACTCACGCCTTTTTCATTGGGATTCAAATCCTAACATTACTTACAGAGATAACAGAGATTCTTGTCATGTGACTGTATGTTTTTCTCCTTTCCTGTGCTATCGCTTCCAGAAATTCGATTCATAACACTAACTTTGGCAGTATTTTCAGAGAAAGATATATTGCTTTTATCTATGAATAAGACGGCATTTACATAGTTTCTGAATAAGAATACCTGCCAATCTTACGCATTTCCGAAAAGAAATGAATTCTCAAATGTGTCGAAATGTAACTTCTTTTGATTTGAGAAAAGCCTTAAAAATGAGAGAAATATTTTCGCAAATCTACTTTTTATCATACAGCTTCAAAAGGTATCATGTTTTTAATCCTTTATTCTGAACTACATTAACTTTTTAATGATTCCTTATTGGAATTTCGAAATGTCTGTAGAGACGATGACTAAAACACTGTGTAACCGTTAATGTTTACTATTGTGTGTTTTCTGCTTTGTGAATAGATAGTAATCTAAAATATACTGTAAAATTTTCCCATAAATATGTACGTAGTATTCATTAATAGAATCTTAATTGTATGTCGAGAAAAAACGATTTTTTTTGTAGAAATTGAATCGGGCCGGGCCTGGCCTGTTTTCACTAATTTTTGTACGGGCCGGGGCGAGAACTGTAAAAATGCAAACGGGCCAGGGCTAAACTTTCAATTTTTACACCGGGCCGGGTCAAGATAGCTTTCGTTCGGGCAGGGCCGGTCCCGGGCCCAGAAATTCTGGCCCGTGCAGACCTCTATCATAGGGTTAGGCTTAACTTTATAGATGGTCGATCTAAGTTAAATTGCTCATTATATCCAATTCCTGTTTATTAAATACTAATAATTATTAAAAACTAACTTTAAATAATTATTATTTAATAATAGTTTATAATATGGGGTTATAAAATGTTAGACTTGATTTTAATAGGTTCAGAAAAGTTTTATTTATTGATTGATACTTTGGAGAACTTTTAAAATGCAACTATTTTTAGTAGTTTCACAATACCTAAAACATATGTGAGGAAGAATCACGATAATTATTCTATGATAGTTTTGAATAACATTGCTAGATATGAAAAGGGGCAGTCCATATATACTGCTGCTGCAGCATAAAAATCCATGAAGAGAATCATGGATGTTTTTAGAAAAGAATCTTGTATTGTTGAAAGCTTGAAATTTCTTGTACAATATGGATATCCATTTGTTCGTTCTGCTATATCAGACTTAATTTGCACATTTTAACTATCTGAATAGTAACAGAGAAAGTTCTTTTTGAAGAAAACCACCAGGATCTGATTATGTCGGAAATGTTGAAAAATTATGGATAAATTAACTAACTAACATAAACCCAAATTCCTTACTAAAGATACAGCCACTAATTTAACAACCAACACAGTAACTACTTTTCTAATATCTGTAGTCGTATTATTCAAGAAAATGGTCCATGAGAAAGTCCTAACAGAATTTTTAATGTTGATGAGACTGGAATGGGTATGGATATAGCCGAAATAATCCAGTTTAAAAAGCTTTATGCAATGCATATATGAAATCAGCAACCCAAGACAGTGTTTAGTATTATTTTTCGTATATCAACTAGTGGCTATTATATGCCTCCACTCACAATTTATGAGGGAGCTCATATATATGAATCATGGACAAAGGATGGTTCTCCAGGAGCCATTGTAAAAATGCACGGAATCTGGATGTATGCAGGATTCTGCATTTGAATCTTGGATGGATCACTTCATTAAATACATCGAAAGCTTACAAAAGACTGTCTTGATGGTGATGAGAATGGTCATAAATAACTTTTGGCTAATTAGAAAAAAAGCTATCAGCATTAATTTTATAATACTCTGCCTGCCTCCTCATACAAGTCATTGTCAACAACTATTAGATCTTGGTATATTTTCCCTATTAAAAAAAAGCCTGAAAAGGAATTTTAAAGAAATAGTATCAAGAAAGCAAAATGTGTAGAAGATTTAAAGCAAGTTATATTTTGACAATATTATCTGCACCCATTTCATATGTGAAGAGAATTGCTAGAATTAGTTTTATTACTTTCCCAGAATCGGATGATAGTGATGAAATTGAATAATCATATGTGATTAAAATCATTGAAGAACCAAATTATTAAAATTTACACTTTTATAAAATAACATGGCAGCTAACTTATCATAAAAGTTGTTTAAAATGTTTGTTAATAATAAAATGTCACTGTTTATTCGTTAGTTAATTTTTTATTATTTTTTTTCAATATGACCACTTTACCCCATACACTACTCACTTGTCATTAAAACATGCCTGATAAAATATGTCATAAAAAGGTGTTATTCCCCAAAAATATTTCTGAAATGGATATGGATGCACTCTAGACTAATGTAATGTAAAATAACACCCAAAACTTTAGGAAACATTACAGAAATTCTTATGTTTATATACTCTGAAAGTTAGAAAAGCCTGTTTTTATGACCACTTTCCCCCACCTGACCCTATCATAAATAGCTTACCTTGAGATCCAATTCGGAATAAATGTGATAATACTGTTTGGTGGTGTCCAATCCGACGTCTTTTATTAGAAGATATTTCCTTCAGCCTTTCAAATAAAATAACTACAGATTAACTTCAAATAAACTTGCGGGAAAATGAATTCACACTTTGGCTAAGCGAAGCTGCTACCATGGGCCGCGGGAGAAAACCCCCAACAAACACAGAACTTTCGGGCGCCTGATGGGTTCGTTAGCCTTGGCCGAAAGTGTTCGATGGAGGCCCGCTATTAATGAAAGTTACGGCTCCGTAAAAAAAGTGTCACGCTGGACACAATAAGGCCGCAAGAAAATTGGCCGTAAGTACAAGAAGTTGCCCACAATCGTGCCACTAACTTTTCAGTAAAAGTGTTAGATAGCCTTAAACTGCCCACAATTATTATTTTAATGGCCATTAAAAATAAAAGCTAACCAGAAGCTAGCCTTTGTCCTATCATTTGTGGTTGTCATAAATTAAATTTAGCCCAAACCTGCCCACAAAAAAGCCTATTATGGTTATTTAAAATGTAATCACTAGCCATAATGATTGTTTAGGTATAAATCAAAATTTATTCTATAAAAGAAAATACCTTTTTAGCAGGCTAATTAAATGATAAAATATTTTTGCAGGATTAAAAAAATCTTATAATTATTTAGGTACACTTTTCAAGAAAATCAAATTCTTTCACTTTGAACTTTTTCAAAAAAAATTCCAAAACACAATACTTCACATAATGCATTCATTTATTTGTTTATTCACTTACATATTTACAAAATTTATATGCAATGCATATTTAAATTGTTGCATTTCATAAAAATTTATAAAGTATATAATTGAAGAAATAACCAATCAATTAATTCATTATCAAATATTGTATTTTGAACATTTTTGAAAAAGTTCAAGTTAAATTAACTTGATTTTCTTGATAAGTATATCTAAACAATTATAAGATTTTTTAACCTGCCAAAACATTTTATCATTCAATTAACCATTTTAAAAGTATTTTATTTTAAAGAATAAATTTCGAATTTATGCTTAAATAATATACATGATTTTAACATAGTTTATTATATATTTTATATTAAAATGTGATATGTTTGTGATATTCTTTTTACTTAGATTTTCACTATATTTTACACAGGTTAGTTGGTAATTCTATTATATTATGCTTATTCATCAAAGTTTCATTAAATAATTATAATCTAAATTTTTGCATCATTTCTGATCATTTTTCATTCAAATATTATATAAAAATAAGTTTAAATCTTTATGTAGTAAACGAATGACAGTATAATATTCCTCATATATTTTTAAATTTTGCTTTTATCAGATAATATTTAGATATTTCTCTTGCAGTTTAATAGCCAAACATTAGAAAAAAATATATTATCTCAACTTTTTCAAAATCCTTGAAAATTATTTATAATTATTAGAAATGTAAATAATAGTTTAATACTGATTTAAAAAATATATTAAATTAATCTTGATATTTCTAAATTTCATTAAAATTTTAGTTAATCAAATTTTCTTGATTATAGATTCTTAAATATTTTCTCCTGGTAGAAGTAAATAAAACACCTTTCTTTTTAGTCACATTTTTATATTTACACTAATACAAACTATTTTAAAGAATGTGATGCCGATAATTATAATGTTCAAAAGTTATTTAGGCAATCCCTTAAAAAATAATAAAAATATTTAATTAAAGAAAAATAACCTATTGATAAGAATTTTACACTACTTTATCGAAGATTACAAAATATATGTTTATAAAATTCTTGTATAAAGAGTGTAAAATAAAATAAACTATTTAATGTAATTTAACCGAAAGGTACAAAATGTATGAGTAAAAAATTCTTGCGTATTCATAAAAACTAAAATATAAGTATCAAACAATAATAATGAAATCAAATGATGCAAAAGATAGATTCTGTGATTAATAAATTTGCAATGAATAAACATAACTTAAATACTTACTGATCCGATACCGATGTACGGACGCAAACATACAGTGCAATGCTATATATTGAAATGAAATGAGTGACCGGTTGTAGTTGTTATCGCCGTACACAAATAGCACGAATGACGCAGCAAAAAAAAATCCAAAGCTGGGTGGGGTGGAGAGTAATTCTAGGAAAGATTCTCCCTGACCTTGCTTTACCGCCTTAGCGATACGAAAGCGATATTTGTTTTGGGGGGAAGGGAGGGAGGATATTTTTATGAGAAGTCCTTAAAAGTATAATAAATAAAATTCACTTATTTCTTAAATCATATATTTTTGAATAGCTGAGATTAAATTCTAACCGGGTTAGTGTTTACTTTTTAGACTTTGGTTGCAGAATTTTTGTTTTATAAAGTTATTTTCACTTTTACAAATTTGAAAAGAACACTACCATAGGCAGTGTTGAATTCAGAGGGTGGCGATGGGGGGGACACATTCCTCCCGGAGCAATGATATGTCCTCCCCCGTAAGATTTGAGATTTTGTGTTCTTAATGGTCAATATGAACAATCCCCCCCCCCCCCCCATCAAATTGCGATTGATAAATATATATATCCTCGAATTTACAAGCATTCTTATAAAAATACAGGAAGACCCTCGGACGGTGAAAGGGTTAATTTCGTCAATTGGTTGCAGAAGAAAATAAATTTCGTCAAAGGTTCGTGGTAAAAACGTGAATTTTGTCAAAATATCACAGAAACCCCAATAGCAGAAAATTCTCCAAGTGTCTGCGACAGATCTTTCAGGGACTGAAAATAATCTGCAGGTAAAATGGTACAAATGAACCTTTAATAAATTAATCATTTACTTTTAATGTTTTTAAGCATTTCACTCATTTTTATTAATAATAATCTTAAGTTTTAGTAATAAATAATAAAGAACTAAACATAATATAAAGTTTGAAAAAGATTCAATGGAAAAAAAATCTGCAAAAGGGAAAAGAAAATCTGCGACGCACGTCACCCGTCAGGAACTTTCTGCTACCGGGACAGAAACAAAACATAAATTTCACCGAAAGATCGTGGAAAGAAAACATTTATTTCGTCAAAGGATCGTAGTAAAAAACACAAAATTCGTTAAAGGATTGAGGTAAAAAATGCAAATTTCGTCAAAAGTTCGTGGTAAATAGTGCGGATTTCTAGTAAGAATCGTGATAGAAAAATGTGAATTACAATTTTTGAAAAAAAAAAAAAAAAAAAAACGCTTTGAAACGAGAAGAAACTCTAAAAATCGTATAAAAATTTTCAGAGGAAAAAAATATATTGAGTTGTTGAAAGACTGAAATCTTATTCCTTTTACAAATGTCAAAAGATGGCTGCGAAACACGAAAAAACAACCAACCAACCTCCAGATTAATTTTAATTTTGTGTGCTACGATTTCTCATTCTGAAAGGTTGGCAGGTCTGTATAGGCCCCATATTGGCGCGATTTTTTTTCTAATGTCAATTCATATATGCCAACGGGTGCTTAATTGGCAGAAAAGTGTCGTTATTTTGCTTGATATGGTAACCCGGATGTTGTTGTTTATGTTGTTGATGTTTTCGGCAAATTGCCGTCGGAAAACAATCGCGCCAATACATGACATCTGTGCCAATGAAAAATCTTATTAAACTGCTGCCATAAAATTACAAATATCTTTTAGCATTGCTGTAAACATTTCACTTTTTGAATGAAGACATTGCCACATAAACTCTATGAGATACGACTCTAAATGATGACGAACAGTTCCCCGATGTCTTTTGTTGCGCCATTTTGTGATGCCCCATAATCTCTCAACATTTTAAGTATGACATCCAGTATTAGGGTCGACAAAATTGTATTTGTGATTTACTGTGAAATTATCATAACCAGCACTTCGCAATTCATCTGTTTTATATCCTTTCCGGCAATCTGTAGAAATAATACTTCCATTAGCTACATTGTTTTCTATTGCCGCCATTAAAGTTTCAGCTGTACGATCGGGAATAGCAGTAAGGAAACATCCCCGTGTTTCACGGCATAAACCACCTAACACCCATTGAGGAGGAAGAACACGTTTCTTCGCATGATCGTAAGCTACATCTCCATTTTGGATTTCCAGAACTCATCCATAATTTCATTTCATGGTTATTTTAACACAACCTTTTATTATGGAGAATTCCAAATTCCTGAAACAATTTTATCGCAACTTTCTCATCATCTGGTAATTGCCAAATGGTAAAATCCATCTCAGCTTCAACAATAAAAGTAAATTATAACTTTATATATAAAAAAAGCATTTTTAATTCGAATAATAGCAAATTAAAAAGCTCTCCAAGGTTAAGGTTAAATAATAATCATTCACATGATTCACGTTTCATAAATAACAAATCACAATGTTTCGCATGGTTTACAATAAAAATCCTTTTCATGATCAGGGTTGAAATAATTGGCACATTAGCATACATTTTGGCTCGCTGTCCATATAACGGAAAAGTACCGTAATTTTATTAAACATTAAATTAATTTGCAGAAAGTTTTTGACCCAATGTTAGTGTGCGCAGAAAGTTTTTGGTTTCATACAAGTCTGCTTATATCATCAAATTTTGCACCTTTTTCATGAAATTTTGCGATTGGAAGTATGTATCTAGGGGTAATATTTAAGGAAATAGGCTAATGTTTCAATGTTCATGAATCACACTGTATGAATCTTAAAATAAGTCAAAGGTAAACTATGAGTATAAGTATAGACTTTTTTTATTGAAATTTTTATGCTCAGAAATAACTTTTCCCGTAAAACAAGCCTACTGTGAGTGTTTTTTCGCTAATTGTTTGTAGTCATTGATAAAATTTAAATCGAATGTTAAAAACGTGAATTATCACTTTGCTAAATAAGCGTAAACCAACAGAGTGAAAAATGTCCAAGCCGGGCCCCTGGAATAGCACTCCAGTGCTCTACCATTAAGCAATGAGGACGATGCCCAGCTTGGCAACTTTCACTCACATAAATCAGTAAGACTGCTACCGCAGCTATTAGATGGAAAGTCTTCATGAGCACACAATCTTGATGCGTAACATAAGACGCAAATGAACCCAGCATCGGTGAATATACAATTGTAATTAATTTTTCAACTACTTTTAAGCAGTGAACCTGGGACCCTGGAATGGGCCCAGGTTCGATTCCCGGCTTGGACATTTTTCATTCTGTTGGTTTACGCTTAATTAGCAAAGTGATAATTCACGTCTTTAATTTTAAATAATTTCAAGCATAATTTTACTGCTGAAAAGTAGTTGAAAAATTAATTAAAATTGAAAATTTAAATTTACTATTGTTGATTAATCAAAATTGAATGAAATGTTTATCAGTTAACTTGGATTTGCTCCTATTTTAACTGCATTTTTTTTTCTCTTAGGAAAGTGGTGGTCTTCATTCTATGTCTTTTTGGAGCTGTTACTATGGCCCTTGAATTGATATATTTGGAGAGATCCTTTTGTAAGATGTCTATTGCCAGGCCAGAATTTTTCTTGTGAAAGAGCTGTTGTACTTATAAATTGTATAACCTAAAGATGCTTTTAATGTCATACATTAATATTGAAATATGATTTATGGTATTGATCTTATTTGTTTCTATCATTTGCAGTTTCATTAAAAATAATTGATCTATTTTATTTTTTCATTCAGGTAATATGCATTGCTGTTTAATACAAATGAAGACATTTCTCTCTTGCATTATATGAACCTAGACTATTTATGTAATTGTATGAAAGTAAAGTGTTTTGGGAAAAATAGTTTTTATTGTTTTGCTTTTATCTTAGTTTTTTTTTTTTTAAATAGTATGTATGTTATACATCTGATCTTATTTCTTTATTCCTATTAGCACAGGGTATCATTAATGCAGAAACTATTTTCATTTAAATTTTTTATAAAAGACTGATTATGGCTTGTTTGTAATAAAATATTGTTTTTTAAAAAGTTAATTTAATATGTCAAATATATTTGAAAGAAGACTTGTTAATATAAACTTAATTTTTATTTTAGGAAATAATCTTTTTGAAGTTAGTAGTAATAAGAGCTCAAGAACTTTTCTTCTTCATGTCTGTCCTCATTGTAATTATTCTACTTATCTTGTGGGACATTTAAAAAGACACTTACTTGTCCACAGTGGTGAACGTCCATATGTTTGTAATGTTTGTAATTTCCGCTTTAATCAAAAAGAAAATCTTAAAAGGCATCTGAAACTAAAACATTTTGTGGTCATTTGAATTTCTTTTATATTGTTTTTTATGTATCTGAAAGAAGAAGGAAAAAAAATCTACATACTGTTTTACTATTTATATATTTGGCATATGGTTCTTTCAGTGTGTGTTTGCAGACAGATTATATACAGTGATCATTTAATCTTTGTGAGTTTTGATTATTTCATGAGTGTAAAAATGTTTGAAATCTGAATGTTTGGATGTGTGTAACTTCATAATTTGTAATTTTTTCATAATCTCTTTAGGAACTCCCAATAATAGGAATTTTCCTGACTGAAACATTTATCCATTAATATTCAGATTATCTAAACTCATCAAAAGGATGAATGTTGGGACATCAATGACCTTCTTGTAATTAATGTCATTAACACGTTAAGTGCCACATCAGTCATCAGTGACTGACACTGAACTTTCTGTTTAGGTCGCATCAGTCATCAGTGCCTGACACTTATGGATTGTGTAACGGGAATCTTACTTCGTGTCCCAAACAGAAAGACAGACAAAATAAACTTGGCATTCAACGTGTTACCAAGTAACTAGTGTTATTAGAAATTAAACAATAATAAATTTACAACAATAACAACAACAAAAAAAAAGATAGAAATGGGAATATGAATACTGGCCCTTTTGCTTTATTCATTTAAAATGAATAAGAGCTTTTAGCTGAAAAATGGCATATTATCTCTTAGATTGAGAAGAAAAATCTTGAGAAACTCTTCTGAGAATAGGCTGCATTGCAAAAATTGCACTAGAACACTGATTTTAGGTCAAATTATCAACTATTCAGCAGTAGGTATGGTAAAATGTCATTATTTCTAAAGATATAAAATTTCTGTGTCCTTTCAAATTCCCTTTGAAATATACACTTTTTAAGTCATCAAATACTTCCTTTTGACTGGTATCTATTGAATATATTTTTTAATATATAAGTACATATTCAACATTGTATATATTTTGTATGTACTTATTATTAATAAACATTTTTTATTTCTTAAAATGCTTTGTTACTCTGGATAAAATATCACAAAACATAATCCTACATATTCCTTCAACATTTATGAAATAATGGAAATTTTTACTACACTACATTAACTAATATATTCCTAAGTATACAGTAAACTCTCTGTAAGGTGGACTCTGTGTAAGATGAAAATCTGTATAACTTGGAAAGATTTTCAAGTTCCTGTGAATCCATAGACATAGGCAAAAATTTATCTAAGGTGAAACACTGTCTACTGCGGAAAATTTTTTTGGTCCCGATCGATTCTGCCGTAGATAGAGTTTACTGTATTTTATTTACCCAATATGATTTATTTTACTATTTCAAGCATATACATGACCAATATACCAGTCTTCAGTGTACCATTAAATTTTCATATTCTTTTTTACGTTTCTTCATTTTAATAAAAATTTCTTAAGACTAATGTATTTTCTTTATCAATGCATAGATATTTTGTAAAATTATGAAGAAATTATAGTAGTATAAAATATTACCTGTATTTGTTTCTCTCAAGCATAGAAAATTTCAGTTAAAATGGCAAATATTTGCTTGTCCTGTTTATGAAAGGCCATTGCATTTTAAACTGAAATGTTAAACATTATGTTAATATTAGTTAATAAATGCTTTTGTATTATTGAGAAATGAGATTTTTCAGCTATTATTGAATCAAGTCCAGTGTTATATTTAATATGTATGTAGTTAAATTTTTATATGTTTAAAAAATAATTTTCTTTTTGTAGGTGTGACTTTAGTTCCAGAGAACTGTCAAATATCTGGCATATCGATTCATTCTTGTCCATACTGTTCTTATTCCTCACCATCTATTGGGAATTATAAAAGACATTTACTCATTCATAATGGTGCACGTCCCTTTGAGTGCAATATATGCCATTTTCGTTGCAACCAAAAAGATAATTTGAAACGTCATATGAGACGTAAACATATGCTATTTTAATTTGAATATTATTACACAAAAAAATAATGTATAAGAGAATTGTATCTAATATTTGTTCTGTACTGCAATAACCAGGGAAAAAGATAAGTAAAATACTGTGTACTCTATTGTTAAATTTGTTTTTCATTAATATAATACTATTTGATTCAACATCAACAGGTATTTCTATTTTCAAGAATGATTAAGTAATTTTAATGCTTGAAATAAACAAAACAATATACACAGATATTATACGTCCTTTTCAACACTTTCCAACATAGTTGAAAAGCTTTTGTCTGTTTTTTTGGTCTGCCTGTCTAAACTGAACTTTTGTAAATCTGTTTGGATTAACATAAAATTGATGTATATGTTATTGAAGTTTACTATATGCCCCTCACTGAAATTGGAATGCATCGTGTTTATAGTTCTTTTACAGAGCACTTGAAAGAAATCGGATACATTATGGTTTACGGGGATAAATGTTTGAAGTACATTTTGATGACACACTGCTTCAAATATTATGAAATTTATATGCATTGTCGGTGGTAGCATTTTATTTATTTTTTTTTTTTATAGAAAATGATGCTCATAGCAACTATTGTTTGTTTACAGAGGTGCACAAAACAACTTGATTGCATTATTGTTTGTGGACAGTAATTGTTTGAAGTATGTTTTATGAAATCAGTATGCATTATTGAGGTACATAGCATCTTCTGTATAGAATTTGGTAATGCAACATTTAATGTTCTTTTACAGAGCTGTACAAAAAACTTCGAATACATTAGGAAGTGCATTTTCAGTTGTATTATGCACATGCCCATACTTTGGTCAGTTCACCTGTGCAGTCATTTATTTTACTCTGTCTCCTCTCTTCCCTCAACTAAACCATAGTAATTTGTGGAATTATTTACTTTAATTTTAACTCCAATAAACATTTAAACTTCACTGAATACATAAAGCATAAAATAAATATATAAGTTGAAATATTAATTATTCTAAGGAAAATAATAAGTTATAAATACATAGAAAATAGTCACTATAGTTAATTATCCTGTTTGAAATGTATTGTACAAAACTAAACTTTCATCAAACAATATATATATATAAAACAGAAAATATCACACTAATTTTAATAGTCCCAGTCAAAATCATGTTCATTCTTCAGAAATTCTGCACTTTCAGAATCGTAGATGACTTGAAGTTTTGCAGTAACAACATAAATTTTGAGGCTTCCACAATATTCCCAAAGTTTTTGTCTCGTTAGAAAAAGAATATTCAGATTCTGAAGTGTTACATAAAAGAGCAAAATTATTTACTGCCCATTTATGGAGATCCATGCCTCCTCTATTTAACAAAGATATTGGTTGTTGCTGAATCTCCTTCGCTGTGTCTAAATCATCTGCTCCTGTTAGGATGTCGTCCATGTAAACATCCTGCAACAATATATTCGCAGCTAAAGGAAATTCATTTCCTTCGTCTCTGGATAATTGCATTAAGGTTCTTGTAGCTAAAAAAGGGGCACTAGTTGTGGCATAAGTCACAGTGTATAACTTGTACACTTTTACTGGCTCATTCACCTCAGGTTTAAATACTATTCGTAATAAATCACGTTGACTCGGATGTATTAATATCATACGATACATTTTTTTAATATCAGCTACAAAAACAAACTGATGCTTTCGAAATCGCAACATTATAGAAAATAACTCATCTTGGATTGTTCCTCCGTTAAACTGCAAACTGTTTAATGATTTTCCTGTAGAAGTTAAGGAACTGGCATTATACACGACTCGTAATGGTGTACTACTTGATTCTATACGGAATACGCAATGATGTGGAATATAATAAGTGACTTCTGGCTCTTCAGATTCTATCACTTCTTCCATGTGACCCATACTTAGATATTCTTCCATAAATGCTTTATAAAGATCATTAACTTTAGGTTCTCTAACTAGGCGCTTCCATAATGAATTTAAAATATTCATTGCCTTTTGTTTTGATTCGCCAAGACAAGATGGATCTTCATTTAGCGGTATTTTCACCATATATTGTCCATTTTCAGTTCTAGAATAATTTTTCAGAAAATGTTCTTCACAAATTTCTGCTTCATTAGTTTTAGAAATCTCAGACTCTCTCTCTATGTTTTCTAGTTCCCAAAACTCTCTAATTATTTTTTCTAATTCCAAATTATCTATAATTAACCCACAATGTATATTACTTTCACCCCTAGCCGGAAAGCTTCCTCTGACAATATACCCGAATACACTGTTTTGTAACACAATTTTAGTATTTAATGTTTGCGGATAAATTTGACCTGGTCTTAAAAATTCATAGAAATTTTCTGCACCTAAAAGCAAATCAATCGGGCCAGGTACATTAAACTTTTCATCGGCTAATTTGATGTTAATTAATAATGGGATAGAAGTCTCAAGCGGCCTAGACCGCGTAAATTCTGTAATTTTCGGAACGACTAAAAAGTCTAATTTTAAATGAAAATCCTTATCTCTATTTGAAACAGTTGTGTTAACCCTAGATCTAACATTCAACGATAAATTATTTATGCCTGAAATAGAAATGTTAGTCTTTTCCCTTTTCAAATTAAGTTTATCTACTAATCTTTTACTCATAAAGTTAGAGTTTGCTTCAACGTCTAATAAACCTCGTACTTGATGAAAATTACCCAATTCATCTTTTATTAAACAAACAAATGTACTAAGTAACACAGCTTTCAACTCATTAGCCAAATTACATGTCGTTGAAAATAAACTGTTTTGATTATTAGCTGGGAAAGGCTGAAATACTGGAGCCGAAACATCCAAATTAGATTTATTACCTCCTTTGTTTATATGACTCATTTCCTATGAAATTACCTCTTGGTTTTCAACTTTATTTATTTTTTGTTCACGAGGAAAATGCAAAGTTACATTGTGCCTTTTCCTACAAATAATACACGAGAATTTAGATTTACAATCGACTACTTTATGATTCATAAGACAGTTAAAACAAAGATTTTTTGCCTTTACCAGCTCAACTCTATCACTCACTGACATATTTTTATAAACAGGACATTTATGTAAAGGATGATTTTCATTACATGATAAAATACATTTAGAATTTTTTACATCAGTTAGAAAAACTTTAGAAACTGGCCTAGAATAATTATTTTTATTATTCAACCTAGAATTATCAACCACAGGTTTTCCCTTTGATGTGCAATATAAATCTATCTCCCTAGATAACTCAATTGGGTGAAACCAAGAATCTCCTTGTCTAACATTTATAAAACAAGTAACATCCTTATCAAGCGTCTGACAAATTTTATCAGAAATCACTAACTTTTTTAAAGTTTCAAAATCTGTCACATTTCTCAATTTTAAATAATAATCCCAACTCGTTGTTAATCGGGATGCAAATTGTACATACGTTTCATTGGGTTGACGTTGTGCTTTTCTAAAATGTTCTAAACAAGTTTGGGGAGTTGGCTCGAATTCTCTAAGTACTATAGCTTTCACCTTTGAATAATCTTCTAATTCCCCATCCTTAATGTACGTAATAACATTTGTTGCCCTTTCCCCCAACAAATTTAGAAGAATTTCCGATTTATACTTTTCTCGGACATTTTTTGAAATGAAGGCCCTTTCTAAAGACGAGAAATAATACCCCCAACCTTCCGGTCTAGACGGTACTTTGATTGTGAGTGTTCTTATACTTTTAATGAGAGAGTCTAAAGATTCTATACTTTCTCCCTTCTCGAAATCATTTAATTTTTCACTTTTGGTTTCTGCACAGGCCTTGGCCAACTCAAGCTCTAATTTTGTACGTTCAATTTTTAATTTTTCAAGTTCTAGTACCTTCGCTTACTCATTTTTTCTCTCCTCTATAATATTATTTGCCATTTCTTCTACCAATTTAGAATCTACTTTATATTTATCACTTTCCTTTATTAAATTCATTAACTCATAATTAGTTAATTTTATATCAGAGATATCAATTCCTAACTCAAAAGCTATCCTCTGATAGTCTTCCTTTTTTGCGCTTTTGAACATTTTAATAAATAAAATAGTTCACAATAAATAAATAAATAAATCTCGCATACCTCCAAAATAAAGGCGAATCTCTTTTTCCAAATTGCTGAACGACGGCAGAATAATATTTTTTTCTTTATTTTATTTCATTTGTCTTCTCAAAATCAGCATTTCGAAATAACTTCGTTTATACTCAGAGTTAAATGATTACCTATGATTGCGCAACAGTGCACTGAAAGAACATAATTCTTTTTGTTCTTGAATCAAAACAACTGCTTGATATAAACTCCTCGTAATAAAGTATATATATTTTTTGACACCACACTATTAAAGCAATATTATAATAAGGTATTAGATTAAAAGGAAATGCACAAATTCTCATAAAAAGAAAACACTTAATTCGTTTCGGTACACTTATACTCGTTGACTCTAAAATCGAAACACTTTAAATACGTAATTAAATGTTCTTTACTCTGGTGAGGGGGACCAAAAAAGGTGTTCCCGCCGATAGTTCATTCACAAATCATCACTGCACACAACTCACAATAAAATAAAACTAGCAGACTGTATTACTAATTAAATTTTAATTCACAAAGCAATAAATTGAACGAGAGCCGATATTTACACTACTCCTCGGATCGGCGTCTCGAACCCAACTCACACGTTTCCAAACAAACCACATAGATGGCACTTCTAGCGGCAACACTGTTATATGTTATACTTTTGAAATTTTAGCTCTTATTTAATTGTTTTACAAGTTTTAGTATAAATAAATATTATTCAGTCTTTTTTATGAAGTACACTCTACTGTTATGTTTCTCAATGATAGTCTGCCCGGGCAACACTGGGTGGGTCAGGTAGTTGAATTTTTATTGCTTTACTAGTTAGAGCATGGAGAAAGTTTTTCTAAATATGGACCATGTAAAAATTTAAATTTTATAAGTTAAAAAAAAGTATTTTGATTCAAATGGGTTTTCACATGAAGAACAATATTTGGAAAAAAAAAAAAAAAAAAAAAAAATCAATTGAAACTCTATATCTTAAACTAACGGTTTCAGAATTAACTATTGGTCAACAATGAGAAAGAACATCTTGTACTCTGGA
The DNA here is from genome assembly GCA_963932465.1 of Maratus speciosus. NCBI lineage: Eukaryota > Metazoa > Arthropoda > Arachnida > Araneae > Salticidae > Maratus > Maratus speciosus. The sequence goes on along the minus strand of OZ010800.1, from coordinate 285,894,194 downwards.
CATTGGAATCATGAACCAATCCAAAACAGGATACATATACAATATAACATATTCTTTAAGGAAAATATATCATAAATTATTGCCAAGTTTTAACAGATTATAATGTTGAACAAGAAAAAACATACAAATAGGAAAATCTTCTGTTTTAAGAAACTTTATATTTTTCTTAATAGTTTTTAAATCATCAATCTGAAAATGTAATGGGCACACACATACAAACTTTTAAATAGTTTTTACTGTGACTTTCATGTTTGTATCTTTGTATTCTGATGTATATGTTTGAAATTGTACTTCTTGTAGACAACATAGTTGAACATATACCCTTTTTTTTAAGCTTAACAATTTTTGTTTGCCTGAGTAAATACCCATTTTCTTTTGTAGGTCTGATTACAGTTCCCGAAAGTTATCAAATAACTGGGATATCAGTTCATTCTTGTCCACATTGTTCTTATACCTCACCATCTATTGGGAATTACAAAAGACATTTGCTGATTCATACTGGTGAACGTCCCTATGAATGCAAAATTTGTCACTTTCGTTTTAACCAGACAAATAGTTTAAAGCGGCATATGCAACGAAAACATACATTTTCCTATAGTACTCCATGATTGTTTCATTTGAAAGCATTGTTAGTATTTTAAAAAATATCAGCACTGAAAAATGTAGGAATCTCTAATAATTTGTAAATAATGTTAAACATAGTTTATATTTAAGTTACGTTTTGGCATCTTAAATTTTGATTTAATATCTAGTTCTGAACCATGTTTGTACTATATGAATATTGAAAAATTAATAAAGCATTTGTTGTTACCAATGACCAATACCACTGAACTTGGCATCAAAGTTGTATTAGTAGGATTTTGAATCAAGATCGTAAATCAGCGGTCCTAAAGTAGAATAATATTACAGTATTTACATATTTTTTATTCTGTACTTTAGAATGAAGCAAAATTTCTTTTACTTTTTTTCTTGTTATATAGAATTTGAATATTTTATCATATACTATACACTCACAGGGAAAGAACTATTTTTTCCCCTATTCTTGAATTTTTCAAATGCATTTGCCTCTGAAAGTTAAGGTTACATCTAACTTACAAACAGATGGATATAACATTATTAAATTTGTTTATCCTTACACAATTATTTATTGTATTCTACAATAGTTTGGCTTCATACATAATTTGTAATACAATATTCTCATTAACTTTTTCACCACCTCATTGTTGGAAAACTAAGGGGCAAAAATCTAAAGAAATAATAAGTAAATGGTTTTTAATAAGAAATGCCCATCCTAACATGGCATTCCCTCCATGCATTCTTGGAACCTCTATGTCATTCTGCCAATCAAGTAGTTAGATACATGAGTGGGAAGCAAAGACCAGAGAAATCCTTGTTTCAGCTCATTTAGAGATCTTGGAGAAGAACTTATAGAAGCTGCCTAATGTATAATGTCTACTGGATGTGCTCAATAAAATCAAATTCTGGTTGTGGAGTACAACACTTTCATGCTGTTTCACTCCAAAGAAGAAATAACTTCATTATGGCAATGAATTACATAAGGATTTACCTTATTTAAACTGGATACAACATTGCCTGAGTATTGAATAAAGATATAGGTTGGTCCTGACATACTTGTATATTATACAGAAACTATATATCATGATATTGTTTCATGTATTAAATATGTTATTTCATTTTACAAAATTAAGCCATTTATGCTATTTTGTTTTTAAATTAATACATGTTTTATTGAAAAATCTTTAATTATGCTGTATTGATTACCATATTTTCCTGGAATAATGCCACAGTAACTTAAACGAAAAAAATGCCGCAGATTATAACGCCAGTTTCTTTGGGTACAGTCTCTGGCTTAAATATTACCATGGGGATCAATTTATCTCCAGGTGCCGTGCATAAAGTACAACTATGAAACTGTTTTTTTCATTCCTAGTCGTTACCACAAAAACCGATTTTACTCTCATAAAATCGGCAGTATGAGAAGTTGGAGTGTCAAAGAATACTCATACTTCATTCGTATTATCAACCTGTGACAGAGTTAATCCTGATTATTGAATGCTTTCTTTTACAAAGTTAAAAAATGACCTTTTTTTTTTCTATCCAGTCATCAGGTAGATTCTGACCTACAGTTGTCTGTGCTCTTGCCGTCAATTTGTTTCTTTTATAAAAGTGACTACACCACAATGGGCAATCTATAAAATCATCAAGTCCTTTCACATTTGCCATTTTGTTGCATCATTATTCTTATAAAAACAGTTAATAAATAATGCCCGTTTTTTGATCCTCTATCCAAACACAAACTTTTCTAAGTGAAGGCTAAAGTGCTTCAGGCCCTCCCGATGTTGAGCTCTTTTCTCCCTCTGCATTCTCTTCGTTACAGAGTCTTGTTTCCACCACTATCTTGAATTGCAATTCTATGTGCAAGATATAGTGAAAGATTAAGTTTGGTTTAGCTGTTGCCAAATGTGAAATCTATTTTTAATCCTTTAAAAAAATGAACGTAGAATAAAGTAATTTCTTGTATTTAGGTTTAGTTGTCTTGGCGGCGCCAAAAAATAACAGATTGAGAAAAATGGGAGGAGTTATTCCTTGTAGGGCGTATGAGACACTTGGAGGCGAATTTGAGGAAAGCCATTGTGATTGAATATGATGCTCGGTCATAGTACAATTTTCTGCTAATGCAGATTGCATCATTTTTACTTGCTGATACGTTCCTGCTATGTAAGAGATATATATATTTATTCTTTTTACGGATAATAAAATTGTGGATTAATTTTTTTTTCTAACCAGATTTCCAAATTTTTAAGTAAAGATCATCAGTAAATTTGGCTCTATTTATAAGCCATGCCTATTTATTGGCTGCAGATTTGTTTTCAAACCAGTAAAATCTAGTTTAATGGCTTCGTGTTATTCCCAGAAAATGCTGTAGTTATTGCATTGTGTTTTTGTGATAAATTGTGGATATGTTTTCTGAAATATTCTTTTGATTCCTATGCACAAGTTTTTGTTTAATAATGCACTTGTTATAGTTTTTTGATGGGCATACTTCAATTTCTTTTCCATCTGTGAAATTACGCGGTTGTGTGATCATACTTTGAAGAAATAAAGAAAATTCTGATTGTCTTGGCCTATTAAAATATGTAAATATCAACAAAAAAAAACTCACATTTTTTCCCTTTTTGCATGATTACAAGATGCAAAATTATTTTTTAAATGTAGCATTTCAATTTTATGTGCAGATTTTTCCAGTATTTGTTTTATTTTTAGGTGAAGAATGTTCTGTTTATGGAAAATCCAGAGGAAAGTCCCAACATTGCTGTCCTTTTTGTCCTTATACTTCTGCGTTCAGTAGCCATGTGAAACGGCATTTGAGAATTCATAGTGGTGAACGCCCTTATATTTGTAATATTTGTAATTATCAGTGTAATCAAAAAGACAATCTTAAGTCGCATCTAAGACGTAAACACTTCATAAATTTGTGATTTCCCTGCATTTAGGAACTACATAAACTAAAAATAACTGTGCAAAATACTTTACAATAGTAATTTAATTCTTTTCTTGAAGATTCATCTTCACATTTCATACTTGATTTCTTTTTACTTTCTTTGGTATGAGGTTAAAAAAAAACGAACTTGGTTTAATTTTTTGCATATTTCTTAAATTAATGTTATGCTAAAAAGAGATATTCATTAACAAAGAGTAACATGGACATTTTAGTTAAGTAAAGAAAAAAACTTTAGTTTACGAATCATTAATAAATTTTCTAATGTATGAAAATTTTCATTAAACTTTAGTTTTCCAAATTGTTATGTTTTATAATGTCCTATATCTTGCATATATTATCATTTCACATCATATCTGTATACTATTTTATTATTTATCATACTTTACCTACATTTATTTCTGGTAATTTATTGTAATAACATTGTATGGACAAGACAACTAAAAATATTTTTGTGAAAAATAAATTGTTAAAGCTATTTTGTTTTGTGTATGTTTTTAGATGGTTGTATATATTTATTTCATTCTTAATACTTAAGGTATGTTTGTATTTACGTAGTATTATACAGATCTTTGTTTTACTATTTTAATCAATAAAAATCATTAATCAGTAAACAGTAATCATTAGTAACAGTTCATCAGTAAACTTTTGAATATTTTTTTGTATTTCTCGAATTAAATCTTTCATATTTTATTTATAGTTAATTCGTATTTTTATAGTTTTCAACGTATTTAAACTCAGTAAGTTCATTCCAGGTTATTGTATTAAATGAAAATCTAACTTTGTATATACCAATTTTCGCTGTCTTCGTTGTGAATATTCCAGCCTTTAAAATTTAAATTTGAAATTCTAAAGCATAGTGGGAAACGCCCTTTTTCTGCCACAGTTGTGATTATACTGCTAATTGTAAAGATAGTCATAAACTACATGTATTGAAAAGACATCAAGTCTAATGTGAAATTTTCATTTTCAGTAGTTAAAATAATTCCATTAACACTGTGTTTCATTAAATTTTATATCAAGAAATAATGATCAGTGATTAATTTGGTGACAAATGAATCTAATTACATTCATTTTTTAACTTGAAAATATTGTAAAAAATACTTTAAAAGAAAATTTTTGCTTTTGTGTGTATATATATAGTGAAACTTGGATAAATTAAACTTGTTTAATTTGAAATTCTGGATAATTCAAATTTTTTGCTCATTCCCTAGAATTCTGTATGAAAATAATGTAAAAAATCACGGATATTTCAAATTTTATTTTGGATAATTCAAATTTTATTTTGGATATTTCAAATTTTTTGTACTATTGCCCTTAAAATTTTGCGGCAAAAGTATTTCCTGAGACTTTTTCAGCTAAGATGAAAAATATTTTAAGAAAGTCTTTTTAAGGAAAAGAAAGGCAGTGGTTTGCAATGCCACTATGTGGGGATTTTGAAGGAATTTTCTGACCCAAGCAAAACCCTGCTTGGCAAAATCCCAAAACTATACCAACTATACCAAGGAATCATCAAAATTCTTAAACATTTTTACAGGCATCTGTTTGTTGAAATCATCCTCATCTGAAATTTTGACATTAAGAATCTCAACATTCTTCATGTTTCACGAATGTGTAGGCAGGCATGGGACAAGGTGTGTGTGAGAACGATTATGAAATGCTTTTGTCAGATGGGATTTGTAAAGGAAGAAACTAGGGGTAAATGTAGTGGAAAACTTAGCTGAAACTGATTCTCAGCTGTCTGTCCATAATTGGGAAGATGTAAAATCTGATCCATCAATCTTGTATATCAACGGGAACCAAAATGTGGCTGAGTGTGGCGAGGCAACTGATGCAGACATTATTGTTCAACCCTCAACTGGCAGAGAGCAACTAAGCTAAGGACGGACTATCTGGGGATGAAGAGAACAAGAAAATACAAGAGAAACCCCTACCTAGTTCATCAGAAGCTATGGTGAATATACACGAACTTCGATGTTTTTTTGAAGGTCAGTCTAATGTAGAAGATTATATTTTTACCCGACTGAAGAGAAGAATTATGTGTTTCACGCGTATCTGTGTATGTGGATTTCTTTATACCCTCGAAACATCCCAACGGCTGGATAGATTTTAATGAATGAGGTCTTTATCAATTTGTCTTAATGGCCGATAATTATAGGCTAGGTTTTGTTTTTATAAATTCAAAATGGCGGTAGAGACGAAAAAAAAAATTACGCATCCTATTGAGTGGCATACCATTAGATAGGTCTTTTAAAATGAAGACGATGTTTCATTGACTATTTTACAGTCATAAGCTCCATTAAAATATTATACAACCTGGAAGTTGTGTATGTAGGATCTCTAGCTTTACTGCAACTCTAACTATCATAGGCATCTATAGACCTCCTCAAAACAGTGTTTATAGATAGGAATTAACAATTAAATATTATAACTTAAAAGTCATCAATACAAGTAAATAAAAAAATAGGTAAGTAATATAAACAAGTAATATAAAAAAAATATTTTAAGTCAATTCCTACTTAGGTCAATAAGAGAATTTTTTCCCTCCCATTCTTCTTTCCTCTTGAGTAATGCTTAAAATGCCTTGATCAAGAAGAGGGCTCTCTCGGTCTTAAAATACCTTGATCAAGAAGAGGGCTCTCTCAATTATTGAAAATTAATTAATTTAATTAATGAATTAATATTTGAAAAAAAAACGGATTAACATCAAGTGTCATCTACTACAAGTTTAAAAAAAAATTATTTGAGCTTCATTGGATGAATAATAAGTATTTTATTAACGATTGAAAATTTGAACAAGATATATATATAGCGAGAGTGTGACTTAATAGTAGGAATTGAAAAAAAAAATAGTTTCACTTTGATGAGAAATAATTAATTAGTTTGCTTTTTACGCAGTCAGGTTTTTTGATTTTTTAAATTTGTTTATTGTATCAGTTGATAGGTTGGAAATGTATGCTGTGACTCAAAGATTGTATTCAAAGAAATAATAAAAAATATCCGACTTTTCTTAAAAGTGATGAATGATTAAGCTTGTAAAAAATATTTATTTAATGAAAACAAAATGCAACTGTTTACTTAGATAAAGTTTACGTGTTAAATCTTTTATTGTGGAGTTAATCTTTTTTATTTATCTCTTCTTTTTTGAGAGGATATATGTAATTCGAATTTTTTGATATTTCAAACTTTTCTCTGGTCCCTTCAACCTCGAATTATCCACGTTTAACTGTATATACTCTCTTGAAAAATTCTGTATGTTTCATTTCTGATACCTAAAAATATACAAATTATTTTCTATTTTATGTGTACAATTTTTTATTTTATTTAGATATTATCAATTGCTTGCTTTGCATTTCTTAATTCAAATTAATATTTTATATTCTACTTACACCAAATCAGTATTTCATACTGCTTTTTAAATATACTTAAATTCAGTTAAATTCCTTCCAGGTTATTTTGTTAAAGAAAAAACTAATTTTGGATCCTCCAACTTTCGTTGTCTTCATTGTAATTACTCGAGCAGAAATATTTCACATGTTAAACGTCATTGCCTAAGTCATACTGGAAAACGTCCTTTTTCCTGCCACGATTGTGATTACGCAACAACTCGTAAAGATCATCTCAAAAGGCATATGCTGAATTGTCATTCAGTCTGATGTTCAATTTTCAATAATTTCTTGGATCAGGGCTATAGAATAAAAAGGGCTTGTTTACCAGGAAGTAGAAAGTATGGATGGAAGTTCACCATGATGACATAGATGAGCATTGAATCAGAAAAGGAAGTGCTGAGAGATATGCGATATTTTAAAAGAATTTTTATTTGTTTTCTATATAATTTTTCATAATCAAAATTATAGTGCATTTATCTGCTATTTATTGTTTTTTAAGCGATTTTACATATTTCCATAAAAGCTCTATAAATTTCCCTTCTAATCATGAATTGATTCATTTTTAATGTTTTTCAATGACATACCTTATTTTTGCGAGCAACCGTTATCATGTCTTGAATTATATTTAATATATTAATATTAATCTTGAAAAATAACACAATCACTAATTATATTCTTAAAAATTAGCTCAATAATTTCTATTAATTATTAAAAAAAGGGGGGAAAGAAACACTTTACACTCTTGATTGAAATAAAAAGGCAAATATTTTCTTGCAGTATCTCATATTTACATTTTTCATTAGCATATTGTACCTATTAATGGTTAATTTTTAATTAATGGTAAAACATTCAATTTTATGAATAAATTATTATTTATTATTATTATTTTGTAATGATTTTGATGCTGCAGAAAGAATTTTTTAATTGGCTAGTTAACAAGGGTCATACAAAAAATAAATTTAAAAGTGTAACTTTTTCAAAATTAATGCAGAACTTCAACTGTAATTTTATTTGCTGATTTTTTTTTTTTTTTTAATACTTTGTAATATTGTCAACTAATCTCCAGCAGGTAAAAAACTAAGGTGTGTTTCAATCTTTTTTGGGGCATTCTGTTTGTGTATACATGAATTTAAATTTTTGCTGTACTTTGGATGTTTTTCTTCCTTCCTTTCTATTCCCCCCATCTTTTGATTTCTGAATTTTATTTTACTGTACTAGATATTTGTCACTGAATAATCTTTAAAAATATATATAGTATTGCAGTAATAGTGATGTGATATAGTAAATATGATCATCATTTAATTTAAATATCAAAAATAAATTGGGGAATTTTATTCTTGTATATGTATATGTTTCAAACACTTATATATTATTTTTTTTCTAAGATGTAATATTAAACAAGTTTTTATTTTCTATTTTTATCAATAAAAGTGTTAATTTAATTAGTGAATAGTAAGTTATTTGTTTTGTTTTTCTTGGTTCAAATTAATATTTTGTGTTGTATTTACACAAAATCATATTTCAAACTCTTTTTTTAAACATATTTGAATATAGTTAAATTCCTCCTAGGTTATTTTGGCCATTTAAACCTTTTTTTTTTATCTTCTTTCTGATTACTCAAGCATATATATTTACATGCTAAATGACATTGTGTGAAACACAGTAGAAAACAACCATTTTCCTGCTACAGTTGTGGTTATGCGACTATTTTAAAAGATAATTTCAAAATGCATGTACTAAACTAAAGTATCATTCTGTCTCATTTTCAATAACTGTTAAAAAAATTATTTGATTCTAGGTCCTATTAATTTTTATTAAAGAGAACTCATATCTTCTACAACTGTAAAGAATTAGATTGTTTGAATTCTCGCATTTTCTATTACTACTTCTGCATTTTTTTTTTTTTTTTGGTCAAGCATCTTTATTTATTTTTAACATTCAGTATGATGCATGTTGCCAAATGATGCCCAGATGACGTTTTCCAGATGATGCATGTTTTGTTGACTTAAAAATTAAAAATTTTTAAAAGTAGTTTTTCCTTTTTGATATATAGTACTTAGTTGCACACATATATTATGTAACATTCATGTTTTTGTGTCTTTTTTGTTAAAAAATTGTTTCATGGCCTTTTGATTTCTTGGTAGACTTTTATGTTTTAAGATACTGATATCATTCATTATTATTTTGTTGTGCATTTTTATGACTTTTATTTACAATTTAGTGATTAACATTGTAAGTTTTAAAAGTTAAATTATTGTTTTCCTTCAATTTAATCTCAGTGCATAATTTTTATTAATGTTGAAAATTATTGCCTCATTTTATTCTAGCGAAAGTTGTAAGAAATTGATATTATGAGCAAAAGATTATTTAAGTCAATGCTATTGTTATATATTTTAATTAAAAAAAAATTATTAAAACTTTGTAGCGTAGGGCTTATAAGTGCACATAAGATCATGTAAAATTATTGATTATCAGCTTTGATGAATCAAATTTACACTTTCATTTCTGCAATATGGTAATTTTGATAATGATTTTGAACAAATAATTTTGGTTAGGTTTTAATTAACTTTCTGTAATTAATACCCCTCCTAAAAAAAAAGAAAATAAAAAAAATAAAGGCAGGTGTCATTATTTGTTTCAAATATTTTTAATTCTGTTCTTAAATTGCTAAATATTGTTAAAATATTTTATAGTAATGTTGATATAAAAAAGACAGTTTTTTGCTCTTTCTTGAAAAATTAATCAGAAAAACTATTTAGCTTTGGAATTATTTTTATTTATAAATGCATACTTTATTTTCATATCTAAAATATACTTTTGTAGTATTACGTAAGTTTTTACCTTTTTGCTATTTTAATTAATGAAAGTCGTTAATTTAATCAGAAAAATATTTTACTGGTTATTTTGTATTTCTTGATTTAAATATTTGATATTCAATATTTTCAGAATAGTTCTTAATATGCTTCAGTTCAGTAAATTTTCTGCTATGCTATTTTATTAAGAAAAAAAAGTAACTTCAAATGAATAAATTTTTATCTTAATTGTGATTATTCAATCATAAATATTTGAATCTTTAATTGATATCTCCTAAAATACATTGAAAAATGTTTTGTTCTGCCATAATTTTCATTATACAACTAGTGATGAAAATATCTCAAATGACATGCATTGAAAAAAGTTTTCCAACTTTCCAAATCCAGTTTTCAAAAGCTTTAAAAAATAATTTATTTGGTAGTGTGTTCTATTAATTTTTGTATAAAGAACTTGTGATGTCCAAAGTGATTTCTACTAGTATGATATTTTTAGTAACACACTTTTTTGGTCAGATTTCTTCTCAATATACAATGAAACATCTTCAATATGTTTCTCCTTCATAAATTATCAATTGTATTAATTTTTTCTGGTCTAGTTCTGCTTTTATATGTAATAGTTAGCTCTTTATTACATTTGATTTTATTAAAGAATAAACTTTATTTTATACATTGCTATAGAAATGCCTGTGTGTCCAAGAAGTCATTTCATTACCAAAAAATTTGGTTCTAACAATCATTCACATTGTTAAAAACTTATTCCTTACTGCTACTGAATCTAACTTAATGTATATGATATAATGTGAATTGACAAACAATACAGCTTTTCAGAAATACATTTTTTCCACCAAATAATTTCACTGCCCACATGGAAATTAAAATTGTTGTTCTTATGGGGTGATTTGTTTGTGGTTTTACTTGTGAGAAAAGCATGGATTTTAAAGTTGATTTATCTGCGTCAAAAATATCTACATGGTTTTATTGCATATATAAAGGTAGATAATGGAAGCTGCAGTGAAAAGTCTGTTTCAAGAATTTATATCGCTTCCAAATTTGAATGAAGCATTTTAAATGTATGAATGCTCTCCAGAAATATTTTGTCTGTCAAAGTATGAAACAAAAATCATTCCCATGGTTTAGACCAGGGCACAAAACCAAATTGCATTGGCAGCTAGATGGCAACATATGGAAATGTATGATGTTTTTCAAATTTTGCACACTTTTTTCTTCAAAATTTGATGATCACTCACTCTTCTCGGAAAAGGGTTTTCCCATCCTTTGATTATTTAATTTAACCCGTGATTACATAAGAGTATGAGACACGGTCTTCAATATATTGATACAAAAATGTTTCCGTTTTTAGAATGAAATGCTAGTTTAATTCAATGCTGCATTCCATTGTCTTTTCCATAATAGTCCCCCTATACTTTTTTCCGTTGCAATGTTATTGCTGCTATATGTCAGCATGTTGGTCATGATTGTATCCACAATTTGATGAAAAATTGTACAGCTTTTATCAAATCATAAATATAATTTTAATGATGTTAGTTAATATATAATAATTTACTCTATATAAATCTATAGTAAATATTACAGCTAAGTAAACTGCAATAAATAAATTGCAAATGAAGAAAGAATCCACATTACATCTTCAGACAATAATGCATTTTTTACTAGTATACAGGGCTGCCATTTGTAATTAAAATGTTACTAAAAGTGACTATTTTCAGTATCAGGTGACTATGGCTACTATTTAAACCCCAAACTCTTCAAAAGCGACTATTTGAGGGGGGGGGGGGGGGAGACTATTTTCCAATCAACATTACAATTTTTTGTAAAAAATATATTTCATTAGTCCCAGAACTAGCAACTCTTCCTTTTCATTTCCTTTTTTCTTTTACCCAATAACCGATGATATTACATTTCAATATCAATTTCCAAAGTTCTTTATTCGATTTTTAAAATCTATAAAACTTCCATTTGAAAAAAAGGAATTGGTCTAAAGATGACAATCATCCAAATTTTAGTGGCTAGTTACTAATTTTTGGTTTGGCTCCCACCCATATTCTTTACGGTGTGTTTGTCGCAATTTTTTGTTTTTAAAGTAATTTAACTCTTCAACTCTCATATGAATCATATAAGATTCACTAGAGATTTGTTCCTTGCACTATATGAATCATATTTGTTTCTAACCTCATATCTCATAGCATAAATATATCCTTCATGCCAAATGCTTAAATCAATAAATGAGCTGAAATAAATGCTGCTTAGAAGTAAGACAATCTTGTTTTCTATCAGAATAACAGATTTAAAATGCACAGAATAACAATTTAAAATATTCTTTCTTTCTTATTTTGCATTTAAAGGGCTTTATTTAAATCACTGGTAGCTATAAAATCAGACTTTGCTTATGCCAATGTTGCTATTTGATTTTACGTAAATTTTTTGTAAAGAATAAATCAGTTAAATGCACACAAAAGTTGCATATGTCTTTTCTTTATCAAATGTATCCTTTTCCGATAAAACTATTTTTTATTGTAAGATTTCTTCCTTCAGTTCAGTTTTGTTTACAAAATGGAATTAAAATTGTAGCTAATAACATGCAATAAAAGTTTTCTTGTTTGCGGTTACCTTGCAGTAATGCCCAATTGCAAGACAAGCATATATTCAATTTAGGCTGGGTAAACTGAATTGCATTCTGATTTATCCCAGGTAATAATTAAAGTTTTTTTTTTTTTTTTAATGTAATTAATGTGTGATTTTATAATAAGAGTTCAAAAAGTGGCAATTTGGGTGGTAGCATAAATTGTAGAAGGATATTTTTTTCTCAAGATCCAGTTTTAATTATTATTTTTATGGCAAATAAGAATTCTTTTCTCCCTTCCTTAAGCAGGTGTGCAACTATTTTGGCTACTTTTTTTGTAAGTGCTACTATTTTGGATACTGTTTTTTTCTTTGCAAGCTACTAAACAACTATTTTGGATTCCATTAGGCAGTGCCAGTCCAGTATAAGACTGTGGTGATTATTATTTTTAGTCTGGTGACTGCCTTTAGACTTTAAATTTCATACCCTGATTTACATACTTGTTATACCTTTCAATTGTCATTACTCAATGTGCTTTTTAAATTTCTTTTATACGTCTTTTCTGTTATGCATCTTCGTCTGTCATTTCTTTCCGTGGCATATAAAATGTTTTATTGTGTGAATGTAATTTTTTTCCCCTGTCACCCTTTGTATGCTTTTTATTCTACTCTTTGACTGACAAATATTACTTAAGTGCATAAGATATTTAAATTTCTGAATAAACATTTCTGTAAATTTAATATTATACTGTTAGCGAGATAGATAAAACCAATACATATATATTTTTTATCTATAAATATAGGGTATTTCAACAAAAATGCTGAATTAAATATGCTTAATAAATGCAGAGGGAATATAGGGTATTATGTCATTACAATATGCAGTTGTCCTGATTAGAAAAGGTATCCTTATTTTCTTTTTCTATTTCCCATATTTATATTTTTATTAACAATATAATTTTCTCACTTCCCGCAGAGACCTCAATAACTTAATTGAGTGCTTATTAAAATAATTGCATAAAACATAATTTATAATAGTATATAGATCTATAACAACACAAACTAACAAATTTAAATCTGTCTGTCTGAAATAATAAAATGCTTTTATTTTGCCTCATATAAATTAATAATTTTCAGGTTTTAGAATGGTATACACAAAAGACTTTCACACTGAAATAAAATGTTTCCTTGCTTTTGAAATATTTGCGTTCAGCATCCATACACTTTTTCATTCAAATAAAAATTCAATTCAATTTGAAAGATTGTGTTTTACAGAAGTGAAAATATTCTACTAGACAATGTGGCTGACAAGTCTGGTTTTTTATTGGCTAGTTGCAAAAACTTATCAACTAGAAATCAAAACAGGAAATTGCATTTCAAAAATAGTTTCCATAATTTACAATGTTAAAACTGTATGAAAGTATGCTGATAAAATATACAAGTTTTTATTTACAGTTATTTCCAAAAGAATGATCTTTTATGTGTAAAGTACCTAATTGTAGCAACATTAATTCCCCACTGTAATTTCATTCTCTTTCTTGGTTGGTGAATAGAGTTTGCAAACTTGACTGTATAAAGTTTTGTCACATGTTAAAATGTCATAGTCATATTTGAGCATCAGTGTTAAATCTCTTGAGATTTTCTGATCGCCACTTAATTTGGGCACCATTCTGAGTTTGAATGGGAAATTCAGTGTGCACATACTTTATTTAATTTCAAATAATCATATAAAATTGAAGGCTCTAGGGTGGTAATGTTCAAAGGTGCCTAAATTTTGCTACATTTTGCATGACGATGTAAATTAATATTTTATCGCACCGCATTGTTTTCTGTAGTCACATTAGTTGTCTGACTTTCACCAAATTAATTGCTGAGACTCTTACATCTATGAAGAAATTCCTTAAACCAGTTATAAACTATTGCTTTAGATGGTGTTTCACTACCCCCCCCCCAAAAAAAAAAGAGTTGAACTCTGATTGGCCCGTTGTTCTGCAATCTTGTAGCAAGTCATAATCTATATCTATAAAAGGTTTTGTCCTGACTGACTGATTCATCAATGCACAGACAAAAGTATTGAATCTAGAAACCTAACTCTTTGGTGTACATTCCTAACACATAATAAGAATATGTCCAAAATTCTACTCTTAAGGGACTTAAAGACAGAGAAATTTTGTGTCATTTCGTCATACTTTATCAGCGATTTTAGTAGAAGCGTGAGATGCAGCATAATCAATCTATTAAAAAAGTGGTTAAACACATAGTTCAGCAATTTTTTAAATTCAATCCCTAAGGGAGAGGGGGGGGGGGGGGGGTTGAAAATAACAAAACAAGGGAGATTCTTCCATAATCAAGTCTTCAGACTACATTGTTGACTGCATTGCTCAACCTTGGCTGTGGGACTGATTATAGAAGATTGAATAAAAAAGACAACTGGGCTGATTTTTGATTAGATATTTTATGCTATACATTTTTTCAGGTGAATTTTTTAGTCTGTGTAATTTCACATTTTATAAATTGTTTTTATGTTTTTCCACTTTTAGCAATTGGATTTCGATCTTTATAAAAACAAAAAAAGGCCTTGATGCTCAGATTGTTGTTGTAGTCATTATCGTATTAATGATTTGTAGGCATGAAGTGCATAAGGCTCTTTTAAAATAATTTTTGGTTTAATGGTTTATATATCCAAAATTTCATATTATACTAATTGTCATTTTAATGATTTATGAGATTTGAATCACACAGGGCCCCATTATAGTGATCATTATATTTACAATTTATGGCTGTGATGTGCATAAGGCTTCATTATTTTGATCACCATATTAACAAATTATGGACATAAAATGCACAGATCCCGATTACAACAATCACCATATTTTTAATTTATCCCATTTTCGTTTATTCTGTCCGAAAGCCCCCTCTCCCTTCTTAGATTAGCACGGGCAGCGCCCAAGTGGGTCTGCTAGTAATAAATAGCTTGAAATTCCCCTCAGCTTAACTCTTTACTGACGGTACTTATATGAGTACCATTAAAATAACTTGTTTTAAAATTCAATTAATACATCAGTTAGTTGTAATACAGTTTAGAATGCATTATAGATACACTACTTTACCTTGTTCCAAAAGCATTATTGGTTATACAAAACAAAAATATTTTTTAAAGGATGATTTCTTTTGAATTTGCATCTTTTCAGCTTTCTTGCCGTTGGGGGGTTTAATTTGGAAATATTTCTGTTAGAAAAACATTATACTTGTACATTTTCTAATTCAACAAAATACTAAGAAAAATATTTAAAATAAAAGATTTGAGTGGGTCTATAAATATAGCCCAAAATTCCTATAAATTCAAATTTAATTAATCTTTTAATCCTTCTAAAATTTATTAAATGATTATATAAATCTTCTAATGTAGTTGAAACTATTCAATAAAAATGCTTTACAAGATAAAATTTTCATGAATTCATAATTCAGCAGATAAGGATTAAAGCCATGTTTTTTTTTTACTATCTTACTAGTTTTGATGATGCCGTAGAAATTTTTTTATAAAATTCTTCGTTCTCTTACAAGCAATGTTAAAGAGAAGTTTAAAATTCTTTAAAACATCATCTACATTTTTTTATTGTTTGATTCTAAAATTTTAAGTACTTCTTACAACATGTAAAGCAAACATGAACATTTCTAGTTATTTTCTGATCATTGTCAATTGCAAAACATTTTGTTTGAATGTATTATTTTTGATCATGCTTTACTTTCTAAGTAATATAAAGCTTTATAATGTATTTTTAAAGAAATAAAATAAATAAAAAGTTTTTTTTTCATCTTTTTAAATGCATATCAACTTCTAATGGTTATTACCATTTATTATCCAGTGTATTATATATTAAAATGGAATAGTTTATATTTCGAGGAAATTTTACCTGAAAATGGGAAATATGGGAATGTTTGTGAGAAATTTTATTTGGACGACTGCTCAGTTTGGGTTGTACTTAGTTTGCATATTTCCTTTAAAAAATTTGCATCTATACAAAAAAAAAAAAAAGTCTTTATGCATTTTTTTGTGCATCTGTAGTAATCCCCTCCCTCTGTTTTTTTTTTTTTTTTTTTTTTTCCTTCTTTTGAGACCTGAAGTTAAAACAGCACTACAAATACATGTTCATTGCTTTTGCACAAACAAACTGATACCACAGATGACAGAATCTGGAATTTATACTTTAGGGGACTGGTAAAAATATGAATCTAAAATTACTAGACTCCTTAAAATATCAATTTTCAATAACTTAAATTCACACAAAAACAAATTTAAGTGGTTTAAACAAGTAACTGATCTACAAATCCTCAAAAGTTTTTTTTTATTGTAAAGTAAATTAAATAATTATGAAAATGTCTTATTGTCTTGAAAGCATTTTGCAAACTCAGATGAAAATAACATTTATTTTATGAGAAAATAAGCATCAGTGCTGCAATTTATTGGTTTTGTTCTAAAGCAAAAAACTTTCAGTTGTATAGAAGTAAAAAAAAAAAAAAAAAAAAAAAAAAAAAATCAAACAGTTTAGTTTTTATGAGGGGAAAAAATACAGGTCCACATTTGTGTACCTCAGGTCTGAAGAGGTTAACATTTCACCTTATTTCCTGATGTGTACTGTCCTTATGAAAGCTTTAAATATCTGCTATTCAGCTCTAGGGACAAGTTTGATAACTCATGGATTTGGAGAGTGCCGAGTATGATTTGCAAAATGTGTTGTACTGGTAATACTGTTCTCATGAGTTTCTTCGTTTATTTTGTTATGGCCTAGTTCTCCTCTAAGTGTTGCAGTCATGGGAAATATATGCCTTTCATTCTTATAATGAAACATTTACTCTTCGTATTTGTGTTAAAGTATATTGCAGTTTGTATATACATCATTAAGCATATGAAATCTGGCATTTTTGTTGAAATACGCTTTACTTTTGATTACAAATTGAAGCAAGAAAAATATTTTGTGTATATGTATTTTAAACGTATATTTTTTCATTTCTAACCCCCCTGAAATATGTATGTAATACTGAACAAGGCTTTTTTCTATTTTTATGAATAAAAATTATTAATTTAATCAATAAATATGTCTGTCTTTTTTTATTATTATTATTTTTTTTTTCTTGTTCTAAATAAATGCAGTAGCTGCTCATTATTTCATGCATGCCAGAAGACAAGAAAAATAGCATGATATATCCAATTGCACAATATGGCTGTGAGGGTATTGGAAAATAAGAAAGGTGATAACCTAATCATTATATTAGTGTCAAAAACATACATTTATGCACATTTGACAATTTTCGTAATATAATTAGAATTTTGTTTTATTGTAATTGAAGATGAATTTCTGAAGTTACTTAAAAAGTTAAATTAATGTATTTAAAATAATTATTTTTTTGTGTGTGTATGGGAGTGGGAGGACATAAAATAGCGATATATCAGAATGAATAAAACAGTGCACAATATAATGAGAGGTTACTGTATTTTGTATTCTATTTGTTGCAAAGCAATATTTCATAATGCATTTTAATACTTTTAAATTCAGTTAAATTCCTTTCAGGTTATGTTAAGGAAAAATCAAATTTTGGACGTTCCAACCTGCGATGTCTTCATTGTGATTATTCAAGTGTGCATATTACACATATGAAACGACATATTCTAAAACATAGTGGAAAACGTCCTTTTTCTTGCAGCAGTTGTGATTTTACAACTTATCGCACAGATTGTCTCAAAGTACATATATGGCGAAAGCATCCAGTCTAATAAATACTCAGTGTACAGTAACTGTTTAAATATAATTCCTTTGATAATTTTTACACCAAGGATTCATTGTCTGCTGTAATTAAAAATATGAATTATCATTTGAATTTTTATATTTTCTATTACTGTATATAGATGATTTTGATATTTTATCCTGTTTAAATAATTTTTTTAGGTGTGTGCGTTGTTTATTAATAAAATTGTAATCAGAGGTAAGTTGTAAGATAAAAGATTTTTCTTCGTCGTGGTTTCTTATCTTTCATGAAAAAAAAAATCACAATTATCTTTTTACAATCGGTTTTAGTCAGGTTTACTTCTACTCTTGTTGATATTTGCATGCTCTGTTTCATTTGTCAAACAAATCTCAATTAATTTTGGACATATAATTATGTTTCATATTTTTATAGAAGTCAAAGTATTTTTATTTTATAAATATAGTTTCATATTAGTTTGTCCTTATTAAAGTATTTCTTCTTCATTCGCACAATAAGTACCATTTTGAATGCAATTTATCCATATTTCATCTGTTCTTAAATAATAGAAATTCATTTTTAATATATCTTAACACTATTTCTCATATTATATTACTGGTTAAAAGTAAAAATAGAAAATTGGGACAGTTCAAAATGTATCTTATTTTTTATGCTTTGCTAAACATTTTTATAGCTTAATACATTTTAATAATTAACATAAATTTTAAGACTTTTTTAACATGATATTGAGGCTAACGTAGTATTTTCCATATTAAAAATGATGAGTGTAGCTGTTGTTCATTTGTAAGAGTGCATGAAATAATTTGAATACATTATGACCTTATAATTGTTTGAAATATATTTGAATAACATTACACTATTTCAAACATTATGAAATTAATTTACATTGATATGTACTAAATAACTTTTTCTACAGAAATTAATAGGGGAGATTAGGGAGGGATGGGACTTTTGTAATAATGCTTAAAATAAGCTTTATTTTAAATTTATGACGTTTCCACAAAATGGAGTAATTATTCCATCATACTTGTTGCTATAAATCTTTTTAGTTGCTAGCACTTATGAGTTTCTGACTTAAAAAGACTATTTTATAATTAAAAAGTAAGTAATTACTCAGATTTTTAAGGTAAATTTTCAATCTCATTCTTTCTTGCTAACTTAATATATTCTAAATATTCTAATTTCACTTAATAATTAAATTATTTTTAATCATATGCTTATTAAGTTTCTTGTATTAATATTTTAAATTCAATTATTCTTTTTTAGGTGATTTTTTTCTTAGTGATAAATCTAGTGAGGGATTTAGCTGTCATCGCTGTCCTCATTGCAGTTACACAACATTTGTTCTAACAAATATCAAACGACATATATTAATGCATAGTGGAAAACGACCTTTTGCATGTCAGAGTTGTAATTATAATACTAACCGAAAGGATAATCTTAGAATGCACATTCTTAGAAAGCATTCTCTTTTACAGTAGATATTCTGTCTTTGTTACCTGATCTTTTTTTTTTTTCTTTATCTCATTCTCTTTCACTTGTGCATTTAAATTCTTTAATTTTGAATTGAAGTATTGTTATTGTTAAAAAATTGTGTTGTACTGAATTTCCATTACCTATGATATTTTGTAACATCTGACACACACTGGGTTACCTTTGAAAGAGGCATTTCACTTGTCATTTATGAATATTTAGATAAAATGTTCCTAAATATTTAGCCTGATATCCCACTAAATTGAAATTCATAATTTCATTGTGCCATCAATAGTAAAGGCAATCAATGTTAATGCCTAAAATGCCATAATTTTACTAAATTAGTACTTATCTTCTTTTATTGATATTGAAATAAGAAGTAACACTAGAATTATTTTTTAATACAATATTTACTCAATTTATTTTCAGAATTTTTTTTTAAATGTGACAGAACTTGAAAAATTGTGTAAAATATTATTTTTGAGGAGAAATTCTTAGTACTAATTTTGCATATATTGACATATACCAGCTTGGCAGGTTGGGTGCAGTGGCGTAGCTAAGGGGGGGGGGGGTCCAGGGGGTCCCAGTAATATTTGTACTTTTCATTTTGAGCATTTTTTGGTATTTAATAAGTGTAGCATTTGGAAAAAGAGGTGCCTACCGAATAAAATTTCTGCGTATGTGGTGATTGTCTATTTATTCTCTCAACAGAGGGATTTTTTGCTTTCGTCACTTTCGTGAATTAAAGACAGTCTTGCATCAGTTTAACAACAAACTACTCATGCAAGTGGGTGATGGTATAACTTGTGGGAGATTTGCTGCAAATTTCTCAATTCAAAATGGTCACGGCAAGATAATATCAGAAAAAAATAACTTTCTGCTAATGTTCATGCTATCTGGGTTATCTCAAAAACTCCCATGGGGAGCGCGGCAGATCGCATGAACAGCTCATGTGATTGGCACTTATGTGAAATCATTATCCAATATCTATATTACAGCACAAGTTCTTAATTCAATGGCAAGAAATTAAACATGGAAATTGCTGTTTTAAACTTAACCACTTGATCCTAACTTTATTGTAGGCAAATGTTATGTAATATGAAATTTGATTTAACCCATTCGCTGCCAAAACTATAAAGTAAGAATTTTCAAATTTTTTTGTTAAAAGTCGTTTGCTACCACAAATTCAGAAAGGTAAATTTTGCTTTACTAATACAGCGAAATTTCTGCCAATAAATGAGGCAATTTTTTAAATTCTAAAATAGTGGTGACAAAGTAATTAATAAATTAAAGCCACTAGTCGTGGATGACAGCGAATGGGTTAATTAAATTTAACTCCTCAGTATGCGCTCAGCTTTTTACATAATAGTGAATCTTTTTCATTGGTAAATATTAATGTAACTTCAATGTATTATTAGTTGCAGTTATAGAGATTGGCCTTACATTTTTTATCCATGCTTTTTTTTAAATTAAGAAATTAAATAAGGATATACCTATATTCTTAAAATTACTCGAAATACTTCTATTATACATACACAATTAAGACAAGATTACAAGGGACTGGTAAAAAGCTCCATTTTAGAGAGGCTTCCATAAAAAGAAGTGTAATTAATTATGCTTCTAAGATACCCTACCTCAATAAGATCTATTGTTCGTTTTGCAGGGATTCTGAAACTCTTCCGTTTGAGACAGGGTTCCGTTATAGAAAGATTCTGCTTTCACAGGTTTCACTAAAGAACGATGAAAATGCCCTTTCAGACAGGTTTTCAGCAAATTTAATTGTATCGCAATTCTTATTAAGACCATGTGACGCTTCTGTTAAAGACAGGATTCTGTTACAGACAATTACTATTTTGACAAGTTTTATTCTATTCATATGACATAAATAAGTATATTTATATAAATACACAAAACTTGTAAAAATGGAACCTTCCTATAACGGAATTCTGTCTTAAACAGAAATGCTCCATAGTGCTACGGAAAAGAATACTATACAAATATACCTGATAACACGAAAACCTGTGTACAACAGAATTTTTCAGCAATATTTATGATTTCATCTTGACAGGTTTTACTATATATATAACCTGAAGGAAAAATTCTGGACCCCCCCCCCCCGAAACGAAATCCTGGCTACGCCACTGGTTGGGTGAGTCTATAAATCTAAAATAGTGTGATTTTCAATTCTATAATAATTTCCTATATGAATTATGCCTATCATAGTTTGGGAAATACTGATTTAGATAAAATACTTGAGTTTTCAGTGAAGTATCCTGTTTGACTTTTCTGCTAAGCCTATTAACAAAAAATGTGAGATGAAACATTCATCGAATCATCATCATCACTTTCTAAGACTTATCAATTAGTTGGGAAAAGGTTATCTTTAGCTATTTAAATCTCAAAATCTCTGAGGTGTGCTAGATCTTCTTTATAAAAACAAGGTAAATTTTAATTCTAAAAAATTAAAAATAAATCTACTAGAAAATTAAAAAAATGTTAAATATATTATACAATGTACTCTGAAATTATTTCAGCATAACTGTGATCTGTGTAGCTAAAGTTCAGTAAATACCAATCTACTCAACCAAGTGAAATATTTTAATTTTGAGCAAGTATTGCATTTAAAAATTAAATGGTTTTTAAAAATCAAACGTCACTTTAAAGAAAAAGAAAAAAATATATACATATAAAACTTAAATTTTTGTTTGACAATTCTATCTTTCCCTCTCATCCTATTTCTATTATTTTCTATATCAACTTAAATAGGCCTTTTCACATTCAAACAGGTTATCCTCCAAGTATTAATCCTGCTGAGAAAATTTCCAAATTTTAAATGAACTAAGCAAAATTATATGTCTTGTACAACTCATTTGTATGAATCCACCTCACTGTTGGGTCTTGTATAACTTTTGCTATGATGAAGCAAGGTATGATTGAACTTACATTAATGTGAAAGTTATGAGAAATGAAAGAAAATCTTAATCTGATTTAAAGAAGTTATTCATTTTTTCTAAATATTTTCTGCCCATCTTGAAATTCAACAAGATTAAAGTCTGAAGTGAAAATGAAATACTGAAACTTCAGTGGAAGGTTAAAATTTTTTAGATATTTTTCAAAGATTCTTCAATTTTTTACTCTTTTGCTATGAAGGAGGTGATAATATCCTTCAATACAAAGAGTATTATTGTCTGTAATACATATGTCCTCTCACCCAGCCTTAATTGAAATGACCATTGAATTAAAATGACTCTTATGGACATTAGTCGTGGCATTTTGCCTTTAGCTGCTAAACTTTCTTTTTTTTTTGGGGGGGGGGGGGTTTCAAAAGTATATGTACTATCTCACTGATGTTGTTTTGAGTGAGTATGTTTTTTAAATCAGTTATTGTGATTTAATAAAAAATACATTTTTTTGTTCATAAAGTTAATGAAAAATGAAAGTGCATTATAACAAGAATATAATGAAATTTAAATGCTATCAAATATTAAAAAAATGAAAATACAGTAGAAGATCTTTATAACGCAAACCTAAAAACGCAAGGTTGTGCGTTATATAGAATTTTGCGTTATATGGATCACATCATTAAATTCACCTTGTAAACATGGCCAAATATGTCTGAAACATATCAAAATACATTAGAATATCTTTATACTGCATTCCTTGTTACCAAGAGTAATCCAAATTATAAATTTTTGCATAACATAGGTCAGGCATTGTTAAATTTACTTTATAAACATGATCCAAATATAACTGACACAACCATCCCTTATATTAGACATTTTCAAAAATGTTTATTGTAATAATAGCATTTTTTTCATCAAAAAGGTCTTAAATTAGAAGATAAAGTTGAACTAATGTATCAAATTTAGTCCTCTAGAGAGTAGCAATATTTTACAATGTGAAAATGCAGGTGCTTTTTAACTGCAAAAATCATTGTTTACATCTGAGAAGTTGTGCGTTATATGGAGAATTGCGTTATAAAGATCTTCTACTGTATTTTCTTACTGGAATACAGTAAAGATGTAAGTGCTCTGAAATGCTTAATTTAAAATAAATGATTAAACACATCTATGAAGATAGGTATGTAATTAAGAGCTATCTTCTAACCAGACAGTGGTGACTGCTCTGGTGCACTTGAGCACATAAATCCTCATACAAAAATGAAGCAATTAATTAACAAATTAAGTAAAATTAAACACATTTCCATTCTTCCCTGATAGAAAGTAAGAAAAAATATAACCAATGAGCCACTACTGTAACCAGGGGAACAACTGGCATCAGAATTTGCGAATCTTTAAATTTTCATCAAGGATTAATTGTAATCTTTTACTGTATTTGTCACAGGTTCTTTAAAGATAGTCTCCTTTTTATGATTCTTTTTGTCTTATGCTTAAATAAGAAAAAATAAATGTGAAATGCCTCTGTAGTTATATATTTTTAAGCAAATGTTTTATTATTAAGAGGTTTGTTTTTAGTGCTGCAGTTTTTATTCATGCATTATTTCCTTCCTTATTATTAGTTCTACTAACAAAAAAATTTTGCCAACCTGAGAATTTTTGGGGTGTGAGATGGCTATGGCTTAATTATTTTTTGTTGATATTCACTTTATGGGGCTAAATTTATCCTGGAATATTTTCTGGCTTCATTTTATAACTCAATTATGGTAAGAGATGGAGAAAAAATTCTGCTGAAAGCATTTATATATACATATATAAAAAATAGTGTAAAAATATGAATAATCTATTCAAAATGATTGAAAGTCCCAATAAATAAATAAAAGCATGGGTGAATTGATTTGTCTTTCCAGTGCCTTGCTATCATCAATGCTGGTATTAGCCAAGCAGATGGTCATTGCTTTGCACTGACATAAAGAATACAACACATTTATAAAAGATGATGTACTAGCTGACATGGAAAACTATTTAAAACTGACTTTTTCTCAAGTCCTTTATGATTCCATTTTAGCAGGTTATACTCTGTAACACACTGTAAAATTAATTTTTTACAAACAAGAACTACAATTAAACAATACAGTAAAATAAGAATTGCCAGATAAATTACAAAATGTATATTGGAATTTTTTTTTAAATGTTCTTATCAGTTGATCTTTTGTTAGCTTTTGATGGAACTAATAAAAAATAAACTATCTTTATCTCTTACCTGTAATGAGTTATAAAATGAAGTTGAAAAATGGTCAAAGGTAAAATTTTTATTCCTTAACCCTCTCTCTCAAGGGTCCTCCTCCCCCCCCCCCCCCCCCCAAAAAAAAAAAAAAAAAAAAATCTTTGAATTAACAGAATTAAAATGAGTAAAAATAGTATTGAAGATTGTGTTAAATTGATTTATGTCATAAATTAGGCCTGGATGTTTAAAAGACATCTTTCAAAATCAAATTTAGTCAGAAACCTTTTCTAAAATATTGTGTTATATCATTTAAATTTGGAACCGCACATGAGGCATAGGTGAGTGAGAGTTTTAAAGTTAATTTGGGCAACAAAAATAATTTAGTATTATATACCTCCATAAGCTCTACGTATCCCGAAAGTGGTACTTTTATGTTAATTGAGTGCAAATCTCTTCAATAATACCCCCCCCCCCTTCTTCAACAGCAGCTTTTATTTATTTATTTTTTTGTGTGTGGGAATTAGAAACATAAAGGCATGTATTTTTAAATGAATGTTGTTTATTTCTAATGAAGTGAGTGAAAAATTTATATATTAAATGGAATCAACGCAATACAAATGATGGCAGTGGGAGCAATATTTGGTGATTTATTACCTGCACCCAGCTAACATAAAAGTACCATGTACCGCCTAACATAAAAGTTAATATTATTATTATTATTATTATTATTATTATTATTATTTTTTTTTTTTTTTTGGTGTTTTTAATTTGTGTCCCTCATTAGTTACTGATCATAAATACTTCAGGAATAAAGTTCATTGTCTTTCATTTATGTAATCGAATTATGGCAGTGTTTTAACATCCTCACCTATTTGAATTGTCATATAACACAAAATAATGTAATTTTTCAGAAAAGGCTGTCTCCTTTTTATTTATTTATTTTTTGACAAGACACATAATAAAATTGTTTTGTTTTTTCTTATCTAATAATTTTGTATGAAACTTTGGACTTTGTCCTTATTCACTGTGAAAATATGCTTGTAATTTATATTTCTAAGTGCTTAATATGAAATTAATGTTTAATAGTATTCATCTAAACCTAATAAAAAATAGCCACAATCTCTCCCCCTTTCCCCCAGAATTTTTATTTGTCGAGAAAAGGGTTTATGTAGGCACTTCTTTTTAAAATATAACAGTTTAAAAGCACTGTTTATATGTGATACCATGTTAAATACTTCGAAAATTCAACCAGAGGCATATTTTTACATGAATATTATGAACATTCATATAGATTTTGATTGAGTTTAAGTTGAAAAATATGCTACTTTATTGTCAAAAGAAGAATAATTTCTTCCAAATCATTTGTTAAAAAATAATATTTTTGTTAATAGTGATATGTGTTTAAATTATTCTCTTGGTGATTGAAAAAATTTTGGTTATTTGAACTCTATTGATAAATATTTGAAATGTATCATGTATGGTTTCAAATCTTATAAAATGAATATAAGAATGTCTTGTACTATAACATGTAAATAAAGTTAATGTGTTCACATTAATGAAGGTGATGTGTGATTTTCTTGTTTGAATTATTATCAGACTAATTCTGCATTTTCATTTCATCTAAAAGTCATTTAATCCTTTTGATATTGTAATATTTTCCCTGTTGTTATATAACACTTTTTTATGTTTGAATTCTTGCCTTTCTTTGCAAAGCATTATTGAATTAAATTGTATAATTAGATCCATTAGTAAGTGCTTTTATTGTTATTCATTATTTCAAAATACTGCATTTTGTTTTGTTCTGTGTATGTGTTTTAAGCATTTTGTATTTTAATTTATTTGATGCACATTTATTTTTAAAATGCATTTATACTTTCACCTAATTAATGATTGAAAACCAATTTTAAGTTATTTATCATTTCTTCTTCAATTGGAATAATTACCAAAGTAAAGTATTACTTTGTGTGTGTGAGAGAGAGAGTGAATGTGTGAGTGAGTGAGTGAAAGTTATATTTATAACAGTGAGGTGTTTTATCTCTGCCCCCCCCCCTTTTTTTTTATTGAGTACTTGCCATTTTTAGTTGTAAGTAATATTGGCTATCTTTTATACATTTTGCATAAATTTTACACAAACATTGATTTTGCACAAAACTGTCAGTGTTTGTGGGAAATTCAAAAGAAAAATGGCACTGTTGTTTGATGTAGGTAGGCCATACTAAATTGATTCAATCTAAATGTGGAGCAAACATTCAAACCATGCTTTCTCCTTTAGATACAAATTTTCAAAAAAAAAAAAAACACAAAAAACTGATAAATTAGAAAGTAACTCATATTTAATTCTCATTTTAATTGTGCATTTTTATTACTGATTATTAGAAAAAATTGCTAGCATACCTAAGATATTAAATCAAAAACAAATAAATAAAATGCAGTTAATATTTGGAGAAATCACATTTTGACCGAATTCAGAGGAGGAAACATGTTTTGATTGTTTGACAAGTGGATAAAACGCTTTTTGCATGAAATAAGTTCTAACTCACAAATAATACAAATACATTATTTTATTTGAGCAAATACTGAACTTCAGTTGATTATTGATAAAATAAAATGACAGATTATGGTATTTAATAGTATTCATTAAATATTTACTAAATAAATATTCGTTTGCCAAAAATCCACTTCAAATGTTAAAACTAACTGTCACACACTTCCCCTTCTTCTTTATTGCAGGCTGGTAAATTATGGATAATGTCGTTGTGCCATTTGAACACATCACCAGGTTGATTTTGCCGCTTTTCACCATACATTACTTTCAAAAGTTTGTCAACATATTTTTTCTTTTCAACTGTTATGGCATGGCAAAGAGGAAGAGATTCTAAAACAACCCTTCGAACACGGGCAACAGTATCTCCCTGTTTAAGAAGATTTACACCATATTCTTCACTTAGATCTTGAAATCTATGATTCTGGAAGCCTTTAACCCTAACAGTTCTCTTATCTTTCTCTAAAACAATCCGTTACAATTGTGATATGTATGGTAGGTTTCGAAAGTACTCATTAAGTGACAACCGTGATTGGCAGACTGGAGAAATCACTGTTTGACTGAAGGCTTTGAAGGAAACACTCTTTGATTGAAACGCCAAGTTTTAAAATCGGTTTATAAACAGAAAAAAAGTTTTTTGTTAAAACAACCGGTTATTTCTGTACAATTTAACACATAGTTCATAAAACTAACAATGACTCATTTTTTATTTTTTTGTGAGAAAACACATGGTTTGAATGTTTGCTCCTCAAATATGGATTCATCAATAGGTCAGAGTTTATTATTATTACTATTATTTTCTGTTTTAAAAAAATCTCGCATTCTGGCAACGCTTTTAGTGCAAAAAACTGCATTTCCATGTTGTTATTTGTTCTTTTCTTTTTTAAGTTTATAGAGACTCTGCCCATCCTGCATTTTTTTTTCCCTTTTTTTTTTTTTTTTTAAGTAAATTTTAACAAGTGCACAATCAATCAAGTGTCAATAATTTTAATGGAAAGGATTCATTAGGGAAATTTTCTTACTACAGTTGTATAACAGTGTGTATTTTTCTGATAGCTGCCAACCTTCCTTTTTTTAATTATTTATTTTTCCAACTCCAAAAATCATACATGGCACCATAAAAGTTATTTGATGCTGCAGTTTATTTCTCTGTGGTGCTTATTTGATTTTGCTTCTTAACGGGGGGAAAAAAAAATCTAGTTCAAAGTGTATGTGCACGAATAGTATGTTTGTGTATGTACGTTTTATATTCTAGTTTGAACAAATAAAAAAAAGTTATGGTATTCAAATGAAATTTTTCTCAGCTTATGAAAAAAATATTTTCTTTTGTTTAAATTTTTAAATTTATTTCTAAATTTAACTTGAATGAATGCTTCTTTATTATTGTGTGTAGGGGGGGGGGTCTTTTTGTAAAGAATTAAGATTATATTTTTCCTGAGTAATCTGAGTGTTATGTATCTATATGTATAGTGTTTTCCTTTGTCATTTCGTTTAATTAGTAATTATTTTGTTTTAGAGAGCACTTTAGGGACACAATCAAGAGGGAAGTCTGTTATTCATAATTGCTCTTATTGTTCTTATTCAACTCCAATAACTGGCCACTTAAAGCGGCATATGTTAATTCATACTGGAGAAAGACCTTTTGTGTGTAATATTTGTAACTACCAGTGCAATCGAAAAGAAAACTTGAAAAGTCATTTTATTAGAAAACATTTGTCAAGAATGTGAAATAGTTATGTATTTCTAAAGTTTAACTAGTTAATGCTTAATATTTTGCAATTATTTTTCTTGTTTCTCTTTTTTGTTACAAAAGAAAAAAAAAATGTTTGCATAATTCTGTTTATATGTATTTACAGAAATAACTTTATCTACTTCTAATTTTAAACAAAGAACATTTTTAACAAGGTTTCTCAACAATATTATAAATGTTTCTTAATCTGCCAATGCACAAGCTAATAGATTTATGATTAAAATTGCTGATCAAAGTTAAATCACTCTTCATTCTGTGACCAATGCCTACCCACGATGTATAGAAAGGATATAGTTCATGTGTGCACACTTCTCCATGGTTTTCTTTCATAAGGTATTTGAATACACTTTTATGTATTTTTTAAAGGAAATGTGAAACTGAAACATTTATTCTTATTTAAAGTTTGCACTTTCCAAAAAATGTGAATTATCTTTAATTTTTAATTGATTAAATTTATTTATATGAATATTTCGTAGTTATTGATAAAAGAACAACTGTGTATATTCATTTCAGTGACTAAAAATTTTTTATGTAACCTAAGAACCAGAATGTTAATTTATTATATATTATAGATTGCACTGCAATTGTATAAAAACTTTTTTTAATACATTCAAAAATTTTCTTTTTTCCTATGTTGGTTAAGCGGTTTTCCTGTTACACATAATACTGAAGTATTATTATTACTTTTAGGTAATAGTCAAACTCAAGATTATTATCAAAGTTTCTCAAAGACATCATTGCATTCTTGCCCTCATTGTAACTATGTGTCTCCTTCACTGGGAAATTTTAAAAGGCATCTTTTAATTCACAGTGGCCTGCGCCCATATATATGTAACATATGCAGTTTTCAGTGTAATCGTAAAGAAAATTTGAAAAGACACTTCGTACTTAAACATTTTTGTTCAGAGTGAAATAAAAATTATATTCATTAGGTTTGTAGTGTTTTTCATGTTGAAATTATTTTGGCAGTGTTATATTTATGAATTAAATATGTGACTGCATAGTGCATTGGTTGAGTCTGTGAGATTTTAGCATACTTTTATTTTCCAAAATCTCTCTAATCGGGCATATATGTTTGTAGTCAATCAGATTCCACTGTACACAAAAATCCTTGTCTGTTTAGTCTTTATGTGCAAAAGATGAATGCAGCACGCAAAGCTGTTATGTACCAAAAGTTAATGATCGAAAAATTGTGAAAAAAGTGAAATTTTTTTTGTTGTGTTTTATTTACTTTCTTCTAAGTAGCATATGTTTAAAATGTTAATGCAGGTTCCTATACTCATTACATTTAGCATAGGCAGGTGAAATTATTCGCTCTCCTACTAGCAGAACCTGTAACCAATCACTGCCAAAAGGATTTGGGGAACTCGCTTCTTTTTTCTGACATGACTTCCATTTATATGGAAAACTGATTGTACATGGAAGTGACGGTAATAAAAGTATGAGGCATACTTAGCCACATTTATAATATAAGGAAGGCATGATTGATAGAAAATCGGACAATAAAAAATAATGCAGTATAGTGAGATTTATTATTATTTGAAAAGGAAACTATTCCATAAAATAGGGATTAACTATCAATAAGTAATTATTGCATTTTTACGTTATTTTGAAAGTTTATTGTAACCTATATTTCGCAATGACTTTATAAAATGATGATTCATTTTTGAAATTTCCATTTTATATTATTTTCAAATAAAGTGAAAGAGCTGTGGACTATCATCATTATGTTCAAACACTTTATTTCATGGAATTTTTCTGGAAAATTCCAGTATACACTGCTCAAAACAATTAGAGGAGCACATGGTTTTAACAAAATTATGCAAATATTTACACTAATAAGTAATGTAAAACAAAACATCAATAATTTAAAGCATAGTAGAAAACAGATAAAGAAAACTTCACATGCAAATTAAAGTTTACAACATCAAAAACTAGAAAAAGGAGATAAGGGCAGAAATCGGGATTTTGCAGAAACATCTGTTTCACTGTCTCAGTTGTAAAATTCAATTTCCCAGCTTGTGTTTTGAGAAAAGGTGGCTTGAAAATATTACAACAATGTGATTTACTGAAATCAATGGCTTGGCATGTTATTGAGACAGTTTGAATCTGGGGAAAAACAACAAAGTGTAGCGGGCGCTGTTGGAGTCGCAAGAAGTGTCAATGAAAGGGCGTGGAATCGTTTCTAAGACACGTGGAATGGTAGACATCGACAAGATCAAGGTTGGCCATGTGCTACCACAGAAACTGATAACCGATATATCCTATTAACCGCTTGTCGAGACGGAACAGGCAGTGTTTCTCAGCTGCAAACACAGTTGTTCTTGGCCACAGGACGAAGGGTGTCCAGCCAAACAGCCTGAAATAGGCTTCATCAGGGAGGTCTGTATGCACATAATCCAGTGGTCTGTATTCTGTTGACCTCAAGCAACTGTGCGGCCCAAAGAAGGTGGGCATCTGATCATAGAATTTGGAGGCAACATTGTTGGGGTCAGATTCTGTTTACAGACGAGTCCCGATGACATCCGATGTGTTTTAGCATGAAGAGAAAGGGACACTCATAATAATACCAATTTATTCCCGAAAGATAACATTACAATCAAGGTGGGTTGATGCTATGGGCTCGAATCAACATAGGTGGACGTACGGGCCTGCATATCATTCAGAATGGCACTTTGAAGGTCTGAAGTTATACAGACAAGATACTGAAACCTTATGTCGTATTTTATGTTACAGCAATTGATGATTTCTCTTTTTGCATGCATGATAAATCCAGACCGCATATAGCTTGTCTTGTGGAGAACTTTCTTAAAATTGAAACAATACAGAATATGGAATAGCCAACATGATCTCCTGACCTGAATCCGATCGAGTATGTGTGGGACACACTCAGACGATGCATCGCAGTGAGACTGAGACCTCCTTTTATTGTCCAGGACTTGGAGATTGCAATTCTTGAGGAATGGAAGTGTACTCCCCGAAACCTTATCAATAATGTCATCGAATCCATGGAAAATAGGTATGCGACAGTTTTATCTATTCGAAGGGACTACATGCCATATTAAATACCTTGCATTGTTCCTAAATAGTACTTTTTTTTGTCATTTACATGTAACCAAATTGTTGCCCTAAACCATTTTTATACATTCTACCCATTGTTTTAATGAATTAAAGCTCTCTCGCAAATCTTTTTGCATCTTTTTTTCTGTATTGCGCATTGATACACATGTTACTCTCAATTTTGTGCCCATGCATGGCTGTCTCATGCTATTCTATTCCTTTTTGTTTGCTCCCCTAATTGTTTTGAGCAGTGTAGTTTATTAATATAACTATCATAATTTATTGCCATTTTATTTGTTTAGGTTTTTAACCTTACATTTAAACATATTTACTTTTTATTTCTAAAAGGAAAAAAAGTTTTCTTTTTTAGTCGCAATGTTTTTAAAAATTTTTATGCTTGTACAGTTTTTGTCTTCGTTTTTCTTACATGGATCGAGTTGAAATATGAGCAATAGGAACTTTAAGTCCTCCTTTATTTGTAGAATCTTGCCAGATTTACTTCTTCAAATGATTTTGATTCACCCCCATTTCAGCAAAGTAAATAATAGATTTAGCAAAAGGTTTGTGTCTTATTTTATGCATTTTTCTCAGAAATGTGATGTGTGCAGTCACAATATCATTTCTCTCCATAAGAAATTTTCTACCATCATTATATTTTTGGTACTTAAATCCAAGTTGCTTTAAAATCTTCCTTACTGACATTATACCACCAGACAACTCTATTCTCTGCATTAATCTTCTCTTGTTTTTTGGCATGTTGAGTACTCTCCCCTATCACAAAACTCTTAAACTGCCCAATGCACGCTATCTTTGTTAAAATGATCCAGTCCCGTCGCACTTTTCACTCAGGGCGCATTTTTCTATGGTGACTGAAACATTGGTCATGCTTCTTCACTGTTGATATCTGAAGTTTTTTTTTTGCTTCAGCACAAATCTATTCTGCAATTCTAAGAGACATTTTATATGTGTCATCAGTTACCTTTTGTGTTCCACTGAATATTTCTTTAATCGTTGCATTCAGCTTTGGATATAAGAAGCTCTTTAAAATACGCTGTATACAATCTTCTTCAATTGTTTTCTTACATAAGGACTACCAGTGTTATTCATGATTTCAGAAAAAGAAACTGTAATTATCTTGCAAAATATAACAGAATGAGGAAGACAATAAATGATACACGTTCACAGATGTTTTAGCCATAACTAAAGTAGGGAAATAATGCATCAATCACTGTAGTTCCTGGAATAGTGTTGCTATTGTTACAGGTTCAAGTAAAGGGGAGAGCGAAAGGTCTTTGGCTGGCTATTCTAAATGTAGAGACTTTAATCCAAGTAGTATCATAAAAACGTTTTAACTCCAATTTGAAGCAATTGAGTCTATTTCTTGAATCTCATATATAATATCATCTAGTAATGTTTTCAATTATTTTTTTGTCTTATTATTCATAAACCTATATTGCTTATTATATAATATGATTTACTAGATTGACTACATACTACATAGTCATTTAAGTTTGAGAGATCTGCTTTGGTCAATGAATTTATAAATCTCAATTATAGAAATACTTTCTTCTTTATTTTGTAAGACCCAGCTTATGCAATTCTGCCATATTATTCTAGTGTTTTGTCAATACAGCTTAGGTTAAAAAATTTATGTAAAACAAATTAAAATTTTTAGCTTATAGATTTTATGACATTGAAACGTTGTGATGATTAAATTCCTAAATATTATTCTTGCTTTAAATTGACTTTTTTTGTTTCATTTTTTCCTCTCCCCCCCTCTAATAAAAGTTTGTAATTAAAAATATCATAGGTACATAGATTTGTTTATATTTTGAGTTCATCAAAAATATTAGTTTTTTTTTTTTTTTTTTTTTTTTTTTTTTTATCTTATCTTAAACAAGAAGTTGCAATGTTTAAAAAAAAAAAAAAAAATTACCTCTTGAACATATATTTAATACAATATTTAAGTGCAATTTTTATGTTTGTGATCATATCATAATAAATATTTCAACAAATAAAATCCTTAAAACTTGTTTAGAATAATATATGTTATGGAATCTAGTTGAGTTCTTTGTATTTTGCAAGCACACAGCATAATACTTTGTCTATTTCTTTCTAGATTTAACAAAACAGCTTAATATATCTGAATCAGGGAAAAGAATTGTGCATTGTTGTCCATATTGTACCTATTCTTCTCCATTTTCTGGTAATTTGAGAAGACATATTTTAAACCATACAGGAGAAAGGCCTTATGTGTGTGAAATTTGTCAGTATCGGTGCAAGCAGAAAGAACATTTAAAAATACATATTTTTCGTAAGCATACCCCTTCACTTTGAATGTAATAACAATGATAATATATGAATTTGGGGTGTGCAAAACTGTTATAAAAAACTTTGTTGCGTTTATTCATAGAGATTAATATTTTACAAAGTTTTGAACATTATTTAATTTTTAATTCAATATATTACATCAGTATTTTGTAACATTTCAAATAGCAAGTGAAATTTTATGTATTTTATTTTTCCAGTGTTAAATCAGTTTTTTTCCCCCAATTTGAAATAATAAAATTTATAGCTATGCAATGTTACTTATTTCAAACTATGCTAAATGTTAATTCCAATATTTTACATCAGTATTTTGTAACATTTCAAACAGTAAATGCAGCTTTATGTATTTTATTTTCCTTGTGTTAAACTAGTTTGTTCTTTTCAATTTGAAATAATAAAAGTTATTATATGCATTATTACTTATTTCAAATTATTAGAAATATAACATTTATGCATGAATTTAAAATCAAAGTTTCCAACATATTTATTCACGCAAAGTGAAATTATTCTTGAGGTTTATGCTATATTTCAATTATTTTGAATGCAAGTTAGCCAGTGTCTTTCATCTGCTCGTGTAGCAATTGCTTTTACAGCTTTTTGCTTATTTTACGTATAATGATGTGTTTTTATGTATATATCGTTATAGTGAGAATTATCGAGCAGAAAAAGAAAGGGGGGGAAAAAAAGGAAGTGAGCTATAAAAATCAAAATCTTGAGGCAGTTGCCATAATGCTGATAAATATATTTAAAACTTGATAAAAATTAAACAGAGTATCCAAATACATGTACAAATACTGGAGTATGAATAATGGAATAAATAGACAAATTGAACCATTAACACCTTTTAATTATACTGTAAAATGTTAAAAAGATCTAGAAATAAAGTTCTGTGAGAAACATTTTAAGTTCAGTTGAATATGAGAAGATATGTTTAACATGGCCAATTCACATTTTTACATCTTATCCAAAATTGGGCATTTGGCAACCGTAGTTTTGGCATACATATTGACTTTGATTACTCGATTTTTACACCGTCAAAAATTCAGTGAAGTTACTACAGATACCTTTATATCTATTGTTTCTTTTTTAATTTTTGTTTTTTAAATTATAGTGTAATATGTTTTTGTTATTATATATTGAAATTGTGAGACTATATCTTATCTATATGTTATTTTTGAATAAATAAACATTATTTTAAATTTCATAGGACCTGTGCTTTTTTCAAGTGAAAATATTTCTTTAGGTTTAGTGTATGAACAAGGCCCAACACAGCATTTCTGTTCTTTCTGTCCTTATTCAACTCATAGATCATCACACATGAAAAGGCATTTGATGACTCACACAGGAGAACGACCATTTAAATGTACTGTCTGTGATTATAGATGCAACCAAAAAGAAAACCTTAAGAAACACATGTTTAAGCATTTGAATCAGACTTGATATTGAAATATAAGATTTTTGTACATGTATTTGCTTTTTTCTTTCTTTCAACTGGCTTCATAAAAGAAGGGAAGTTTTTCCATTTGACCTAGCAAAACAGCTTGCAGGTTTTCATGAGTGTTGTCTAGAAAAACTGCTGTGCTATCTTTTAAAATATTGGCTATAATGATTTGATGATGTACAGTGAAATACATTTAACACGAAAACGCTTAACGTGAAAAATCGGTTAAAATGAAAATGCTTAGCATGAAAAATCGGTTAACACAAAATGATATAGCGGTCCGGACAATATACGATGTAATTTAATACATTTGTCTTCTTTTAACATGAAAAAAAAAACTTTCTTTCGAGCTAGTTAGTTTAAGTTGAAATTGGTGAATTTTGTGTTAAAACCACTGAATTTTGGGTGAAAATCGGAGAATTTCGTGTTTTTTGTAAATTAGCTTAGGTTTTGTGAGCACAATGGCTGAGAAATCGGTACGAAAACAAACTGCTATTTCGCTTCAAATGAAGATGAAGCAGCTTAATGCAGTTGATGAAAAAGAAGGATGAAAACAGAAATCTGCAAAAAGTTTTGCATTGACAATTCTACATTATCAACAGTAATAAAAAACAGGGATCCCATTACATTAATGTTTGAGCGCAGTATGGTTAAGCCTGAAAAAAAAGTATGAGAACTGCTAAGCACGAAGATTTAGAGACAGCTTAGCTTAATTGGTTCAAACAAGCTAGATCTCAGAATGTTGAAAAACACACTTGAAAAAAAGATATCTGATTTCCCCCCCCAAAAACAATATTTTGTTTACTTGCTTTCTATCCTAATGGATGGAACTTACTAGTAGTTTAACAGGAAATCGAAATAAAATTTGATGTCGAAAATATTTGTGAATTTTGTTCTTTTTTTAAGAATCTTTTACGCAAAATTCTTTTAACATGAAAATTTTTTTGGTCCCCTCAGTTTTGTGTTAAACGTATTTTACTGTATTTTTTTATTTTAATGAATGAAGGCTCTGCCTATATTGCCTCATTTAATTTGTATTAACATGACATAATATTGCTAATGTTTTATTTTAATTAATTTTTATTGAATAATAGCTCATTTATGCATCTCTTTTCTTATTCTTATATATCATAAATATGCTCAAATTAGAGTAAAATTGTTTAATTTTGACCAAATGAAATGGATATTTTTTCTTGAAAAAATAACTCTGACCTGTGTAATGCCTTTTACTAAGCCATGTGAAAGAGTTTGTGTTATAATTATTCAGATTGTTTGTTGTAGTATTTAAATTCAATTTTACTGCTTCCAGCTTAAAATAATTTCTATTATAATACACTTGAAAAATTCATGAAAGTGTTTTTATTGAAAATTTCATTATAAGAATAATAGCTTTGGTTTACTCTAAATTCAAATTATGAAATTTCTCTTTATCTATACCTTCAGCTCTGAAAATTTTAATAAATAGATCATCAGTTAGAAAATTGGACATAAAGTAAGGGGGAAAAAAGAAAATCTGTAATGGGAGAACAAATTTCACAGCATAAAACTTTTGTAATAGATATTAACCATGAGTAAATCATGTTTCTGCCAGTGTTGACATAACAAATTCCCTTCTTTAGGACAAATTTTCTTTGAGTGGCAGGATAAAATAGCTTGTGGAATTGCATGATTCGCTCACAAAATAGAAAAATTCTGCTTAATAAAAAATACTGTGTGTATGTGCTGAATGTATTTCCCTCCCCCTCTTAAATTCTTTCACAAAGATCTGATTCTCCCACTAATATTGTTTAATTTTTGCAGAAGTCCATGTTTTTTTTTTTTTTTTTTTTTTTTTCCCCTTGCAGAGTTTAACAAAATTAATTCATAAATCAATTGCGGAAAAAAGTATGAATTTATTCAATTGATCGGGAAAAAAAGTATTAAGAAATTCCTCAAAAGATTGTGAAAAAATATTGTGGATTTCTTCAAGCGATCATAAAAAAATATTGTGAATACTGTCAAAGGTCTTAGAAACAAACACCAATTTCCTTCAATCGCTCTCAGAAAAAAAAAAAAAAAAAAAAATGCTTTGGTCGCAAAGAAAAATCTCAAATTTTGTCAAAATATCGCACAATGAAATCGAAATTTCATAATAATAGCTCAAATGATTGCTCAAAAAAAATCGCGGACGTCAATAAACAATTGTGGAAAAATATCATAAATTTTGTGTCAAATGATCACAGAAAAAAAAAGGCATGAATTTCATCAAACGGTCATAGAAGAAATTTTTGTGTTTCCAGCGACTGCATAATTTTCATGCTAAAATATTGATAATTAACTATAAAGATCACTTATTTACGCTTGACTTTTAATTTTTTTCCCTATCGAAATCCTGAGTGAAATTTTCGATTCTCAAACTGATTATTTTACCCTTAAATCTGACTATACCTGAACCAAATTGGTACTCAATCATTAGCTAAAAGTTAATATATAGTATTAAAATTTCAGATCTATTGTATATAATTAAGTATATTTTTTAAATCAAAATATGTGTAATGTTAATCCTGTGACAAAATACGTGGAATAAATAAAAAGTGACTTCAGGGAACGAATTTTTTTCAAAGGGTTAATGTTCGTATTTTTTGAAATGCTTTGCAGTGTTGCAAAGAGAATTGTAACTATGTAGTGTTTTGTATTTTCATTTTTGCGTATTTTGTTTTTCGGTGTCAATGAGTAATTTTGAAATATGCTAGAAAAAGGGAGGGGGCGGAGGTCGTCCTGTATTTTAAAATGTTTTATAAAAAATAGTCATTATTGTCAAAACTCTTTGAAATTTTAGAGTTACATTTTCGTAGTCTGTGTGAAACAATGCCGAAAATCTGTTGATATTTAGTGGTAAAATGGCTTGTTAAAAGATTTTTTTTTTTTCCATATGTTGTATTTCAGTAGTTAAAAATAATGGTCTTTGTTGTCTAAACTCTGAGATTTTCAGCAGTCATAAATATGATTGTTGCGCACCCCATGAGAAAAAATTGTAAAAAAATATCGATATCTAGTTGAAAAAAAAGAATACATTTTCTTCTTGCTGTTTTTTTTTCTTGTTTTCAGCTCAGTTCCATTAGTTTAACAAACAAAAAATAGTTTTTATCATCGGATTTTAATATTTTAATTGATTATAAATATAACTGTATCCAAACTTTCTTTAAAATTTTGGAGAAAAAAAAAATTCATATTTCGTAGTGAAAACTTGAGCTGAAGTCCAGTGAAACTGTGCCAAAATCCCTTGTTTTTTATTGTTTTCGTCGAAATTGTCACACAGTTTGTTTTGTAAAAAATACGGCTTGAAGAGATGCTCTGAAAAGATTGTGATGAAATACAAACTCAGGCACTTTTACCATAGAAAAAAAGATAGTCTCCGTAAGGCACAAAGTGGCCTGCAGTCATAAATTTTTTAGAAAGGGTTAAAATTTGTATTTTTGAAAACAATTGCACCTTTGAAGATAAAAAGGTCTCAGCTTGACATACATATTTTTTGTTAACTGGTACCTCCAAAATTGTGCCCTAGGGAAACGGTGACATATGGGAGAAAAAGGGAACTTCTACAAAAACGAATTAATAACTCAGCTATTTATCAGAAATTTAAAATTCTGAGTCTCAGGTACATCAGGAGAGGCCTTGGACTACCCTCACCCAAATTTTCCTCATTGTATATGTGGTAGATTTTCCGAGCTGATAGATAGATCGAAACTTTCTTTTATTAGTATAGGTGTATAGTTTTTAAACTGAAACAATTTATTAAACTAACTTTTAAAACCCAAATCCAACCTGCAAGGGTCCAAAACCGACCCAAAACAAAAACGTTTAGAGAAACAATTACTGCTGACCCAATCTGTTGGGTCGGCTTACCCGACCTGATGCAGGACTCTAATTCAGTCATTTTTCTCTAGGAGGAATTTCTGTAGCTTTATTGGGGGGGGGGGGGGGGGGGGAATCTCCCCATCCTCGAAGCCTTTCAGAAAACATTATCACCAGCCTCTAGTTGCTGTACTGCGACAATGCGAGAGCTCACACTGCTTTGTTTGTAAGGGAGTATTTTGCTGAAAATGATATCACCATGTTTCCCCAAACGCCATATAGTCCTGACTTGGCCCTTTGTGGCCTTTTTTTAGGGTTTTGTTCATCTGACGAAACCCTATTCGTCTCGCTCCTCTGTCTGTCTGTCCGTCACAGAGCCCGTTCTCAGAAACTATACATGTTAGAGACTTGAAATTTTGGGTACTTATAGCTGAACACCTCACATCAAACAACAAATCATAAAATTTTGAAAAAGTTGGTAATTAACCTAATTACGGGCTAATTAAATTCTAAAATTAACCAATCTTTTGAATGCAGGTGCGAACACACGTTATTGAAATCCTCCCCAGTTTCTCCTAAGGGTTGCCAGTAAATTCGGCGGATGATCCGTCAAATCAGCCGGTGCAGGGTTACCACGGAGTAATTTAAGCAATAAATGAAGTGGACCTTTAAAAAGCAAAATCGGATCTGCCGAAGTATCGGTCGTACAAATTCGTAACAGGTGTAGAAATATGCGGAAAAAATTCTACTTTATTTTGGTATAAATTTAAAATTTCAAAAATAATTTCAAAATAAATTTAAAATTTTAAAACGCAAAAAATCCACTAAAAATCGATCGATAAAAATTTAATTTCTGTGTTTGGAAAGACAATGAAAACAGATTTCCATTCACCGGAAGGCAGCTGTCGTCATCTCTCGACATATTGGCGCGGGAGAAATTTAAGGGGATGAAAGTCTAATACGAAATTTTAACTTTTTAAATATTAAATTTTTCGATTAAATTTTTTGACATCCGGGCTGGAAATTTCTCGCAGATTTCATACATACCCGGTTCAAAGAGATAGCTTTATTACGAGCTGAGAT
Organism: Maratus speciosus; assembly: GCA_963932465.1. NCBI lineage: Eukaryota > Metazoa > Arthropoda > Arachnida > Araneae > Salticidae > Maratus > Maratus speciosus. Next base: position 285,853,494 of record OZ010800.1, on the reverse strand, counting down.
ATTAATTATTATTTTATTAATTCCTTTTATTTCCATCAAATGCCAGATTAAGATGGAGGCATGTGCTTTTTTAACGGAGATTTCATTTAAATTAGGAAATCTAACAATTTGTGTGGGGTGTTTCGACGGCACGCTATGAGATAAGTATTAATTATTCAATATGAAAAAGTTTATAGGTTTATAAGTGTTCATCCCACTATTTCCGAATAGCAATTTCAGGAAATATCTTAAATTATTGTTTAAGACCGCCACTCGATGTGTTCGAAACTTTAAGATACTTTATAACACATAAGAAAAAGTGTAAAAAAGAATGGAGTGTGATATTTCGAGGAGTGGAGGGGGGGGGACTAGATTTATTTATTAAATCTTAGCGTTTGTTATCGCAGAAAATGTTTTAAAATTGTTGGTTAAGACTGCACCGCCACCCTCCCGACCATGTATCTACGGAGAGATTGCACAAAGGAGTTTCGTTCAGATATGCTTTTGTTAAGAATAGAGTGCGCTCCCTGGTGGTGGAATGCGGAACTAATGTAACGCGATTTTGTTAAAATTAGGAAATATAACAAGGCGATCCGTTTGCAACTTTAAGATACTTCATGACACATAATAAAAAGCTTATAAAATAATGGTGCATGCAATTTCCTGTGAAGGGAGGAGGGCAGGGGAGGGGCGCTGGATTTCTTTTTTAAAAATTAGCGTTTACGACCTTTTTAGATGTCGTTTTTTGAGCACTATGATATACTCAGACACGTGCTGCTTATGAAATATAAAAATGTCAAAATTTTAGTTACCACTATTTCCGAATAGTACTTTCAGCAAATTTCTTAATTTCTCGCTTAAGGCCGCCACCAACTCGAGTAACACATCCACTGATAGGTTGTTTAACAGAGTTTCGATCTGATACACTTTTGTTATGAATAGTGTGCGCTCCCTGGTGGTGGAATTTGCAACTAACATAACGCAATTTTGTTAAAATTATGAAATCTAACAAGTCGATCTGCTGGAAACTTTGACATAGTTCATAACACATAATAAAAGGCTTATAAAAGAATGTTCCATGCAATTTCCTATGGCGTCTACCTATCTCGGGTGCCATAGACTCGATCCCCTCGACTAATATACCTACGGATAGGTTGTAAAATGGAGTTTCCTTTGGATAGAGGTTTCTGTAGAATAGAATGTGCCCCCTGGTTGCGAAATGTGGAACTAACGGATTTCGCAAAAGGATAAAGTGTTTTAAAGGAATATTAAACGAAACCCTCTGTGCGATCTGTGATCGCACTTACCCACTTTTTTTTTTTTGTTCCTAAAAGTTAAAAAGAACCTTATGGCACATCATTTTGACACTGTAGTAAATACTCAAGAATCTCGACAGCATTTTGGAAGAAAGTCTGGCCAATGTTTTAAGAGTAAACCCCCTCACAGTATACAGTAAACCCTCTCAAATCTGCACAGCTTAGGACCAGAGGTTGTGCAGATTTCTGGTCATTGCTTTGTTTACACTTTTAAACAGTAATTTAAATGTAATAATGCAATCAAAATGATAAAGAATCCTTGCAATATAGTAAAATATTAAAATAATTAAGTGGAGTAATAAACTAAAATGATAAGAAGTAAGATAGTTTTATAAATAATTAAATTTTTAAAAGTAAAGGTCAAGTAAATAATTAATAATGTATAATTAAATCTGCATAATAAAGATAAGATACATTTTCCTTGAATTATTGAATAAAACTTGCCTCATAATGGTATCCTATTAATTCACATCAAAATCATGAAGTAAGGAAGTTTTATTTCAGATTTAGCCAGTCTTAATAACCAAAAAATCTTGATTAATATGAAAAAAGATTGTGATTACCAAAGGTATCAGCAATATCTTTATTTTTTTCTGAAATAAATTGTACTTCTTCCATGAAAAACCACGAGTTCAGTCTTATTATAGAGAATTAATTACATATTAAAATACAAACAGATTAATTATAAAACTAAAATATTTTATAATTTTGCCCCTACATCTGAACTGAAAACTTCTTATTTTACATCTGCGATGATGTGCAGATTTCAGGCGTTTGCAGATTTGAGGGAGTCTACTGTATATGTAAAAGGTTGTTTTGCTACTAATCTATATAATAGAACAAAAACAGGTAATTTTTAAATCGAAAATTACTATAAAAATAATAGCTTTTATTCAAATTCTAAAGCAAATTTAGAAACTTTTCATCATCTGTGAGAATACAGATAATGTTTTAAGTCTGTTTATTCTGAAAGAATTTATTGCTTAAAATTTAAAATAAACTATTTTGGAAGAGCAAAAAACGTTTGGAAGAACCACTAAAAATTGTATTTAGAAAAACCTGTTTCGGTTTTAGTTTGCATTGCATTAAGGAGACTTTAAATATTTATTTTGAGAAATGTAATTTTAAAACTGTTTGAAAAGATCAAAGCTTAATTCTATATATGAGTGGAATAGTACAGAAATGTGCATTAATAGATTTCTCCAGTTTCATTCTTACTCTAGATGGATTTTATATATGTTTGGTATTTTGTTTTAATTTGTTTAAAAAAAAAACATGATTAATTTTTTTAATAGAGTAAAGACAACTAGTTTTTAAATACTGATTAAGAATTTGAAATTCAGTTTTAAACATTTTTCCTGTTAATTCAATACTTACTTTTAACAATTGAACTACAGTATGGGACCTGTTATCCGGAAACCTTGTATCCGGAATGCTCTGAAAACCAGGATGCAAAATAACTGAAAAATAATTTAATTTGAAAAATGTAAAAACTAAAGATGTATTTTATGTCAAGCATGGGATACAGCAGACACATATACAGTCATCCATGGGTAGGGTGTAAAAAAATCATGATTTTTTTTTTTAAATTAAAAAAATCGGATTTTTTTTTATTTTTTTCCCTGTGTTAAAATATTAAACATCTACCAAGAATTAAGCATTTAAAAAATGAATAACTTTCCAATTACTAACATAAACTATTTTTTTTTTTTTTTTTTTTTTTTTGCTTTAACTAATAAAATTTTAATTTTGTAATTATAAAAATTAAAAAAACTGCAAATTTAAAAATTTCTTTAGTAACATACAACATTATGTGCACTAATATTTTGTAATAATTATGTAAACCAATATTAAATACTGCTTATATTTTAAAGTTATTGATAGATTGCATTTAATTTTAAATTGATGATACAGATTAAATTTTATAATTATTAAACAATTAACTGTTTAATTAAGAACACAATCTGCATTATTGAAAAGTGGTTGATAAAAGGTGATAAATAATAGTTTGATAAATTCATAAAGCAGCCAGTAATTTTACACATGTTCTAAAGCGTATGTATATCAAATTGATCAAAAATTGTAGCAATGTATACAGCAAACTTACACATAATTTATAAATAGATTACAAAAGTTGTATTTTTGAAATTTAAATCAGATTGTTTCCCCACAACACTAAAATATTTGAATAGCTACTAAATATTATAATATTTTTGAAGTTATTTAACATTTATTAAACAGCAGAAAAACCAACGTTTAAAAATGCACAAATAACATGAAAAGCTTTACTCAGCCTTGATTTTTCTAGCACGCTGTTCCTTTTTCCCTATCTTGCACTGAAGAAGAATCTCGCTAGTAGATTCGAAACAGCTTTTTGCTACTTTTCATGTATTATTTGTGCATTTTTAAACATTGGTTTTTCTGCTTTTTAATATTGTTGTACAAAGGCTTTATTTGCTATTTTTATATATTTAACATTTAGTTAGATGTTTTTTAAATGTATAATACTTCTTTTTACACAGCTTAATATTGTTATAATTAACAATAACAAATATTACATTTTTTACAAGTGATTTAGTGATAATTTTCATTACTGATTATGCATTATAATTTTTCGCACTATTTTAAAAATCAGAAAATGTGATTTTATCATCTGATTTAAATCAGTTGATTAAAATTATTGACACTGTATTGCTATGTTTATTGTATATAAAAGAATGAATAACTTGACTATTAAAAAGAAATTATGACAGTGTAAGTTATATTAGATTTAAATATCATTTTTAAATTAAATGCTTTTTATATTTGTTAGATAAAAACCATGCTTTTTAAAAACTTACTGTACTTAAATTTTTCACAGTACTCAGGAATTACGCTTAGAAACAGTTATTTAAAGCTTTGTTTTGTGTATTCATAAGTCACAATACCTGTAGAAACTTTCCAAATTATGTTCATCTTAGATTTGAATACTTTATGTCACTTTAAACATTTAGGAAATTTTTGATTTTAATCAAGGATTTTTTTTTTTTAATCACTTGATTAAAATCATGATTTAAATCGCTGATTTAAATCAACTGATTTAAATCGTTGACACACTATCCATGGGTGATACAATTTGTGGTCATCTGTAATATTTTTTTATGGTGTGAATGAGCAAAAAGGGAAATGAAGGAATTCTGCTCTCAAGTCTTATATGTTAATGTATTTTTTTTTTTTATTATTGTAATTCACAATGTTTATTTTGTGTAAATAATTTATTAAATTAAAAAATTTATAATTATGTATTTACACATACATTCATATTTTATGCATTTCACACTATTATTTTCTACTATTCTTAATACTTATAGTAGAGTGTTCTAAATTACGGAAAAAACCCTTTTCCGGAATATCTCAGGTCCCAAGCATTCTGGATAACATCCTATACTGTATTAACAATATCCAATTTTTGGAACCATTTTTAATGTACTTAATTGGTTTCTTTTATGTATTAAACTAAGTTTTTGTTGATATGAAACTGTATTCAAATATCAAACTATTTTAATATTTACGCTATAGAATAGTTCAAAATTAAATTGCAAAACATTATTGTTAGCAATTTGTATACTTGCATCTAAATGAAAAATTTGAGTTAATAGTTTAATGTTACAAATTGCATACTGTTTAAAGATACTTACTGTATCAAAACTTTCTTTAATCTGTAAATTAAAACATATTTAAAATTTAATCTTTAAGACATCAATGAAAGTAAAATTAGGGAAGAAATTTTCGCTACAAATCCATGGGTAATTTTAGTTTTTCCTTAAGCTTTTCCTGAATCGATGATCTCCCTACCCCCTACTTCCCCCCACTCCCCTACACACACACATACTGCTACCACCACCCCGACCTCCATCATCATCATCCTTGAATTCTTCACAACTTTTTCTCTTCCATTATTCCCCCCCCCCCCCCCTTTGCTTTTGATATTTTGACTTATTTTTCATGTATTATATGTATAAGAATATGTAATTATATGTATAAAATATATTGTATATTGTGTATATTTGCTTTTAGTTTTTTTTTTTTTTTTTTTTTTTTTTTTTTCTTACATCCATTACAAAATATTATTAGAAAATTGTACTGAATTTATAGTCAATTTAAATATAAAATATTTGTATATTATGAAAATATATGATTGTAGTTAAAGAAATTGTTGTTTTCCTTGTATGTTCTTTGTTCAGATATCAATTGCTCTAGCATTAAAATAAATTTTAATTAATTGTAAACTGCATTGAAAATTGCATTATTTCATTTTACATATTTAAAAAAAAAAAAAAAAAAAAACACAATTTACATGTTTTGTTTTCTGTTCCTTGCTCTTAAAATTATTTCCTTGTAATATGAAGATGCTTAATATTCATACTTTCAGTTTGGTTATGCATGTATTTGAAATATTTTATAGTGAACTTTGCTTTGTTTAAAAAAAAGGCATTAAAAAAAATAAAGAATTTAAAATGTATTTTCTGAAACACAATTTTAAATTGAATGTGCTGATTTTTTAAATGCATAAATCTTGAAGATTTAAAAAACAAAGTTTAAAATTTTTTTGAGTTTGAGAAATTATTTTTATCAAAATCATCCATTCTTTATCACAAATATGTTAGGAATTTTTTTTTTACCATTTATTTTATAGAAGTTTCTATAATAAGAGTTTCTATAATATCATACTTTGTAAATTACAAAAATATTGAATTTTACAGGAACTGCATATATCCAAGTGGAAGGTTATCCTCGGCATACTTCTAAAAAAACAGATTGTATTCATCATTTATGCGACTTTTGTTCTTATTCTACAAACAAACCTTCTAATCTTAAGCGACACATTTTGGTACATACAGGGGAGCGCCCATTTATTTGTTCTATTTGCAGCTATAGATGTAACCAAAAAGAAAACTTGAAAAAACATATGTTGAAACATAGTTGTTAATCAGCTGATCTAGAAAATTTTGTAAACTCGATTTTTAGAGCTTTATGTAAATGCTTTTAAAATATTTTTTAGCTAAGCAGTGAATCCTTAGAAATTGAACTTAATCTGATTGCTTGACTTTCAAACTAAATTTTTCTTTTGTGGAAGGCAGAGGTAGTAAAGTAAATAGGATTAAATTTTCTATATGTTTGGGCAATATTTGCTTATATAAGATACTCGGCTAACGAACATCATTATGTTCACGCAATTATGTTCATTAGCCAAAACTGATTTCTCATCCAGCTGAAATGCAATGTTGTTATGTTATGTTAGTGCTCTTACCAAAAAAAAAAAAATAATAATAATAATAAATAAATTCTGAATTTATTATTTTTATGTAGTTAATGACACTTGTTTTACTTAGTGTCACCATTTCTTTTATGTGAGGTATATAAAATGATCATTCTTACTTTGTATATTTTATTTAAAACTTTTATTTGAATTTATTATATTAGATTCTTGAATTTAAGTTCTTTAGCTCGGTCAGTAAAACAGGGAAAACGATGATCATATCACTTTATTACATTTTCTGAACAATTATTGGTTATTTTATTCATTGTACTATTATAAATACTGTTTAAAATCATTCATGCTGAAAAACAATAAAAATGAAGGTGTATTGTGCATTTTCTGCATAAAAAAGGCACATAATAAAAGTTCAAAAGAAAGTAAGAAGGGGGGAGGGAGATATTTCTTCTCCTCTTTATGTATTGAATTCACCCATTAAGGTTTGTAATTCAAAGTTGTACCAGAACGTGATCTTTCTAGGAAGAATCTGTTCTAAGTCATTTGCCCGTGCTCTGCCTGATAAAAAAAAAAAAATTCAAATGTTGCATCACATTATTTAACAAACTGATTAATATGACATAGTTATCGCTTAATGTTCTTTCCCTAATATCCCCCAACGATGTTTTCATTTTGTTTGGTTTGTAATTATTATAAACGCACTATTAGTATGCTTATCTAAAGAAACCAAGGTTTGGCATGCCAGTGAACGTTTTTATTCTAGCCCGTCAGCACATGCGCTGGGATAAAATCTACCACAATTGCATTTTTTCTTTAGAAAAAAAAGGATACATTTTTTTAGGACTTTCTGACCTGCCTTGTACCTGTCAAGGTCGAGAAGGGTTGAGTGAAGCAGTGTCTTTTCTTTGTTTGCTAGGAGGGAAGAAATATACCTATTGGGACTAAAATATTTTGCTCGTATAGAAAGGTTTCATTTCGATATGTTCATTTCTTACAGGATAACACACTCTAAAATAATTTTAATGAAAGACTAACATAAAAGTTACTTGTATATATCAGGGATGAAAGAGTTCCTCCTAAAGGAAGAATTCCACCTTTTTTAATACAATTTTGGTCATTCTCTGGATTGATGACAAAGAAACTTTTGAAAGCATATATGTGTGTGTGTGTGGGGGGGGGGGGGGGGATCTGATAAATTTACTCTTCAGACATTTTGTCTATTTAAACCCTTAGAATTTCTGAACTTCTGTGTAGAAGAGCTATTAAATCAAAGGTCAGCTTATATTATGACCATCTGAAAATTATGTAAATGAAGTTGATTGAGATGTTGTTTCCAAATGAAGTTTTCTTAGATTTTAAAAGGGAAAGGAAGTTTACATAAGGTTCTTTTTGAAATAGAATATTTTATTCCATTTATACAACTACCCCAAAAGGAGTAGTTTCCATAATGTATTTCTGGAGCAACGACAACTTTGATGTGCATATATTTAGCATGGATATTTTTTTTCCCTTAAAAAAAGAGAGTGAAAATCTTAAGCAACCAAGCCACCCAGAATATATGTTTAAAAAAATTAATCACTGCACTTCACATAAATTCATTAGATATATCTTTGAATTTGTACTTTTAGTAATCTGCCTACCATTCTCTTTTTTTTAATTCAATGAACCTATACATTTTTTGTTAGTTTATTTATCTTTAAGTAATTGAAAGTTACAAAAAGAAAATAATAATCATATGTACAATTATATTTCCTTTTATTGTATAAATTCCTGTTAAAATATATCTAAATTAAAAAAATTTGCTACTGTTGTATAGATGGAAAAAAATTTCCACCTTTTTTTCTATTTCCCACTTTCATGCCTGATATATTGATGAAAGGGTATTAAATGTAATTAATATAAATTTTGTGAAATAATTCTTCTTTTAAGGTGTAAAACAAATTGTTTGCATATTTTCTAAAAAAGAAAAAGAACGTAAAAATTACAGAAACTGCTACAAAATCTGAAAATAAATATGAAAAACATGATTTTTCCCCTAAAAGAAGTAGTACTGATGCATTTTACAATACAGAGCAGTAGATTTGTGATTAAAATGCATTTAGCTAAAAATATAATGGGAGACAATATGGGGTGAGATTGTAGTAACATAATAGAAACGCCGCATGTGCTGATGGGCTAGTAACTGTTATTTACCCTCTTGTTTTCAGTAAAAAAATTTAAATATTAAAATGTAATATTTAATATAATATATTATTATTATAATATAATATTAAGTGAAAGAAAATTAACATTTATTTGAATCGGACAGCTGTTTGCATGCACATCCAGTTTTAAACTTAAGATTTAAATCTGATTTTCTGGAAATTTATTTTTCTAAATTTTGTGTTATTAACTTATGAAACCAATCAATTTTCAAGGGTCCACTGTAATAATTTTGCCTGTTCTTTTTGATATAAGTACCCAGTAGCAGAAATAATGCTGCACAGCATTGGGCACTGCAGATTATTTTAAGCCATGCAGATTAATCCACCAGCTTAAAAAGAAATGTTGGCTTAAAAAATAGCTAAAATTTACTTTAAATCTCTAGATTTATGGTACTTGTTGTGTCCTTTTATTATATATTTTTATAAATGCAAATTTTGCTAATTTTATGGATTACTATGATTTCTGATGATAGTAGACTTAGTCTAGCATTTTTGGGTCACAGATAATTTTTAATTTGCTGCAGATTGACACAGAAAATTCTGCTTCTGGGTATAATTAAGCATTGTGTATACTATTCATGATTTATGTCTGTAATTTAATTATATAAACTGCTATCAACGGTTTTGATCAGAAAAGTTCAAATCAATAGCAAAATATATATATATATATATATATATATATATATATATATATATATATATATATATATGACATTCTGAATTTATTATGTTTTTGTAGTGTATGATATAGGTTTTACTTAGTTCACCATTTCTTTTTAATGTGATATACAGTGCTGGAAAAAGGTTTAAGACCACATACTAATTTTGTTGTTTAGAATAAAATTCTGAAAAGAGTTATATCTTGAATTTAGACACATATATATGGTATAATATGCAAAGTTAATTCAGTTATAAATGTAAAAAGTATTTTTATCTACAAATGTTAAAATTTTGTGATATTAACAATTGGAAATAAGTTTAGAACCACTAGCTTATTTTAAACTTAGCATAATGAAATGTCGTTTTATGTTAAAAATAAAAAGGCAATCAAAAGATGTTTCTTACAGCAGCAATTAAGCTCAATATTATGGAGGGGTAGCTGGACATCCAGGTCTGTGTCCGAGTCTTTAGAAAGAGTATTCAGAACTAGCATTTTTTTTCTTCTTTTTTAGTGTTCTCTAGTAATTTAAATTTCCTCAAAGACTGTAATTGTTTTTTTTTTTCTATGGTTAAGGAATAATGTGTATAAAGAAAATATGACTAAGCAATGTTCATTGTTTCTTTTATTATATAAATATGCAAGGAACCCTAATTTTATCGAATGTCCTGAACATTTTCTTAGCACTACATATTTCAATGAAAAAATTCAATTTAGTCAATCATTTTAAAAATACTAAAAACTTACTTAAAATCTTAAGGCAATTAGCACAATATTTTATATTTTGCTCAATACAAGAAAATAAATACATGTTTGTTAAGGGATAATACTTTTTTCATTCTCCTAAGAATTCTTTATGCATATTTATTTGAATGAAACATTTCTGAAAGGGCAAAAAAATATCTCCCAGTCTAATGATAAATTGTTTCATTAGACTTGTCAGGCTCTTATGATTAAAAGAATATCTGTAGAGCATGGAATTGTAGAAATATCATTATAGTCGAACTTGTTTAATATGCACACAGTTAAAACTAGCAATTTGCATGTTAAAAATGGTTCATCATTTAAACTATTATCTTAAGATATTCATGCTTTTTACTAGCTACAAAGGCAGCATCATGACTAATATGAGTAAAACCTTTGTTCATGCAAATGTGATTTTCAACAAAAAATAGGGTAAAATTGTGAAAGAAATGTCTCTCTTACTGAACACTATTTTCTCTCATCGATATTTTTTCTATTTTACATCTGTCTGTCAAAATGTAGTACTTTATCACCAGAGAATTTTAACTTTCAAAGAGACCAGCCAAAGAATGCCTTGAGGTAATGAAAGAAAGAAGGGAGAGATAAAGATGTTTCAATTACCATCCTTTTGTAAGGTTTACAATTTAGCGATGGAAAGCAAGGAGCATAGAAGAAAAGTTTGTTTCTTTCTTTAAATCCAAACTCTCAGCCATGTTAACCAGCTTTTTTGTCTTTTATTGTGTTGTTAAAAATAAAGGGATATGTGAAATCAATAACTCGAGAAATGCAGTGACTATTGTAATGTTAGCTAAGAGTTTTCTGGGACAAAGTGAAGCAACCTGTTGCATTACTGTACATCATTCACATGCTTTCAAATTATGAGTTCTTTAGAGCCTTTGACTTCAGTAATGAGATTTTATTTAAAGAAAGACTTGTCTTTAAAAAAAAATTCACAAAGGTAAGATTAAATATTTTATATTAACTTTATGGTATTAAGTTAATTTTAGCAAGGTAATTAGAGCAATTAATAGTAGTAATTAGTTTAATTTTGTACTTTTAAGATTTTTACGATCTTCATGGATATTACAAGTAATAACTAACTAATATAGGAACTTTTATAATTCCTTTGCTTCTCTTATTAACAGAGTTAACTGTAATTTTATCCTCCTTTAAAAATGTACCATTTAAATCTTAACTACAGCCATCTATGTGTTAGATGCCTAATTCAATTTTATGTAACATAGAAAAATATAACTTATGAACATCTAAAATAAAATAAAGGAAAGTTATGTGAAATCTATTATGAAAGTTTTGCATAAATTTTATTTATGGATATAAGCTTATCTTGTTTCAGTAGTTAATTTTTCTGAACTGTTTTTAAAATTCAATTGTCAAAGAAACTTTTTTTTTTTTTTTTTTTTTTTTTTTTAACACACACACACACACACACACACATATATAATTCTCACAAGTTTAAAAATGAAAAATTTCTAAATTTAGAGGTATTTAGAAAATTTTTCTTTAAAAATAGATATTAACTAATTGATTTATGCATTTTGGTAAGTTGTATAATGGAAGCAAATTAATAACTGCAGCTACGAAAAATAAAATTTTTCTCAGGATTAAGTGTCTTAAGAAATTCTGAATCACTTGTTTTCTGATTTCTTTTAAATGTACATTTATTATTTGTATATTCATTTTGGAACATATATGAAGCATTTTTATTTTACAGGAATTTTGTTTTTAAAAAAATCCAATATGACTACAATGAATAAGAATTACCGGACCCATCAGTGTCCTTACTGTGAATATTCAAATCGTCGACCAGCTCATCTCAAAAGGCATATACTGACTCACACTGGAGAGCGTCCATTTCCATGTTTACTTTGTAATTACAGGTGTACTCAAAAATATCAATTAATAACTCATATGGCAAGGAAGCACAAAAATAATTTTTGAAAGTACATTAAATTTTTGTTGTTATTGTACAAAATATTGCTGAGATCTACAAAATAAGCTAGTGGATTTTTTCAACAAGAGAAACTATTAAAAAGTATTTTTAATTTTTGGAGGAAGCTGAAGTATCTTGAAATATAACTTCCAATGAAATGCTTGTAAATACTTATCATTTAATATAATTCTGCTATTATTTACTTGATGCTGATAAACAGTGATTTATTCATTAAGTTTTATTTATAGTACAGTCAATGGAAATTATGGATTTTAATTTATATATTTTTTAAAGTGAAATGTACCAGAATCAAGGATTTGCTTTTATTTTTATTTATTTTTATTAGATTTTATTTATTTTTGATTTTTATACAATTCATAGTTTATAGAAATTTATTTCTTTGTTAGAGAATTTATATTTTAGTAAATTTGGTGTGAAGAATAGAAGAGTTCTTTATTTTATTCTACATATCTGCACGTTTCTAAAACAATTCCGTGATGGGCATGTATTTTTTTTTTATTAATTATAATAATATTGTTTTGTTACATTTAATATTTTATGAACAGATTACTTTCTTTCATTTTTTTAAGGTTTTGTTTTTTATTTAATGAAAATGCTTTTATTTTTAATTCAGTGCATATGATTGTGGTATTATATTGTTTTCTGTTGATTCCATGTTGATTTACCATATTGAAAATATAAATTGTCATGAATTAATTTTGGAAACATAAATTCTTCATTGATAAAGTAAAAATTGCTTTAAACATATTTTTTAAATCCCTTTTAAAATATGAATTTTGCTATATTGTGTAGTGCCACTTGGTGGAAAAAGGTCATTTTGATGTAATATCCCGTGGCATACTGATAGAGGGAGTTAAACAAAGGATAGAAAACTTCTGCATGATGTTAGTTTGTGTCTCCTAATTCCATATTTAGATAATCTTTTTTGTCATATGTTAGGAATGCATCTGTTAATTTATGTTCATTGTAGCAATGGTCTTAATTACAAGATAAATTTAAATATGTAGTATCAACCAATAAATTTTTTTGTTGATCTAATTTATTTCTTTTGCTATTTCCATTGATCAAAAATGTCGCTTTAACTAGAGTTTTCATGAAAATTTCATTTTCATTAAACCTCTTTCAGTAATTCAATTATATAAAATAGCAAAATACAGCTATAATATTTGATTTTATTAGTATAGTATAAAATGCTTTTGTTAATTGGCATCGTCGTGTTAAACTCAAAATAAATTTTCATCCCAAATTCTCACAGCTGCCAACAATTATGAATTTTTTTAGCAACTAGAGTTATTTACTCCAAAAAATCAGAGGCATGGACTGAATTCAATAATAATAAATTTGTTTACCTTACTATATTACTAACAAAATTACTGAAAAGTCAGAATAATTGTTGAAAATAATGTACCTAATTATCAAAAGAACTTTCGAAGTTTGGCAAATTTGCAATATTGAATATAAAACAATATTTTGGAAAGTTAACCTTGAATGTAAATTTATTTTAATAGTAATATTATTACTAAAATCTTTTGTTTTATGGCGATTCACTGTTTACAACAGGATTTTTGTTGTAGATGTTTAAGTAACGTAATTTTAAAAATTAAAACTAAAATGCAGGTTTTCATATAAATTGGTCGAATTTTTCAAAATATTGAGTGAAATTCATTGAGGCGATAGATCCTTCATTTTGCATTTTACCCAGAGGCCGTAGCTACAAAATTTTTTTCAGGGAGGAGGGAGAGTTCAAAATTTTCCCAACTTATAATTCACAAATTTCCCAACGTGAAACAAATTGCTCTATTTTCCAACTAAAATGATATATTCAATGTGTGTTTAATAATAATGATACTTATTTGGGAAAAAAAGAAAAAAAAATCTTTCCAAAGGAAAATGCTGAAACTAAAAACATAAAGATTATAATTATTGGTTAATTTAATGAAAGTTTTTGTCTTCAATTATGTACGAGTCATAATCATACTTCATATGAAAATAACCTTATTTTTAGATTTTTGAGAAAGGAACAAAGTTTTGGAGGAAATGTATTAGAGACACTGTTGATGGACAACAGTAGAGAATTTCAGGTCTGAAAGATGTATGATGTTTTCATGATATTTTCGTAGCACAAAGAAACATAATGAGAAACTGAGTCTGGCTGCTTTTTGTATATCTTTTGAAAGTTTGAATATTTTACTATTACAGAACGCAGAAAAGTAGTCAGCAAAACAATAAAAAAAAATCTTTTTTTTTAACTTTTTATTTAAAATAAAGAAAAAGTGTTTCAAAAATTTGTAATTTCCAAACTCTGAGCTCAAATTTCCTAAGCTCACATATATTGGAGGGGAGGGGGGACTCCCTCCCCTCCCATAGCAATACATTTGATTTTACCACATGTGGTGTAGCAAGAGCCTAATTTGTCAAATTTATGTAATTGATTGAAGTGTGTTGCATTGAGATTTTATTACCAGAAGAAAATAATACTGAAGACTTTATTTAAACCGTTTTATTAATAAATTTCATTTATCACAGCTGTATTTATATAATATTCTTTTTAAAATTTTTTCAGGTGCTGTTCAGTATCAACGGGAAAAAATCAGCAATAAAATGAAAAATAAACAATTTAAAGAACATTTTTGCTCATTCTGTTCTTATTCAACTTTTAGAGTAACAAATTTGAAAGCACACATGTTAACACACACTGGTGAACGTCCATTTGAATGTCCTGTATGTTGCTTCACTTTTAATCAGAAACAGAATCTTAAAAGGCACATGAGAACACAACACAACTACTGCTTATAACTCATAAGTAAAAGTAGAGGAAAACAAGTCGATAGTACTTTCTCATTCTCTGAAATTTTCCCTTTCTTTTAAAAAATATCCAGAAATAAATTTAAAGAAAATAATTTTTAAATCTGTATATTAATATTGAAAGGCTATATCTTTCTGCAAGCTCATATGCAAAAACTACTGCATCAATTTTTAAAAAAATCTTAAATGAAAGATTTTAGTCTATAAAAGAGTTAAAATCCCTATTTATCAGTGATAATTTACACTTAAATTGTTTTCTGGTCATGTGTAATGATGTGGTGGGAACTGGCTTTATAAACATACTTATGGGCACATGCCGATAACAAAGATTAGTTTTAATATTGAGCCGAAAAAGCATGTTGATTTATTTATACCAAGACTGTTGAGGAATATGGAGTGTTTTATGTATATTGTTTTTGATGTATAGTATATTCATATACTATCAAGACTAACATATTTCATTTTAATTTGTCACAAACTATTTTTTTAAGTTTGAGTACACCTAAGTATAAAATAGAAAATTTCACTTAGCTAAATTTAAGTTTCATGATAAAAAGAATAAGTAATTCTAAAATTAAAGAGTAACATATCACTCTGTTTATTATTTTGGTGAACTTTAACTCTTCATTTGCTAGTCTAACTGATGAAAATATTAAGCTTATAGAGCACTTTTCCTTTATAAAATGTAATTGCATATTTTGTTTATAGATTTAATTTGTTACTATCGATTTTCATATAATCCTTCTCCTTAATATTTTTCAAGAATTGAATGATATTTAAAAAGTGAATCAAGCTTAAAGATATATAACGTGAAAAAGTTTTTTAATTGTTATTAATGTTTCCTTTTGCATTGGATGCTTTATGAATACAATGAATATAAATTAAAGTATGATGAAGAAGTTATTCTTTTCCATTTGATAATATTTTATAAAATGAAATATTTGTGAAGTTGTATAATAAAATTATATATACAATATTTTATGTACATTGTATGTACAAACATTGTTGTGTGCAATCCTAAATGGTGTAAATGTTTGTATTTGTTGTAAATATGACCAAGATTAATGTAAAATTGTATATAGGCATGCGTTCATTCATTCTGGATAAATGTTTTTTAATAGTTAGGATATATATATTTTTTATTTTGTAAAAAATATTTCTTTTCATTGTACTCCTTCAAAATGTATGAATTGTTTTTGATGTTCTCTCTAGATTTTAAAAAATAAGTATTCATTCAAGCAGTGGGAGGGGAGGGGTCTTTTATCTAAAATATTTTATAAAAATTCAAATAGTAGATGCATGCATTAAAAAAAATAAAAATAAAGCAGCATAAAATTCTAGCTGTGTGATTAACTAAAATTGTGCAATAGCACACCCAATGTAATGACCTTGAAGAGAACACAGATTTTATATATTATAGGTTTTATAAATTGCTCTTGATTTTGAATTTTGATAAATTATCTTGATCCTTTAATAACTTTCCTGTTAATACTGGTAGATTGGATAGTTCAAGCTTGTAATGTATTTTATTTTACTGTTTGAGTATTCTTTAAACTTATTAGTATTAATCTGTCATAATTTAGTTTTATGATTTATTGTTTTACAGTTATTGTTAATAAATTTATTGAGGCTGTTTAACATTTTTTATATGTAAAATTTGTCCACTGTGTTATTTTGTTCAGTTCTGATTGTTGAAGTGTATTAATAAAGAATATATCTTCTCTAATACTGTATGAATCTGCATTTATTTCTTAGAAATGTTTATTGGCCAGGATACCCAAATTATATTGTATGTTTGTATGAAGGATAGTGTTATATTTAATGAAATTTATTATGTGTTTATATAATTTAATATTAACTTGGACATTTTTCTATAATGTTAAAAATAGTGTGCAAATAGTAGAAAAAGATTTTTTGAATTCCTTCAAGACAATGCATGTAAGTTTCTGCTACACTTCTTTTACATGTTTTTTTTTTAGGAGAGGGAAAGGGAGTATGGGACCTAAAACAATAAATAAACTAAATGTGCAAAAATGTTGTAATAATTTTCTTAATTTTCATCATTGACACATCTTGCTGTTTAATGCTGAAGAGTAAATGCATGTGCAAGATCTAAAAAATAAAAATGGTAATAATAATAATAATGTACATATAAGTATTAATAGCATCTTTGAAGATATTTGTTATGTGGGTAATTTAATACATTATCATTTAATTTTTTTTTTTTTTTAATTACCTATATGCAGAGTAAAATATAGTGGTACTCTATGTTTAAAGTTATTTTATTAAGTAATGCTTTTCTTTTTTTACTAAAATAGATTAAATATATGCTGCTTATAAGTATATGTGTGTGTGCCAAAAAAAAAAAAAAGTGCATGATATTATGAAGCAGTGTAGTATAAAAATGTTTGAAAAAAAAAAAGTCATATTGCCTTTTTCCTCCCGCTTCACACACAAGTGCATAATTCTTGACTGTATGTATGTGCGATTTTTATTATTTTAAAGGGTACCAGTCAGTTTGTTTTCATTGTTTTGTTATTTTTAAAGTATGCAATATAAATTCCTTGTATACTTATTTAATCTCTGTAAATTTTCTAATTTATCTATTTAAATAGAAAGCATTACATTGGATTAAGTCTTTCAAAAAAAAAAAAATAATAATAATAATTACTCTAAATAGTCTGTGTTACTGATGCAGGAGTGCAAGGAACAGGATATTTGTTTCTAAAAAATATACCAGTTATTTTTGTGTTCTTATTTTTCTAATATTGTTGTTCCTTTCAATACACAAGTCTTCATGAATGTTACAACAAATGGGATATTTCTTAAAGTTTACTCTCACACATCGCACACTGTTATTAAAATTTAATTTTTATAATAGGTATGTAAAATTGTTCAAGTCTTTTTTACTATAAATCTCTTGTTTCTCTAATAGCATAATTGTGCTATGTGAAAAATATGTCACATGTGCAAAAAATTATAATGTGCGTGATAAAGTGATGACAATTTTCTTTCCGGAAATGCGAATTTGTCTTTTAGTGAATTTATGCATTTATATAATGTTACTTTTAAAATTTTACAGGTGCTGTACAGTATCAACTTGAAAATTTCAGTCAGATAAAGAAAAATCATCACTTTAAAGAACATTTCTGTCCTTACTGTTCTTATTCAACTTATAGAACATCAAATTTGAAAGCACACTTATTGACACACACTGGTGAACGTCCATTTGCTTGTCCTGAATGTCACTTCACTTTTAATCAAAAACAAACACTTAAAAGGCACATGATAGCAAAGCATAAATATTATATATAAATCCCAATTAAGAGAGAGTGAAGGATAATTTTTAATTTTTCAGAATTTTTTTTCTTTAAAGTATCTTTAAACAAATGAAATAAATCCTTTATTTTATTTATTTTTTTTTTTTTGTATGAAAACCATTGAAATATTATAGGCATAAATATTACCTTAAAAATTTCTCTATTGAGGAAAGGAAATTGGTACTTTTCTGTTAGCCAAGCGCCAGAGTTATATATACAATGTTAGATTACAGAGGAGGGCAGTTTTGTCTGGAAAATTTATGCACAAATGTTCACTTATTATAAAAAAGAAAAAGATAGAGGGGGGGGGGGGGTTCATTATAAAAATTACTTAGTTACTTTATATATTTGTTTGTTATAGTTTGATGATTCAGCACTCCTTAATAATGCCTGAAATAGTTTTAATTTAAAATTTATTTATTTTATTTTTATAAATATTAGACTCTTACAATATATGATTTACAGTGGAACTCCAGTTATACGTTACCTGAGTTGTACGTTTCCCTCAGTTATATGTT
Source organism: Maratus speciosus (assembly GCA_963932465.1). Classification (NCBI taxonomy): domain Eukaryota; kingdom Metazoa; phylum Arthropoda; class Arachnida; order Araneae; family Salticidae; genus Maratus; species Maratus speciosus. The sequence goes on along the minus strand of OZ010800.1, from coordinate 285,834,724 downwards.
TAAAGTCATTGGTCCCGACCATTTGCCATTAAAATTTAGCTGAGTTATACATTTTTGAAATATACGTTTGCCTCAGTTGTGCATTTCTTTTTTGCATCCCGGAAGAAATTTTTTCTTTCTTATACGTTTTGCAGAAAATATTTTTTTTTAACCTTTTCTACCTCTTACCGAATACTTGCTCTAGGCTTTATGGGAATTTAACTGTCCATGTGCAAAAATGGAGCATATGAGAAGTAGGGGGATTGGTTGTAGCAGGAGGGACACTGCTTTCCCCCTTCCTCTCAAGTTTCTCTCTGCCACTACAGTCATGTAACTGCCTGTCTCCGGCTTGAACTCCTGTATTAAAGGCTGACGCATCCCCGTCATTATGGGTCCTGAATTAAAAAAAAACAAGCTAAAACCTATTATCGTTGACCAATTTTTGAACAATGACAGGTCATTTTAAATAGGCTATCCCAGCTCTGGTGGTAGACTAATATTGAGCAGAGTCCCAATATGGCAGTCATTTTGGTAAACAACATGGATATGCATCTGGCAGTGGGCTGCGTCATAGACCACTTGACATTTCATCATGCAGCCAGGGGCGTAAACCACCCTGGTTGCGTAGGGGGGGGGGAGGGGGGGGGTGTAGACTCATAAATTTCCGACTCCAAGAAGAAAAATTTCCGAGTACTATTGCCAACAAAATGCCGACTAATTAATATATATATATATGTCGTAGGCTAATTGAGAAATCCGGCTCTTTGCAAAGAGCCGGGCTAATTGCAGAATCCATCTTCCTCTTTCCAATTAGCCTGATATTTTACAAGCTTATTGCAAAGAGCCTAGAAAGCGTTAGGCTAATTGAAAATTGACCACTTATTATCCGATCAGAGTGGTACTTTTAGCTCACAGGCTATCAAAGCCTGAGAGCTTATGTTCCTGCCCATTCTGTATGTATGTGTGTAAGTACGTACGTATGTACGTAACGCGATAACTCTTGATAGAAATATCCGATTTGCTTCAATTTATTTTTTCTAGGTTCATTCTGATGAGGTGCTTCCTTGATTAGTTTTTGGGGTTCATTGGTTAAGGATAAAGGGGGAAAAGGGGTTGCTAGTCCCCCCCCCCCTTAATTTATATAAATGGGTTTTTCATGCAGAAATATTCGATTTGCTCCAAATTTAGTATACCGGTTTATTAAGTTAAGGATCTGCCTTGATTAGATTTGGAGATTCATTAGTTACATATAAAGAGGGGAAAGGGGGTCTATCCCCCCTGTAATTTAGATAAATGTTTTTTTCATGCAGAAATATGCGATTTGCAATAAATTTGGTATACCGGTTAATTATGTTAAGCAGCTTCCCTGATTACATTTAAAAGATCATTATTATGTATAAAGGGGGGAAAGGGGGGGCAATTGCCTCGCCCCTTAATTTAGATAAATGCGTTTTTCATGCAGAGTTATTCGATTTGCCTCAAATATCGTATACCGTTTTATTATGTTAAGGAGCTGCCTTGATTAGATTTGGAGATTTATTGGTTAAGTATAAAGGAGGGACAGGGGCTAGTGTCCCCTTAATTTAGATAAATGGGTTTTTCATACAGAATTATTCGATTTGCTTCAAATTTGATATACCAGTTTATTACGATATGGCTTCCTTCATTTGATTTGGAGGTTCATTGGTTAAGTATTAAAGTGAGGAAAGGGGGGCAATTGCCCCTCCCCTTAATTTAGATAAATGGGTTTTCATGCAGAATTATCTAATTTAGTTTAATTTTTTTTTTTTTTTTAGGTTCATTCTAATAAGGAGCTTTTCTGATTAGATTTGAAAGTTCATTGGTTTAGCATAAAGGGAGAAATTGGGGAGCTAATACCTCCCTTAATTTAGTGAAATGGTTTTTTCATGCAGAATTATCTGATTTGCTTCAAATTTGGTATACCAGTTTATTATGTTAAGTAGCTTCCCTGACTAGATTTCGAGGTTCTTTGGTTAAGTAGAAAGGGGGGCAATGGGGACTAATCCCTTCATTTATTTTTCGAGGTGCATTATTCTTTGAAATAAGAGTATAATATACAATTAGTGTGAATAGCATGTGAGCTCAATGCCATCAGTTTAACTAGGCAATTTTCTTTTTATTAGGTTTATTAACGCATAACCCTACCCAAACCCGAAAAATAAATTACAGCAGACCGTACCCCGATCCGAGCAAGACAAAATAATTTCAGTCTACATGCAACCCGACCCGAACCTGAGAGTTCCATTTAAAAAAACCCGAAATCCCGATTCAAATCTAATAACCGACAAAAATATTCCAAAGATCCATAACCGGATCCGAACAAGACAAATCAATTTCCGTGGACACGCAACGCTACCAGAACCTGAAAATTCCATTCGAAGTCAATCTGAAACCCGTCCCGAACCTAATCTTAACCGACAAAAATATTCCAAAGAACTATAATCCGATGCAAGCCAGACAAAATAATCTCCGTCCACCGGCAACCCGATCCAAACCTGAAAGTTCTAATTGAACTCAATCCGAAACCTGGTTGTGGTCGGTTTTCGGGTTGACTTCAAATGGAACCTTCAAGTTCGGATCCGGTTGAAAAAAAATTAAACTAAATTAGATAATTCTGCATGAAAACCCATTTATCTAAATTAAGGGGAGGGGCGATTGCCCCCCTTTTCCCCGTTTTATACTTAACCAATGAACCTCCAAACCAAATGAAGGAAGCCATATCGTAATAAACTGTTATCTCAAATTTGAAGCAAATCGAATAATTCTGTATGAAAAACCCATTTATCTAAATTATGGGGACACTAGCCGCTGTCCCTCCTTTATACTTAACCAATAAATCTCCAAATCTAATCGAGGCAGCTCCTTAACATAATAAACCGGTATACGAAATTTGGAGCAAATCGAATAACTCTGCATGAAAAACCCTTTTATCTAAATTAAGGGGGGGGTGGTCTAACCCCCTTTCCTCCCTTTATACTTAACTAATGAACTTCCAAATCTAATCAGGGAAGCTCCTTAACATAATAAACCAGTATACCAAATTTGGAGCAAATCGAAAAATTTTGCATTAAAAACCCATTTACCTAAATTAAGGGGGGGGGGGGTATCTCCCCCCCCCTTTTCTCCCTTTATACTTAACTAATGAACCTCCAAATCTAATCAAGCCATCTCCTTAACATAATAAACCAGTATGCCAAATTTGAGCTAATCGAATAATTCTACAAGGAAGCATTTATCTAAATTAAGGGGAGAGGCAATTGCCCCCCCTTTTCACCCTTTATACATAATAATGATCTTCCAAATGTAATCAGGGAAGCTGCTTAACATAATTAACCGGTATACCAAATTTATTGCAAATCGCATATTTCTGCATGAAAAACCCATTTATCTAAACTACGGGGCGGGGGGGGGGGGGGTGTTCCCCCCTTTATATGTAACTAATGAACCTCCAAATCTGATCAAGGCAGCTTCTTAACTTAATAAACCGGTATACCAAATTTGGAGCAAATCGAATAATTCATCATGAAAAACCGATTTATCTAAGTTAAGGGGGTAGCCCCCCTTTCCCCCCTTTATACTTAAATAATGAGCTTCCAAATCTAATCAGGGAAGCTCCTTAACACAATAAACCGGTATACCAAATTTGGAGCAAACTGAATATTTCTGCATGAAAAACCCATTTATATAAATTAAGGGGGGGGGACTAGCCCCCCCTTTCCCCCCCTTTATCCTTAACCAATGAACCCCAAAAACTAATCAGGGAAGCACCTCATCAGAATGAACCTAGAAAAAAAAATTGAAGCAAATCGGATATTTCTATGAAGAGTTATCGTGTTACGTACGTACGTACACACGTACATACAGAATCGGCGGGAAAATAAGCTTTCAGGCTTTGATAGCCTATGAGCTAAAAATATCACCCTGATCGGATAATAAGTGGTCATTTTTCAATTAGCCTAACGCTTCCTAGGTTCTTTGCAATAAGCCTGAAAAATATCAGGCTAATTGGAAAAAGGGAGATGGATTCTCCAATTTTCCCGGCTCTTTGCAAAGAGACTAGGCTGTTTGCAAAGAACCGGATTTCTCAACTAGCCTACGACATATATACTAAATATTTGCAATTCAGTTTTGAATTTTCATCGGATATCATCTAAATTCCGTGATACACGTTTCTAACTAAATTTAAACTTAGATAAAAAAAAAAAAATAAATAAATAAAAGTTTCTTCACTTCAATCAGTATGTCTTAAAATTTCCAGACTAAACTAAAAACTTTCCGACTATACAGTAGCCAAAAAAATTATTTGTACAGTTCAGGTTTTAAAATTATAATAAAATCAAATAAAAGATTTAAGCAAACAACAATGTAATACATTAATTTAATGCATTATAATAATATAAAAGCAAAAATAGAATTAAAAGAATTGATTTTTTACATTTTAACAAACAAATATACAAAAATAGAATGCAAAAAAAGTATTTGTACACCACATTAATGTACTATAATTAATGAAAATTTAGTTAAATGATACAAATTAATACTTTGTATGAAGTCCTTTAGCTTTAATGACAGCTTCTAGACGTTGTGGCATAGATTCAACCAACTTTTTTGTGATGGTTGGGTCTATGTTATTCCATGACTCAATAAGAGCTTCTTTTAAACTGTTTTTACCTGATATATTTTTTTTTCGAATTTGTGCATCCAGTAGCATCCACAAATTTTCTATTGGATTCAAGTCTGGAGATTGTGGAGGAGTTTCCAATCGCCTTCGAGCATTGTAAAGTAACCATGTCCTGGTGATCATGGCAGTATGTTTTGGGTCATTATCCTGCTGAAAGTGAAAAGTTTCCTCTAAGCCTAATTTCCTAGCACTGCTTAATAAGTTATGCCGCAACACATCAATGTATGTTACAGCTGTCATTCTATTGTCGATAAATTCCAAATTTTCTACCCCATTAGAAGCCATAAACCCCCAAACCATAACATTTCCCCCATGCTTGATAGTTGGGAGTATATGTTTTGGATCTAGAGCAGTTTTATTTTTACGTCAAATTTTTCGAAGGCTTGTTGCTTTACTCTCATCAGAAAAAATCACTGTTTTCCAAAAATCCATTGGTTTGCTTCTGTATGCCAAAGCAAATTCCAAGCGTTTTCGTCTATTTGTTTCACTGATGAATGGCTTTTTCCTTGGGGTTCTTCCTTTTAAACCGGCATTGTGGAGAACATTTCTTATTTTTTGAGGTGTTACTCTGATGTTAGAAGATGTTGCAAGGTCTTCAGCAAATTTTTGAGCTGAACCCATAGGATTTTTTAAAGCTGTTTTAACAACACTTCTTTTTACCCTCATTGTTAATTTGCTGGGGCGTCCTGGTCTTCGTTTATTTTCGATGCATCCAATTTCTTCATACTTTCTCACTATGTATCCGACAGTTGTAAATGGTAATTTAATAGCTTTTCCAATTTCTCGGTACGATTTTCCATTTTTATGAAGCTCAATGATGCGGTTTCTTATGTCTAGAGGTACCTCTCTAGTTTTAGGTGCCATTCTCAATTACTTCAAGAGCAAATCCGATTAAATGCCAGACAAATAAAATACGAAGTTAATAATTATTCACAGCTACTGCATATACTGTATCCTTTTAAACATGAACACCATAAACGCAGTGCATATCTTGCTGTGGAAATGTACAAATACTTCTTTTGCAAGAAACTTTTTAACTTTTCCGGTTAGAAATTTATTTTACATCTTTATCGAAATTTTTTGTTGTTTAATTTAAAACGCACGTAAACATACTATATTAAAACTATTTTTGTCAAAATATCTATTTTTATTTAGTTAAAAATTAAATATATTAGAGTGTACAAATAATTATTTTGCCAACTGTAAATAAATACAGCTGGATCTCGATATCTCGAAGTCAAAGGGAACAGAAAAAAAGTTCGGAATATCAAAGTTTTTGATCAAAATATCAAGGTTACAAATAATATTAACATTGCTGGAATATGTATATAAATATTTTGTTTCTTCATATCGAGGTTTTCGAGTTCACAATATTTGACAAGCCAAAGTTTTTCTGAATAGTTTTAATCACAAAAATAAAATCCTTAATATTTCCGACTAAGTATAAATTTATATAGGTTTTCTTCGTTCTAAATTGTTTTTTCAAATTTTCTAATTAAAAATTACAAGGGAAAAAAATCCGACTAAGAATAAAATTTTATAGGTTTTCTTTGCTCTAACTTGTTTTTCTTATTTACTAATTAAAAACTACAAAAATATTTCTCCAATTCATAAGTTTTTATCCATTAATGCCATTTTTTTTCGACTAAATTTACTTTTTTCCGATCGAACAGGAATTCTTCCGACTGGTTTTTTCATTTTTCCAATTTGTAAGTTTTTACAGTTTAATACCATTTTTTCCGACTAAACGTACTTTTTCCGATCGAACGTGAAATTTTCTGACTGATTTTTTCATAGAGGGGGGGGGGGGAGGGGTTGCACTCCCCCGTACCCCCCCAGGATTTACGCCCCTGCATGCAGCTAAAAAAGGAGTCAGAAATAGACAGCTCTTTCGGTAGAGAAAAAGCTCAAAAATATTTAGAAGGCTTGCAAAGATCTGCAAGGAGGCCAATCCTGATGAGAGTCCAAAGACTTTGTCTTCACGTATTGGAATACCATACTCTACCCTCAACACAATTTTAAATAAGAAAGAAGGAATAAAAGATGATCTAACTAAAACTGGGACAAATGCTTTCCAAATGCACACACCTGCAAGAAGGACGGTTTTCTGAATTAGAAAAATCTCTAGAATTGTGGTTTCAGTCGAAGCATTTAGCTGACATACCAGTAACCTGATATTTGTTGCAATAAAAGGCCCTTGAGTTAGCAATATTCAAAGCTTCACAGTGTTGGATTACAAGATTTAAGGACTGCCATGTATTACTGGTCGCCCCATATGTGACGAGTAGAATGCCATAGATGATCGCACAGTTGATCACCTGAAAGATCAGGAACTTCCAAAATTATTTCAAGGCTGTTAAGCGAAAGATGATTACATCAAAGACAAGACTGGACTCATGCCAGGACCGGCATGCAAAGTAAGCAACATTTGACTGTATTGCTGAGTTAAATGCTGAAGTACTGATAAGCTACGACCTTTAGTCATTGAAAAAAACAAAAAGCCCTGTTGTTATGAAAATGTAATTATGTTCTTCATGGATTATTGGCAAATCTATAAGCATGGATGACACAAGCAGCCATGGACAGTTGGCTAAAGAAACTATGCACGCATATAGGAAGAGAAAAATACAAAGTTATTCTATTTGTGAAACATTGTGCTGCCCACTCACCCTCAAGCCAGCTCAAAAACATCTGAGTTAATTTTTTCCCGGCCAACTGCACTAGAAAATTGCAACTCTGTTTTGGGAATAATTGCGAATTGTATACTGCATTATCGCAAAAGGTTACTTTAGTATAATGTGTCATGTCTTGATGCAGAATAAGGGCCACCCAAAATAATTGTTCTTATGGTAAGAAGCAGTTTCCAACTGAAATGTCTTTTGATGAATGATTCTCATGATTTCAATGATTTCTTTTAAATATTCTATGTGTGTAAATTGCACTTTTAATAAAGCAGTTATGATAAAATAACCATTCTTTGTGCATTTTTCTGATGTACCTTTTTTTTTTTTTTACTGTTCCATTTTCACGAATTTATGTTATGCTGCATAAAAAACTTATGAAATGTCTGTTTTCGATGAAAAAGGTATCTGAAACTTGTCAGCAAAACAAAATTTTAATGATATATATTTAAAAAAGGACCTGGTAGACCATTAATTTAATTGTACATTTTACTGACCAGTCCCGAGCAAAATGTATAACTGGAGTTCCATTGTATATATATATTATAATGTAGAAATGTAATGTTTAATTCTATCTAACCCTCACCCCCTACCCTCCAAATTAAATTTTGCAAAAAAAAATTTTGATTAAAATTTAATGCAAGTATGCACGCATTTTAGATGTCAATTATTTATACAGTATACAATTTATATAAATTTATACAATTTATATAAATTGCAGTATACAATATAATTTATAATCAGTATTCTAATTAGTTGATTTAGATTTAAACAATTTTTTTAATTAATTTAAATGATTATGTAATATTGAGATATAGATTTCACTTATTATTCATCTATAATATTGTACATTAATGTATACATTTTTTTAAATTTAACAATCATACATAAAGTTTTATTTTTTTATATATATTTAGTGTTAAAAAATTATAATTTATATTAACTTAATACACAAATTGTTGTTATTCTTATATATCTATAATTAAGGATGTAATTTATGGAACTTATACTATGGATGTAAATTGGGCTTGATGAATTTGCCATGGTTCCACTAATATTTGCATTATTGAAGCTTTACTGCATTTTCATTTTCATGCTTCTCTACTATGCTGATAAGTTTTTAAAAATTTATAATGGATAAACCTTGATTTTTAATTTACGTAATACTTCACTTATAATTTCTATTCATAATTGATAATGATAATTTTTAATACTTAACTTAAAATATCATCTATAGATGGCAGCACTAAAATTAGTTTACATCCCTTCATATCTATTTAAAAATATCTAGAAGATGGCAGCAGTACGAATTTCGTCAAATACTTGATGTTCCATTTAATACCTGTATTTTTTTTAATCCTATTTTTTAATAAATGATCTCTAAATTCTTTTAATTAGCATATAAAATAATTTATTATGCTTTGTTTTATTACAATAATATATTTAATAATTATTCTATTAATAAATATTATTATAATTAATTTTTCATTCCATCATTTGCTAATTTTACACTGTCAATACTGTCAATTTTCGCTGTTAACTGTAACTTCCTTCTTATACCACATGAAAAGAGATTTTCAATGTAGTTTTGACGATTGTTTATTTGGATAATCAGCAAATTTTGCTCTGTTTCTTGATAAATTCTTATCAAATTCTATATATTAAAACAGTAAATTTTTCACTTGCATGTTCCTTTTTTAATATCTGATATGTCTGGCCTGTTTATGTCTAAATCTGTTGGATATGGTTGATTGGGCAATGAGAAAAATAGGCTTTAAAGCATTGCTTCCTATTTCTCTTTCAGAAATCAACTGTGCTTATGATGCCGAAATACTGCCCCTGAAGACGAGTTTCACATCATAAGTTTCATTTTTATTCGTGTCTTGTTTTCTTTTGTAATTATTCTTATTGAATTGATATATTTTCCATTTTGATATATTGCATTTTGGATAATGCTTTTAATGGTACTATCAATTATTTCAGGATTTTTCTGGTCATTTTCCATTTGTTAATATGTTTTAATTACAAAAAGTTTGACTGTAAATGTCATATATTAAATTTAAAATTTATAATGTTTGAATCTTATTTAAAAATGTTTGGATCTTATCTTAAATCTTCATTTAATAATTTATTCCAAATGTAAAATTTATAATGTTTGAATCTTGTCTTAAAACTTAATTTATAATTTATATATTTAAAATGGATGATAATTTGTAATATTTTATAATGGTTATATATATATATAATGTGTGTGTGTGTACTGACGTCCGGCTAACTGGAAAGTACCAGGAAATTTTACATATCTGTGTTTTTTAATTATATTTATGAATGTCAACTTTATTCTGGTTATTGCAATACATAAATTTTATATATGTTTAATCGATTCATTTTTTACTTTTGTCATCTTTTTTTTTTCTGTTTTATGCATGATTTATTTCAGTTAAATTTACATACATACATGTATGCATGTTTAGTTTATGAACAGTTATCTTTCAAGTAAGATAACTTAAAATATTATACTGATTCATACCAGAAAAGTTATCTATTAAAAAGATCATAACTGTGCTTGAAAAATAATATAAATAAACCTGGAGTTAAAGCACAGGTATTCTAAGTAATGTATAAGGTAACTTATTATTTAGATGTTGATGAGCTCTGTAATTGTTATTTTAAAATTATTAATTTTTAAAGTGTTTTTCTATATAAAATATAATTACATGTTTTATTCAGGCTTATATGAATGTAATACTGATAAAAATTTCAGTAATTTAAACTCCTTTCAATAAATAAAATATTGAAAAATTATTTCAAATAATATATTATTAACTGCTCTAAATGTTGCAGATTTTAATATCATCTGTCATAGGTAAAATGTATGTGAAACTTTGTTACAATATACTGTTGTATTCAGTCTGTTCAGTTGAATTTCACTGAATTTATTAGTTGAAATAAACTTCCAAAATTTGTGTTCAAACATTATTTTCTGTGTTTTCTTTCTATTGCATTCTTACTATTTTACAAATGAATTATTAATTTCACATGCTGTATATTAGGGTGGAGTAATTTTTTATATCAAAAGCAGGTAGGTCCCAAAAGTTGCCTTTACACTAGTACATCATCTGAGTGCAATTTTACCGCTTAAAAAAAATGGCTTGAGTCTGCGCTTTTGGTCCAAAAGTCGAAATTTTGGGTAAAATTTCACATTTAAAAAAAAAAAAATTAAAAATTTCCTATAGAGATGGTTATTGTTTAAATGTGTTATTTAAACCTTTATTATTAATGACTAAACATATTTAAACGATAAAACGATATCTTTATTCTGTATAACTGGAGCAAAACTGACAACTTCTGGTAAAAAAAGGCGTTGCCACCTCTGTTGTGTCATACAACTAATTGTTGTTTATAATACAGATTATCTTTCCTAGTTGCTTTCAAAACTACCCAGGTGGTACTACGTGAAGGTATCTGCATTTCATGTCACAACAGTGCATAGTATGACCACCCTACCATCTAAGCACAATGTTTTATTTATTTATTGAATTGTGAATTTTTTATCAAAGACTGGCATAAGTTTTCTATGTATCAACCATCTCTTCTTTGTATTCAGAGATGTTTGATGCTGCTGCTGTGACACTCCTCCACGTTTATTTCTACTACTTGTGTATGATAATGCAAGCAGTAGAATTAATGGAATCTATTCAGCCATCTATTATCTTCACCAAAATTGCATCCAGTTAATGCATAGTGATTGGGAGTTCTGTTACTGCAATATTCTACAACATTTAGATACTTCTTCTTTGAGTATGCCATCATTTACTCTACCTCTTGCATTTTTTATATGCTGTGAAACTTGCTGTTTAATGTGATGGTGATCGCCAGAGAGCATTGCAATAAGAATTTGCTCTCGATGTGATAAGCAACCATTGTGCTAAATAATTTTAGTATTTGTTTTATGCCGTTTTCTGTGATAGTAGCTGAGTAATTTCCCATAAGTTTTTAGATCCATTTTTTAGATGTGGATTATATTTGGTGTAGACCATCCTGCGGCATAAACTTAGATTACATACTTTGTGAGTTGAACCTACAGACTCTGATAGTCAGTCGGTTCTTATATAAATGTAAAAAATTTTATTCGCCTTTATGAGCCATCTTGCGTAGGACAAGTTTCTTTTGCTCCTATTCGCTAGTTCTTCTGAACAATATCTTGATGAAATAACTTTGCAAATGTTTAGCAGGTATTTCTGGTCTATGCTGAGTACCCTTTTCTCGATTTCAGGAAATAGTGTTTCAAAATTACTCTCTGTGGTTTCAAAAATTGAAATAAGAAGGGAATGGCACGTGGACGATGATTTTCTCATTGGTATGGCGAATCCCTGTGGGTTAGAATATAATTTTTGCTAATGATCTTGTCTAATAAATGATACAGAGGATATTCACTGGACTTGGAGGTGACATATCTATTGTAATGGTTCATTCTAAACATGTCCCACGCAGAATGGATGGCAATGATAAACATAATTCTCCTCCTTTAAATAAGCACTACCTGCCCATCAGAGTTTCTACGTTCACTCAAAAAGTACTATGTAATCCAAGTTTGGCCCCAGGATGGTTTACCATCAAATGTAATTCACATCTAAAGAAGGGATCTAAAAATTCATGGGAAATTACTCGGGCACTAAGCAATCTACTAAATAGAATAAAACTAATATAATTAAGTACTAAAAAAAGTTATTTAGGACAATGGTTCCTTTGCATACGCACAGAAAATTCCGATTTCAACGCTCTCTGACAAACGTCATCACATTAAACAGCTAGCTGCTCAGCGCATAATAGTTGAAAGATGAGAATAAATGATGGCATACATAAATCTGAAATATCGACAATCAACTTTGAAGCGGATAATTTTATAAATCTAATTGATTGGAAAATTGTTGTGGTAACAGAACCTCTTATCAATATGTATTTATTGGTGCAATCTTGGTGAATATAACAGACGGCTGAATAGATTACATTAATTTCATCCCCACTGCATAACATTGTTTACCTCCTCTTACAAAAGCAGTAGAAAAATATGTGAAGGAGATCACAGCAGCATACCAAGAAAAGATGTACTAGGTTGATACATAGAAAACTTATGCCAGTCTTTGATAAAAAATCACAATTCAAAGTATAAATAAAACATTGTATTTGGATGGTAGCGTGGTCGAGCTAGATGTCCTGGGTAGTTTTGAAAGTAACTAGGTAAGAGCTGTATTCTAAACAATTCGTTGAATGACAAAGCAAAGTGGTAACACCCTTTTTTTCTGAAAGTTGTCAATAAAGTTTTAAATAACACATTTAAATAATAACCATCTCTATAGGAATTTTTTGTAAAATTTTCCCAAAATTTTGATTTTTGGACTAAAAGTGCAGACTCAAGGCATTTTTTTTTTCAGCAGTAAAATTGTACGCAGTTGATGTACTAGTATAAAGACAACTTTTGGCACCTACCCATTTTTGATAAAAAAAATATTTTTCACTCTACCCTACTGTATGTAGCTGTAAAATTATATATCCTTGAACATTTTAGTTAATGATACAATATCTGGTAATATAAGTTGGATGAAAGGGGGGGGGGGGGGGGGTTGTTGTTGTTTTTTTTTTTTTTTTTTTTTTGTCTCATTTTTACTGTATTAAAATTTTTAATTGATTGTATTTATTAATGTGTCATAAATTTTATTTCCTTGATTTATAGTCCTGGAATCATAATATATTGCAAAATATTATAGTATTACTTTAATATTTGTCGATTAAATTTTGTATGCAATCTGCTTAGTCTTGTTAATTAATGCTGGCCTTTCGCTGTGCATAACTTTTTGAAAATCTCTTATATTGCTACAGGGTTCCTAAGGGTCAGGGAAAAGTCGGAAAATTCAAAAATTTAGGAAAAAGTCAGGGAATTTTCTTAATATTTGAAAAGGTTAGGGAGTTTTTGATGTACTACTTCCATCAGAATCTCTATTATCATTGTAAATGAAGAAATTTTGGATTAATTATTCATCCAATCTAAAATTTTTATGTAAAATTTATGCAAACTATATAACAATATGAAAAATAATTAAAAATCAGAAATTTTTACTGTGCATATTTTTTTCTAGCCTTTATCTAGATTAAAGTAGTCCATTGTGGAGAGTTTTACAACAATATATTAGCCGAATTTTTACTGGGAAAAGTCAGGGAATTTTTTTACCAGAATTGTGTAAGAACCCTGTATTATAATGCAGTATTTAACAAGTTGGTAGTATAAAGTGCATATGTGTGCGTGTAACACTTTTTTTAATAATTTATTAATTTAAACATTTATTACTACTATTGCAGTTAAAATTGCATGCAATATCTAAATATAATTTCAGGAGTATTTAAGTACATTGAAAACACTTATTCATATTATTTATTATGACTAATTTTCTCTTCCGCATGCTCATCAAACCCTGGTAACATACTGTAAACACTACTGTAAAATCGAAATATATGGTACTGTTCTAGCAGCCTACCCTCCAAATAAACCTTAATCTGCAAAATGTCACAGGAAAAAGCAGAAATTGCCTTTTGACTGTAGAGTCTCTTTTTTTCAATGTATGTTAAAACAATAAGCTTGGGGGAAGGGGGGGGGGGGGGGTCAGCTTCATACTGAAATTGTAACAAACTAAAGCTAATACTTAATTTAGACATGTTTGGATTTTTTTAGAAAGTTAAGATACCAAACTGGATATCCTTCAGTCCAGTAGTTTAGGAATAATGAAGGTTTACAGTTTGGAACTCATTAATGTTAAATTCATTTGTAATGATTCAATGATGCTGCTAGGCTTTTGAAATCCCAAGTCCCATAGAACCAGAAACTCCTAAAAAACTGGGACCTTTTTTGCAACAGTTGTTCTTGTTACTCTTTTAGAAATAAAACTGATTTAATACAAAATATGCCTCTTTTGCTATCTTCAAAGAAAAAAAATTATGCATCCTGAAAGACCCTTACAAATTATTTTTATCCATCCCTTCTCCAATTTTTTGCTTAAATGATGCACTATAGTGCATCTCTGGTATTAATGTCATTGCAAAACAGATTGCAATGCTGGTAGGTTTTTTAAACACTTCTAAAACTGTTTGGCCGAATGAATTGTAATTTTGGATCATCTTATTTTAATCTTCTTTACAGCTATTTCTGTTTGAAAAATTGTATAGGTTGTAATAAATTAAAATATATATATATATATATATATATATATGAATAGTAACCTATAAATTTTTAAACTGAAATAGATTTCTTGAAGCTTCACATATACAAATCCAAAATTACAGCTCATCTTGTGAAGTAGTTTTTGAGTTGCGCCTTAAAAACTACCCACATTACGATTACAAATAAATTTAACATTAGAAGTTCCTTACTTTAAAAACCTTCATAATTTCTAAACTACTTAACTGAATGACTTCCCATTTCATATCTTAGGGTAATATTTACCAAAAAAATCCATATATGATGTCAAAATTGTTTGATAAAATTCCAGTATGAAGACGTTACCCTAAGTTTATTTTAAAATATAAATTGAAAGAAGACATAATTTCCAGTTGAATGGCTATATTTTCACTTTCTTTGATTTACTGATTGAATAAAAAAGTACAGTAGAACCTCAAACCGAGCTTTGATTAATCGAGGTTTTTGTTAACCAAGCCAATAACAAAGTCTGATTTTTTTTTTTTTTTTTTTTTTTTTTTTTTTTGTGAATGAGCATTGAAAATTAAAGACCACACTTTTTAGTTCATTGTCCTTGCTACAGGTTCTTCTGTCCCCAAAAGCACTCAACTTATTTCCAAGAAACATTACACCCTGAGAAATGAACAGCGAACAATTATTTGTTTCCGGTAGCCATGTGGACCTATTGAACACGAGGTGCAAGGTGTTATCGGAAAATCACATCTCCTGCCACTGGCGACAGTAGGTGAGGAGGGGGGTGGGGAGCAACTCTCACAATAGACTTTTGGGTTTCATGAGATTCTTCTCGTTTGGATTTCATGACACTCTTCTTTTTTCTCTTTCTTTCGTGAATCCTTTGTTAATGTAACTAATGTAAATTTAACAAATTAATGTAATTAAATTAAAAAATATATATTTTCTTGAATTTTTTTATTTTTGAAAATGCATCTTTCAATATTTAACTTTAAAAATTTCAGTTTGCTTTTTAAAATTAACTACTAGTTTGAAACTATTGAAAAATCTGCTATTCATTTCCTTTTTAAATTTGTTGAGCTGTGAAACATAACTTTATATATGTTTATTTTTATCATTTGAAAAATATTCTATTGTTTTTTTATTCTAACAGATGTTAAATTCCCTAGCATGGCAAGTTTTTAACACAATTTCTATTAACCGAGATTTCCGATATCCGAGGTACTAGTGGTCCCAATTAGCTTGGATAATTGAGGTTGCACTGTATATCTATCAAAGATCTTTCAATAAATGGTAGAGCACTCACTCTATCTCTTCACATGCAGAAATAAAGTTCAGTGACTATGGTGTCACATTGTTACAATATTAGTAAAACATTCTATTTCTGTGAATTAAAATCCATCTGTCATTTTCGCCATTGGGATCATTTCAAGATTAATTCAAGCATTATTCATTAAAATCATTTTAAAATGTTTGAGCTTAATTTAATATTGATTACATGGAATCATGGTTTTCAGAAACATTTTATTCCATGCACACCAAACATCTTTATTTAAATAGTAGAGAATTCTGTTTTCTTTGACCTCAGAAATAATGGTTAGTGAAATAGTGGAAATGAAAGTTTCATTGACATAATCATAGTAAAAAATTTTATTATGGATGAAAATTGGATCCTTGCCTTTGAAAATAATTTCATTTTTACCACCAAAACCATTTTGCCGATATTAAGGCACATTTTCATTTTAAAATGTTTGTTTTTTTAGTGCCAATTTTTCCTTTAAATATAGTGTCATTTTCATTGGTAGCAAGTATGCTTCTGATTGGTGTATTGTGATCAGATAAATTGAAATTTTCGTATCAAGAGAATATAAATTGCCAACTTTCAAATTAAAATTAAAAAAAATTAAATTTTTTTTTGAAAAGGAAGATGAAAAAATGGGATTTTTAGTTTCAGAAGATGTCTTGTTAATGTCTTTTTTTAATTTTTGTCCTAAATTGTTTCATCTGTTCAATTTTGAAATTAAAATATATTAAATTAGCTATATTTTACATGCTATAATATTTTATTTAAATGTAACATATGTATAGATTAGAAAAATTATTTACAATTTTTCAGGAAATATGAATTTCATGAATGAAGATTTAATTACGAATAAGCTGAACAGTTCACGGCGTTCATGCCCTTATTGTTCTTATTCAACTGACAGAACATCAAGTTTGAAGCGCCATATTAGAGTGCACACTAGAGAATGTCCATTTTCTTGTAAATTTTGTAGTTATACTTGTAAGCAAAAACATCATCTTATATATCATATGAAGAAACATGGAGTCTTTATGTGATTATATGTATATATACACACATATTCATATTGTTCCTTTTGGTAACACAAAAACCATGAGCTTATTTTATGATTGAGGCTTTGTATAGTTCATCAAAACAAGCTTAGTAAGGATGTTGCATATGAAAGAAGCTTGATATTGATTTTTTTTAATTTTGTATTGATATTTCAAATATGACTTAGTTTATAAACTAATACAAGTAACTTGGTGAAAATATTATATTTAGATAACAAAATGTTAGAATTTGCACTATTGTATACAAGAAATGATTGAATTTTTTGCAAATACCATTTTCGTTTTTTCCCGTTGTAAACAGTTACATAAAATAAGCTATTGAGTGAGTTCAACCCATATTTTTGATTGAATAAGTGTATTATTACCTTGATTTTCAATACAAAAATTGTTTGTTATAGTGTACTGCCCCTTAAAATTTGTCCCATGAATTCTGAATTACCTTGTATGTATATATACATTATCTGTATGAAAGTTTATTTATTTTTTTTTTTTTACGGAATATGTTTTATCTTATTTAAATCTAATATTTGTTATTTAAAATTCCTTTATTGATTGGTATTTTTGTATTTTTCATGCAATAAAATAGTTCATCTTTTGTAAATGTGTTAATTTATAATTTGTTCACTTACATAAGTTATTATTGTGCAGTGTTTTGTTTTGTAGCGTGGGATCAGAAACTAATACAGTAGACTCCCGTAAATCCGCGACCCTAAAATCCGCGAACGCCTAAAATCCGCGTATTTTTTCAGATGTAAACAATGAAAATTACAGTTAAGTTGCAGGAACAAAATTCAAGATGGCGCCGAAATCAGCGACTACCACAATGTTTTTTTTACTAAATTTTTTGTTAATCATTCTCTTTTGGCTATTACAGCTGATTTATTACTAAATAAATTTACATTACTTTTGATTTTGATATAAATTAGCATATCTATATCAAAAATTCCAAGGTTCGAAATGGAAAAATCCACGAACCGAAACGCTATTTTAAAATCATTGTTCGCGGAATTTTTTTTTTTAATTATAGACAAATTTATTTCTAAACATACAAGCAGTATAAGAAAAGTATTCAAGACTCTAAATAACAATGAAAAAAGTTACAGTGCGCGCAGTAAGCTATATATACTGATAATAGCATTAACACTGTTCTCCTTGCTATCACTAGATGGCAGCATAGTTCTTTTGGAATCGAATTGAATCGATTTCATTCATAATAATTTAATATTTTTCAATAGTTTTTTTTTACATAATTATTTTAATAATTATTTATTTTTAAACTAATAAATTATTTTAATATTTTACTTATTTTAATGTTTCACTTTACTATAAGCATTCATTATAATTTCCCTTGCTTAACTACCAATCAAATTAATGTTTCAAAAATGTAAACAAATCAATGACCAGAAATCCGCAAAATTCTAAAATCCGCACAACCTCTGGTCCCAAGCTGTGCGGATTTGAGGGAGTCTACTGTACAGCACCGTAATTTCTGATTTAACTAAACAGTTGCTTAGATATTTTAGAAATAGTTTTTAATTTATTGGATTGGTGCCTTTGAAAGTTCATTTTGTTGTTTTTGTTTTAAATATATATGTGTGTTCGTTATTATAGGAACTGGGGCTAAAAAAAAATAAATATCTGAGCTGTGTCTTTCTAATAAACTTCATCATATGTTTTCTTTGGTGAACTTTAAATGTCTATTTTGGCATTTAAGTTTTATTAGCATTCTTTTATATTTCAGAAACAGTACCAGTTCTTATTTCTTTATAAACTAATTTCTTTAGTCATAATTTTAGGCTGATTAATATACAGGGTTATTCAGCAGGAAGTATACAGTTTCAATGTACTATAAAAGAAAAACAATGCAAGGTATTTTATGTTACCTGCAAGAGAATTGTAGGAGAATGTTTCAATATTTTGCTGAAATAGTTACCAGATATTCTGTATGTGCGCTCTCAATCATATGGTATACAGAAATCCACTTTTGCCTAAATGCATGTTAAAATATTTGAATTACGTGCTGTGGTAATGACAGTTTTACCAGCGTTCGAAATTCTTGTTGGTCCGCTGGTCTGAGACCGCTAAAAATTCAATTGGACTACTAATTTAGAAAAGTTTAATGGTCCTCAGGACCAGTAACTCTCCCCCCCCTCTGGCAGGCAAACGTAAATTTTCCCATCCCTGAGAAAACCGCAACCAAACACAAACCACAGAATTTTATTTTATTTAAAAAATTGCATTAAAACTTAGTCAGTTGAAATAAATAATTGGAAATAAAATACATATTAATAATTTTATAGGTTTTTGTTCATGTACTGTTTATTTAATTTTTAGCAAATTATAATTTTACATTTTATGCCGAAAATTTAGGATAAATGAAAGGAAGTTTGGTTTATATTCTAGGAGGAGGGGGCGGGGGGTTGTCACTCAAAGAGTTAAAGGTACTTAATAGAATTTTATGTAGTGGGCCAGTGACTTCTTTTTTTTTTTTTTTATCAATTCTACTGCTGGTTTTACACTATGTCAGTTTGACTAGATCAACAGGAAAGAGAAAAGAAAGTACCTTTTTATGTTCCTCACACAGGAAAAAGTAACATAAGCACTTCTGTGTGTCTATTAAGTTAATGCCATATTATACTCAGCAACTCATCTAATCTGTTTTTTTCTGTGTATGGAATTATTTGCGGTTTCTTTCATGAAATTTTCCACTGGGCTGTGAATTTTGCCCCATTCAAGAATGTAAAATGTCATCATCCTCACTGCAGAAGCTGCTATTTTCACTGACTTATCATATGACATAGAACTGTAGCCAAATCACTTTCATCACTTGCAGAATATAGACTTTAAGTAAATTTGCGTAGTGCTATGCTTTTGTGGTCTCTGAATCTTCAACTGTTACTGTTTACATCTTCTGAAAGTTGTATGCCCTTTCATGAATCACCCTGCATCTGTTATTCATATAGTGGAATGATGATATAAAACAGTTCTGAATTACTTTGAAATTAAAATTTACCATGATGTTTATTCAGAATTAGTTGCTGACCACTAACATGATGTGTATAATGCATTCTTTAATGAAAAAAGCTGCTTTTTAGACTGTTAAATTTGCAAGAACTGTGAAAGCAGTTCTGGCCTATTAAAAAAAAAAAAAAAAAAAAGGTCTTATTTTGTGTTCTCTTAGTTGAATTAAACATGATTGTTAAATTTGTAATCAAATTATGAATTCTTTATAAGAAAGATATATTTTATTTTAATGGTTTTAAAAACTTTCATTTAATTTAAAGCATTACTTTTTGTTTTCTCTAATGAAAATCAAAATTTATTTATTTTTCTTTTCTTTACCTAATGGTTATTATTCGTAAGAGATGTAGTATTGATGTTACCAAAGAATCTTGTTCTATTTCATTTTGTTCTCTCATGTTATATTTAAAAAAATAAGTACTTGGTAATATATCAACCCAACTGTTTTTCAAATATGTATTCAAATAACAAATTTGAGTTGAATATTATATCTTAATTTCTAGCATACTTCAATGTGCTTACGAAAACTTTGAATTAAAATTTTTTCAGGTTCTTCTTATTTTTGCAATGAAAATAGCCCAATAATTGCTGCTAATAAAGATCACCGTGTTCAGCATTTATGTCCTTATTGTCCATATTCAACCCACAGATCGTCAAGTATCAAGGATCATATAAGGATTCATACTGGAGAATCTCCATTTGCTTGCTCAAAATGCAGCTATAAATGTAAACAAAAATCAAATTTGAAAAGGCATTTATTACAACATTTATAGATGTTAAATACATTTATAAACATTGTTCATCATGTTTACTTCATATACTAACATTTCTTTTTTATCATAATTTGCTTTTGATAAATCATTCCTGGTGTGATACATGCACACACATTCACAAACACTTTGTTCTACAACATTTTATTTTAATTTAAGAATTAAAATAAACTATATAATTATGTGAATTTCATATTGTTCTTCTTTCCTGAAATAAAAGAACACTGTTACGTTATTTTATCATTATTTTACATTTTGAAGATGCACATATTACATAAATAAATACATATGTCACTTGCAAAGATATATAATGATACATCTTTGTATGGTTATTTCATCTTTGGGTAATGTCTTTAAACAAATACAACTGCTGACCATGAATTGATCATGTGTCAAAACCAGTTAAGTATTTTAGCAGTAACTAAAAATAATTGTAAATTATCATCATGCTAATAATCTGTACTTTAAATTTTAATACGAACTTTTACAAAATGCTTTCATTAGGAAAAAAAATAACTGTTTGAAATGGACATTGAAGTGAATTTTATATTACCTCTCTCCATCCCAAACATATATTACAGAATATAATACTTTTTAAAAGTAATAATATTTAAAGTAAACAAATGTATGCAATTCTGAACTTCAAAATTTATATTTGCATTATCTATCAGATATGTATCTTTTTTTCTCCCTTTTGAATTCTACGAGATATATTGGTTATAATATTTCATATGGTTGCTTATTTGTATTTTGTGTCAACTTTTTTTTTCTTTATTTAAGGTTAAACTTTGAAATATGTGATAAAATGTATGACATATATTTGCAAAATATATAATTTTTTTTTAAAGGAAAAGACAGCTTTTGGAAGAAATATAGGCTGAAATTTTACAAAATATTCCAGATTATTTAATCAATTCAAGTCATCATGAAAAATATAGTGTATCAATTTAACAAAGAGAGAGATAATAAGTTTATCTTCTGCTGCTTTTTTTAGCATTTAACTTTGTGAGTCAGTTAATGTTTTTAACTTCGATTTGTGGTTTTACTTCATGAGATAACTTTATATTAAACTTAAAATATTTTTTCAACTTTTGTTAATGCAACCTTTAATTAAATATTAGTATAAAACTATTTGCTGCAAAATTCTAACTTTTCTCCCTCCCCTCAAAAGGTAGCTCTTAAAAATAATAATAATAATGAAATAAAGAGTTTTATGCTGTCTATGATTTTACTGAACTTAATAACTTTGTTTTACATTAATTTAGGTTTAAATATAGTTTAATGTCCACTTCGTCAATTCCATAAGAGGGGATGTCACTTTTAAAGCATGTAACTTTTTTTGTATTTATGATATGTTTATATATACATGTATAACTGCTCTGGGTATTTATTAATTCGTTTTCCTGCAATTTATCAATAAGTTATGTTATACCTACCACTTTTTTATTGTGTAATGTTCTGAAATTAAAAACCTTTTAGAACATCATATTGGTAAATATAAAAGAATTATTAATGTTTGCTCTACTTTATATCACTGTAAAAAGTTAGATTACATCGAACTCTTTCAAAAATTGCTTAAGCAATGCTAAATGAAAAGAGTTTAATTACTATAGTATAAAAACAAATGTTCAGTTTAGATATTTAAACTACAATGGATGGATCTCCAAAAAGATTAATGCAATAATCATGTATGATGTTGATTGTGGTACCTAAATCTTCCAACCAACTAACTGAAATATATGTACAATTTTTAAATAAATATATATATGTGTATATTAGTTTTTTTTTTAATAAATACTCTTTTTAAATATCTTAATATTTAAATGATATTTAATTAATGTTTTACTGATATTTTATAGATAAAAATTTGTTTTACAGGAATTTCAGCTTATTGGAAAGAAAGTGTCCCATTAAATACTGCAAATAAAGGAGGCCATATACTACTTCATATTTGTCCTTTTTGCCCATATACAACTCGTATTTCATCAAATTTAAAGTCACATGTATTAACTCATACTGGAGAATATCCATTTGTTTGTGGTATTTGTAATTATAAGTGTAAACAAAAGCAAAATTTAAAAAGGCATATGTTGCTCAAGCATAGAACTTAACTTATTTCTTCATTGTTTTATTTATTGTGATTTTGTTTTTTCTTTCTTAATGCTTGTGTTTCGTTTTTATTCATATGTTGTTTTCTTGACTGTAGAAAATTGTTACCTCTCTTTGTGCATATACAGTTAATTATGATTCTAATACATTTTATTTTATTTTAAAAATTACAGTTTTGATATATTTATATTAATTATAAAATGAATAAACAAGTTACTTATTCCTGATTTCAGTCTAATAAACAAGCATTTTTTTCAATAATGAAATCATTACATTAAATTGCAAGTAAAAATTGACTTGATATTTAGCTGAATAAACATTGGCTTAGTTATTTAAATCTTTTTACATTGATCCAAAAAATCTTTTGAATCTCACTATTTGATTTTATATACTCTTATACTGTGTTTCTTCTATCTCGTTCTTACACACACACATAATTTTTTATTAATGAACCATCTTTTGCAGATTATGTGTGAAATGATTTTCTATTAATTTTCAGAATTTCCTCCAAGTAGTTTCAACTTTTAATTACACCAGTATTTTAAATACCAACATAACCTGTTTATGAATTGAGATAATTTGAAAATCTGAAGCAGAGCTGCACAATGGCCATACAAATCCACTTTGGCTTATGAAAGAGCCCCCCTCCCCCTGCCTTCTCCAAAAAAACAACAAAAAAAAAAACAAAAAAAAACCCTCTAGCTATCATCATTTATTTATACATACATATGATAGTTGTTTTTAAAAGTAAGTAAATTTTACTTACAATTTTTTTTCTATTTTATTTTTCAGTGGGGCCTGTATATTGTTGTAGCCTTATGGTTACCACTTTGAGATATATGTATCTTTGATGTAGACACTTGTGTATCCCTACTACTATTGTAGTGAGATAATACTGAGTATTTCAAATCACATGAATAATGGCACTCTTAATTCTTTACTACCAACTGAGGTATGCCCTTGCTTACAGTCCTACATTGGATTGGGTAACCTGATTTTACCCAAACCCAACCCGACTCGAAAAAATTAGCATCTGCAATGATGATATATTTTTTTTCTTCATTATGGGTCAGGTGACCCAAATTTTCAAAGAAAGTCTTAATTATATTTCAACTGGAAAGAAGACCAACTATATATTTGAATATTAAGAAGTGTACTAGAAAGATAGCCCGTCAAAAATGACAGAATATAAGCTATGAATATATATACAACACATGTGCAAGAATATGGGTTTTTCTCGCTTGTTCCGCAGTGATAGATGAAAATAACAGATTTTTAAAACGAAACTCATTTATAAAAAACTGTAATACAGTAGAAGACCACTAATCCGCATAGCTTGGTTCCAACTGTTGTGTGGATTTGAAGCTTTTTGCGGATTACAGGTCATGTCTATATTATAAAATTAGATATATGGCTTCTTTATGCTAAATAAATTGTATAAATATAAAAAAAAAAAATGTGTATGTATATGATATAAAACAGCGAATAGGTTGCCATTTTTTCTTCTTTGACAAGGCCCCTAAAGTGGAAAAATACCGAGAATTTAACTTTTGTATCCCACTATATAAAGCGTGGTACTTTTCCCGTATAGGGGCCTTGGTGTATTTTTTTAAAGTTTGTCCTAATTTGGGCTTCAGAAGTGAGATTTTTTTGCCAAATGATATAAACAGCTATGAAAACAAAATTAATGAACTTTTAAGTTTTTTTATATAAACTATAAACTTTTATTTTTATCTATATTACTGTTGTTATTTCATATACAATTTACTTCAGTTTGTATACAAAAATAGTTAAATGGCTTCTTTATATTAAAAAATTACTTGTGTATATGAAACAATGAATAAGTTGCTAGAAAATATGTTGCCAAATTCCATTTTCTCTATCTCGCCCCTATACTGGAAAAGTACCTAAAACACATTAAAATCAGGCAGTTAGGAGCTCAGACTGTACAGCGCCGTCTATTAATTATGTTTTTAGTAGCATCGGGATGAAGATATAAATGCGTACATTTTCGTATATTACACTTCAAATTCTCACCCATAGATTTTGAAAAAAACTCTTAAAAGCGCAGAGTTTAAATTAAATTGTGGTGTCTTCAATTATGAAATATTAATGGTTTTAAATGAGAATTTTGCCAAATAAATTAGCTATCGCCAAGTTGACTTCATATATGACAACATATTTTTGTCGCCAAATTTTGCGATATTTCGCCAAGTTGGTAAACATTTGGCGCTACTGTGTTAACCCTGCATTAATAATTTTCAACAATTATTCATTACAATGAGGCGGTCCGACCGGAATTGTGAGGGACACACAGAGACTTGGATTTTATATAAATAGATATATGTGCATTTTTACACAAAGAAAAAATTGATATCAGAGACATGATTGTAGACTACATTTCCATAATTATATTAAAATATGGATTAATTTTCTTACATTTCAGGTTTGGGTTTGAATATTTTGTGTTTGGTTTGGTTTCAGGTTGATTTTGAGCAGAATTTTTTAGTTGAGGCCAGGTTGTACCTGTCTCATCCAGGACTATAGTCTAAAGCAGTACTTCTAACCTGGCACCCATAGGTGCCATGATTCCCTTTGAAGTATTTCTTGGCACCACTTTGAATGTTTCCTGTTACTAACTTTATATATATATATATCTATCCTATCTATATTATAAAGGACAAACATATCTATGCGTAACGCCTACGTCATTCTGCGAATGGCAACACTTTGAAATTTAAAATGAAATTTAAGTTTTGCAATTTTCAATACTGCTATTTTTAAACTTCTAAACATCCCACATTTTATATGTTTACACCGTCGTATGCAGAAAAAAATGCACTTTTAAATGCAATTTGTTTGAAAGCTGTATCTCAATTTATTTTTGAGATATTATTTTTTTTACAGTTTTTAATACAAATTTTCTAATCGTGGCAACTGAAGAACTTCATTTCTATTAAAAGTGGATTAGTTATCTTTATTGATTATATTCTTACTGATGCTATTTTCTCATTACAATTAAAAATATATTTTTTTAAAATTTGAACAGAAAATGACGTTACGCTTTAAAAAAGACACAATTTCCCTGATGATGCTGTTATATTTCACTATTTTTTAATTTCGCTGATATTGAGCTTGAGACAATAGGCAAAATTTTTTAGCGACTGAAAATGACGTCATATTTATAAGAAAACGATAATTTTATTTGATAAAACGCAATATTTCCCCTTGAATAAGTCTAAAAGTTATAAATTTCTGGAATTTTTACGCGCAGGTACAGAGATTATACCGAGACCTCAAATCACGAGTGGGAATTTTAACATGGAAAGGTGTAATAGTTGACAAACGTGACTTCAAGCTTGAAAATATATTTATTAATAACCTATTGCGTATTAAAATGTTTTTAAATGGTTAATATGTATGTGAAATGTAGAAAGTGACTTGATTCGGTTCAGATTTAAAGGAAGAAAAATTCTATGATTATGTCAAGGTGAAATCATTTTTGCGGATTTTTCTTTCCGTTATACCAAGCATCAATTAATAACTTAATCAAAATTACTTATCTTGATTATATGTTACTGATTACGTATATGAATAAAGTTTAATTTTTCAATAATTTTAACAGTTGAAGTTAATGAAAAAGTATTTTGTTAATCTTAGGTTAAAATATGTCTTTGGAGAGTTAAACTGACAAGTGTAAGATGGATTTTTTATTGTAATTATTGTTGTCAATATATTATAAATTTGATGCAACAGTTCCTTTGTAAACATTTTCGTTCGTCGAAATTCGACGGGTTTCACCTCGTATATATATAAAATCTTAATGAAACAAATTTATGAAATGACTGATTATGTTTCACAGCTATTTCTCCTAAAATATGGAATGTTTGATATTGAAATTAACTCCACTTATCTGTATTGATCCTCAGATTTCAAAAGTGGTATTAGAATTTTAAAATTTAAATTAGTTTTTAAGATATTAATTTTTTTTTTCTAATTTTAATAGCATTTTTTTAATGATGGCTACTAAATTACTCCATTTTGCTGGAAAGAAGGGAGAAAAGGGAAAAACACAAGAACTATTAGATTTCTTCTTTTTCATCATTTTACAAAGAAAATGACATCAATAATCTTAAAAACAAAAAGAAAATTTTTAAATAAGAATTAAGTGATCATTTGTTAAAACCAGAAAATAAGGAAAGTTATGTCAAAATCTTTACACGTAAACATTAAAATACTAAAACTATAATTGCATTTCGCATTTCATAATTTTTTTTATTTTAAAGGTGCTAATTACATCATATGTAAAATGTCCAAATAATAAATATCGGAATATTTAAAGTGTCTAAAATAATTAAATTATTACACATAAAAAACTTTTAATGGTGAATATTAGGTAATATTAAAAAAAACTAATAATAATATTTCCAAATACTTTTAAGTTAAATAATATATGTACCCGTGAATATTAAGATTATTTAAAAAAAAAAAAAAAAAAAAAAAAAAAGAATTACATGAGAAAAATACATTTAATAAAGAAAATTACGTCATATATTATAACGATACATTTTAAAACTATTTTTATTCTGGAGAATTTTAATCTGATTTCACATGGTATAAAAGTAGTGCAGCTACCAAATTTGTTTATATATTACATCACTTGATGCAGCATAAATACAGGTAATTATATACTTTTGATTTATTTTGTACGAATTACTATTCGATAAATACATGTTAGAAAATTTGAAATCCCTAGCAGACAGACTTTTTTAACCTCAAACCTGAAGGAAGAATATTGTCCATAGCATTGTTATAAAACTTAGAAAGATACAACATTTTTAACCTAACCGTTTTACACAAGCTGATTTTCAAATGTGTAATTGATCTTACTTCTCAATCCTGAAAACGGACGTCAGTTATTACAACAGCGATGGATGAGGCCATGGTAACCGGAAAATGTCCATTCAAGCAGAAAAGCATGGCAATGCGATTACAGAAGATAACCGCCGTTATATTGATAATATTCTATTTTCCGTAACCTTGTAATATTTTTTAAACAGGTCACATTAGTATGCTTTTTATATTGTAGGAAACATAAAGGTTTTTGGCTCTTTATCCTACCAAAGTTTTTCTGTTGAGCCTCTTTCAGGGAAATATAATTGAATTATATATTTTCTCTGCAGTCTATCATTACATGGGCATGACTATCCCTATAATATGCGTGTGTCTATATATAAGATGTGTGTGTGCCTTTCGAATGTTTCATGTTACTGCAATTTTCTAAAGCTAAAATTCTGTTTAAAAAAGGTTATTTTTAAACTATTAACATTTGCCTGCTTTTCTATTGTATGCAGCATTAAGGTTTTTGGGTTTATCCTACAAATGTTTTTCAGGTAAGCTCCTCAGGGGAATGTAATTCCAAATTTACTAATTTTTTTTTTTTTTTACGTGGGCATAGTTATTACTGTGAGATTTATGTGTATCATAAAAAACATATGTGTTACTAGCACTACCAAAGTGAGATAACATTGTATGTTTCCAGTCATGTGAGTAATGCCGCCCTTCTTTGTTTCCCAGCAATTGTAGTGCGTGCTGGTAACTGAAAGTTTAGACAGGCATGATCTAAAGTAACTCTTGCTCTATAAGTAAATATAAAAACATTTTGAGCATCAAAAGATTTATCAAGTATTGTATATTTAGTTTCAATAGTATTAAGCATGCTGTTATACTTATATCATATAGCGCTAAATCTCAATTTTCATTTAACTGTTGCTCTTTTTTATATTTTTTTAATTTATTCTAAACATGAAGGTTGTAGGAGTATAATAAATTTGTATATTCTACTCGATACATAATTCATATATATATTTGTTTTGTTTTTTATTGCATTTTTTTTAAATGGTTGGAATCGAAAAATAACAAAGTTGGATTATTTTAATAGCATTTCATGGACTTTAAAAATTGCTTTTAATTTTTTTTCTGTCTTTACAATCCCTTACAACTCATGTATTCATCTACTATTTTATTTGATTAGTTGAATTACATAACTGTTTCCTTTTTTTTTTTTCTAAAATCTTAATGTGTTTTTCATATTTCTTACTAGTTACTAGTATTTTATAATTCATTTTCTCCAATGTGTTCAAAATCTTTTGTTTATATTTATGTCAGTGTGAGACAAAGTAACTAGTTTTTAAATAACCTTTTACAAAAGTTTTTTGTTAAGACCTTTTGACCTGTTGCATTTTGTTTTTATGTGTTGCTATTTTATAGAAATGTGTGTCATGTCAATATTATTGTTAGAAAATTTCTTAATATTTCACTTTGTCATGAATATTATTAAAAAAATTCTTAATATTTCAGTTAAAGATCGAAAATTTAAATTTTTCAGGAACTGTGAGTTTTCAGAATGAAAATATTGGTCTGAATGCTCTATATGCACTTGGTGGTAAAATACACTCATGTTCCTTTTGTTCCTATATAACTAGAAAAGCATCGCATATGAAGTCTCATCTATTGACGCACACTGGAGAGTATCCATTCTCTTGTACAGTCTGCAATTACAAGTGTAAGCAGAAACAAAATCTTAGTAGACATTTCCTTTTAAAGCATAGATCTTAATTTTCTGGCTTCTACGTTTGCAGTGCCAAATATTTATGTTGAAGAATCATATGGTAATAAATATTTTAATATTATTTGTTCCATTTTTTATGTGTATTTTTTAAATTAACAAACTTCAAAGAAAAAAAAGTTGCTCAAATCAACAATATGAGCATATTTATTTGAGTGTGTATTCATGCATAACTTTTCAATGAATAAGTATTTTGTTATCTAAAAATGGAATTTTTGATTGTTCCTCCAAGCTTTGGTCATGTCAGGTCAAGCTAAACAGCAATAATTTTTCTTTCAAAAATAGTTATATTTCATGCACAATAAGTTGGCCAATGAGTAATGCAAATTTGGATGAAATTATTCATTAAGATGATAATCATTAGCAGCAAGTATCAGAATCTAGTTTTTTAATTAAACAACACATTTCCTGCGCTAGTTCTGTTTGTTAACAACTTTTTTCTCTCCTAGATTGCCAACTCTTTCAAAGTCGTTTGCTTAGTCATCATGAACAGACTATGGCATGTTATACATATTTAATTTTACAGAGATATGTTAAAAATTGAAATATATTATAATCTAATGTGTCTGTAAAAATTCCAAAAATGTTACAAAATTAAAATACAATATTTTCCCATTTTAAAGTAATCAGTCATCTTATTATGAATATTTTTTTGGTCATACATACATAAAAACTCAAATAAGTTCTGGTGCATTCCTGGATGAACTTGTGCAACTTAAAGTTATTGATAAATTAGCTCTTTTCTTTTCATTTAAATAAAAATGTAAACATAAAGAATGACACAAAAAGTAAAGCATTGCACATAAAATATTGGTTTATTAAATTATACATTATTTGCATTATTAGTAAAATATGTTAAGTAAAAAAATAGACTATCTCTTTATATCTATTATTTAAAAAAAATGTTTGTTACTATCATGTAGCACAATCACATAATCTGTTTTCATCTGTCATTGTAGTGTAATGGTAAAAAGTTGTTTTAATAGGGTAGGAAGAACCCAAAATTTGGAGTATAAACTTCAGATAAGGAATATCGGTATTTTTTAGTTAGCCGGGCACCAGTGTTATATATACATATATCAGGCCGAAAAGTACCAGAATATCTATACTAATCAAAGAACACGTTGCTCTGTGTGTGTGTCTGTTCACAATGGCTAGTAAAATCTACGTCATGTACGAGGCTCAAGATTTTTGTGAAACGATAATATGGTATATCAATTAAAATTTTAACCTATTTAATTCTTTATTTATATATATATTTTTTTAAACCATTATTTCTCATACTTTAAAGAGGTTTAAAAAGAAATTGGATCTATTATTGAATAATAAAAATTCCAAAATTGTTACAAAACCTATTGTGGCGCCCTCTAGTTATGATAAAATAAAACATATTCCAATAAAATAAAAATGAAAGAAGATAAAGGCGAAAGCAAAATAATTCAAAGCACAAGCATACATATTATAAATTTAAAAATCTTTAATATGCAAAAAATCGGTTGTAATTTAATTATGATGCTAATTTTTATTATAATTATGCTTGTTACTTTAAAAACAGAGTAATATTATCATCGTATTGACTTCCCTTGTTAAGGCAATACAAAAATGATGTTTCTTTAGAATCACGAATTGACACAAGTGTTCAATATAATTGCATCGATAAAGAATATATGAAATACATTTTAAAAATGATTTTTAAAAATTAACAGTTTTATGATGTTTTATACAACTATATATTTAAAAGTAAAAAATTAAATAAGTTAAAATTATAATTGTTGTACAATAGGGTAGACCGGGGCTAGTTGGCCATAGGGGCATGTTGGCCCAGCTGCGATATTTTTTAAACTTTGCGTTAGATGACATTGCCAGTCCAGCCGAGTATGAGTTGCTTCGCTTTCCGCCTCCAACATCAGCACCATTGAAGTCGGAGCGTCCGTTAAAGAATTGTTGAGAATTTTCAAAATTTTGCAAAGGTGAGTAAATTTCCTCTCTTATAAATAATCGTTTTTTATTTGTTTGTAGATTACATTTTAGATTTTGATATATAATAATTCAAAAAAATAATTGTTTGTAGTTATTGTAGGGCATGTTTTTTTATTGAAATACTTTCAGAATAATTCCTTACAGTCATGAAAAACAAAAATAGCGATGCGGGTTTAGTTGGCCCATTTGGCACGGGGCATGTTGGCCCACCGGGCCAACATTCCCCGTAGGAATTTGGCTCTGGGATACTGGAATTTTGATAGTTTTAATGAATTATTTTAATAAACATTTATTATTATTTTAATTAATTTATTATTAATTAATAGTAAAGAGTTATTTTATTAATTGAATTCCTGATTATTCCAGTCAATCTTTATAAAAAATGAAGTTATAATGTTGTTTACCTCCTCCTCGTATTAAATCAGTTGCTCCTGTTGTACAAAAACATTTATAACTTTCATAAATATAGAAAAATCCCTGTTGGCTTGGCCAACAAAGAAAAGAATTATTGCACTTAACAGATGTACAGAGGCCTTGAAACAATTTATTTATCATCTGGTGTTTATAATAAATCACCTAATTAAGGATAAATGATTTCTTAAATTACTGTACTCTAAGATTTACGGTGTTTTAACACCTAGCATGCATTTATTAAAATTTATTACTATTCCATAATGTATTAAAGACATTTCTTATGAGAAAATAAAATCAATTTTTAAAGCAATTTTTGGTCGAAGTTAATAAATTGAATAAATCACAGTTTTAATATTTAAATTCTTTATTTTAATTTAGGAGGCTATATTGTGTTTTCGTTCGCAACAAATAAAAATTAAGATTTGGTAAAATTTTGATCATTTCTTAAACTTCTACATTATCAGAACATTAAAAAGTGACGTGGGCCAACTTACCACGCAATCGCGGCAGGTTGGCCCAAGCGACTTGGTGTCAATTTGAGCTTCTAAACTAATACTTATAGTTAATATTTTCACACTTTACTATTGTGACTTCTTCCTGAAAGTACACTGATAGTGATAACATAAAAAGCAATTTAAAATGTTGAATTGTAATTTTTAAAAAAATATTAGAACAAAAAGCGGGTCAACTAGCCCCGATCTACCCTATTACAATTTTTAATTGACAATGAGATTATTAAGTTATAATTACAAGCATATTTATAACACAAATGAGAAAAACAGATGCAGCGCACTCGGGTATCGAACCTGAGCCTGCAGAACAACGAGCAAACGTCGTACCAACTGAGCTACGACCGACGTGGCTCTTTCGTTACAAAATAAATATTTAAGTTGTGTTATAATATTAGACCCCCCTGTTTCTCAAGAACTAAGGAGCATTGTATAAAATCCATTGAACTTGAGACTAAGGGGTTTCTACCCTACAACATGTATTAAAATAATCAAAATCTGTGATTACCAAGATTGGCCCTATCCTTGTGAGATTCAGAATTTTAAAATTCTAATAATTAGTTAAGAAATTAATTAGAAACCCAAAATTAAAAGAATGGAAAAGCATTCACAATTCAACAAAAGCATAGACTTTTATTAAACCGCAGACAATTTCTTTGAAAACTGGAAGAGAGGGGGAGGCTTTAACATAATTAAAGCACTGCTATTGCGATAAATGTGCGGGGCTTTTTTTTTATAAAGATCTGTATCTTACATTCTACTGGCCCTAAAAACTCGAAAACCACACAACCAGACCCAGAAAAAATTCCCCTTTCAGAAATTCTAAAAATTATTTATATACTCCCGTAAATAGTTGATAAATCCATTAAAAAATCAATTTATAAAATCACTTATATTTCCGTTCAAAGAAACAGATTTTTGAGAAATCTTTCATAGCAAGAGTAGGTGTGCAGACGACTGGCTATAGAATAAAAACTCCAAACCTCAAATGATTTTTATACTAGGATTCTTTGGAATGCTGTCAATTTTTTTAAAATATACCATTTAGAGATTTTAAAGTTATTCAGCTAGTCCTATCTTTAAGCGCTGTTTAATAATATCTAAATTTTATGAAAATCAGCCCACAAATTTTTGTTTTATAAAAAATTCGATTTTTAAAAAGGAAAAGAAATACTGTTGAAATGCGAATCTAATAATCTATGGGTAGCTTAAAATTAAACTGACAAACCGATCGATTTGGAAGTTTTAGGTAGTTTATAACACATAATAAAGATTTTGAAAAGGAGGGGGCATCAAATTTTTGGGGGGAAAGGGGGCAATAATTTTTTTGGGAGGTGAGGGTGGTGATCAAATGTTTAAAAACGTACAGTTTTCTATTGTTTTACATGCACTTTTTTGATGGAGCCCTGAGATAAATATTACTTATCTAATATAAAAATTTCAAAAGTATACTTACCGCTATTTTCGAATAGTAATTTCAGCAAATCTCTTAAATTCTTACCTAAGTTTGCCATCCTCTTGACTAATATATCTACAGAGGGTTATTTAATGGAGTTTCATTCAGAAACAGTTTTGTTAATAATAGAGTTCCACCCCTGGTGGCAGAATGTGGAAGTAAAAGATTCGAGTGTCATTCCCCCCCCCCCCTCAAGATTTTGCAGTGTTTGTGCAGCACACAAACTAAACGGTGCTGTAAGCAGTGGGGACCCGGTTCAATGTTCATCTGGTTCGAGATTGGGTCTTTTTGTGAGATTTTGCAATTTCAGGGTTATTTAATAATATTGTTATGGGCCCTGGCAAGGAGTAATTGAAGTTGACTTTTTGGATTTTTAAATAGTTCTTGTATGATTCTATTTTGAGACTGGTTTATAAATGCATATTTAAATAGTCTTCATGCTTTTCAAATTTCTATTATTGTATTTTATGTTTTTTAAATTTATTTGATTGTTGACAAAAAGTTTTATTTTTAAAAAACATTTCTAAGAGTGTACTTTTTTTAATGTATGTATAGTTATCATTAATAGCATTGTAGTATTAGCTCAGAAAATTCAATTTTTATTATACTTTCCACATTTTATATTATCTTAAGTAATATGGTTATATGTTTATATATGTTAGCCTATTTATTTTTAATTAATCCTAATTTCTGTTAATCTATTAATTTTGGAAAAGTCTTGTTTGTTAAAAGTAAAAGTTTTGCACTGAGCACACGCTAATAAAAAGTCTGTTTATTTGGTGCTCTTATTTTTGTTTACTCATTTGTCACCATGGTCAAAATTATAATTAAAATTTCAAACTTATGAATGTAATTTGTTTGTATAGTATGCAGTTATATATGTTAACAAATATTTAAAAAAAAAATGTATAAAACTTTTCATGTTAATAGTTAGTTATTGTAAATAATATTTTATTGTTTTCTGATACTGATATGTAAAGAGATTTTATTAAAAAAAAAACCTGCTGTCATCTTTATTCTCTGAGATTATCAGTACAAACTTCTCTAGAAACAATACATTTGAAAATATAGCATGTCTGTATTTTTCCTGGAGTTAATACTTATTTGTATTTTGAAACATTTCATAGGTGATCCTAAAATTAAAAATTGTTCTTTAAAATATTGATTATTATTATTATTATTTTTAATGTAATTTGTCTGATAATGCAATAATAAAAATTTTAATGATTACATTACATATGTAAATGCTTTGAAGTTTAAAGCTTCTTATAAGAATCTAATCTTATATTCATGAGATTATCAGTTTTAATTGATAGCCTTTATATATACAGCGTGCATCAATTCGACTGCTTTCAAACAGGAATATACACTAGAGGTAGAGGATTTTTTAAAATTTTAGCGCTCTGTACAGGTGACCACATACACACTAGATGATACCATTCATTGAAACCACTGCCAGCCGCAATAATTGTCTGTACAGGCTGTCAAAAATGACTGTAGGTAATGATCAGATGAGTGTTGGGAACATTTGTCACTACATACACAGCGACTGTCATGAGAGATGCAACATTGTTGTGTGGATGACTATTGGAGTCCCTCTCAACTACGCCACATATGTAATAGGCCATTCGGTTAATATCTGGGTAGCTGGGGTGCCAACAATTTGAGGATGACATCGTCATGAATGCTTTGCCCATCCATTTTTAGTTTGTATGGGCTGTATGGGATAGTGCTATATGGGCTAAGAGCGTCAAACAATCATTAACCATGAAATAAATATCTTGCTGTTGAAAATTTGTAAATTTTGCAAAAATTTGCTTAGAAGAATCAGTAGCCTTTTACTTCAGAATCGGTTGTGAAAGTTCCACTCTGAACTTTACAGCTTTTAAAAATTTTTGTATGTAACGCAGACCTGCCAACCGTTGAAAATGAGAAATCGTAGCACACAAAATTTAAATTAATCTGGAGGTTGGTTGGTTGGTTTTTCGTGTTACGCAGCCATCTTTTGACATTCGTAAAAGGAATAAGGTTTCAGTCTTTCAACACAATATAGTAAATTTTTTCCCCTGAAACTTTTTATACGATTGTTAGAGTTTCTTTTCGTTTCACAGATTTTTTTTTTTTTTTTTTTATTACGCTTGTAAAAGGAGTCTGGTTCCAATCTTTTAGCCCAGTGCAATAAATTTTGACGAAATTCGTGAATTTTTTCCCGCAATCATTTCAAAATATTCACATTTTTTTTTCCCCACAATCGTAATTTATATTTTTCTATCACGATCTGCATTTTTTACCATGAACTTTTGACGAAATTCGCAAATCGTGCGACCTTGCCCTCAAAGAACCACCCCTCCTCCTTTCAGAAATTTTTAAAATGGCACCCTTTTTTCTAAGGAAGAGAATTTCTGTATAAATATTTACAGAAACACGATTCCCT
Source organism: Maratus speciosus (assembly GCA_963932465.1). Taxonomy (NCBI): domain Eukaryota; kingdom Metazoa; phylum Arthropoda; class Arachnida; order Araneae; family Salticidae; genus Maratus; species Maratus speciosus. The sequence continues at coordinate 285,798,485 of OZ010800.1, read as the reverse complement.
CCTGGTTAATATACATAAAGAGTGTTTTATGTTAAGAAGTTTGTTTTGCAGCCCAGATTTTTTTCAGGCTAATGGCCATTTTTTTTAACAGATTTTTTTAAACTTTCGGAAATTAATACATTAAAATTTTGTAAATTTCATAACAGAATCACTCCTGAAAAATATACTGTGTGGGATAAAGATCGCAACTAGAAACAAAAAATGTGTTTGTTTTTTGCAAAAAATCGTAGTTTAAGACCAATTTTCGTAGCATCGTAGTTTATAGGTCCAAATCATAGCAACTACGATTTTTTCGTAGCAGTTGGCAGGTCTGATGTAACATCATGAAATCTTGATACCTGGAATTTTTTTTAATTAGGATTGAAAACCTGGAAAAGTCAAGGAAATTTTTATTTCAACTAGAATAGACACCCTGTTTTGGTATGGGGGGCTTACAAATAGAATTTTTTCAAAAAATGAAATTTGTTGAAAATTGGGGAGGGGGCTTATATTTGGGTGAGGTGTTATTTTTGGAATTTTACGCTAATCAAAAGTATTATGCAGAACTTGAAGAATGAAAACTTACTATTAATTTGGATTGTGCAGTTTCAATTGACTTAGACCTGAATGATAAAATTTAAATACATTGAGGCTACACATTATCTTTAATAGATTTAAATACAATGATCTATTCCCACAATTTCCAAACTCTGGGTTGCAATCCACTGGTGGATTGTGAGCGATGTTACAAATTTGCAAAAATGTATAATTTATTGCTGTAATAATATAATAAAAACTGTTTCAAATTTAAAGTAAAATATTGTGAAAAGATATAGATAAGTAACCTTGTTAAACTTTGAGTTGAGAGAGCGGCTTGAGGGTAAAATTTTTAATTTGAATCCTGACACAGACTTTCTTGTTTGTGTAAAACAACGTTATAAATCACATTAACTTTTAAAGTGTATTTTTTCTAATATGTTCATTAATAAACACAGTAAAATATTTTGATTAGTTTTATCCCTTGCTGTTCTCGTGTGTATGCTTTGTGCCAAAGTTAATTTTCTCCTTAGAACAGATTATACATAAATCTCTATATACTTATATATTAGGTGAGGGGTCATGTAACAATAAAGTGTGAGAATCACTTATCTATTCAATTAAATGAATTGTTTGCTCATCGTTCTCTTTTAAGAAAAAAATTACTCCGAGTGGAAAAATTGTCTTCTATTTAGATTATTTATGCATGATAGCAATGTGTAGAAAGTTATTAGTCCACTCCTATAAAAATTTGAACATAAAATAAAATCTTCTGAGTTTTTAAGTAGTTATTTCACAGTACTGTTGTAGGTAAATTGCGGTTAAATCCTAGGAAGAGGTTGACATTTAGATTGGGCGATTTTCTCGCATGCTCCAAGAAGTCATGCGTTTCAAGCTAATATGTGTCAACCTAAAAGGGATTTTTCTTTTTCTTTACTGTTCAAATCAAGTGCATTACAGCAGATGATTCAGCTACTAAAGAGTTTCAATACTTTCTTCCAAGTAAAATTTAGAGGATTAAAATTAATATTTGTTAACAACTTTTAGATAAATTGAATGTGTTATCGTAAATCTTTTAAAATGTATCTCTATATTACATGTACTTCCATTGGTCCACTGTAATGCCAAATAGCTATATCAACAAATGAAAGAATGTTGCCATTCTAAATTTTTAAATAATTAGCAGATAGCAAAATTATAGAATTTAGAGATAAACGTTACTGAAGATTAGTGTGCCCTTATATGAGAGTGGAGGGTTACAATGATTTTGGACAAAAGAATGCTAACAAGGAAGGTCTCCATACTGGGCATACTCAGAATATTTTGAAAAAAATACCAATTAAACTACTTATGTATGTAATAAAGGATCAGTCAAATTTAGCGGCGGAATTACAGTAGAAAGTCTGTAAAAAAATAAAATACTTTCGAGTGTTTGGCGCGAAAAGACGAAAGCGTCATGAGATTTGGCGAGCAGTCCTTTTCCTCGCCAAAAGCAAACGATTTTAATGCATCTGAAAATTGTTTGTTAATTGATTTTTAGAATGCGTGTAAAAAGTATTTAATGAATTTAAACATAAACAATGAGAGAGTTTAATAAATACATTTTTTCGTATTACGTATTTATGTTGCTTGTTACTTAATTTTATTACTTTAAAAACAATTTCATCTATAAAAAATACTTTCATATATTTAAGCGCATTCCAAAATAAAGGCAAGATTCTAGCAGCTATTCATTTCAAACCAAGGAATTCGTCGTTTCCATAGCAACAAAATTGAACCGACAGCGCTCAATTGGACTTAATTTTGAGATATTGAAACAATTTTTATTTTGTTTTAATTCATAAAATTTTATATTTAACTTTCATTATAAATACATATATGACAAAACTATAGCTAAATCAAACTACAACTGGCAAAACTACAGTTATTTAAGCAAGTTCAATATGAAATATTATAATCTTAAAGAGTATTCGATATGAAAAAGTATTTTTCGAAATTTCATTTCATCGCCAACCGATGATAAATCGCCAAATAAACGAAAATTTCATTATTTTTTTACGAACATTCTATCGGGGTTCCGCCACAATTTTTTTTATAAGGATATATATCCACATGAGACAAATACTCTGTAATTTTTTCAGATTTTTCTGAATATGCCCGTATGGAGACTTTCCTTGTAAGAATAATGTAAGAATTTAAATGCAGAATTATAAAATTAAACCCTAAGAAAAAACAGAATTTTTTAGATATTTAAAAAATATATAAATATTTTATTTCACAAATTTATTAGGATATATATAAACAAATTAATATAAGCAGTAACAAACAACATTTTAATTGACATTTTATCAATATTACAAAAAATGTTATCGATTATTGTGAAGTTCTAAAATACCTAAAATTCATAAATGTCGTGATCACTATACTGCATCTTCAAGCGCTTCATGCACATGGAAAAATTTTTTTTAAAGAATCATTGGATGCAGGCGCATAGCGCTTATGGGAAAAAAAATCACTAGGTGTAGCAACCTCATCATGTAGCAGTCTCAAAAACACATTAAATTCGTGAAAGCCGCAATCCCTAACCAACTTATGAGTGCATAGCGCTCATGGAAAAAAAAATAAAAATTACTGGATGTGCAGCAGTTTTTAAAAAAAAAACTGGATGCAGCAACCTTGTTGTGCAGCAGTCTTAAAAACGCATTAAATTCATGAAAGCCGCAATCACTAACCAACTTATGAACGCATAGCGCTCATGGAAAAAAATAAAAATAAAAATTACTGGATGTGCAGCAGCTTTAAAAAAAACTGGATGCAGCAGTCTCAAAAACGCGCTAAACTTGCAAAAGCAGTGATCATTCAAATGTATGAGTGTTTCATCCTCCCACCCATTAAAAATAATAATAATAATAATAATAATAATTCAATAAATATAATTCATATTTTTTAAAAAAAATCTAAAAACACTTTATATTTTAAAGATTTCTCTGACATTCCTTTGTTTTTCTTTTTTATAACAGCCTGAATCATTCTCAAATTCCAAACAATTGTGTATGAAGTGAAAGAACAAAACAAATGCTTTCACAAAGAAACAAAAATACATGCACAATCAATTTCTCAAAAAAAAAAAAAACTCAACGAATCTGAACAAACTAACTACATCAATCAAACAAAGTACTGCTATCTTTCCTGTAGGTGTAGTTCCTCTAAAACGTAATAAAAGCCTGCTGCAAGAAAGAGACATTTATTACCCACCTGATTTCATCAAAAACTGATGTGACCTCTTTCTAGGATATAACCGAAGTTCCATAAGCTGGGGGTATTTTTCATTTTATGTAAATTATATTACAAGATTTATAGATTTTTATGTAATAGAAAATATATTAAAGTTTTGGAACATATAAATATCAATATCGTATATACTCGCGTATTTGCAGATCTTCCTGTTTTGAATGACAAAATATTGGTAAAATTCGTGAGCCATGTATAAGCCGACCCTAAAAGATTCCAATATGTTTTCAGACAAAAATAATTTTTTTAAGGAAATACTAAACAAGAAAAAATGATTATATAAAAATTTTTAAAATATCAAACGAATCCTTTAAAATCAGAATCACTATCAGAATCTTCAAAAAATTCTATTAAGTACCGTCCCATTGCTTCCTATAAAAATTGGACTCAGCATATGATGAATTTTCGTCATCACTTTTCTAAACATAATCATCCTCAGTGTCGTCCATAGCATTGCTAAAATCACACTTTTTAAATGATTTCACTATCATTTACCTTGGAATTGACATCACCAAAGAGGCAATAACATCGATTCCTGCTCTTTTCAAATTGTCACTGTTTGTTGTCTGCACATCTGGTGAACACATCCACTCAATCCATATTTTTCGCAATCCATCTCTAAATGATTTGTTGATCATGCCTGGGCCACGCCAGTCATAAAGCTCTGTGGCTTAGAACTTTTCTCCCAAAATCTCACTTGTGTATAAGTGGACTTTCCCCTTTTAAAAGACAATTTTGGGTCAAAATTTATCAACTTATATGCAAGTATATATGGTATTATTGAAATTGTGGCTTCATAGCTTTCTTCACTTTGTTGTCCAGTTTATTTTCAACTAAGTTGTTTCTGTTATTTGTCTTGCTATAAATAAATAAAAAGAATCATATGGAAATAAAACATCTATTTTAAAAATATTCTGCTTCTGTTAAAATTAATACTGTATAAAATTAAATGATTATCATTTAATGCAGTAAGAAATTTGTAGGTTTGTTTGCCTGATTACAATTCATTAAAAGCAAATCATCGAGAATCCATGCTTCTTGTAACATACACTCTTTTCATTTGTTATATTTAGCCACATTAATAACGGAGAACTAACAAAATTCATTTCTTTGATATATTATATTTCTTCGAAATAAATATTTCTTTTATTGTTATCACCAGTCTATGAACGAATTTATTACTTTTGTGGATTATTATTATTATTAAAGAAAGCAAAACTATTAAACAAATATTATATTGTGTCTTTTGTTTTATCTGAGAATGATATCATATATTTATAGCTACAATTATATCATTTAAAATGTCCATTATATAACTTAATTACTATTAAATTAAATGCTAATAATTTTTTTGTTCCTGCTTTCAAGTATTAAATTCAATGTTCATAAGATCTTTCTTTAAATATTATCTATAATTGTTAGAGATATATTTAATTTGCTTTGTTATGTATTGTGCAAAATAAATTAAGTTGACCTCCACAAGTTGTTGCTTTTTTTCCTCAGTATAATCCTTTATTTTTTTAACGTTGTTATACACCTCAATTTTTAATTAGTGAAAGTTTTTTGGTTGTATATTTATATAGCTACTTAAAATGAATAACTGTGGATTTGAATAATAAGTGGATGATGCAAACTTGCATTTTAGAAAAATAATTTAAATAGCAGTAAAGGTTTTAATAGTTACTTTTTTGGGGAAAAGAGAAGCGGGGATAGATTTAGTTTATCAAGTTGATTTTGAGAAAAGATTTAAGGTAACCAAAATTAAGCTAATTTCATCTATTGACAAAGACAGTATTTCATTTTATTTTACTTGACTGTGGTTGCTGGTACTGCAATAGGAAAATATCTCTTTCACATATCCTGGATCTATGTTTATTTTATATCAATTGAATAAATTTCTTTTATTAAATTAATTCTGAATCTACATTTTTAAAGTTATCTTTATTTGTTATTGTTGTAATTTTGTACATTAGAAATAGTCTAACCACCTTTACCCCCCCCCCCCCCCCCCCCCCCCCGTTTTATTCTCTCTCTCTCTCTATGTTAAAGTTCATATGGCTTTTATATGTTGAAGCAGTGGAATGATGCAAAACTTGCTATATTTTATATGGAACGTATATGTCTGTGAATACTGTATATCAAGCTGACCACTGGAATATACTTCTTTTTGTTAAATCAATATTTTTTTTCTTACCTTTAATACTGGCTCTAATTTTCCTTTTTTTAATTATAAATTTTGTTATTACATAGTATAATAATGTACAATAGAGTCCTGATTATCACAGTTAATATGGATCAAGCTCTCCTTGGATATTCAAAAAACTCTAATAAACCAAATTTACGTAAATCATCACTAACTAAGGACTAAGGAGATGAAATATAAATTTACACATAGTTTATTAACAGCCCATTTGATGTACAAAAATGGAGGATGAAATTATTCATTTGAAGAAGTCCTTGATAGTTTTTTGTTTGATGGATGATAAATCCATTTTTTCCACAATGTTACGTTAATGTACTAGCGCAATCAGAATTGCAGGCATAGCCACTTCTTGCTGCTTAATGTATTCAATAGTTTTTTCATTCGAACTTAGATCTTCATATTGCATCATTTTCTTCTGATGGACATCATTTTCATCATCACTGCTCTCCTGTTCATGGTTTTCAACCATGTTTGTTTTCATGTCATCTGTAATTTCTTGCTATTCATCTGTGCTCATCCATTCGGCAATATCTTCTTCAGCAAAAGTTTTGTAAACAGGAAGGCTTTGTGTCTGTTTAACAAAGATTCATTATTACCAGCTTCATTTTCATCAATTGGCTGCTCTGGTGCCATAATTTTCTGCCATGATTTCTGTAGAGTCATCGATTTAATTTCTTCTATTGCTTCAATAATCCAATACACAACCTCCGTCAGTGTAACTGTTTCAGGCATTCTATAACTATTTATTCTTCAAGAACTTCAATCAGTTTTCCCTCACAGCTTCTTTCTGTAGTTTCTTTCAAATTATCAAGAATACCTAAATCTATTTACAGCATTAATGAAATCACATTTGTTGACCAAAAAATATGCTTTGTTCTCTTCACATGCCAGTTTCTCCTCATCCGGATGGCATGGGGCATTGTCTAAAAGCAGGGATGCTTTTCTGTTCAATTTCTTACTCCCTAAAAAAATTTCCACTTTAGGGACAAAATGTAACTGCTTCTTAAAAATTTCTGCATTCATCCATGCAATTTTCTGGTTTCAATAATAACCAGAAATTCTCTAGGTATTGGACGTTTTTGAATGACATTTGTTTCAACTTCAAGGCACCAGACACATTACAATAGTCGCAAAAATTTAGAATTCTAATTGTCTGTTTAGAATGGGAATGTTTTTGGTAATTCAGTTAAAGTAGAAACTCGGTTAAGTAGGACTTGGATAATCGGGAGTCTACTGTATAACTAAAACTTATTATCTGTCTCAGTAAATTTAAATTAGTGTTTGCATTGAATTGTAAAATATTACGCTGTGTTCTTAAAAAAATAAATATACACTTATAAATGTTAACAATTTTGTATGTGCATAAAAAAGATCATATTTTAAAGGTTTTGTCTTCATTATGTTCAGATGTAATGCTTAATGGTATGACTAAATCTGTATCTTCAAATCTAACCTAGAAGAATTAAACTATGTATCCTAGTAATATTATAAATGTGAATGTTTGGGCATTAAATCAGATAATGCTTTCGTAAATTTACATTGTGAAGTATCAACGCTGGTGAAAATATTGTCATATTTTAAATCATGTGCCAATTTTCCTTCAGAAAAGTTATGTATTTTATTTAAGTTGATGCAAAAGTTGAGCTTTTACTTTTGAGATTAGGTTTCGCCTATAATATTGTACATGTGAAATTCAAAAAAGAGCCAATGCCACTAATTAAGCCAGAAATTACCTCTCCCTTCCTATTTTTATGGCTCCTTGAGTATGGAAAAGCAGAAGAAAAAAGACAGTAAAAATCCTGGAATTAATCAGTACTACCTCTCTTGATACTTATCAGTTATCCTGGGTATATGAGATCAAATAAAAGATAATTCATTTGAATTATTAACTGTATAAATCTTACTTTGTTATTTTAGCACAATCTTACTGATTTGTAAAGGAATGCTACAACACAAGGTGTAATCTTTCCAACTGAATGAAAGTGTCCAGGCTGGAAGTCGGCCCATAACTTTTAGCTTTAATTGCCAATGCTCTACCAAATGACCTATCTAGATCTGACATCCCAGCTGACACAATTCACTCGGACAATTTTTCTTAAACAGCTCAACAGAAAAAAAAAAAACACATGTAAAAGGACTCCAATAAATGATAGATATGTAATTACACTTCATTATTTTAACACAAGCATTGCAAATGCTGTACCAACTAAACTACCTGCATAACATCGTCGCCAACACAATTCATTCAGATAATCTTTTAGCAATGACATTTGGCCTGTTATCTTAAAAAGCTCAACAGAATAAACTGCAGAAAAAGGAACTCCAATAAATGATGAATGAACAGTGAATGAACTTTATAGCCATTTTAGTGAAAAAGTACCCACGGGGCTGGAAATTGGACCCAGAACCTTTGTCTTTAATTACCAGTTCTATTTTAATTGAGTCTATTTTAAGTGAGTCTTTGACTCCTGGCCAGGAAACTTTTTTATTCAGTTGGAAAAATTATAGGATTCTTTTACCAATTAGTATGATTGTGTTAACCCCTTAACTGCCACAGGCATATATATATATGCCTTTAGAGAATACCTACATATATTATAGAAATGGAGAATTTGGATGACAGCGAGACACTTTTCACCAGCAGAGTCATGTTTTGCACACTTATATCATGTGCATTTTCTTACTGTTATTTCAGAAAACTAATCGCCGCCTTATTTAATTGTACAATTATGTAATTATATAAGGCATTGGAGATCGTGTCCGATTTCGTTGGCAGTTAAGGTGTTAAAATAACAAAATATAATTATGTATTCATCATTTATTGGAGTTCCTTTACCTGCGTTTATTCTGTCAAGCTATTTCAGATTACAGACCAGATGTCATTGCCAAAAAGTTATGAGTGAATTGTTTTGCCAGAAATGTCATCCATCTAGCTCAGTCAGTAGAGCGTTGGCAATTAAAGCCAAAGATTCTGAGTTTGACTCCTATCCTGGACATTTTCCCCCCTAGTTGGAAAAATTACAATTCTCATCTAAATCTATATCTGAAAATATTTCTATATGGTATTGTTTTTGTCCACATTGGAATATATTCCTGCCAAATTAAAAATCTTACATAATCCTAAATTACAACAGAACAATCAATATAATACTTTTTCTATAGTCAGAGTGCCATTATCATTATCCTCCTGAGACCCAAGAAAATTTGAAACACTTTGCCTTTACTACTTTATTTTCCACAAAAGGGACAAAGTATATATCATTTTTAAAGATTTTTAATTTGTTAAAGACCATATCCATTTTAATGGATTTTGAGGTCTTGATACTTAGTTTCAATTCAACTTTTTACATGTAAAAAAAATACTCAAAAGCACTAAATTAACAATAAATTGAAACATATATATATTATTAATTTAATGAATAACACCAAATTATTTTACACATTTAATCTAAATGAAAATCTTTGAAAAAAGTTCTTTCACTTGCAATAAATTAAACATGTTGCAATTTGTACATCTATGTTTAGTTTTCTTTTGAATAAATATTATTTTCAATGTAATTTTTAAAATAATCATGTGCTTTAAATTTTTTGTGCATTTGTGTTTCTTGTTCTAGCTGTTGTGAAATATCATGTGGCTTGATGTAAACATAAAAGGAAACATAATTAAAATCAGATTTCATGATGCTTGTGAAAGTAAAATATTCTTAATTGTATTAATTTAATTTTTTTGTTTATATTTAGGAATTTCTAACAAAAGAAAAAGTTAGCCGAAATAATTATCTTAATTTACATATTAAAAATCTTTATATGTACATAATTTATAACTTGAACTTACTTCAAAGATCCCTTCCAAATCAAAGTTTACTTCGTTATTTCATTTCACTTCGTCAGTTTGGCTAACTGAATCACCAGCAAAATTATTCACTGATGCTTTAGTGGCCTCATTTTCAGCTTCAGAATAATCTTCATAAAACATTTAATATTAACATTAAAATCTTCATCACTAGAGAACCACTAAAATCAAAATCAGTGTCATCCCCATTTGCTATTAGTTCCAGTGTTATTAATCTTTTGGTTAAAATAAAGTAAAAAATACGTAATGTTTTCTGTCTCTTTTTATAAATAGTAAAAAAAAAACATTGCATAGAGATTAAATAAACACCAAATACTTGGAAATATAGCACATGATTAAAACCAAAACTAATGCTGAAACTATCTATAATTTCACTCAAGCAAAACCCAACATCCATTTTAATGGATGATTTTAAATTGAGTTTTAAAGCAATAAACATATCAAAATTACAGTTAAAAAATAGCTAGAGTACTACAAAAACATTAAAATTAACTTATACAATCTAAAATGGGCGTAAAAAAATATAAAGAAAGAAAAATTGGAATTTCTAGCACCTGGTTGAATACCACATTGACTCACACACTCCGCCATATTACAAACAAATGCGCCATATTACAAACAAATGCGAAGCCGTTGACAGATTCTAAAAACTTAAAAGTAATCTTTGTAAGTAATTATATCGGGATATCAGGACTTGCTTCTAAAGAAACATTTAATGTGATTAGTAGGTTGAACCAAAACATCCCTTTTAATGGATGCAGGGTCTCAGGAGGTTATAGGATTATGCTTAACAAATAAGCATTTTAAACTGAGTCTTTTGGGTAATAAATATTTTGACATCATTGGTTGATCTACTACTTTAAAAAATATGCCTCTGTGAAATAATGCAATAAATCTAAGAGATTTAAAGACTATTTTTTTTAATGATTTATTTAAACATTTATCTTTCACAACATTTAATTTTCTTTAATAGCTTACATTTTCTATTTTGTTCAAAACATGAAATGATTTGGATTAGGAAATATTGTTATATGTCAAATTTTAGATTTTACTAATCATTTCAAACTCATGCCTGAAGTGACCTTTTAATTGACAAATTTCTTCAAAAAAAATTTACTATCATGTTCACTTTAAACAATAATATTCTTTAACTTGAAACATAGACTACAGTGGTACTTCGGTTTTTGTTGATAATCCGTTTGAGAACAAACGGCGAAATCTGAAACCGATGAAAATCGAGGCAATTATTTCCATATGAATTTATGTAAATCCAATTAATTCGTTCTAAACACTCAAAAATACATACCAAAAACATATTTTATAGAGAATAAGTATAGCATTTAATACTAAAAACAAAATTAAATTAATACAGTGTTCTTGGCGTATGCTATCAAGGCACGATCTGGGGTCACTTCCCTTTTTGGTGTTTTGGCAGTAGGACTAACTTCAGAGTCCTAACACCTGTGTCGCTCAAAAAAGTGGTCTGCTTCTATCACCTCTTTAAGATTTGCCTAAAATAGGGCAAGACGTTATCATTAAACAAGTTGCAGACACGGCTTGCAACAGCTTTGCCTGGGTGATTTTCCACCACAAAGCTCTGTACCTTACTTCATATAGAAAAGATGTCTTTAATCTTTGAAGAAGGCACATTCTCCCCTGTTTTTTGCTCCTCATCTGTCATCTGTTGTACTTCTAGATGAAGGTCTTGCAGCTCTTCAATAGTGAGTTCTTCACTGTGTTGATCCACCAACTCTATCAAACCCTCACCATTCACCTCCAAACCCATGGACTTCCCGAAATCAATAATTGAATGTACCACATATGTAGGGTCTGCTGGATTTAGAAACTTTCTTTGGTCCCATGATGAGCCACTCGCAATCAATAAAAAATGCCCCAAAATACCCTGGAAATAAATGAAATTGCTGGCCTAGATGCACGGTGTGATGCACACATGGCAAGAAAGAACGGCACATTGAGTAGGAGAACGTGTGGTCGCTCCCTTCGTTTACATAAAATGCAGCGAGATCACTAGCTCTCTAAGCGGTTTGCGCATATTTTTCTGTTTCCCAAAAACATTTTAAGATGTGTGTCAAATAAAGGGGCATGAAGTGTATTTTAAAAGCAAACATGGTAAGAAAATGTAATTAACATTTAGTTTTATAATCTTTTTTTTTTAATGCAGGAAAGCCCTGAGATGCTCAGAGGGCTAGAGTACAATGACGAAAACGAGACAATTTCGCAAAAAAAAATCGATGAAAACCATGGTATTACTGTATAATCTATATCCATGAAAATAGAATAAATTTTCGCTGATAAAATACAATAACACAGATGTAAGTTTACCCAAGAAACACAATCTTAGAGAAAACATGAACTTTCAACCATATGAAAGAAATGAAAATTATCTTATGAGACCTGAAAATTGAAATTATTAGTTAGTAGGCAGCGGCCAGTTGGTCCTTCTAACTTAGCAGCCACTTTATCGCAATCATAATTCTTGTCGAATTAAAGTTAAATTATATTAGAATCCCTTATATATTACAACAGTTAACAGTACTTCTACCAAAGCAAACAACAGTTAACAATGGTTCTGCTTCACTTAAAATGTCAGTACATTGAAACAACCATGAGAATAAAAAATGTGGGTCAAATTATTTAAAAGTTGGAACACTGTAAATTTTTTAAAATAAAAAGTAGCTGCTTTTTTATTTTATTTAGTTGCTATGGGTATATTTAGGATATTTTCAGATGTAATATATAAAAACATATAAATGTAAAACATTAATTGGAATCATAGTATTGTCTATTATAAAACGCGATAAAGCATTTGATTGTTGTACATATTTCTCTCAATTAATGTGGTTAATTGATCCTGAGATATTACCACAGTTATCAAAACTACAGTAAATGAAACTTGCATTCAGTGGGAAAAATCTACTATAGATCCACTAGCAAATTTCTTAAATCCTAGTCTATATTATAAAGGACAAACATATCTGTGCGTAACGCATACATCATTTTGCAAATGACAGCATTTTGAAATTTCTGTTTTTGCAATTTTCGCTACTGCAAATTTTTAAACTTCTAAATATAGCACATTTTCAATTTTTACACTGTCGTATAGGGGAAAAAAATTACTTTTAAATGCTATTTGTTTGAAAGCTGTATCTCAATTAATTTTTTGTAGTTTTTAATATCTTTTTTGGTTATCGTGGTAACTGAAGTACTCAGTTTCTGTTTTAAGTAAATGGAAAATAATAGATTACTGTATCTTTTTGTAGCTATTTTCTCATAAAAACTGAAAAAAAAAATTTAATTAAAATACGTGCTATATCAATAATATTGTCTGTTATAAACCCTGTGAATTTTGGTTTTATTTCTTTTTTATTTATCAATTAAATGATTTTTAGTTCATTGCAAACTTACTTTACACACGACACAACACTTTCTTTTTATTTGTGTTGTTGGAAATATTTAATTCTTTTAAGTTATTTTTAGCATACCAACTGCTTATTTTAAGTTTTAAAACCCCATTTCATCATCTTGTCGTCCACCCTGCAGAGAACACGTTTTCCCGGCGACTGTTGAGATGTTTACGTTCTCAATCGGCGCTCGAGTCGAGTTGTTATCTCATGGTTGCTCTTTGGAAGGAAACTTCCATTTTTCAGGTTCTATAGATGGCGCTGTCGTTCCGGAGATGCACGACGCTTTGTCTTTAGTTGACGTTTGCTAGGCTGTGATTCGTCCAGGTAATTAACTGTCCGTTTCGCGGTATTTTATGCAAATGTCTTAATTTTTGAGGTATATATACCTGTACAAATTTCAGAGATGTGTGCTTGCTCTCACATGCAAGTATCAGTTCGTTCTCATCTTGAACGAACATTAGATTGTAATGGGTATTCTTTTGAAACAATGTTCTTAGCTCTAGTAGAGCTCTGTCTAAAGTTAATGTCTCTTTTAGTTTCTAATAAATGTGTTTGCTTTTAAAATCTTTGTCATTAATCAACACCATCTCACCTTTCATACTTTACATTTTCAGATAATTTATGAGTAGAAAGAGTATGTTTTTCCATATTTTGGGAAACATCGGTTATGGGCCACTCTTTTTGCCCATATTAAGTATTTAATTTAGAGATGGTGTTAACGTTAAAAGTTCTAAAAGCTTAAAGATAGGGGGGCTCTAAAAACTAAAGATGGAAATAGATAAACTTAACAATTATAACTATGCCACCTGGAAAGATGATGTGACAGCACTTTTAATGGACAAAGGGGCATATGAACATGTTAGTAATAAAGATTTAAAAGTTAAAGAAGATGCAACTCCTAAAGAGAAGCGCGATTTTGAAATTAAAAAGAATCAGGCCTATAGTACAATATATTTAAATATTAGTAAAGATTTAAAGCCACTGATTCGTGATACTAAGGTTGCGTCAGAAGCTTGGGAAAGACTTAAAGTTCACTTCCAGCCAGCAACGCGGGGAAGATCTATTGGTATTTTAGACGCCTACTTTAATTGTACTTATGATCCCAACGAAGCGATAGGACTGTATGGAACAAGACTTAAAGAAATTTTAGAAAGTATGGGGGATACGGAAATAGAATTACCCGAAATCGTCAAAACTTACCAGCTGATTAGATTCCTTCCAGACACTTTTTCTGGTATCGTGCAAGCCATTTATAGATGGGGTAAAAAGGACTTTACCTTTAACAAAGTATTAGATGAGTTAATATTAGAAGAGGATCGTTTAAAGCAAAGTAGAAAAGATTCGCTTAAAGGGGAGAAATCGGCATTAGAAATAAAGTTAATAAAACCCAAAGAAGTCCGAAAAAGAGATAAACACCAAAATCAGAATTGTTTCAAATGTGGTAAACCAGGTCATAGGGCTGTTAATTGTAGAAGTAACCCTAAAAATGCAAAACGAAAAAGTTACGTGACAGAAGCTAATTTTGGTCAGAATAACAACTTTCAAGATAAATTCAATTGGGTGTTTGACACCGGTGCGTCAAGTCATTTTTGTAACAACAAAGACTTGTTTGTAACATACAAACCGGTTAACAATACTAAAATGACTCTCGCTGTAGGCGAAGTAACTAGTCCTATTGAAGGAATGGGAAGCGTAGATGTAAATTTCAGAGTAAATGGAAGAGTTAATGAAATACGATTACATAATGTAATGTACTCTCCAAAGTTAAGAAGAAACTTAATTTCAGGTGCAGTATGTGAGAAGAAGGGTTCTAAATTTGTAGGAAAGAATGGCAAAATAACCTTATTTGACGAAAAAGGTGAAGAAATGTTTTCGGCGTATAGAAAAAATGGACTGTACAGCGTAAAACCTACATACCCACAATCTGCCACTTATGTCGAAAATAATGCTATAACTTCGAATGCAACAGAACTAGATAAATGGCATCAGAGATACTGCCACATAAATAACCAGTACATTGTCAATACATCTCAGCATGAAAAGGTAAAAGGATTACCGAAGTTGAAATATCAGGAATTAGGCTGCGAATCGTGCAAAATTGCCAAAACAAGAAGAGTATCTTTCCAATCTCAAGAAGGAGGAAGAACAAACAAACCGTTACAATTACTACATATGGACGTCTGTGGACCAATGCCAACATATTCACTCGGAGGATCTGAATATTTTCTAACGATTATAGATGATTACTCAAAGAAGGTGACTGCTTATCCTATTCAACATAAAAGTGAAGCATTTGATTGTTTCTTAAAATTTCAGAAAAGGAATGAGAGGTTTTTAGGGAAGAAAGTAATAGCTATAAGGACTGACAATGGTAAAGAATTTGTCAACGATAAGTTTAAAGTTCATTTAGAAAAAGAGGGCATACAACACCAAAAGACGAATCCATACACACCAGAACAAAACAGACTCGCAGAACGATTTAATTACACAGCAGTAGATGCTATAAAAGCCATGCTGAAAAGTAGCAAAATGGACGAAAAATTTTGGGCAGAAGCACTTTGCTGTTTTGTATATGTATGGAACCGAGTAGCCAGAAAAGGTCAAGAGAAAACCCCATTTGAATATTTTTGTGGAAGAAAACCATCAGTGAGCCATTTAAAGAAGTTTGGAAGCATTGCATATGTTGGAATACCAAAACAACAAAGAAAAAAGTTTGACATGAGAACGAAGAAAGGATTTTTAGTTGGGTATGCACATCAAACTAAAGGCTATAGAATATGGATTCCAGAGTTGGGTCGAGTCATCGAAACAATAAATGTATCTTTTGATGAGGAGTTTGGTATAAGAGAAGAGAAGAAACAAAACTCAAACAGTAGAAGGAAAGAAGCAAAGCTCCGAAGTGGAGCGAAGCTGGACCCAAAGGTAAAAAGTAACGAAGGTAAAGGTGAGATTAGCCATGGAGGAAGCCGCAGAGCAATTGAACATGTAGAAACTCCAGAAGTACCATCAAAATCTGAAATAGATTCAGAAGTCGAGACCATGAATCAATATCAAAATAACGAAGAATCAAGTACTGATTCTGAAGATGATCAAATTCCGTGTAAAAGTATAAAGTGGATCAGAGAAGCGAAGGAAAGAAGAGATTGTTCAAGAACAGACATCTACTACAAAATTGAAGGTAAAAATGTAATTCTTAGATCACATCCAGATGTGAAGAGGTACTGCTTGAAGAACAATATAAGATATGATCCGAATTTCTTTAGTTTTTCTGGAAAAGATAAATATTCAGGACCCGAACCAAGAGCTGAACCTATAACTGAAAACAAATTGTCTGACATTAGTGAAGAATCTGACACAGATTTAGAAGCCAAATGCATAGAAGTGGAAATTCCTAGATCATTTAAAGAAGCTGTCGAGTCTAACCAAAAGGAAGAATGGATGAAGGGCATGCAAGAAGAAATCAAAATGATGGAGCAGCGAAAAGTATGGGAATTAATTCCAAGGAAAGATGGTGAGAAGATTATACATAATCGATGGGTGTATACTATCAAGAAAAACGAAGAAGAAAAAATTATAAGATATAAAGCAAGATTGGTTGCGAAAGGCTTTAGCCAGAAAAAAGGAGAATCCTATGAAGAAGTATATAGCCCTGTAGTAAATTTCGCCATCATTAGATTGTTTTTCACTATTCTAGTTGGACTTTTTGGTTGGCTCCACCAACAACTAGACATCAAATGTGCATATCTTTATGCAAAATTGCAAGAAAGAATAGTCATGTATCAACCAAAGGGATTTCAAAGCCAAAAGTATCCAGATTATGTTTGTCTCTTGAAAAAAGCTATCTATGGACTCCACCAAAGTGGGAGGCAATGGTACTTTGAGATCCAAGATGTTTTAGAAGAATTAGCCTTCACCAGGTTAGAATGGACAAATTGTGTATTTATTTTTAAGAGAAGAATCTTACTACTCCTATATGTAGACGACATAATTATATTTGGAAAGACAGCTGAACATATAAAGGAAATTATAGAACTCCTGAAAACAAAGTTTGACCTTAAACTCCTAGGAAAAACCAAGAGACTGCTTGGCGTTGAATTTGAAAATGAAAATAAGAAATTATATATCCATCAGAAAGAATACATTGAAAAAATTTGTAAAATTTACTCAAAGTATAAAATTCCAATAATATCGTTACCTATTGCAAAAGGCATAATTTATTCAAAGACCGACTGTCCTAAAACTGGAAAAGAAATAACTGAGATGGAGAAATACCCCTACAGAAATTTAGTAGGATGTTTAGCTTTTTTAGCAAGTCGGACAAGGCCGGATATTGCTTTTGCAATAAATCTTTTCAGCCAATTTCAAGAAAACCCAAGCATGATCCATTGGCTAGGTCTACTTAAACTTCTAGGCTATGTGCAAGCTACTAAAAATTTCAAATTAAATTTATCAAATGTGACATCTCTAAAAGTGACGTGCTATAGTGATGCTGACTATGCATCTAACAGAGATGACAGAGTATCCATGAGTGGAGTTATGATGTTTGTCGACAAAGCTCCAATCATTTGGCGAAGTTTCAAGCAAAAATGCGTATCGTTATCTACGATGGAAGCGGAATACATCTCATTAAGTGAAGCAGCAAAGGAAATGATTTGGATAAGAAGAGTTCTGGAAGAAACTATCAAATCAAAATTAATCAACCAAGACTGTACTGAATATACATTACTGTGTGATAATAAAGCTGCTATCGACTTTTCAAAATCACCTATCGAAAATGCTCGAACAAAGCATATAGATATACGCTACCATTTTCTAAGAAATCTAGTGTTCGACAATATGTTCGAGTTGAAATATGTCCAATCTTCACAGAATTTAGCTGATTGTTTAACAAAGCCAGTAACGAAAATCTCCTTGAAAGCGTTCACTACTGAACTGTTTATCGATGAGTGACTGCCGTCCAATGGACATTTAAGACTGTTTCAAGTGAATCAGGACTTTATATGAACTTTAATTTATTTTTATGTATTAAACTGTTTGCAAATGTGTTTATACAATTTTAAGATATTTGCATAAATGCTAAGTTTTTTTTTAATCTTTCAATTGAAATTTAATAACTTTAAATTTAGTGTTAAAATCGTAATGCATTATCATCTTTAAAAATTTGCAAGTTTAAAGTGTTTTTTTCTTTTAGGCTTCGGCAACCTGCCGATTTTTTTTTTTTTTTTTTTTTTTTTCCTCAAACTTAAATCGTTAATGTATTATAAGTAAAATGTTTAAACTTTAAATTTTCATTAAACTGTTTTTGTAAGTTTGTATTTCAGGAAATTTTATGTCAAAATTCAAAATTTACGTTTGGCATAACTTACCCTTTTGAAAGTTTTTTTTTAGGCTGCTCTCTGTCAGAGTGTACGAAGGGGGGCAATGTTGGAAATATTTAATTCTTTTAAGTTATTTTTAGCATACCAACTGCTTATTTTAAGTTTTAAAACCCCATTTCATCATCTTGTCGTCCACCCTGCAGAGAACACGTTTTCCCGGCGACTGTTGAGATGTTTACGTTCTCAATCGGCGCTCGAGTCGAGTTGAGTTATCTCACGGTTGCTCTTTGGAAGGAAACTTCCATTTTTCAGGTTCTATAGATGGCGCTGTCGTTCCGGAGATGCACGACGCTTCGTCTTTAGTTGACGTTTGCTAGGCTGTGATTCGTCCAGGTAATTAACTGTCCGTTTCGCGGTATTTTTTGCAAATGTCTTAATTTTTGAGGTATATATACCTGTACAAATTTCAGAGATGTGTGCTTGCTCTCACATGCAAGTATCAGTTCGTTCTCATCTTGAACGAACATTAGATTGTAATGGGTATTCTTTTGAAACAATGTTCTTAGCTCTAGTAGAGCTCTGTCTAAAGTTAATGTCTCTTTTAGTTTCTAATAAATGTGTTTGCTTTTAAAATCTTTGTCATTAATCAACACCATCTCACCTTTCATACTTTACATTTTCAGATAATTTATGAGTAGAAAGAGTATGTTTTTCCATATTTTGGGAAACATGTGTGACTTATTTTCTCCAGTTTAACCTGATTCGTATCAAATAGCTGAAAGAATGCAATTTTATTAATCCATGTGTAAGAACAATTTCCAAATTTTGAAAAAAATATAAATTAATGATTTCCGCTAAAACATGGAGCTATTATAAACAAAGAAATGAAGGCATATGGATCACTAGATACCCAATTTGCTTCTTGAATGATGACATTATGCTTTATGCTGGGTTTGTGTATTATTCGCAATAATGACATGCGTATTTTTCTATAGATACGGTCGGACTGGATCATAAAACTGGAATGCTTCAGTGGGACCAAATGATGTCATTTTATATATTAAAAAGTGTATATTTTAATTCTTAAAACTGAAATATGTTTGTAGAAGTACGTTAGTTTCAAACATATTTTTAAAAATTGTATGGTTTAAATTTTGTTGTATAGGGTATAGTGGTGCAAAATCCCATTAGACATGCTGCAACAAAATATTTTGATCGGAAAATGACGTACTGTTTTTGAAAACATGCATTTTTCCTCATAAGTTCCCATATTTTTTTTCTTCTGCATGTGTACTGATACTAAGTTTGAGATACTAGGAGAAATGTTTAAGTAAGTGAATATGGCCTTATATTTAAAAGAAAATGGTCATTTTTTTAGATATAACTAAACATTTTAACACATGCGTCTAAAAAGCATAAACTATGGTAATTTTTACTCTCCAGTTTTGAAATCACAATCTATTAAGAGTGCGATTCTTCCATGCAAAAATATTGCTGACAATCGTATCTTCAAGTTTTGAATTAAAATGATTTTGAAATGATCAAATTAAAATACTAATTTTTTTTTTTTTAAATGGTGATTACGGATATGAGAGGTGTGTATGTAAATTTTGAGAAGGTGAAAATGAGTTGGGTGTAGATTTCACGGAGAAAAAATTCTATGATCGCGTCATAGTGGGATACATTTTGATGTTTTTCATTCCGGAATACCAAGCATAAGAGCTTCAATTGATAACTTCATCATAATAACTTATCTTTATTATATTTTACTGATTGCACATACAATTAAATTGTATTACATATACAATTAAATATTAAAATCAAATTTTAATAATGTGGATAACAGAGTTTTATAGAAAGAGTAATTTGTTAACTTTAGGCTAAAGTAATATTTGTTTGAGAGTTAGATTAGACAGTGTAAGATGCATTTTTTTATTGTAACTAATTTTGTGGGTTTATTATAATATAATTAAACAGTTCCTTCTTAAACATTTTCTTTCATCGAAATTCGACAGGTTCCACCTTGTATATGTAAATAAGCAAAATAATAGTATAATACTATGCTGTTGTTTTATGTATTACTGTTAAAAAAGTACATATTACAGGCTTGATGTGAAATTTTAAATAAAATTTATTTAACTTACATGAACTCGTATTAAGATGAGATAATTTATTTTCATAACAATTAACAATTCAGTGCTGTTTTGCTGGCAAAATGCAAGGCTGTCAGTCAGTTTTTTTTTTTTTTTTTTTTTTTAATACCACTTTCTTCAAAAAATAATCTTCCATTTAGATTTATCTTGCAAATCTTGTAGGAATCAACCCCAAAGCTTATTTGTGTTGGAAATGCAAAAACCTACTGTGAAAAATTTTCTTGGGAAATACTAGTATTCAAAAACAGACCAGTGGTAACCCTGCAAAATGAGATCAGGCATTTTGTGCTTTGTGCAGTAATTGAAAATTTCCCTATATTGGTCAAGGGATTGCCTAAAAAAATTATTGCACTGACTAAAGTGAGGGAAACCTGTACTTGTTTATAATTTATCAGGAGGGAGCGGTTGGGTGGAATTTTGTTTCATTAATGTGTTAAATCTTCTTTAAATTTTATGTGAATGAAGTCATGGGTAACAGCTAATAAAGTAATATGGAATTTTAAACTTTGAGAGATGAACAAATTAAAACAAATAACAAAGCATCATTTATCTGTATTGATCAGTATCCCAAAAGCTGGTAATCTACATAGCATTAATTCTTAATTGGTTAAATTGAACCATTGTGTTTTGTTACTATACAGATTTCTCTAGAATATTTGATCAAACATGTATGGACATTTAAATACTGATAGGTTTCAAATTATGGGTTATAAGTAAATAATGGAACAATCAATAGGGTGGGAGGCAGCACAACGTACCAAGACTTATCATCTATTTTTATTTATTTATTTATTGGGGAGGAGGGGGGGGGGTGAATAAAAATAACTAAGACGGAATTGTCAGAGACTGGGGAAAAGTTCCAATTTAGATAGGTTTTTGTCTTAACGGGTAGAATTGTACTGCCTTTTTTTCATCAGAACCATAAAAATTTACCCTCTAAGGCAAGATTCCTTTATAGATAAGTTCTGCTTTCACAGGTTTTAGATTAATTGCATTTATTGTTTTAATTTGGATCATGATTTGTTTTTTGTTCCATGGCTGGTCTGTTACATGCAGGTTTTAGTCCATTAAATTTCTTAAACATTTGCCTGAAAGTTTGATAAAAAGACCAAATTATTTTTTATTAATGCACATTTTAAATAGTTAAAAAAAAGTATAAAATACTCTTAACCAACACACATTTTATTTAGCTATTGGTCTCTGTGAATCATCCAAACTGGTTACTTTCTCACTCATAAAGTCAAATTTAATCTTATATGCACGAACTTGGCAGGCATTCTTATTCAGAAAATATTAAATTGAATAGCATTTTCCGTATTTTGATAAAAACAAAGGATTTTTCTAAAACAATGACAAAATTGGTGTTTTGAATGACATTTTTTTGACGATACAGCCAGAGAAAGGTCATCATGAAATATCAATTACACGCATCCCAAAATTTAATGTATTTATCAAAAAATTCTATTCAATTCCAATTTACTGAACAAAAATATAAAAATAAATGAATTTGAACAAAATATAAAAATAATACTGATTTTATCTTATTTGATGCATAAAATTTGCTAATTTTATTAACTAATGATCCATATGAGTTATAAGTGGCCATTACTGTTTTTTTTTCTTAGGTCTGTTGGAAATTAACCCAGAATCTCGCCCTCCCCTTCTCACTGTGCCATAAATGATTTTATTTTTTAATGCATTACTCGAAATCATCTGCTAAAAATGTATTTGTCAATAAATTAGTAAACAGTAAATTTTAAATTATTTAAGGGCGTTCTCATACACTCACGCACATACATTAAACACATTCGCAAACTCATTTTGGTGCATGCATCCATGATATTTGCAGACTTTACTATTTAAGTACCTAAAAATTAAATAGTGTTTTTTTTTTGTTTCTCATGAATAGGGTATATTTGTAATCATTGATCATTTCCTGACAATGACTTTTTTGAAACTGTTGCCTTCCAAAAATCGGCTTAAACTGCAAAATTTGATAGTGTTAAATGAATTTGAGACCTAAAATGTTGCTAATAGGGAACTTTTTGTGTGCTTGAGATACAGAATCACTCAATTAAATTTTCGATGTATTTTAAATATAAATAATAGCTTATTTTCTAGTCGAAAAGTTACAAAACCATAGAACAATATTTTCCATCAATCTTTTGAAATGTGATTGAAATAAAGAGCGTATATATATATATATTTTTCTGTGTGTGTGTGTCCTGGACCTTTTCCTGTGTAAATGTTGTTAGTTTATATAGACAATTATGTTTTTAAAAATGCAGAATTTTGTATTTTACTAAGTAGTTTTGCTCTAAATAAATTTCATGAATTTGCTGTATTATAGCTATACCTGTTTTTGTCATTAAGCATGCTGGAGAAAATATAATTGCTTGAAATTTTTACAGGAACTTCCGTTTTTACTTCCCTTTGTGATTACTCTTCTAATGTGGATTATCAATTTGAAAAGCATACTCCAGAGCATGTCAGGGAAAGACCTTTTGCTTGTCCCCTTTGTGATTACACATGTAAACAGAAACATCATCTTAAGAGTCATTTTCTAACTCATACTGGAGAAAGACGTTTTGCTTGTTCACTGTGTAATTATAGATGTAATTATAAACATGATCTTAAGAGACATATGAGAAGGCATGTTTAGCTTTCTCTGAAAATTTATATCACTAGAGATGCACTATTATCTAGGACAGGGATGGTGAACCTTTTTGAATATGTGTGCGAAAAATTTCAAAATTATTATGTACCAACATTCTAACATGCCAGAAATGTTTAAACTTAGATAAAATCCAATAATTAATATTTCATAGAAATTTTACTTAACATTTTTACACTTATACTAAATTCGATTCCCAACTTATTTATTATACTACTGTATTTATTTACTACTATAGCTATGTCTTATCGAATTCCGTATTAATAGTCTATAAATGAGTTTTACTTTTATTGTATACTTCTGAATAAAATCATTTTTAGCTCTTCAGGTAGATCCAGTTTCAATAGATACATAATTATTTACACTAACAGTTAAAATTCAATTTTCAAAGTTAAAACCTAACTATAATAAAACCTAAAATAACTTAAAACCTTAAACTTAAATAAAATAAAACCTAATTTGAAATAGAAGCGTGTCATTTAGGTATATTACTATACAAACTATCTCTTAAAATTCAATTTTCAAAAATAGAACCTTTGAAATTTTATAGAGAAGCAAAATGATTTGGAAAACATTACAATGTTAAATGGTTTAGCAAGAAAATGATGCTACAGGGCACTTTCAATGAATTTTATAATACCGTAATTAATTCAAAAGTAATGGATTATTTTAATGTAAATTATACACCTGTTACACGAAACTTTTTTTTTTTTTTTTACAAAAGACATGGATTGTTTGTTCTCCATAAACCGAGTATAATCTATAATTTTTTACGCGTGCCAAAAAAGTTTTTTTACGTGCCAAGTTCAACACATGTGCCATAGGTTCGCCGTCCCTGATCTAGGATTTAGGCTGATAAGCTGGCTTATTAGCTTCTAAAAAGCTGGATAGTTAGCCAATGATTTGGCTATCTAAAATATTTTTAAATGCTATAACAAGTTATGATAAATCATTTTTGGCAGTCATTTTATTGTCTTGCGTGTTATCATTTTTATCACAATCTATGGATCCATCGGCATATTGCCATGTGCTTTTATTTATCCTCATGTACAGTACACTTGCAAATACTTCTACTTTTGATATATATATATATATCAATTGAACCAAAGTACTGAACGTAAATGGATTGAGAGAAGTGTGCAAAATGTAACTGTTTTGCTGTACTTTTTTTATGCAAAATTTTATTGCTATGATTTTTGGCTTTTGAAAGTAGTAATTGCTTCAATTTTTTTTTTTTTTTCAGCTGTGAAATATGTATCTTACTAATCATTATAATAAAAATTTTGTTAAAGAAAATAGTGGTGCTTTTCTGTTAGCCAGGTGCAAATAAAGCATACCTCAAACATTGTTTAGTTTTTGCAACAGTACATTATTGGTTAAAAAGTTCCAAATGCGTACATTAGTTTGAAAAATAGAAATACATTTGAAAAAATAAAAAATCTAATTTATTTAACAATATAGGGTATACTTAACAATATAGGGTAAATAGAATGGTTAATTCACAAAGTAGTGTTTAAATAAAAGAAAATGCATCTATTTTTCTTATTTTAAGAAAATTTAACTTCTTTCTTTTCTAAATATTACAATTCGTTGTTTTCTTATTGTAAACAAGCTAATAATTTTCTTTAACATTAAGCATTGTAAAATAATAGCATTGAGTTACAGAAATCTGCATGGAATATCACAAACTTTTTTCCAGTATAAATTATGCTGATTGAAACAATATTTGGAGATATATTTCCTATGCTCAACTAATGGAAAAGTACCAAAATAATTTATTGCCCAAATTTGCTTAAAACAAAAGCCAATTTGTTGTTAATTTCTGCTTTATTTTAAAGTTAATAGATATTATATTATTGCTATTTTTTTAATTATTTTATTTTAGCTGTTAACTATTGTATATTTCAGTTTATTTTCATAGTAAATTTTATTTAATTCTTTATATTATTTCTGAGTCTATTGAAACTGTTCAGTACCTGTGTTTGTTTTACAATTTTCTATTTAAGTTATCTGCAACACTGTATATAATTTTCATTATTTTTTTAATTTCTCGGTTTCATTACATAGTGATGTGTATTTGTTAATTTATTGCTTATATATATATATCACTTTTGATTTGCTTAAAGTGAAACATGCTCAAACTGACTTTTTTTTTTTTTTTTTAATTATTATTAGTTTCCCATTCATGCACACTAAATCAGCTAATGTATTTATTAAATTATTTTCTATTTTATGAAAAGTTAATGAAAAAAAAAATTGTACAAATATAATGAATAAACAATTCATCTAAAATTTACAAAATAATATAAAAATTTAGAAATTAATAAATGCTAGATATTAAATTAAACTATGTTTGTTTGATAATTTTTTATTTATTTGTTTATTAAACATTTAAAACATTTATAATGATTTTGTTATTTTTTTTTTTTTTTTTTTTTTTTTTTTTTTTTTAAGATGTTTAATTTCAGATATTTTAAAACTTCATCTTGGGTCTTCTAGGTTAGGCACTCATATCTCATTGCACCTATCAGACTTCTAGACAATATTTTCTTTCAGTGATATACGCATATATTTAAAATGCTAAGCATTGTCTTTCAACAGTTCGTGAGAAAAAACTACTTCATCAAATTACATGGTTCTTATTTTAAATGAAAGATATTTGGCCACAGATTTGTTATTGTGCATTCATTTGTTCAAAACTTTTATTAATTAGCAGAAATTTTCAATTAAAATTTTACTTCTGAGCATGCACAACATGTATGTACAAATCTGTGTGTTTGGGCAGATGCAATGCACATGCTCATTAGAGCTCACTCGGATACTTAATGACAAGGTGGAGAGATGTAGGCTTTATTTACTGAATATGATATGGACGTAGGAATGTATTTATTATTTATATGATACTTCATAGACTCATGAAATTTTCTTTCTTGCAGTGGTTAATATGGCAGTAATGTCATATTTATTTGCATTACACAGTTGTTTATAGATTGTTTGTTGGAGTTGTTCATCAAAAATAGAACTATTGAAAAAAACTTTTAACCCTTAAATGCCTGGTGTTGCTTTTCGCCAACATACCCAATTTAGGCTCTAAAATACTGTTAGAATAATCTTGAAGCTATAATGCCTAATGTTGCCAATAAAATACATTCTGAAGATATTATTAAATCGATTTTCAACATGCAGATGGCAACACTTGTGCTGTTTAAGAATAAAGATAGATTTATTTTTTCAATTGTTGCTACTTGTTCTTTTTGTTTTGTTTGGAAGCTTGCGAAATACCGTATTTTGACCTGCAGTGAGCAAGTAAAATTTATTTCTTATTATAGTTACTAAAATTTTTATGTGTTTAATATTATAGAATTTTATCAAGGGAAATTATTTTTTCAATTAAACACCAGTATTGCCGATTAGTAACAAACTGCTTTTTAGCCGTAAACTATACTTAAAACAAAGTATGATTTTTTTTAAGTATTTTTCCCATGATTTATTTAAAAAATGAAAGCTGAAAAACATTATTACAAAGATTTTTGAAAAATCAGGCATTTAAGGAACAATTAATATTTTTGAAATACTCTTTCACACTCTCCCCCACTTAAACAATAAAGAAGCTTATTTTACTGATATTGTTATAGTAATTTTTTTCCGTTTACTTTTGACTGGTATCATCTAGTAACTTTTTATGATGATCATTGATGCAGAGTTGTTTACATTAGATCGTTGGCCTATTCTATAAATAGTTTTATTATTAATTTTTCTATAAACTATTTTAGAGAATGCAATTTTTTGTTCATAATGCATAAAACTTTAGAATTTCCTTCTGAATATGAATAACTTAATATTCATACTTTTGTTAGTAGTCAGTAATATTTAACAATATCACTAAAAATCTCAGCATTTTTTCTAAAATTGAATTGCATTATAAAGAATTAAAGTTATTTACTTAATGCATTTGATACTGTGGGTTTGTGTTTTGTTGCAAGGGGAAAAAAAAAAAAAAAAAAAAAGTAGTTAACCGGTATAGCTGACATTATCTAAAATGACTGACAACAGGAGGTTCTGAGGTTGGGGACACAGAATGCTGTGAATGTATGTGTATTGATAGAATATAATTAGTGGATAAATATATGAAAGCCATAAAGCACAAAACCTGAGTCTTGAGAAAATGATCCTCAAGGTTTAAGTAACAGTTTATAATCAATAAATTACTTCCTTTGGCAAGGGACTCAGCAACACGGGTGGCAGCACACAAATTCCAGATTTTGTTTCTTTGAGTTTGAATCCCAGTCAAATTTATTATGCACAGCAAAAATTTTTGTCAATTATTTTTGAACCATAATTGAAAAGATATATATAATTATTCAAATTTATGAAACTCATAAGTTAAATGTATATTTTGTAGCATAAAAGTACTGGTTTAACTACAGAATTTTGAATGTTTAAATAATAAGTTATTTAATCAATCTCCTATTTTTCACAGATGAATAAATAAAAGTATGTGATATAAATTTATAATATTTTAATTTTGTTGCATTATACAAAGATTTAAAAAATGTCATGATTTAAAAAAAAAATATTCTTTTAAAATTTTAATGATTTTTTAAAAATCTTATATTTTGTTTTTGAAGTATTGCCTAAGTAATAACTATTTTTAGCAATTCAATATCCTTTCAGAACTTTTTTTTTTTTAGTACATAAACAGTTATTATAATTAGAAACACAAGAATCCAAGATTTATTTAAAAAAAATTTTAAGCTGGTTGTTTAAAAAAAAAAAGAAATATTATTGTAATAGGAAATTACAATTTAAAAATTATTAAAGCAGCGTGTTATAGCTTTAATTTTATGTAACACATTCTAATTTATTTCACCGTAAAAAATAGTAGCCTATGTATGCAAATAATCGTAAATCTAATTTAAAACCAGCAAAATTTTGTGATCAGTATATGTACCAATTGCCTATTTATTTATTTATTTTGCCTTTACGTTTCTTTAAATGTGTAAACATGCAAATTTTCATAGTTTAAACTGTTTTTATATAATTATAAAAACACAGTATAATTAATTATAAAAACAGATTAAACAAAACTATTTGAATTTGAATTGCTAAAATTACTTTTTACGTAGATAGTTATTCTAATTACAGAATCAAGAATCTGAAATTTTGAAAAATCATATTAAAAATGTAAAAGCATATTTTTAAAAACTCATAAAATTTGTGAAATGTTTGGATAATAAAACAAAATTAAAGTAATATATTATAGATGTTTATCACCTATTTTATTTCTTTGTGAAAAAAAAATATATATATATTCATTGAAATAATTGTAAACAATTGTAATTTTAAATTGCAGAAAAAATTTCTTGTCTATAGAAATACAAATTTCCTACTGTTTACTTTCATTAAATATTTAAACATACAAAATCCCATAGTTAAATTTGAAATTTTATGTTACAAAACATTTTTCATAAATTTCAATGATTATACATATAATAAAAGAGACCTTTACATCTTGAAAAGTTCAATATTAACATAAAAATAAAAGCAATATAAAAATCTTTCTTCACGATGGTCATAGATGATGACTGAAACATTGATTTTTTTAAATGTTTATTTAGTTTTTATTTTATATACACTATTCTGTAATTTTGTGATTTTAATTTTCATGTTAATATTGATTATACATGTGTTTTAAATTGTAGTTCGAAAATATTCAATAAAAAATTTTGTGGTGAAAAATAGAGTCCAACAGGGATTTTAACTCAAAGAAAAAGTTTTGAATCCAGTGTGCTGCCAAGCATGCTGCTAGCTGCTTATCAAAGGAAGTAATTTATCCAATTATATACTGTTACTTAAACTTTGAGGCTTATTTTCTCAAGACTCCATGAGTACTGTGCTTTATCGCTTCCATAAATTTATGTACTAACTGTACTCTATTGATACACATTCGCCATATTCTGTTTCCCTGACCTCGGAACCTTCCCTTGTGAGTACGGAAAATTATTCATTATAATATTCCTAAATCCACACATTTAAAAAAAAAAATTAAGGAAATTTATTTGATATTTAGTTTCATTCAAAATTTAAAATGTTACATATTTATACAAAAAATTATATCAAAGTAATATATACAGTACAGAACCATTTATCCAGAATGGGTAGGGTCAGATGTATTCTTTATAACTGGTTGGGCATTAACCCTCCGACTGTCTTGGAAAAGGGCAAAATTGTAATGTTGTTTTCCCTGCATTTTGTTTTAAATGCTAAAAAAATTATTCTTTGAACATTTTATAAAAAAAAACTTAATAACCAATATGAATGCAATCCTTGCAAGTATTAATCATTGTTTAATGTATTAAAAATACATTAAATCAATAGAATTATATTACATTAAATATTGCTTGTATTGCAGTGAAACTTGGAGCTTAGTGAACGTATTAACACGGGCTTGTCAGTGAGGGGGTTAAAGCAGCATCTATTTGATCAGATTTGTAGAATATATGTTGCTATGACAGTATTTTGATCTCAAATTAATTATTAGACAACTAAGAAAGAATCAGGTCCAAACAAGATCAGACATTAATGAAAGTTTAAAAGAAGGCAATTTATAGAAATACCTTGGAAATAAAAACTCCCCTGTTTCCTCTGCGCAAAAATAACTCTCCAATATACTAACCAACTATCCAATATAACTAAATATGTTTCAATTTCAAATCTCAGTTGTTGGAATTAAGTTATATCATGCATGTTGTAATGTTTAAAGCAATATACATATCAAACTGGCACTGTATGGCTCATTTTTCTGAAATAAGTCGATTGGAAATATCATTCTGGAAAACTGGTTTTTTGATTAACTGGTTTCCAGATAAATGGTTCCCTACTGTATATATACATATGTGTATTTTAATTACTTTTTTTCCTTAATGTTATCATTGATAATTATGTTTAATTCCCCAATCCATTCTCATAAAGATGATGTGTTTTATTTTTGTTTTAACTTAATACAGCTATATATATATATATATATATATATATATATATATATATATATATATATATATTATATATTTTTTTTATTATTATTTATTTTCAGTGTTTTCTATGTTTGTTTATATTGACAAAACAAAATTCGCTTTATTTTATCTCTTTGTTTCTTCTTTTTTAGCACATGATTTTAGTTTTATCATTTCTGATTAGGCTTGGTAATGTTATGTTTATTTTGAATTTGTTATTTATATATATATATATATATATTATTAGTCTTCCTTTATCGACCTTAGAAATAAGTTTAGTGAAAAAAGACTCAATAATTTAAAAATTTTGTAATCCTTTTTTGTTTATTTATTTATTTTAAGCAATGAATCAATGTTGAAAGAATATTTATTTCTTTATTGTATTAGCTTTAATGGAATAATTCTATGCATTTTATTGAATTTAAGTTATTCAGTTTTATACAAAAGTTTTGATTACTTTTATGGAATCATACTTAATAGATTTAAGTATATTGCTAGATATAAAATAATATTTTAAAACTATTTACTTTTATGATCAAATGAACTTAATGTACATAAGCTGTCTTCTTTTTATTTAAAAATAAAGTAAAAATATATCCATTGTGTCATGATTACTATTGTTAATTTTAGTGCCTCTTAAGAAATTGTTTTGATGTTTAAGTATGGAACTTTTTCTGTTTCCAATGTCATGACATTAAGGGTGTATTCGAAAAAAATATTTTTCCACCCTTAACAGCTCGAAATTTTCTGAGACATTTTCAGACTCATTTTTAAAAGTAAAAATACGAAACTTGCTGAGGTGATATTTGAAGAAATGTTTAAGAGGCCTTTTGATTTTAAACAATTATTTTCTCAGTATGACCATTTCTTTCATTTCCAGATCTCCCGCTTTGGAAAATTCGGTTCAAAATGCCAACTTTGACAGCATTTTTTACAATACTTTCTGGATTTATCAAAAAATTAAGAAGCACGGCTCATTATGCAGTTTCTAAATAAGAGAATTTCGCAGTTTGATGCATTTGAGAGCAAAAATGAATGTAAAAATTAATAAGAAAATAAGCAGTTTGGTTTGGAATACACCCTTAACTGATTTAAATAGGTATTTATATCAGCATTATTTATGTATGCTAAAATATTGATAAAATTGATATTCTTGATCAGGCTACTTTTTCTAGATATCTTATTTCATTTTAACAAATTTAAATTTCTCCTCCGTTCTCCAACTATGCTGTTAAAATCAATAAAGCTGCCTTGTCAATTAAACTTTGTTTTTGTTTGTTTGATGTTTTTATAATTAAAAAGCAAACAATGTCATAAATTTGGTTTTAATAATCTTTTAAAAGAAATGTAAAAAATGTGCATTTTTTTCTCCCTTGTAAAATAATGCTGATGAAGGAATCTGGCATAAAATGGACTTTTATAAACCATAATATATTGTCTTGGTTATTATCTTACCATTCTATCCCATAACAAACTCAGTAATTTAAGTGTGGTTAACATTTAATGTTTTTGCATGATTTATGTATATGCATTTTTATATATTTATAAATTTGTATTGTTCGATCTTTCAACTATGGAGCCTTTAATAGGAAAGTGTATCGACTAATTATTAATTTTTAAAAGCATAATCCTGTTCTTCCTTTATTTGTATTTGTTTATATTTTATTTATGAGATGTGATTAGGATTTTTTTCACAGCATTTGAAGCCTTTTTCTTTTATGGTTGATTTATAAACATAGTATATAACTACCCATGTTTAATTAAAAATTGAAATGTATATCCAGCAAACTTTATCTAAAGATTTAAATATGTAAGATTTTTATCCAAAAATTTTTTTAATAACTAAAAAAGGTACATTATGAATTAATAATTTTAATTAAAATTATAATAATTACTTTTATATTAAATTACTTACTTAAATATCAAAACGTTCAGTAATTATTTTGGGTGGATTTTTATAAACATAAAATGAAAGGAAAAGGTTATAAAGGATTTCAGTTAAAAGCTGAAACCAAGTTTTAGTAAATATTTTACAATAAAATTTTTAATTTAGTTCTATTAGATTAAAGACTTCAAAATTTTTCAGGGACATCTCTTTTTGAATATTTTGGGCTGGATTCTACTAATAAGAAAGATTCTCCAGTTCGTTTCTGTGTATTTTGCCCATATTCAACTACCCATGTCTCTCATCTGAAAGCACATATAATGAAGCATACAGGTGAACGACCGTTTGCGTGTCCACATTGCAACTACAGATGCATTAGGAAAGATGATCTAAAACGCCATCTTTTAATCCATGCTGATGTACGACCATTTTCTTGTTCAAAATGTGATTACAAATGTAATCGAAAACAACATTTAAAACGTCATATGGCCAAACATAACCTAGATTGATTTTATTTTGTTTTTTTACTGGGTTAAGCTTTTTTGTAAAGACTTCTTCTGAACAATGGTATACAGGACATTCTGTTCTACCTTAGAAAAGATTATTGGAAGCTTTTAAAGCAGTAAGAAGGGTTATTTTAATCTTTGATGTATCTTAATTTTGAATGACAATAGCTGCTTTAGTTTCACATCTTTTTATTTATTTATTTTATTTTTTAAAGAAATGGTTCACTTATTTCTACTAAGCTTAAGTAAAAAGTAATAAGACATTTCAACTTCATCTGTTGTCTTTTGTATTTATATTTTGGTTGTTTTGTAATAATTTGCTAAGAAATATTTTTCTCAAGATTCTTTACTTATCTTTTAGATAATTTATTTTCTTTAAATCTTCAATACTTTTTTCTTAATATCAATAATTTTGAATTTATGAACTGCTTTCAATATAATATCAATATTATTTATTTTGTTACAGTATAAGCCTTATCTGTATTTCTATTGTAGAAATAAAAATTATTTTTTTCAATTTTGGAAGTTTTGCCTGACTATTTTAGATGATTGTACTTTATAGCTAAATTCTTTGTCATTAATTTGTATTAAGTACAAAATAATCTAATTTAAGCATGATGCTTACTTTGAAAGATTTCTCCATGGGGGTAAAAAAGATTCTAATGAATTTCGGAAAGAGAAAAAAAGAAATCCTAACAAGGCTTGCAGTGTTCAATCTTTCGTTATCCACAATTTGATTGTCTGAATCTATTTTATTAACATTTAAAACCTAAAAGGAAATAAAACCTTTTCATATTTCTTTCATATGTATTTTGATTTTTGTAGACATATTTTTGTCATTCTAATAAATAGTAAAATACATTAGAGTTCATTGATCTGTTACTGCATTACCTCAGTTGACTTAAAATGATGTGAATTAAAGAAAAATTGTTTGTAATGGTATAAGTTTCTATCTTGATGCATTAAAAGTGCAGAGAATAACAAGTTTGAGGGGAAGAGCTATCCAATTTTATAAAGTTGCAAAACCTTTATGAATTATCAGTTTATGAAGCAGAGAATAATTAGTATAATTACAAATGTATGCATTTTAAAAATCACTTTAAACTTTTGATTCTATTTTCCTGGAACTATTTTGTAAATGATAAATTTTAATGATATTATGCTGTTTCAAATTCATTAGGGCTTTTTTAAGTGGTTTTGTGTATATATATAATATTTGATTGTGGATTTAGGGCTATCATAAAATCTTAGTCATAAATTGTTTGTTGATTTTTTTATATACATGTCTAGTTTCTGTGTTCTAAGTTGTATATATCTATAAACTGATTTATACCTAACCACAATAATTTTTTAATTATTATTCATTGAAATAAGATCTTAGTTTTTGTTACTGTAAAAATGTATTGAAATATTAGGTATACAAAAACATGCAAAGTATGCTGTATTTATGCAAAGTAAACCTTTACTTTTGTATGACTAATTATGTGGTTTTAAACTGTTTAAATTAATATTTATATTCTCTAAAATGATACGAAATATCCTACAAAACATGACCAAACAGGAGACAAAAACCACTGATAATATATATGAAATGAATCTGTTTCACTTCATTGTATGCAAGTGTAGTTGTGGTAGTAATAGAATCTGAGGCAGTTTCATCCTAAACCTGACTTTTATTTTCTTTGATATTACATGATCTCACAATTCAAAATTGAAATTAAATTTTTAAATCAGGAAACCCAACTTATTTTTCATAGACTCTTAAAGCAAATAAATAAAAAGATTTTCTTCATCACAAAAATCTTTGACACTAATTGGTATTTATGAAACAGATTTGGAAAAGAAATTAACCTTTGTTGACATAAGACAGTCATCATAAAACATATTAAATTATCTTAAAATCCTTATAAAAGTAATAAATCTCTCATGAGCAAGGAAGTAAAGCATCATTATATTTATAGTATAAACAAACAGAGTTTTTCAGGCTATGCAAGTTAATTTAAGCATCAATTATAAACAACAAAGGATTAGGATAAATCAAAGTAAATATGTTGAAAATATAAAGGTAAATTAGTGTCAAAGTAGAAAATTTATAGGAGACAAATCATAAATAACTTTTGTCTGATTGATAGCTCATACTATAATTACCTCATAAATAATATTTAACATTAGAATTAGCTCTTGGTTGTGCAATTATATAAGTCCAGACTCTTGTCTCCATAAAAAAGCAGTTATAAAAAAGGTAATGCATCAATCGTGAAAGAGCAAAGTTCCCATGTTGATACACTATATGGCCAAAGGTGACTGGTCACTTACTATTTTAGACGTTTTGTTAAATATCTAGAAAAATACATGAAGAATTAAACTTAAACTGCAAGTGTGTAAACAGTATAGTATAGATCATATATTTCCGCAAAGATTTTTTCCTGAAACCCCATGGGGGACAACCGTCAACAAATTGAAAAAGAATGAATATCTTTTGGATAACCCTGTAAAAAAACTAATGTAGCAAAAGTGTTCAAACTCAAGATTATTAATAAGTGACTTATTGTAATATACTGTGTTCATTTTTATGAGGATAGCATGTATACTCGTAGAAAAATTAATGTTTTTATAAAAACAGTTCCAAATTTCACCAAGTGTTTTGCTTATAATTTGCAGAGTTCTTAATATAAAAAAAAGTTCTTTTCAGAAAATATGACAAACAACATTGTACACAATATCCTGCAATCAGAATTAAAAAAATAATAAAAATTTGATGAAAAATGAGCTGGTTTACTAAAAGATGTTTCAGCGAATGCAATCAAAATATAATGTGCATAATGTATTTGCTAAGTATATAGAGCAACTTTTGTGAAAGTCTCAAAATCGTAGCTTGAAAATTCTGAAAATTATCCTCGATAGAATAAGCTCGAAATCCATTGTTCCCAAAAGAAAGCAAAAATATGAGGGGTTGTATCCAAATATATTAGTTTGTGCAACATTGTGTACGCTATCTTGGCATTAATCAACAGATATTTGATACAAACCCTCATCTTTTTGCTTCTTTTTGAGCACAATGGATTTCGAGCTTATTCTATCGACGATAATTTTCAGAATTTTTCAGCTATGATTTTGAGACTTTCACAAAAGTTGCTCTATATACTTAGCTAATACATTATGCACATTATACTTTGATTGCATTCGCACATGCACAGTGAAACATTTTTTAGTAAATCTGCTCATTTTTCATCCAATTTTTATTATATTTTAATTTTGATTGCAGAATATTGTGTACAATGTTGTTTGTCATATTTTCTAAAAAGAACTTTTTATATATTAAGAACTCTGCAAATTATCAGCAAAAAACTTGGCAAAATTTGAGACTGTTTTTATAAAAACCTTAATTTCTCTACGAGCATACATGCTATCCTCATAAAAATGAACACAGTATATTACATTAAGCCATTTATTAATAATCTCGAGTTTGAATGCTTTTGTTACATTAGTTTTTTCAGGGTTATCCAAAAGATATTCATTCTTTTTCAATTTGTTGACGATCCCCTATGAGGTTTCGGGAAAAATATGACCTATACTATACTGTTTACACACCTGCAGTTTCAAGTTAATTCCTCATGTATTTTTCTAGATATTTAACAAAATGTATAAAATTGTAAGCGACTGGTCGTGTGTGTGAATACTACTATATTCTTAGTAAAACATTTTACAAAAATATATCATACTATTGAATTGTATCTAAGTTATGGTGTTCTGTACCTATAAAAATAATAGTTAACTTTTCAATATTCTTACATTATCCGCTTCTGATTAGAATACACAGAAACTAAACTCTATATTTGGGTGACAGAATGCTTATGTAGTTAAAACTGTACAAGTTGTCAGGTAGTCATTTCATTCAAAACTCAATTCTGAAAATACAATATTACAGGAAATATTTGAATACATTTTAAGATAAAAAAAATTTCAATGTATTTATTTTATATTCAATAAATATAGTTTACAAAATCCACATGTAAATGTTGTGAAAAATGTCATTTCCTCTTTTTTGTTATATTTTGAGTAACAACCCTGACATCATTAGATTCCCTTATGTTTTACTTTTGGTTAGAGTTCACTGTTTACTAAAGGACTATTATTATTACTAAAGGATCCTTCCTGAGTTACAGAACATAGGTAAAAAACATTTTTTATTGAAAACTCTAATAGATCTTTTGCATCTAATATATATTTTTAGATTAACCACTGACACCAAAATGCATTTTTATGTGAAAAATTTGAATTAAGTATTGAAGCATTTTTTATAAAGCATACTTTATTTATTTATTTTTTTTTGGTCTCATGTTTGCCACAGGATTGTGTGCTCATGAAGACAATTATCTTGTGCTGGGGTTGAAGCCTTACTGACATTTAAGAGTGAGAGATGTCAAGCTGGGTGTCATCCTTGTAGCTTAATGGTTGAGCATTGTAGCATTATTCCAAGGATCCGGGGTCGATTCCGGTCTTGGACATTTTTCACTCTGTTGGTTTACACTTAGTTAGCAATGTGAAAAATTTCACATATTTAATATTTAAAATAAAGTTTTGAAATTTATTAAAAATGTTTCTTTTGTATTAGCCTCATGTTGCCAAAGGTTAAAAGACAAAAGATTTTGCTACTTAGAGCAAACTTTTTTATTCTCATGATTTCAGCATTTAAGCATTAGTTAGTTCTATTACATATCTGTTAAATGTGTGTTTTGTTTATTATTTTATCTATATTTATTTATTTATGAAATGTTAATCTGGTTACAGAATATTATTTGGAAACAAATACTGAACTTTTATAGTGTTTTAAGTGCATAGTAGTTTATCTTTAGTAATCGAGTTGCACACGTTAAAAGTAGATTTATTGAAAATTATTTTAAAACAATAAAAAATTGGTAAATTGAGATACCATTTTCATACAAATTGCATTTGAGAAAAAAAAAAAAAAAATTCACCATTTAACAGTGTAAAAATTGAAATTGCTTGTTGTGTAGAAGTTTGTAAATTGTTGAATAGAAATTCATTGCTTAGTTTCTTACTATCACAAGTATGCTATGATGTCAGCATTACTCAAGGACATGGTTTTGCTTCATAATTTAGATTGTCAGTAAAAGGGTTATAACTCATGCAAATGCTACTTTAAATATATTGTAGTTAGAAATTCACCAAATTGGTTTGTTTTAAAAAATTTCACCTTTTTGACAGTTTATTTTTATTACCAAAGTTAGCACTTAGTACATGTATGTGTGCGTTGGTGTATGTCGACATATACCAGAGTTGGGTATCCTTTCAGGACAATGAAAGAAATTAGGAAAAAATGCAAGAAAATGACAAAAAACTAAAACTGCACAAAATATCAATGCATCAATTATATAAAATGTTTTAAAACAAAACATCATATGAAATAGTTTAACTTTATTAATCTAACAGCATATATTTATTAATGAATATGCCAATGATATTGGCTAAATTGAAGCTAGAAACAACTTCCCCCCTTCTTCTATTTGTCTCTTCATTGTCCATCTGCAATGTTTTATTCTCTCCCATAGTTTTAAAACTCTTACCTTTGAAAACTGGAAAGAAAGAATGTAGTGAATAACAAGCAAGTTGAGAAAGAGAATGTAAGCTTTTCTTGGCTTTTAAAAGTTTATAAAAATCAACAAATTATGATGAGCAGTGAGTAAACTTTTGTTTTGTTATACAATGCTGTACCATGGTAAAGAAAATGAAGAATGTGACTATATCTTACTACTATATTAAGTGATGCACAGTGTGTATTGATGCTTCCATTTCTAAAATACCAATATTTAATAGTAACATTTTCCTTAATCACATAAATTATGTAATCGAATAATGCAAAGATTACTGTATAAAAATACTGGTATGGTCAAAGGTAAGCACCAATATGTATTCTGTAATGTAAGCTAAATAAAACTGATACAAAATTTGGTTTATAGTGGGTTTTTATCATCATCAAAATTTCACTAGTTGTACTAGTTTGGTAAAGTTTAATGAGCTTGGTGAAAGACTGTTGTAATTATAAACTTAGCTTACATAATTATATTTTTTAAAAACCTAATTAAATTTAGACAACTATATCTAAAAGAAAATGCATTTATCTACATCTCCAAATTATATTTTAACATATATATTAAATTATTTGGAGAAAAGAAAACTTTCTTTCATTATTAGAAGAAACTTATTTCTTCTGGCCAGTATTTTCCCACTTGTTAGCCCTGGGCCCTATATGCAAGTATGGGGAAAGTTCTATAGTTGAGTTCACAGCCAATTGGCAAATTTTAATAAGCATTGTTTGGTACACAATTAATTCCATTGTAGTAATTTTCAAACAGTTGTAACAATATTGTTGCCTGCAATCATTATGATGTCGTTATATGACTTATTGACACACATATATGTGTTTAATATAGATTAGATTTATGAAAAAATCCGTAGTTTTTGTCATAAGCTTCATGGTAAATTTAATTTATATTATCTTGTACTGTGAGCATATGATACATTATTTTAAACAGATAAATTAGAACTATCGCTTTTTTCTTTAATATCATTGATTCGTAGTAAAATTAAAATATTGTCTCTTAATAAATATACACAACTTCATTGTAGGGATTTAAATTGAAGTGTAAAGCTCCAGAAACTGTTCAATGTATTAAATTTGTTTTTAATTATTTACTTAATGTACATTTCAGTGCTGATTTAAAAAAAAAAAAAATTAATAAAAATGAAACATGATAATATTCATTAATAATGAAAATAGTTTTCATATCTTCTTTTTTTTTTTTTTTTTTTTTTTTTTCTGTGGATTCTAGATTTAATGCATTTGTAAGTATTCATCTTATTATCTTTGCTTTTTTCTTCACATCTTTAGTCTTAAATTTACCACTTTAACCTTGATATATTCTTTGAAATTGAAATTGTTTCCATTGCTGATTAACGAAGCAATCCTATTTAAAATTACATAAGGAATCGGTTTTAATTTCTATTTTTATACTAGTTCTGTGTAAAATATTTCATCATTTAGAAAGGTTAATGTTTTCTTTACTGCTAATCCAAGAGTAGGATTATCTGCAGTAACACAAAATTTATCTGCAATCCAACAATGCTGGACCACTATCATTAAAAATAATTGTAACTCATGAAATAAGTGAAAGTTACATTTACAAAAAAATATAATAAAATGATATAAGTCTGTAGATTTAAATTTTAGCAATATTTTTAAATGACCACTGTCATGCTGCACTGTTTCTACTACTAGTAAAAGAAAAAAAATAAAGTGGCTATCATTTCCTTTTCCTTTTTTTATTTTTTCAGCTACATTAATTAGTTGCAAATGAGTCTGAATTTCAGATAATCTTAATTGAAATAAACTTGATAGTATCAATCTAACCTTTACAGTTTTAAATTTATTAAACACAGCTGCACTTTGCTTATGACATATTTGTAAAGTCATGATTCAAACAAGAATTCAAACTTTGCATAAGCTGAGAAAAAAAATATGCTTACAAAATTGTATATGTTTTAAATTTGACAATACTTTATTTTTTATAGTAAAATTTCATCCCCTTAGTAAATAATATGTTCATTAAAGCAAAGTAAATGATAGTTATTTCAGCAATATGTACAGTTTTTAGAACTGATAGCAATATAATACTGAATATGAATTTGTGTGCATAGTTATATTAATGTATGAGCTGATTTAAAAATTTTTAAGGTCAAGATGAGAATTGCACCATATTTTTAACCCATTAGACTTCTGGGATTGTTTTCAAGTAGGGGGGGGGGGGGGGGTCTTATTCATATATTCTAGAGATAAAAATTTATCACTCTATCTATTTATTCTTGACTTCCTGTGTTTTTAAGCATTTTTATATTTGTTTTTACACATGACTATCTATTTTATCAAGTGATGACAAAACAACAAAATTGATTATTGAATTGCTTGTCTATAAATACTGAATAAAAATTGGTGTGCTATTTATTTTGTTCTAAAAGAAAAAAAGGTTAGAATTTCGTCCTTTTTTTCATAGCTCTTACTCTGCTTT
Organism: Maratus speciosus; assembly: GCA_963932465.1. Taxonomy (NCBI): domain Eukaryota; kingdom Metazoa; phylum Arthropoda; class Arachnida; order Araneae; family Salticidae; genus Maratus; species Maratus speciosus. The sequence goes on along the minus strand of OZ010800.1, from coordinate 285,757,561 downwards.
TTTCATTTACTTTTTTAAGCACCCAGTCATAAAGTCTAATTTGTCTAATTTGAGGTTTTGAGTGGCTTGGGGGGGGGCTTAAAGAATTTTTCTTTGCCTGTTTTGAAAGATCAAGATTATATTTTCATAAGAAATATGTATGCAAACTTAGCTATATATTATAGTCAACCTTCAAAAGTTATTTGTTTAAACATTTTTAAAGTCGACTTCTAATGCTCATTATAATAATATAGAATATGGCTAAAAATGTGTAAATCAGTTTTATATGTATATTTAAATACTCTGATTTTTTTCTCTCAAAAATATTTATAAAAATATTAATAAAATAGTATTTACTACATAAAACATCAAAACTCAAATCAAGATATTTTTATTCTGTAAATTTTATCATGACAATTGAAACCTCTTTCAGGGAATGAACCTCTTTTATAACATTAATCGTGCTATTTAAAAAATTATGCAAGTTAACACTGCAGCACTCAGAAAAAATCTTCAAGATTTATAACAATTCAGAATTAGCCAAAGGTCTTAAATCAGATCCTGAAGATGATTTTATAGCAGAAAAAGTGTGAGTTTTATTAAAAAGAAATGTTTTTAATTATTTAAAGAAACTTTTATATCCCTATGTACTATGAATGTATTTGCTGTTCTTTTACAAATGTTGTACAGGACTCATAATCATTTGCTACAGATCATTTCAAACATTGTGTTTTACAGGGTGATCATGAATATATTATATATATATATATATATATATATGTGTGTGTGTGTGCGTGCGTGTGTGCGTTTGTGTTTCTAGAGAGAGAGAGAGAGAGTGTGTGTATTTATTCAGTTTGTTGTCGGTCTCCTAGTTGCACTCTTGACTAAACCTTCACTGAAAAATATGAGGTCAAACATGTTCTTGAAGCTCCAGAAGAGATTGCTAAGTATGTTAAAATGTCTAAAATTGAAAATATCTGGAAACTTTTGATCAGATAGTGTATGCTAATATAAATATCTGATCTGAGATAATACTTACAGTGCGTGTAAAAACTTTAAGAACAGCAAAAAATTGTAAAAATTTTGATAAATTGAAAATGCGACAAGTGAAATAGTAATTTAATGTTGATCATAAAGTGGAAATATTAATATAAATGTCAACAGAATGTATCTGTCCTTTTTATTGCAAAAAAACGCTATTTTTGACTGTGTAAAAACTTTAAGGACACCAGTAATTTTTTTTTTATAGAAATTCTATATATAATTATTATTAAGGATAGACCGAAACAGGTTTTCAAGACCAAAACCGAATTTCGGCGATTACTTTACGATTTAATTACTTTTAAAAAGTTTTTGGACATTTTCGTTGTCGTTTTCGGCCGAAAATAGGAAGATCGCCGAAATTCGGTTTCGGCCTTAGAAACCTGTTTTGGGTTATCCTTAATAATAATTATATATAACATTTCAATAAAAAAATACTGGTGTCCTTAAAGTTTTTACACAGTCAAAAATGGTGTTTTTTTGCATAATTATGATTTTTTTCGTAATAAAAAGGACACAGATACATTCTGTTAACTTTTATATTAGTATTTCCACTTTATGATCAAAATTAAATTACCATTTCACTTGTCGCATTTTCAGTTTATCAAAATTTTTACAATTTTTTGCTGTCCTTTAAAGTTTTTACACGCACTGTAATTGTTAATAGATTATTATAATTTTGCAGTTTTTGATATTTGAAAGAAATGTGTTTGTAAAACGAATTTGAAGAATATTTTAAAACTCAAATGCTATATTTAATAGATTTTTTTTAAAAAAAGGAGAGGGGGTAATCTGAAAATTGTTTTATGATTTAAAATATTTTATTTAAGAGCATGTGTATGAGAGTAAAATGGAAGCTTTTAAAACATTTTAAAAAATATCATTTAGTGATAAAATTGCTGCAAAATTTACAGGATCAATTCTGCTCATTTTGTTACTGAACCATCCATGTGAGTAATCTGAAGATATAACTTATGACATTAGGAAAAAATTATATGCTTGTTCGCAGCGTGGCAGCAGAGGTAATCGTAAATATGATTTGAAAAGACACATGAGGATTCACACTGGTGTGTCCTTTTAGATGTTTATATTTTAGTCATAGATTTTCTCAAAAGTACAATTTAAGGATGCATATTATGTTGAAACACACCCGATTTATTTCAAACTTTGTATTCTAATTATAATGTATGCAGAGTAACAGGAATGAATAAGGTAAATTGTTTTTTTTTTTTTTTTTTTTTTTTTTTTTTTTCCAAGCTAATATAGCTTTTAAAGCTATTTTTGACCAAAAACTTGTTTTTGAATTAGCTTTTAATAGCAATTATACATTCAAGGTAATTTAGAGCATTGTAATAATTATTCCAGATCTTAAGTGAATTTTGAAGTATTATACACTTGGGTTGAATTTAAGGGATATTTTTAAAAAGATACATTATGTTTGATAAATTTCTTAAAATGTTATTTGTAACCTGAAAATTACTTCATGATTGTGACTTAAAATGTTTTTGATGTAAGAACATCCTTATGATGTTAAATTTTTCTCTTTGCTAATATTTAATAATATATGGATGTAAAATTAAAGCTTTAAGTATAAAAAAATAATAATACTGAATAGTAATAAAATTGCTGTAAATTTTACAGGTATGAAGGACTCTATTCATCATTTCTACCCATTTTCTTCATACTCAACCAGCCATCAGGGTAATCTGAAGATACATATTAAGTCTCAGAATGGGAAAAAATCATATTCCTGTTCACAATGTGATTATAGATGTAATCGTAATTATGATTTAAAAAGACATATGCAGGTTCACACTGGAGAACGTCCATTTACTTGTTTGTATTGCAACCATAAATTTGCTCTGAAATACAATCTAAGGACGCATATTAAACTAAAGCATACCTAATTCATTCAGAATTTTTTCTTATTGTAATGTAGGCAGAATACCTGGAAGAGATAAGGTAATTTGTTTTTTTATTTTTGGACTGATATATTTTTAAAGCTACTTTTGACAAAATTTGTTTTTGAATTATGTAGTAATCCACACATATAGTATAGTTTCAGGTATTGTAATTAATGTGCCATTTTACACATGCTTAAATTAACTGAATTTGAAATTTAATCAAGCCTTGATATCTTCAACTTGTGAGAACTACAAAACAATTCTGGATATGCAAAATTATTGTATTTTTAATATGGTCAAATTATTAACTATGTTAGAATTTAAAAAAATGTATAGTGTATCCTAAAGCATGCATTTAACTCAACAACAGAAGAATAAGATATAGTTATTTACTGTGAAAATATCTACTTGCATTTTAAGAAATGAAGCGTTCAGGGGTGAACAAGTACATAAGCTACATTTTCATAAAAGTCTAGTTATCTTCATGAGAGCTTGTCCCAAGAAGGTCTCTTGCCACCCAACAAATATTACAAAAAAAAAAAAAAAAAAGAAAAAAAAAAATTGAGAGATTGGGCCTTTATTCCTCAAAGTTGTTGTTCTTCAAATGAAATATTTAATTTATTTTCAGTCAACAATGGCACAAAATACACAATGGCGAATAATCAATAGATGACTTATTAACGAAGAATGTTTGAAAGTGATTCAAATAGTAGTGAAAGTGAAATTCAGACAATAATATAAAAGACAGATTTTTCTACATCTGTTTGTAGTTCTAATTCTTCATCAGAAGAGGATAAGTAATTAATGTTGCTTATATCTTTGTTGCTGTATTTTTAGTGTGACATGAGACATTTGTTACTCAGTTTAATTATTTTCATATTTTAATATGCTTTTTATTAGCTCCGACGATCAATACAGATATTCAAATAGTGAAGTAACATCTCGCCATTGGTTTACCATAAATATGTCATAATTCACATTTTGTCTATAGAAAATTATTTAAATTTCCATTGTGGCTTATGCTCCTTTTTATTTCAAAACTGTCATTGAAAATTTTTATTCGTTCTCATTGTGGCATGTGTCCTTTTTGCTTACAAAATTACACATTTCAAGAAAGTTAATTTTGAAGGGGAAAAAACTGTCGTCAATCTAATAGAGTTCTTAACACCTTGAGCAGTACATACGGGGAACCTGGGCAGCTTAATATCAAAAAAGTTGCCAATTTAAGAAAACTGCTTCAATATATACCTCATGCAGCACAAAAGTTTATGCACAAGCTAAATATTTTTATAAAATAAAAAATATGCACTGGAATGCTTTGAAATTTTTACTGTGTCTAAAATATTGGATTACAAATTCCTGTTTTGTATTCGGAAACAATTCATTGTAAGGAAAATAATAAATAAAAAAACAAAATTGTGATGCGATGCTGCAAAAGTTTAGGCACAAAAATGAAACATTTATATTTCACAAAGCATAAAAGTCATTTAGTAGTCTATGGTGTTTCCATTGTACCTGTTGAGATCGAATACGCGATTTTCGATTGATAACACAAGAGTATGGAAAGTTTTGGGAGGGAGTTTGTACCAGGCTTCCTTGATTGCTGATTTGAGCTTTTGCACTGAGTAATACTGCTTCCCATTATAATAGATGTCACCTGTATTCCCCAGAGAGAGTATTCCCCAGATGTTCTGTATCGGATTGAGAGCTGGCAGGTTCATCACATTGATTGATATTCTGAGATCTATGCCATTCTTTTGTGCAATGAAAAGTGAGTATCGATGCATTATCATGCTCAAAGATCCAGTTGGGACCATCTAGGTGTTCACCAAACGGTCACAAATGCTCAATCAGAGTTTCCTGATGCTTTTGTAAATTTTGTCTGCTTTTAGGAAGCAAAGAGACGTTTGTCCATTGTAGCCAAAAGTGCCCCATACCATGAGCGAACCACAACGTTGTTGCGTGCTGAATATGCTCTTTGGATCTTTCTTCAGGGCACACCAACAGAAAGAAAAGCCTTCTAGACCATCCAAATTCCACTTGTTTTTATCAAAAAAAAAAAAAAAAAAAACACAAATCCATTCGTCATGATAATACACGCGCTGTTTTGCCCATTGAAGTTTTGCTCGTTTGTGACACTGTTTCAGAAAAGGCTTACGAACTAATTTTTGTTTTTTGGCGATTTGGTTATTCGTCTGCATATGGTGTCACATGATATTTTTTATCCAAGTCTATATTTTATCTGATTAAAAGAAAAATTACATCCAATCTTTTAATTTTTCTATCCTCACGAAATTTTGTTTTACTCTACCTTTCTGAGCGATACACATTTTCAAATTGTTTTCCACATTGCAAAGTGCTGTAAATACCACTTTTGGACTGATTTAAAATAAGCGAAATTTTCAAAACGGAGATACCTTCAGCTTCCAATCTTCTACAAATTCTTCAGGTGAGAACTTCAGAGATTTTGGTATTTTGATATAACTCATACAGTGATCACTACACTTTATACTCTGGAAAAAAAAAGTCTCGCCGATCGTCCACCTATCATGTTTAAGGAGAATTTGCGTAAAATCTTATTTGTGCATAAACTTCTGCAACATCACAAAAGTCTTTTTTGTAATTTCTAATTTTCGTAACGATGAATTTTTTCCAAACTTGAGATGTATATTTATAATCATAGTATTCACCTACAGTAGATATTTGAAAGCATTGCATTTTACAATTTTATTTTTATTAAAATATTTGCTTTGTGCATAAATTTTTGTGCTGTACTTTATCAGCCAGAGCTTCTACTTAGCTATTTCAAGGCATCTGGAGGAGCAGAGCAGGATGACGAGAATGTGTAAATGGCAGCTTAAATTTTGAAGTTTATTAATAAAAAGAAACCAATTTTTCCCGATATTTTATATTGAAACCAAAAGGTTTATAGATTTTGTTGATTTGCGATTATAAACTTGTTGATCTAAAACAGTTAATAATATTTGATATTAATGCATAACTTGCAATAAACTGCGTTCTTTTTGCATCCAAAAAATGTATATGTTAATTTGAATGAAGAAGGTTATGAGCCACATTTTTTATAAACATTTGTTACTAAATTTATTACATTTTTTAAGTATATATAACAATATGATGTGCAATTGCCTGCTATACTATTATTCTATGAAATTATCCATGAAACAACCAATTGCTAATTTCAGGATTTCACCGAAACCCTTAAAATTGATTTTCTCGAAACACTTCCAAATGTGGCTTATGTACCTTGTTCCCTCAAATGCTGCAAATAATCTAATATAATTGCTGCATGTTTTCTCTTTTTTAAATTCAAATAGTTTCCAAATGTGACCTAGCTTTAAATGTTTTATGTGCTATGCCAGCCTAGATTCAACATATCTGTGTACAGTGCTCATCGCAAATTGCCCTTCTTTATTTCTAATTTTTACTTCTGGCTGAAATTCTTTATTTCCACTTTCATATTAATTTTCTAATAACATACCTAAAACTGCCAAAGTCTTTTTTTAAAAAAAGAGTTGGATGGGAAAATATTTTGAGATGAGGGTTAAAAAGAAATTAATTTGGCTAAAAGAGTTTTTTTTTTATGCACAAGGAAGTTCGATTTTTTTTCAAATATTGAAAAATATGCTGTACTGAAGTTGACCTAATGAGGTTTGATTGTATCTGATATTTTTCCATAAAAGTGTTTTGACTTTTACTTAAAAAGTAATTATATCTTGTGTTGTAATTGATTGTTTAATTATGATAACTTGTTTCAAATATAAATTAAAATGTTTGAACACTTAATGTGCATGTGGATATAAATTATTTTTTGATTGTATTTAAAGTAACATGATTTTATTTAAAAACAGATTTTAATACTTGACAAAATACAATTGACTTTTTATAAGTCTAAAATGCTTGTAGGTTTCATTTTATTTTGTATTTAAAATTTGATTTTAATACTTGATAAAATATAATTTATTAAAATCAGACTTTTTATGATTCTAAAATGCATGTAGGTTTTATTTTATTATGTGTTTAAAATTTGATTTTAAAAATTAGTATATAAAAGTCCTAGTTCTATGGCGCAGGCGAGGGCCCATCTTCAAAACATAATTTTTTCTTCCTCGCAGATTAACTATTGTCCATATCTTTCAGAACAGTATTTTGAAACTTTCTAGAACTTTGAAAAAGTTAAAAGTTACTCAAGTTTTGTTTCATAGTTCATAAGATTGCCAAGAATTTTGCTCATATGAGGATAGATTTATAATAAAAATAAAATAATACTTTATCAAAATATAAATTTGTACATTCACTTCATTTACAATTACTTAATACATTATATTTTTAAACTATCATACATTATATACACATACATATGTGTATGTGTGTGTGTGTGTTAGTTAAGAACTTGTGTTTTGCGATACTAAAATTTAAATCAACTATAAAATGGAATTCTAAAAATGCTGAAAAATCAAAGAAATCAAATGCATCATTGTGATCCTGAAGAATGTTGAGTGTACATTTATAAGAAAAAAAGAAGTAGAAATGAGAAGCCAGGGAGCTGTGAGCTAAGATTTCTAGTAATCCCTTCTATTGTGTATAGCATAGGTTATAAACAGGGGCTGTACCACCACCTATTGGGCACTGGAGCCTTCCGTGGGAAAAAGCAAAATGACGCGTAATTTTACCCTAAAATGGTTGAGCCCACACAGTATTTTTCAAAATTTGGTGCCACTGACCACTATAACTCTTTTTAAGGAAATAATTCACCTATTATAATAATTCATGAAAAGCTGTGATGGTGAAGTTATTAATAAACTAAAGTTGGATAATATTGATTGTATTTTTTAAAAAACCTTTTGCAATTTTTAACTGTTTAAGTATTTTTTGCTGTTATAGAATTTTCTAAAGATTATTTGAAACATCTTCTATGGCAGTGGTGTGCAAACTGTGTGGATCACAGAAAAAAAAAATGTGGGTCGCCAAATTCAAAAGAATTTGACAATATAAAATATAGGGCTTTTCTTCAGAAAGTATCAGGTACCAGTAAGATATTAAAATGAAGTAATATTATTTATAAAAATAGAAAAATAATTTTTGTAGAAAACAATTGTCTGTATTAATATATATCATGGTTCGTACGCTTTGGAAAAAGTAGAAAAAGTGCTGGAAAAAAAAGTATTCATTTTCAAGGAATGAAAAGTGCTGGAAAAAAAAGTATTCATTTTCAAGGAAATAAAAGTGCTGGAAAATATCGCGAACTTTGACAAATTGTTGCCGAAAAATATCAATTTCAACAATCGTTCGCATTTAAAAAATCGGTAATTTCGTCAAAGGATCGTTTTAAAAATGCGAATTTCGTCTAAAGATTTCGGAAAAAACGCGAATTTCGCCGAAAGGTCGTAGAAAAAAACGCGTATTTCGTCAAAGACTAGAGAAATAACCTGAATTTCGACAAGAAATCTCGAATAAAGCGCAAATTTCGTCAGAGGGACGCGGAAAACACGCGAATTGCATTAAAAGATCGCGAGAATAAGCGTGTTTTCATCAAAGGATCGCACAAAAAACGCAAATTTCGACAAAGGAAAAAAACACAAATTTCGTCAAAAGATCGCAAAAATTGCGAATTTCTATAAAGGATCGCGTAGGGGTGATTCTGTACCAAATTTTCAGAAAATTTAAGGCATTCATTTCCGAAAATTTAAAAAAATCGGTCACCAATCCGAAAATTTGGCCATAAAAAATCGCGAATTTCGACAAACGGTGGCCAAAAAAAATAAATTTTGCCAATCGTTTTCAGAAAAAACGCAGATTTCGTCAAAGGATCGCGGAAAAAACGAAAATTTCGTCAAAGGATCACGGAAAAACGCAAATTTCGTCTAAGAAACGCGGGAAAAACTGTAAATTTCGTGGAAAGATCGCAAAAAAACCCGGAGATTTCGTCAGAAGATCGCGAAAAACTGCGAAAACTTTGTCTAAAGATCGCGCAAAAAACCCGAAAATTTCGTTAAAATATCGCGAAAAACCTCGAAAACTTCGTCAAAAGATCGCGAAAAAAAAACCAAAAATTTCGTTAAAAGATCGCGAAAACCCCCGCAAATTTTGTCAAAAGATCGCGAAAAACCGAAAATTTCGTCAAAAAATCACTAACAACTGAAAATTTCGTCAAAAAATCACTAACAACTGAAAATTTCGTCAAAATATCGCTAACAACGGCAAATTTCGTCAAAATATCGCACGAAGAAAACGGCAAATTTCGTCAAAAGATCGCGAAAAAAAGGCAAATTTTGTCGAAAGATCGCGAAAAAACGCGAATTTCGTCAAAGGGCTGCAATAAAAACGCATAGTTAGTGTCGGGAGTGGATTTCCCCTCTCACCCTCTGCTGTAACTTTTCAGAAAATTTGAGTTAAATTTCAGAATTTCTTTAAAACTCAGAATCACCTCTACGATTGCAGAAATAACGCAAATTTCTTCAAATGATCGCAACCCCCCCCCCCCCCCCCCACAAAATTCGACAAAGAATCGCGGAAAAAGCGCGAATTGCATTAAAAGATCGCTCAAAAAACTCTTAATATCTTTAAAGGATCGCGGAAAAAAGGGAAATTTCATCGAAAGGTTACGAAAAAAGACTAAATTTGTCAAAGGGCCTCTATAAAAAACGCATAGCCAGTGCCGGGAGGGGATTTACTCCTTCTGCTATCTGCAGAAATTGTCTTACAGAAAATTTGCTGTGAATTTTAGAATTTTTGAAACTGAGAATAACCCTTGAAAATTTCGTCAACTATACGTTGAAAAGAAATCACGAATTTCTTCAATCTGTCACTGAAGAAAAGTTTCAAATTTTAACAGTCCGCCGGGGAAAAATACCACAAAATTCGTCCATTGGTCATCGATAAAAAATGTAAATTTTGTCAATTTGTCGAAAAAATCGCAAAATTCATCAGTTTGATGCCGATTTCATATATCCCCCCCCCCTCCAAAAAAAAAAAATCGGTCATTTATAAAAATCGCGAATGTTGTCAATCAGTTAAAACTTCACCAAATTATATTAATTCCAAATTTTTCACTGTGTAACTGATAAAAAAATTTTGTTTCCTTTTTATAAATCCATTAAAAAATCTTTTGTATTTCAAAAGTAAATTATCTTAACCTTTATTTCAATTATTTTTGTATGGATAAGCGCAAATGCTGTAAGGTTTGAGAATTCAGAGAATATTTATTAAAAAGTACATTGTTCACAACTTCAGAAATGCTAATATATGACTCCTGATGAGTGTTCAGAATTGCTAAAATTTAACAGGTTTACTCCTGTTTTCTGCTCTTGTAGTGATACCATACCTTTTATTCATTTTTTTTTAAATATTTTTTTTGCACTTAAAGAAAAGAAAATCAAGCTCTGTTGTCTTAACTTTTTATTATATGTGAAATTTCTTCCTATGGTACCTTAATAAGTTAAAACACATTATTCTTTAAAAATTGTCTAATAATATCTTGAAAATGCCTGTTATAAAAATGAAAAGATTTGATGAGATTTCTTTGAAATAGATAATCAATGGGGTAGCTATTTTGCTTATGTGTTATTCTACGCCATTTTTATGCATGTATCTAAACAGTCCTTGAATAGTGCTGGAATAGTGCTTGAATAGTGCTTGAATTTTATTTGATCTCGAGTGTATGAACCATGTATATATAAAACTTGTGTTTTGTTCCACCCATACTTTTTCCGTATTTTGTTAGCCAGCAAGCGAACATACATAGCGATGAATGATAATTGTCGATTTGAGATTCCGCTACCAGCTCTCTGGTAGGATTCATATGCAACTTGGGTCGATTTGACATTTAGTAATGGCCATCTTTGCTACTGCTTTTTCAAGGTGTGCCCCCCTTCTCTGCTATTTAGTCTTCATCTATGGTCACAGCGAGCACTGTGTAGTTCTTTCTGTCTGCGCCTCAGTAGTTGTTTTGCTGCTGCTTACATTCATTCAAGTGCATTCTGTTTGTGTATATACTGCATTTGTTCATTCTAAGTAAAATTTGCAATTGGGTTTGGGAATAACATATTTTCTAAGTATAGGACAATTCACTAGCATTCTCAGTGGGCAATAATAAAAAATAATTAAAAAATCAATATAGATATTAAAATGTTTATAAAGAAAAACTGTTTTTTTTTTTTTTTCATGAAATATTTTACATGTATTTTGTATCCTTTTTTCGTTTTTGATTTTTCGAAAATCAATTATCCTCAACTGATATTTCTCTGGTAACACTACCAGAGTAGTTACTATTTTAAAACATGTAAGGGAACAATTAGTTGTATTTGCATTACATGTGGTGAAACTAAGCAAAGCTTTCTTTTGTAGTTTAAATGCAAGTGCAAATTTAAGATCATAGTAAGTTGAATTATGAAAAATAGACACTAATTGTATTTTGAGGGAATTGTAAATTGAAGGGGGGGGGGGGGATCGCTCCTTCGCCCCTCCCTTAGATCTGACATCGTATTGTACTTTTGAAAGTAGACGGGTACCATATGTTAAAGCTAAAATTGAAAGCAGGAAAGGGGATTTAAAGAATGCAAATATCTGTGACTAGTTAGTTTTGAATATTTTTTACCTCTTTAATAATCTTGTTTGCTTTAATATTAAGTACAACTCCTCCAATTCCATATATCTTTTTTACAATTTTATGTAAATTTATTGTTGAGCTTTTCTTAGTTTAATTAAATCAAACTGAAATACCTTCAAATATGAGAACAAATTCAATTGAAAATTAAATGAATTATCATTTTTAGATGGATGTATTGTTTGCTTTTAGATTGTCTGTTTGAATAAAATTGTAATATGTTTAGTTGATTCTAAAATGTTTCTTATAAAAATGAGAGACATGATTTCTTCTGATCATACTATTTGAATTGTCATGAGAGCCAAGTCCAAGTTTTATTTGTTAGATAACATTCTTTATAAATGATCTGTAATATTCCTTCTTACTTCTTTGTACATTTCATTGTAAAAGTTTGATAGTTTTATTTTATTTTTATCATTTATTTATGATCAATTTACTCATTGAACTTCCTCACTATGTATAATACTTATTGTGCCGATATTAAATATTGTTGTTGCAGCATTTAAAATGTGAAAAAATGTTCTTTGAATGTCAGTAAAAATAGTAAATTAATAAATGAAGTTGATCTTACTTAATTAAATGGTGACACAGACGCTTGTTGTTCAATGAAGATGAGTAGTTATAAATCCAGCTTTATTAAACATTCTTGAGAAGAGAGAGAGAGTTGGAAGTTATAGAACGTAAGTTATGCCTGGTGACCATACATTGCAAAACATGTTCAACAGGAGAATCTAACTTAAAATAATTCCATGACGATAATGATGCAGCTTTTATGACTGGCTGAATTTATTCTTTAGAGAATGGCTTGATATTAGAAAAGTGCAAATTGAGATGAGTAAAATGAAATTGTACCGGCGATTGAAGAAAAACTTTTAATGGATTGAGACATCACTTTTAAACTTAGGAATTTGAATTTATAACATCACAAAATTGTAAGATTTGAAGCAGGTCCCAGACTCGGACTTTAAAGAGCGATTTACATTGGGAAATAAGCTAACGAAATTTCTTAAGAATTCTGTTAAAAAATCAAATGCAATAGTATTTATACTAGATAAATGGGGGCTACAAAAGTACTGCCAAATTAGCTTTAAATCCATTAGTTAAATTAAAATGATGCAATACAAAAATCGCACAGTATTAAAACGAACGTATTAAAATAGACAGAAACCAAAACTACGGTTTCATTGGCTTGGCAAACATACACCCTTTCTATGACATGGGCCGCCGAGGAGCCTCAATGCAGGATGTAAGAGCTAAAATTAGAACATTAGAGTGAGAAGCGGCGTGACATGCTGCTGATGCATGCACATTGCACAAAAATAGGAAGGGCAGGCACGGTAAAAAATGTTGTCTTAAAGCCGCGATTCAATGAAGGAAAAAGGATGCATTGCACAGAAAACAACATCACATACATACAAAAAGAAAATGTGATTACCGCATCACACTAATTAGTTTTAAACTTGTAATTATGTGCTCATTTTATCTCATTGCATATTAACAAAAATATTATATAATGATTTTATGATGAAGTTTTATTAGTATATGTTTAAATTACAAAGATATAAATTTTTTAATTAACAAAAGAATTTTTTTCTATGCATTTGATCATTTTTTGCAAAGTATTTGATACAATTTCTGAAATATCCTCTAAGTATTTAAAAATGTATTTTGTTACCTTGTACAACTTCTGCAATCTGTAGTTGAATAAATAGGATGAATGCAAAATGCAATCAAGAAAAATTAATATTGTAATTACAACATAAAATATTCAAATGGGCTGAAAATTTTTACTGTTTTTCATTGGTTATATATGTGTTTATACATACATTAATTACCTATACTGATTTCTTCTTTTTTCAAACAAAAATTCATGCAAATTAATGTTTTACAGGACCATCTGATATTCGTTATGCATCTAATGTGAGAAATAAGGACACTATGCTTCACTACTGTTCATTTTGTACTTATTCAACTCCTTACAAATCATATTTGAAAACTCATATTCGGAGACATACTGGAGATCAACCATTTGCCTGTCAACATTGTAGTTACAGATTTTTTACAACATCTGATCTAAAGAAACACGTTTTGACACATACTGGAGAAAAACCTTTTGTTTGCTCATATTGTGGCTATAGTTGTAATCAGAAATATAATCTGAAAATACATATGAAACGACACACATCTTAACATATTGTTTCTATGCTAGCGATTTTTTTTTTTTTTTAATTGTTAATGAAAAAATTATGAGAGTGTAGAATCTTTTATTTGTTTTTTTTGTTGTATGTCTTGGTGTGTCTTATTATCTCATTGTGTTTCCCCTTCACAATAAGCATCCCTACATAATTCTTAATATTTTAATATCACTATTTTCAATCAGAAATTTTTGTCTAATTTAATCACAGAAAATCTCTTTAATTAAATCGAAAATTACTATTTGAAAATACTAGTAAGAAATATTAAGGATTGTACACACTCTATAAATCATATACATATGACACTCTTTGCAAAGTGGTTAAGGTGACCCAGGACAAAAAAATCTCATAAATAACATTTTTAGCCTAAAATATATTCTAGAGGTTTTAGAATAAAATGTCACAAATAGTATGATAGCTTGATTAAAAGATATAGTCCTTTTTTTATATTATATCTGTTGTTGCTGCATAAAAAAAATTCCTTTTAAAAATTATTATTATTTTTTTTTAAATACAGTCAATTCTGCTTATAAGGTAGTCACAAGGAGACAGAGTTTTGCTACTATATAACTGAATTACATTATACAAATTTCATGAGCATTCACTGAAAAATTAATGTCACAAATTCTCAAATTTCCAGATAGAAAAGCAATATAAAGCTTAAGCAAAGATATTACCTTTTTATTCAAAAAAAAAAAAAAAAAAAAAAAAATCGGATTTTTTTTCTTCCTTTTTTTTGGGGGGGGGGGGGGCAGATTTACATTTATGTAGCCCTTTTAAACACTCAAGCATGTCCTCTTCTTAATGCCAATGCGGTTACTAAAATAATTCTTAAGTTTGAAAATCATGTCCAAAGGCTGCACACTTGTCAATTGCTCCGTTATTATAGCTGTAGCCTCTTCACCATCCCTGTTATTTATCTCTTTGACTGCCCCTTCACTTTTTGAAAAGTCTCATCTTTGTCAATTCTGGCACTGTCTCAACCTTTTCTTCAATATTGACAAAATTGCAGCTTGTTTCAAAAAGCTGCTCTATAGTGAAGAGGGGCAGTCAACATTAGTTTCTGCTACAATGTCATTCTCAAGTGGATTGACATCTCTATGTGTAAACTTTGATTTCTGAAAACAGTTTTGAATGAATATTGTCTCTACTGCATTCCACATGGCAAATATGAAATCGATCGCAGATTTTAGAGTGCTTACTGTCTCTTTTCCTGCATTCATGTTAAAGACAATTGAACTAATGGTGCTCTTTCTGTAATAAGTTTTCAATAAGCAGATAATCCCTTGCTCCATGGGCTAAAGCCCCGATGTGGAGTTTGGCAGCAGATACAAAAAGTGCATTAGCTCAATCGCAGCTTTATGAGCAGTGCAATTGTCAAGAACTAACAATATTTTTCTCTTTTGCCTTTTCATATCGCAGTCCAGCTCATGCAACTGAACTTCAAAAAGTGTTGAGTCATCCAAGCTTTCATGTTCTCTCGATAATCCACAGGGAGAAATGGCACACCTTTAAGCAGCATGGCTTAGATTTTCCTATAACTACCATGATAGGCACCAACTTCATGGAGGCAAAATAGGCAATTGGACATACTAATTTTAAGACCACTAATTTAAAAAAGGTTTTTTGTCCTATTTTATCATTAATTAAGACGAAAATAACATTTTAAAATTAGTGGTGGATGTTTCATGATTTGCCCAAACCGCCCCTGTTAAGTCAGTGCTTATGACTACTAATTTTCATTTATCTGAGCCATCCATAGGGCATGTAACAGCAAAGTTAATTGTTCTTTACTTTTCCTGCTCCCATGGCATTTTTCATGTTTGAAGGTAAGGCTCTTTTCTAGCACCTTTTTTATAAAAATCCAGTTTCGTCCATGTTATAAATGTCATGCTCAGAGTACTCATTCAGAGTAGGAGTAACCTTCGTCACCCATGCATCTATAATGTCATCAGAAATGGTAACAACTTCCCTGATTAATTCGTTACAAACAATATTGTGGCGATCTTTAAAACAGCTAACTCATCTAATGCTAGCTTTAAATTCTTCATAGTCAAGAAGTAATGCCAGGGAATTAGCCTTCTTTTTTAAAATTGCACCGCTGAATGACAAGGTTCTTGTTCTTACATATATAAACTAGACAAGCATTGCTTTTTCAATATCTGAAAAAGTTGGAGCATGAAATCTTTTGTAATCTTGCTTTAAATCACTCCTCACTAAAACTCTTTAAAAGTCTTTTCTCAAAATAAAAGCAGAGTAGAAAGTACCATGGGTGCTGTTCCAAATTCCTGTGCAACATCCTTCTTTTAACGTTTTTTATCCACTTTATGAATGACTATTCTGCTCAGATGACGTAGCCAAAAGAAAAGAAATCCAAGAAGAATATTTCTTTGCAGAAGAAGAGACACAAAAATGTTGTCTGAAGTTCTACACAACTTTGCCTGACACTGAGGCCTGCAGGAGAAAGGAAGAGGGGAGTCTTTCAATGCCATAAAGACGTAGCTAGAAAAGGACAGCAATAAGCAGATTCTCTAATTGTCAGAAAATTTTCTCCCCTGCCTGCTGCCATGATGGCAATTTCTAAGAATTTAAGATAATGAGAATCCTACTCTGATTTCTCAAGGATGCATAATACATGTTTTATTTACTTCTGAAGATTTTTTTAAAATGTACTTCATCAAAATAACTACTTTATAACCATTATCTACAATATTTTCTATGTTATATGAAAAAAAAAAAAAAAACCTCCGTAATAAATAAATGTGGCCAACCAAAATTTTTAACTTTATACTATTTTATAACAGACTATGTTCTAAAGAGAATCGACTGTATTTTTTCTAAGTCACAAAGACAATTTTTTTCTGTACTTCAAAAGGAAAAAGTATGCAATTTTTTTTTTTTTTTTTTAATATATAAATTTTGAATTTTTTAAAAGAATTTATGTTTGAAAAGAAACACATAAATAGTTCCATATGTTTCAAGGAAAAGGAAATGAACCCAGAATATTTATAAATAAAAAAGTAAAATTATATTTCCTAGACCACTTAAAATGTCCTTACCTAAGCACTTTTCCATTAAGGTATCTGCCTATGTTCGGAGCACTTTTTAAAAAGAAATGTACAACATTGAATAAATACATATTTTTAGTTCCATTGCAATATAGAATGATGAAAAATCATAAAATCTTAGCAATATCTTCAAAACCTTTTAAAAAATTGTGGGTTTTTAACTTTTTTTAACAAAATTTCATGCTTATGCCAGACAATGAAACTCAATTCAACTAAATATATTTCAATTCTCTTTGCACAGCATTCTACTATTACACTTACGTCTGCACTTTCGTGTGCATTGAACTAGAAGTTTTATAATATCTTCAAAGTTAACCGAAATTTATCAAAAAATATATTTTTTAAATTAAAAGTTATAATTTTTTAGGGTTTCGTTCATCTGACAAAACCCTATTCGTTTCACTCCTGTCTGTTTGTCCATCCGTCACAGAGCCCTTTTTCAGAAACTATATATGTTGGAGGCTTTGAAATCTTGCATACTTATAGCTGAACACCTCACATCAAATGACAAATCATAAAATTTTGAAAAAGTCTTTTATTTAACCCTCTGGGCTGTAACTTGTGTATTTTAATCTTTTTGTTCTAACTGAGCCTCTAATTAAGTTGAAGACTTTAAATTTTGCATACTTATAGCTTCACATCAAACGACAAATCATAAAATTTTGAAGTTTTTATATTTACCCCTCTGGACTCTAACTTGTGTATTTTAAGCTTTTTTTTTCCTAACTGAGCCCATATTTAATTTGAAGACACGAAATTTTGCATACTTAGCAGAACACTTGTGATTACACGAAAAATCATAAAATTTTCAAAAAGCCTTATATTATTGACCCCTCCAGGCTCTAACTTGTGTATTTTAAGCAATTTTTCTAACTCAGCCCCTAATTAAATTGAAGACTTATAGCATACTTATAGTAGAACACTTGCGATCATACGAAAAATCATAAAATTTTCAAAAGGTCTTATATTATTTACCCCTCCGGGCTCTAACTTGTGTATTTTAAGCAATTTTTCTAACCTCCTCCCATTGCACCCGGTGGGTACTTTTCTAACTTTTGCCGTCACACCTTTGACCACTCTTCCATATTATGCACATAGCCTTACATATTTTAGTTCCAATTTTTACCGCCAGGGGGCTCCTACCTATCTCGGGTGCTATGGGTCCGATCCCCTCGACTAATATATCTATGGATAGGTTGTAAACAGAGTTTCGTACGGATAGAGGTTTGTGTAGAATAGAGTGTGTTCCCTGGTTGCGAAATGTGGAACTAACAGATTTTGCAAAAGGATAAAGTGTTTTGAAAGGAATATTAAACAAAACCTTCTGTGCGATCTGTGATCACACTTACCCACTTGTTTTTATATTAGAGTACCTATAAAATAATTACTACATTACCAGATAGAGCTTAGATTCTACTTCAGAACTCAGTGAGTAATATGGAAAACATTCTGACAAAATTTCACTGAAATATGTTTAAAACATTTTATGTAATGATCTTTATCGAACATGGAGGTAACGAAAAAACTGATTTTCCAGAAATCACATTTAAAGATTTCTTTTATATCTTTCAAATACATACAAAATTAATCTAGAAGTGTCAATTAAGATTTATTAGTGTTTTTTATCCCTTCAAGATCTGGAGATTTTTGGTAGAAATGAAAAGTTTTGTTGGTTTTCCCTAATGAATATGATCACATTTGATTGAAAAAAATATTTAAAAAAATACCCGATGTGAGGTTTTTCCAAGGGAGGAATACATGCAATTCTGTGGGTGCAGACTCGACGTTAAATCGCATAAAAGGCAAAAATGTTTTTTTTCTCTCTTTAGTATCATCTACATAATTGTGTAGGTCAGATCTTAAAGGGTTATGTAAGAAAAAGATGCGTAAAAATATTGTTTACATTTCTCCTGGCCTTACGCCCACTTCAGATATTTGAATCATTACTTCCTGTTTATTAAATTGATCGTAACTCCTTTTATAATAATCATAGAAATAAAATTTTAAAAGATTTGAAATCATAAATGATTGCTCTTTCAAATATATATATATATATATATATATATATATATATATATATATATATATATATTTTCTTCCATAATAATTCTTATAATTTTTTTTTTTTTTTTTTTTTTTTTTTTTTTTTTTAATACTTACAGCTTTCATTCATAATAATTGACGGTGGTAGGTTATGTTTAATTAATGGTTATATATATATATATATATATATATATATACATACATACATACATACATACATACATGCATACATTCGGAAATTTTCATGAAAACAGCCATTTTTAATGTGGGCAGATACCTTAAATTATTCTTTAAATTAATTCACCATTAAGTTACTTTTCAGGTTGTCAATTTTACTTTAATATCCAGATGATTGTTATTTAATCTTTCACATTAATTGTAACCTTTTTTTTAAGGTTTAATATATTTAACCCTTTAAACAAGTTTTCTTTAGAGGTGATTTTACAGAATTTTCTTGCATGCTGAAGGTCTTTAATAGGCAGTTTAATGTTATGCATTTGTAATGTATAATATATTGCATGTATAAATATTTAAATGTAAGATGTATGTTAAACCTCACCTTATAGATTTTAAGCTTCATTGCCTTTCTTTCAAACGAAAGTATACAAATGAACCTTGATCACTTTTTTTTTTTTTTTTGAAAGGGAAAGGGGACTCAACCATATTTTGCCTCTCTCCCCTTAAAGCCTTGATCATTAAAATAAAAAAAATAGTAAGTTTGTTTTATCTGCAATGAAATAATTATAGTTCTCACTTTCATTTTGAAAATCTCACTTAAAATGCTGATTAGGGTGGGAAAATGCCACCTTACTTTTTTTTCAATTATGCACCCTTATACAGTAGACTCCCTCAAATCTGCACAGCTTGAAACCAGAGGTAGTGCGGATTTTAGAATGTTGTGGATTTCTGCGATCGCTTCTGATTTCAGCGCTATCTTGAATTTTGTTCCTGCAACTTAACTGTAAATTTCACTCTTTACATATGAAATAATACGCAGATTTTATGCATTCGCAGATTTAAAGAAGTCTACTGTATTAATATTTTGCCCTATTCATTTCTTTGTGTTAAGATGTGTTTTATCTTTATTTTCTATGTGTATGTAAATTTAATTAATTAGAAACATTGCAAAAAATATATATATTATAAAAAAGTATTGACAATAAAGCTGTATATTTTGTATTCAGTTAATTTTGTGTTTTCTTACTTCTTTCATTAGCATTTCTCATACTTCACAAAATTCTGCTGACTTTTGTAAAAAAAGTCAAATTTTTCAAAAAAAAAAAAAAAAAAAAAAAAACAAGGACACCACAAAAATAAGTCTTAAATTATTTTAGTACTTTGGTAGTATATAAATAGCAAGCCAGAATTATATATTGTCATAGTAACTTTTGGATAATTCTGCTTTTAATGTTAAATAAACCACAGTCTAAATATAGCCTAATATTTGTGTTTTAATATCCCCTCCAACATGCACACATTTAGAAATATATATTACACTCTGTTCTAACACTTTACACGATAGTTTATCAAATAACGCATAAAAACATTTATATTTTTAAAGAAATGTGCAGGTTTAAAATTAGTCTGTGAAAATAGAGATAAATTTGTCTTTTAATAAGAAATTTACATTTTTTTACTCTCTTAATTTTCTGACTTAATAAATTTCATTTAAATATATTGTTTTCACCAAGGTAGTTGCTATGCTGTTCTATACAATTTTATTTAAATAATGTATTCTTTTCACCAAGGTTCTAGGTTTGCTGTTTTATACTTTTTTCTTTCACCTTATTATTTATCGTAAAGATTCAATACAATGTCACCCAAACTATTTTTCCTGAAATGTTTATGTATAGTACTATGTATGAATCACACTCATTTCTGTAGCCAGTTATTAGCACATTCTCTTGGAGGATATGTGTGTTGGGGGTAGGGATATCTTGGTATACCAGCTTTATGGTCATTATGCTCATTAGTCATTAGGAGAAGAGCTTTGTTAAAAATTTGAGGGTCAAACTCTATTGATTTTATCTTGCTTAGCCAGAGTGGTATAGTCTTGGAAAATTTTCTCCATAGTAAAATGAGAAATTAGATTACTTTCCTTTAAAAAAGAGTATATTTAGAAAATATAAATAAAAGTTGTATCTGCTATCGAATTGTGAATTTATCATTTAATACTGAAACTAAGTATGCATGTTTAAAAAGAATGCAATTCAAATGTTAGTATTTTGTATTTTTCTGTCTCCATGCTCTTAAAAATAAAAAATGCAAGCATTGCTTAAGTACTGTCATTACTTAATCCTTTAAAGAGCTGTTCCAAAACTATGAGCCATGGGTCATGTTTTGGTTTGTTAAGGAGCGATTGGTCAGGTGGTCAGAAATATATTATTAATTTAATTTGGTGTAAAAATATAATATGTTACAACTTTAACACTAGCACGCCCGGAAATTTTACCTCAAGTTTCATAAAAATATTTGACACCAGGATTTTTATTTAAAATTATTTGACTGATTTATTTAACGTAAATCTGCGTTGTTTAAATTTAACTTATTTTATGAAAGAATTTCTGGTCCCAGTTGACATTTAATCATATGGTCGGAGTCGGATCGACTCCTTCTGGGCGTTCTAGGGTTAAAGGGGCAAAAAAGCATAAAGAAGGAAAAATACAGTGTTTTTTAAAATTAGCTTCAGGCTAATTTAACAATGCTCAATTCTAATAATGTCAATAATAATTTTCTAATATCAAAATTTTTAAAACAATGTCATAAATGGCATTTACTTTTAAGCTATATATTTTTAATAATACATTCATTCATTCATTAATGAATTTTTCCTTGCATAGTAAAAGAAGGTCTAGTTTTATTATTATTCCACTTTAATATTAAGATTACTTAGAGTTTTATATATAAAATCTTTTTTATTCACTCCCACAGTGAACCAAAACTGTTTTCACATACTTTCTCATACTCATATACCGTCAACTGGGGCTACTTTGGTCCATCCCATAAAAAAAGTTTTTATTCTTTTTATTGAACAAACAATACAAGATAATTTGGAGTTTTCGCCCTTGAAAAATATTTTATACCCTACTGTAGGGTATTTGAATAGTTTGAAGGTAATTAAAATTTTTTTAGTGGCAACACTGAATGTGTTTGTAAACAACTGTTTTCATGTGTAAATTTTAACTCTCCAAACTTTCTATAGTAAAACAATCTGGATAAGAGCTGCAAATGAGGTAAGTGTTAAAATATTATCTTCAGTAACCTGTAACCCATGTGTGATCATAGTTTTTTATTTAACTTTTATTTTGACAGGAAATGTTTATGTTTTTATAAAGCTAACATGAAAACTAATATTTCGGGGCTACTTTGTGCCAGGCCTTTTTTGGTCCGAAAATAGCCCCAATTACTTAGAAATGCCATTTATATAACCAAATCTCTTAAAACATGTTTTGAGTAACTTTTTTTTTTAAATGTTACATTAATTGTTTTTGTTCCAGTTGCTGAGGATAACATGACAAAACTGTTTCTTGTTTCTTTAATATTAACAATTGGTTTATTGTGTTTAAATGTTAAAAAAAAAAGAAAAAAAAATGTTTATTGAGTTTGCAGTGTTAATTTATTAGCAAATGCTATTGCAAGGGGGTTACAATAAAAATGTATTAATTTACATATGAAATGTATTCATTTTATATGAAATTAAGTGAATGGACCAAAGATGTCCCCAGCAGGGGCTACTTTGTTCCAAAACTTTAAAAATTGTTAAAAAATAGTTTAAAAAATATTAAAAAAAAAAAAATCCTCTTTAAAACCATACAGTTTGCTTCATTGTTTTATTTTAATTGTTTACAACCCAATTTTGACGTTGAAAAATCACATACAATATTTTTTAATAATGGAAATGTGAGTGGAACCAGGAAAAAGTGGCCCAAAGTAAGGTTGACGGTATGGCATCTGTTTATAGACTTGGTTCACTGTGGGAGTGAATCAAACAGAATTTAATCACCTTCTAAATAGACTATATCTTTTTTTTTTTTTTTTTTTTTTTTTTTTTTTTTTTTTTTTTTAAATGGATTTGGTCTACTATGGTAGTGAGCCCCCTCATATGTGGCAATTTCACCTTTCCTATTGGATAGATTGTACAAAAAGCTCTATATACCTATGCATTGGGTGGCTTGCATATCAACAAAGTTAGAGAAGCCCTTTTGTAAGTGGCTACCTGTAATTATGTTTTCTGAAATCAACTTGGGTTGTAGACAAAATTATTTTTAACAAAATTATGTTTTAGAAAATATCTAACAAGGGAACCACTTTAGGTGTTGCTCGCACCTAATATTGAAACCTGGTGCATTTTAAAGTTCTATATTAGGAAGTTTGGGAATCGATAAAATTTTTTTGATTTTACAGCAGATTAACTTTCTGAAAATGTAATTTTCTAGACCACTTTTCGGGCTTTTAACGTAAAAGTTTTTTAAAAAAAAATAGTTAAAAATATAAATTAGTCAATAATAACTATAAAATGTTGAAAAAAGTTTTAAAATTCCTTCAAGAACCTACTAATTTGATTTTTAAAAAAAATACAATATTGTATTTACATATTTGGCAGGGAAAGATTGCCGTCTTTTTCGTCCCGTACACTTTTCCGGCAACCCCAGTTCAGTATTTTCGCTATCCACCGTGTTGTAATGGTTTGGACGTAAACCTATTACAGGTATAAAGCTAGTGAAAATTTTGAAGTGCCATATCTGGTGACTTAACTCTCTTTTGGTGTAAAATTAACAAATAAAAATCCAATAATAAAAAATTATAAATAAAAAAAATATATAAAATATGATTTTAACAAAGAATTTTCATCGGTTCTCTAACTTTTATGCATAGGGCTACAAAATGCATCAGGTCTCGATTCTAAGTGCGAGCAACACCTAAAGTGGTTCCCTTGTAAGATGAAGGAATTTTTAACAACAAATTCTGAAAGGAAAAAAAAATAATAACCTAAGTTTCATGAGCATTTTTTTTTAAATTCAGGAAATTTCATCAGATGCTCATAGGGTTAAATGTATGCCACATTGTGTTTATCTGCAATGCTGTTGCATATATTGTATATATAAAAATCCGTAATATGTTTCATAATTTTATAATGTTTGAAATGTAATTCTTTAATAAAGGAAATAGTAAGTGAACAATACTTTTAAGAACTGTTTAAATTAAGATATTTTTATCAAAAAATGTGTTGTACTATTATGTTATTTTTTCTCTTAGTTTGTATAATCATTAAAGAATAAACCCCTCAAAAGTTTCACAAACATCTTATTCTGATGATAAATTTATGCAGAAATAGTTAATAACAAGGGTCTATCACTTCATTTCTATTCATTTTGTTCTTATTCAGGTAACCAGATTTCCAGTTTGCAATCCCATATTATGATACATTCTCCAGAACAACCATTTGCCTGTTCATATTGTGATTTGAAGTTTGCAAAGAAAAATGATATGATGAAACATGTAAGAGTTCACACTGGAGAACGACCCTTTGCTTGTCCATATTGTGATCATAGGTGTAGTCGGAAGGATTACCTAAAGAAGCATATTAGGACTCATACTGGAGAACGACCATATGCTTGTTCATTCTGTGATTACAGGTGTAATCAAAAGTATGATCTTACAAGACATATGAAAAAGCATATGAATTTTTTCTAATGTGTTTTTTTTTTCCTTTAAAATGTTGACAATGCAAGATGTAATGTAAAGACAAATCAAAGTTTTAATAAATTTTTGTAATTAAGATTTTAACTGAATTGATGTATTTTAATCTTCTGCAACAAACAAAAGAAAGAGCATATCCAATGGACTTTTCCCTCAAACAACACTTTTTTTTTTTTTTTTTTTTTTTTTTTTTTTTGTCATAATGTATTCAAAGTACAAGTTTCTACCACTTTGTAAAAATGGCTTTATTGGAAATAAATTTTTAGAACTAGGGATGTTTTGTGAAGCTCTCGAATATCTACCTTTTTCTGCATAAGTAAAAATTTATATTAAAAAACCCTAGTCTTAAATTTTTAAATGCATTATTATTCATGTAAACAAGATAAATTCAATAGGCACATTTTTATTCATTAATATAGTTTTTGAAAATTAAAATATAGTACTATTATTTCATTTATATCAATTTGTGTTCCACAATGCTTTGCTTGATTATTTTGCTAACCAGAATATATAGGTTTTTCCCCCCAAATATATGATACATTCATTTTTCCTACATTTAGCAGATGCCCCATTTCAGCTTAAATTTTGGATTACAGTAGAACCCCACTAATCCGAAATTCCGGTTAATCTGAACTGATTTTATTTTTGAAAATTACTGGACTTGAAGCATGCTGGATTATGAAATTTTCCAGATTATATGATGAATGTCTGAAAAAACGTATAGAAGTTAGAATTAAACAAAAAATGGCAGTAAAGCATGTTTTTTATTCTTTAAACAGCTTGAATAGAATTTAAAAAAATACTCAATAATGTAAAAGTACAGCATATGTGCGCAAATATAAAATGAAAATGTGCACTGTAGGCCATCTCGTAGAAGCCATCTTAAAAAAAAATCTTGAATATAATATCAGTTTATTTGCCAGTCACTATAAAATTCTTTTCTAAAATGCAAAAAGTATTTAATTCAGATGATAATTTTTTTTCCCTTTCAACTGCTTGATTTTGCAAATTATCTACAGAAATGTTTTTCTCTTCCACTCCACCAGTCGACAAGGCAGCTGGGCTATTTATAGATTTGCGATTTTGAACCGCTTGTAATAGGTTGTTACGCAATTCCTCATTCTGAAGTTCCATTGGATTATTATAAACATCAGGAGTGATTAAACACGGAATACTATTTTTTTTTTTTTTCGAAAGTCGTGCCAGATTATCCAGCATGTCGGACCTTAGGGTGCCGGATTACAGGATGTTTACTGTACTACTGAGTACTCATATCTTGCATTTTTTTAGCACGCATCATTTTCTTTTCTAATTTTATCAGAATTTCGGGTAATTCAAACAAGCACCGGTCCCAATTAGTTCAGATTAGCGGGGTTCTACTGTATCTCTATAGATTTAATGCTCTAAGACACTCCGCAACTAGTTCAACCTATTTTATAAGTTGTATAAACTTATCAAATGTTTACTAGAACTAGTCACTCGACCCACAGTATCAAGTCTGGAAAAGAGTGCTTAAATGATTATTCAAGAGACAGTATTACTATATAGATTACTGCAGAATATAAAAGACTATCTCAGAGACTGATTTTATGGTGGCAAAGAAAAATGTGGAAAATTGACAGATTAAAGGTAAGATTGTTCTTTTTTTTATGAAAAAAAATATATATAATTCATTTTTCCTGTTAATTTAAATGTAGATAAACATGTGTAATAATATCAGTAGCATATAAAATGTCCTTAATACAGAATTATATTTATTATTGTTTGATATTCTCTTTTAGTAATGATATCTACTCAGAAATTTGAAAAGATTCTCAGCATATTGACAGAAGTCTTAAAAATATATCACTATTATCTCATTTTTCCACAAGCAACATTTATTTGCATTTATAGAAAATTTATTAAAATACATTTTAATATTCCCAAAATATCAATACAAATGATAATTATAATTTCACTGTTTACAAATATTTTGTGGGCTTGCAAGTTTTTCTTATGTTTTCATTTCAGTATTGATTTTAGATAATAGATTTGTTATACAGTAAGGAATCGTTTATCCAGAAACCAGTTAACCAATTATTCAGAATATTTTTAATTGAGTGATTTCAGAATCTTTCCAGAAAAAAATACCATAGAGTGCCAGTTTCAGATCTGCATTGCTTGATACATTGATTGTGTGATATAACTTGATGCCAACATCTAGGATATGAAATGAAAGCATATTTAGTTAGGCGTTGCACTTTTTAATTTTTATAAAGGATTGTTGTTTCCAAGGGATTCCCACAAATTGCATTTTTTCATACTCTGATTAATCTTTTGATCTTGACTGGATCTGATTCTTAATAATGAATAATCTAATAATCAATATGTAATCAGAAACAATGCCATGAGCACATATATTCTACAAATCTGATCAAATGGATGTTGCATTAATGCCCAACCAGCTATAAAGAATACATCTGGCCTTGACCATTCTGGATAATTGGTTCTATATTGTATACTATTTTGCGTGTGTGAAATGTTATTTTAATTTTCTTAGCTTATTATGACTTATAAGGTATAATAACTGTTGATCATTTCATTAAAAAAGTACAGTGCATGAAATAATTATGGTTCTTATACTAATTTTAAGCAAACACAAAAAATATATAGCTACAATTTAATAAAGACGTATGGAATATAAAAGATTGTACTCTGCATTATGTACAATGAACATTCAAATCTCATATATTCAAAAAATAGACTTATACAGGCTTTGTACAAGTTTAAATGATACATAAATTGCGAAATAATTATGACCTCTTTTAGCTTAATGCTTCCTATATTAATTGTTCAAACAAAAAGTCTGTAATATTTGGTTCACCCACGTCGTAGGAAGCTTCCATTCCACATGGCAAGGTCTTGAATATATTTCATATCAATAGAGTTCCATCCTTCCAAAATAGCTGTTTTCAAGTTGTTCCTGGACGTAAAATGTCGGCTTATTTGCATAAACTTTTCTTGCCATTATATACCAAACATTCTCTCTTATATTCAAATCAGGCAATTTAGCCGGCCAAGGTTCTAGCAGTTTCATTTTTTTTAGATTTGAATCAATCCTTGTACATCTTTGACACATGAATTTTGCAGTTGTCCTGCTGAAACAACCAATTTGCAAAACAACCTGCCATTTGAAGTCCATTTCAAGGAAACTGCTTACTTACGAGGAAGGTCTCCATACTGGGCATACTCAGAATATTTTGAAAAAAATACCAATTAAACTACTTATGTATGTAATAAAGGATCAGTCAAATTTAGCGGCAGAATTACAGTAGAAAGTCTGTAAAAAAATAAAATACTTTCGAGTATTTGGCGCAAAAAGACGAAAGCGTCACGCGATTTGGCGAGCGGTACTTTTCCTCGCCAAAAGCAAACGATTTTAATGCATCTGAAAATTGTTTGTTAATTGATTTTTAGAATGCATGTAAAAAGTATTTAATGAATTTAAACATAAACAATGAGAGAGTTTAATAAATACATTTTTTCGTATTACATATTTATGTTGCTTGTTACTTAATTTTATTACTTTAAAAACAATTTCATATATTTAAGCATATTCCAAAATAAAGGCAAGATTCATTTCAAACCAAGGAATTCGTCGTTTCCATAGCAACAAAATTGAACCGACAGCACTCAATTGGACTTAATTTTGAGATATTGAAACAATTTTAATTTTGTTTTAATTCGTAAAATTTGATATTTAACTTTCATTAGAAATACATATATGACAAAACTATAGCTAAATCAAACTAAAACTGACAAAACTACAGTTATTTAAGTTAAATTTATTTAAACAAGTTCAATATGAAATATTTTTATCTTAAAGAGTATTCGACATGAAAAAGTAATTTTTGAAATTTCATTTCATCGCCAACCGATGATAAATCTCAAATAAACGAAAATTTCATTATTTTTTTTACGAACGTTCTATCGGGGTTCTGCCAAAAAAATTTTTATAAACATGTATATCCACATGAGACGAGAACACTCTGTAATTTTTTTCAGATTTTTCTGAATATGCCCGTATCGAGACCTTCCTTGTTAGCATGTTCAGGTAATCAGAACTGTTCATTTTTCCATATAAGAATTCAATATTGCTTTTCTTTTTCCATATTATTGCGCCCCATATCATTATCAAACTTCCTCCTTGTTGTCTAGTGGAAAACACTAAAGGTTATTTTTTATTATCCTTCCAATAGCTGTGTATATCATTTGGACCATCCAGGTTTAACTTTTCTTAATTGGAAAAAATAACTTTTTGCCATTCAGTGTTCCAAAACATATGGTTGTGAGTGAATTCTTTTCGATTAACCTAATGAATTGAAGACAGCATCATTTTTTTCTGGAGTTTCCTCGAACTAAGTCCATATTTATTCAGCAACTGTCATGATAGACGAACAGTAACTGGCAAATTTAATTCCTCTCGTAATTGTCAAGCTGTTACAATTTTATTTGATGCTTTTTGCCTCACTAGGCTCACTTCCTTATTTGTAACAGAGGATGGTCTACCTGTTCTCTTCTTCTTTGCGTACCCTGATGATTCTTTAAGGTGATTTCGGATATTTGTTTGTACTTTTGAAACATCAATTTTACCCCCATTCAATGTCAGAAAACCTTGACCCAGATGGCATATTATTTTTTTAATCTAACACTTTAAACAAATTATTTAGTAAATTTTCTATTTAAACTGTTGTCATAAATTTAAAAAAAAAAAAAAAAAAAAAAAAAAGTTTCTGCTAACCAATATGCATACAGATGAACTTCTGATTGAGTAAGGCCGTAATTTCTTTGTTTCTGAAATCCAGATTTCACTGATAAGCTTTCACAGCACATTCCCAAGTACTATTTCTACAGCCACCAATGAATGTGTATTTACTTTTAATGTTACAACAGAGGAAATAGCATTCAATTTTTTTTTTTTTTTTTTTTTTTTTTTTTTTTTAAATTGTGCTCATTATAATATATCAGCTGAAATTGTGAGAGGCCATAGTTATTACATGCATTGCATATTTTGAAATTTTTTTCATATTAGTTCCAAAACTGCAGTAAACTCTGTCTAAGGCGGAATCGATTGGGACCAAGAAAATTTTCCGTAATAGACAATATTCCGCCTTAGAGAAATTTTACTCTATATCTATGGATTTGCAGTTACTTGAAAATCTATCCAAGTTAGGCAGATTTCTGTCTTACACAGAGTCTGCCTTACTGAGAGTTTACTGTAGTTTGAAAAATATTTTAATTTTTTTTCTTACTATTTTGATGTCAATAAGAATAATGTTGTTGATATTGTTATTTAATTCTGTTTTATCCCCTATTAAGGAAGCCAGTGTTATTTTTGGCATGTGGCTTTCCGGTTAAGGGGTAAATTTGTTAGATAGCATAGGTTTGCTTTTGCAAGGAGCAGATTTGTGTTCTTATCCAGCAGAACTTAAAAGAAAACAATAGAAATTAAACTCTTGGTGTCATTATACATTTTATAATTTAGAAACTTACTTTAGTATTAAAAATAGCTAAGCTTGCTGAATATAATATAAAGAATATGCTGCTTAAGGCAGGGTTGCCAATGTTCCAAAACATCCAGAGTTTCTTCACAAGTTTATTGAAAATCCACAAGTCTGTGCATTATATTAACTGTTCTGGAAAACTGTGTGCATAGAAAATAGTTCTTTTCTCTATAAAATAGAAAAATTTTCACTTTCTAGAAAAAATTCCAGATTTATTTTATTATTATTATTACTTTAAATTTAGCTATTATTCCTTCTATTTTGAACATAATAAATTTTCCTATGAAGATTTGCTTGCTTAAACTAGCAAAATGTACTACTCTGTCAGTTGTAGGAAAATTTTCCCGTGATTTCCTAGATTACAAGTTTTTGTATTTCATAAGTTTCCTTTTCTTAGGGAGAAATCCTTTTCCTCCCTTCCTGATGCCCAATTTAAACTTCTTTTTAATGCAACTTTTAAACTTCTTTTGAATGCAATCTATTGCATGGAGTAAAGTCCTGTATCAGGTCCAGTAACCCTGTTTTACCTGAACCTGACCCAGTTCTTGTGTCAAGTTGAGGCAAGTATATTATGTTTTTGTTTGATGTTTTTGCGAATTAGACATGTTACTTTTCCGCATGCTTTTTCGGCGCTGCAATTTATTATCCCTGGGATCGATGCAAATATGCATTAAAATTTGTTGACATTTTTATGGAGGAGGGGGGGGGGGTAGCAGTAGCAGATGAAATACAACAAAAATGCAAGTATGAACCTCGCCAAATTGAGTAAATTTCCCCAAAGGAGGATTGTGAGAAAACACAAATTGCTTCAAAGGATCGCAGGGAAAACGCAAATTGCTTTAAGGGATCGTTGGAAAAATGCAATTGCTTCAAAGGATCACGGGAAAAATGCAAATTGCTTCAAAGGATCGCGGGAAAAACGCAAATTGCTGCAAAGGATCGCGGGAAAAACGCAAATTGCTTCAAAGGATCGCGGGAAAAACACAAATTCCTTCAAAGGATCGCTGAAAGAATGCAAATTGCTTCAAAGGATCGCGGGAAAAACACAAATTCCTTCAAAGGATCGCTGGAAGAACGCAAATTGCTTCAAAGGATTGCAGAAAAAGCACAAAATCGTCAAAGGATCACGTAAAAATAAGGTTTCCGTCAAAGGATCGCGGAAGAAATGCGATTTCCGTCAAAGGATCGCGGAAGAAATGCGATTTCCGTCAAAGGATCGCGAAAGAAATGCGATTTCCGCCAAAGGATCGCAAAAAAAAAAATTTGTCTAAGGATTGCAGAGAAAATGTGATTTTTTGCCGAAGGATCGTGTAAAATATGCGAATTTTATCGAAAGATCGCGGGAAAAAACCCAAATTTTGTTAAAGAATCGCAGAAAAAATGTGATTTTTGTTAAATGTTCATGTAAATTATGCAAATTTCGTTGAAAGATCGTGAAAAAAATCATCGAAAGATTGTGAAAAAAAAAAAAAAAAACACGGATTTCGTGAAAGGATCACGGAAAAAAAGCAATTTTTATGTCAAAGTATCATGTAAAATATGCAAATTTCGTTGTCAGATTGCAGAAAAAAATGTGAATTTTGTTGAAAGATTGCAGGAGAAAACGCGATTTCATCAAAGGATCACGGGAAAAAAATGAGATTCCGTCAAAGGATCATGGAAAAACGTGAATTTCATTAAAAGGACCGCGAAAAAAGTGCAATTTTCATCAAAGGATCACAGAAAAAAAGGCAAATTTCGTCAAAATGCTGCAGAAAATTGCGAATTTCCTCAAAAGTCCGTGAGGCTGTGGAAGTTCAGCTTTTTTTTTTGCTGGGCCTGTATCATGTCTGAAAAATCCATTACTATGCATTGTGTATCATCATCAGATCTTCAGTGTAAGTCCGAAATGTTAACTTTCAGCCTTTTTACACTTTCCAGCATATATCAAAATTGTTTAAGAATTTGGTATGTCTGCCCACCTGTCTGTGCTCTAACTTGTGTAACTATGCTCAGATTACTATGTAGTTAATATATATCATTGAGAATTACTGTGGCATGTTCGACATTGAAAATGAAGTGTGTAACATTTAATAGTTCATTTTCAGGAATTCTCAAATCATTTTGTTGCAGTATAATTATGGGGAAAAATCGTTTTTAATGCAGGGATCTGTTTAGGAAGAAATTGGGTTTAAAGGACCCTTCACAAAATTTTTCATCTCAAAACAAGACCCTTCACAAAACTTTTCACCTTAAAAAAGGACCCTTCACAAAATTCTTTGTCTTTAAAATAGGTCTTTTACAAAAATTTTCCAGCTCTAAATTAAATCTTTCACAAATTTAATCAATTAAAAGTAAAATCTGACCTGTCACTTTTACATATATAAAGAAAATATATGTATTTTACATACATATATGATCTTAAAAATATAAAAAGAGAACCTTTGTATAACGTCCATTTCAAATTCACAAAATTAGGACTAGATTTTTCACAAATGTAAAAAAGTTCTTCACAACTTCACAAAAACAGGATACTGAGAGATAAGTCTGGACAAACCCCTGTAATGTATTTCAATGATGTTGGACTATTTCAAACATACCGAAATTAATATATATGTGGATGTGGCTTGCACTTTCCATAACATTCTAACCACATCCTGACCGCAGTAAGAGGGTGCAGCTACTTTCCATGAGAACTGACAGAGTGTGCAAATTCTAAAAGACAATAAACCTGATGAGTTAGTGATTTTGAGTCTCCAGCCTGGGAGCGAAGTTTTGATTTAATTTCAGAGTTGTTGCGCGGACTGATTTGGAAAGACATATCCGATCAGGCTCCTAGAGCGCGCCGGAGTATATTGAAAGCCGGTAGATTGCCAGAAAAAGCCCCTCTCATCCCCTTAAACCCTGTACATAGTTAGTGTGCTCTGTAAATAGAATTCATGCCTTACTCCAGACATTAAAATCTTATTATTTCTATACCAGCGAGTGTTCACAATTCCATATGTAGGCTTCGGCCGAGTCAAATCCAACCATTTTTCAAGCCCCTAGACATAACTGAAATCGTGCTTTGAAATCCTCCTTCTGGAATATTTAAGTTCTACAGAAGATTCTATCACAAGTTTCTGATAAAGAAGACAACTTCACTACGTAATACTGACCTACTTATCTGTTATCGACCATCTGTTTTCTTCTCCGTGTGAGCAGAAGAGTCTCTGCATTTGTTTTCTCCTCTCAAATGGATGTGTTCTTTTTTTAAAAAAAGGATTACCAATTTCGAAGTAAGCGTTCAATTATTTTTATTTAGACATGTTGTTGCAAGATATACGGCCTGTCCTAGCTCAAATTAATTCGGCAAAAGTTGAACGAATTAAAATCCTACATACCTTGGTATTTGGTTCCGATGAAAATAGAAATAATCGGAAAAATTTAAGGAAATTTCAGGAATTCAAATTTAAAATTGGGGATACTGAATTTGACGATAAAATAGCTGAAACAGCTAAAAATTTTCCCTTAGCCCAACTCATTTCCATGGCAAATTTACTTTGTCTAGACATTGCCGGTAATGAAGTGGATATTTCCTGACGTATTATCGAAGCACTATCAGATCTAACAAAATTTCAGTCCTCCATTTCACCACAGACCAATTCAGAGCCTGATGATGATGACTCTCGCAATACTTTGCAATCCAATTCATTATCGAATTTTACTGGTACTACTTTGCAATACACTGCAGCCATTTCTCCCCATTCTGCACCGCGTCAATCCATTTCCTTTACCGATTTCGAAAATTTAATTACACCTTTTTCTGGCAAGCCAGTAGAAAATATTCTACAATGGTTAGAAAGATTTGAAGGTTTGGCCACAACATTTCAACTGAATGAGTTGCAAAAATTTCTTTTCGTCGAAAGAACTCTCAATGGTACCGCATTGTTATTTGTCCACAGTGAGCCCAAATTAACATCGTACGCAACATTAAAACAAGCTTTAATACAAGAATTCGCACATATTTCCTCTTCCGCCCTAATACATGAAATGCTCGCTTCGCGTACTTGTAAGCCCAACAAAAAAATGAGTGAATATTTTCTAGTAATGAAAGAAATTGCCCAACGAGCGAAACTAGACGACGCATCACTCATGCATTATGTTATCACCGGTATTCAAGATACACCTAACAATAAAGCAATTCTTTTTGGCTGTCAAACTCTCACCGAATTTAAAGGTAAGCTTCAAATTTATCAGCAAATTTGCGATCAAACTCCCCACCTTCGCTAGTCACAGCCGCGGCCTACACATGTTAGTACTAAACCCCTACACACCGAAAAAGCCCCGAAAATGATTTGTTTTTCTTGCGGACAACCTGAACACCTTGCAAAAGATTGTGTACACAAAAACAAAGGAATTAAATGTTTTGCGTGTAACGAATTTGGACACGAGTTATAACTGTGCTCAGACCACCCGCCGTAAAGTGTCAAACTCAGACACCTCTCCCCCTGCAATTCAAGTAGTAGAATTAGATAAACCGCATCAAAACATGATGAAATTAGTGAAAATTGCAGATTTACCGACAGATGGGTTGAAGGATATCGGTTTGCACATTACGTGTGTAAGAAAAGATTTGTACCGCTTACTCGGGTCCCCCACCCTCAACGACGCAAGCTTACAAATTGCAGGATTCAGCAACGGCAGCGTCACACCAATCAGGTCATTCAACACAACAATCTACATAGATGACAATGCGTATACATCCACAGCTTATGTCATAGACTTTTCTCGCATGAACATTCCTCTCATCATCGGAAGAGATATAATTTCCCAGGGAATACTCACTTGTGATCAGAACAGCATCTCACTCCAAAAACCACCTCCACCCGAAATATCTGTCAATTGTATCACCATTTGTAAAGGTGTACACAACGTAGACGTAGACCACAGACAAGAGAATGTCGTGTTACAGAACATAGTTTCAAGTATCCCAGAACTTAGTGAGGACGTGCCTTCTCAGATCCTACCATCTCCTAATTGCCCTCGTGACTACGCACCTATGCAAAAGACATTCGTTGCTCCAAATTCCCTTCTGTATGTACTAGGCTTTTTATTCATCATGCTACTTTCCGCAAGTGCATCGCGTAACTGTGTTACTAGTTTAGAAACTGTCGCTCATTTTCTCGAAGCATATTTTTCACTGTGTATGACGGAATATTTTTACAGCTCACTAGTGCCAGCTTTTCCCAATTCTAGGAAAGCAAAAACACGCAACCGAAAGAAACGAAACAAACTCCGTTCACACACAATATAGCTTTGAAAAGAAAAAGAAGAAAAGGGAAGTGTGCTTCTTTTAGTATTGTTTTTTTTTTTTTTTTTCACCTTGCTCTCCTGTTGTTTCAAATAAGCATCCGTGTTGCGAAAGTATTTTTTTTCTGTGTTTCGCCATAGGAAGTGTTAATTTTTTTGTGTGTGTGATGTCAAACAGCTAATTACTTCTCCTATATCTGTGTGCATATTTTTTTTATCTCACGAAGCGTCCAAGTTATATTTTACTTGTTGGACGCCCTCTCAACACTACATCTCGCCTACTTTTATTTATTTGTGCTCCATGATTCAGACTGTATTTCTCATCAGTGACTGACCGTTTTCAACATATCCTATTAGCGTTTGAAGTGAACTCAGTAGACGAACCATACTTGTTTTTTTTTTATTTACTTTCTTAAATGTGAACCACGATTAGACACAGTATTTTTTCCCCTTCTTTTTATCAGTGTCAACAACTTACTGGTGATAAACAGCTGACTATTACTGGACTTTGCCAGAAAAGATCTTTTTTTTTTCTCTTAGAATAAACAACCTACAGCTAACAAAATTCAGATGGAATAAGTGCTTTTTTTTTATTATTCCATGAATGTGAGATATGCACGAATTTTTTAAGATATTTTGCTTTCTTTTTTTTTCACACACTACTTCAAGAAACTATTTATTTTAACATCTTTCTGTATAATGTGTTTTAATGTATAACTGATATGACTAAGTCTTGTTATTATGTATCTGTATTTGTATATACAGTAGCGCTCAAAAGTATTTTGACAACCTTATATTCTCTCTTATTTTATTTAATATACAAATGTAAAAGAAAATATACTTCCTACCATTGAGAACACTATGATTGCAGTTATTCAAATGTATCAAGTTTCAACTTGTTTGCTTATATTCGGCGCCACTGAAGACATATGACTCCTCCTTAGCTCAAAAATATTTTGACAATTAGTTTGCATTTAATTGTTGAAGGTGTCAGTGGCGCTATAGCTTGGATTACTGTTTATATTGACTTAATATGATTATTTTTAAATGCAGAAATAGAAATGTAAAAAATATTGAAGTGATTCTAGAAAAGACGCTGTAAATGCACAGTAAAAAGAAAGGTAGACTGCAAGCAGAATTAGCTCGTTCTTTTAACGTGTCTCGGCACCTTGTAATTATATGGAATAAAATTTTCAATAAACAGAAATACATCGAAAATAAGCCTCAAAGTGGCCAACCAAAAAAACAACTTGCAATGTTGACTGTATTATAAAAAGGATATCTTCAAATGATTGTCGTTAGTCCATTGTAATAATAAAAAATGAATTGAAAGAAAACTATGGCATAGACATACACGTTTCATCAGTCAAATGACGCCTAAACCTCTATGGTTTACATGGCAGAAGACCAGCAAAAACACGTTTATTATCTACTAAGCACAGGAAGGCTAGATTTGCATTTTAAAATGGCATAACCCTTTCAGGGGCAAAGCAATTCCATTGCTAGAGTGTTGAAATTAATGATCGACACCAGAATTTGAAAACAAATTTATTTGTAAATAGGAAAAATCTATATTTCACACACATAATAAACTTAATATTTTTTAACCAAAATTCTGGTGTCAATCATTAATTTCAACGCTTTAGCAATGGAATTGCTTTGCTCCTGAAAGGGTTATAGAATTTCACAGATGCAACTCTAGCCTTCCTATTCATAGTAGATAACAAACGTGTTTTTGCAGGTCTTCTGCCATGTAAACCATAGAAGTTTAGGCGTCGTTTGACTGATGAAACATGTATGTCTATGCCGTAATTTTCTTTCAATTCATTTTTTATTATTACAGCGGACTTACCACAATCATTTGTAGATATCATTTTGATAATACAGTCAACATTGCAAGTTGTTTTTTTCGGTTGGTCACTTTGAGGATTATTTTCGATGTATTTCTGTTTATTAAAAACTTTATTCCATGTAATAACAAGTTGCCGAGACATGTTAAAAGAACGAGCTAATTCTGCTTGCAGTCTACCTTTCTTAAGTGCATTTACAGCGACTTTTCTAGAATCACTTCAATATTTTTTACATTTCGGCATTTAAAAATAATTACAATAAGTTAATATAAACACTAATCGAAGCTATAGCGCCACTGACACCTTCAACAATTAAATGCAAACTAATTGTCAAAATACTTTTGAGCTAA
Source organism: Maratus speciosus (assembly GCA_963932465.1). Taxonomy (NCBI): domain Eukaryota; kingdom Metazoa; phylum Arthropoda; class Arachnida; order Araneae; family Salticidae; genus Maratus; species Maratus speciosus. The sequence goes on along the minus strand of OZ010800.1, from coordinate 285,719,994 downwards.
GGAGAAGTAATATTTCTTCGGTGGCGCCGAATGTAAACAAACAAGTTAAACTTGATACATTTGAATAACTGCAGTCATAGTGTTCTCAATTATAGGGAATATATTTTCTTTTACATTTTTATATTAAATAAAATAAGACAGAATATAATGTTGTCAAAATACTTTTGAGCGCTACTGTATTTAGTAATTTCTTTGATATATTTTCAAATTTTTGATTCAAATAATTGTTTAAAATATTAGTATGTACCCCCTTCCCCAACACCTGAATTTAATTTTTTTTTTCTCCTCTTTCGCTGTATAGCTAACTGCTGCACTACCTAAGACGAATTTTTTTTTTTAAGACTAATATTTTAAAGACGTGAAGTTCCATTGGTAGATCTTCTTCAAAGACGAAAGACGGTGCATGTTATGGCACATAACCTTCATTTTTTTTCCCTTCTTTCTTCGAGGACGGTTTTTTTTCTTCACGTAGTGTTAGTGCAGTTCAGCCTATGCATTGTAATGGAAAAATCTAAATTTAAAATTAATTTTTTTTCGTTTTGTCAGTTCTCTACCTTTTGACCTCTAATTTTTTTTTTTTTTTAATGATAATTTTTTTTTCTTTTAACTTTAAAAATTTCAGAAAATTTTTTGTTAAAGTGTCTTTTTCTTTAGATAAATTTTAGTTTGCCCTTTTCTTGCTGCTTTTGGTCTTACGTGTGCAGGGGCGCACACATGTCAAGATGCCCGAGTGTGAATCTGGCTTACACTTTCCATAACATTCTAACCACATCCTGACCGCAGTAAGAGGGTGCAGCTAATTCCCATGAGAACTGACAGAGTGTGCAAATTCTAAAAGACAATAAACCTGATGAGTTAGTGATTTTGAGCCTCCAGCCTGGGAGAGAAGGTTCGATTTAATTTCAGAGTTGTTGCGCTGACTGATTTGGAAAGACGTATCCGATCAGGCTCCTAGAGCGCACCGGAGTATTATATTGAAGGCCGGTAGATTGCCAGAAAAAGCCCCTCTCATCCCCTTAAACCCTGTACATAGTTAGTGTGCTCTGTAAATAGAATTCATGCCTTACTCCAGACATTAAAATCTTATTATTTCTATACCAGTGAATGTTCACAATTCCATATATATGACTGATGTACACTACAAGATGCTTTCTGTAGAATATGGTGTGCATAGCCTTTATCATTCATTTACAGGGACACACAAAAGAAATCGGTTTCAGTACTGTCTATGACTGATAATTGCTGAAAGTGTGTTTTCAGTTGTGGTATGCATTTTTGAATTTAACTAATTTTTTGCATATTACTTGGTGTATGAAAGTTCTAAAGGTCATATGACAACATGAGTTTCAAAACTCGACTTATCCAAAATTAAAATCGGGGTTTTCTCTATCAATCTATTCTATTAGCAAACTTGCACCGAAAAACACAACAATCTGCAAAAAGACCAGTTTTATCTTGTATTTCTGCCACTGTTAAAATCTTGGCTTACAATGAAAAGCAATGGTCACCGACGCAGTCAGAGGTTTTTCGTGATTTCACAAAATTTGATTTTCTGTATAAGGCGAGTTTTGAGACTCACATCCTCATATGCAAGACTGCACAAAAGAATTAGATTGCATTTCCATTCATTGGTGGAAAGTTTCAACTGTTTTATGCATTTTCTCACTGAATTAAATTTTAGCATACTGTATAGTATATATAGAACTCAACTGTGTTATGCATTTTCTCATTTAGCTAAATTTTAGCGTACTGTATAGTATATTTCTATATATACTCTTTAGATATGATAGAGGGCTTCACAAAAGAATTTGAATAATTTTCCGACAACAGATCCAGGGTTTATACTCAGGGGATTATGGGATTCAGGGGGTAAATTTTGGTTGTGAAAATTTAGGGGAATCTTATGGGATAATGCAAAAAATTCCCCAAACCTGGGAAAATCTGGCAAAACAATTGGCTACTCTGGGAAATTGAGGGCAATTTCAGCTGTTCGCGTGCTTTGTGATATCATAATGAAATCATACTAAGACACGCCTTCTAACATTGTGAGATACAGAATTGGAAATTAGCCACTCCTTTTTACAGATTAAATATAATGTATGTTATATTTAATCTGTACTCCTTCCAACATCTGTTGACATCCATTCAGTCACTAGACACACCTTCTAACATCGTGAGGTTCAATAGGAACTTAAGAAAAATAGAAGACACTTTAATTGATATTTGCACTAGTAGCCTTCATGTTATTCATAATGCGAGGGATGATAATGTATGATATTGTAAAGAGGGGGTCCAAAATTACCAGAAAGTTGATAACGTTATATATGTACAGTCCCATAGGCCATAATGTAACGGAATTCTTTTGAATGTCCCTGCAAATGTTTCACACTTTATTTTCAATTCCGAACATGACACCACAAACACCAATAACATATATCAATTTGATGGCAATCTGACTATCTTTACACAAGTTAGAGCACGGACAGACAAACCTAATTCATACACACTTTTCAACTATTTTGGAAAGTGTTAAAAAAGTTACAGCAAGTACAATAAGCTTTAGATATAAAACTGTAATAATATGTTTTAAAATAGCATGAACCGGAATGATATTTACCATAATTTCACAAACTGAAATAATATTTGTCATAATTTCTCAAACCGGAATACCTTCTGGCTCGCTCTGGTATATTTCAAGCCCTGGTGTGAAATATCTTTTAAAATAAAATTTCAGACAATTATTATGTATGCACAAGATAGTTGGATATATCTTAAATAAAAATAAATTTTATTCAAAATTTCAATTCTTATTTTGTGTATTAGTTTGTATTAAAAACAAAAAACTGATTCAACTAAAACTTAATAATATAGATTTAAATTGAGAGATCTTCCATGTTTATGATATGATAGTTCTTTGTCAACAATTAAAAAAATAACTACTTCTTTGTTGCTAACAAAACCTTGGTTCTGAATGAATAATATGTCATTTATTATCACTTTTATTTCCGTCATTTATATATCATATTTCATTTTTAGCGTTTCATTTAATTTTTTCTTTAACTTACTTTTTTTAAATTCATTTATACTACTGTTTCATTCATGTATTTTTTATACCTCCATGTTACAGTAGACTCTAGATCTGCCATACTCAACCTGCAACCCGCAGGCCACATGTGGACCGGCAACCTTTTATGTGTAACCTCAGGCACATAATCATTAATCCATATTTATAAAATTAATTAGGATGAGTATAAAAAAATATTTAAACCCTTCTCTGTTGTTTTGTATGTTTTCATAAAAAGACAAAATCTATTTTAATTCATTTAAAATTATGTAAAAGAAACCCTTAATGTCTTCATGCCCTTGCCCTCATATGTGGATGTTTAGTTTTTTTATAATTATAATTACTGCCAGTAACAAAAAGAACAAAAATTTGATAATAACTTATTCACTTACAAAATCTCTCAACAAGAGAAGTAATAGTTTTATGGTTTGACTACACTGATGATTTTATTTCCAGTAAAAAAGCGTGAAGTAATTTTTCGGCAGTCAGTGTTGTTAGATTATTTCAATAAATCGTCAATATTTGATAAAGATAATATCAGATAAATTAAATATATTAAGTTTTAATAATTTGTAGAAATGTAAGAAAGAAATTTACTGTTATTTTTTTTTTTTTTTTTTAAGAAATCATTTCACTCATAGATTACCACTAATGCTCAGCGGCCACAAATGTAGATGTTATTTTTTTTGTAAATTTTTATTATCCCCCCTTCTTTTTTTTTTTTTTGCTTTATGAATTCCTATTAATATAAAATGAATAAATCATTAAAAAAAATTATGAAGTCTTTTTTTCTCACCATAAAAAAAATCGTCCTTGAAGAGGTTAAATGCTGTTTGCTTAGTTAAAAGGTTTTAAACATTTTGTCCTATTTCTGTTATAGTGGTATATACATTTCTTAAAATTCAACCCTTATTAAACATTATTCAAAATTGATTAAATTTGCACTATTTATTTCTACAAAAAAAAATAAAAGAAGTTTGTATTGTGTAAAAACTGATTTATTAAAGAAAATCTGATTTTTCTCTTTAGAATTAGAAATTCTGTATCTTTATATTATTACGTTTTATAGGTACTTATACAGCTAATGCTGTTTATTGAAGTTAAATGTTTGTTGCGAGAAAAAAATGGCACCAAAAACTTTCCACACTACTATTTCCAAACAACAATTTTTGAAGCATATTACTACAACATTTTCAATAGAAATCTACCTCGGAGTATTTTGTTTGGAAATAGTGGTGTTAAAATTTTTCGTACCATTTCTTCTGCGACAAACATTCAAACCTACCTTTAATATCAACTTAGTCATAATACTTTTGTTTTCTTACTACTTTTTACATTATTATGTAAGTGTGTTGCGACCTGCATATCATTGTGCACATATGTTTGCGGCCCGCAAGAAAAAAAGGTTGAGTATGGTTACTCTAGAGCATCTGATGCTCAAAAAAAAAAAAAAAAAGGTTGAAAAACTGGAATCATCAAATAGCCTGTAGGGTAGGGGTGCACAACCTTTTTAAGAGAAGGGCCACTTACAAAAATGTTTGGGTTGTCGAGGGCCACATCAGTAACACAGAGAAAATTCTATATAGGGGAGGTAGGGGGGGGGGGGGTAATAAGTCTTTATTCTTGATGAATAATTATTTTTGTCTATAATAAAAATAAACAAATGGAAATAAATAATTGTATGAAGGAATGCAGGGCTTCTTCGCATCTATATGAATAACCATTCAACACTTTATGAAGACTTATGGTGTTATTACACGAGGGGTCAAAGACGCTTCAGATTCCAGGCGTCTCCATGTGTTCCTATGGCTCCAGGGGAGTCGCTTGGAGAGTGAGCATCTTTTTTCTGTCGGAGCATCTTTGATGCCCGAAACGAGGCGAGTCGCCAGTAACAGCCGATCATATTCTTGGAAATCTGATAATAGACAAGCCTTTTCCGGAACAGCCAATGAAATGCTTGGAAAAGACGGACCGTGAGGCAGCTGTTGTCGCTAGACGCCTGGGATTCCAAGCGTCTTTGAGTCCTTGTGTAATAACACCATGAGTCCTCATGTAATAACACCATTATGGTGTTATTACACTAGGAGTCAAAGACGTTTGAAATCCCAGGAGTCTAGCGACAACAGCCGCCTCATGGCCCGTCTTTTCCAAGCATTTCATTGGCTGTTCCGGAAAAGGCTTGTCTATTATCAGATTTCCAAGCATTGGATTGGCTGTTACTGGCGACTCGCCTCGTTTCGGGCGTCAAAGACGCTCCGACAGAAAAAAGTTGCTCGCTCTTTAAGCGACTCTCCTGCAGCCATACGATATAACATGGAGACGCCTGGAATCTGAAGCGACTTTGACCCCTCGTGTAATAACACCATAACGGTTCCTTCTTGACAAATGGTAACTTAAAGAAGAAAAATTACACAATTTCTAAATAATTGAACGTTACTGAAAATCATTAAAAAAACAAAGAATTGAAGAATAACTTCATTTAAAATAAAAGGAAACTTATTTTTGAAATAACAAGGCATGATGGACTAATTATGCTACTTTTTTTACGGACTATTAACAAAACTCGTTTTTTTTTTTTCTTTTGTCAATCAAGTGCGACTATTCACGAAATTTGCGATTTTTTTATCAACGACCGATTGACAGATTTCGCGGTAATTTTCCATTGCCGATTGGAAAAATTTGCAATCTTTTCAAACAACCAATTTGCGATACCTGCGATAAAGTGGCACAATTCGCGATTTTTTTCAGCGAAAAATTTTCAAATTTCACGATTTTTTTTCCACAATGGATCAACGAAAATTGCGATTTTTTAAGCCCTCGATCGAATTATTTCGCGACTTTTTTGTTCTGCGATCGATCTTCGAAATTTGCAAGTTTTTCCATGAACGATTGACAAAATTCGCGATTTTTTTTTCATGAGTGATTGGCGAATTTTGCGATATTTTACGTGACAGATTGACAATATTTGCAATTTTTTTCCAATGACCAATCGACGAAACGTGACTTTTTCCTGATATACATTGATGTAATTTGCGATTATTTTCGCGCAATAGATTGGCGAAAATCGCGATTTCTTTTACGCGCACAATCAATGAAATTTACAATTTTTTCCTGCGACCAATGATTTCTATTTCATGATATTTTTTGGGACCGACACACACATTTTGTAATTTTTTCCATGAGCTATTCACGAAATTCGCGAATTTTTTGGAAAATTCACGAGTTTTTTCACGAGCAGTTGACACATTTCGCAATATTTTTGCGGCCAATTGACAAAATTTGTAATTTATTCTATCAATTGTCAAAATTCGTGATTTTTTTCTGGGACAGATTGACAAAATCGCGATTTTTCCCCAGTCGATCAACGAAATTTGCAATTTTTGTACCTCATTGACAAAATTTGCGATTTTACTGTGCCCGATTAACAAAATTCATGATTGTTAACTGACTCTGATGAAATTTGTAATTTTTCCCGCGGCGAGCTGACGAAACTCGCGATTTTTTCGTAGCCGATCAAGAAAGTTTGTAATTTTTCCGCAGTTCCTCGACAAAATTCGCGATTTTTCCGCGTCCGATCAACGACATTCGCGATTCTTAACCTACTCTGAAGAAATTTGTAAATTTTTCGCGACAAATTGATGAAATTCGACATTTTTTCTCGTGATAAACTGACGAAACTCATGATTTTTCTGCAGCCGGTCAACAAAATTTGCAATTTTTCCATACCTCATCGACAAAATTCGTGATTTTTCTGTGCCCGATTAAAGAAACTTGAGACTTTTCCTCGCCGAGTCGACAAAATTCGCGATTTTTCCTCTCGTGATCAACAAAATTTGAAAATTTTCTGCGCCCGATAAACGAAATTTGCGATTCTTAACTGACTATGACAAAATTTGTAATTTTTCCCGCGGAAAATTGACAAAATTCCGATTTTTTTTTCTCACAATCAACTAACAAAACTTGCGTTTTTTCAGCAACCGATCAAGGATCACATAATCAACAAAAATCGCGATTTTTTTTCGCGTCCGATCAACGAAATTCACGATTTTTAACTGACTCTGACGAAATTTGCAATTTTTTTCAACGGCAAATTGTCGAAATTCGCGATTTTTTCTCGCGATAAACTGACAAAACTCGAGATTTTTCCCAGTTGATCAACGAAATTTGAGATTTTTCTGCGACTCATCGATATATTTCGCGATTTTTCCGAACTCGATAAACGAATTGCGATTCTTAATTCGCTCTGATGAAATCTGCAATTTCTTCCCGGGGCAAATTGACGAAATTTGCGATTTTTCCAGTAATAAATTGCCGAAATTTTGTTAAAAAAAAAAAACGAAGAAATTATATAAATTGCGATCGCGAGCCACAAATTAACCCATGGCGGGCCACTTTTGACCCGCGGGCCACAGGTTGTGCATCCCTACTGTAGGGCATTATCTAGTGGTGCATTTTGTAATTGTATAAACATAAATATTAATTTTAAAAAGTTTTTGTCTGTTTGTTTGTTGATGCCTAATTTTTTTTTTTTTTAGCTTGTTTGCTCCAAGAGTCCAATTTCATATAGTAAAAGCATCTGATTACACCTGCTGTTTCTTCTTTTTCAAGCCACTCAGTCCATATAAATAGCACGTGTTCTGCATCCACAAGATTTGTATTGCATTCTGGCTCATCTCTATTGGAATCTTATTGTGAAAAAATTCCATTAATTCTAAATTATTTAATAAAATTTACAATGTATTTAAATAATATATTTTAGGCTCTTGTTAGCATTTTATCAGCTTAAGGCTTTATTTGATTATATGTTAATGTACTACATATAATAAGTTTTCTTTTATTTATTTATTTATTTTTTAATATAGCTACAAACATGCTCAGATATGTTGGCATGTGAGTGTCTGACATAACTGAGTATATGATATAACTATCTATTGTACTAAAGTACCTATTATAATTACAAGAACAAGCATTAAATGTTTTATTTTTCAGGAATAGTGCTCTTTTGGGATGGAAAAAATCCACTGATGGGTTTGAGCAAAAAGATTCTTGTACATAAATGTCACTTTTGTCAATATACAACTCGTTACTCAACCCACCTCAAAAGACATATACTAATACATACTGGAGAGCGTCCATTTGCCTGTGAACTTTGCAATTATAAATGTAACCAAAAAGAAAGCTTGAAAAAGCATATGTTGACTCATTTGTGAAAAATACTTCTTATTTTTGTATCTTATTTTTTGTTTTTATAAGTGATTTAATTGTTGTTTAGTAAATTTAGAAATGATTGTTCATTTTCTGTTGAATGGCTGTTAATTGTGTTTTATATTGGATTTATTTGTGTCTGTATTTATCTAGCACAAATGAAAGTTATACAATGGGTTTATTTAGCTAAACAGAAGAATTTCTTTGTGCTCAAATATTTTGAACTTCATTAAAAAAAAATGAGATTTTTTTCTTTTAAGTTTGTTTCCTATGCATAATCTGATCTTGTTATTGAATCTTGCTTCAAATACGTTTCAAAGAGTTTTCCATTATCTTGGGTAAGCCTTCATGTAATAATTCTCAGCCACTGACATGTAGTAAAAATAAGCATCTAAATTACCTCTATTTTAATTTCCTCTCCTTGTCTCTATCGAGCTTACAAAGTAAAACTCTCTATTTTTTTTAATTTTCTGTCCTGTTTGCTACTTTATAGTATATTAAATAATTCATCTAAGTTTCCCTCCTTGAAAATTTCATACTCCCTGCCCCTACCAAAAGGGAATTTTCTAGATATCGGGGACAAAGGCATTGCCCAGGTTTTCATCAAATAATTCCACCTGCCTCCAAAAAAAAAAAAAAAAAAAAAAAAAAATTATTTCTTAAATTGTTCTGAAAAAAATACAAAAGTCTTTTCAAATATGTGTTAAATTAACATATTTTCACCTAAATCTATCTTTAATGTTTCAGTGATAAAGAATGTACCTGTTATTATTATTATGTTTTTTTACTAAGATAATTAATTTATAGTTTTTTTGTGTAAACTTTTCATTAAATGCATTTTAGCATAAGACGCTTATTTCTACTGAGTATAAATTATCATTTTTTAAATAAAGTTTTGATCTGGGAAAATATTTTATCTACTAAATTTCAGCTTGAGATTTCTCTTTTTTTGTGTTTATTAAAGCAACTATTTTGAACATCAATTAATATCCACAAACCAGTGAAGAGAATGCAATAATGACCATAGTCATTCACCCAACATTTTCCCCAACACAACATCTTAGTCAACAAAAGTTGCTTGACTTTGCTGTGTGTTCTTGCTTGCCCAACTTTTCACAGATTACATCAGAAAAGTTGGGTATTCATTCAGCCAACATTCATTGTCCCTAACCTTGAGTAAATCATATCATACAGGAGATCACTTGCTGTGCAGTGTGCAAGCATATGGGGGAAGCTATGCAACCAGAGTTTAAGTGATACTTAAGCAAATTCACTGTTAATTATAACTCATAGGAATTAATGGTGTATAAATGCAAGCTCCGAAAATATTGTCTGGTAATAATCTGTTTGTTGCTTTTTCACAAACTGGGTATTCCTAAGTAAATGTAGCAAACTTTCAGGGGTGATGATAGTCATCATGACAACCAGTTTTAGCATAGAAAACCAAGATCACGATTAACTTGTTCAGTAAGGGAAAAAAAAAAAAAAAAAAAAAAAAAAAAAAACAGTGTACCTCACTCCAAGCTGAACTTGAATATTCTTTTGTAATTTTAACAATAATGAAAGTCTTGTAACAATATTTTCTACAAACTTATTTTGCTTTCTTTGAAATATGATAACGTGGCAAGAAGTGCTGGAAATGGCCACTATTGATATTCAGACAACACTGAGCTATACATTCTATTATTCAGAATGAAGCTGACTACGTATACTTTGTCACCAACCAAAATTCATTTGCTTCTAAATGATGTCATCCCATTTCGTACAGAATAAAGTTAATATGACGAAAATCTTGATAAAATATCATTCCTGACACCCTGTATTTTTGTTTGAATAAGTAAATTAGAATGCTGAGTTCCCATACAAAAAATATTTGTCTTGACTGCATTATCTTCCCTGAAAGTTTGTTCCAAAATTTTAGGAACACCTTGTGAAATAATTACTCTCTCCAGACAGTGCTTTCTGATGCATTTAAGATTTTTTTTTTGTTAAATTGAAAAAAGCAGGAAAGTTATTCTTGCTAAGTTTGAATAGATTTTTTTTCTTTTACTTTAGTCCTTTCGTGACAATTAAACACTATACAACTGTAAAATTTTTATTCTAATTCCGTCAAAATTTCTCCTCAATTTAAGATATTTGTTTTTAGAATATAAGAAAATTTTATTCATTTATTTTAATTTACAGAAGAATCCCACTTAAAGTTTCTCTCTATTCTTTAAAAAAAGTAACTTATGCTGTCACCGTAATGAATTTTTTGTGATCGGGATCTTTCTTCTCTAATATTAAGAAAACTACTGCATACAAAAATATGTAAATTGTTAGTATTACAGAGAAATGTTTGATAAACACACTGATGCTGACAGTTTTTAAATCGAAGAATTAATGTTAAAGTCGGTCAAAATTGTTCCATTAAAAAAGTTTTATAGGAGCAAAATCTATATGTAGGAATTTAAACTTTTTTTCTAAGGATATACATTGGAAGCTCACAGTGTGCAGACTGCATTTATTTTTTTCATTTGACTCATTTTTTGAGGGGGTTTTAAATTAAAATTTTCAGCATTTTGAGAGACATTTTGTGCATATTTTAGAAAAGGTTATTATTTCAAATTGTTGCCAATTGTAAAAACAAGGCAAGTAAAAATATTTCCTTTCAATTATTATTATTTTATTTTTTTTTTTTTTTACATGGGACTATTATAAACAGAAAAAAACTTTCAAATTAGAATTAAATGATTACATGTTAAAAGCAGGAAAATATTGAAAATTACATCATAAAAATTGTATTTACATGTGAGTATTAAAGAAGAAAGAAAACTTTAAAATAATGAATTCATTAATATGTATTAAAATCAGTAAATGGGGGAAATTATGTCCTTTTTGAAATGGCCAAACATTACCAAACAGTTTAAATTTAAAAATATATTTACCTGAGACATTTATTTCATATTTCAAGGTGATCTTTTTAACTATTGTTGCCAATTCTAAGACAGCACAAATAATATTTCATTTCTAACAATATTTTCATGTGAATATTAAAAGAGAAAGGAAACTTTGCTGATGATTACATCAGATTTAAAACTGTATATTTAAAACAATTTTCTTATAGTGTTGTTAAGAAATACCGGGAAGAAAAAAATTTGCTGACTTAGTTCATTTTATATTAGCTGATTATCAAATGTTTAACTAATCTTATTTAATCAAACACTAAAACAGCCATTAACATCAGCTGATTCGGCCTTAAAATCCCTCAGTAAAAGGGAAATAAATGGAAACCCGTTTATAGGGGGATCACCACTGGTTTTTTAATTATAATTCACTCTTCCATAATCTTTTTAAAGATGATCAAATTAGTGTGTTTTTAGAGTCTGAACGGGGTTGGCAAGTTCATAGAGGGCAGAGCTCCCTAGTTATTAATTAAAACAGTTTAAAGACTATCCTCTTCTTAAATAATAACTCAAAGTATTAAAAAAAAAAAAAATGTGTGTGTGAAAAATTTATTTATTAAAAGATCTTATTCATCCAAATGGAAGTATGTTTCTGTGTTGTATGGGATATAAAATTGTTTTAAAATTTAATGTTTTAAACTTTAAACCCTCAACAGGATTTTTATCATTATTATTATTATTCATCTTTTGTTCCAATTGTTTTTTTACCATAAACTTAGGCGTATTAAGCATAAAAATTTTATCATTTAAGAAAATTTTTGAGTTGTTCTAAATAAATTGCTCTTGTTTTCTATGCGAGTCACAAAGACATAGTTAACATCTGTTAAGTAGTTGAATTTATAATACAGGTGTGATTAATTTTTGTTCCTCAAGGAATGTATATAATTTGATTAAAGGCAATTATTTTCCATCCTCTTTTTCAATTCCTACTATTAGGTCACACTAAGGTATATATATATATATATATATATATATCTTATACTATAATGCGAGCAAAAATTGTGTGTGTGTGTATGTAAATTTTATCTTGAAAATGGCTCTAACGATTTTGATTAAATTTTGCACCCTACCTTTTTCAGGCATGAAAAAAAACCATTGGGATGGGTCTCGTGTTCGAGAAAATTCGATTAGTGGGTCATAATGGGTCAAGGTCAAGCTAATTATATCTAAAGAACAGCTCAATCGATTTTGACTAAATTTTGTATCTAACCATTTTCGGGCACGAAAAGACCATTGGGATGGGTCATGTGTTCGAGAAAATTTGATTAGTGAGTCATTTTTGGGTCACTGTCGGTCAAGCTATTTTTATCTAAAAAACGGCTCTAACGATTATCACTAAACTCTGTATTCTGCAGTTTAGGATTATGAGAAGACCATTGGGCTAAGTCACATGTTCGAGAAAATTCGATTAGTGGGTAATTTTGGGTCACCGTGAGTCAAGCTAAGTTTATCTAGATAACGGCTCTAACGATTTTGACGAAATTTTTTACCCTACTGTTTTCGGGCACAAAAAGACCATTGGAATGGGTCTCGTGTTCAAGAAAATTCGATTAGTGGGTCATTTTGGGTCATAATGTGTCAGGGTCAAGCTAATTTAATCTAAAAACATGCTCAAAACATTTTGACCAAATTTTATATTATACCGTTTCTGGGCATGAGAAGAGAATTGGGCTAAGTCACATGTTCGAGAAAATTCGATTAGTGGATCAATTTGGGTCATAATGGGTCATGGTCAAGCTAATTATATCTAGAGAACGGCTCAGTCGATTTTGACTAAATTTTGCATCTAGCCATTTTTGGCCACGAAAAAAACCATTGGGATGGGTTTCGTGTTCGAGAAAATTCAATTAGTGGGTCATTTTGGGTCATAATGGGTCAGGGTCAAGCTAATTATATCTAAAGAATGGCTCAATCGATTTTGACTAAATTTTGTATCTAACCATTTTCGGACACGAAAAGACCATTGGGATGGCCCACGTGTTCGAGAAAATTCGATTAGTGGGTCATTTTGGGTCCTAATGGATCAGGATCAAGCTAACTTTATCTAAAAAAGGGCTCAAAAGATTTTGACAAAATTTTGTACTACACTGTTTCTGGATAAGATAAAATCATTGGGCTGGGTCGCATGCTCAAGAAAATTCTATTAGTGATGTTCTAAAAATGTTCAAACAATTTTGACAATTTTTTTAGTATACCTTTTCACAGTACAAAAAGACCATTGAAATAGCTCACATGTTCGATAAATTTCGGTTAGTGGGTTTTTGAATCAACGTGAGTCAAGCTTATTTTATCTAGAAAACGACTAATGATTTTCACTAAATTTTGTATTCCATCGTTTTCAGGCTCGAGAAGAGCATTGTGTTAGGTCGCATGTTCGATAAAATTCGATTAGTGGGTCATTTTGGGTCACTATGTCGCAGGGTCAAGCTAATTGTATCTAAAACAGCAAGAATGATTTAGTGGGAATAATATATCGAGATAAACACAAAGCTAATTTTGACCAAGCTTAGCTCGGTCATTCCTGCTAGTCTTGTTCAAACTTTCAATCGCTAATAAAATACTTATTATACATCCTATCAAGTTGAAATATTTTTTTTTAACTTGTACTGGATGACAATTGATGTTAATACAGTTTTTTCAAATATTAATTCATTAATTAAATTTTAATTAATTATAGTTTTATATGGGAGACAAAATGGTGACCATTGGTTATTGAATAGCATTTAATGCATCTTCATATCTATAAGGAGGGGGGGGGGGGCGGGGTACCATAGGCGGGAACCCTGTTCTGTCGCCAATAGTGATGCCAACTTGGCGATATCTTTAACATTTCGCCAAATTCCCATAGACTTCCATTGTAAACCAATAGGGTTTGCTTGCTTATAGAAAATCAACAAATTGAGATATTTTAATACAACAAAAACTAATATTAGCTTAAGGGATTATATTAAATTTTTCTTTGATGACTTAAGTAGGAATGGATTTTAAAAATAAAATTTTTATATTACTTGTTATATATATCTTCAACTCAATAGCATCATGTTGTCACTTAACAGTATTTTTCTCTGTGATGATTGAATACTTAATGTATATTTGTGTAATATCTTTGTTTTTGATATTTGAATGCTTATAGTAATATTTTTGACAATGTAAATGATTCAAATATTATCTTCTCCATTCATGTGAAAGCTATACTGTTCATACAATGTAGAGTAATTTTGTGATTTTATTTTTAAAACATCTTTTTCTTATTAATTTTTCTTTCTTTGTGTATGTGTAGTATAATTTTATCTGACAAATGTAAAAAAATATATATGTATACTATATTATAGTATTTTCTAATGTATTATTATCTATGAAAACTATCTTAGTACAGATGGTTTGGAGTATTGCATGTTATGATTTATAGACAAATTCTCAATTTTAATTTTTCAGGAACAATGTTCTTTCATGAAGAACTTGAAAGTCTCAAGGTAGTCAATAAACAAGGCCGCATCCATCAGTGTCAATTTTGCCAATATTCAACTCGTAATTCAGCGCATCTTAAATCCCACATATTGACGCATACAGGAGAAAGACCATTTGCTTGTGCACTCTGCAATTATAAGTGTACGCAGAAACAAAATTTGAAAAAACATATGTTACGGCACAGATAAAAACTTTTGTGCTCTTTCTCTATATTGTCAATATTTTTTAATGTACTTTAATGTGATAATATGATTCTAAACTTTGTATAGCCATCAGTACCATTCCAAGTGATTTTAATAATAATCTCCATAATCTGTATATTTTATTCATGGTATCCCTTTATTATCTATTCTGAAGTTTAGATTGAACTCTTCATTTTAATCATAAAATAATAAGGAATAAAGGTACAAGTAATTCATATTTTGATTTACCCTTGTTATCATTTTTCATATTATTTTATATCATCATATTCTCAAAAATTATTTGAAAAAAATTTTATTCATTAATTATTTATTTGTTATTTTATTTATTTTAATTTGAATAATGAACTATTCTTGGTTTACAGTACATGCAGGTGAAAGTAATATTTATTTTTTGTGGGCTAATGTAGAAGATTCAAAATGCAAATTTGTTTTATCGAGCAAATACTAATAAAAGTTTTATAACTTTTAAAATATTATGTTTAAAAATGAATTTATTTTAATGTAAAAAGAGTATGATTAAACAAAAATACATATCATATCATTCAAAAATATGTATCATTATCAATATTTATTTAATAAAAAATTATATCAAACATTATATATCATCAAAAATATACTCTTACAGGGAAGATGCCATGCAGAAAATAAAGTTTGGGAGCAAACTTTGCATAATGATTGCTTTCTATCACTGAATTAATGTAGGTAAATTCTCAAGTGCACTATCAAGACACTTTATGTTATTGTAGACAATAATTATCAGGTGTCAAAATTTACTAAATAGATCCCCCATCCCTTCTCATATTTGCATTTTTATAAGTTTAGTATTTTTAGTAGATGTAGTTTTATTCTTTCTATTGTTTTCATCTTTTTTTTTAAGTTATTTCCATCTTTATTAATACCAGTATTTTTTCCACTGTATCTTTAGTTTTTACAAGAAATTTAATTGAAGTAAAAGCAGATTTAATGTTACATTTTAAATTTATTACTCATCATGAGTAAATCTTAAGGCAACTGTCTCCTGTTAGTCTCAGCTATGACAGTAAGAACATGTTTAACAAAGGGATATGTTTCACGATAATGAAGCTGTAGCAAGTTCTAAATGGGATTATCTTAACTTATAAATGAGGATGATTTATTTTCTTATTTATGTTGATATTTTTGTATTATGCTATTTGGAGATATTCTTTATTGTTAATATTTATTTGTATTTATCTGAGAATAAAAATATTCATAAAAATTAGAAATATGTGTGTTTGTAATAAGTAACACTCTTTGCTTAAAAAGTCTTCCACACAGGATATCTCTTTTGCATATAGTCTTGCAAATTCTTTTCATAAACAAATCAAACCCAACTGTTTTTTTCATTTTCAGTAGTGATGTAATGTTGTTTGCCTTGACTTCTTTTGTTGAGCAAGCAATTGTCAATACCAAGACAGTGATGACATTTGCTTTTCATTTTCTAATCAGTATTTAGATAATTTTGATTAGCTGATATATGGCTTGCTTCCATAGTAATAGCTGAATTTTGTTTGGGAAAATTTCTTTGACGAAATTTTTTGCTGTCATCCTTAGGAACTTTGTCTTCATGTTCATATTTTTTGTTTTATTAATTTTTGAAGAAAAGCTGGTCATAACTTGCAATACTTTCTCAATATCAACTATATTTTATACACTCTGTACTTTTTATGTGAATATAAAAAATTGAAAGACCATGTTAAACTGAATCAATGAAAAATTTAGATTTAAAAACGTTTTGGACATAGCAACATTAATCAAGAATTAATGTATTGATTGGGATAGAGGATTAATGCATATTAATTTTTTTTAATGGTGGCATAATTTATGAAAAAACTTTTACAAAGATCAACTTTTAATTTCCCCTGTGTTTATTTTAATATTTTACCAGTGGACTGATAGGAGGTTTCTACACTGCAATCTTTCAGACTATTGGCTGATATGTTGTTTTTTATTATTATTATTATTATTATTATTAATTTTTATTAACTGCAACTTTTAATCAATTATGTTTTACCAAAAGGTGAGTGTAATGTGTCAAAAGTCTGCTTAAAAACCTTTTGTATGATACCTTTGTTTTGTGTGTGCATAGAAAATATGTATGTTGCCATTAGAAATAATGTATATGAATAGTCTTCGATGCATCAAAATTAAAATTACAGTATATTTGTGACACTTTTTATTTTTTAATACATTAAAATTTAAAACTAAAACTATTATTTTAGAAAACAATATTTTTAGTGGTTGTGAGTTAAGGCACATCTTTAATGTTACTTTGAAATATTAAAAGCTTTTTACATTATATTTTTGGGATATTCTACTTCCTGCTGCTGAGAAAAAAAAGTATGAGGAGGCATCAAATATAAAGGAGACTTTTTAAAAATAATTACCAAAATTATACCAATCAACATAATTTTCTTCAACATCTACACATTTTTAAGGGTTTTTTAATAATTATTCTTATGTTATAAAAAGCATTATGATGAAGCTTTATATAAAAGCATTATGATGATTTCTTCATCTTATAAAAGTCTTTCTCGCCCTAACTCTTCTTTAAACAGGATTTTAAAAAAAAAATGCTAGTCTGAAAGTAAGTTTGCAGAGGATGATTAAGTGTTATTCAGTGAAATTTTAGCTTCTTCATACCTATTGTGTAAGGCTTTGCTTGTCCCATAGACGATGAACTTTCAGATCAGAATAGAGCATTTTAAAAATTCATGTGCAGCTTTAATCTTTCCTAAAAATAAACGTTATTGTACTACATTATATGTACATCATTCAAAAAGAAAATGGATGCACAAAATACACTTAAGTCCCAAAAATTATTGGTTAGATTTTGTTCAGTTATTTCTTCTGTGGAACAGTTTTGTGTAGCATTCTAAGCTGGATCACTTTGTTTCATCTTTTTTATGTCCATTTTTAAACATTGGTTGTTGCTGTTTACATAAGAACATCAAAAACATATTAACATTATTTTAACTTGAAAATTAGTTTACTTGCTTAATAGTACCATTACATTCAGTTGAGACCTCAATAGGGTGTCATTTCCAAATTGTTCATTCAGCCTATGCCAAATTTCAACATATTTGACTTTTTAATTTATTGAAAGTTTTATAATTTTAATTTGTGCAACTGCACTAGGTTTTTTGCCTTTATTCATAATGCTAGTGACTAAATAAATGAGCATATGGAGAATAAAATATCAAGTGATTCATTAGATCATAAGCAACTTACCACAATTGCCATGACAACAAGCAGAAAAAATTTCTGTTGATATTAAAAATGTCTTCTTTATATTTGATCCACCTTGTTATTCTTATTTTTAAATTGTTTTAAAAAATAATTTCTTTGAAATATTTTTACTATATTTATATTTTCAGAGTTTAAAATTATTCTGATTTAAATGTAATACATGGAATAGCTAGAGAGAGGGGCAAGGGGAGAAACCTTGGAAACTAAATAAAACTATGCCAAGCTCACTAATATTACATTTATATTTTTAATTTGCAAATATCTGTGTGAAGTGATATGTTCTAGTTAATAAAATAGATTTTCATGCAGACAGTGTTTTTTCTCATTAAAAAAAAATATATATTACATACATATATTAATTTATTCTATATTTAGTTCCAAAACTTTTTTTTTAATTAAAATACTTTTAAAAACTAAAATATTTAAAAAGTATAATGCTTTTTCAATTTTGGTATTTTGATCCTAAAACAGTTAAAAATACTCAATGTGATCATTTTAGTGATGTGTGTTTTTTAAATAAGTTATTAACATTTAATTCATGTTTTAAAAGGTGTAATAACAAATATTTAAAAATTCTGTTATTAGTTTACTTTCTTAAAATAATGTATAGATGTAAAGTTTCAATTTTACAGGAATGAAAAACATTGGTGATGAAGATTGTACATCAAATAGCATGAAAAGACAGCACTATTCTTGCCCCTACTGCCCATATTCAAATCGCAGGCCAGCACATTTGAGGAATCATATTAGGATACATACAGGAGAACGTCCATATGCTTGTGCTCTTTGTGATTATAAGTGTATACCGAAACAAAATCTTAAATCGCATATGTTTTCAAAGCATCATCAATAAATTTAATTCTGTAAAAGTTTACATAATATTTATTTTTTATTACTCTGTATGCTATTGCTTTGAAAATTCAGCTCATTATTTATTTATTTTTGGTTAACTTTTTAAAAGTTTTTGTTTTTAGAACTTAAATATGCATGAAAAATTTTGCTTTTATAGGAATCAGAAATATCTGGAATGAAGAATGTGTTTCAAATAACCTAGAAAGATAGAATTTTGTATGTCCTTTTTGTCCTTATTCAAATATCAAGCAGACAGGTCTGAAACTTCATATTAGGCATCAGCATCAAGATTATCAAATGCTTTTTCTCTGAGCATTTAATTATTTATGTACATGGGAATAGAACTTAAAAAATCACCTATAATTTTAATGCATTGTTAATAAATTTACCTTTGTAAAAAAATTAAATAGTGTTGATTTTTTTTTTTTACAATTATTGTAAAATTTGGAAATATGATATAAAGTTTTCTTCTAAAGCATGTAGAGTGGCTTTATTATTGTGTGTGTGTGTGTGTGTCTGCATTCGAACATTGTACTGTATGTAACAAAAAAGTATATATTTTTATTGCTTCAGAATTAAAGAATATATTTTTCAAATAGTTAAAATTTATTATTTTGTGTTGGTAGATCTGAAAAAATATCGCCTTTAGGTATAACAGATTTTTGATGATATTAAAAATGACGTTTTAAGAAGAAAAAAAATTACAATTTCGTCAATCCACAAAATATCAAATCTACTTAAATTTATTATAAATCTTCTTAATATTATCTACAACGTTTATATTGACAAGTTTTTGATAAAACAAACTCTTACCAAAAAAAAAAAAAAAAAAAATAGGGGTTGAAGAAAAAAATATCGTATTAACATGATTCTGATAAAACCAGCTCTTACAGAAAAATGAAATTAAAAATTCTTCAGAAATGGCCAGATAAAATTGTTAAACTGGGTTTATCTCTAATCTTGATTTAGTTTTTGTTTGTGAAATTAGTACTTAACTTCGAAATCTACCTGTGCATGTAGTCGAGCTGGCAGGGATTTTTTAAGATAGCGCCTTGATCTCTCATAAAAATCTTCCTTGTACAGGTTTTTTTTTTTTTTTCTTTATCTGTGTACCTGGTAGTTTGCAAAATTTATAGAACTTTCTCATTTCTTTAGGAAAAACACAGTAGGTTATTCAGCCATGTTTTAAATTATATTTTATTTAATAATCCGTAAAATCATTCAGAAATAATGTTACATTATTTATCATCGTTGACCTGCCTGAGCTCAGGATAATAACCTTTATATATACCTGAAATTAATGTAGGATTCAGATTTTTTTCTCAGGGAGGGATTTAGTCTTGGAAACTCCACTACGTTCAGTAGACAAGAGTTCCTAGGAGTCTGCGAATTCGAAAATTTATGCAAAAAGTCAGGGAGATTTTTAAATATTTGAAGTGGTCAGGGAGTTTTTGCGGTTCTACTTTCCATCCGAATCTCGATTATCACCGTAAATGAAGAAATTTTTAATTATTCATCCAATCAAAAAGATTTATATAAAATTTATGCAAACTGTATAACAATAGCATAAATATGAAAAATAATTAAAAATCAAAAATTCTTACAGAGCATACTTTTTTTTTTAGCATTTATCTAGATTAAAGTTGTACTTTTTGGAGGGTTTTACGACTATATATAAGCCAAATTTTTATTGAAAAAGGTCAAGGAATTTTTTTACCAGAATTGTGTAAGAACCCTGGTAGAATATACTCTCAAATACATATAATTTTATATATTTTTAAATAAAAATCTATCCAAACAAACCTACAAGATGAAGGGAAGCAGTGCTTTTGGCAGCTTTCACCCATGCATGCTGCAGTCTGTTTTATGAAATGAAAATTTGTTTTAAAAGAAAATCATCGAATTTGGTCAATTAACTGTGAAGTTATTAAATAATGACATTCTTACCATGGCGAAAAAGTCTTGCCACTCCTTTCCTACCATTTACTATTCATGTATTTAAAAAAAAATATTCATTCTCCCCATGTAAAAATGAATAAAAGACTTCGGCTGCTATTCTCTTAAAACACAGAATGATATTTTCGAAGCCACTTAAGGAAAAAAAAAAAAAAAAGTCTGCTTCAATTGGAAGAAGTAATTTACAGATTTTTTTTTTTTTTCTAAAATAGTAAATACAGTACAAAGTCTAAAGTTCAGAATCCTCGGGACTTTACCAAGTCCAAATTTTGGGTCATCAAAAATATTGCTTTTCCAATAAAAAGAAAAATAAATTTCCCTACTTAAAAATGCAAAATATGAAATTCATATATTAAAAACTGCATATAACAACTATTAATACTAAAATAAACAACCTTTTTCATTAAATAAATCATAACAAAATAAAAAGTAAAACAAAAAAATTTATCTAGAGGAACATACAATTTAAGAACAAATTGTAACATACTTAATTATTAAACATTTCAGTTAATGTGCTCTGCTTTATTAACTTATGTTTCTCATTAAGAAGTTTTTCTTTTATTCTGTACATGGACAGGAATTCTGGTTCGGTAATAAAGATTCTTTGCTCCTGACCTTTAATGACATTATCCAGGGATTTTATGATTTCATCAATTGGCGCATTTTCTTCTTTTTCCCTCATTGTCACAATCACTGTCTTCAGCTTATTGTTTTAAAACCATCTCGCAAATTTCACTGAAACTTAATGTGTTAATAGCAGGTGCATCCTTATCAATATCCATAACTTCAAGGACACCACTTTCCTCTAAAGACATTGCTGAGAATTTACCATATATTAAAAGTTCTGCAATGTAATTTTAACATTGCCGCTGGAAAGTCCAAACTTTAGACTTTGTACTCTTTTAATACTTTTTTTTTCAAAGATACTATTATAACCTGGGAATTACAATGAATAATTGTTTTCATATTTCTGTCTGGAAAATTGGAATAGTAATTTAAATCTGCAAAAAATAGAAAATGTGAAACAAACTTTTTGCTATATTTTTCTTGAAATTGTAATGATATATTTTTTTAAAACAAAAAATACTATTGCAACCTGGAAGGTAACGTAAAAAAGGTTCATAATTTTATTTATTTATTATTATTAATTTTTGTAAGTCCATATGTGACTTGGAAATTGCAATTTCAAATTGCAGAAGAAATAGAACATTTGCTATGGCTTTGCTTGAAATACCACAGATTCTGCAGACATGCACAGAAGCAATCTTAACGATGGTGAACTGTCAAAAATTGAAACTTGTTCAGTTAATTAATATCTCAAAAAGTGAAAAATTTGAGTTATCCAAATTTGCAGATTTCTACATACAATGGATTTCCCTAGCAATCATCAATCAACAAACAGACAGGCAGACACATAAAAGTTTTCTTTTATTAATATAGATACTTAAAAATTACATAGTTTTCTTGTTACTGAGCACAATAATCTGTTTTCTCTTGAAACACCTTTTTCTGCTTAATGTATTTTTAGTAACTAGCCCTCTGCCCTTTTTCTTTTTGGAGTGAACACTAATATTACTTTAAGAAAAAATACTCATGAAATATTTCCAGAGTTTTAAAGTCCTCAGATACAAATTATAAATCTTGCTGTGATAACTATTATTTCATAATTTAGCCAACAAAATATGTTATGTGTAATGTGTCTAAGAAATGTTTTTTATTTATTTTCCTAAATAATTTTCTTAGAAAATTTTTTTTAAAAAAATGCATATATCTGTATATACACAAATACCATACAACCGGAATATATTTTACTTCAGTAGTTTTCAACAGATTTATTATGAAATGAATATGCATTAATGAAATGTCAATTTATAAATAAGTTGTTTATTTTTTAGATAACTTTTTAATTTACTTTAAAGTGCTATAAATTTTGTTTATTTTTAACTTTAAAAGAATTATTTAAATTATTATTGATTTAAAAGAAACATTTCATTTTGTAGGAACCAAACGTCCCAGTAATGATCTTGCATCAAGTAACTTGAAAAGACGGAATATTTCATGTCCTTTTTGTCCATATTCAAGCCGTAATTTGGCAAATGTAAAATGCCATATTATGTTGAAGCATAGTGAATCAGAAAATCAGAAGTATCGTGAATTGCAAAGCCAGAAGCATCGTGAATCAGAAAGTCAGAAGCATCCTGAATCAGATAGCCATAAGCCTCCTGAATCAGAAATTCAGAAGCATCATGAATCAGAAAGTCAGGAGTATCATGAATCAGAAAGTCAGACGTGCCGTGAATCAGAAAGTCAGAAGAATAGCGAATTAGATAATCAGAAACATAGCGAGTCAGATAGTCAGCATGGTGAATTGGTTATTGTGGAGGAAAATGAATTGGTTATTGTGGAGGAAAATGAATTGGTTATTGTGGAGGAAAATGAATTTGATAATCTGGAGAATGAAGAATCAGAGACAAGATTTCCATGCCCATTTTGTTTATATTCAAATCGCAGGGCCGAAAGTCTGAAACTTCATATTAGGCGACAGCATAACGAGCATAGATTGTTTTTTCTTGACTAATTTTAAATGATTGCAGAAACATTACTTGAAATTTCAAATATTTTCTAAATACTGTTAATAAATTTAATTCTGAAAAAAGTTTAAAAAGTGTTGATTTTTAACAATGAAACTTTGAAATACAAAATTTATTTACAATAATGAAAATGCTTTTCTTATAAATGTGTGAATTTGTAAACTAGCACATTGATGAGAAAAACTTATTATTTGTTTTCTTTTTCTTCTTTCCTGTTATGTCCATTTTCTGTAATATCTTTTATGCATCTGTTTTCTTATTATTAATTCTGTTTAAGGAGCTGTTTCATTAAAACTTCCTGGTTACTACACTATATGGCCAAAGGTGACCAGTCACTTGCGATTTTAGATGTTTTGTTAAATATCTAGAAAAATAAATGAGGAATTAACCTGAAACTGCAGGTGTGTAAACAGTATAGTATATGTCCTATATTTCCGCGAAGATTTTTTTCCCGAAAACCCCATAGGGGACCGTCAACAAATTGAAAAAGAACGAATATCTTTTGGATAACCCTGTAAAAACTAATGTAGCAAAAGTGTTCGAACTTAAGATTATTAATAAGTGGTTTATTGTAATATACTGTGTTCATTTTTATGAGGATAGCATGTATACTCGTAGAGAAATTAAGGTTTTTATAAAAACAGTCCCAAATTTCACTAAGTTTTTTGCTTATAATTTGCAGAGTTCTTAACCATCTGACAGTCTTGCAAAAGGGCAAAATTGTAATGTTGTTTTCTCTGAATTTTGTTTTAAATGCTAAAAAAAAAAATGATTTTTTGAACATTATATAAAAAAACTTAGTTAAAAATATGAATATAATCCTTGAGAGTATTAATCATTGTTCAGTGTATTAAAAATCCATTAAATCAACAGAATTATATTCGTTTAAATATTGCTGGTATTGCCGTGAAACCTGGAGCTTAGTGAATGTATTAACATGGGCTTGTCAGTGAGAGGGTTAATATTAAAAAAAAAGTTCTTTTCAGAAAATATGAAGAACAACATTGTACATAATACTCTCCAATCAGAATTAAAAATAATAAAAATTGGATGAAAAATGAGCAGGATTACTAAAACATGTTTCACTGCTCATGCGCAAAAGCAATCAAAATATAATTTGCATAATGTGATAGCTAAATGTATAGAGCAACTTTTGTAAAAGTCTCAAAAACATAGTTTGAAAAGTCTGATAATAATTGTTTATAGAATAAGCTCAAAATCCGTTGTTTCCAAAATGAAGCAAAAAGATGAGGGGTTGTATCATTATATTCATTGATTAGTGCCAATATAGCATACACAATATTGCACATACTACTGTATTTGGATACAGCCCCTCATCTTTTTGCTTCATTTTAGGAATAACGGATTTTGAGCTTATTCTATAAACGATTATTATCAGACTTTTCAAACTATGTTTTTGAGACTTTCACAAAAGTTGCTCTATACATTTAGCTAACACATTATGCAAATTATCTTTTGATTACGCTCAAGCATGCGCAGTGAATCTTTATTTAGTAAACCTGCTCATTTTTCATACAATTTTTATTATTTTTTCATTCTGATTGCAGGGTATTGTGTACAATATTGTTTGTCATATTTTCTGAAAAGAACTTTTCTTTATATTAAGAACTCTGCAAATTATAAGCAAAAAAGTGGCAAAATTTGGGACTGTTTTTATAAAAACCTTAATTTCTCTACAAGTATACATGCTATCCTCATAAAAATGAACACAGTATATTACAATAAGCCACTTATTAATAATCTTGAGTTTGAACGCTTTTGCTACATTAGTTTTTACAAGGTTATCAAAAAAATATTCATTCTTTTTCAATTTGTTGACGGTCCCCTATGGGGTTTTGAGAAAAAATCTTCGCCAAAATATGACTTATACTATACTATTTACATACCTGCAGTTTCAGGTTAATTCCTCATGTATTTTTCTAGATATTTGACAAAACATCTAAAATTGCAAGTGACCGGTCACCTTTGGCCATATAGTGTAAATTCAGTGTTAATCTATGAGGAAATTTAAAAGCACACACTACTCATTGCTTAATACAATTTTTTAAATACAGTCTTCACCATCAGAAAGTAGATGTCAGATGCTGATTAGGTGCCTTTTTAAAAATGGTCTCTTTTAAATTTGAAGTATTTAAAAATATACCTCATTTGCATCCAATGTCTACTTTCTGGGTCGAAAATTATATTTTGATAATTATATTAGGTAAAGAGTAATCGCAATTTAAATTTTTCCCACAGGTTAATATGTGATTTATCGATTGGGAAGTTTCAGTGAAGCAACCCTTTAAGACAAGGAAAACTTTAAAAAAATTAACAATTTTGCTTAATTAAATCTGATCATACTCATTGACCAAGCTAATTTAAATTCAATTTTTACAAGATATGGTTTTTGGAACTTTGATGTACCTTTTTCTAAAAACTACATTACTGTTTGTAATTTTGCATAGATATTCTACAGGTATCTTTGAAGTTAACTGTTGCATCTAATCTGTTGTTGTTTTTTTCCCTTGCTATTTAATAATGGTCTCTATTTCAGATTTTTATAAAAACTGAAAAATTTTAGCAATTATTATTTCATTATGTGTTGCTTATTATTATTGTTATTTTTTGTGTGCTTGTGTATTACTATTTTTATTTTGTATACTTTTAAAGCTTAAATAAACCTTGAAAAGATGGAAAATAGGTTGGTATTTTGCATTTGACTAACTAATTGAGTGATGAAATTATTTAATTTTACATGCTCATTTCTATACAGATAATTATTTGCTATGCAACTAATTCTAAATTTTCACACACTGAAATGAATTTTACATAAGAATAAAAGAAAAAAAGAAGCATAATTTAGAACACTATAATCATCAACCTTTTTATTATCATGAGCACATTAAAAATTTTTAAGTAGCTTCCTTAGCACACATTCATTTGCACAGTAGAATATCTCAATAGCAGATATTTCAGGAGTGCAGATTTTTTCTGCTATTTGCAGGTGTGTGCTTTTCACAGGTAAAAATATACAAATACAGAGGCTGTTTGCACGTTTTTAAATGATTTTGTTTTGCTGTAAAAAATACTCGACTGCTTGCAAAAATTTCTTTTCGCAGCATTTATATTTTTAACAGTATAAATTATTATCTGCTAGCCGAAATTTTCATATGAAAGCAAAATGGTGCTTTTAAAGAAGCAATAGATCAAAGTCTCTGTTTCTACTCCTTTCAAAGAGAATCATTCTAATTCATCTACTATCAAACCACGTCAAAGCTGTTGCTGGTAGAAATTTGTCTCTATGATGATCAGGCTCTTATAAAAGGCACTAGTATATACATCCGTAATTTTTCTTATATCTGTACTATTGGATCTAATGTGACTGAAATTAAGAATAGAATTACAATTTTGATTGTGAACATAAACTTTTCAAAACTATTTGTGAGCTTAATTCTTTATTTGTGAATCAAAGTATTTGAAATAATTTTTAACAACAATTAGTAATAGTACTGCATTATGTTATATACATGATATGGTACTATTACCAATTTTCATTAAAAAAGTTACTAATACTTTGATTCACAAATAAAGAGTTAAGCTCACAAACAATTTTGAAAAGTTTGTTCATGGTCAAAATTAGAATTCTATTCTTAATTTCAATTAAATTTGATTTGATGGTGTAGATGTAAGAAAAATCGCTAATGTGTTGTATACTAGTGCCTTTCATCAGAGCCTGATCTCCATCGGGATGGATTTCTACCAGTAATGACTTTGACGAGATTTTATAGTAGCTGAATTAGAATAATTTTCTTTGGAAAGAGTAGAAATACATTTTTATCTATCGCTTCTTTAAAAGCTCCAATTTCCTTTTATTTATATAACTGTTTTCTATTTAACATGCAGTGAAGCCCAAATTATTTCAAGAATTTTAAAATTAAAAAGTTGAACAATTTTCATATTGGAGGAAATTTAAAATGTTCCAGACAATAGTTTGACTCAGTATCCAATTCATAAAAACTGAATAAAGCCTCAAAATCTTTTATTTTTAATGCATTTTGGATGATTTTCCATTTTTGTCTTCTGCATTTTTGCTGTTTGTAATGTAAATTATTGTGGGTAAATAGTACTTCATAAAATTGAACTGAAGTTACATTTTCCTCTAGTAGTTTAAAGTTATTTTCATATGAAGAATTTGTAGAAAAATAAGTTTTGCAAAATTCTTTGTAATCATCTATTGTATAATATTTAGTTTGGGGGTATTTTTGAGAGATATAATTTTTATTTTGCTTTTTTATTTTTATGAGAGTTATAATTTTTATTTTGCTTATGTGGTATTAAATATAGATGGAAAATTTAAATTTTATAGGAACTAAAAATACTGATGATTGTTCATCAAACAGAATGAACATTTTATGCCCTTTTATTCCCTATTTGAATTCCTTGGAAAGATTTCTGAAAATGCATATTAGATGTAAACATTCTGAATATCTACTGTTTTTTCTTAGAGTAATTATAAATGTATTCCAAAACAATGATTTTACAATGGTGCCTTTAAACTTGTATGTGAGGTTAAGTAAGTGTATTGATATTTTATTGTAAAACGTATATATAGTAATGAATACTTGGAAACAGTGTTGTGAAAATTCAGGATTAGCTAAAATATATGTTTATTGAAATTTGTATGATTTATTTTTGTGTATATTAAATAGTGAAAAAAAGATATTGCAAACATTTTTATTAATTTTATGTCACACAAGACTTATATACAGTGAAATTTTTAAATTCACTAAATATTCCTTCACTTATATCATATTGGTTGTGTTGCAGAATTTTTTGTAAAATTATAATTACGTATTAGCTCCTTCATTGTGGTAATTTTGAAAATTACAAAAACATTTCTTAGTATAAGTATTTGTAATATGTTATAAGAAATTATTAATAAATATTTGAAATTAATTAGTACTGCATTTTTATTTTTGTATGGTTTTTTTAGTGTGCATAATGCATTTGATTGCAAGCTCTGTTTTAATATATGTTATTTAAGGAACCTTAACTTTAAGTCTTTAATGTGTTGTATGTTAACATAGGTTACAGGTCATTAACCAGCAAACAGTTTTAGTTTGAACTGAAAAATGCCATTTTAGCAGAGAAGTTGTGAAATATATGTCAGACATAACTTTTAATCATTGTTCTCTAAACCATCTTTTTTTAAAGGTAATTAACTTATGCTACACAGCTAAAATAACCCTAATTTTATGATATTGTTTTTTGATTTTAATCCCTTTAATAACTAATTTATTAATGAACATAATTGTCATTGTTTTATTAATATTAACCGTAATTCATATCACTTTAATTGAATTTGTGTTTAGAAAAATTTAATCCTCAATTTACTTTTAAAAAATAATAAATTAAGTTTTTCTCGCCCTTTGCAAAATACCATTGATGATCATAGATTTATCCATTCAAATGTATTTTTTAATATTTACTTATCTATTTCAGGCTTTAGTTATTGGGATGAGAATGAACCATTATGGAAGACCGAAAACAGAAAGGGTGTTACGTATCATTCATGTCCTTGTTGTTCCTATTCAACTTGTCGATCATCTCATATGAAAAGACATATACGAATCCATACTGGGGAACGTCCATTTGCTTGTTCTTTTTGTAACTATAGTTGTAATCTAAAAGAAAATCTTAAAAAACATATTTATAATCGGCACAAAGATCAATTTGAGGAATAAATGTTTTGCACTTGATTTTTTATTACTTTTTTTAATGTGTTAAAATATAAAATTTATTTATTTTTTATTTTTTTAATATTTAACAACGTGACTAATATGGAGATTCAAACTCTTTCAATGTTCACATGTCCCTCCTACATACTTTTACATTATTTATAATTTTTCATCCTTTTCTTTATTCATAAAGTAACAGGAAATTTTTGTTTAACTTTTTTTTAAATAAGAAAAGAAATATGCTAAAAGTGATTACAGTAAACATACAAGGCATGAAAATCCTTTTTTATAAAAAGACCTAGTTTCTTACACACAACTGATGATCTTCTCAATATCAATGTTTATAAAATGGGCTACCCCCCCCCCCCCAAAAAAAATAATAATAATAATAATAATAATAATAATGAATTTGATAAATAAACATTATAAGATATCGGGTATCATGAAAGCAGGTGCTTTAATAAACATGATCATCTGTAAATGTGATTTATTTTATCTTATTTTTACATTTATGAAGTATTTCTTACAATTCTAGACAACTCAAAGAAGGCTGATTCATTGCATATATTTTAACCTCACATACAGATTTGTATTGATTTGCAGATAATTGGGGAATAAAACTTTGATAGATAAATTATTTTGCTATTTTTAAAATTAGCAATATTTTTAATCAGTAAAGGTACAGTCGTTGAAAAAAAAGTAAACACCCCCTACTAACTCCTCAACAAATTACCGTAGAAGAAATTTACTAGTACTGAACGATTGGAAATAAAGTCTACTTTTAAATGATGTACATAAAATTTACTTAGAGGGCCATCTACGTATTAAAACGAACCATAACTTTGTTTTTTTCAATAGCAGTACACAATTCTGACAGCATAAATGAACTCTACACTATTCAATTAGCCTAAAAACAAATTTTTATGCAATTCGTACCATAAGGTTCCGAGAAATTAATTATTCTAAAACAAATGTATTTTAAGGGCTGTATCCAAATTGAAGTTCTGTACTCGATTATTAACTGAGGGAGCCCCCTTCTTGAACAAGCACCGTAAGCTCCACTCAAGCAGTCAATGAAGCCTGCTAAATTGCACAACAGCAGAAGAAATTTCAAAATATCTGGTCACTTCTATCACAGACGGCCCCTTAAAACATCATTTTGCCTTTTTTTAAGCATAATTTGAAAACTACTTGGAAGAAAATGTGAAATTTTGGATTTCCATAAAGCAGGACTTAATAAAAGTAAATCCATTAAAAAAACTGTAGGTTGCAATTCATAATTTTTTCGAATATTAATTTCGTAATTCATATCATAAAATTATAAAAATTGCAAATTCAACGTATTTATGTTTGGGTACATTAGTATTATTGCTACACAAAAAATTAGCACATTAGGAGTATAATTTCAGGAGATAAAAATATGAAAATGTAATTTAACATTAGAAGCACTAAATTTTGAATGTTTATAATTCGAAACCTTAATATTCAAATGACTTGAAATTTGGTGTCTAAGCATAGTTTTAACCAAAGATTTGAAATATCTCATTAAAATTGGGTATTGCCATTGAAAAAAATGAAGTTTGGATTTGTTTTAATATGTAGATGGCCCCCTAAGCAAATTTTATATACATCATTTAAAAGTAGACTTTATTTCCAATCATTTGGTACCAGTAACTTTCGTCTACAATAATTTGTTGAGGAGTTAGTAGGGGTTGTTTATTTTTTTTTTCCACGACTGTATAAGTTCATATTTCAAATTTTTTTGTGAAAATATTTTATCATTACTGATCTTGAGAATGTCACCTGTTATTATGTAAAAAACTAGTAAATCTGTTTATTAAAAGTTTTTCTTATGCCTTTATGAATACTGTAGTCATTTAAAGAAAGTATATTTTTACTTTAATGATAAAGGATTTTTTTATATATAAAATTCTATAGCTTTTTTTTTTTTAATTTTTTACTAGGTAATCCAAATGGAACTAATATATTAAAATTGCAATTTTATGCTCTGCAGTTTAGAAAATTATATGAAATTGAAAAGTTACTTGAATTTTAATGGGGCTCATTTGACAAATTTGAAAAATGTTGACAAAAATCTCAATTACAGGCTTCCCAAATGGTCCCCTTTTTAGAAAAATGTCCCTTTAATCCACTTTTATGCATTTTGGTCTCCTTTCAGTGACTGGAAAACATTTAAAAAAATTTACTAATGTGGAAAAATCGCCGTAAGATAGAAAAAAAATCTCAAAAATCATAGAGGACAAATTTTACTATAGTGAGCTAAAGCATTGTAACCAGAATTCTCTCACAAATGTTTAAAAATCACTGCAGAATGCAGTAAAACATTAAATATGCACTCAATATCTCATTAAAAATACATAAAAATTCAAAAATTGCAGGGGACAAAATTTACTGCAATAATTTAGTGCTTGACCAGTCTTCACAGACGAACCTTGGTATGCTGCCAAACAAATAAACCATTGTAAAAAGAGGGAAACATTGGAATAGAAGAAGACAAAATGCACGAAATAAGTTAAACGAATTTAAAGATTGCATCTCTGAATCATGCCGTTTTGATTTTTATGTTTTCTTCTTGCTTTTTTTTATATATCTTTGGTAAATTTTTATCTGAAGAAAATATTGGAATCATGAAAATTATTTCCATTTTTTGATAATTTTATGCATTTTGGGTTGACCTGAAAACGATTTGACACTTTTTTGAAAAAAATATATCTATGTGATGCAAATTTTGCAGCTACTCTATTTCAAAAACTAAAGCATGGAATTTCATCAAATGCAATATTTAATTGGACCTCAGCACATACAGGTGCTGATTAGATTTTGGCATATATGGTCCAACAGGTGGCACTGTTGTACTGCATTTTTCACAATAACTATATCTCAGTAAGTCTGATGAAATTTCATCAAACTTCATGTTCACTTCATTCTTTACGTAAATTAATTTTGATTAGATTTTTGTATATTTCACCTAACAGGTGGTGCGTTACTAAGTCTCAATTTTAGCGATTTCCATGATAGCCAAATCTTGGCATGTTTGGGATGGAATTTAACCAGACCTGCCAACTGACGAAAAAAATTGTTTCTACGATTTGGAGCTAAAAACTACAATGCTACGAAAATCGGTCTAAAACTACGATTTTCTGCAAAAAACACACAGCAAAAAAAAATAGTTTCGTCAATCGTTCGCAGAGAAAAATGTCAATTTTGTCAAAGGATCGCGAAAAAGCGTGAATTTCGGGAAAGAATCGCGAAAAAATGTAAATTTGTTCAAGGGAGCGTGAAAACTCCTGCAAATTTCATCAAAAGATCGCAAAATTCGTCAAAGGATCGCAGAAAAATGCAAATCTCGTCAAAGAATCGCGGAAAAAAATGCGAATTTCGCCAGAGGATCGCGAAAAAAACACAAATTTGTCCAAAGGATCGAAAAGAAAAATGCAAATTTCGTCAAGGGATCACGAACAAAATGCCAATTTCCTCAAAAGATTGCGGGGAAAAAATCCGAATTTCGGCAAAGGATCGTGGAGAAAATGCGAATTTCGGCGAAGGATCATGGAGAAAACGCGAATTAGGTCAAAAGATCGTGGAAAAACGTCAACAATTCGCAGAAAAAAGCGAATTTTGTTAAAGAATCGCAGAAAAAACGCATAATTAGCACCGTGAAGAAATCCCCCCTCCACTGGTGTAACCTTTCAGAAAATATTCTGTGAATTTCTGAAATTCTTTTTTTTTAACTCAGAAATCAACCTCTGCTCTGTGCTCTCTTCAGGAAACATCACACACAGACAAAAATCTATGTTTATTATTATGATATTACATAATTTTTAATCTGACAGAATATACAGAACTAACTTTTGAAAAATCGTGTTAACCCAAACTCAACCTACAGGAATCTAAACTCTGTCCGAACCAAAAGCAATCAGAGTTAACCTGATTTGCAGCGTAAAAAACAGCAACCAACTTCTAGATTAATTTGAATTTTGGATGCTACTATTTCTCATTTTCAAAGGTTGGCAGGTCTGTTTAACCCAAGTTTAGTATTTAAGATGATTATGAATAACTGTTGATTCATTATTGATTTTGGTCGCTCTCCAGGGGTTTGTTGCCATATTGTGTGTTTTTTTTTTTTTTTTAATGAACATTATAGCTTATCCCAGTTTCTATTGTGTAGTGAGGAGCTAAATTTAATGTTTGATACTTTGCAATTGTTAATGTGTAACTCTGCTAACGATTGATTTAATATTTTTTAGATACATTAATTTTTACTGTTTGTATTTTATTGTAAATCATATTTTGCTGTTCTAAATATTTTTTTTCATTTGTCAGATTTTTATCATTTTGCTATATCTCAGCAGCAGTTTTAGGTAGAAGCATGAAATTCAGCATAACAAATCTGTTAAAAAATAGTTAAGCACATATTTCAGTGGTTTTAGAAATTAACCACCAAGGGGGTTATTTGGGGGGGGGGGGGTCAAAAGTAAGTCATTTCACCATATCTCAGATGCAGTTTCAAGTAGCAACATAAAATACAGCTAAACCAATCTGCTAAAAAAATAGTTAAACACTTATTTCAGAGCTATTTTAGCAATTTCCATACCAGCATCATCTATGAGCCTGATTATAGAAGATCAGACGAATAAGACAACTATTGCTGTTTTTTTATTATATATTTTACATTAGACATTTTTCCAATGAAAAGTTTTCTGTTTCTTTTTAATTTCATAATACATATAGATGCCATACTAAGTAGAGTTTCGCTAAATGCTACACCATTTGGATGATTTTTGTATTGTCAGAGAAATTGTGTATTTTTCTGTTGCATGCACCAAAAGAAATGCACATTCTCATTTCTAAAGCCAAAGTTTTTATGATTGTGTCAAAGTAACTTCATTTTTTCTTGATTGTCTTTTAACAATTTATGTGCAGGAATGTACAGAGCTCAGTTATTGTGATTGCCATATTATTGCATTTTTATTTATTTTACCTATAAGGCACTCGTGGTACATGTGGTCAAAGCCAGATGGTTCTGTTATGTCTCAATAAGAGAGAAAGAGAGGTTAGGTGTTTTTGGTAAATTTACATTGCAAGTTATGAAAGAAAAAGAAAGTAAAGTAAACATTTGTTTAAAAAAAGGAAAAGAAAAACTTGTGCGTTATTTGCAAAGGGAATTTTTTGTTGTGAAATAAAATTGCTAATTTGTCATCACTGATTTTTAAATCACATGTATTATGGTTTTTGTGCTCATAGATATCATTGGAATTCTTGTATTGTAAGTGTATTTTCAATAAATGTTTTGTATGTTTTAAGTGTTTTTGATTATTTTAATTTTTGTAGGTTATTTTTTCTGTATGTTGTTGAATTACAGTATTCGGAACACTTTACACATTTTTTGGTAGATATATATTTTTTACCTAATTACTGTAGATTATTTTTAAACTGCTTTATGTTACAAGGAGAACCTCAAAATTCTTATAAAGTCAGCATTCTTGCTAAATATGAATAAGACCCATTTTTTGTTTTACAAATGTTCTTTTGGGTCTATTATATTAAAATAATAATAACAAAAAACATTAAAATTGGACCAAATTATTATCCTGAATTAGAAGTAAAAACTTCTTTTCATTTCTGAGCAAAGTTTTGTCTGTAACACAAAATAATTTATTTAATAATAAATATATCTAATTCAGATATTCACCACTTTTTAAATAGAAATTTGGATTCTTGTTGCGAATCTTCTTTCTTCAAAGAAGTATTCATTTAATCATTTAACATAAGCAATGTTCATTATATGACAATTTTGATCAAATTCAACTTTTACACAATGTTGGTTGTGTTAAGCATTTAGAAAATAGCTTTGTACAGCCTGGCTTCATGAAGAAATATTTAAGATTCTCTATACAGTGAATGTGAAGCAGCTTTCCATTTGGTAAAAGCATACATCTTTATTTGCTGATTAATTTCATGCATAAAAATCCATCAATACTTTATTTTTTAAGGAACTCCTTTTTATCACTTCATATACTGAAAACATATATTAGTAATTCCTTGTAAGTTAAAAATAACTTCAGTTCCAAATCACAAGTATTGAATAACTTACATCAGGATAAAATTATTATTGCCATTTTTGTTTTTGTTTTTCTCTCACTCTTCTTTTTGCTTGGAGAATAATTAGCCGTGTTTCAGATAAAGCTGAAAATAACAACTTACCAGTCACCAGAACAGCTTTCATATTGTCTTTGAAAGTCCTTAAATATTTTAAAAGCAATTTTTGTTCATTGAAAGTCCTTTTATGCTAAATCTTCAAAAAGTCCTTAATTTTACTCTACTATTATTTCTTAATGTGGTGTGAAACTCTTCTGTGTTTCAGTCAATTCCTGATTTTTTTTTTTATATTATTATTATCTAAATTCCTACTTTCCTGAAATTTGGCTTCCTCTCTCCTTGCTTACCCCTGAAATTTAGAATGTTTAAAACTCTTTTATTTTTTTTTAACTTTTTTGCTCTATTTGCTACTTTATTGTAGCAATCAATAATCGATTATATAAATTTTGTTAAAATTTCACCTAAATTCCCCTCTCCTGAAATTTTGCTTCCTCTTTTACCCCCCCTCCCCCCCCCCTCCCCTCTCTGCACTTTGTGCAAAGTTTAAAATCCTTAAAACTCTTAATTTTTTCAAAAAACATTTTCCTCAATTTATTATTTTATTGTAACAATAAAACATTGGTGATAAAAATTTCTCCTACCCTCCCTCTTCTACCCAAAATTAGCATTTCCACTTCCCCCTCCCCTCTTACCAAGCACCCAAAATTTGAAACTCGTAAGTTTAAATTTTGTTGTCCTATTTGTAAATCTTTAGTATGGTAAATAAATAATAATTAATCTAATGAACTACCCTCTTTCAAAGAAAATGCTTTTCACCTTTTCCCTCTTAAACTCCTAAGGTTTAAAATCTTTAAAATTCTTTGCTTTTACTGCCCTATCTGTTTCTTTATTCTAACAATAAACAATCGATCATTTAATTTTTCATCCTCCCCCACCGTATTACCAAGCACACAAAATTTGAAGTCATTAAATCTCTTTAAAAAAAATTTTGCCCTATTTGTAAATCTTTAGTAAGGTTTAGGAATCGGTCATCTAATAAAATTCCCCCGAAATCTGCTTCTCCAATCCCCCCCCCCCCCACACACACACACTTTGGAAGCTCACAAAAAAGTCTGTTTCCCCCCCCCCCCCCCCCTCTATTTGTTACTTTGTTACAATAAATAATTAACAATCAAAATCCTTCTCCCTTCAAAATTGCTGATTCCTTCTTACCCCCCTTTTTTCCCCCTAGCAACCATGATTTCTTTAAAACTTTTATGTACCTTTATTAATAACAAATAATTATTCACCTAATAAACTTCCTACCCCCCCACCCCCCCAAGCTCACAAAGTTAAAAATCTTCAAACTTCTGTAATTTTTTTAAACTTCTCAATTTGTTACTTTATTGTAACAATAAATCATAATTTAACCCTTTGAGCATCTTGCAAAAGGGTAAAATTATAATGTTGTCTTCTTTGCATTTTATTTTAAATGTTAAGAAAATATGATTCTTTCAACATTATAAAAAAAAGACTCAATTACAAATATGAATGTAATCCTTGAGAGTATTAATCATTCTGCAATGTATTTAAAATTCATTAAATCTATAGAATTATATTATCTTAAATATTGCTTGTATTGCTGTGAAACATGGAGCTTAGTGAACGGAATATTACGCCCCAAACACTTAAAGGGTTAAAATCCTTCTACCATCCGAAATTGCCTTTCTCCCTCCCTCCTTACCACACAAAACTTAGCCTTTAAAACTCTTTTTTTCCTGCCTCAATTGTAAATCTTTAATAATTATAAATAACTAGCTTGTTTCTTTATTGTAACAATAAATAATTGCTCATCTAAATTCCTCCTATTCCCTTCACTGAAATTTCCCACTTCCCCATCCTGTACAAAGTACAGAAAGTCAAAAAATGTTGAAGCTCTTTAATATTTATTTTCCTGCCCTGTTTGTAACTCTATAGTAATGATAAATAATCATCTAATAGAACTCCTCTCCCTCCCCCCCCCCCCCCCCAAAAAAAAAAAAAAAAATGTTGCTTCTCGCCCATTGCTTCCTTTACATTTTGCAGTGATATTATAGTTAAATTCTCACTTTTATTCCCCTTTCCAAAATTTTAGATCTCCCTCCTTCTCCTCCTCTTTTTCTCCTGCACCCTAAGTTTACAATACTATATTTGTTATTTTGAAATGACTATAAGCCTTCTAAATTTCTACACTGCCACACACCGAATTCCCCCCCCCCCCCCACACACACACACAGACACCCCATTCTACCATTTGAATTTTTAAAAGTTGTATTTACAAAAATGAAACCCTGTATTATTAAATACATATTATAATCCAATAGTCTATAGGTCCTTAAATTTTTTTGGTATTGTTCCTTGATTTTTATTTTTAAAAATGTGTACGAACCATGCAGCAGACAATTTAAAATTTTGCCGAACTGGCCAAATAATTTTCCTTTCAAAAATTGTTTCCATATAATAATTTTATTTTATTTTTAGATTTAAATAAAAACTCTTAAGTAAAAATTGTATATACAGTAAACATCCTCTAATCCGGTACATTCGGAACTTAAAGTATGCCGGATTACAGGATGATGGTCGGAAACAATGTGTAGAAGTTAGAATTAAACAAAAAATGACAAATTATGTTAAACTTCTGTTCATGTTCTTTTCACTTTCAATAATTCTCTTTTAAAAATTTTTAAACTTAAAATCTTTTTTTTTCCATGAACCTGTCTATTTTGATGATTTTATTCCGGTAAAAGGTCCTTGAAGTGTGCGAACCTTGTTGAATATTCTGAAGGGGAACAGTCGTTGCAACAACACAGAACCAAAAAATTTGCACGCTCACATCAGTAATCATTCAGCTCTTGCTTTTCGTCTGCTTGAAGACAGAGTTCGAAAATAAACAGCGCTATGGAAATTTTGCAATTTTATTTTTTGTAGGTTATTTATTGTATTGAGGGAAAGAAGGTGTGCCTGTTATTTTGTTATTGTTTCAAGTCAGGTATTTTTTATAAAAATTTTCCCGACGATATATTACCAATGAAGAAAATATCCTAATTAAGAAGAAAATTATCTTAAATATATAATATCTTGGCTCCTATTTTTATTATGTCTACATAGATGCATACTAATTAGTTACATCTATATACAGATATTCAAAGTATAATTATGTTTATTCAATCTTTTATTATTTATAGATAAATTA
This sequence comes from Maratus speciosus, assembly GCA_963932465.1. Lineage (NCBI taxonomy): Eukaryota > Metazoa > Arthropoda > Arachnida > Araneae > Salticidae > Maratus > Maratus speciosus. The sequence continues at coordinate 285,681,371 of OZ010800.1, read as the reverse complement.
CATTACACTTGATTTAACATATAAACATATACTTTAAAAAAATAAGTCATTTGATAAATTTAAGGGTATTCTTAATAGAATTTGTAATAAAGATATATCTGTTTTTTGTTTTATTATTGTTGTTAATCTTACAATTGTAAATATATTTTGATAAATATTTGCAGAATAATAATGTTATTCTTGCAATATTATCTTTTATACAAGTATTTTAAAAAATATGCCTCCCCCAAATAGCACCCCTGATTAAAATCCAATTTACTTGAAGTATTTTTACTTTCAGATTTTTAACAGAAAAGTTATTTTCTCTTTTAAATATAATAAGCAATTTTTATTTGTTACTTTTTTGTGTAATCCTTTTTTAGGTAATTTTGAATTCCAAAAACTGTTTAACCATTTTAAATTTCCCTTTAAATTGCATAATAAGTTACAAAAATGTTTATTTAAAAAATACTGGAGTTTTATTATTTATTTTCATACAAAAACAGAATGTCTCACAATGTTTATCTATTGTAACTGATTTAAACATTCTGGCATACTGAAATTTAATTCAATTTGAGTAGAGTATATTTATTGCAACAGAATTTCTTTAAAAAGAAAAATAAATTTAACATTAATCTCTTTGTATAAGTACTCAGTATAAAGTGAGTAGCAAAGGAAATTCTTTCTATTGTTCATTAATTATTTAAATAGCAGCATAAAATTATAATTCAAAATATTGAGCAAATTTAAAAATACTTGTATAAAAGATAATATTGCAAAAATAACATTATGTTTGTGTAAATATTTATCAAAGAAAGAATGCTTTTCACAACTGTGAGATTAACAACAATAATAAAACAAAAAAAAAAAAAAGATATATCTTTATTACAAATTCTATTACTTGTAAGAATACCTTTAAATTTATCAAATGACTTTGTTTATTCGTTATTATGATTATTTTTAATTTTAGAAGCTCCTATCATTTTTTTTAAGTATATCTTAAATCAAGTGTAATAATGCATTTAATTTATCTTTAAATAATAAAAGATTGAATAAATACAATTCTACTTTGAATATCTGTATATACATATAACTAATTTTCTTCATTGGTAATATATCGTCTGGAAAATTTCTATTAAAAATACCTAACTTAAAATAATAACAAAAAAAATAGGCACATCTTTTTTCCCTCAATACAATAAATAACCCACAAAAAACAAAATCGCAAAATTTCCATAGTGCTGTTTATTTTCAAACTCTGTCTTCAAGCAGACGAAAAGCAAGAGCTGAATGATTACTGATACGCATGCACAAATTTTCTGGTTCTCAGTTGTTGCAATGACCGTTCCCCTATTTTGTTCTCTGTTATTATAAGCTGTCTTTTGTAATTATTTTTTCAATTGTCATAATGTCATTATAGACAGGTTCTTTTTTTTTTTTTTTCTCCCTGGCAGGAACAGCGATTTTTATAGGTGATGTTTAATAGAAATCACAATTAAAAGTTAACAAATCTATAAATCAGAATTTCCCCTTTTAAAAAAAATATTTTACAGTAGAGGATCTTTATAACGCAATTCTATATAACACAATTCTCCATATAACGCACAACTTCTCAGATGTAAACAATGAATTTTGCAGTTAAAAAGTACCTGCATTTTCACATTGTAAAATATTGCTACTCTCTACAGGACTAAATTTGATACATTAGTTCAACTTTATCTTCTAATTTAAGACCTTTTTACTGAAAAAAATGCTATTATCACAATAAACATTTTTGAAAATGTCTAATATAAGGGATGGTTGTATCAGTTATATTTGGAACTTGTTTGTAAAGTAAATTTAACAATGTCTGACCTATATTATGCAAAAATTTATAATTTGGATAACTCTTGATAACAAGGAATGCAGTATAAAGATATTCTAATGTATTTTGATATGTTTCAGACTTATTTGGCTATGTTTACAAGGTGAATTTAATGATGTGATCCATATAACGCACAACCTTGCGTTTTTAGGTTTGCGTTATAAAGATCTTGTACTGTATTTTATTCTCGCTGTTCCCTGAGGAGGGACCTTGTCGTGGTGCCAGGGCTCCCCTGTGGGGGTCTAACTCCTCCTCTTCTTTTTCAGTTACAGTAAACTCTGTCTAAGTTAAAACCCACTTTGGACTAAGAAAATTTTCCATTGTGCACAGTATTCTGCCTTGGACAGAGTTTGCTGTATTGAAAGTCATTCTGTGGGACTTAAAATCTTTCTCTGTTAAGACTCATTTCTGTCTTACACAGGGTACACCTTTGGTATAGTTTACTGCAATTTGCACTTTAATTTAAATTGACTGTTTAATTCTGTGTGTGCATATGTCCATTTTAAAAATTGAAATTGTAATCAGCCTGATTAGTACATGAATGCTAAAAATAGTTTTAGGTACCATGTTATTGTTAAGTGTAAAAGAATTGTACATGGGTTGTTCAATAATTGTTATCCCTAGTGTATATAAAATATTTGTACTGTGATGGTTGTTGTGGAATATCGAAGATAATAGATCTTAGATGCCTATATGCTTAATTTCAGAACCATAGCTGCTATATTCATGTAGTTTTGGAGGGAAGAGTGAAAAGGGGGGGGGGTGAGGGTTAAAGGCTGATTCTTAGCTTATGGGGCTAGATTTGTGACAGTGAATGAGACTTAACTACTGTCCTTTGGACTCGGGATCATAGTGATGTAACCACATCTCATGCACTGTAACAAATGTAGCCTCATAAGCTCCAAACCAGCATCTAACCCTCGCCCTCCTCCTTAAAAACTCCCTCAAAAATAGGTCTTTAAAACTTCACCTCTCCCTCCAAAACTATGTTAATATAGCAGCTACGGTTCTGAAATTGAGCATATAGGCATTTAAGACATTCAACTTCGATATTCCACATCAACCTTCACAGTACAAATATTTTATATACACTAGGGACAATAATTATTGAACCACCCTCGTATCTTTTCTCTTTCTTTGTTGTGTATATACCAGCAACATTAGTAAATTATTAATACTATGTTACTTGCATAACTATGAGATCAAAGTGAAAACTTCTCAGCTGACAATATTGTTAAAGAACAATTAGTAATGTAACATGTTCACATATCCTGAGTTGGAGATATCTTTATATGTTTATAATTTTTTTTTCTTTTTTTTTTTTTCCTTTCTTGGACTTATTTTTAGCTCTTTTGTACTGTCATAAAACATCTTGAGGCATAGCTCAAAATATTTTAACACACACTGTTTAATAGTTTGTACCATGTGAAGTTACATGTGCCAGTACTTTTATTTATTAGGTACCTAAATTAAAAAGTCTTTGAAACTTCCATGTATAGGCATGTAATTTACTAGTGCACAATATGTTTGTCATTTGAATATTTTAATTCATGACATAGCAAGCTTGGAAATTCAGTTTTATATTTTGCTCTGAAAAAACTTTTCTGCAGTCAAATATCTCTAAATTTGTGTAAACGTGTGCAAATTAAATGTACTAAACATGGTATTTCTTACATAGTAGATATTTTTTTTTAGTCATTCTTTTCACATTTTTTAGTATAATTCATTCCTACTTATTTTTGATTTAAATTTGTTTAATTTCTATTTGTCTTTGAATTGACACAATTTCTTTCAATTTTTTTTTCATTATTATTATTTTTAAGGCAACCTTTTTTTTTTGATGAAATGTCCTTTAAGTATTTTTTTTTCTTTTTTCTTAATTTTTATTTCATTTGCTATATTGCTGAGTAAAATTTTTAATTAAAATCTTGCAGGAAGTAAGCTGTCTCAGAAGGTAAATTTTATGTTTGATGTTGTACATTGAAAAAGGAATGCATATCATTCATGTCCTTTTTGTTCTTATTCTACTAATAAATTATCAAATTTGAAAACTCATGCTGCAGACTATACGACTATTTGTTTGTAATATTTGCAACTACATGACAAATCAAAAGGCATATAATTACACACAAAAGTTTTTCACTAATTTTTTTTTCTTTTAAGATATTCACATTTTTAATGTTTATAAAGTTTTATTTCTGTGATAAAAGCAGTTTTAACTCTGTAACTTTTCTATTTTTTTTTGTTTTCTAGAACATTCCTAAAATGTTTATTTTTATATAACTCTTTACATACATATTTAATGTTATACCAACCATCTGAGACTGTTAGTTGATATGAATATTGAGTATTATTTTTAGTTTATGTACCATTTGTTTATGTATTTCAATCTGAATTATGTATAGCTTTTTATCTGTTTTTAATATTTTGCATTTTATTCTGGATATATTTTGTTCTGAACTGATTAATAATACACATTGTAATTTACCTTTTGGGTAATATATTTAAAAAGAAAATTGTAATTATTCAATCCAAATACACACTGAAGAAAGAAAAGATCAGTAATTGTATGTCAAATTTTAAATTCAGTGAGATGTTTAGATTTTTTATGAAATTGTTTTGAGCTGCAGAAAGAGAATATATTATATAATTGAGTTGCCATCATAATAGTATTTATTTATGCTTCTAATCAGAATATAAATTGTTTGCTGTTAAACAGTTATACAAGATAGAACTACTATTACATCCTGTTTTGCACTTAAATTGTGTATTTTTAATGAAAGTTTGTTATGTGTTATTTGAAATATAAGTGTTTGGTTATTAAATGAAGACAATGTAATTCTAACTTATTACTTTTTACTTTTACATTTTATGTAAGTCATATAAAGATAAAAAGCCGTTAAGTTTGTGATAAAATATTGTTGTGGATTATTTGCATATAAAGTACATTTCTATACCTTTTGATTGTGTATGTATTTTATTTTTCTTTGCCAAAATTTTTCTGTAAGAAGTTTCTTACAGCTAATTGCATCTCTTTTTTTTTTATCCTTTCCTCTCTCTCTCTCTTTCAATGCTATTTGAAGTACTAATAAAAATTTATCTTGTATAATATTCTTCTTCTTTGTTTTTACTTTGCACTACTGATGTTCAAAGATGACTTGACAATTATTTTTAAACAGAACATGCGCTAAGAAGTAATTTTTAAAATTTCTTAGTTGCAGCTTTATTAATTAAGTTTTATAGACTTAGGTTAACATTTCTTGTGGAGAAAAGCTAACCTAATTCTTAATTAAAGATATCTTTGTTTTCCTTTCTCTCTCATATTTGCTTTGTTTGTCCTTTCTGAACATTGTTTCTCTTAATTTTCTGCTGATGAATGCTAAAAAAGTATTCTTTACACCACCTGAGTGTTACATTCTTTTCTTAAATGATCCTAAAGCAGTAATTTTTATTCTTTTTCTAATTTCATTTAAGTATTATATTTATTAATTTGTGTCACTATTGGGATTTATGAACATAAACAGAACATTTTCATTTTTCAGGAATTGTATTTTATAACAGATTTAATATGAATGCAGTACATAAGCCGTACAGGACCCATCAGTGTCCTCACTGTCCATATTCAAATCGTCGACCAGCTCATCTGAAGAAACATATACTGACTCATACTGGAGAACGACCCTTTTCTTGTACACAATGTAACTACAGGTGTACTCAAAAGCATCATTTACTAAGTCATATGTACAGGAAACACAAAAGTAACTTTTGAAAATGTGTTCTAGTAAATTTGTACCGGGTGCGGCGCCAAAATCCGGACTGAATTCAACTTGAATTTCTGGCCATGCAGTACCATTCGGCAAGATCGCAATTGGCGTCCAAATAGCTTCACGAATGTACTGAATAGTCATAACCTTAAAATAGTTGTGATATTGAAAACAAGTGCGGAATATAACCAAAGAGCTGTGATTATAGAAAGTGTTCGCCCTGGGTGCTCAGCGACAGAAATCATTCGATTCTTAGGGTACCCAAGATCGACTGTGTACGATGTCGTAGCAAAGTATAATGAGTCTGAGAAGTCCAGCGAAGGTTTTGCAAGTCATTTGGTTCAAAATTGGTTTTCAGACAATGTCGACATGATTTGCTCCAAAGGATTCTGGTCCTCCCAACAGCCTAGATTTAAATCCTCCGGACTTCTATGTATGGAGCGTGATTGAAAGGGTTACGATGTTACGAACAAGTCCATACATCCAAACGTCACCTCATTGAGAGCCGCTATTGAAGCGTCATTCACCGATATGGACCGTGCTGTATTACAACGGGCTTGCAAATGCTTCAGACCCAGACTAGAGGCATTTCATTCAAGCAGCATATTGAGTAAATGTGTTCTTTATGACCTTACCAACATTTTAGTACAAAAAAAATTTGTACACTTTTCCGTTCTTGCTATAAAAAATTATGTTTGAAAGCAATTTTTCATCTGTCTGGATTTTGGCGCCGCACCCAATATGTTTAATGTGTATTAGATAAATATGGTTGACTTTCAGAAATTAGGTAAGACAGCAGCTGTGTGTGAAATTGGCTTTCAACAGAAATTACTTTTCTGTTAAATATTTAACAAAAGTGGTTTGTTTTTAAATGTTAAAGTATGTGTTGAATATATATGTATGTAAATTTATTCAGAAAAAGATAAGCTAGTTTTTCAAAGTTTATTTTTATTCTTTGATATAAAATCTAAAGCTTTCTTGTGTCAAGCATCACCATGACCTTCATCAAATTGACTTACACTTGTATCATCTCTAATTTAAGAGTCTTTTTTAACTGATGTTATTAAGCTAGAAATTTAAGATTTGGACTTGTGAATGATTCATATTTTTTATTTATAATGCCTAACAGTTCAGTCAATAAAAATTAAGAAGTCTGTTACTTTATTTTTCTATTTACTGTAGAAAAACATGTTAGAAGTGCAGTGAGTTTACTTTTTAAATGTTTATTGGATCCAACAGATGAATGGGGAAAATGCTGGTTGAATCATAATAATAAAAGAAATATTTTGTTGTAATTATGTTACAAAAGTATAGAATAAATTACATGTTTCAAAGTGTCTGCTGGTGACAACTTGATCGATGACCTTGAATGAGTTTGCAATGATACCGCAAAAGAAAGTTGCTTGTAGTAATTGCCACCTTAATTAATTAATAAATTAATCTATATTTGTGTTGCTTGTAGTAATTGTCGCCTTAATTAATTAATAAATTAATCTATATTTGTGTTACTGATCGGCCAAGTTATCATGAGTGGGCTATTCTATGAGTGCAGTTTCCTGGCTGACTCACTCTTGCTGCTTTATTCATTTTAAGATGTGCCTTTGTGTGTAATGAAGAAAGATTCATTCTTTCAAAACGTTTTTTTTTTACTTTTTTATATCATTTTGCAGTGTATTTAAGAAATGTATTTTATTATTGCCTATTGAATCCATCTATTTTTTTTATTTGATATGGATTAAAGTAGTTTATACTTTGCAGCAATTTACTTATATATGACAGCTGAGTCTGAAAAAGATAATATACTAATTAGATTAATTATATATTATCTTTCATTTACCAACATATTGTGTAACATATTAATTTGTGGCATGCTATTATTTTCGTAGTTTGTCTTTTTTTACTGATATAATAAAGTATATTTTAAAAACTTTATGTGGAGCCTATTAAGTGCGTCATGACTATTATGAAATATTGTTAAATATATCATGTAGTAATTAACAAATGTTTGTTATTTTAAAAATTTACATGAGCAAACTTGCATTATTATGCCAAAAATGCATGTACATATGACACATTTTGCCTTAACACAATTTCACTTGTAAAAAATAATTTGATAAAATACATAAAGTGAATGTTTTTAGCCGCATATTTAAATTTTTGGTTGATTCTTTTATTTAAAAAATTAAGAATTTTATCTTAAAATGCAAGATTATTGAAATGTCGAAAATTTTCATTATATCAGTATTTATTCGCAGTATATGCTCAGATATATATATTAAATTTACTCAAATCACATCTCTTTACTAAAAAGGAATTTATTTTAATTAATATATATGTAATAAAATGTAAAACTAAATACATTTGTTATTTTACTGCTGGAGTGATATAAAATACATATATATAGATAGACATTTTTATCCAGAAAAATATTACAAATCTATTTTTTTAAATGAAGTTATGATCAAAAATTGTTTTCAAAATTTATTTGGGAAAAGTTAGATTAAAAACTCTTTCACATGCTAACTTATGCCCCTAATCTGGAAGCATTAGTAAAAATAAAAAAAAATCAAGTTTTTGTAATGTTTTCTCAACAAAATAAAATGTGTATAGCTTAATAATTCCTGTAAATTATTGTTGAATAAACTTGTATTTTGTTTTTGATAAAATATTAAGTAAATCCTTTCTACAAGTTTTCTTGCATATTCTAATTAAAACATGTATTCTTAATTTAAATGCAATTGTTTTCATTTCATTTTTTGAAAACATGTGTGCCATAAGATTTTACTTGGAGAATGGCTAAAAATTAACCTAAAACTTTCATGTTTGTTTATGACTATGATTGTTGGTGAAACTTAACTGATTGATGTCCATTACATTACATATACATTTCTTTTAAAGTAAATTATTTGCATAAATTATAGCAATAAAATTTTACTCATGTTAATTAATCTAAGGTGAAGGAGGGGGGGGGGCAGCAGTACCTCATTTGTTCATCTTAGCTCTGCCTATATTTGCAAATTAAGCCATGAATGTGCTCCAGTGGGCAGGGAGAGTTGCAGGATTTATTTTTGTTTTTAAATTAGGAGATTTTCCTGTAAAAAAGCTATTGTTAGCTAACACTCTATTATTTTTTCCTGCAGTAACAGTTTCCAAATAAGGTAAAATAAATAAGGAAGGTATGATATTTTTAAATTCCATAAAAAAATAATAAAAATAAATGACATAAATGAACTTATTCTGTACAAGTGTTTTTACGTGATATTTATAATACTTAAAATTTATGTGTGTGTTGCATAAAAATTCAATACAATATAACCTTGTTTAAACATTCTTTGATGTTGCATTTTCTCTTATTAGAAAATGTATTTTACTGAACATCTCATTCTTGATCTGTATTATATAAACATTGATTTAGTTTGCTTCATTTCATTAAAATTTAACAGGTATTGTATATGGTATAAATAAAATAATGATTGTCATTTATTGTTCTGCTTTCTTTTCTTACAAATCCAATTACTTCTTTGTTTATGTTTATTTGGTACAGTGGAATGATGATCAAAGCAATTTACTGTTCTCTTACAGTTAAATTTTTAATTTCTGACCACTGTCCTCTTATTTATTTTGAGTACATTTTTTAATGCAACTGGTGGCATAGAGAGCTGTCAACCTTTAATAATTATTTTATTATGATTTTTTAATATTTAGAATCCTGATTTTTAATCGTTACTCTCTGACTTTTCAATAATTTTATCAGGTAGTGCATGGTCTTCTGATTTATTGTATGCAAATGAAGATATGCTTCCAATTATATGGAAATGAAACCCAACCAGTCACTTAGGATCTGTAATAAGTTGGCAGCTCTCATGTCCTAATCTTCTATCGGGCAGTTAAGTTGTTTACCTGTGTATTAGCTGAGAGCTGGATAGAGAAAGTTATAAGAAATCTTTCTACTGTGAGATCGAATGTTCTTTATGAGAGACTTTGCAAAATACCAACAATTTTCTTCACTTGTGAAAATGTCAAACCGTATCTAGATCTTGGCCTATCTTATATTAAAGGTAAAACTGTTTAAGAAAAGATAATTTTTTTTTTTCAATTTTTATGTATTTATTTTTTTATACCTCCTTTCCAAGAATATATTTCTTTGATTTTTTTTTTTTTTTTTTTTACCATTTTGTTTCTCTGTTTTCTTCCCTTGTTGAGATAAAAAATATTTATTTATTTATTTAAGCTTATGCTTTTTCAGTTTTTGTTAGGAGAAAGACATTTATTTGTTCTCGACTTATATATATATATATATATATTTATCTATTATTACATTGTTATTTTGTCTGAAAAAGAAAATATCTTTAAAATATTATACTATATTGAATTTATAAGATGTACATTGTTAATATTGTCTTATGTTCTATTAGCGATGTCTAGTGCTTTTACTTTTTAAAAATCCGTATAACACTTACCTTTGTAGTTTTTTTATGTAGTTCAGTAGTTTCTCCATTTCTGTCTCTTCTCTTTCAGAATATTTCTTTTCTATGCATAATTTGATACCTGTTTTCCATACATGATTTTTCTGGTGTACATAACCATCTGTGAGTGTACATACTCAAGTTTTAACCAATAACACTCATTTATTATACCCTGTAACATATCAATTTAGATATTTTACTGTTTGGAGACTTTACAAACAAATTTAAACTTATAGTGAATGAATGATGTAAATAAATAAAAACATTCAAATTATTTTCCTTATTTTTTCCCCCTGTTGTTGTTCGTAGTTTTTTTTTTTTATTATTATTCAATTTTTATCTGGTATTTTAAGTTTGTGGTAATGTTTACATTTAAAGCCTTGTTTTTGTTCTTTTCGTGTATTACTTTTATTTATGTTTCATTTTTCCTATTTGTTCGGGATATGAGATATTTTTGGCAGAAGTTTTATATTTTCTGTATTTCATTATTCAAAATTTCACAAAAGTTATTTTTTAACCACTCTTATTTTTGGATTTTAACAAAAACTTATTTTACCAGAATGGAGTCATTACTGTAATTTTATTATCTTTACATTTTTATATATTATTTAGAAGTTTTTGATGTGTCACATTTTAATACTTAGTTTTCATTTTTACAGGAGTTCTACATTTTTGGAAGGAAAATAATCCCAATAAAAAACATAATCAGAAGTACTGCTGTCCATATTGTTCATATTCAAATCCAAGACCAGCACACTTGAAAACTCATATTATGACACATACTGGTGAACGACCGTTTGCTTGTTCAATGTGTAGCTACAGATGTAACCAGAAAACAAATCTCAGAAAACATTTCATGTTGAAACATAAATCAGCTGATATTTGACTCTTCAATGCTATTTATATTAAATTTATTTTAATGTTTTTTTTTTTTTTCCTGCCTATGAAATACATATATTGTCGAATCCTGATTATCAGAAATGTAATTAAGATAGCATTTAGCAAAAAGAGGGTGTTTTTAAAAGCTTTTATTTATCCCCAATAGACATTGTCTTTTGAGATATGAAATAGGAAAGGAATTTTATTATTTTAATCACCTATAATGTCTGAGATTTAATTTTATACTAAACATTTTCTTTTAATTTCAACTCTTACTGTAGAATATCATTCCTTACAAAAAAGTACACAAAAATTTTAGTTTTAAAGCATTTGCTTAATTAGTTAACATAAAGCATAATCAGGCAGTAAAGATTTTTTAAATGTGTGTTTTTACAGATATGTAAAATGTCGATTGTTTCTATGAAATAAGGAAGTATTTTGTGCATGTAGTAAAAAATAAACTCAAGTGCTTTTAGTGCTCATAACATTTGTGATGCTAGGTTGCCAAGAATATTAGAAAATGAAGAAAATATTAGAATAATTGTTGGAAGGATGTTACATGTATGAAGTTACTCAAATGATTCTCAAGTAACATTTTAAATATTTTTTAGCCAAATTTAAAATTTAACCTGGGCGATAAGAAAACAAATAAAAATAGGTAGATATGTTTAAAAGTTTGTTGTGGGCTAATTTTTATTTTAATTCTATTTTATGTTACATTTTAAAAATTTGAGACTCATATTTTCATGCATTTAAATATTCTTTTATTCTAAATAATCAGAATTTTACTGTTTTATATTATTTTATTTTTACATTCTTATGTCATTATTAATTAAATGTATTTACTTTTATCAGTGTAAAAGTTGTGTGTTCATGTCTTTCTTTTCAGCATGAATAATTTTGACATTTGATATTTCCTTGCTTTGTGGTAATATATGGAGGGAAGGGGGAGACAAATACAATAACTACTTCATATGTGAATCAACAGTTAATCAAATCAGTAAGTACAAACAGACTGGAATTTTTCCAAAGGTTGGTATCAAATTTCCCCTAAAATATTTCAAAATGCTTCACTTTATTTAAATTATTTCATCTTTAAAAGGTTCAAGAAAAGCATCTATTACCGTAGTACCACAAGTGAAATATTTATTTTTATTCAGCTTTCAAGAAATATGCTTTTCACTTCTGTGTATTATTAATTTTTTTTTCTATGTAAAATCTAAATACTAAAAATAATTTGTTTGTATACATTGTTTGATATTGAGGAATTTTAATAGGTTTATTTTCATAAAAGTTTAACTGTTAAAATTGAAAAAAAAAAAAAAAAAAAAGCAACTGAGAGGATTTTTTGGCTCTTTCCTTTGCTATCATCTAGACTTAAACATGTTCTTTCAGAGATATGAAGGCATTTGTCACTCTGTGTATCTTCAGCCATTCATGATTTTATTTGTCCTGATTATAATGTCAAATAAAGATTAAACCAATTGATTTCAAACCATTTCTGTTTTCATTTTAGTATTATTCATTTCCTTGCTCATAACCAGTGGCACTCATGAAAGTAAAATAGAAATAGGTGCCACTTTATATACAAATCATGTTTGAATAGAATCAATTACAATTTTATAAATCAAATGGTTGAGAATGGAACAGAAATCATATTTGTGGTATGCATTGAAATCAGACAACTCATTTAAACAAATTAGTGCTTTTTTCTGTTTAATCATACAGTGGAATCCATTGCTTTAATCAAATTCTAGTACCATAAAAGTGATTCATTTTAATATTAGCAATGTTGTGTGTATGTATGGTCTGAGAAGCTGAGATTTAAAAGCTCCTAAAGGAATCTAAAATTGAAAAGCGATGCCATTCATAGAAGACTTTGACTAAATACATCATAATTTTCTTGCATTTAAGATATTTTTAACAGATAGGGTGTTTATACATTTTTCTAACAATTTTTTAATTTCTCTGAGATTTAAATTTAAATGAAAAAAAACTATCAATCATCCCCTAAAAATCAATTCAAAACGGGATTTAATTGTTTGCATCATTGAAAATATTCTTTGCTTTGAAACAGGTATGTCAAACATGAAATAATATTTGTACATATGATGTATATCCATACATAATATTTGGCCATACAGCGTCAAACACACATTTTATTTGATATACATGACTGGCCTGCCTTTAACTTATCTGCTAAGACTTTCGCATTTTACCTGTATTTGATTCACTAGTTGTTCAAACACTCATACTGAAAATACATTTTGCACGAATACACTTGCGCCAACTGTGGCAAACAACAAAGAAATTTGTATATAACAGTGTTGTCAATTGAACGGATTTTATTCTACAAAAATTTCAGAATAGTAATGTTTGTCTTATTTATTCCATTATTAAGTAAGGGGAATATCACTTTTCATAATGTAATTGTTAATAAATCCTGTGTGATTCTTTTTTTTTTTTTTTCCCTTCATTTATTTCCTGTTCAAAGTGTATTTTTTATCAATATATACACCTTTTATTGACATATTCACACACACCTCAGGATTTATAAAAAACATGTTAAAATTATCTACCAGTATGAAAACTATGACTAACTGAATATGAACATCAGAGATTTTTTCAAAAGGTGATTTACAATACCATTATATTCAAAGGAAAACTGACATTTTATCTTTAACCACTTCACTGGCAGCAGATATAGGTAAACAGTGTTTTTGCCACTGACTTATCTTGGGGCAAACGTTGCAGTGGTTAATATGCAGAAATTGTTGGAGTTTGGAAATAACATAACATTAAGAGTTGTTACTACAGCACAAAGTTTAAAGAAAAATCTGGCCAAGCATCGAAAAGATAAATGTCAGATTTAAAACTGCTGCTACTTAAAAGAAAAGAAAAGTGTTTTCACAAAGCCTATTGAAGATAAAACATTTGCTTTTAAAACTCTAATTATTGACTTTACGACATTGAATTGTCTGCGAGTCAAAATCATTCACTACGAAATGGAAGAAATTATGTCTAAAGCAGTTCAAAATATTTGAAAATACCATAAGCATAAGTTGCAAGTGCTAGAAAAATTTATCTATAGACCGGATAAGCCTATAAAAGGAAGATATCTGCTAAAAGACTTAGTGCTTATGAACTTATATTTGTTCACATTACGCATATGCTTAAACATCGTCAATCTAGAAAATATTTTGAATATATGGGTAGTGAATGTAAATAGGTCTGATTTTTTATACAGAAATTTGATGGCTTTCCGTCATAAAGTTTTAACTGTTAAACCAGGTTATCATTTTAATTGTAAATAGTCAAATAATGAATGTGAATTATTAAAATACCATGAATGGACAATGTATTTGGTTTTTCATTCAAAGCAAAGTGTAGCAACGACTAGAAAAAGTTTTGAAAAATCACTCTGCTGTTACAAAGAGCTTCTAAGGGAAAAATTGTCTGTTCAAACTTCATTGCAAGATTTTTTCGCATGCTCAAAGACTGGAATGGGGCAGCTTGAAGAACAATAAATTGTAAGTTAACAACTTATTGAATTATTCCAAATTCTTGTATTGCTAATGCATTTTTTTTACTAATGTTAAATGTATGTAACATAATCCCTAAATGCAATAGAGTATGTTCATTAGATTTTGGGGAAATTTTATTACTTCCTTTTTTGCTCATCTAAATGTACCTTGACTTACATCGCTAGTCTTGAAATATATTGCTGACATAAGTCGAGGTATTATTGTACTATCAAATAACATGATAATACTATTAAATTTACTCAGATGATTTGTAATTTCAAATGAAAAACCAAATACATTGTCCAGTATTTTCAAGAACTGTCATTCCAGCTTCAAGAAGGTTTAGGCCTTTGATTAATTTTACAACCGTCATAATCATCCCCTTTTTTTTCCCTAGGCTCAAAATATTTATCTATTTTTTCAACAGTGGTTTGTTTCTTTAAATCTATAAATTTTTTTATGGTTAATTCCGTATCAGGAGAATTTATGAGTTCAACAACATCTTCAGCGGCCAATGTTTAAGTTGAGTTTTCTTCCATTTTTGACGATTTCATCAATTAAGAGAGATACAGAATCACAATTTTCAAATGTTTTCTTACAAGGAAGGTCTCCATACGGAGATATTCAGAAAATCTGAAAAAAAAATACAGAGTGTGCTTCTCATGTGGATATATATGTTTATAAAAACATTTTTGGCAGAACCTCGATAGAATGTCCATAAAAAAATAATGAAAATTTCGTTTATTTGGCGATTTATCATCGATTGGCGATGAAATGAAATTTAGAAAAATACATTTTTATGTCGAATACTCTTTAAGATAAAAATGCTTCATATTGAACTTGTTTAAATAAATTTAATGTAAATAACTTTAGTTTTGTCAATTTTAATTTGATTAAACTATAGTTTTCTCATATATATATATGTATATATATATATTTCTAATGAAAGTTAAATATCAAATTTGATGAATTAAAACAAAATTAAAATAAATTAAAATTGTTTCAATATCTCAAAATTAAGTCCAATTGAGCACCGTGGATTCAATTTTGTTGCTATGGAAACGACAAATTCTTTGATATTGAAATAAATAACTGGTTAATGAATCTTGTCTTCATTTTGCAATACGCTTAAATATATGACAGTATTTTTTATATATGAAATTGTTTTTAAAGTAATAAAATTAAATAACAAGCAACATAAATATGTAAAAATAGCAAATAAAGCCTTTGTGCAACAATATTAAAAAGCAGAAAAAACAACTTTTAAAAATGCACAAATGTATTATGTGTTTCATGTATTAATTGTGCATTTTTAAACATTGTTTCTTCTGCTTTTTAACATAAATATGTAATACGAAAAAATGTATTTATTAAACTCTCTCCTTGTTTGTATTTAAATTCATTAAATACTTTTTACACGCATTCTAAAAATCAATTAACAAACAATTTTCAGGTGCATTAAAATCGTTTGCTTTTGGCGAAGGAAAGTACTGCTCGCCAAATTGCATGATGCTTTCGTCTTTTTGCGCCAAATACTCGAAAGTATTTTATTTTTTTACAGACTTTCTACTGTAATTCCGCCGCTAAAGTTGCCTGATCCTTTATTACATACATAAGTAGTTTAATTGGTATTTTTTTCAAAATATTCTGAGTATGCCCAGTAAGAAGACCTTCCTTGAAAGACCTCCTCTGCGAAAGAAAAGAGGCAGTCTTTTCAAGCATCTCTCATTGTTTTTTGCTGAACTTCACCCTGTGAATCCCCTATGACTATGACTGCATCTAAGATGTTAATTTTTTTTTCAAAAATCTTCAAAGAAATTCTAGGTGCACCTTAATAAAGGTTTTTTTTTTTTTTTTTTAGTCTAGACGACATAAATGCGGGGCGACGGTGAAGTCAGGATATTACAGTACAGTAAAACCTCTGAATAGCAGTCATCACTGGGATCACAATAAAGTGACTGTGTTAACATTCCTCTATTGCTCAACATTCTTGGTCTTCTCAACATAGGTTCGATTTTTCCTCAGCCACCATTATCCAAAAATGTTCTTCTAACCTTGATCTTGATTTTTGGGAAGCTTACCACATCATTAAAAATTCTCACTCTTTAGTCAATGACTTACCTAGTACTCCAGATTTTCCAAGTATTTGGAAAGCATTAATTTAATTTCCTGTTTTTTGGTTTCTTTTTCTCTCCTTCTCCAGTAGATGTCGCTACTTGTCCACTCAGTCGTTTCCACTGCTTCTCTCATTGGTTGTTTCTGGCGCTTTCGCTACCCGCATAGGGTATATAAGGCAGCGCGTCTCTGTCTATCATTTTTCTCAGCCTTGCTTTTTCTAGCACGCTGTTCTTTTTTCTCTATCTTGCACTGAAGAAGAATCTCGCTGTAGATTCGAAACAGCTGTTTGCTGCTTTTCACGCATTATTTGTGCATTTTAAACGTTGGTTTACTGGTTTTTAATATTCCTGCACAAAGGCTTTAATTGCTATTTTAAAGTGACTGTACTTTAAAGATTGCTGTTATTCAGAGGTTCCACATTTTAAAATCTCAAAATTACATTACATTAAAATCAAAATTATTTTACTTTTACAGTTAAAAATATACATATTATTATTTTACACTAACGAAATCAGTTATTCATAATTTTTTTAAAAAAAGCATATCTCTTTCTCTAAATGCATAATGATTTCCACAGATTTATTGTACAATTCGTTATCATTTTAATTGAGCATGAAATTTTTAATTTCTCTGAAGCTAAAAAGAATATCAGAATATGATTTTATGCTGCAATTTTGTAATAATGCCATATTATCTTTTGCTTCATTTTCTTCATCACCTTTTTTTTAGATTCCAAATTTACACCTTGAAATGTCTTTTTTAAGTAAAAATAACTTTTTTTTAAAATGTCATTTATTTAGGTCCTTCCGCAATTGTACATTTCAGCTGATTTTCATGCACCTACATTTTTTTGCTGTCCTGAACAGTGTTGTAGTCATTAAAAAAAAAAAAAACAGAGGGTATACGCTGAAGTCATGATACGGCATATACCTCCGTATACCCTCCACTACACCCCTGGTCCTGGATAACTTTCAACTTCTCACTTAAAATGGAAAAAATTCACTTTGAACTCATTCTTTTGGTTTAAAACACGTGCTACACATTGACAAAAAATACTATAACGTGATTCACACAGAGTACAAATGACTACCGCTTGGTCACTCTTTCTTTTACACGAAATATGAAATTTCCTCACCCCCACACCTGTTTAACAGGGTGTTGCTAAACAACAACTATAGAGAGAGAAATTGTAAGGACGACAAATAAGAAAATATCCCTCCACAATCTTCGCAATCTCAGTTGTAGTTGAAAATAACATTTTAAAAATATTATAGGGCAGCCGATGTTTGGAATTCGTTATTTGGAGTTTTAGCGTAATGTTATTTCTATGAAAAAGATTCAGTAACACTAAAACATGACCAGTATTTGGAGGTTACAGTTGTTCGGAGTGACTGTTGTAGGGTTCACTGTATTAACGTTTTCTAATTGGATGTATTATTTTAGCAAAATAATTTTCAAAAATAAATTTTTTAAAATGTTGCCAGGAATTATAACAAAAATTATCAAAGTTGAAATTTTAAGAATATACTAATTAAGTTTTAATGAAATTCAGTATGATTTTATATTAGAATTGAAAGTATATGGATGTGAAGTTTCTAAATTTCGGTAAATTTATTAGTCGACTGGTTTCCCAATGTGCAATTAGGCATATTTTAGCTATGGTTAGTCGCACATTTTTGTATGACACCTTTTCATATCTTCCAACCCTACGGAGTTTTTTTCACTTTAGTAAAAATAATTTAATAAATGATATCAAATACTGTATAGAACCAAGAAACAGTTTAATAAATAAATTTTTTTGGTTCAAAATATCTTTACTTTTATTTTTTACTTGAAAAAACAAACAAAAAACCCCATTCTGTGGTATGGTAATATCCTTTTTTTTTTTTTTATGTGGCCCGTGGCTTTGTCCATAATTCTCAATTTGGTCCTCAGCATTAAATGAGTCTGACATGCTTGCTTTAAAATGTCATTGGAAAATAAACAATGGCTCTGAGGTTATGTATTTGCACTTTACTTTGATTATTAAAAAAAGGTATGAAAAGCATGTTTTTAATACTCTACACTTAAAATAAGTGACATAATTAATAAAAAAGGAAAGAAACATTGAAATTTACATTTGACTTCAAAGAAGATTAAAAAAAAAAATGCATACCCAGCAAAGACACATTCACTGCTTATTATATCTAAAGTCTCATCTCTTGTTTTAAAAGAAAATCCTACCTCTCAAAAAACTATAGCAAAATCTTTAAACATCTGGAACTGTAAACAAAATTATAAATTCTCATGTAAAGGTAATGTCAGTTGCTTGTGATCCAAACCCTTCCAAAAAACTGAATTCTTATTATTATTATTATTATTATTTTTTTTTTTTTTTTTTTTTTTTTACTGAAGTTAATCTTTTTTTATTGTAAAATATGTCCATTATATTTAATGTAAAATGTCTGTCTCTTAAAACTATTATTCATCAGAGTTCTTTTACTCCTTTCAGGCAAAAAATTATGCACCTTTCACGAATGCATTACAATTTTCTTATTTTGTGTTCCTTCTCTGGTTTTTTTTTTTTCTCATAATTTATGCACTAAAGTGCAGCAGCAGCAATGTACAGTATATCTGTGATTTCTATTATTTAATGTGTTTTACTAAATCAAATACTTGATATTTGAATTTTTCAGAAACAGTATTCTACATGGCTAAAAACAATTCAGCGAAAAATTTGAATGACCAGGTCAGAACAAGATTGCATCAGTGTCACTATTGCTGCTACACCACCCGTAATTCAGCAAATCTAAAAAGACACCTGACCACTCATACTGGTGAACGCCCATTTGCTTGTTCATTTTGCAGCTACAGAAGTAACCAGAAAGCAAATCTAAAGACCCATTTAATGTTGAAACATCATAGATCTGTTGACATATGACTTTCCATAGTTATTTCTGTTAAAAGTGTTTTAATTTATTTTCAATTACATACATATGTAGTAAAATCTTGAATGTCTAAATTGAATCATCCACAAACCTATCTTTATGGAAAATTTTAAAGTTTCTGCTTTCTTTAATTTAAATTTAATAAAAATTTTGACATTTGTTTTTTTAGTGTTTTGTATTTCTCGCTCAATCTGTTTCTCTAGTGAATATTTTGTGTAATCTTTGCAGGTCATATATATCATGATATATATACAATATTTATTTTTAAAATATCATGATGTTTGATGTTTTCAGTATCTATATATATAAAACGTTAAGGTATGTGATAGTGAAAAAGCGGTTATTTCTCTTTTGGCAACAAGTAGTTTGTTTAGAAAATCAAATCTACTATCATTAGGGTTTCGTTCATCTGACGAAACCCTATTTGTCTCGCTCCTCTGTCTGTCTGTCCGTCCGTCTGTCACAGAGCCCGTTCTCAGAAACTATACATGTTGGAGACTTGAAATTTTGCATACTTATAGCTGGACACCTCAGATCAAACAACAAATCATAAAATTTTGAAAAAGTCGTACATTTAACCCTTTGGGCTCCCACATGTGTATTTTAAATAATTCTTTCTCAGGGAGACTATAATTACGTTGGAGGCGTGAAATTTTGCATACTTATAGCTGAACACCTCACATCAAACGACAAATCATAAAATTTTGAAAAAGTCGTACATTTAACCCTTTGGGCTCCCACATGTGTATTTTAAACAATTTTTTCTATGTGAGCCTCTAATTAGGTTGGAGGCGTGAAATTTTGCATACTTATAGCTGAACACCTCACATCAAACGACAAATCATAAAATTTTGAAAAAGTTGTAAATTTAACCCTTTGGGGTCTCACATGTGTATTTTAAACAATCCTTTCAAAGTGAGCACCTAATTAGGTCGGAGGCGTGAAATTTTGCATACTTATAGCTGAACACCATCATGCGACAAATCATAAAATTTTGAAAAAGTCGTACATTTAACCCTTTGGGCTCCCACATGCGTATTTTAAGCAATTTTTTGTAACTGAGCCCCTTATTAAATTGGAGATTTGAAATTTTGCATACTTATAGCAGAACACCTGAGGCCAGGCGACAAATAATAAAATCTTGAAAAAGTCTTACGTTTAACCCTTTGAGCTACCACATGTGCATTTTAAGTAATTCTTTCTAAGAGAGCCCTAATTAAGTTGGATACATGAATTTTTGCATATGTATAGCTGAATACCTCAGACCGCACTACAAATCATAAACTTTTCAAAAAGTCTTGCATTATTTACTCCACCGGGCTCTAACTTGTGTATTTTAAGCAATTTTCCCTTTTCACCCGGGGAGCACTTTTCAAACTTTTGCCGACACCCCTTTGAACATTCTTTCATATTATGCACCATAGCCTTACATATTTTAGTTCCACTTTTTACCGCCAGGGGGCGCCTACTTATCTCGGGTGCTATGGGACCAATCCCCTCGACTAATATATCTATGGATAATATGTAAAACGGAGTTTTGTTCGGATAGAGGTTTATTTAGAATAGAGTGCACCCCTGGTTGCAAAATGTGGAACTAACAGATTTTTCAAAAGGATAAAGTGTTTTGAAAGGAATATTAAACGAAACCCTCTGTGCGATCTGTGATCACACTTACCCACTTGTTTTGCTTGCAAATAGGAGTTATTTTTTGGGTGTGTAAATTTTAAACAATGCTTTGATGCTGAAATAGAATGCTTTTTTTAATTATATTTTTTATTTATTTTATATTTTAAATGAAGTAAGTCAAATTTTAAGTATGCGTGACATATGTTTTTTAAATGAATGTATTTGAAATGAAAGCTGTATGTTTTAAATGAAATGAATGCAATACAAATGATTGCAATGAGAACAATATTTGTCGATTTATCACTTTTCCTGGATAACATAGAAGTAGCTGATTTTTTCTTGAAATGTAAATAAGTCCATCCCATGTAAAAATATTTAATGAATCAAATTTTAAAACGAATCGTCAGTTGATTTGGTACTTACGTATTATGTGAGCTAAGTGGTATTTGCCAAGAAAGATAAAATACATAACAAAAAATATACGAAATATTGCCATGATTGTAAAGAGTTCTTGTTACTTTTATGTTAACTGGATGTGAATCTCGCCAATAGCATGTTAAAGTCGTATATTTTAAACTTTTTTTTTTGTTTTAAATTAAAGTTTGGTACTTTAAATAAAATAATTGAAAGGATTATATTTTTAATGAAATACGAAAAAATGCAACAGGAACAATATTTGGCAATTTTATCACCTGCACCCGTCTAACACAAAAGCATCGATCTCGTGATTTCTCTATCAGATTCTTCTAATTTGACAAAGGATTGAGCAAATAAATTAAATCATCAATAAACATAACATGATGCAATGCTTAGCATATATTTAAGGGAGACCAAACTGGTCACCAGTGGTGGCTGGTTTTCATATATTTTATGTTTAAAAAGTCTTTATTTATGATATTTTTTATATTTTCAGTCAAAACAAGTGTAAATTAATTTTTTAGCTTTGAAAAAAATATATATCTATAGCTTTACGAATTTGAGTTTTTAAGTATAGAATCAATAATTATGTGGGACAGTATTTATTTAGAATAACCATTGAAAGATAAATTTATATAAGATATTTACATTTGATTAGAAAGAAGCTTTCTTGCTTTTGGTTTAGTTCATTTTATGCTGCACAGCAGGTTAGAGAATGAAGAAGCTTACATCTACATTCAAATATTTCAACAAAAACAAAATTAATATTTTGCTGTGTAAAACATAAAATTTTATTGATCCTTGATACTAAATGCTGTAGTTTGCTGTTTGATGTGCAAAAAGCTAATTTTTTAAATAAAAAAGTTTGTTTTCAGTTAGTTGATCTTCATTTTTGTTGTAAGTAAATAAAGAGAAAAAGAACTTAAAAATATTGTTTTATTAAATTTTCATGCTAGGTGCAATATGTTTTAGTTTCCTATCTATATTAAGGCTGAAAGTAATCATCAATGAATTGACTATTTTAAAAATATCGGATGTATATAAAAAATATTGGATGTATATCAGATTATCGGATATTTTCGAAAATATCATCATATTTACAAACCCTGAGTATTTGTAAGAAAACTGTGTGTATATTTTATGTAAATATTTAATTATCATAAACTGCCAGCTGTTATATATCTTGATGTATTTTAATTACTTTTATTATCCATTTTTGCCTTGTTCTTACAGAGCAAAATTTAAACCTTTTATTCTTTTACTTAACATTGCTTTTGAATAATGACTTCCAAAACAATTGGTCAGATCTTCAATTATGCATAATTAATTTTATTTGTTATGAAAACTGTATCATACAACTTAAAAGAGTAAAATATCATGAAAAGATAGAAATAAATAACTCTGTAAAAAGACATTGTTTTGTTAAACTTTGTATACAGAGTGGCAAGGGTAAAACTTAGAAAGTTCCAATCCTGACAGAGACTTTGTCATTGATGCAAAACAATGCCATATACCAATTGACTTTTAACCTGTATTTTTCCTGATACATTCATTAATAAACGTGTTTTTTACATACTAAAAAAGATTTTCAAAACTCCTCTTCCTGATGCATTCATTAATAAACGTGTTTAGTATATACTAAAAAAGCTTTTCAAAACTCCACTTTAACATTAGTGTTATTGTTTTTTGTATGCATATTTTGCACCAAAGTTCAGATTTTCCTTAGGAATTTATCTATTGATTATACAAGATTTTATCTGCGTACATATTAGGTGGGTTGTGTAAGAAAAAACAAACAAAAAAAAAAAATGAATGAAATGCTGCTTTAAAAGCATTACTTTGTAAGTTGAGATAGTCCAGGAAAAGGAATTTTTTCCAATAATTTAAAGTAACTGAATTTAAAATTACTAATATTTTAAATATTTCTGTACAAAATTCTATTTTACACTAACATAATTATAAATCTATTAGATTACATAAGAATGATTATTTTTTTTTTCCTAATATGATTAATGTCCATGCTCTGATCATTACAACTCACATCCTGGTATTCATGTTCCCCTTCTTCTCGTAAAAAATATGTGTGCAAGTTATATTTATGCTCAGTTACTTATCAGTTAGTTTAAGTCAGGGGAAAGAGGTGTCTTAGGCAAGCACTGCGTTTGCTCATGCAGTTATAAGGCCCTGTACATCCATGTTTCTTAAGTGACAATACAAGCTGTAGGAACTAATATTATTGGATATTATATTTATTAAGTAAAATATTTAATTTTATTAGAACAACATTCTGGTTATCAGAAAATAAATTAATAAAAAATCTGAACAAGCAGAGTATCTTATCAGTAACATTATTGTCATTAATTTTCCAGCTTCTAAAATAATCAGAATATATATATATATATACAGTAGACTTCCTTAAATCCGCACAGCTTGGGACCAGAGGTTGTGTGGATTTTAGAATTTTGTGAATTTCTGGTCATTGCTTTGTGTACACTTTTAAAACTGTAATTTGAATGTAAAAATGCAATCGAAATCAGGAGTGCTTACAATATAGTAAAATATTAGAATAATTGGGTAAAGTAATAAAAAGTAAGATAATTTTAAAAATGATTAAATTATTAAAAGTAAAGATCAATTAAATAATTAATAATACAGTACAAAGTCTAAAGTCTGGAATGCTCGGGACTTTACCAAGTCCGAACTTCATATTTTTCCGAACTTTGGGTCATCAAAAATATTGCTTTTCCAATAAAAAGAAAAATAAATTTCACTGCTTAAAAAGGCAAAACATGACGTTCATATATTAAAAACTGCATATAACAGCTATTAATACTAATTTAAACAATAATTTTCATTAAATACATACCAAAATAAAAAGTAAAACAAAAACATTTATTTAAAGAAACATACAATTTAAGAACAAATTGTAACTTACTTAACTATTGAATATTTCAGTTTATGTGTGCTGCTTTATTAACTTAGATTCTGTAATAAAGCTTGTTTGCGCTAAAAAAAGTGAGTCTTTTAGACCTTATTTTTCTTTGTTTATTTCAACAATTTTGATTTTCCCCTCCTTTCTTGAATACCTAGTACCGCTGAAAGTCCGAACTTTGGACAATTCCGAACTTTAGACTTTGTACTATATATAATTAAATATGCATAATAAAGATGAGATAAATTTTTCTTGAATTAATCAATGAAACATTCCTCTTTGAGGTACCCTGTTAATTCACATCAAAATCATAAAGTAAGAAAGTTTTATTTCAAGTTTAGCCAGTCTTAATAACCAATAAAGCTCGATTAATACATAAATATTTTTGGTAAAAAGATTCATTACCAGTGATATCAGCAGTATCTTGATTTTTTTCAGGAATAAATTTATACTTAATGAAAAACCACAAGTTCAGTCATGTTATTGAGAATTACATATTAAAATGCATACAGAATGATATAAAACTAAAAAATTCTGTAATTTTGTCATTACATCTGAATTGAAAGTTTCATTGTTTACATCTGTGATGATGTGCGGATTTTAGGCATTTGCGGATTTCAGGGTTGCAGATTTGAGGGAGTCTACTGTATACATATATAATCATTGAAACAAAATAGATCTAATGATATTTGATTCTTCGTAGTTACTTGTCCAGTGCTTGTTTTAAACTGTTATTGTTGGTTTTTATTTTATTACATGTACGTGTACATATAGTAGGATCCCATAATCTAGAACTTGATCATTCATAAACTTTGCTTATGATTATAAAAATAGTACTACTAATAAAAAATTATGAAAATTTATTTTTCTTTGTCTTCTGAAGCATCCAGCAAACAAATGATTTTTATAAGTAGATTTCATAAGAAAAATTTGTTGTGTAACACTTTGTGTTTAATTATTACTAACCAAATCACGTACATACTGCCAACCTTTTTTTTTTCCCAACTCAAATATACAATTTGAATCGAAAAGTTTATTTAATTAAATGTGACTTGTGGTATTTATTTGCTTTCATTTATTAATTAAAATTTCTGGTTCAGTAAGTTTATTTCACTTGTAAAAAAAAACAGAAGATTGGAAGCTAATCAAGTATCATCTTCATGCAAGAGTTATTCAAGAAGTAAGTTCCAGAGTGTAATAATCTCTGCACCCAACAGATAGTGATATTCTGCCTCTATGGTATCGCATCCTCAATGACTGAGGACAAATCATAACAAAGACCATCATAACAAAAATGTTTGTGGTGAAAGATTGACACGTGTAAATCTTTCGCTAAAGACGTTTGACTATAGAAGGTTCTGCCAACTGTGAAATTTGTTCTGTAATTTGTATTTTTAATGCATTGAAGTACACTGCCTCGCCAACACAGCAAAAGTTGAAACGGACCATTTCCACACAAAAAAGCATGTGCTCTATTTTCTGGGTCTAAAAAGATGTCATATTCGTAAAATTTATGTCCAGAAACAAAACTGTCAATACCTTTGTTTTATGGTGAAAAATTGAAAAAGTTGCCAATGTCTTTCAAAACAAGAAGGGGGGGGGGAGGGGGCTTTCTTAGTGATGGTGTCATTTTGTGGTCTGACAATGCCATATCCTATGCCACTCATGTGATTCAAGATCTGATTGAATCTTACAGTAGGTGCGGTCTTCTATAGTCTTAACATTTAAACTCAAGATTCACCATAAGAATTTCTTTTTTATCACATATTCTTCAGTCATTGAGAATGCAAATGCAATAAGCAGATTAGCACCATGTGTGTCAGGTATGGAAATTATTACATTCTGCAACTTTCTTCCCTGAATTTGCAGTTGAATGTCAGTTAACTGTTAAATTACTAGTATTCTTAAGGGCACATGGAACATAAAATGGTTCAAATTTTTTAGTTTCAGTTATCGGTCTAAAAAATAGAGCTAAAAGATTATGGTGCTGGAAGGTTTTAAAAAAATATATTTTATGCACTAATGGTGTGTATATAGTCTTTTGCCTTTTTCTTGAATTTTTATGTTTTAGTACATTTTTCTAAAATTCTATTTTAGGTAAATAGTTGAAACTTTGCAAAATTGTGTAACTAACTTGTTTTTCTAAAAATATCTAACCTTATAGATCTGAGTGAAAAAAAAAATTTGAAATAATGAAAAATATGTTCTATAAATATGTTAAAAAAATGTTATATATATAAGTTTTTTTAGTAAAATATTTTTAATTTTATTTCTTTTAAGCTAAAATGAAAACTGCTTCTTACTATTCTCAAATAGCATATTTTCTGACTCCATAACAAATTTTAAGGTGATATATTCAACAGTTTTTAGGAAAGTGTATCAGACAGACATATTGTTCAAAAAAATTTCATAGAGATATGTAAAAAGTTAATTAGTTCTTGAAAACTAATTTATGCATGAAATTAATTTCTTTTGAGTTATTTTCATTTCTATCTCTATTTTTAAGTAAAATACATTATGTTAAATATTCTGCAAAAACTGCTTCATTTTACTTGTTGAGATGTTCCATGTGTCCTTAATTTATTAAGTCATCTAGAAAAATCCTGCTTTTTTTGAGAGCTTGTTTTTCCTCCACCCGCCCACCCCCTCGTTTTTCTTTTTTGTTATTTTCTTTCAAGATTGTTAACAAAAATTGTTATTTAAGCTTAAGCTGTATTATTCTTGCATGCATTCTAGCATTACTTTTGTTTTTATACAGTGCTAGAAGAAAGAATCAAAAAGTTCATTTTTAACACTGTCCAACGAAGTTGAGAAGTGTTTATGCATTCAGTTTGTCTGTTCATCTATCCACGCTCTAACTCCTGTAAATCTACTCGGATTCTCATGCAATTGATAAATGTTATAAATCACGTTTTGTTATTGTATGTTTGGTATTGTATATATGAAGTATGTGGGATTAATAGTTCATTTACAGGGACGTACAAAATAAATCGGTTACAGTCTTTGAGTAATAATGGCTGGAAGTGTGTTTTAAAATTCAGTATGCGCTTTAAAATTTAAATTTTTTTTTTGTATGTTACTCGTTGTATAATAAAGTCTATACCTGATATACAGTAAGGTGGAGCGAAAAAAATTATTTTTTTTAGCAAAAACGGGTAGGTGCCAAAAGTTGCCTTTAGACAAGTACATCAACTGCGTGAAATTTTACCGCTGAAAAAAAAATTGCTTGAGTCTGCACTTTTGGTCCAAAAGTCGAAATTTTGGGTAAAATTTGACCTTTTTTTAAAAAAAAAATTTAAAAATTCCTATACAGATAGTTATAATTTAAAAGTGTTATTTAAACTTTTATTATTAATGACTTAACATATTTAAACGATATCTTTATTCTGTATAACTGGAGCAAAACTAACAACTTTCAGTAAAATAGGGTGTTGCCACTTTGTTGTGTCTTTCAACGAATTGTTGTTTAGAATACAGCTCTTACCTAGTTGCTTTCAAAACTACTCAGGTCATCTAGCTAGACTACACTACCATCCAAATACAATGTTTTATTTATACTTTGAATTGTGATTTTTTATCAAATACTGGCATAAGTTTTCCTTGTATCAACCTAGTCCGTCTCTTCTTTGTATCCACAGACTTTGGATGCTGCTGCTGTGATCTCCTTCACGAGTTTTTTCACTGCTTGTGTAAGAGAAGGCAAACGATGTAATGCAGTGGGGATGATATTCATGTAATCTATCCATTCGTCTATTATCTTCACCAAGATTGCACCCGATAAGTGCATATTGATTATGGGATCTGTTACCACAACAATTTTCCAATCCATTAGATTTATATATTTATCTGCTTCAAAGTTAAATGTCGATATTTCAGATTTGCATATGCCATCATTTACTCTCATCTTTCAACTATTATGTGCTGAGCAGCTAGCTGTTTAATGTAATGGCGATCATCAGAGAGTATTGAAATCAGAATTTCCTCTGCGTATGCAAAACAACCATTGTTCTAAATAACTTTTTTTAGTATTTGTTTTATTCCGTTTTGTGTGTTGTTTAGTAGCCGAGTAATTTCCCATGAGTTTTTAGATTCCTTCTTTACATGTGGATTACATTTAATGGTAAACCCATCCTAGGACCAAACTTGGATTACATAGTACTTTTTGAGTGAACGTAGAGGCTCTGATGGCAATGAGTGCTCATTTAAAAGTGGAGAATTCTGTTCGTCATTGGCATCCATTCTGCGTAGAACATGTTCAGAATGAACCAATACAGTGGATCATATGCCACCTCCCAGTGAATTTTCTCTGCATCATTTATTAGACAAGATCGTTGGCAAAAATTAGATTCTAACCGACAGGGATTCGCCGGACCAATAAGAAAATCTTTGTCTATGTGCCATTCCCTTCTTATTTCAATTTTTGAAGACATAGAGGGTAATTTTGAAACATCATTTCCTGAAATCGAGAAAAGGGTACTGAGCACAGACCAGAAATACCTGCTAGACATTTGCAAAGTTATTTCATCAAGATATTGCTCAGAAGAACAAGCGAATAGCAACCCAAGAAATTTGTCCTACGCAAGATGGCTCACAAAAGTGAATAAAATTTTTTGCCTTTATGTAAGCACTGATTGACCATCAGAGTCTGTAGGTTCACTCACAGAGTATATAATCAAAGTTTATGCCGCAAGATGATTTACATGTAATCCTCCTCTAAAAAATGGATTTAAAAACTTATGGGAAATTACTCGGTTACTAAACATCACAACAAACGGGATAAAACAAATACTAAAAAAATTTACTTAGTACAATGGTTGTTTTGCACATTAAGGGCAAATTCTTATTGCAATGCTCTCTGACGATCGCCACAACATTAAACAGCAAGCTTCTCAGCATGTAAAAAATGCACGAAGTGGAGTAAAAGATGGCATACTCAAAGATGACATACCTAAATGTTCTAGTAACTGAACTCCCAATAACTATGCATTAACTGGATGCAATTTTGGTGAAGATAATAGACGGCTGAATAGATTCCACAAATTCCCTGCATTACTCTGCTACTTAACGTACACAAGCTGTAGAAATATACATGAAGGAGCGTCACAGCAACATCATGAACGTCTGTAGATACAAAGAAGAGATGGAATAGGTTGATAGATAGAAAACTTATGGCAGTCTTTGATAAAAAATCACAATTCAATCTATAAATAAAATATTGTGCTCAGATGGTAGGGTGGTCGAGCTATGCACTGTTGGGACATGAAATGTAGCTACCCCCACGTGATACCTCCTGGGTAGTTTTGAAAGCAGCTAGGTAAGAGCTGTATTCTAAACAACAATTGACACAACAGAGTGGCAACGCCTTTTTTCTTTTACCAAAAGCTGTCAGTTTTGCTCCAGTTAAACAGAATAAAGATATCGTTTTATTGCTTAAATATGTTAAGCCATTAATAATAAAGGTTTAAATAACACATTTAAATAATAACCATTTCTTTAGGAATTTTTTTAAAAAAATGTCAAAGTTTACACACAATTTCGACTTTTGAACCAAAAGCACTGACTTAAGTCTTTTTTTTTCAGCGGTAAAATTGCACGCAGTTGATGTACTAGTATAAAGGCAAATTTTGGCACCTACCCGTTTTTGATTTTTAAAAAATCAATTTTTTGCCCCACCCTAATATACAGCATACCTCACAAATGGTCAGAGGAGTGAGTGTGAATTTTCAGAAATTTATTTCTACTTTCTACTTGATCAAAGAAAGTTATATACTATATTTTCTAAAATAATGATATTTGTTGTATCTGTGATTGTATTTGGGCATTTCTAATCTTCTATTTTAACCCAATGCTTAATTTTCAATTTTTCAGGAACAGTATTCTTTATGGATGAAAATATCTTGAAAAATCTTAAAAGACCAGGTCGTATACATCAATGTCAGTTTTGCAACTACACCACTAATCATTCACCACATCTAAAGAGACACCTACTAACTCATACTGGTGAACGTCCATATGCGTGTTCATTTTGTAGTTATAGAAGTAACCAGAAAACAAACTTAAAGACACATTTACAGAAACATCATAGACCTTATGACATTTGACTTTCCATAAATACATGTGTAAAATTTGTTTTAAGCTGTTATCTTTTTTTTTTTTTTTTTTCTGTATGTATGCAATTGAATCATGATTACAGAGAACTTCTTAACCATGTGTGCCTTACTACGACCATCTTCAGAAAGTCTATGGCACCTCCTCCAATTAGAGGTAGTGACATCACAGTAGTGTTGACTTTCTTTCCAAAGAGTAGATAAAGAAGGGTGCATATATATAATACACCATTGCTTCTACCTTCTACTAAATTTTATTTTGAGATACTCTAATATATTTAAAACAAGTTTAAAAAGACATACTTAAGCATACTAGTGAGCATCCATTTGCTTGTTCACTATTCAGCTACAGAAGCAATCGAAAAGTACAGATGTGACAATCTAAACATAATATATATGATCGTACTGTTATCTTAAGTGTTCTTTTTTATTTATAGCTGCATCCTATTTATCTAAAACTTGTTCAACCACAAACCTTCCTTAATGCAAAAATCTATTTGAAAATCTGTTTCTTTTTAATTTAATAAATACTTTGGAAATTAATTATTTTTCTGAGTTGTTTTTTAAGTTTTAAAACAGTGTGTTGCATTGTATTATGTATAGTTGTTATCATATTATTCAGTGTTTTGGGCTATATTTGGCATCCATAATTATGTTTAGATTTGAATTAATTAATTGGCATGTTAAAAGGAATAATAATCTCAAAAAAGAAAAAAAAAAGCAAGAATATTTATTGGAACTATATTTCCTTAAATTATTTAAAACAACGTTTAAACACACAATAAAATAAGTTGATTTGATCATACGTATACATTTCGTGAGTACTCGGACTCACATCCTCAGTGTAAAAAACTTTAAAAACAATATCCCCCCAACTACATGAACGGTGAAAACCCAAATGTCAAAACAAAATACCAAAAGACCATCAAGTTCTAACAGCCAATGAAATTAATGCGGAAGTGAAATGTCGTGACACAACAAATCCACCCAGAAAGTTGAGATGCATGGTGTACTAGATAAATCATTAACCAAGGAGTCTTTAAATTTATGGATATGAACAGCCTCAAAAAAGTCTAAATCCAGAGGAGTAATGCATTTCTTAATAATGGTAGCTGAGTCAAAATTAAAATTATGTCCCTCCCCCCAGCAATGAGAGGCGATAGAGGATTTCTGTAATTCTTTTTTCTTTACATTATATTTCCACACAAGTTCTGTATTTACTATATTTCCTTACTTTATTAAACAGTTAGGTGTAATGTAACATTTGAAGTAAAGTTTCTCTGATCCTTCATAGGTTGCCATTGTTGTACATAGGGGTTAATATGAAATTTCGGGAGATTTTAGATCTGTGGTTTTGATAAGGCCACATACAGTTGTTCATGAGAAAGTATGTTTATCATTAAACTTATTCTGACAAAGTGAAAGGATTGTTTTTATATATTATTGATGACATTGGCATAAACTAAAATAAAAGGAAAATCTCCTCTGTGTCAGGCCCCGATCATGACTAATTGGGGTCCCGGGCAAAGATAAATTAGGGGCCCCATTCAAATTGTTACAACATTATTCAAATAGAATTAATGGTCAGTCGTATGTGTAACACATAAACAATATTTTTGCGCCTTGGATTTTAAATAGAAGAAAATTCTTAGCTCCATCAATTCTAAATTAAGTACTTTAATTAATAAAAATACTGTTTTCTTCTTAGCACCGAACAAAACTCTTTTAACTTTAACAACTTGTTATATTACTTTAAGGTTTCTTTAATAACTTAATTTAATAACTTCTTCAACTTATAAAAGAGTTGGAATTGGAAAAAAAAAAAGTTTATAATTTAATATATGGATTTGTGGGCCCCTTGAGGTTGACCATACGATAATAAGATCCTGATCTGTGTAAGACAAATGGCAATGTTGTTTCTCTAGAGGCAAAATCTGTGTAAAAAATAAATACTACTTGTGATTAGAGCAAAGCCAACATAGAAATAAGTACTTGTGATTGCACACAAAATCAGTTTCTGTTCTATTGAATAAATCGAAAGTTGTTCTCAAATCAACTGCATACCATCATTAAGATTTCTCAACTCAATCAAAAGTGAAATAAATGAAACAATTTTATGCACAACTTTTTTTTTCTATCTAAACATTTAATATTCTTTCAGTATTTTAGTGTAATTTTAAACTTTTATGTAAGTTTAGAGAGCAATTCAAGAAAACCGAGCTTAATTGAATTATTATAGACTAATTTTTTTCTATCAGTTTGATGACGTGACCAGTGTTAGTGAGAGAAGAATAAGACCACCTTTCCACCATCAACATTAGTAAGTGAAAAGTCAGAATGGTTAAAATATAATGATAATGATTGACATAAAATGATTTTACAGTAGAGCGCCGATTAACCAGATTGTCCAATTAACCAAATCGATCAACAGCCATACATTTTTTTCCAACCTTCTCCAAAATTTTTGAAGTGAAATTTCTTTTGGCGCGGTAGGGTAAATTTGACTGGGTGCCACGAAAGTTAACTTTTAAATAACTATTTACTAATCCTGAAATAATAAAATTGCCAACAAATGCATAAAAACAGCTGTTTCTAGAACCTAAGAAGTTTCACTTCTAATGCTTGAGTATCCCACACGAAAAAAAATTTCCTCTATGAAGCAGAAGGCTATCAAGAACTTATTTCCCTATCACAATGAATGTTTTTTAAATGTACATACTGTACAGTGTATGCCTATATGCATATAATATTTTTTTTATGTATACTTCTATGTATAACTTTGTACTAATTTTGTAGAGAATAAAATTTAATAAATAACTTCTAAACATGCCATTTGTAATATGCTAAAATGTGCACTACCACAACTACCAGTCCTAAGCCTGTAAAAAAGGTGAAAGGAAGTTACATTAAAAACATTGCCATAGGCATTTTTTAAAGTTGCCCAATTATCCGGATTTTTCATTAACCGTATCAACCTCGATCCCGACCTGTCTGGATAATCGGCACTCTACTGTAGGTGTTGTGTATCTGCTGTTGGTAATTAGCATCTGAGTATTTAATATTGTTCATGCTTTTGAAATATCTGCATATCATACTTTTCTAGCTTATTTATTTTCTCTCTTTTGACCATTTTTGGTAAATCCTAAAAATTGCAAAGTTTTAATAATTTTATTATGCAATGAAAACTCACTTCATGAAATAAAAACCTCATACTTAGTTAATGAGTTTTCAGTTTAATACTTTGTAATAATTGAGTTGGAAGGACAAAATTTGTGTTTCTGTGTACATTATTATTATTTTAATGTTAAAACAGTTTTGTAAATCCAAAAAATGAAATAACTTATGATTTTTTTTTTTTTTTTCTGTATAAAAAAGATAATTATACAGAATATCTACCCTATTAAAATTCATGCGCGTATCTTTGTAACCTCAAAAACTCTGAAACCACAGGGCGCAGGGCTACAAAATTTGGCACACTGTTCTCTGGTAGGGGGTCCATGAAAGATTAGGGCAAAAAATTCGAAAATTTTAAGAGATTTTTTTTGTTTTACGCTTTTGACAATTTTTTGCCTTTTATATGTTCAACCCATAATTGTGCAAGTTCTAACCAGTTGTAAATGTTTACTGCAATGTGACGTATACATATTACGTACACCACGCTGCAATACTAAGAAGCTGTAGAGGGTATTATGATAATTCTTTTACCTCACATTCAAATAATTAGATGTTATTTAATTGTGCTTAATTATTACCTTTTTTAAAAAAATAAGGAAAAAGCATTTTATTATGAACATCAGCAAAACTTTTTATTCTATTTATTTCCTTATTCCAAAGATATCGTTTTATCGTCTACTGCCATAGCAACATGATAAATTAAATTTTATTTTAAAAAAATGCACAGCCTAGAAAAATATTTTTCTAAATTGAATAGTTATTGAACAACTCAACACTTTAACAAGGGAATTCTTATTCTCTCCTGTGTGTAGAACGGGTTAAACACCTAGTTTCTTAAATAATATGCATTATAATGTTTGTGGCTAATAATGATG
This sequence comes from Maratus speciosus, assembly GCA_963932465.1. Taxonomy (NCBI): domain Eukaryota; kingdom Metazoa; phylum Arthropoda; class Arachnida; order Araneae; family Salticidae; genus Maratus; species Maratus speciosus. The sequence continues at coordinate 285,646,719 of OZ010800.1, read as the reverse complement.
TTCAAACATATGGTTTGAACATAGCATTATGCTATATTCAAACCATATGTTTGAACCAAAAAAAAAAAAAAAGAAAGAAACACATTCTATGTGGATTGAAATGATTTAATGAAGAATGTGAAAAACCTGATCTTTGTGTATGTTTTTTTTTTACTCGCTTCTTATCACCCATACAAATGTAAGGGTGAACACACATTTGCTTTGGAAAAACAAATCTAAAGGTACGTGTAATACTGAAATATAATTTGTATTAAACTTGTGCAGTCAACTCTGTGAAATGTGTACAGCTTGAGAATGAAGGTTTTGCTAATTATAGGTTTTAAAGATTACAAATCATTGATTTTTTACTGTAATTTCTAGTGTATATAAGCCATGGACCAAGTAAGCAAGTTTTGCATCAGAAAATTTTACTTAGTGAATGAAGTATCATGTACAAATACGTTACATTTTATTAAATTAAATTTCTGGTTCTAAACATGTTTGTTTGATTAATGGCTTATATGCCAAAAATCATGCTACATATTTTAGTGTGACTACAAATTGGCAATGTTGGTATGAAAATTAAAGAAATGTTGCAAATAGTAGAGTAGCTTTATATTTCAAAATTACATGCATATTTGAATTTCATATATATATATATATAAAGCATTGGAACAATGGTAGTTTGTCTTGATATATGATCCAATATATCAGGAGTTGATGCAGGTTTTTCTTGGGTCTTCATTTTGTGAAGGAAAAAAGTTTTCTTTGTGAAATTATTATATTTTTGTGAAATATATATATATATATATATATATATATATATATATATTTCTAATGAAAGAACAAATTTAGTCACTTGAATCTGAACTAAGCATTGAAATACAAACTTTCTTAATTCTTCCTGATGAAGTTTCCCTTTCTATGGATCTTGTTTGGTTTACAAATTATTTATTTCAGATATAATTAAGGCAAAATAAAAAGAAATAGAGAATTTGCTTTTAGGACAAAATGTCTCATTACCTTTTGGGGTCAATTTTTTTGTTTATTTTTATTGGTGTGAAATTATGATTACAAGAATATATTTCCTGAAATGAGGAAAATATTAAAAAATAAAAGATTATATAATTTGCAAATTGGAGTTTCTTGGAACAAATACTATAAACTTTGAATAAATGTTTTTGTAAGATAATTATGTTTATTTATATGTTTTTTTTTTTGGGCTCTCTACTATATATATATATTTTTTTTCTGTATTTTATGAATAGTCATCATTTCTTGTTCTGAGATAAAATGCAAAAGAAAACATCTACAGATGTATTGAGTACAAGAACTTTTCAAATAAATGCTGTTGTGACTTAATTATTGTTAAATTTCTTCCAACATTCTTCAATTTCATTTCTCCATTTCTTTCTTTAAGCTTTCTTATAGAATTGATCATTTGCATACTGTCTCAGAAATAAGTCAGCAAAATCAAGTTCCAAAATTAAGAATTTAGGATATTTTTGCTTTCTATTAAGAAGTTGATCAGAAAAGAATATTCAGCAAAGATTTTTTTAAATATGTTTTTTGCAATATGCGCAGTTAATAATATATTGCATCAAATTGATTAAACAAAATGGTTATTTTTAATTTTATAGGAAAAACATTCTGTATACATGAAAATAGCTTGATGAAAATTCTGAAGAAACACCATTGTCAATATTGCCAGTATGAAACTTATTATTCAACAAATTTAAAACAGCACATGTTGACACATACTGGTGAGCGTCCATTTGCTTGTTCATTATGCAGCTACAGATGCAACGTGAAAGCAAACCTAAGGAGACATTTAAAACTGAAACATCGTAGATCTGATGGCATTTGACTTTTAATAGTTAGTTTTGTTAAATTTGTTTTACTCTCTTGTAATCCGCCTATGTAGTTAAATCCTGATTATCCGAAACTTTGACCCAAATTTTACTTACTTGAAGAATTTGAAACATTACTGTCTTTTTAATTTAAATTTAATAAAAATTTTGGAATCTGGTCGCAGTTTTCTTCTTTTTTTTAATTTAATGAATGATTATTTGTTATCATTTATGTAACTAGTCTGTCATAAGATGTTGCATAATACAATATAATTATTATGAATAAGTTATTTGTAAGATATTTTCAGCATCTTCAATCAGAATTTAGATTGTTTAATTAAAATTTATATATTAAAGTATATGATTTCCTAGAAAATAATTAATTCTTGCACCCACTAAAAGTAAAACTTCAAAAGCACATTAATTGAATTTGATTATTCAAGGGTAATAATTGTCGAGGTATTGGCTAGACATGAACTTCCACTTAATTTGTGTTTCATGATTATAATAAAATCAGATGAAATCAACCATATCAATATATCACTCTTTGCAAATTTATTCCTACCAAATCAGTTGATTGTTTTTGTCTCTTATTGATGGCATTGACATAAGCAAAACTAATAGGAAAATGTCAGTAGAACAAGACATATAGTTATGTCCTTTATCTAAGAGTTGGGTCATTGTCAGGGAATAGGTAATTTATTATGATACTATATGCAGACATGATTTTTGCTATAATAAAGTAATTTGTAGATTTTTTCTTTATCAATGGATTACTGTTGTGCAAGCTTGAAATTCATTTATTGCAGTTTCTTAATTTAATTATCGTCTTTTGAGGAAGAGGGGAACTTTCAATGTTATGCATCTCAATTGAGCATTTTTATTTTTTATATGTATCATGCTTTTAAAAAAATCGAATATTGTGACACTTTATAAATATTTTTGTATAATTTTATGCAATTAAGTTGTAAATTTTTAAACCTTTTTATGTATTCAGAATTCTTTTTTTTTTTCTTCTTCTCCTAACAAAAAAATATGGGTCAATAACATTTAATTTAAAAAATTATTTAATTTATTTATTAGATTTCTACAAAATAAGTTAAGTCATATTTCTTGAATTATAATATGTTTTGTAATATCTGTTATTAATATTATACAGTACAGTACTGTACTTACTAAGTCAAATGTTGTTCGTATTTATAGGAGTACCATTGTCTGTATATGAAAATCACCTGATAAAAATTCTGAACAAGCCAAGTAGTTTACATCAGTGTCAATACTGTGACTACAATACTTATTATTCAACAGGTTTAAAAAGACATTTACTCACACATACTGGTGAACGTCCATTTGCTTGTTCATTTTGCAGCCACACGTGTAACCGGAAATCAAACCTAAGGACGCATTTACTGCTGAAACATCATATATGTGATGGCATTTGATCCTCTGTTGTGTTAACTCTGTTTTAAAATTTTATTTTATTTTTTATATATATGTGTGCTATTCTTTGTATTTTAGTACCTTGTTAGTTGCAAACTGATAAAAGTTTGTTTGTTTTTCTATTGTTGGAAATGAAGATATTGGAAACGGATATTAACTTTTTCTTTTGTTTTTATTTTTTTCTCTTTTGTCTCATAAATTATTTAACCAATGAATATATATTTAATTTCTGCACAAGAAAAATTTTTTGTATAATATTTTATGTATAATTATTTGCAGATGAAATAGAAACACATCAAGTGTCATCTGCAATTTATTATTTGGTATTAAGAGTAGATATTTGAGTAATTATTTTCATTTATTTTGGGACTTCCAATTTTACATATTTAATTTTTTTAATTGTCTTTATTCTTTTTTATTCGTTTCAACTATATTCTTATTTCAGTTGATGCTTTAAAATTTATTCATTTTTTATGTCGTTGCTTTAGAAACATCACTTCATGTGTTGAGAAAATTCAGAATTTTTTTTTATTTTAAAACATTCAGAATTTTGTATAAATGAGATCAAATAAGTTTCCACATAGGTGTATCTTAAGTTATGATTTGGGCTTACGATGGTTTGTGATTAATGTTATTGAATATTATATATAACTAAATAAAATGTTTATTTTCAATTTTATAGGCACAACATTTTGTGTATATAAAAAAAACTTGATGAGAAGCTTGAACAAGCAGGATCATTTACATCAGTGTCAATATTGTGACTACAAAACTTACTATTCAACACATCTAAAAAACCACATACTTACTCATACTGGTGAACGCCCATTTTCATGTTCATTTTGCAGCTACAGAAGTAAACAGAAAGTACAATTGCGGCATCATTTAATGTCTAAACATAAGAGATCTGATGACATTTGACTTTCTGCTGTTACTTATGTTTCAAGCATTATCTTATTTTTTTCTCTCTTATTCATAAGTGAAACATGATTATCAATTTGATCAGCCACAAACCATACTTAGTCTAAAAATTTCAAAGTTTATTTCTTAATGTAATAAATATGTTGAAAATTAATTTGTTGGGTTTTTTTCTAAGTGTTTTCACATTCTTCAGAGCATTTAATAAGTAAATATTTGTCATAATTTGTATAATCTAAGTTAACACCTTGTTGCATTATGTTTTGTATAAAATAATTGTTAACTAAAATGTTGAAATACATAAAAACTTTTAAAAAATATATTGAAATTATTATTTTACTTAGGTCCCTATGTATTATCTGTGCTAGGAAGACACACCATACCAACAATGGCACCTACAATATTAATTTTAGTAATCCTCATTTTTTTTTCTTTCTATGTAATCTGTAGTTAATATTATGTTGTAGATATATATTAAAGGCAATTGCAGAAAGATTTCTATATAATATAATGTAATTATATAATCTAGATATTATATACATAGACTGAGCCGGCACATGGATTTTATTGTTGTGTGTGCGAAAATTTATAATTGAGAAAATTTTCTCATGTTATGCCTGAGTTATGATACATTTTCCCATCTTTTGTACATATATATTACGCTATGTTAAATTTCAGTCGCTCATCAATGCATCAAAACTGCCTCATTTATCACTGAAAGTTTCTTACAGAAGTTATTGCTCATGACTTATAATGAATTTCAAAACCTTGTCCCGCTTAGACAAGTTTTCTTCAATTAGTTAAATCATCAGTTTTGAGTTTTTTACAGGGCTGCAGAGTCGGTGGGAAAAATGGATGACTCAGGCTCCTGGAATTTTAACAAATCCAACTCCGCAGCCCTGGTTTTTTAACATGTAGTTTAATACACTTCAAACTAAAACTTTGACAATTAAAAGTTTTTAAAAATTATTATTGCACCTTAGATGAAATAATAGATTCAATTTTTAAAAAGAGAGTTTTCTATTGTGCATCTTAATAATTAAAAAGAAATAATGACCACTTAAAAAAAATCAAAACTTTTTAAGAATAAAAAGGTGAATCAAGTTATAATCTTTCTTAAATAATAATGCTTTAGTTATTTAATAAAATTCCAGAGGAAATAAAACTGTTTTTATTGTGATGTTTCTCATTAATGAACATAATTGTAGAGAAATAAATTATTGTGAGATACATAAAATATAATTTCTGCCAATGTAAAACACGATGGATGATGATCATTAAGAAATGCAATGAAATATTACCTGTGAACTGATATTAAAATCATTCCTCCTAAAGGATCATATAGCAAATTTTTGGTTGTGATAATTTAATAAGGACTGCAAAAACCCATACTGTTATACTTGGTTCTTTTCGTGATGTAAAGAGAAAGTATAATAAAGGGTTTTTACCTGAGTTGTGGAACACAAAAATGAAGACTGTTCAATGTTGACAAAACTTTGTAATTAAAAAAAATCTTTGATTCTTTTCTTGAATTTAGAATTAATGATGGAGGAAAGTAGATCCTCTAGACCGTTTTCTTAAGGCTCCGCTGCACTGAAACTTCCTGATCGTGAAATCCCATGTTAGCCTAAGGGAAAACTTTCAAGCGCGATTACTCATTACCTAATATAATTGTTAAAATACCGTTTTCACCATCAGAAAGTAGACGTCAGATGCCAATGATGTGCGTTTTTAAAAATTATCTCTATAAATTTTAAGTACATAAAAAATCCCTGTAAACTTTGAAATTTCCATTTGATTAAATTTTATCATCTTCTTAAAAATACTTAAAATTTACATAGACAATTTTTAAAAACGCACATCATCGGCATCTGACGTCTACTTTCTGATGGTGTAAACTGTATTTTAATAATTATATTAGGTAATGAGTAATTGCGCTTGAAAGTTTTCCCATAGGTTAACATGGGATTCCGAGTTCTAAGAGTTTCAGTGCAGCGGCCCCTTAAAAGTATTGTTGAATAAATTTAACAAATCATGGAGGAATTGTAATTATCAGGAAATCTTCATTTAATATCTTGAATTTGAATTAAACTAATGGCAAATCTTTATTCAAGAAACACCACCACATCAACAAATCCCTGTCAGAAACTGGTTTAATTTTTTACGTTCGGAATTTAAATATTTATTTTAAAAAAACTTCAGAAGATAAAAATTAGAAATGAAAATTCCAAAATTATAAGCCAAAATGCAAACAGTGAAATTTAAAAATTGTCTATCAAAACATCCCGAGAGCAATCAACCAAGCCACTCTATCACAAAGATATTGTATTGTAAAATATTCAGATTGAATATAAATATACAAATAACAACACAAATTCACAAAAAATATAAATAATCAAAAAGTTAACCCACTTCCTGATGTGCTAGAGTTCTAGAAATTATCTGCAGCGAAATTTAATTATCTGTTAATAAATAATGATTATATGTTGAGAAAACAATTTAAAAATCCTGAATAGATACTTTAAATAATGCTTTTTTTCTTTCTGTTTTTGCATGTCTTAGAAACTGAACAAAAATTAAATTTTTTTTTAAATGAATTCACAAGTTCACGCTTTCTAATAAACATAAATAAAAGCGGCAAATTTTCCCTACTTGAGTTCGATGCCAAATTTACAATGAAAATGTTTTAGAACAACACTAATTGATAAAGTTAAGCATTATTTTTAAGATAAACATTAGATGCTTATAAAAACATGTTTAAAAACATTTTTATTTTACTTTTATATATTTTTAAACTCATCTTTTAAATGTTAATCATTTTCTATATCATTCTTGTAGAATTGTCACCTGATAAATTCAGATACTTAAAAAATTGAGTGTTTCATTTAATAATTTAGTTGTGAATCAGTTAAAAGCTATTTTCAAATGTTTCCGTATACAGTTCTTTTTTTAATTAGTATTCTAATACAGTAATAAGAATATAAATTATGTTTAAAAAAATGAGAATTTTTTCCTTTAATAGGAAAAAAAGCTATCAATCTAAATTATACATAATTGTATCTTTAAGTTTTGATATGGGCTTGCAGTGGTTTATGATTAATGTTGTTGAATAATATATGTACTAAATGAAACGTTTATTTTTAATTTTATAGGAGCAACATTATATCTGCATAAAAAAAACTTAGTGGGAAGTCTGAACAAGCGTCAAATTTCACATCAGTGTCAATATTGTGACTATAAAACTAATTATTCAACAAATCTGAAAAAACACATTCTAACACATACTGGTGAACGTCCATTCGCCTGTGCATTATGCAGCTACAGAAGTAGCCAGAAAACAAACCTGAAGACACATTTACTGATGAAGCATCACAGAACTGATGACATATGATTCTCTGCAATTATTTGTGTTAAAATGTAATTTTTAATTTTCTTTCTTATTCAAACTAAATCCTGATTATCTAAAACTTCATCAGCCATAAACCTTGCATAGTCCAGAAATGTTTTTTTAATGGGTAAATATTTTTTAAATTAATGTTTAGCTTTTCCTGTGTTGTTTCCACTCTTCCTACTTGCAAAGCCCTTAATAAATGAATATTTTTCATCATTTGTGTAATCAAAGTTTTTTAAAACAGATTGTTGCATAATGTTTTGTGATACATTTGACTTCCATTATTAGGCTTAGACTTGAATAAGTAAAGTTGAAATATTAAAACTAATAAAAATGTAAAAGGCTTTTAGAATATCTATTTAAATTATATTTTCTTTTTTTAATCAAAGAATTAGGTGGATTATTACACTTGTCTCTGATCATTCATGATCTGCCATTAAAAATTAGACTTTATGTGATTTTGCACTTAATTTCTAGTGGTTGTGAATGTTACACACATTTGTCACAAAGACAACTATCTTTAAATTGCTTCTTACAAAGTCGAGTTGCTGCATCTGTGTATCATTAAGGTCATTAGCATAAATCAAAATATAAGGAATTTGGTTATAGCAGATGATAAAATTGTATCTGCAATAACAAAGTCACTTGAAAAATAAATATTTGTCATTGTTATAATTAATTGCATAATTAATTACATACCATCATTAAGGTGCAAAGTACCGTAATTTCCGGCCTATAATCCGCGGATTATCCGTGAAAAAACCTCAAAATTTTTAAGTGCGGATTATCTACCGGTGTGGACTATCTGCTGAAAACTTTTTTAAGCAGAAGCTCAGGGCAGACATCCAGTTTCTACCGGCAGTCATAAAATAAAAATATAAACAGTTATCAAACGATTGTCTGCTATCGACCGTTCGTGGAGTTGCTTGTGATTGGTTCACTTCTGACGTGAACGTGCTAGTGGGAGTGGTTTCCGATTATGATTTTATTTTTTTTAGCCTTTTGGCAACATGTTTTTATGAAGAACAAAGCATTTGTCAACTCATCCCTTTCAAAAATTGCAACCTCAATCATTTATGAAATAGCTCTGCCCAAAATTACGGCAGTTTTACTAATTACAATGATTGATATTACGATGCAGCCAATGGGAATCCACCACACAATAATCGAATGAATCATTATCGTATCGTAATTTCGCGGTTTTACTGCTGCCCTCTACGGATAGAATAATAAAATACAATTATGTCCTTGTAATGTATATTAAAAACCAAAACGTATTTGATGGTATATCACGTTGAAAGTTATAATAATGTCTAAGAGAAAACCTGTTATTTAACACTGCAGAATTTAAACAGGACGTTATTTAAAATGCGGAAGATGATTTAAAAACAGCAATTATAACAGAATTATCTGTATTCACAAGACATTCAACGTTTTAGATATAAGATTCAATGAAAAAAAATATTTGTATTTTATAACTTGTAATTATTTTATTATAATTATTTTCAATTATTTTATTACAATTATCATTTAAATAGAGCAACTAAATAAATAGGGAGGTGGTTTATTAGTAGTACTTTGGAATGTTGAAAGCAATGAGTAATTGTCGTATAGTCCGGCGTATAATCCACGGATTATACGCCGATGCGGATTATCTGCTGAAATATTTTTATAAGGGCTAAAAATTCTGGCTGCGGATTATACGCCGCTGCGGATTATAGGCCGGAAATTACGGTACTTTGCTTGATTAAATATGATATTAATGAACAATTTTATGTGTAGTGGGTATAGTGCTTATTTTTTTTTTTTTTTTTCATGTAAATATTGAATTTTCTTCTGATATTTCAGTTTATTTTCATGCATTGACAGAATTTCATATAACAATTTAAGAAAATTAAGCTTCATTTCATTTGTTAAAACTTATGAAGATGAGGAACGTAAATTGTATTTACAGTTCATATTATGAGTGCATGATTAATCCTTTGAGAACCCAACAGGTCATTTTTACCCATCAGCTTTTTGGTACCTTTTCACCTTTTTTAGCATTACCTTAGCATTTATCATTCTCCTTTTTTTAGCAGTTTTGTAGTACTAAAATTAACATTAAAATTCTGTTTTAATATTTATAAAAAGTTTGAATTTTTAGTACAACTTTATATTAAAATAGACATTTTTGAATACATAGTCCTAGTTAAATGCATTTTTTGCTATTAAAATTAATTCTTATATTAAAGTAAATGAAATGATCTTAAAATACAGTTCAAAAACTATAGTAAGATCTAAACATTTGGTGTAAATTGGCATATGAATGGCTTGATGAAAATTAGCTTTGTTCAAATTGACCCCGTGTGTAATGGGTGATCAAAAAATGAGGTGTGCCACAGAAGGTTTTTGTATTTGCACCAACATTTTTTAAATATTGAGTATTGTTCATGCTTTTTGGATTTCTCACTGTTATGTTGCCTATGTTTTGAGAATGTTTGAACATGTTCTTATTTTTGGTTAATTCTTTTTTATTATTTTAATGAAAAATTGTAAAGCTTAAGTATTTTTCAGCATTGCTTTAAAATTCACAATTCAAACTCACTTCACAAATTAAAAACTTCATGCCTGGAAAATTACTTTCCTGTTATGTATTTTGCAATTAAGTTAAAATAAAAATTTCAAATGTTTTTGTGCAAAGTTTGTTATTTTAAGAGATTTAGCAGGGGAAAATTGATGATATAAGCATTTATTCTCCTTTGTAACATTAAATCATAATACATTATACAAAATTTTTCTTAAATAATGTGTATTTTAATGTCTGTGATCAGTGTAATTTGATACAATATTAAATCAAATCTTTAATACAATTTTTTAGGGAGTTTTTTATATGAGTGAAAATAATTTGCTAAAAAATGTGTACAAAATTCCTCGCTGTTAATGTTAGTTTTACTCACTTCTTTTCATTCACCACATTTAAAAAGACATTAAGGCAAATAAATGCACTGATGAACATTCATTTTCTTGTTTATATAACAGTAAACAACAGCAAAAGTAATTACTTGGACCAAATTCTTATTAAACTTAATCAGTATTCTACTGAATTTTTTTTTAATTTAAAATTTATTAACTGAGCCAAGTGTGGAATGATGTATATTATGCAAAGTTTTATAATCTAGAAAACTGCTGGCAACAAGGAATGCAGTATAAAGATAATCTAATGTATTTTGATGTGTAAAATGTGATCTATATAACACAAAATTCTGTGTAACGTAATACCTTGTGTTTTTAGGTTTGCGTTATAAAGATCTTCTACTGTAACATTAATTTTTCAAATAAATTTATAATTTTTATAGTTTATTCTTAGATACCATTAAACCATAATGTATGTTTCAAAACGAGAAAAAAAGATAAAAATATTCTATTGTTTACTAAATGTGATAACCTTTTATTAATATTTAGTGTTAATACTTATTGTCATAATTAGAATTTTTATACTAATTGAGATTTTGAAAAAAGTTTTCTTTTACTCTCTTGTTTTTAAAGGTTTTTTTTAGACTTAATCTTAAAGTTAAATTTTATTAATTAAAATTATAAATACTCAAGGAAAATTTTAATTTGAAAATTTATTCTCTGCTGCATGCTGAATTAAGCGAAAAGTGTTAGGACTTCATGAAATAAACCAGTAAATATGCATTTATTATTATTATTATCCCTGTCATGTCAAACACCAGTTTTTGATGTAAAAATACGAACCCTTATATTGGCAAAAGCAAAACTAATGGAAAATTGGCAGTAGCACAAGACATATGACTATGTTCTTTACATAGAAGTATAAGTACTAATGTGTTTTCATATTACATTTAGAAATGGTTTATTGGTTTATGAAGCCATATGTAGCTTAGTTCTTTATCAACTGATTGCTGGTATGTAGAATTCATTTCTTTAAGTTTCTTAATTTAATTCAGTATGAAATTAATCAAGTAATTCTTGTATTTCAGGTGAAATGTTTGATTTGTAATATGATAGAAACAAGTTATTCTCAGCAACTATTATTTTTTTTATTAATTTTTTTTCTTTTTCAAAATAAGTTACAAAGCTGTATTTGTTGAGTTATGATAATCATAGTAATGTTATAGGATACTATACTTAGTAAGCCAGATGCTGTTTTCATATTTGTAGGAGCAGTATTGTCTGTACCTGAAAATCACCCAGTAAAAATTCTAAACAAAGTGGGGAATTTGCATCAATCTCAATACTGTGATTACAATTCTTATTATTCAACAAGCGTAAAAAGATATCTCCACACACATACTAGTGAACGTCCATTTGCTTGTTTATTTTTCAGCTATAGAAGTAGACAGGAACCACACTTAAAGGTGGATTTAATGCTGAAATACTGTATATTTGATGGCATTTGACTCTTTCTATAGTTATACGTGTTAACTGTGTATTAAAATATTACTTCATTTTGTATTAATGAAAATTTTTTATTTTTTTTGGAAATATTTTAGCCACCAACTTTCTAAAAGATTTAAATATTTCTTTTTTTTTAATGAATAGTTAGAATATTATTATTCATTTTTCTTTTATTGTAGTATTTTTTAACAGGACCATGCAAAGATGATGTGATCCATATAATGCAAAATTCTATATAACGCACAACCTTGCGTTTTTATGTTTGCGTTATAAAGATCTTCTACTGTAATTAAGAAATTCCAACCAACTAAATAACATAAGAGAAAATTGCAGTTAAGTGTTAGAGGGATTGTGGTGTTTTGGATAGATTTTTCTCAACCTTTCTCTCTTTTTTTTCTAGCCATTTTCAGCTGTTGATTAGTATTTGAGTTGGAGAAAATGGGAAATTGGCAAGGTAAAAATCGCTAACAACCAGGTTAGAAACAAGTGATCCCCAGAGAGAAAAAAGAAAATCCTCCAAAAATGGTCGATAGCAAAAGAAAAAAAAAAAAAGACATTGGTAATATAAATTTAGCACCCCTCAATTTTCGCGCTCAAGTATGTTTCTGTCTATTGGTATAAATTGCTGAAAGTAAAATTTCAGCCTATTAAACGTTTTCTTGCTAAACTAAATTTTTGCATTATATGGTATATATAACAACTATCAAATACAGGCTATACAAAAGAATTGTAATACTATTTTGTTTATGCCCCCCCCCCCTTCACCCCTCCTTTCGTATGAGGCTGTTTTTTAACACTGCCAACATAGTTGAAAAGTGTTTATGATTTCAATTTGTATGACTGTCTGTCTGCACTCTAACTCTCGTAAATATAATCGGTGCCTTGAAATTTTTGTATGTTATCAGGGTTCGTACGCGACTGGAAAACCGGGAATTGTTAGGGAAAATAACAAGTGCTCAAAAAGTCAGGGAAAATTGCAATTTTTTTCTAAAACCTGGAAAAGTCAGGGATTTTTTTATGTGGTATCATGTCTCAAGATTTTGCCAAATTCCGAGGTTCGTTCGAAAAAAAGTTCTTATTTTTCACTTGGAAGTAGAATTTTCGCTAAATATTTTACTAAATTCACATTTTGACAGGCAGAAGTTTTAGCTATACAAATTTGTCGCCAAATGGGCAATATCTTTGCCAATGATGGGACTCTGTAAAAGAGCAAACCGCGCAATAGAATAGAGTTATTTTCCGGTTTCTTTTGTCAGCTTTAAAGTTGAATGTCGCCAAATAATTTCGTTTGTTATTTAATGCAACCCTTTTTCATGAAGAGTGAAATAGGCAGAAGCTGAAGGGCTGGTTAAAGCGAACGGAGAGCCGCAATCTTCTTGTCTTCTGCTGACTGCTGCTGAGTGAGAAGGTGATTTAATTTCGTTTTGGTGACGGCATGATTCTTTTCTGAAACCGAAAGTTCTGTTAATTGCAGGTAAGTAATCTTAATTAAAAGTATTCTTTAATAGCCCTAGTTTTTTAATAATAAATAATATATAACAACTAAACGATTTTTTCAGAAACGAGATTGTTATTATTAAATATCTATTCTGAAGATATGTTTTTATCCCCTTTTATCACATTATTATATACAACTTTGCTAGTAAAAAAATAAAAAAGGTGAATCCTGGAAAAATTTAATTTGGTTGCACTATTCTAAAGCTAACGTAATGCAAATATTTTGCATGAACTCATCTATTATTCTTCACTCGTATGTGTGTCATTTTTCAAAAATTTAGATTTAAATATATTTTTAATATATAGTACAGGATATATTATCCGGAACGCTAAACGATCCGAAACCGAAACTTAGTGAAAGCTTTCATTTAAGAAAAATTTGCAGTTTTTTTTTCCATATTTTATTGAAGAGTTAACATGTTTTATAAATCAATATTTTGAATATTTTAAACTTTTTCTCTTACATCTCAAGGTACCGTTATATCCGATTAATTCCCCCCCCCCCCCCCCCAAACACGGCAAAAAATCGTAAAGTAATCGGAGAGGACTTTTACAGGGATTAAAAGCGGCTATCGAAATCGACCGCCTGTAGAGATCCGAAAATGTGTATAAGAATAGACCAAAGCCTACCCTGATATTCATTTTTTTTTTTTTTTTTTTTTGTTAACCAAGATAATTAAAAGTCAGAACCTAAAAAGCACGAAATACGCGCTCTCCCTGCGACACTCTGAGCCTACTTATGACGCTCCTATGAAAGATAAGAATTGAATGTACGCGATCGTCGCACATAAGTTTCTTTTGGATCATTTTTATGACTTCTCATTGGCGTAACTTTTAGAAATATGGGAAAACTAACTACATATTTTTAAATTTCGTATTTTTCTGTTTCAAACGCTAAAATCCATTGTAAAAAAATTTAATTTTTAACCTTTTGAAAAAAAAATTCGAAACATCACTTAGAATTTGAACATGTTTTCCGCGATCGAAAATCTGTCGGCAAGCCTCTGGTCTGAAAATTCCGAAAAATTAAGGTGATCATTTCCGAAAATTAAAAAAATCGGTCATAAATCTTAAAATTCAGGCATAAAATTTATCGCAAAATTTGATGAATGATCGCCGAAAAAAATCAATTTCATCCATTGTTTGAAGAAAAATTGCTAATTTTGTCAAAGGAGCGCAGGAAAACGCGAATTTCATCAAAAAAACGTGAAAATTGGCAAATTTCGTAAAAGGATCATGAAAAAATGGCAAATTTCATCAAAGAATCACGGAAAACGGCAAAAATTGTCAACAGATCGCAAAAAAAACCCTCTAATTTCTTCAAAGAGGCGCAGGAAAAAAAAAACACTTAGTGCCGGGAGTTTACTCCTTTCAGAAAATTTCCTTTGTTTGTTTTTTATCCTTGTTTAACCAGAATAATTATTCTCTAATATTAATTAGTTTTTAATTTTTTATGTTAATTATTTTAAACCACTGTTTTTAATTCATAACGTAAAAATAATATACGTAATTTTTTAAGATTAATTTGCAGAAAGTTTTTGACCAAATATTTATTTCTGCAGAAAGTTTTTGGTTTTATACAAGTCTGGGGTAGTGTTGCCAGTGGGTTACTTTTTTTTTTTATTATTCAAATTTCTTGATTGGCAACACTTTTTTGAAATGATAAAATTTCTTCTCTTAAATCTGTTGTTTAATATTTTCATCATTCTAAAGAGCATTTTTAAGCAGGTTCATGTGCAGTTATTTATTTAATTAAAGAAATATGTAATTTAATATCTAGCATTAAAAAGAAATCTAGCAACATAGTATAAATAAAAAAAGTACTGTTATTATAATTTATTTTGTCCCACCTAACCCTAAATTAAGATTTTATAAATTAAAACTAGAATAGATTCAGATTTTTTTCCCTTTTGCATTAATTGTTTTGGAGCTACTTTTGATAGAATGTAATAAATATACAAAATCAGTTTTTTAAAAATGATTGCAGTATAATTGTGTATTTTCTTCTTTTAGGAAAAAGTATATATAATATGTCTAAGAAAAGAACATTATTTAATCCAGAGTGGACAGACAAGGAAATAAATCCAGAATGGTGCTCTTGGTTAAAAGAAGTAAAGAGTGATCCATTCTCTGCCCATTGTTCTATTTGTCGAAGATCATTTCAACTCAGTAATATGGGTAGAACAGCCATTACCAGCCATGAGGAAGGTTATAAACATCAGAGAAACGCAAATTCTGCTAAGGGTTCTTTGCCATTGGAAAAAGTATTTCAGACTGATAAATCTACGAAAGAAAATACAATTAATGAAAATAAAAAGTCCATATCTGAAGAAAAAATCATAGCAGAAACGAATGATACTTCTACTGCAACATGTGTTAAACCTTATTGTAGTAATAAACTTTCTTTGGAGAATCATGTTTCAAAAGAAGCCGTTTTAAGAGCTGAAATTCTCTGGGCCATGAAACTTGTCATGTCCCATAGTTTGTATAATTCCTTTCATGATGCTTCCAGTTTGTTCAAAGCAATGTTTCCAGACAGTAAAATAGGACAAGCAGTTACTTGTAGTAGTTCAAAAATGTCTTACATGATTTGTTTTGGCTTATCACCATACTTCTCTGAACATTTAAGAAAGGACATAGGGAATTCAAAGTTTGTTATTTGCTTTGACGAAGCTTTAAATAAAGCAGTTCAAAAAGGTCAGATGGATATTGTAATTAGGTACTGGTCAGAATCATTTAAAAGAATAAAAACTCGATATCTGGATTCTGCTTTCCTTGGCCATTCCACAGCACTAGATTTAATAGCTAAACTTCATGAAGGAACTGAAGGCCTTGACCTTAGCAAACTATTACAGTTGTCAATGGATGGCCCCAATGTAAATGTCAAAATGGCCAGACTATTGACAGATGAATTTGCCACTGAACATTTATGTGAAGTTCTGGATATAGGGACTTGTGGGTTGCATGTAGTTCACGGTGCATTTCGTATGGGCCACAAAGCTGCAAATTGGTCTTTAAGTACTGTATTCAGAGCTATGTATCAATTATTTAAAAATTCACCTGCAAGACGAGCAGATTATATTGAAATTACAGGCAGCAACAAATTTCCTCAAAAGTTTTGTGAAGTACGGTGGGTAGAAAATGCAGCTGTTGCTGAAAGAGCTATTGAAGTTTTCAATTTTGTAAAAACGTATGTTCAGCAATCGACACTTCCTAAAACACAAACTGTTGAAGTATTACGGGAAGCGTGCAATAATAAATTGATCTTGCCACAGATGGCCTTTTATTCATCCATTGCTACACTTTTGCAACCATTTCTTAAAAAATACCAATCTAGTGATCCACTTTGCCCATTTATGCATCAAGACTTGCATTTTATAATTTACCAACTTATGAAAAGATTCATTAAATCTGATGTTATGAGATTAGCAGACACTGCCCAGAAGTGTATGAAAGTAGATATCAATGATAAAGACAATTTATGCAGTCTTCAGGCTCTTGATGTAGGAGTAGCTGCATCAGGTCTTCTTGCAAAATTTGGTGCCACAGAAAATGAAAAAAAAAAACGATTCCGGCTTGATTGCCAAAATTTTTTTAAAGCAATAACATCAAAAATATTTGAACTTTCTCCGCTGACATATTCTTTACTTAGCTATATCTCATGTTTAGATCCTAAGCTAATTCTATCCAATTCCAATACTTCAGAACTGAGAATGAGTAAATTATTAGAAGTTTTATACACAAAGCAGCATGTGACATCTGCTGAAGCAGACAGAGCTAAACAACAATTTAGTAAGCTTTGCTTTGATGCAAAAGCTGAGAAAAAAGAATATTTTGAAAAGTATTCTTATGAAAATGAAAGTTTAGATGCATTTTATTGCAACATTATTCCTGAAGATAGCTTTAAGGATTTATGGAAAGTTTTAAAAATTGTTTTAGTTCTTTCAAATGGGAATGCATCTGTGGAAAGCAGTTTTTCAATTAACAAAGATGTATTAATAGAGAACTTAGCAGAAAGATCTGTGTGTGCCCTTAGGACTGTTTATGATGCTGTTAAAGCAGCTGGTGGAGTTGAAAAAGTAGATATTAGTAAAGAAATGTTGAGCCATGTTAAGGTGGCTAGAATGATATACCATGACTATTTAAATGAAAAAAAAAAAAAGAAAATCATGAAGCAAGCAAAAAAGAAACAGAAAAAAGAAAAGCTGTAGCAGAAATTAAACTTTTAAAAGAAAAAAAAAATTAAACTGACACAACAAACTGGTTCTGAAACAGTACATATAAACAATATGATTGCAGAACTGTCCAAAAAAATTTGAATTTTTAATATGCATAATGTAAATTTTGTTATAGAAGTAAAAAGTTACTTTGAATCCTTCCGAGTTGTATTTTAGTGTTTTTTTTCTTTCTTTTTTTAATTATTATAAGTTATTTTCACTTTCAGAGGTAAGTTTACATTTTATTCTTATTAATGTACCTCTTATGCTGTACAAATTTAATCATTAAAATGTAAAATTGAAATTCATATTTCTAAAAAAATGTCATGAATTGTGGTCAGGGAATTTTAAGAAATATGACCTGGAAAACCTGGAAAAGTCAGGGAATTTTGTAATTCAAAAAGAGTATGAACACTGGTTATTGACGTTTACAATAACATGATCCCTACTTAAAGTGAAGTTTGTAGCCTGTATAGTTCATTTACAGTGGCATTCAAAAGTATCCCACTACATTACGGTCAGTGGGAAAAAAATAGTTTCAAATGCCTTTTAGTGATGTTACACCCTTTCGAACATAATGAAATTGATATGCATTTTTGAAGTACACTAAAATATGCATTCTGTAGGATTGCAGTGCAAAGAATATTTATTATTCATTTACAGGGCCACACAAAAGAATTCCATTTCCTAATGGTATAGGGAAATTATTGTTTGCAGAGTGTTTAATTATGTTAAACTGTTTCATATTTAAAGAAATTAATATACGTTACTGAGGTTTACTATAAATTACTACTTCCTGTGTAATATGAAGTGCATAACATTTACAGACACACACAAAAATTTCAGATACTATACTGTACCCGAAGTACTGTACATTAGCGATGAATGCTGTAAGTGCATTTTTAATTATAATATGCGTTTTTAAGTTTAACTAAATTTTTGCATGCTATGTGGTGTGTATAAATGCTATAGCTTATATACAGGGCAACACAAAATAATTCGTTAGGGTTTCTGAGTATGAGTGGGAATTTCTTAAAAGTTGTTTTTAAATGAGTTATGCATTTCTGCGCTGAACTATATTTAATATACTAAAAGATGTTTGTAGAATATAGATAAAATTACATACAAGGCCACACAAAGAATTGGACACATGGCCGTCTATGGATGAAAATTTCTGGAATTGTGATTTCAGTAGTTTTAAGCATGTTTTAGTCTGAATTAAATTTTAACTAAATAGTGGCATGTATAAAGGTAGTTAAGTAAAATACAGGGCTGTACGAAAGTATTCAAGTATGTTTCTGTCTATTGGTATAAATTGCTGAAAGTAAAATTTCAGCCTATTAAACATTTTCTTGCTAAACTAAATTTTTGCATTATATGGTATATGTACCAACCTATAGATCAAATACAGGTCTATACAAAAGAATTGTAATACAATTTTGGCTATGGTTGTTAATTGCTGAAAACAGTTTTTCAAATGTTTTATGATTTTTCTAAAATTTATGAGTCTCTTTTTTGCCTTATTTCCCTAAATAACAAAATTTTGTCAAAATATTCTGGAAGTGTTAGAAAGTGTTTCATAATCTATTCTTAACACATGATTTTTCTTACTTGGTCTTCTAATAAAGCATTTAACC
This sequence comes from Maratus speciosus, assembly GCA_963932465.1. Taxonomy (NCBI): domain Eukaryota; kingdom Metazoa; phylum Arthropoda; class Arachnida; order Araneae; family Salticidae; genus Maratus; species Maratus speciosus. Next base: position 285,627,389 of record OZ010800.1, on the reverse strand, counting down.
GATGTATGCATATCTTTTTATGATTTGTATATGAGAAAAACTTATCGTAAACTTACTATCTATAATTATTATATTAATTGAAACAAGTCAGATTTTATTTCTATTTTAAGTATAGTGTTGTCAGTTGGCATTTAAGTAATTATTATTATTCTTTTATTTTGGGACTCCCACTTTTTTTTATTATAATATATTAAAATTGTCTATATTCCTTTTATAGGAACAGCACTATGTGTATATGAAAATAACTCGATGAGAAGTCTGAACAAGCAGGGTCTTTTACACCAGTGTCACTATTGTGATTATAAAACTTATTATTCAACAAATCTAAAAAACCACATACTTACACATACTGGTGAACGCCCATTTGCTTGTTTATTTTGCAGCTATAGAAGTAAGCAGAAAACAAACCTAAAGAGACATTTGATCCTGAAACATCATCGATCTGATGACATTTGACTTTTTGTTTTTACTTGTATGTTAGTGTTATCTTATTTTTTCTTTCTTATGCATAATTGAATGATTATTTATTACATCACGAACCTTACTTAGTCAAAAAGATTGAGTTTGCTTCTTTTTAACATAATAAATATTCTGGAAATTAATTAACCTTTTGTTTTTCCTGGGTTGTTTTTTTCTTTCTTCTTTCAAAACATTTAATATGTGAGCATATGTCATCATTTGTGTCATGAGTTTAAAACAGTTTTTTGCATTATATTTTGTGTATAATTCTTTGTTGAATGCATTTGCATTCTGTGTGCAAAATAAAGTACACATTTATTACATATCTTTTGTTCCCTCTTATAGCATCAGCATCTAATAGATACAACTTTAACATTTTTTTTTAAATCTAAGGCACAATTTCCTTTTTGATTTTGTTTTGCCTTCGGGCTAATAAAGCTATCTTTAAATTGAGTCACACAAAGTCAAACAGTTGTATTTGTATATCATTAAGGTCTTTCTTAAGAAGTTGAGTGAAATGTAACATCTAATGTAAATTGTCTAGAATCATTTATGAGTTGCCGCTGTTGAAGTCTGAGTAGTATTGATACTTTGATGTAGATTTTCATTTGATTTCCAATATCTGATTTTGATTATGTTATTCATAATTGAGATTTTCAACTTGAATTTTAATAAAATTATTATATTTTTAAAGGAAATACAACTTTTTTAAAATTAATTTTCTCAAAGTCAAACAGTTGTCTTTGTATATCTTAAATCATTATCGTAGAGTCATTGCAAACTAAAGAACATTTTTCTCTTCATTAAACAAATGCTGAAGTTGTATCAAGGTCAATATAATAAATGAGTACCTGACATTGCATGCAAAAATTATTCATACGTTGGTGAATTCAATTAGAGTTTTTTCAACAGTCAATTGCATACCATTATTAAGATACAGATAGCCCTGTTATATCCAAACTGCAGTTAAATCTAAATTTGTATAAATTCAATGAATTTAGGAATTTTTATTTTCAATAAAAATAGACCTTAGCAAGTTATGCAAGATTTTTCTTAAATAATATATATTATTTATACTATATTTACTAAATGAGATGTTTAATTCAATTTTTTTTTTGGATGCAGTGATGCTAAGTGATTGAGAATAATTTAATGAAAAACATGAAAAGTCAGGTCTTAATCTTGATTTTGCAAGAAACTTCTTATCATTAGCCATAACCATTTTTTTTAATGTTTCTTTGTTTAAAATTTTATTCAATATTACAGCATAGATGGTTTTAGAAGAATATGCTATTATCATCATGCAGCATATTTTTAACCCTTTATCTACTGCATTATGATCTAATGCAATTTTTTTCGTGTATTTTTTTTTTCAGTTACTACAATGAAAATTAAAGGATATACATAAAAAAATACTCACCCATGAGAAATTTAATTCGTTAGAGGTAATTAATTAAAGTGGTACTTTAAAGTACCATCAGTACACTATGGCTAAAATATTCTCGTAACAGAAAGCACACATGATATTTCAAATAAGATTTAAACTCTTAAAAATGCTAAATAACAAGAAGACACTCGCAAGTTAACAATAAAAAATATTAAATTGACATAGTTTCATTTTACACATAAAAAATGAGTAAAAATTCAAATTTGATGGTATTAAAAGAACAATGTTTTTTAAGTTTCGATTTTGTTAGCGATCCTTTAGCATTACTTATGCCTAGTTTACTCTAGTTTAGTTTTTCCCTATGTTATTAGTTTAGCCTTAGCATTAGTTATGAGGCACCTATATTACAAAGGCAACTTGTTCTCTCGCATCTCCACATATGCAATATATGAATTTATATATGCCGTTTCCAGCATAGCAAAAATGAGACAGTATCACAACTTTTTCGATTTACTACTTATAAGTACCGCCGAGTAATTCAACTGTTAAATCAAATACATACACCGCTTACTTAAAATAACTAGTCATATTGTATTTTAAGACCATAATAAACACATAAAAAAATCCAACACTTATCTTATGTTCTTTATTAGGTTTGTAGCGATAAAAAGTCAAACGTGACAATCTGTACAAAATGACGGCAGAAAACACATCAACTGTTCCAAAGATAATCTCCTTCCTCGCTAAAATAATGAACCTAGAACTACTGCTGCCGTATATCATGTAAAAGTGGAGTTAAAATAGTGTTTATGCAAAGTACCATTAGAATATTAGTAATATTCACTATAGGATGAAAGTTTAAAGTGAGTGGTACTTATAAGTACCATCAGTAGATAAAGGGTTAAATTTGTGATTTTTACATTGTTCAAATCAGTCACTTTCTTCCTCTAAGAACAGAAACTTTATTGAATGTTGCTTTATATGAAAATGCTTTAATGTCCCAATAACATTTTAATATATTATAATTGATTAAACATGTTACATTAAATGGTGAAAAGAGCACATAAAAATCTAACTTAAAGGTGAGATGGATTTGAATGTGTTGGAGTGCTGTCTAAAATTAACAAAACTCTTCCCAATTTCTGTAGACTTTCTTTTTTAGTTGGAATGAGTGTCTTATACCAATTGATAAAAATCTCTGTATTCCTCTGTTTCTTATTCCTAGCTGCATATACGACTGGAAAAGTTTTCATTTTTTTTTTTATGCTCTTGAATTTTCCTGTCACCACTAATAACAATCTGATTTCCAGTTGCATTTTCACATACAAGAATTGTTACTCTTTCCTTATTTACTTTATTTCTGGAAACACGGTTCTCATTTACCAAGATCAGAGTTTTTTGCAGAAGAAATTTCCAATTAGTTCTCATCAGTGTTATAAATACTTTTTCCTCCACTTTCATTGATTTGCAACTATGACTTTAGATGTTAACAATTTTTCATGTGGAATTTTTTTTTATCATGAAGTTTGTATGTTCCATTTTTATACTTGAAATTTCTTAGCTATTTAAAACAAGCTTTGTTTTTTTTCTCCTGTCCAATTTATTCTTAAAATATGTTTCCAGTGTTTTGATTGTTTACCTGCCTGTTGGGGAGAAGTTTGATGAAATCTCAGATACAGGAAAGAAGACTAGACTTGGCAACACCAATTCAGCCTATGTTAACGAATGAAGTAACTGAGAGTGTGATCTAGGGACGTTTTCTGACCCCTCTAATATGGCAGCCAGTGCGAGAACAGTGAAACTCAAATTAAAGATTATTAAAAATAAATTAACATGTATGCAATCCAAAGGTTTCTTGATTATTCCTGTTTTCTTTTAAGAGTAATACTGTTAATTTCAAGTGATTTCTCAACTTTTATTTAATATTTATTGGGGAAATCATTACTCGAAAATCTGAAAGAATAAAAATATCAACTATCTAGATTGCTGCTGCTGCTGCTGCTGCTGCCATCTGTTGAACCAAACTGGATGAACTTGAATAAAAAAATCTTTAACAGTAAAAATGTTTAAAAAATATGCTAGATTAAATGTTATTAAATGACAGTTTTACTCAGTAATAAGCAGTGTTCCTTCACCATTTATTTACTTTAGAGTTAAAATTCCAAATCTTGAGCTAGGGTTTTTTTTTTTTTTTTTTTGCAATTATTTCATTAGCGTTAAGTATTCTTATATATAACAAAAAATTAAGAATAATAAAATTTAATGACAAAATTAATTATTATCCCCCCCCCTCTCAAAATAGACAAAATTAATTATTATCCCCCCCCCCCCCTCAAAATACCTTTTATTATTATTAATTTTATATCACATTAAATCAAAATTAACGTTTCTAAATTCACTAGATTTTGTCTATCAGGAAATTTATTAAAATAAACGTCAAAAGCCTGTGTTCTTAGATATTAGACAGTTTTTATTGCATTAATTTCGTTACCTTAAAAAATATTTTTTAGAATTCTCATCATTTTTTTTTTTTTTTTTTTTTTAAGTAAAATTATGAATAAGAAAATGCAAAGACAAAATTAATTACTATCCATCCCCACCCCAACCTCTCATTTTTTATAATCATTATTCATAATTTTAGTTCACGTTAAATCAGAATTGACGTTTCTAATTCACTAGATTTTGTCTACCAGAGGGTTTATTAAAATAATTGCCTTAAGCGGTAGTCTTCAAATGACTAATCAGTGTATTTACAAAAATTTCTGCCTGATAAGTGATTTTTAATTATTTAAAAATTATTTCGCCAAAAAAAATATATATATATGTTATTTGTTAATGATTCGCAAAGTATTAAAATGCAATAAAAGTTTAGCGATAATAAAAAATTCTTCTATATTTTTGATAATAAAGATACTTTTAAAATAATTTTTTATACTTCATGATCCCTTGATTAGTTTTCAGCTTTACAAATCTTACTGAAGTATGAAATGATTTTTATAAAAGTAATGCAATTCATTTAAAACACTAGTAATAATTTTAATCTAGGTTCTATATTTTATTATTTTTTGTTAATAAAATTCTGGATTTAAACTTCAGCATTGAAAAGCTTACAAAATCAAATGAATGATTTTTTATAAAAGTAATGCAATTAATGCAACTCATTTAAAATATCTCTTATAAATAATGCACCGAGGTGCAATATATTGCTTTTACAAAATAAATATATATATATGCTTACTTAAGATACACATACATTTTTACATGTGAGATTAAAAAAAAAAAAAAAAGTCATTTACTAATTTGTATTTTCCTTTACCACCAACAGATGGCAGAACCAGTACATTTAGCTGGCAATCTGCTCCTTCCAATATGGCTGTTCAGTTACATTTGAGACTTCAACTTTTTGAGCTCTTGCCATATCTAGTTAGTTCTTTGATCTGAGGATGAAATATCCTGTAGTGGGCTACTTCAAGATCTAAATTTAACGTCGTATATCACAGCTTTTAAAGTACACAATAACCAGTGCTCTATTCTAGAGCCTTTATCAAAGAATATTTTTGAACAATGGGATATTATTCAGTGCTATTTTTTAAAGAATGTAGCTCTGGGGGGGGGGGGGGATGTCAATCTTTTAATCAAAATCTTACAAAATTGTTGTAATTGCTTTGAAAAAACTTTCAATAAAAGCTGAATTTCATTTCAATGACAGAATTATTCATAAAGTTCATACAACATTTTCAATACCAAGTACCCACAGTCCACAAGTTGCAAATATGAGAAGAAATTTAACATTTCTCAGAGCTTCATTACTCATGTTTTGAAAACCTCTATCATATATAAAGTTACTAATTTTTCTGAAGTGAATTTTGATGAACTCTTTGCAATTTGTTAATGTGCTTCAATTTGAAAAGCTAGTCTAATGGGGAAGTCATGGATGAACTTTCAAAATTGAAGGAATGTCATAGGTTGTTTCTATGAGAAGCTCAAAATCATTTTACTACTGCATGTAAGCATGTCATGTAAAAGACTTGTTTATCAAATGATTCTATTAAAAGTTTCAGATCTCTAGACTCAACAGAAAGAATCAACTCCAAGAGCTGCCAAGACCTTTCGAAAGCTGCCAATATCATGCCAGTTGATGTTGTACTAGGTTATGATAAATGAGTGAAAAGCTTTGCAGCTGAGGAAAACAAAAAAGTACTGTATTTGGAATTAAAACAATTGAATATTACTGGTAGCTAACACATGAAAAAAAGACTCATTTCAAGAGATTTAAAATTTTCAACCATTACAAAAATCATAAAGGTTGCTCTTGCATTGCCTCATGAAAATGCTGAAATTGAAAGAAGAGTTTAAATTAATTTTTCAACTACTTTTCAAGCAGTGAAATTATGCTTGAAGTTATTGAATATTAAAGACGTGAATTATCACTTTGCTAACTAAGCGTAAACCAACAGAGTGAAAAATGTCCAAGCCGGGAATCGAACCTGGACCCCTGGAATAGCGCTCCAGTGCTCTACCATTAAGCTACGAGGACAATGCCCAGCTTGGCATCTCTCACTCACATAAGTCGGTGAGACTGCTGCCGCAGCTACAAGAAGGAGAAGTCTTCATGAGCATACAATCTTGCGGCGTAACATGAGACGCAAATGAACCCAGCATCGGTAAATATACAATTTTAATTAACTTTTCAACTACTTTTCAGCATTGAAATTACGCTTGAAATTATTGAATATTAAAGACGTGAATTATTACTTTGCTAACTAAGTGTAAACCAACTGAGTGAAAAATGTCCAAGCCGGGAATCGAACCTGGACCCCTGGAATAAGTGCTCCAGTGCTCTACCATTAAGCCACGAGGACGATGCCCAGCTTGGCATCCCTCACTCACATAAGTCGGTGAGACTGCTACCGCAGCTACAAGAACAATAAGTTAGTGATGATAGAGTTTTAAATAATGTACTGTCGTGGGAGATACTTGGAAAGAATATCCTCTGCCCTTTATTTTATGTGTGTGTGTGTGTCTATCTACACAATTCATTAAGTATGAATAATAAACATATTAAACATATGCAACCTATGTAAATGAATTCGGAAAAAAGTAATGAAAAAAAAAAAAAAAACAAAGAATAAATGATCATGAACGAGATTGAAAGACTAAAAAAGTCACTTGAATGTGAGACTGCTGCTCTGAAAGATTAAAAAAAAAAAAAAAATACTTTCAAACTAAGGCGGCAGGAGAAGAACTTTATTCTGAAGCTTGAGCTATACTAAAGAAAATTGTTGTGTGAGGGAATGATTTAAATGGAGCAAAAACTGGTCAAGCCATAGCCAAGGAAGAAAAAGTATGCAAGCACATGAAACAATAAAATAAAAAGAGTTATAGAATCATTTAGAAGAAAGTTGAGGAAAGAAAAAGTGTGATTATTTTTTTTCCTCCTTAAAAGCCTAGAATATAATGTAATCATAACTCCAATTGTAATTGTTTTCCACTTTATGTTATGAGTTTATAATTTTATGAGGACAATAAAGTGGCCATACCCCATCCAGGATCATAATAAATCTGTTATGATCTTACCCGGCCTATTTTTGGTAGGGGATTATTAAAAAAATAATAATCATATTTGTGTTTCATGTTATTGGAAAGTTTTTTTGTTTTTTCAGTGGTCTTCTTAGCTCTCCAGCCTACTAATAACAAAAATTGGAAATTGTCAATTAAGAATTTCCCAAGAGGACAGATTTTTTTTTAAATCAATTTATTACCTGTAAGTCCATGTCACTCAAACTGAACAGAATTGACTTATTAAAAAAACAGGGTGATCGCATACCTGGAAAATATGGAAATGTTAGGGAATTGTGTCAACCTAGAATTATCAGGGAATTTTGGGGAAAAAATGATTTTTTTATTTCCATTATTTACTAATCAGTGTAATCTGGAAAAAAATAATTACAAAATCATACAAAACTATGACTTATTTAGAACTGTTTTGATCTTTTTCAGTGACTCATTGTATTCTTGGCATGTCATCGCAGTTCAAAGGTTGCCAGTTCATGTAAAATTACTTTCCATATTGAATATATCCTGTTATTGATTGTAATGTAAAATTAACGAGGTAACCCAGTAGATTAAAACACACTCTACCTCCAGATGATCTAGAATTTCCCAAAGCTATAGGCTAAAGAGTGGGTTTATGAGTTTCACTTCCCTCCAAAATTTTACTAACCTATATTTATCAAAAATTTTTGCTTAAATTTTAAGAAATTTTCACTTTAACAAATACAGTGACTGTAGTGTATTATTAATAATAAATAATATATTCACCATATTATATATATAAGCATGTTATATTAAAATTGAATTCCTTGCATAATCTAGATCAATCATGTCAAACTTGTTTACCACTGAGGGCCAAATTAAACATTGTATACAAAACCATAGGCTACATTGGAAAAAAAAAAAAAAGCAAATTCATTATATTACTATCGCACAGAATAAAATTTATACTTACAAAATACAACATTGTTAAAAAGATGAAACTATTTGTAATATAATTGTAAATTTATTTGTATACTTTTTGAACTTCATTTAGTCAAAATTTCCATAATTGAGTCAAAAATAACAGCTATGATTGAAGCACAGAGCATAGGAATAATTTCCAGAAGTTCCTTACTTATTTGTTAGTCTATATCATGTCTGCGAATAAAAACTGCCAACTGCGTGAAGTTTCGTGCTTCGTGAATTACAATGTACCATAGGCAACAAATTCGATTATTGAAATTGGGTATATCATGAATTTTTCTATTCTTTTCAAATTTCTTTAACTTTTCTGGACATCTCCTCTACTTTGTAGTGAAAGATTTCGACTTGTATGCAAATTTAATATGTATATTATACATATTTATATATACACAGTACTTTAATAGTTTTTTGACGCATTTTCTTAGTAATTAATAAACAGGGTACATTATTTTGTAATGTGATGTAAATCAAATTGAGCAGTAAAACGAAGTATTAGTTTTAATATAAAATGCATAACAATTTATATAAAAAAAATACTATACAAATTTTATAAATCTTGAAATTTTCAGATTCGCTATCTGCCCTTTGTAATTTGATTGGTTACCTTTGTATCCACAATCCCTTGGATCTGAAATTTTGAATCTTTGATCTGACTATGTACTATACTTTCTGATGTTTGTCATCTCTAATGCCATAGCAATATTGCCAAAATGTGGATTTTTTTATTCAAAATAACTACCAATTTTTTACTAGTAATCTTCTCTATATTTAATCGTAGCATGTCTGTTATTAAATAGAATGAAGATTACTATTGTGAAATAGTAGTAGATATTTTGAATAAAAATTTTCCGCAACTGGGCAACACTGCAGCCACAGTTAGAGCAAATGTGTTCGGGCAAAGTGTATTTTTGCAACAAACAAAGAACTGAATTAAACATATTAAGAAATGCCAAAGTTTTGATGGGCCACAGATAAGTTGTCGATAGAACAAATGTGGCCTATGGGTTACATGTTTTACATGCCTGATCTAGATATATACTGATACGTAAACCTTGAATTTTTTGATAAAGTATAAGTTTATCTTTTTCTATTCTCTACAAAACTGAAATAAAAAAATTTGTTTATAAATTTACTGTATTTTGTATAGAAAAATGTTTTAATGCCGAAATTTTTCTTAATATTTTTCCTACTTTAATATAAATTGTTTTTTATCTTGTTGTTTGTAAGATTTTACATATGACTACTTGGGAGGCATTGCTATTTATCAAAAATGCTTCTTGATAATGCTGTTTTATATCATTAGTATATTTTTTATTAAACTTCAGCAATTTTTTTATTAAACTCGAACAAAACAGTGTGGCTATACTATTACAGCGTGATTAATAATTTCGTAACATACTCAAATATATATGCATATATATACTTTCAATATGCAATTGAATGTAATGATAACCATTAAAAGTGTAAACTAATTGATTAGTTATAGTCCACTTGATCTTATACATTAGTAACATTGCACAACTCTAATTTAATAACATGAAAACAATAAAATGTAAAATTTTTATAATGATAAAGAGTGCAGTTGCTTATTTATTAAATTCTTTTTCTTCACCTTGTTTTGACAAAATAAACACTTTCTAATGGCTTTATACCTAGAATACAGCATGGTAGAATCTAAAAATGATGGGGTGTTCCACAATGTTAAATAGAATGACTGTAAATGCCAAAGCTATATGATGACAATTTTGTTGTCAAAGCTAGATTATTTTGTTTTGCTATGTTTAAATACAGAAAGATGCCAAGAATGTTTTTTAACAAAGTTAACAATTTTTATTTTTCTTTGTAACATTAGAGTATTGATACATAATTTTTTAACCTATATTTCAATTGTATCGTGGCCTGTTATTTGTTCATCTGTATTATAATTTGAGGGGGGGGGGGGGGGGAGTGACAGAATTCCTCAAAATTTAAGTGTCTTTCTTAAATTGAGCACAGTATTTTTCTTCTTGAAAATAGTCAATTGGTTAACATAATTTCTTTCTCTCTTCTCTGTTTACAGACCTCTCCCACACCATACACACACGTGCGGAAATAAATAAATAAACAGATTATCATCTTTGTGCAACTGTTGCTTAAAAAATATATACAGTAGAGCGCCACAAATCTGCCGACCTAAAATCTGCCAGAGTACGAAATCTGCACAGGTTTGCAGATGTAAACATCTTTCCTCCGTGACACTAAAGCATGAAGTTGGGAGAAAATGATGATGTCATTCCAAAGCGAATGATCAATTCAGGACGTTTTCATCTCTGTTTACAGAGAATGCAGTGAAAATTGGGACTGAAGTGAAGAAAAGAAGACTGAGTAACCACATGCGTGTTGATTGGTTTGAGAAATATATTTGGGGATTTCAGTGACATTGACTCTGCTGTCTGTTTATCTGTATCGAATCACATGCGAGACGTTTTTATTCATCATTTAAGTTGTTTTTCAATATTTTTTCTGATGAAGTATCATTTTGAATCCAGCCAAAAGCAATTCTGTTGATGATGATGACTCGGATAATTCTGAGAAAATTCAGTTTGATGAGGGTCTAATATAAAAGTCTGTTGCTATTAATTAATGTTGTTTTATTTTATTTGTCCTGTTTGTTTTTTTAAACTTTTATTAATTATTGTTCTTTTTATGACCTAAAATCCGCACAAAACCTTCTCCCAAACAGTGCAGATTTCTGGCTCTCTACTATAGTTTCGACTATAAAGCTTCAAAAATAAATTAATTTCTACATTACTCTTATATGGTTCTGTTTACCTTATGAAGGCTTTTTTTTACTCCCCATCTATTTTACTGGATTATGACTGCATGCATGGGGGCATCGTTATTAACAACAAAATACTTATTGGCAATTTTAATGTAAAATATTTGTGATCATCCTGTATATGTGATTCCTATTTAAATATCTTGTAATAGGATTTTTTTTTAATATCAATTTTATATAAATAATGACTATATGTATTAGAGTGGTGTTGCGAAGGGAATTACCTATATAAAAACTTCTTCATTACAGTATAGGATCTGTTATACAGAATGCTTGGGACCTGGAATATTCTAGATAAAAGGTTTTTCCGTAATTTGGAACAATTTACGGTGAAATGTGCAAAATAAGTAATTTTACAGATTGCAATAATATGAATAAATACATATACTTACAACTTTGTTAATTTAATAACTTATTTGCTCAAAAAAAATTCTAAATTATAATTCAAACTATAAAATAAGTACATCAAAATGTAAAAAGTAATTTTGGGACTTTGAGCATAATCCTTTGATTTGGATTTTTGAAACATTTCTGTTAAAAATTGGTTGCTCTTGGTCGTGTGTCTCTTGCACTAATTGTTCTTGTACCCTGTATACTGACATGATTTGCTGTTCATGTTTCATCTTTGCTGAATCTCACAAATCACTTATTCAGTGAAAAATATCAGTTGCTCATATATTTTCATTGCTTTTTATCATAATTTTTTGGTATTTATTAAATTTTTAAATTAATGAATGAAGGCAATATCATTTATTTTTTATCTTTGTGTTGTCTCTAGAACAAAAGGGCTGCTGAGCATGATTTTTTTTTTTTTTTTTGTTTTGTTTTTAGTTTAAGGGTACACTGTTCTCAAAAACTGCTCTGTCCTGTTCAAAAAATATTTTTAAACTGGTTGGTTTAGAGTTCCCTTTAATCAGTCGAATTTTGTAATTTTTTTCACAATCGATAAACTAAATTCACGTTTTTTTTTTTTTTTTTTGCAACCAATTGCATAATTTTGCAATATATTTCAGATTTCCCTCTTGATTGACAAAGACACATTTAGCAATTTTTTTCCTGTGACCTATTGAAGAATTTCGTGATTTTTTTACGTTGTTTCACTGACGAATTTCATGACTTTTTTCCATGACCTATTAACAAATTTTGCGATATTTTCTTTTTACTGACTGGCAAATTTTATAACTTTTTCTTGCAACTGATTGTCAAAAGTCGCGGTGCTTTTTCTGCACCTGACTGGTGACTTTTTTTTTTTCCCATGATTGCCGAATCTCACAATACACTGCTCAAAACAATTAAAGGATATTTGAAGTTTTATATAAAATAAAGATATAAACGAAATTTTTTTTGCCGAAAATAGAAGAAGAGAATCACAAATGCAAATTTTTCTGGTTTTCAAACTGTGGAGTATGCAAATTTTGAGTTCGACGTCAAAAACGTCGCTTCAGCGGCAGCGAATGAAATTTGACTTTCAACTGGATAAAAGAGAATGAAGACAAGGATGATCGGCATTCAGTGATTGCTTTGTTTCGATGAGTACGATGTCTCAGCGAAGTCATTTGACAGATTCAGAAGCTTTGAGAATTGTTGGTAGGTTAGAAGGGGGCCAAACTCAAGCCGAAGTAGCGCAAGCCATTGGAGTGTCACAAAGTGTCATTTCCAGGATCTGGAACCGTTTTTTGGAGAGTGGATGTGCAGGCCGAAGGCCAGGGCAAGGTCGTAGACGGGCAACAACGCCCAATGAAGATCGGTATTTAGCGTTAACAGCTCGGAGACACCGAACCATGAACGCTACTCTTCTCCAACAACACCTTCGCTCGGCTACAGGCACCACGATTTCAACTCAGACTGTCCGAAACCGGCTCCATGCTGTAGGTCTGTATGCTCGCCGACCGATGGTATGTGTTAGATTAACATCAAGGCATCGTCGCAACCGCAGGGAGTGGGCAACCGAGCATGTCAACTGGAGGAGAAATGAATGGAGCAATATTCTGTTTTCTGACGAGTCCCGTTTTTCTGTGCATCCGGATAATAGGCGTATTTTCATCTGGAGGGGCCGTGGCAGTAGGAATAATCCTGCGTTCGTGCACGAAAGTGTCAGATTTGGCGGTGGAGGAGTGTTGGTGTATGGTGGCATCTCCATTGACGGGCGCACTGACCTCTACATCATTCGAGATGGAGCTCTGACTGGTCGCCGATATAGGGATGAGATCCTCAGACCTATTGTAGTCCCTTACGCTGCAGCAATCGGAGATAACTTCATTTTAATGGACGATAAATGCAGGCCACATCGTGCAAACCTGGTGGAGGATTTCCTTTTCGAGGAAGGAATCGTTCGAATGGAATGGCCAGCGTGTTCTCCAGACATGAATCCAATCGAGCCCATTTGGGACGCTCTAGGAAGACGAGTTTCTGGCCGCCAACAACCCCCACAAACTCTCCAAGAACTGGAAAGAGATCTTCTGGAAGAGTGGGGCAGAATACCCCAACTCGTCATTAATAGCCTCATTGAGTCCATGCCTCAAAGGTGTTCAACGTTGCTGGCCGCCCGTGGAAACCATACCCCCTACTGAAAATGATTTTCTTTGAAGAAAACACCTTTTCTTATTCTTTTTTTCTCATATGCACAAATTGTGTTTTTTTCCTTTAGTACACAAATGCGCAATAAAATGCATTTTTTCTGCCAAACATGTGTAATTTATTCTCATATAACCTACTATGTCTGTCGACCATGTATCAATCAGCTAAACAGTTTACCAGATACAAAATCCACCTAAAACTGCAATATCCTTTAATTGTTTTGAGCAGTGTATTTTAAATTAATCGATTAAAAAAACTTCGTGATTTTTTTTCCATTGATCGACAGACGAAATTACTGATCTTTTCTATTTACTCTATGCTGAATTTTGTCATTTCCTCCCCCACCCCCCCCCACCCCCCATAACTGACTGAAGAATTTCGTGATTTTTCCCTCAACTAACTGGTAAATGTCTCTTTTTTTTTTTTTTTTTTTTTTCACATGACAAGCTGAAAAGAAACAAGCTAAGTTTTGGTTATTGTTTTTCATTCAGATTTTCGGAGCATTCCAGATCCTACACTATATTTTACACAGGAAATTTTTAATTTAAGGTATTTGTGACCATTCTGAAAAAGGCCATATGACAACCAAAAAGGAATAATGTTGAATCAAAATTGTCTACTAATTTGATATATGCCAGCCAAACACAACTATCACTGATTGAAAAAGCCCAGTTGCTGATGATTCATTTTTTCTTTACATGTATATTATTAAATCCTGACTTTGAAATTTGATTATTTTTAAAAATTTTCCTAGCTGAAGAATATGAAAAATTTATGTAATTTTAATTTAAAACTAATTAAAGTTTTAAATTTGATCTCAGCATTTCTTTTATTGTTTTTTTTCCCTTTGTGCTTAAAAAGCATTTAATTAATGATTATTTGTTATAGTAGCAATTTATATATTTTAATGTTGCAAAATACTTTCATTTAATAATTATTAAGCAATTGTTTTTATAACATCTTTGTCATATTGGATTTGGATCAAAGTTTAGATATTGATTTCTTCAAAAAAAGATTCTGAAATTTTTACACCTCTGAAAATAAATATCAAAAGCATTAATTGCAGCTAAATATATAATTTTGATAAATACAGTATATGATCTGTTATCCAGAATGCTTGAGACCTGAGATATTCTGGATAAGGGTTTTTTTCGTAATTCAGAACACTTTACTATAAGTATTAAGAATTGCACAAAATAATGGTATGAAATGTATAAAATATGAATAATATATTTAAATAAAATAAAAAATATTCTAATTGCAATTAAAAATTTAAAAAAATTACATTAACTTATAAAACTTTAAGACTTGAGAGCAGAATCCTTTGATTTGGATTTTCAGAACATTTTTATTAATTGCTATTGTATCTTGTATATTGGCATGATTTGCTGTTCATGGAAGTAGCTTGTTTGCTAATTGCTACATTATAAAAATCAGTTCTTCAGTTGGAAAATATTAGTAATTCATTTGAAATTTTTTCACTCACCTCATTCTTTTGGTCATCATCATCACTTTCATTAGACATATCATTTGTCATTATGTAATAAATTTTACTGTCAATCCTCTGAAGTCAAGAGTCTCGCCATCAGCAATTAGAAAAGCTTCTACTGACTCTTGATCCAGATAATTGAGCTTCTGAACATGAAATTCCTTTAGCTTAGTCCAGCAGATCTGTAATAAGTTCCTTCTTCTTGGAAATTTTAAAGTCTTCAACTTCAGGCTCATTCACACCATAAAAAAAAAACTAACATTGCAGATGACCACAAATTGCATCGCTCATGGATGAGTCTGCTGTATTCCATGCTTGACTTAAAATACGTCTTTAGTTTTTGCATTTTTGAACTGAAGCAAATTTTTTTTCAGTTATCATTTTGCATTTTGGTTTTCGGAACATTCTGGATACGGGGGTTCCGGATAACGGGTCCCATACTGTATAATTATGCAATGTTACATTCTAAGAAAGATGGTGATTATTCAAGAATTTGCCGAGTTCCATGTTACGGAGGATTTGAACTAGCTAGACGTAAACTTGTATTTAAATTGTGATTCATGATTGTAATAAACTATATGAATGTACAACTTTTTGTAAATTGATTTCCATAAAGTCAAATGATTGTCATAGTCTTGTTTCTGATTGTTACAAAAGCAAAAATAATAGGATATTTCCATATTTTTATTGTGTGCAATAAGAGTTATCTTATTAAAAAGTAAGTTGAATTCATTAAACTACCTTTTTATTAACCCATTCGGGACCATCGGTGCATATATGCATCCTCAAAAAGTGATTAAAATGCTTGAGTTTGATACCAGTAAAAAAAGAACAGTAAAATTGATTTTATTTAATTACGATATTTTCGTGATTTATAAAGTTAAGTCAAATAATTAACAAAAAGTGTTGCCAAACGAATAAAATTTGCGTAAAAGATACCGGTCCTGAACAGGTTAAAGAAAAGCAGTCTTCTTGAATTTTTTATTCCCCAGCACAGCCTCTTTAGTTTTTCTCAGCATTGCAGTTGGTATTTTGAATGCTCAACTGGCATCTCGTTAAGCTATACCTATTCTTTCTTCATTTAAGGAAGAGAGGATTTTCAGTGTTATACATATTGATTTTTTTCTTTATTATAGAATGCAATGTTTTTACAAGGTGCTATAATTACTAAGATAAAAGCCTATTTTTATATTTGTAGGAACAGCATTATGTGTGCCTCATCATTTTAACTGTTTATTGTATTTATATGTAGTATTCTGATTATTTATAACTATGTCAGTAGCAAGCATTGCTAAAATAGTGAAAATTCCCTTTTTATTAGTTAAAACGAAAGTTTTGAAACTAGGTATGTTTTTCCCTTTACTGTATCATTTTCGTTCTACCTTACAAAGTATTTTTCTTTTTTTTGGTGGTGGGGAGTGTATAGTAATAAAGCTTCAAAATTATTTTAATTTTTTTAAGAAATGTTTTATGTGATCAAAATAATTAGAAATAGATATTTCTTAAATTATGAAATGGGCTTGCAGTAGTTTGCGATATTTATTATTAAATACTGTACTAAATGAAATGTTTCTTTTCAATTTTATAGGAACGACATTCTGTGTATATAAAAATAACTTGATGAGAAGTCTGAACAAGCAGAGTCATTTACATCAGTGTCAATATTGTGACTACAATACTTATTATTCAACAAGTCTTAAAAATCATATACTTACACATACTGGTGAACGTCCATTTGCTTGTTCATTTTGCAACTACAGAAGTAATGTGAAATCAAACTTAAAGATCCATATAAAACGGAAGCATCATAGATCTGATGGCATTTGACTCTTTGCTGTTGTTATGTGTTAATATGTTATCTTAGGCTTTCTTTATTATGTATAACTGAATCCAGATTATTTAATACTTAATCAGCCATGAAGCATGCTTGGTCCAAAAGTTTCGATCTTTTACTTTATTTATAAATATTTTAAGAAATTTTTTTTTTTTCTAAGATGTTTTCTTTTCTTCTTTATGGTAAATCTTTTAATAAATTAATATTTGTTATTATTTGTTTAGGTTGAGTTTATTTACAGTTTGTTGTGTAACATTGTGTGCTCAATAATTGTCAAGTAAAGTATTTTATGACGCATTTGGCATCTTTAATTAGGTTTAAATTTCAGTAAATCAAGGTTTAAGTATTAAAATATTCATTTATTTATTTTTTTGCAGAATGTTTATTGAAATTATATTATCTTCTTTTATTAAATAGTTGGGTGAAATATAGAAGCAAATTGTATCCAATCATTCATGAGTTGCTGTTGCCAATTTGTGATTTAATAAGGTCACATACAACTGCTTTTGAGCAAATGCAACTATCTTTAAGTCGGGCTCTAGTTTTTTTGTATCATTGAAATCTTTGGTGTAAATAAAAATAAAAATGTACTGTACCCTGGTAATGGACAAATGGTAAAATTGTTAGTTTAGGAGCAAAATCGATACATAAAAATTAAATACTTATAACTGTGCACAGGAATAATTTTTATCTGCATGAAGTAAGTTACAGATTCTTCTACAGTGAATTGCATACCATCATTAACCACTTCACCGGCAACAGGTATGGGGGAAATAGTGTTTTTACCCCCGACTTATCTCGGGGTAAACGGTGAAGTGGTTAAGATATGAATTTGATAGCTCATTTAAATATTAAATTTAGGTGGATTGTTTGATTGTAAATTTGTTTTTGTTTTTTTTAACTGTCTCAAGCTGAAGCTTCATAGTATCAATTACTAAAGCATAAAAATTTTGCCCATCTTCTCTAATACTACATATGGTATTTGGCATTATCAATTAACATTGCATTTCATCAAGTAGTGTTCTTCACCAGAGGTGAAGACCCAGCTATGCTTGGTTAAGATTAACTTGTGTTCAACTCGATATAACCATAAATTCTCACTGTATTATTGCTATAAAGCATTTTATTTTATAACAGTCTAGAAAATTCCTTCAGGTTTAAAAGCCAATTTTTTCACCAAATTTGGCGACATTCTTTCAATTGGTGTCAAGCATTTGTTGAAAATGTTCTATGTACCCTGTTTGATTGAATTTTGTTTTCAAGAACATTCTACATACCCTGTTTGATTGAATTCTGTTTTTGAGAACGTTCTATGTATCCTGTTTGATTGAATTCTGTTTTCAAGATGTTCTATGTATCCTATTTGTTTGAATTCTGTTTTCGATAATATTCTATGTACCTTGTTTGATTGAATTCTGTTTTTGAGACACATTCTATGTATCCTGTTTGATTGAATTCTGTTTTCAAGAACATTCTATGGGCTCTGATTGGTTGAATCATGTATCTCGGCTCATATTGGGAATTTCTAGAAAATTCATTTAGATTCTGAAAAATTTGGCGATATTTTTTCATTTGGCACCAAGCATCTGTTTTTGCATTGGCAATCTTGAAAGTCATCTATCACGCCAATGTCGTCAATATTTTGTCAAATTTGGCAAACTGTTCCCAACTTTGTTTACTGCCAACTGTTCAACAGATTAATGACTGTTTAAACTGTCATTGAAATGCATTGACCCATAGTGACCCTAAAATGATCCAATAATCTAATTTTCACGAACATTTGACCTAGCCCAATGGTCTCATACAAAAAAACGGAAGGATACAAAATTTAGTCAAAATCGTTAGAGCCATTTTCAAAATAAAATTTGCGTACACAAACACACACACACACACACAAGATTCACTCATATTATAATATAGAATTCTTGGAAGAAGCGTGAAAGGGTGGGGGATTTTTCATTTTATACATCCTCTTTTTTTTTTTTTTTTTTTTTTTTTTTTTTTTCCTCTTCTCTATTTGTTTTAGTTTCATACTTCTTGCATGTGTAATATTTGGAAATTTGTGAATTATAATAATTATGTCTGCTATATTTGTGTTCTCGTCTATCATTGTTACAAATTATGACCCATAGCTTTTTTTTTAATTGACTGTGAATGAGTTAATGGATCATTTTTGAAACATTTCTATAAGAAACTCATTATTTATTAAGTTAGGATATGCATTGTAATATATGTTATTTTTATAGGGTGGTATACTTACTAAGCCAAATGCTTATTTTCATATTCATAGGAACGTTATTCTGTGTGTCTGAAAATCAAGTGGGGAAAACTCTAAACAAGCTGGGTCATTTGCATAAGTGTCAATTTTGTGACTACATTACTTCTCATTCAACAAGTCTAAAAAATCACATACTTACTCATACTGGTGAACGTCCTTTTGCTTGTTCATTTTGCTGCTACAGAAGTAATCAGAAAGCAAACCTAAGGCGACATTTACTGCTGAAGCATCATAGAACTGATGGAATTTGATTCTCAGTAGTTAACTACATGTGTTAAAATGTTATTTTATTCTTTCATTGTACTTATATGTAGTATGATTATTTTGAACTCTGTCAAATACAAACTTTTGAAACTGTATTTTTTGTTGTTGTTTTTTCCTTTTATCTTACAAAGTATATAACAAGTAGATTTTTTTGAGGTATGTTATTTGTGTATAAGAAAAGTTCATTGCATAATATGTTATACATTTATTATTTCGAATTGAAACAAGTCATTATATCTCCATATTTACTGTTGCTATTATGAGAGGACATTACATTTTGAGTAATTTGTAATCTTCATTTATTTTGTGACTCTGTTAACTTAATTTTTTAAATTGTCTTTATTCCTTTATTATTCATTTCAAATCGATTTTTTTTTTCAACTGATATTTTAAAATTTATCATTTTTTATGCCATTGAGTCATCATCTTTCTATGCCATTGAAACATTACCTCATAAGTTTGGATACTTCAGAAATGATTGTTTTATTTAATAATTTGGTAGTAAAGGAGTTAAGATTAATTTTTATATGTAAGTCTTATTTTATTCTCATACAGTAGTCACACTATAGGTTTCTTAAATTTCTTAGGAATTTTTTTTTTTTAAACTATTGAACTAAATTATACATGGTAGTCTATAATTTATGTGTGTGATGTTTCACTGACTGCAGTATTTCAAATACTACACAAAAAAATTTCAGGTGACATCGTTGTGTATCCTAACAGTGACTGGAATCGAGAACTCATATTAGTTTGTGCCATTCAGAATGGCAGATATGTTGCTGCTGGAACACCGTGTAGGCTCTGTGCATTTGTATTCTGCAACAAACAATTACTTACAGATAAAAGAAAGAATGGCACAGGGGTGGGGATATTTAGATGATTCATTATTTATTGTTATAACAGCAATTAGAGCACAAAAACTTTACATCTTTATATAAAACAGTTCTTTATTGATTTTAATTTTGGTATGTTGGGAGCAGAGGTATGTGTGTGTAGGGGAGGGTGTTGTAAGTCTGCTGAAATACAGAAGATTCATACTCCTAATTATACTCATAGTATAACTGTAAACAAGAAAATATTTAGACAGTAAAGTTACAGCAAATGCACATGAGATGATGACTAGATAAATTTGCGACGAACAGAAAATTTCTGTAAGGAAAAAATATAAGACTTGAAAAGACTTACTCGTAAAGGTCAATACTTAAATTAATAATGAAGCTTAAGTAAAATAATAAAGCTTATTCATAGTCACAAGATAACGTTAAATTCACAATTGTCAGCAACTTTTTTGTTCGTTAAAACTATATTACAGTGGTGGCCAAAATTGTGGGCACTTTCAGGTAGCTTTCATTACAAAAAGTAAAAAGCTACCTATTCCTGCCATCAGAAGGAAAACACTTTGGGAAATTTTGCTATATTTTCGCTGATCATGACCCCCAGATCAAACTTGCTAAATTCTTCCAAGTTTTGTTGGTTTTAAATGTAGTGACCTAGAGTGCATGAGATTAGTGGGCCATGCCATGGAGAATGGAGATTAACCTCTTGCCTGTGGAATATATTTGAGAAAAACATGCCAAAAATGGAAAAAAAAAAAAATTCTCTGAATGGTTTGAATGAAATTTAGGAAAAACTACAAAAATCTGACAAATGAGAGCGGAGATGCCGAAATTTTCATGGGAAAGTATCGCCATCTATTGGGAAAATGGTAAATTATATATTATGCATTGGACGAACTGAGTTTGGGCTTCACGGAATTGAAACACCGATTTTTCTCTTGCCCAAACTCAGGTCGGGCATTCCAAAATTGGCACAATTGCGTTGCCTGAGGTTTGGAATTAACTTATAAATGTTAATGTCTCATTATGATGTTGTTAATAAAATTACTAGTTTCTTTGTAGTCGGTGAAGCATCATGTTCATAATTATGGGCCAACCTATCCATAGATATTTCTGTAAGTGTTTATATGTATAGGCTTGTAATGGTTTAAGATTAATAGTGTTGAATGTTATATGTACTAAATGGATTGTTTATTTTCATTTTTATAGGAACATCATTGTATGTACATAAAAATAATTTGGTGCGAAGTTTGGACAAGCAGGGTCATTTACATCAGTGTCAATATTGTGACTACAATACTTATTATTCAACAAGTCTTAAAAATCATATACTTACACATACTGGTGAACGTCCATTTGCGTGTTCATTTTGCAGTTACAGGAGTAAACAGAAACCACATTTAAAGACTCATTTAATGTTGAAACATCATAGATCTGATGGCATTTGACTCTCGGCAGTTATGTGTGTTAATGTGTTATCTTAGGATTTCTTTTGTATGTATGAATGGATCTTGATTATTTAAAACTTGATCAGCCATAAATCTTTCTTAGTCACCCCAAAATTTGGAAGTTTCTTTCTTTTTTATGTAATAAACACATTTGAAATTAATCCTTAGTTTTTCTTGTGTTGCTTCCTCTTTTCTTCTTTGTAAAGCATTTAATAAATTTATGTAAATCACCATTTCAATATTTAGTTTAATAAATCTATTTGTTTCATAATATTTTGTATATAATAATTATTAACTAAAGTGTTTTGCATTCTTTTATTATCCATTTCAGTGTAATGCTTTGAAATCAAAGCTGTTGGTGAATTTATTGTTTTCACATATTATAGTGAAAACTGTGTAAGTTGACTTCCTGCTGTGCAACCATTTTTTGATCAACTGATGAGCAACTTATACTGGTACCAAATGTATAAAAAGTCATATTTGGTACATTCTTAAAGAAAACAAGGTGGTGGGGAACTTAGTACTTAAAATGTTTCATCTCATAATTTCAGATAATTGTCAATTAAATTAAAACTATTTTAAAAGGCTTCCTTAAAAAATCATTATTTTATACTAACGTAAAAATAAGTCCATAAAATTAAGCATTTTGAATTTAGGGTATTTTTGCATTTTTTAAAAGTTGTGCAGAACAAATTATGCTCCAAGGCATTTTTTGTTTGTGATTTTTGTTTTATAGTGACTATGATTATTATTTAGCATTATATTGATTAAGCAAAATTGTTATTTTTAATTTTATAGGAACTGCATTCTGTGTACACGAAAATAATTTGGTGAAAATTCTGAACAAAGAGGGTTGCATACATCATTGTCAATATTGTCACTACAAAACTTGTTATTCAACACATCTAAAACAGCACATGCTAACACACACGGGTGAACGTCCATTTGCTTGTTCATTATGCGGCTACAGAAGTAACCAGAAAACAAACCTAAGGAGACATTTAATCCTGAAACATCATAGATCTGATGGCATTTGACTTATAATAATTAGTTGAATTAAATTTGTTTTGGTCTTTTAGCTTATTCTTTCATTGCATTTGTCCATATATGTGATTGATCCTGATTATCTGGAAGTTGATTTAGCCACAAGCTTAGCGTAGTTTAAGAATAATAAAAATTCCTCTTGTTTTAATTTAAAATTAATAATAATTTTGTTTTAGGTTTTCGTCTGTTGTTATTGTTTCGTTCCTTCAAAAACATTTCATCAATAATTATTTGTTATCATTTATGTAGTTAGTTTATATTAACAGAGTTTGTTATAGGGGCTTCTTCAGTTTTCTTGATTAGGATTTAGTTTAATCAAAGTTTAAATGTTAAAGTAAAAGATTTACAGGGAAAAAAAAATCCCCTGTAAAAATAAAACACCAAAAGCATCAATTGAATCTGAAGATATAATTTTGTTAACCTTCTAAGCGCTGTGAACTGATATATCCATTCACTAAGCTGCAGGTTTCATTGCTATAGAAGCATTATTTAAATTAATATAATTCTACAGATATAATGCAGTTTTAAAATATGGAGTAATGATAATACTCTCAAGGATTATATTCATGTACCTAATAAAGTTCTTTAGATCATGTTGGAAAAACCATCTTTTTTTAGCATTTTAAAAAATTACAGAGAAAACAACATTACAAATTTGCCGTTTTGCTCGGCAGTCAGAGGGTTAAAGAATTTTGTATAATTTTATGCTTCAAGAAAAATACTGACTTTGCTGAGGGTTCTGTATAAAAAAAAAAAAAAAAAAAAAAAAAATAGATGGAAGGGATTTTTAATTTTCTGCAATCTCTTGTTTGTTGTCAGCAGTACTTCTTTTAGATGTATTTGGAAACTTTTGAAATCATAATTATTAATATTTGTAAATTTTTATGATGTTATAAATTGCTGTTTTAGAAATATGACCTCATAAGTTTTGATGTGTATGGTTTTTGTTCAATTTGCTATAAATGAATTAATAGATGAATTTCTAGAAATTTCTATGAAAAACATTTTTTTATTATTAAAACAGTAATATGTCTTTAAAGATAGATTTAAAAAAATAAGAATTGCAGAAATTTTTATTATCTTTTTAAAATTTGTTCAAAATAAGTTATATGGTGCTATTTCTTTAGCTATGATATCCACTGTAATGTTTATTATTAGCATTATTTAAAATAATACTTAATAAGTCAAATGCTTAATTTCATATTTGTAGGAGCAACATTTTCTGTACCTGAAAATCAACTAATGAAAACTCTGAACAAGCAGGGTCGTTTGCATCAGTGTCAATATTGTGACTATAATACTTTTTATTCAACAAGTCTAAAAAGACATCTACGCACACATACTGGTGAACGTCCATTTGCTTGTACATTTTGCAGTTACAGAAGTACAGTAAAATCAAACCTGAAGACACATTTATTGCTGAAACATCATAGATCTGATAGCATTTGACTCTATGTAGCTACTTATGTTTTCATTCTGTATGTATTCTGCTTATATAGACCTTGATCTGTAATAAACTTTGTAAAAGAAAATTGGAAAAATTCCATTTCGTTTTAGTTTAAAATGAAAGTTCAGAAAATTGATATTTTCTTTTTCCTTTCCTTCTTTTTTTTTTTTTTTTTTTTTTTTTTTTTGTAATTAGAGTTTGAGAAAACTTTCTTATTTAATAATCTATAATTATTATTTATTGACATAAGTCAGATATCATCGGCATATTTACAGTTAGTATTATATGTAGACTTTTAACGCTTGTGTAATTAGTGCTCTTCATTTATCTTGATATCCCAATTTTATGTATCCTATAATTTTAAATTGCCTGTATTCCTTTATCATTCATTTTTAGTTGATTTTTTAAACTTTTATCCTTTACTGTGTCATTGCTTTAGAAACATCGCATCATAAGTTGAGATACTTCAGAAATGAGTTTTTGATTTAAATTTCAATGATTCTGTAAGTAGTTCTTTACTTTTTTTTCTGATACAGATAAAAGTATATAAAAAAAATTAGAATACTTTTTATTTATTCTGTTTTATTATTATTTTTTAAATAATCAATATAAATTTCTCATTTTTAACTTAATCATACTGATTAGTAAAGATATCATATGAATTGGCATTTTCCCAACTGAGTGAAAAAGTGTCCAAGCCAGGAGTCGAGCATAAGACTTTCTTGGCTTAAACTGCCAAGAAGGTTGTCTGAGGAATTGTGTTGCCTGGTTGTTGTTCCAGGTAGCTGATAGGCAAAGCATTAGCAGTTTAAGCCAGAGGTCTTGGGTTCGACACTCAGCCTGGACACTTTTTTACTCAGTTGGAAAAATGTCAATTTAAGTGATGATATGATTTGGGATTAATGTTATTGAATACCATTGGTGGCTGGTGAACAAAATAAGAGAGAGACTGGATTCAACAATACCCCCCCCCCCCCTACACACACACACACACACACACACCCTTCCATCTCGAACCTCGGTTAAGTTTTTTAAACTAGTAGTTGTAATTGAAAGGCATGTGGATGTTATTTGATGTATACAATATACAAGGTTTATTTATAAAATATATTAATTAAAAAAAAAAACAGCATTTAAATGTGGAGTTGGATTGCATATTTTCATTGGTCTTTTTAATAAAACATATACAGTAGAAGACCTTTATAATGCAAACCTAAAAACGCAAGGTTGTGCGTTATATAGAATTTTGCGTTATATGGATCACATCATTAAATTCACCTTGTAAACATGGCCAAATATGTCTGAAACACATCAAAATATATTAGAATATCTTTATACTGCATTCCTTGTTACCAAGAGTTATCCAAATTATAAATTTTTGCATAATATAGGTCAGACATTGTTAAATTTACTTTATAAACATGATCCAAATATAACTGACACAGCCATCCCTTATATTAGACATTTTCAAAAATGTTTATTGTAATAATAGCATTTTTTTCAGTAAAAAGGTCTTAAATTAGAAGATAAAGTGAACTAATGTATCAAATTTAGTCCTCTAGAGAGTAGCAATATTTTACAATGTGAAAGTGCAGATGATTTTAACTGCAAAAATCATTGTTTACATCTGAGAAGTTGTGTGTTATATGGAGAATTGCGTTATAAAGATCTTCTACTGTAAAACTATTTTTAAATGAAAATATCTAAGCAAGAAATTTTCAATTAAGAAATTCATCAGCATCTTATTGAAAGCTTCCAATTATTATAAATTTGGTTAATACTTTTAAGTTATCAATTTTCACCCGTACACTTAGGAGTTTTAAAGGAAAACATCCCAAAATGCAATCAGTGCTTTAAACCTCGTGCATTTTATAGTTAATTAATTTACAAACATTAATACAATTTTTAAGTACATTTCTAGCTTTTTCCATGGAAATATAAAATTTAAAACAATTAAAATTTAGGGAAAATATCATATTACCTACCATTTCTATCAACAGTAAAGCTAAATAAATTTGAAACCTCCAGATACCATTGACACATAATGTTTCCCTCCTCTCCCTCGATGAATTTGTTCTCTTGTAATCAGAATACAGACACCTAGAAGATTTTCGGTCTCAGTGATCCAATAAACATGTATGGATAATTCTGTTATTTGTTATGGGCTAATGGTGGAAATTTTTTAAGTATTGTAAAAGATTAATGACCGTAATGAACTGTTCAAAATTGTGATCCTAAATTTTATTTATATTAAAACTTTTTAATTTGACTTTTGTTTACTTTAGAGAAATTTACAAAGAAGGATCAGCCTCTCTTGTCTCTTCTAATGAGCCACCCGTATTGAATACTATATCTACTAAACGAAGTGTTTACATAAAAATAACTTGCTAATAATTTTGAAAAAACACATTTTTTATATCATTATTAATATTTTGGCTGCAATAATCATTATTCAACAAGTCAAAAAAAAAAAAAAAAAAAAAAAACTTATGAACTTATATTTAGCACTGAAATAATTGATGTTTTGTATATATTTTAGTATTACAAATGTTATTTTGTAACACCTTCCAACATAATTAAAAAGTGTTGACTTTGGTATGCCTGTCCATTTATCCATCCTTCATCTCTCGTAAATATACTTTGATTACCATGAGCTTGGTAATTATTATTGAGGTTGATCATAGAGCATTCCCTATTAATATGTGTATTCATATACAGTATAACTTCAAAAATCCGCATCATCGGGACCGAGACTTTGCCGGATTTTTGAAGGAATATCAAAAGTAGTACTATATTCTTTATGGTGCTTTTAGCCATAATTTAATTCATTATTAAGTGTTAATTGAAGCCCAGTGGTGTAGTGGTCAGCACGCCTGCCTGCCGCACCGCAGGTTGAGAGTTCGACTCCCGACTGGGCAAGGTTCACTCAGCCTTTTATCCCTTTGGTGTCGATAAAATGAGTATCAAGCTTGCTTGGGAACTAAACACCGAGGGTCTTACGTTAGTTTGACCACCTGGCCGGGACGCATGCTGCATAACACCTCTGGCCCAAGGTCAAGAAAACAGAGATGGGCACTGTCGGCCCAGATCCTTCTTGGATTGTATAGTCACAGAGTTTAGTATTAAGTGTTAATTATGTCAGAAAAAGAGAAAATTAAATATTAAAAAATCTTACTTTAATTGATATTTTCTGTTACAAAAAAAAAAAAAAATCTAATAAAGAGTGAAATTATTTCTTCTCTTGTAATTTCCGAAACATTGATGTCAACTTTGTTTCCTTCAATTTTTTTGGCTGTTATTTAACAATTTTTGTGTATTTTATACAAATGAAGAATGTCTATTTCAGAAATACAGTCGTATTTCTCTAAAGCATATATTAATTATCCAGTCAAATTTATGCATTTTTCTAGTGACACCTTTTTTTCTACCGGTTGTTCCTCCTCATCTTCTGAGCTGCTACTAGCATTATTGGTGGTTCTATTTAGCACAGTGTCAGCAATTGCACTGTTCGTTAAATTGTTCAGTGGTGCTGCATTTTCGTCAATGCTTAGACAATCATCTATATCCCTTTTTTTGACACTTAATGCATTTTCAGATTTTGCATGCTCAATCTGCTCAGAAATTGCGCCCTTTTCACATGAAATTGTGAAAACCTGAAATTTTTTTCTGATCATTGATGTCGCTGTTATCGAAAACTCGTTCCAGCCATGCATTTGCCAAAGTTGCCCCCGTTGCTAAGCAATGAAGCGGCTCACAGAAAATTTGTTCGGAAAATAATGAAAAAAAAAATCAAATATTCCTTTTTTCGATTTTCACTTTCGATTTTGAAGTTTTTAATTCGTAAAGAATTGCCATTTTTATTCTCCTATAACTAGAAAGTGTTAAAGAAAAAAGAAGGGAAAATATTATTTCGATGCCGGATTTTTGAAGTTGCTGGATTTCTGAATGCCGGATTTCTGAAGTCACACTGTAGTTCATTTTTAAAGGCACATAAAAGAATTCCATTATATTATGGTCTACTGCGAAAAATCGTTTGCAGTGTATTTTAACCCTCCGAGCGTCTTGAGGGCTTTCCTGCATTTTCATAAAAATGCTTATAAAAATAATTTTAATTAAAATTTTCTTTCCCTGTTTGTTTCTAAAATACATTGCATGTCTCTTTATTTGATAGACATCTTGAAATACAATTCTGATGAAAATATTTTTGTCTACAACAGATTAAAGTTGTTTTTGAGAAACTGAAAAATACGTCCAAACCGCTCAGATGATTAATGAAGTTGTTATCCATTATTTATCTGAATTACATTTTAGCTTGCTATGTGGTATGTATAAAATCCTGCTGATCATATACAGAACTGCATAAAAATTAAATTTTCAAATGTGTTATGCATTTTCAAGTTAAATTACATTTTAGCAAACCATGAGGTGCGTATAAAAATCTATAGATAATACTTAGGGTTGATTAAAATAATTAGAATTCCTTACTGACAATGGATGGTAATTGCTGAAATTGGGTGTTATGTGTTTTCTAAATTGGTTATTTAAGCATCTTCTTTTACTTAATTAAATAGTGAAGTTTTGTTACAGTATTCTGGAAGTGTTAGATAATCTATGTGTGATGCATGATTTTTCTTTCTTGTCTTAATTAGTTCATTTTTCTTCAAGGTGATGATTTATTAAATCAAAACTGTTATTCAACTCATTTCTTTTATATGCTATGATTTAAAACCATTATCTTACAAATTAAGATAGACTTAGAAAGAATGCTAACTTTAAATATTTCTGCGCAATAACTATCGTTTCATATTAACACAATCATTAAATTTATAAAATTAAGTTTTAAAATATGATTTAGAATATTGCTTTCCTTTTAGAAGATAATTTGGGAAAAATTACATATATCTTTATCGTTTATACATGTTGTATTACCTGTTATTTATATAGATATATTTTCTATAAAAAAAATTTCTCCTTATTTTATAGAAATAGTATTCTGTGTGAACAAAAATTACTTTTTGAAAGTTCATAGCTTTCAAGTTCATTTTCATCACTTTCAGTATTATAATTACAAATCTTTTTAAACACTCATTTGCTTCTGCATTATGCAGCTTCAGAAGTAGCCAAGAAAGGAACGTGAAGACACATTTAAAGCTGAAACATAATAGATGTCATGACATTTGACTCTCTGTTATTATTTGTATTTAAAGTGTTTTCTTATTTTTTCTTTCTTATGTACAAGGTGTGGTTATTAATTTCTTGGACTGTAGCAATCGTTATTAGAATCGAAAGTTCATTGGTTATTTAACAATGGCTTTTGAATGTCATGTATATGCTTTGCATGCCATTCTCGTTTTACTTTCTGCTTTTGAAATGCAAACATTCACTGTCAAAGCATTGTTGTTCAAGTGAAAATAATGAAACAGAGAAAAAACATTAAATTTTGTTTCAAATTGGGAAAAGTGCTAGCAAAACATGTAAAATGTTGCAGCAAATGTATGGTGATGACGCATTATGACATTCTTGATGGATATAAATCAAGCTAATTAGCTGTGATAAAGATAATTTCCTCAGTTACATAAACAATGTGTCATTTCAACTCAGCCATAAATCTTTTCAAATGTGAAAAATGTATTTAACCTTGAAAACCTTGATAAAGATAATGACTTGTTGAGTGACTCATAGACATTAAACTGATTTATTATTATTATTATGATATTGCTATTACAATTATTATTACTGATTTATTATCTTATAATGTAAATATTTTTTCATTCTGAAAATGTAGTTGTTCAAGAGAAGAGGGTTGAAAAATGCTCTCTCTTTTTCACAATTTAAAAGAAAGTGAATTAAATAGCTTAAAGTGTTACCACTGCTTATTCATTTGATATAATAGTCTACAATTTTTTCTCAAAGGAGGTTATAAAAAGTGGTTGATTAAAATTATGACAACTAACACATTACATTGGGAAACCATTATATTGGATTACACAAAATGTGGATTTACACCGAAATAAAAGGTATCCTGAAGAACGGGTAAGTCCCAATTTTATCTAACTTACTCACGCCTTTTTTCATTAAGATTCAAATACTAACAATTCTTACATTTTTTAATGGTTCTGACATTTACGTGTTGGTCAGGAAAGCATTACGTTCGAAATTGAGAAGATTTCCTTAGAAAACTTTGCAAGTTGTTCCAAACAATTGTATAGCTACAGCAAAAAATCTTTGAAACTCTCTATATTTCAACTACTCCGTAAAAGTTGTTAAAAGCAAAAAATATGTTTCAGTCCTCCCTGGACCATTTTCAATTCTGCACTGAGCTAGACTTGTCTTCTGTTGGGCCTCGCTTCGGATCATTTTTCATCTTCTGTTCATATGTGTGTCTCTTCTTTATCATTTCGCGCAAACCCTGCTCCACGAAATGATAAAGAGAAGACACACATATCCGCAAAAGATGAAAAATGATCCAAAACGAGGCCCAATGGAAGACAAGTCTAGCTCTGTGCAGAATTGAAAATGGTTCAGGGAGGACTGAAACATATTTTTTGCTTTTAACACCTTTTACGGTATTTGGAACTTAGTTTCAAAGATTTTGTGTTTTATAACTGAATCATAAATATTAAACAGTTATGTACTGTACATTCATATTTTAGAAGTTATTTCACCAACCCTGGAAATTAATAGCCACAACTTGTATAATTGAATCCTAATTGTTTAAAATTTGATCAGCCACAATTTTATCTCGTCCAAAAATTTCAAAACTTGTTTCTTTTTAAAGTAATAATTTTTTTAATTTAGATTTTCTTGGGTTGTTTTCGCTTTTATCTTTACCAAATGAATATTTATCAGCATTTGTGTAATAAGGTTAAAACTATTTGTTACGTAAAATTTTGTGAATAATTGATAATAATTGAAAAAAATATACTAAGAATTCTTATCAAAATGTAGTTGCTTTTGATTATTTATCTCTTGGAAAAAGTAAAAATTAAATAGCTCTCATCATTTACTTATTATTTTTTTTAATGTTTAGTACATTTATTGGACATCCTGTATGTAATATTCTGATTATTTAGAAACTGGATCAGTATCAAATTTTCCTGAAATTTGAAAAAAAATCTTTTTTTTTTTTTTTTTTTTTTTTTTCAAAAGAGAATATTTATATTAATTTTTTCCTTTATTTATTTTTAATCTGTATAGTTAGTATTTATATTAGTGAAAATAATGAGTGGATGAATAATTAAATCACTGGTGAATGAGTTAATTAGTAATTATTTAATAAAGACTAGTTAATTTAAATATTTCTGAACAAAACTATAAAATTGTCTTAAAAAAAAAATAGGATTTTTTTTTTCTTTTCAAAAAATAAATCAAAATAGGTTACATATAGATGTTTCTTAAGTGATAGGCTTGCATTGGTTTATGATTGATATTTTTTAATACTCTCTGCACTAAGTGAAATGATTATTTTCAATTT
Organism: Maratus speciosus; assembly: GCA_963932465.1. Lineage (NCBI taxonomy): Eukaryota > Metazoa > Arthropoda > Arachnida > Araneae > Salticidae > Maratus > Maratus speciosus. The sequence goes on along the minus strand of OZ010800.1, from coordinate 285,595,515 downwards.
TATAGGGACAACATTATATGCACATAAAAAAAACTTGCTGAGAAGCTTGAACAAGCGACGACTTTTACATCAGTGTCAATATTGTAACTACAATACTCCGTATTCAACAAATCTAAAAAACCATGTATTTACACATACTGGTGAGCGTCCATTTGTTTGTTCATTTTGCAGCTACAGAAGTAATGTGAAGTCAAACCTAAAGACTCATATAAAGCTGAAGCATCATAAATCTGATGGCATTTGACTCTTGGCAGTTACTTGTATTAATGTGCTGTCTTATGCTTTCATTATTATGTATTATTAAATTTTGATTATTTAAAACTTGATCAGCCACAAACCATTCTTGGTCCAAAAATTTGGAAGGAATTTTATATTTTAGAAATTAATCTTGTTTTTTCTCTTCTTTCTTGCAAAGCATTTAGTTAATGTATATTTATCCTATGCATAGTTTGAGTTTATTTATAATTTGTTGCTTAATATTTTTTGCATATCCGTCCTTAACTAAAGTGTTTTGTGATGCAATTGTCATCCATGATTAGGTTTAAACTTAAGCATCAAAATAAATAAAAGCTTTAAAAAAAATAAAAATAAAAACCACTTTAAGAATACTTATTGAAATTATATTTTATAATTATTGAAATATTTTATCAAGGAATCTGGAAAATATAACATTTGATCTAAATTCATGAGTTGTTGTTGAACATTAGGCTTGATATGGATTTCCAATTTCAATAATGCTATTCAATTGCCTTTGAGCAAATATAACGATCTGTAAATTGGTTTGCACAAAGTCTAACAATTACCTTTAGGTGTCATATAGAGCTTTTGCATAAAAAGAAATGTCCTTTGCATAAAATAAATCGTAAAGTTGTGTGTGTAGTACCAAAATCAGTATTAGAAATTATTACTTGTGATAGTATACACTATAATTGTAAATTGAAGATCCTTCTACAATCAATTTCATGCCATCATTAAGGTGCAGATTTTCTTTGCTCGATTAAATAGGAAATTTTTGAAACAATTTTATGTTTAGTGCCTAAACTTTTTTTTTTCTTATAAATATAGAATTTTCTTCTCCTATTTTAATTTGTTTTCAGGCATTAAAATAATTTCAGTAAGCAATTTTAGAAAATCAAACATAATTTCATTATATTGAACTATTATGGGGGATAAAAATGTATTCAGTTTAGGTAAGCAATGCTAGTGAATGAAGGTACCATATATTTCACATCACAATCAATATCAATATAGGATCGTCTATGTGCTTGCTGTTAGTATTATAAGTATATAATTAATATTTGAGTCCCTGTTATTGTTGGTACTTTTGTCTTTCACTGCATTATGCATCATAATTTTTTTAGATTTTCCCCCGAGTTTTTTTTTTTTTTTTAACCATTTGGAAAAATGGTTATTGTCCTCCGTCAAGGTAGGAAATCAAAAGCATATCTAAAGCTTTTTATTAGTTGAATCCGCACTTTATTCGTTTTCTGATTGGTCTATACAGTAATCTGTATTTTCCCTTTACTTTCAACAGAGATGGATACTTCTGTTGCCACTATGACAAAAAAGTAATAAAAACTACAAAAAAAAAATTAATAATTCAGAAACAAATTGAGATACAGCTTTCAAACAAATTGCATTTAAAAGTACATTTTTTCTCTATACAACAGTGTAAAAAGTAATATTGTGGGATGTTTAGAAGTTTAAGAATGAAATTTCATTTAAATTGGTCCAAGAATATTAATGTTTAATCCATGGTGTACGTAATGTATGACCAGCTCCGTAGAAGTTTAAAAATTTACAGTACCAAAAAATGTAATCCATGGCGTACGTAATGTATGATCAACTCTGTGTGATTTTTAAAAAAATTGGTCCAGGAATATTAATGTTTAATCCATGGCGTACATAATGTATGACCAGCTCCGTAGGAGTTTAAAAATTTACAGTACCGAAAAATGTAATCCATGGCGTACATAATGTATGATCAACTCTGTGCGATTTTTTATGTTTTAAATTTTATTCTTTGAAAAAATCATTTTCCTAATGGCCGTTGTAATTTGTTAAATTGCATTTTTTGTTAATTCTCCTTTCACTTAAAGATGTAAAGTTTAATGATTTTTATGTATCACTGCTTTAAAAACCTCAGTGAAAACTTGTTTTATAAAAGAGAAATCGTATGCTGAAACATTATAGATCTGATGTGACTGTCTAATTATTGTATTAACTGTGTATTAAAAACCTATTATATTCTTTCATTTTGTATATATGTAGTATTCTGGTTATTTAGAACTTAGTCATTAACAAACTTCAGTAAAAATTTCTTTTTTAATAATAAAAATTTGAATAATTGATATTTACTTTTTGATTTTTTGCTTCTTCCAAAGTATTTAAATAATGAATACATTTTTTTGAAAATTGTGTAATAAGACTTTATAAGAAACCTTTCTTGTTCATTTTATATCATAAAGCACAAATGTATTCATAAGTAATTCTAGCTCAAAAGATGTTGCAACATGTGTTGTAAATTTCCCTTTTGTCTCAAATGTCTCCTAATTTCTATCTTTACTTGATCAAAAGAACATAAAATTTACTTTCAACTAAAGACGGATTGAAATTTTATTTTTTGTGGTTTTTTTCTATGTTTTTTAAATAATTTTTAGGCCATGAAATGTTTTAATCTATTGAAACATGTAACTAGAAATATTTTTTTTCGACAATAAAGTAACATTCAGAAATATACACACATATTATAGCTTCATTAAAATTTACAGAATAAGGAAAAAGTAGCAGGGTTACCACAATTGGTGATCTTTATTGCCAAGTCTTTTGCTGATTAATATTAATTCACAAAAGTCTGATATTATCTGTATATTTATAGTTGATATTATGAGGTGAGATTAACATTTGAATAATTAATATTTGACCACAATAAATGGGTCTATGAATTACACAATTTTAAACTAATTTATTCATGGATTAATATTACAAAAAGAACTGGAATTTAGTAGAACACAGTTTTTCATAAAACAGAATGTTTTCTTCAAAATTTGCTTCATTTTAACTACTTTATTTTCCTGTAGCATACTGAAATCTTCAAGATCACAAGTCAACTTATTATGGAAGTAGAGTAGTCTTCATTTTGTTTTGAGACTTCCAATTTAATGTATCTTGATTTTTCAAATTGTGGCAGATGATGTTTTAAATTTTAATTGTTTTTGCATATCATTGCTTTAGAATCATCGCTATTTAAGTTGAGATACCTGAGAAATGAGTGTTTTATTTAATAATTTGCTGTAGATAATATAAGAACTAATTTTCAGCATCCTTGTAAATAGTTCTGATATGTTATTAAAATTATAATATTCTGTTAAAAAAGTTTAGGAAATTTTCCTTTTTGTCAGAAAAAAGTTACATGTAGATGGTTTTTAAGTTAGGAAATTGGCTTACATTGGTTTATGATTAATATTATTTGAATATTATATATACTAAATGATTTTTTTTTCAATTTTATAGGAACAACAATCTGTGTATACAAAAATAATTTGATGAGAAGTCAAAACAAGCAGTGTCATTTACATCACTGTCAGTATTGTGACTACAAAACTCCTTATTCAACACATCTTAAAACCCACATACTTAAGCATACTGGTGAACGTCCATTTGCTTGTTCATTTTGCAACTACAGAAGTAATGTGAAGTCAAACTTAAAGACACATGTAAAGTTGAAGCATCTTAGATCTGATGGCATTTGAGGCATTTGGCTCTCTGTAGTTATTTGTGTTAATGTGTTATCTTGGGTTTTCTTTATATGTACATTTGAATCCTGATTATCCTATACCTGATCCTGTGGCATAGTGTAGGGGTGGCCAGAGGTGTGATTACCCTGGACACAAAATTTTTAGGGATGCCAAAATATTACTACATTTTATGCAACAAATTTTCATTATAAAACAGCATAAATAATTTCAAAAAAATTTACAGCCTTAGTATTTTATGTTTGATGATACACCAGAAATTTCACATTCTGGTCAAATGCCCCAAGTAACTTCTATGTGCATATTCAAAATACAGAAACCATAGTTAAAAGAGTCATTTATAGATTCCATTCGGTTAAATGGGAAATCAGCTAATGAAATTACAGAACAAATATTTGGCAAGTTCCAAGCAGATGAGCCCTACTATGGGCAATGGTATCATGACACTGCAACTATGGCTGTGTTCTTGAGTGGTGTTCAGAAACATATTCTACATGTAAATCCCAAAGCCAATTCATACCATGTAATAATCACTCACTTAATCTTGCTGGTGTACATGCAGCTACTGTTGAAATAAAGTCTAACTTTTTTGGCACTTTTTGGAAAATTTGTGCATTTTTCTCAAGCTCTGCACACATATGGGGGCATTCTTAAATAACTTGTGTCAGTAAGAAACAATCATGTTATACAAGATGGTGTTCAAAGAATAAAGATGTACCGTAAAATCCTGTTAATCCACCCTGCCAAATGTGACGAAAAATCATAAAATAATCAGAGGGGGCACTTACACAGGATTTTTCTGCGATCTTTTCACAAAATTTGTAGGGTTTTTTTGGGATATTTGACAGAATTTGTTTCATAATCCTTTGATGAAAATCACGTTTTTCTCGTAATCCTTTAATGAAATTAAGAGTCTATTTTCGCGATTCTTTGTTGAAATTCTCGTTTTTCTCTGTGATCCTTTGACGACATTCATGTTTTTTCTTTTTTTCATGATTCTTTGTTGAAATTCACGTTTTTTTCACAATCCTTTGATGAAATATGCGGTTTTTTCTTTCGCAATTCTTTTACGGAATAGCGTTTTTTCCATGATCTTTTGTCAATATTCACACTTTTTCTGTTACCTTTTGACAAAATTCACACTTTTTCTGTTACCTTTTGACAAAATTCGAGCTTTTTCTGTTATCTTTTGACAAAATTCGCGTTTTTTCCGGAGATCTTTTGACTTAATTCACGTTTTTACTGCGATCCTTTGCGAATCGCATCTTTTTAGCAATCTTTTGACAGAATTAGCTGGGTTTTTTTTTCCGCGACTCTCTGACGTAATTCACGTTTTTTCAGTGATTCTTTGATGTAATTCGCGTTTTTTCAGTGATTCTTTGATGTAATTTGCGTTTTTTCAGTGATTCTTTGACGTAATTTGTGTTTTTTCAGTGATTCTTTGACGTAATTCGCGTTTTTTCAATGATTCTTTGACGTAATTTGCGTTTTTCAGTGATTATTTGACATAATTCAAGTTCTTTCAGTGATCCTTTGACTGTGGGTTTTTTAGATCCGAGATAATTCGCATTTTATCCTGCAATCTTTTGAGGAAATGTGCCTGTTTTCAGAATCCTTTTACTAAATTCACGTTTTTTTCCGCGATCCTTTGATAAAATTTTCTTTTTTTTTTTGTGTGATTCTTTGACATAATTCGCATATTTTAGCAATCTTTTGACGTAATTTATGTTTTTTCAGCGATCTTTAAGGGGCACTTTCTTGGGATTTTTTGAAAATTTCAAATTTGTTTATAAAAGGGGAGCATTTGATCGGGAGGGGCGGATTAATGGGATTTTACAGTACATGTTTTTACTGAGTACACTAAAAATAAAAGCTTTGGCAACTTGAGATATTGATCTAAAGAAACCTCTGAAACCAAAAGAGATACATTGTTTGTATTATGACATATCCTTTCTTTCTATTTCTTTATATTTAAAATACAATTCTTGCTGATGTTAATAATATACAGATATACTTACAACAAAAAGGATTTGCACTTAATCGGTGAGTACAAAAGCTAAAAGAATTTATTTCATTTTGAGGGGAAAACCATGGTGGAACTGTGAGATTTGTGCAATGCGAAAAATGTTGTGTTTTTACTTAATAAAGATTGGAAAGGAAAAAAATATTAGGTGTAAAAAGTATGGAAAAATGGAAAGAAGTAGTACTATTCTCTTAAATTTAATTAAAGGAACACAAGAAGAAGAATAAATAGGTTATCAGCTGACAAAAAATCATACAATACAAATGAATATACTTAATGAGTTATTTGCTTTCCTGCAAATTCAAATTTTATTAGATGTGGGAAAAGATAATGCAATTGTTTAACAAATTCTGCATTCATGGGAGAAATATTCCGACCTACATGTTGCAGCTGTGAGTGCTGAATTATTTGGTATTAGATGCCATATTATTTTATTTAAAGAAGTTCATTCCGAAGTAAGAATTTCTACACAGATTTGCTTCACTGCATAATTAATTGGAAGCTGCAAGAAAGTTTAACATTGATAATTATTTGAACAATTACTTATCCAAAGCTAGTTGTGAAAGAAGCTTCTCAAAAATTAAGCTAGTCAAGACATGCCAGTATTCAATGGTGAGTCAAGAAAGATTTAAGTAATCTTGCAATATTGTCTATTGAAAGATATTTGCACATAAATTTTGAGAGAGTAATAAATCCATGAAATTTTAAATAAATAAATGGAATATAAAAACTAAATAGAATAAACTAAATAAATGGAATATACTGGTAAGACTGATATTTAATTTGTTCTGTTCTGTGTATTATTTGAATGTTTTGTAATATTTTTATTGAAACCTATGATGTAGGCTGTAAAGTTTGTGTATCTGGCAGCTGATTTTGTGCGGTGTAGGTCCAGTGCATCTATATAGTGGCAAAAATGTGTATGTAAATTTATATTGTATATTTTTTACATATACTCCTGTAATGATAATATTGTAGTGAAGGGATTTTGAAAATTTAATAACTAAAAATAATATTTATTTTAAAATTTTTATGCCCATATGCATAAATATATGCCTTTTGTAAAAGTATCTCTTGTACTGCTTATGCAAAATGTCGTACAGTGTAGTGTATGTTTTTAATACTTACTGGTATTTATTTTCACATTTTAGTGCAGAGTGTGCACCTAGTTTTTTGTATTGATTTGACTTTACATTCTAGCTACTTTTATATATACGTAAATTTGTTGCTTTGTAAGTACTTTTCTTTTTGATTTAAACATTAGTCTATATATAATTAGATAAAAAGCTGCTGTAATTTAAAAATAAATGTGATTAATACAAACAAATAATTTTAAGTTATAAATAAACTTGGGTTTATAATAGCTTTGATGACTAACCAGTAGCTACTAGAAGGCGGGGATATTTTAAACTGCTCTGGTTGCTCAAAATCTATTACTGACTTTGATCAGTCACAAAACATACTTAGTCCAAAAGTACTTTTATGGTACTCGTATATTAAAGTTAATGTAATGGGTTTGATGCCAGTGATGATATTTAATGTGTCATTGGAAATATAACTGTAGTCCTTTGATAATTATAATAGGAAAATATGTTGAATAGATGTTAATTTATCCCATGTAGTTTTAGTTAAATCACCCCAGCCCCCTCCCCTCAGATACGCCTTCTAACATAGTCAAATATAGAATTAGAAGCTAACCTCTCCTTCTCATAGATTAAATGTAACATATTTTATATTTAATCTGTGCTCCTTATAACGTCTGGCAATATCCATTCAGACACTAAGACACACCTAGCATAGTGAGGTCATGAAACTAAACATGTCTTCTTCCTTTGAGAGGTTTTTTGAATGGTTCTGCTGATTTGGATTTATCAAATCTGTTGCAAATTAGCCTTAATGGGCCTAGTGTTAATCAGACAAATTTTAAAATTGTTCAAGAGGAACTTAAGAAAAATAAAGGATATTTTTAAACTGATATTGGCACTTTTAGCTTTCATATTATTCATAATGCTTTTAAAAGAAGTAATAAAATCATCACATAGTGAAAATTAAATTATTGCAGCAATTTACTGAATTTTTAAGGGCAGCCCTGCAAGGCATGTAGACTTCATATCTGTTACGCAAATTAATGTTTTTCTTTAAAATTCTGTTCATATTGTTTATGTAGATCAGGCTCGGTGAGCCTTTTCATGTGCACATGCCGAAAATTCACAAAAAATATCTATCAACAATGTAACGTGCCAAACATATACAAAAATAATTTTGAAGAGTACGATGTTTATACGAAACACTGGTTATAAAATCAGTTGCTGTCATGCCTTAATAATTGAAAAATATTAAAAATCAAAATGCGATTTTTCTTTATATTGGAATCAGCCATTAAATAAATGAATATTTCATTAGTAAATAGGATTCATTTATGCGGTAAGTATTGTAATAAGGGGGAAAATACGAGTTTTTGTTTCATTAATTTTTAACTTATTATCAATGCAACATCTTTGTTATAATTTTCTAAGTTGCATTAAACAATGTACTAATAATGTATTGATGAGATTTTTGCTGCTGTACGTTCAATGAAAAATGCTTTAAATTATTTTCTTATTTTTACAAATATACATAGCTAAATTGGATCCATTTGCAATTTTATTGCAGTGACTGTCAAATGAAATTCATTTGATTCTTTTACATGTCGAAAACGCTGCATAGCATGACAGAAAAAGAAAATTATTCTGATATGTTAATTGATGGAAAAGTAATTGCATTATTTCTGATCTGACCATATGGATAAAATTTATTGGTTATAACAGAAATAAAAAATGGATTTTATATGCATAATGATTACCAAATTAAAATTTTTTGCGTGCCAGAAAAATTAGTTTACGTGCCAACTTTGGCACGTGTGCCATAGGGTCGCCAACCCTGATGTAGATGATTTATAAACCTTTTTTTTTTTTAATTACCTTGTTTTATTTATTTATTTTTATTTTGAGAGAGTTGGGGGGGGGGGGGGTCCACAATACTGGTTTAAAAAATGCCATTAATTGTTGATATGGAAAAATTATTCATCCTGGAATAAAACATCACTACAGTAGCTATGAAGTGACCAGTTTTTAACTACAGTAGTTGTGAAATGACCTGTAAAACCTCTGACGTTGATGTACCACCCCCACCCCCTTTATTTTTATTTAAATTTTAATTTAAATTTTTCTTTGAAATTATGAAGCAATTTCATTCTCCTTTTTTTAAACCTTTGGTAAGTGAATCTATAAATTGATCTTTAGAAATAAAAATAGTTTTTCTGACTCAGTCTAAGAAGTGGGTTTATTTTGCATTTTTTTTTTTTTTTTTTTTTTTTTTTTTTTTGAAGGTACATGCATTAGATTTAATACAAATTAAACAAATGGGTTTTACTCCTTTTAAGTTTGCTATTTTAGAAAGAAAGGTAATTTCTTTACAATTACTTACCAAATGTAATTGAATGAATATAAGGTAATTTGTCAAAAATGCTAAAAACTTGTTAAAATCATAGTTTATAAATCACCCATAGGCTATAATATATTTCCGATATTCAAGTGAAGTTTGAACCTAAACCACTCAATGAATGCCATCGAATTTAAAAATGAAGATTTTTAACATGTCTTAATAATGAACTGAAAATATAGCCTCATTGATCATAATGTTACTTGGATTTTTATAGAGCCATTATTTTCAAACTAATTACCGAATCTTTTTAATTAAGGAACTCATCCAAAATATTTTTATTTTCTTTTGCTTGCAAAATTGTGTAATTATTGTATTTTTTATTTTTATTTCAGACCGAACAATCAGTTTACAGTTCAGCTACTGCCTAAATTATTATTTAAGGAAAAACTTATTGAAGTCAATCCAGTAGTTCTTAAGAAAAGATACATTAAATGTCAGCTATTTTACATGTAATTTCACAATTGTTATCACCCTAAATTGATTCACACAAAATCAAGCTGTTTCCTGTGCATCTTTCAGATCTTTAACGTAAACCAAAATAAAATGAAGCTCTCTCTTGTATTAAACAAATGGTAAAGTTGCATCTGTAAGAATAAAATCAATGTAAGAAATAAGTACTTGTGATAGCAAACAGAAATTACTTATTTTAATGAAGTGAATTAGATTCTTCTTAAATCTATAGATTTCATAGTTTAATTAAATATGAAATTATAGAAAATTTTTTATATGCAGTGCTTAAATTTTTTTTCACAACTATATTTTGAATATTTTATCATACTTTAATTTATCTCAGACATTAATAAAATTTCTGAAAGCATTTCAAGAAAATCTAGCTTGATTTGTTTTGATTAACCTTTGTGAGTAGACTATAAATGAAGTGTATAAAAATTAATAAAATAGATTTGAATCTCTTGAATAACATTTAATAAGCATATTCCCAATGACGAGACATTAGAATAGAATTTTCACAAAAAGTAAAAAATAAGTAGACTGAGTGTTATCATTCGGCTTACATGAATTCACACTATTAAAATGACAAGTATCGACACTGAAGTGCTACCTATTTGGACATGTCTGAGTTATACCTTAACATCCCCACTTAATGAAAGTCCAAATATCTTATAGCATCTGTCTATCTGCTCACTGGCAACAGGTTTTGTTAATTCATCAGCAGTATTATTCAAGGAATCAATGAGAGTCTCTTTAATCTAGCTTTCATCAATCTTCCCCCTTAAGGGTATTCTTCACGCACTTGAAAACACACGCTCCGTAATGCTAATCCTATGGGCAGGTTATTTTCGAATTTCTCGTTTCAATTTGAATATTTTTAAACGATTTTTTTTGCATAGGATAGCTGAGCTCAATCTTTAATATGACTCTTTTTTTACTTTTTCGATTTTGGTTGCTGATTTTTTTTAAAAAGGTACTTTCAGTTTCGAAACCTATTTGAAAAGTGTAAGTACCTTTTAAAAAAAATCTGCAACCAAAATCGAAAAAGTAAAAAAGAGTCATATTAAAGATTGAGCTCAGCTATCCTATTGCAAAAAAAATCGCTTAAAAATATTCAAATTGAAACGAGAAATTCAAAAATAACCTGCCCATAGGATTAACATTGCGGAGTGTGTGTTTTCAAGAGCGTGAAGAAATACCCTTAAGAAATGGTGAGTTTCAATCTTTGAAACAAAATAGGTTTAGAGCTTATCTTAACAGCTCTACAGTTTTCATAATTGAAGGTTGTGGGATCTTATTTCTGATTAGTCAGCTCTTCTCCCAATTGGCATAGCCACATAATGTCCTGAACTGCAGCCCTAAAGAAAATGTATTCTACTTCACTGCATGAAGATGCTACCGTTGGCTTTTTCTTTGAATTCCAGAGGACAGAACAGTATGTAACATATCTAGTTGTTGAATGGTGATCATTTCTATAATTTGTTCTGTCGCAATCAGAAAGATTTCCTGGTTTGCGGAAATGTAACTTTGATATTGTACCTTTTACGCATCTGAATATTCTTCTCCAGGATTGTCAGCGAATCTGCTCATTAAAACAAATAGGATATATCCAGATCTTTATCTTTGTAATGTATATAAAAGACTTCAGACTACTTTTTTGTATAGGATATTCTCATTTCCATTTTTTTTTCTTATTCTTCTTTGTGGGCATCTCTTTTGTCAGGACTTAGCCAGATGTGTAAGGAGTTTTAGTTCCATTGCTATATTACAGTCACGAGTGATTTTCATGATAAGAATGTTATGTGCTTCTCAATGTTCATTAATTTTGAAGCATTGCTTAAGACTCTTCTTTAAATTTTCTTTCTCTTGGCCATTATTTGAAAGAATTGATACATCATCAACATAGACAGCTAAAATTAAGATTGTTCCATTTTTATGTATATTGAGAATGCATGGATCTTCATTTGATATCTATAGGCCAATTTCTTTAAGGTTTTGACCAGTTGTAAATATCAGCAGAGACTTGCTTTTTTTTAGTCCATAGATAGACTTATTTAAAGGTAGTAATGATGACTGAAAAGTTTTTCATTGTTTAACAAATCAATGTACAACTCCATACATAGTTTAGGTTGCAGGAAGTCAGTCACAATATACATTTGATCAAGATCTGAGTTGCCTGTGACAAGACATATCAGAAAATATATTGAGCTATGTCTTACAGTAGATGAGAAACTCGCTTCATAATCGATGCTAGACTTTTGAAAGCATCTCTTTGTTACTAGGCATACTTTGAGTTTTTCGATTTTGTGATTGATTTTATATTTAGTTTTAAATATCCACCTGCTTTTAATCAGTTTTCTTCCAGGATGTAAATCACAATAAACACAAGAATTATTTTCATGATGCATTTTATTTAATTTTCAAGCACTAACTTCTATATTTTTTACTTCAGGCCTTTTCATAGCTTTTTTGTAAGCTTCTTTCTGTATCATCAATTTGGCAAACTTTCAACTGCTTCAATCAGCTTTGTAATTGTAGCCATTATTGAAGTATTTACTATTCGGAGTTGCAGTTCTTTTAAAATGTCGATAATTCAGAAGTTCTTCCTCATCTTCTGAAGGGACTTCCTTTTTGTCTGAATTCTGATTCGACACAGATTGTTTGTGTAATTCTTCTTCCCCTTCATTTTCAGAAAGGAATGAATCTAAATTTGTCTTCTGTTTTGATTCACCAACATCATGTAACATTTCTTATGTGACTTCATACAGTTTCATCTGCAATTGAATTTTTCACAAGATGGAACTCTAGATACAATAACTTTTAGACTTTTTGGCATATCCAACAAATATTCATTCTGATTTAACATCAAATTTCTTTTGTAGACATCTTGAATATGTATCATCACTTTGCAGACAAACGCTCTAATATGAAAAAAATCTGTTTTCTCTTTAGACCAAGCTTCTTTGAGAGTTTTAAATTTCACACACTTTTTAGATAATTGGCTGTGATAACCACTTCTGCCCAATCTTTCTTTTCTAGGTTTGTGTCTCGTAGCATAGTGCAAATTATTCATATGCTTGTTTCATTTTAAACTAAGGCTTTGATTTCAAAGAATTTTTCTCTTACTTCACCTTTAGTTTTCAGAAATTACACAAAAGATTTTCTTGAATTTTTTTTTCTTTATCCAAAGCTCTTTGATCTGATTCAGTATCCAATTTGGTGTCATCAGTGTTTCAGTGCAATTCCATAAACTGGCATCAATGAAAACATTTTTCATAAAAAATTTACAATCGCTGTAGTTGCTTCCATCTAAATGTTTTCATTTGGGCAATCCCTCACTTGGCATGGACACCTGAGATCTTTTAGTATTTAATTCTATTTGCAAAAGTTCAATTTCACTCTGCAGCTATATAATTGTTCTGTTTTCACACACGTTTTATTTTGAATAATTCAAAACACAAGAACTTCATAAACATATTAACAATGACGAGACATTAGAACAAAGAATAGACAGTGTTGCCATTCGGCTTACATAAATTCACATTATTAGAATGACATCTATTTGGACGTGAATGATATACTTTAACTGGAGTGTGGGGATTTTGGGATGACAGTCACTAAACATTAGGATAGAATAACTATAACACTTTCAATATTTAACATGTAGTAAAATTCATTCTCATAGTAAGAGATGGTAATTTTCCTTTGACAAAAAATTACAATGAATTCTTATTATAATTGTTGGAGAGGGACAGTGGGAGGCGAGGGAATCTGTAAAATAAACACATTCCTGAAATAGCATATTTAGTTGTTAAGGCTGTCTTTTTTGTGTTCCGTTTTAAGAACCCTTTCTTAAAGATGTAGCATTAACAAAATCCTTTGCAAGGAATTCATACAAAAATATATAAACTTCAAATCAAATCAAAGCAAGAAAGATAGATGCTTCAGATAATCAGGGTTCTTCCCTATAGTAGGTACAGTACCACTTCCTCATTATTATTTTTTCAGGTCAAAATTATTAGTGACTTAAATATTTTTACATATAATTGCTAAGATGCATCTTCTCATAAGTTGAGGTTCTTGACATTTAAGGTGAGACTAATTTAAAGTGCTTCTTCCTTATAAAATTTATGATTTTTGTACAAACACTAAAATTAATTTATAGTGTCAAATTTAAAACAGGGTTTAGTATGTTTTTGTTTCCCTTAAAAATAAATTATCAGAACAAATTGAATACCAGAATTTATTTTAAGTGCTGATTTTCTTTCTAATGTCTGTGATTAATATTATTTGGCCCTATGTTGATTAAGCAAAGTGTTTATTTTTAATTTTATAGGAACAACATTCCGCATATGTGAAAGTAACTTTGGGAAAATTCTGAACAAACAGAGCTGTATACACCAATGTCAATATTGTCCCTATACCACTTCTAACTCGGTAAATCTAACAAGACACCTGCTCACACATACTGGTGAACGTCCATTTGCTTGTTCATTATGTTGCTACAGAAGTAACCAGAAAACAAATTTAAAGAGACATTTGATCCTGAAACATCATAGATCTGATGGCATATGATTTTATACAGTTAGTTGTGTTATATTTGTTTTATCTGTTAACTTATCTTTCCATTACATATATCTATATATGTAGTTGAATCCTGATTATCTGGAACTTTACTAGTCTCAAACTGTATTTAGTTGAAGATTTTTTTTTAAATGTCTTATTTTAATTTTAAACTAATAAAGATTTTGAAAAATTTGATTTTATTTTTTCTTTTCTTGGCTGTAATAGTATTTTACAACTCTTTGTAAAATGATTCTTATTGAGTCAAATCATTGTCCTGGAGTCTAATTAGTGACAAAAGTAAAACTAATAAGAAATTGTCAACAGCTAAAGACCATATCAGTTTTTTTTAGAAACAATATCTTTGTACTAATTTATTCTATTGTTATATGCAGAAATGACCTTTGATTTAATATAAATTCCTATGTGGGTTAGCCTTTTATCAATGTGTTACTGTTGTACAAAACTGAAATTTATATTTTCAATTTTCTAAATTTGTGGTGTATTTTTGAATACCTGTTTTATCATTCATAAATAATAGCTAATCAACGCATCAGGGTTTGTATTTGAACATACTACATATTCATTTATCTTATGCATTGAAAAAAAAAAAATCTGCATGAATTTAAAAATTTTGTGACATCAACCTTTGAATTCAGTAATTTACATGTTGAAGAAAAATATTCAATTACTGGGAGTGTTAATCAAGCATAAAATTAAGGCAGTAGCTCTTCTTGTACTGTGGAATTGTTTGTCTATAATTTAGTAAAACAGGTTAAATCTGACTATCGCAGACTAAAATTTCATATTGGATTTTTTTCTGTTTTTGGAAAAGCCAGAATTGTTTTCCATGTGGTTTCACTTGTTTCAGTTAGATCACCAATATTGATGAAAGAAAAATCAAGGTGTGTAATTTAACTGCATTTTTGTGGCATTAATTTTAGTTGATTGAAGATATACAGACTCAAAATAAACAAAGTGGCTGTCAACTTAAGCCAGAAAGTTTGAGTTTTGCATTTTTTTCACGTATTTGGAGATTTTCTAAAAATAAATATTTTTATTTTGTAAAGTATTAGTTTACGAATTTAATTGCAATTATATTTTTTGAAATCATTTCCTTCTCAGCTTTACTAAAATGCGATAAGCATGCAGACCACATTACGTTAAGCAGTGTTTGAGAGTTCATGCACTTATATTAACACCACAGGCATTTTAAAATTCAACTTTTAAATCAAGAATAGTTGCATGACAATTACAGAGATAGGTCTGGTTCAGATATAGATTTTCAGTTGTTGTAATTATCCTCTTTTGGCCTGATTGGGCTATTCTCTCAACATTACCAGCTTCAAACCTCAATTTAGCCACTCTAGTAAATGTAGAGTGATGGCATCGTATTATTTTGTTGATCACACTTGTCGAAAGCCCTTCTTTACTTATAGCAACTGCCAGACATTTTTTCCGGGGTGTCGATTGAAATTATGGAACCATTCTTTCACAGCATAAGAAATCGTGAAAATTGATCCTTCTCTCATTTTGGTACTCTGTTTATGAAAACTGGTTGATTCATTGCTTCGTAATTGCTTTATGATGCAATAATGACGTACAATGATGCTATACGTTTGAAGCATCTAAATTAATTTTAGGCAAGCAAAATAGTGTGTTAAAATTGAAAAAAGTGTATTTTTCTAGGTAATGCAGTTTTTTCATTGCTGTATTCCGGCATATACTTTTGAAACAAGAAAATTGGTCACATTTTACAGATATGCATTGTACGACAGGTGTAAAAAGGAAAGCTTAAAATTAACCATAAGAATTGACATTCCTTTATTAATGATTAAGAGATGATGACATGAATATTTGAATGAATGAGAGTACAATTCCAAATGCTTTGCAGGGATTCCAGCAGATAGGCTGGGCAGTAGTGTAAGCCCTCACTTTTCATTTGCTTATTTTCTATATTTTCATACTGCTTATACTTTTAAATGCTCTTTATTGTATTTTCATGCTACATATCTCATGAAGGTTTTCTTTGCCAATGAAAAAAAGGACCTATAATGTACTGGATATACTTAAAAAAATATAGTCTCAAATCATGGGTGTGCATTATGCGTTGGAGCATTATATATGCCAAAATATACGGTATTTTTTTTTTTTTTTTTTTTTTTTTTTTTTTTTTTATAGCAAAGCAATGACCATTGCTTGGCTTTTGTTGATTATAGTCAAGATATTACAAATTCTGCCAATTTGCATACTCTTTTATTTATTTTTAGTCTCACTTTAATTTGAATTGACTATAGTGTTTCACTAATTAATATTCTTCCTTGGATGTGGGGGGGGGGGGAGGGGAATAGAATTTTCAGTTTATGCATTCAGATTTTTTAAATTTGCTGCATTCCTGTTTAATTGTTTTATGCTCATTTTTCTTTCGACAGTTGTACTTAAAAAATTTTTTAATCATAGCAATTTTAAATTGTACATTTTTATGCTTTGTATATCGTTGTTTTAGAAACATTACCACATAAATTTTAGCACATCTTTTCTATACAATTTCCTATAGTTACTGTTTTGTTTTTTTTTTTTTAAATTCTGTACATAAAATAAATAAAAATAAAAATTCAGTACTATCACAGTATATATCATAAAATTAATTTGTTTAATTAAGAATTTCAGAAATTTGTTGAACTCCCCTTTGAAAGTTTGTTTAAAATTAGTTTCATGGTGATATTTAAATATAATGTTTGTTATTAGTATTATTAGACACTGTATGTACTAAGATAATGCTTATTTTCATATTCGTAGGAACAAGATTCTGTGCGACTGAAAATCGCCCAGTGAAAATTATGAAAAAGCAGGGTTTGCACCAATGTCAATACTGTGATTACAGTACTTATTATTCAACAAGTCTAAAAAGACACTTATGCACTCATACTGGGGAACGTCCATTTGCTTGTTCATTTTGCAGCTACAGATGTAGCCAGAAAACACACTTAAAGTCACATTTGTTAGTGAAACATGATAGATCTGATGGCATTTGACTTATTTACAACTATGTATTAAAATGTTATTTTATTCTTTGTTTCTATATATGTAGTATTCCAGTTATTTAGATCTTGATCAGCAACAAACTTTACTAAATATCTGATATGTTTGTTCTCACTCTTTTTTATTTAAAATAAAAATTCTGAAAATTAATATTTACATTTTTTTTTTTTTTTTTTTTTTTTACTTTTTTTTTTTTTTTTTTTTTTCTGTCTCACAAAGTTTTAACCTAATGAATATATTTATATTTATGTGTAAGAAAAATTTGTTGTTTAATATGTTGATTATAATTATTATTAATTGAAACAACTTATGCATTTATCTGCATGTTTACACTTATGAGTTGATATTGACTTTTTTTTTTTTTTTTTTTTTTTTTAGTAATTAGTATTCTTTCTTTTTCAAACTATCATTTTCATGTATTCTAATTTTTCCAATTGTCTTCATCCTTCTTTTTCATTCATTTTTAGAGCGTTCTTATTTCAATTGGTGCTTTAAAATTTAATCGTTTTGTATACTTCTGCTTTAGAAACATCACCTCGGAAGTTGAGATATCTGAGAAATGAACATTTGATTTGATAATTTGCTGTAAATAAGTTAAAAAATAATTTCAATTATTCCTGTACACATTTCTTCTGTTTTATATTAATACAGTAATAAAACTATAACATTTTATGTATTTAAAAAATGTTTCAGATTTTTTTTCTTTTATCTTTAAGCTATTATTAATATAAGTTATTTAAAAATTTCTCAAATGATGGTTTAAAACTTTCAATGATCTATAATTTATATTATTGAATATTTTATACACTAAGTGAAATGTTCATTTTTCAATTTTATAGGAACAACATTCTATGTACATAAAAATAATTTTGTGAGAAGTCTGAACAAGCAGGATCATTTACATCAATGTCAATATTGCCACTACAGTACTTATTATTCAACAAGTCTAAAAAAGCACATACTTACGCATACTGGTGAACGCCCATTTGCTTGTTCATTTTGCAGCTACAGAAGTAACCAGAAAACTAACCTAAAGAAACATTTAATGTTGAAACATAAATCTGATGGCATTTGACTTTTCTTAGTTACTTATGTTACATTTGTTTAAAACAGTTATTTTATGTATGTATGTAGCATTCTGATTGTTTGGAACTTGATCAATAACAAACTTTAGTAAAAATTTGAAACTGTTATCCTATTTTTTTTTCATCACATTTATTTAAAGTATCATCCTTGTTACTTTGAACTTGTTAACAACAGTTATTGTTGAAAGTAAGAGTTCGAAAATTTCTTCTTTTTGTCATAAAATAAAAATTTCGAAACGTGATCTTTATTTTCTCATTTTTTTTCTTCTTATTAATAGATTTAATCAGTGAATATTAGCATAATTTGTGTAATTATTTTATTACAATAACTTATTGCACAGTTTCTGTATATAATTATTAACAATTCTTTTTTAAGTATACATTCAGGACCCATAATTAGGAAGTGTATTCTGATGGGATCAGAAAATAATGACAAGTAGAAATCTGAAACTCTGTTTCATAATGAGTACCAGAGCTAGTCAGAGTGAAGAGCTATTCTAGTTTCCCATTGTTGAAACACAGAATACCCCCTACAGTAGCCAATCATATGAAAATATGCATGTGTTTGGGAGAGAGAGAGTCAGTTGTCTTGCTTTGTTCAGTGGTATGATTATTGTTATTTATGTGAAATCTATGAAAGAGTTGAAGGAGCGAATGTGATTGTTTTAATTTAGTATATCCATGCCTGCAATCTGTGCAACATTTCCAGACATAAGTAAAAAATCCTGTTTGTATTTTTAATTGAGTATAATGTACTATTTGTATTATTATTGAATGAAATTTTGGGCAAGAAACTTTGTTCTGTTTCAATCTCGGAAAGAGTTTAGCGAATGTACAGTGAAATAAAGATTCTTTTTCATAGACTGTAAAATACTTTAAAAGAAATAGGGGGAAAGGAACTTTTTTGTAAGTTCTGTCAAACAAAGGATGTAATCGAACTTTTTAAAAATAAATATAAAATAGTTAATAACCTTTTATTTATTTGTATCTTTAGACCATTTATTATTATTTAAAGCAGAATTAATTATATTAATGATATTAAAATTGTTAACTTATATTTCCACTTTCAATAATTTTGTTTATTTTAAAATGATCATAACTGGGATAACAGTACTGAAAAAATGTAAATACATCCCTACTGAAAAAAATCACCAGCTTTGTTTTTGGACTCGGCTAATTAGTTTTTCTTAACTTCAAATCCACAATAAACTTAAAAGTACATTTATTTATCTTTATACTTTAGTGTCTCCCATCTCCCATGTTAAATTCATTTTTAAATTCATCCAGATTTAATTATTTTTGAATAAAAAAGTTCTAAAGACAGTCATTCAAAGCTTACTTAAACTTAATTTTATTTATTGATATTTCAAATACTTAATCATTTCATGATAGGTGTGTCATAAATGCATCACTCCCAAACTCACTTTACACAATGGTACGTTGCTCAACGCAACTCTCTACGTGGACGGTGCACTGTTGGAGTGTACCATCTCTGAGGACGGGGCATTTTGTGTTGTTAAGCATCAATTGTTAATCATAGTTAATTGTTGTTAATCATAGAAAATAATTTTTTTTGCCGATTGAGTTGATTATTTGTGAAACTGTAATGAATAATAATGTAATCGTAAATACAAAATATCAAAACATTCTGAAAATATTTCCATTAAAATCTATATGTAAAAATAAAATATTTGACTTAACTAAATATTATACAGAACCTTTATATAGAATCAAAACGTTATGTAAATCTACACTAAAGCAAATCCAAAAAATGATAAAACATATGCTGTAAATATTATATGCATAAATAATTCAGATATGCATACATAATTCAGAAAAGAGACAGTGTGTGATAGTCTTTAAAGAAAGGATAAACACACAGTCCCATGTTGCATAGCTCTGAGCAATGCAACTGTGTTACTTTCCATTGCGTTCTTATAATCTGTGAGCAATCTACACACCCTCTTCTGCTTTTTTTCAGCTCTTTTATTGACATTTAGTGAAGGAAAATACCTCTCAGAAAGCCTTAAAGGTGTGGATGTTGATTTAGCTGTGAACTGCCTTTATCCTGAAACTTCCATAATTTTCAAATATTTGTTAAAAAACACTCATTTTAAATTGAACAAATGGAGTTTTAGTCCCATATTTTTTGTCATTTGGAACATTGGCATTCAACAAAGTGATATCCATTAAACCAAAGAATAATTTCTTATACCATACTTATAATATATGATACCCGATTCGCTACTCTCGGTTAAATCTAGAGAGTTTTCGCTATAAAAATAATCACTCATATGATTATTTACGATTAGAGTGTGCTCTTCTGTTGAAAATTTCTTTCTCTTAGCCGTCGCAATCTTGGCTAAATTCTCTTTACCAATGCAAAATACTTTCGTCTACTAGCTAAGGAAGATGCAAACTAAATAAAAATGGAATTTCTAAAGCAATTACAACAATCCTTATCTGCCCCAAAGGAAAAAAAAAAAAAAACGTATTTCAAAGCATATGAAACCTTCCGATGTTTACGTCACATCAATTGCTCTTGCATTAGAACAAACTGAAAGCATTCTACAAACACAAGGTCAATAACCTAAAGGTTCGAATAAGTTAACTGTAGTGGACATGAATCTCCATTTTTTGATTTAAAAAAATACAAATATAATGTTTATAATTGAAAGATTGAAAATGCGAATATGATAGATACACCCATCTAGTAGATCAATATAAACAGCGATTCAGCCGTGCATCACCCAGCTATGAGTGACGTTTACAACTGATGCATATAAGACACACCCGTCATGGAAAGACTTTCCGTCGCGAAAAGGTTAAGTAGATCATTAATTCATTTTATTATATCAAAAATAATTATGTTTATGAATGTAAAATTATTATTGCATCTTTATCAATTAATTAAAAATTGTGGTTCTTATTGAAAAAGATAATTTGAATCAATTAAATTATTAAATGTACAAATGAATCTTAAAAAGTTTTTAAAAGTGATCTAAATTTTTTTTTTCCACAAAACAACACAAAACTTTCCGGCACATTCCCAGAGCCTGATTGTTAAAAAAGGGCCAGCCTGGCCATGGCCCTAGACCCCTTGGTTTTAAGGAGTCCAAAACTTGCTAACAAATAATGATTGTTTACAGAATTCAAAAGAAACTTCATCAAGAGAAAATGAAAGTTCTCAAGCAAAGAACTATACGAGAAATGTTTAAAAATTTTAATAAAAATAATTTTGGGTATTAAAATTATAATGTACAGGTAAATAAAAGGGATTCAAGCTTTGATTTGCTTAAATTGAATTATTACAAGATCTTATTGTAAATGGATACAGGTAAGTTGAAAAAAAAATAAATCATTTAATCCAGAATCTGCAAAACTCTAAAATCAGCACAGCCTCTGGTCCCAAGCTGTGTGGATTTTTGAGACTCTACTGTATTTATCTAATTACTGTAAAATTCTGATTGTAAAACCCCTTTTTTCAAAAGCGAAAACTGTTGAATTTGGAAAGGGGCTTATAATCGTGATTTAAAACAAAAATTATAAAAAAAACCTGTTTTTATCATTAGTTTAAAAGTTTACAAAAAATAAGGTAAATACAGGAAGTGAGGATCTCTGTATTCCGACTTTTGCCAGGCCTTTCGAAAGAACTTAGTCTTTCTTCACCAGGTGC
Organism: Maratus speciosus; assembly: GCA_963932465.1. Lineage (NCBI taxonomy): Eukaryota > Metazoa > Arthropoda > Arachnida > Araneae > Salticidae > Maratus > Maratus speciosus. Next base: position 285,573,438 of record OZ010800.1, on the reverse strand, counting down.
GAAGAAGACGTGCTTCTACTTTGGAGGCAGGAGCAAGACTGAAATGAAAGATACGAGAAAGGAACAAGTTGAAGAAACAGCCAATCACACAAGAGAAGAACACAGAGTAGAAGGAGAATTGTGAAGCAAATTGTATAAAAACAAAGTCCAAATATGAAGAAAAACACATAGCAATATAAAATAGATAATAATAATTAAAGAAAGAATATAAAATAAACACAGTTAAATAAGTAAGTAAAATAAAATAAAATACAAAATAAATAAAAATAAATAAATAGTGTTTTAAGAAGTTCTTTTTGCTCGTACTGTTTCACACCAGTTTTTACTTAGATTAATTTAAATAATCAATCACCTAAATCCTCCACCTCTCGAAATTACTGCTTCTCCCTTTGCTCCACTTCTGGTACCAAACACACACACACACAGTTTAACTTTTATAACTCTTTAGTTTTATATTTCTTTTCTGATTAAAATTCTTTAATTTTTTTCTGTTCTGTTTGTGATTTTGTTGTAACAATATTTAAGTAACCATCTAAATAAATTATTTCTCTCATCTGCCGGGAAAATTATCTCTTTTTTTTCCTCCACACGCAGTTTTAAAACTTTTAAAAATGGTTTTGTGTTTCTCTATTACTTTCTTAACAATAATTAAATGATTATTTAAATTACTTCTCCCCCCAACCAAAAAAAATCACCTTTTTCTTCCCCCGCTCCCAGAATACAATCTTTGAAAATCTATTATTTTTACTTTATAGCAACTTTATTATTTCTGTATTCTTACTTTATAGCTACAATAAATAATCATCTTTTCCTCCCCTTAAATATCCATTCACCATCCCCAGGAAAAGAAGTAAATTTCTAGAATTTCGAAGGAAAAGGGTTTGTAATTTAGATGATTTGTTATTTACTTATTGTTAATAGAGATTAACAAATAGGCTAGGTTTTTTTATTTATTTATTTTTTTTTTTTTTATAAATAGTTTTAAAGATTTTTGCTAGGGGAGGGAAAGGGGGAGCAGATATTTTGGATATAGCGAGATAATTAAAATGGTTGATTATTTATTTATTGTTACTAGATAGAAAAAAAAAATAGAGCGTATATTTTAATAAAGGATTTTAAAGATTTTAAACTTTGTATTGCTGAGGGGAGATGAAAGGAAGGTGAAGTGTAAATTTTGGGAGGAGAGGATGGGGTAATTTAGATGATTGATTATTTAGTTACTAGAAAGCAACAAATGTGATAGAAGAATTTTTTAAAATAGAGTTTTAAAAGTTTTTTTTTTTTTGGGGGGGGGGGGGGGACTAAGAAGGAAGCAGACATTTTGGGGGTATAGGGATAATTTAAATGGCTGATTATTTACCTATTGTTACTAGAGAACAACAAGTAGAACATATTTTTTTTATATATAAAGAGTTTTAAAGACTTTAAACTTTGTATGCTGATAACAGAGGAGGAAGCATAAGTTTTGGATGGAGTGGGAGTTTGTAGTTTAGATGATTGATTTTTTACTTATTGTTATGAGCCAGCAACAAATAGGGCAGGAGAACTTAAGATTCTTAATATTTTTTACTTTTTGTGTTGAGAAGAAGTAGAGAAAAGAAGCAGACATTTCACGCTGAAAAAAAAGGAAGGGGGGGTGTGTCATTGAGTTTATACATAAACTCTGTTTAAAAAAAAAAGTTAAGACACAAAATTCTCTCCCTTGGATTTTTTAAATAATTTTTTTATGAAAAAAAGTTTATGTAGGTGTGTGTGTGTGGTGGTGGTGGTGGGGGGGGGGGGGGGGGGGGGGGTATTTCGAAATGGAAAAAAAAATCAGAATTGCTTTTAAAAGTGGAGGGTGGACTTACAATCTGGATTTTATGGTACGTATATTTGTATTCATATCTGTATTCTAATATAGAAAATGTTTAATTTTTTACTGACAGTATAGGAAGGGGGTATTGAATGACTGTTAGGCTTTCGTCCTTTCTATTGCTTGATCGGACCCTGCACATTCACAGACCCATTTTTAAATGTAAAAACATGGAATTGACATTTATGATAATTGAAGCGATTTTGAATTGAAAAGAGTCTTTTATTTATTTATTTTTATAAATGTATTACATCTTGAGTTATAAGCTATTGTTGTCTCATGACGACCTTTTTTATCTGCATTTTCTGAAAGATCCTTTGCTTTTATCCAAAAATGAGAAATGCAATTCGATTTTACACTTTCTGAATAAGAACATCTATTAATTTTCTATGTTTACGAATAAAGGAATGCAGGAATGTGTTAGAAAATAGACAGTTTGAGAACAGCTTCAATATTAAACACACAAATCTCAGCTGTCTTGTTTTTCCGCTGAAACTTTTGGTTTGTTTAAAAACCTGAAATACTTGCATTTTTTTTTTTTTTCAAAAACTTTTTCAGTGTTCAAACTATAGTTTCTTTGCTCTAAAGTTGTTTTTTTATCTGAAATAATGTACATATATTAATCAAATTTGCACATTTTTTATGTATAAGAGAAAGGGAATATACAGATTTCTGAGTTAAAGAATCTGTAAAAAGAGCCTTATATAAGAAAATAGCATTTTGTAATTAACCCCTTAAACGCCATATTCAATTTAGTGATAATATGCTGAATACCAGATATATTAAATTTCGTCAAAAAAAGTAATTTATCATAATAGAAATTAGCTACGCAAAACAACAGATGTTTAGAACATTGTAGTCTGCACTTAAAATGAGGACGTATGCCCATACATCCTGGTATTTCAAATAAAGAATTCATGACATACGCATGTATGTCGTGGTACTTAAGAGGTTAAGAGACTACTCACTCTTTCTATTCTTTAACACGGTAATTGCCAATCACGCGATATCGCATGATGCGAGTTCTCACCAAACGGCCGATCACGTATTATCGCGTAAACATCACTATCAAGTTTCTAAGCGGAATAGTAAAGCGGCCACAGCGAAACGGTGTGCAATATTTATATTTGCCACTAGGGAAGGGATCGACTTCCGTGGAGTGGGGATGACCAATTCCAATTTTTCAGCTTGGCAATGAACGTGATAATGTAAAAAAAGCTTCTCCTCCCCCCCCCCTTCTCCCCAAAAAAGCCTTTCTTCTCTGATCTTGGCTGCCCTTAAAGCATTCAAAAAAAACTCCAATGAAAAGCAACCCACTTCAGTCTGCGAAATTTCAACTCTACTAAACCAGAATAGCAAATAATCTCAATAGCAGCTCTTTTAGGTTAGTTTTGTCAATCAGAATCAACTCCTAGATTTGGATTTGAATTTAACTTCCTTGCTCAGCTGGACCTCACATGAGATTTTAACTTAAATTATAAATCACTGTGAAGATATGAATAGATAATTTGACAAGAGTGCAAATAAAATTATTGATCTTGAAAATGCAGACTTCAGTTTCAGAGCTTCTAAAGGGCTCCATTTTAAATACAATGATTAAAAATACTTAATTATTTCACTGATGATGGAGCTTAGAAGTTCTGAAACAGCTATCTGCCATTTTAGCATCCATAATTTATTTGTGCTCTTGTCATGTTGTTGTATCTTAATGTATGGGCACTAAGTTCAATACTCTCATTTTAATAAAACTGTGTTTTAAAAACATTTTTTGGACCAAAATTTTTTATTTTGAATTGATACATATTAAACATCAAGGTCTCATGTGGTATAATTTTTTTTTCTTGAATTAGTTCCAAGACTAGCGACGTAAATCGAAAACGACATAATTCGAGGTACATTTAGATAAGCAAAAGAAGATAAGTAATAAAAATTCTTCAAAATCTAATGAATATATTCTGTTATATTTAGGGATTATGTTACATACATTTAACATTAGCAAAAAAATGTGTTTGCAATACCATAATTTGGAATAAATCAATAAGTTGTTAACTTAAAATTTATTGTTCTGCTAGCTGCCCCGTTTGAGTCTTTGATGATGCAAAAAAATCTTGCAATGATGTTTGATCTGACAAAATTTTCTTTTTTACTTTTAGAAGCTCTTTGTAACAGCAGAGTGAGTTTTCTAAGCTTTTTCTAATGACTTTTTTTATTTGTTTGTCACTATTATTTGTCTGTCTTGGGAAAGTTTCCCTTCATAGAACCGAAAGTCTTCAAAAAATTTCAAAGTGTAAGGGATAAATTATTAATTAAGGGAATTTTTTTTTCAGGCCAGATGACATAAATGCAGGGTGATGTAAGTTAGAGTACTACTGTATACCAATTTAAAGAATTTTTTAATTTGTGAGCGAGAGGATTAAAGTTTAGATATCAAAATAACACCTCAAGAAGTTTTATATAAAGTTTTTGCGATATCAAAATCAAAAGTATTCATTGAAATTTCATTGTTATTTATTAATTATGTTAAACAATTAAATAAATTATGTTATTTATTAAATCTCATGTACAGTATAGGATCCGTTATCCGGAATCCTTGGGACCTGGGGCATTCCGGATAAGGGTTTTTTCCATAATTCGGAACACTACCACAAATATTTTCTAATGTACATAAATATGAAATACAGGTTATCATAAATAATATTAAAAATACTGTATTACACATTTGTTGAATTAATTCAATAAAACACAAGTAAGGAAAAGTTTAATTAATTTTTATTTACAAAAAAAAAATAAATAAATAAATAAATAAATAAAACACAAGTAAGAAAAAGTTTAATTTTTATTTACAAAAAAAAAAAAAAAAAAAAAGTTAAGTAATAATTTTAAATAATAATAAAACTTACAAATGAACAAGATCAAAAATAAAATTTAGTTTTAGGGTTCAGATGCAGATGCTTGGGAATTAGTTTTTTGGAAAAATCCTCTTAAGGTTGGCTGCTTGTAACGTTTCTCTTTTACAAGCTGGTCTTGAAGGACATTATTTGTTGTTCATGAAAATATCTTCTTTGTTCCATGCCTTGAATTAATTGTTGAGTGTAAAATATCATTTGTCCATTAGATATTTTTTCTACCTCCTCATTCTTGTCATCATCATCACTACTGCCACCAGATGCATCTTAGTCATCATTTCACAAATTTTACTGTATGTCATCTGATGACTAAGTGGAGCATTATTGTCTATATTGAAACAAACTTGAACTGTATCTTCATCCAATAATTGGGGAGGGAGGGAGGTGAATGTATTGAAAGTTGACTTTTTATTTATTTTTGTTTTGTTTACGAATTTATTGCATGGAAAGCGAACAGAAAAATACAAGAGGCAAAATTATCAACACTTAAAATGCAGATTTCCACAAATTTGCAGAGATAAAGAAATGCATAATTACTGTAATATTCCATTAACCCACCCTCCCCTATTTTGTAAACAAATTTAACAGTTTAAAAAAATCCCACGAAACCCTCCCCTCTCCCCTTTCCAAAAAAAGAAAAAATCGTGCGAAGGGCTGTATCACCTTTCTGTCTTATCCGATTCCGAATTTCTGCTTTTCCATGCAGATGAGCACGGAAAAACGAACGTTTCTCTCATTCTCCTAATTGGTCGAATTGTGGGTGCGCCTTTAGATGACGTCAAAGGTCGGAGCTTGCCAACAGATTTTCGATTGCGGAAAACTCGTTCAAATTCTAAGTGATGTTTCGAAAATATTTTTTTTTCAAAACGTTAAAATTAAAATTTTTTATAATGGATTTTAGCATTTGAAACAGAAAAATACAAAATTTAAGAATATGTAGTTAGTTTTCCCATATTTCTAAAGGTTACGCTGATGCGAAGTCATAAAAATGATCGAAAAGAGAACTTATGTCGGATGATTGCATACATTCAATTCTTATCTTTCACGGGATGCATAAGTAGGATTGCAGGAAGAGCCGCTTTTAAGTTCGCGCTTTTTAAGTTCTGTTTTTTAATTATCTCGGTTAACAAAAAAAGAAAAATCTGAATATCAGGGCAGGCTTTGGACTATTCTTATAAACATTTTCGGATTTCAACAGGCGGTAGATTTCGATAGCCACTTTTAATCCCTGTAAGTGGCTTCTCCGATTACTATATGATTTTTTGCTGCATTTGGGGGGGGGGGGGGAGATTAATGGGATATTACGGTAGCTTGAAGTGTATGAGAAAAAGTTTAAAATATTCAAAATATCGATTTATAAAGCATGTTAACTCTTCAATAAAATATGAAAAAAAAAAACTGCAAATTTTTATGAAATGAAAGCTTTCACTAAGTTTCGGTTTGGTATCGTTTAGCGTTCCGGTTTTTAGAGCGTTCCGGATATCGGGACGCCGGATAATAGATCCTATACTGTAATAAAATATCTCAAGTAAAGTGTCTATTTTTTCTGAATTAGAAATGTGTATTATTAGGCTTGATGTGTACTCTCATTTGGTTTGAAATTCATGAATTTCATAGGCCATGAGAAAGTACACCAATGCATAAATTCATTACAACAAACTCAAATGCTTGTCCTTTTATGTTATCTCCTAAGCTAAAATAATTAGAAATTATCAGCAGTGCAAAGGATATTATTGTAATGTTGTTGTGGAACAAACTCCTTGTGAGAAATAATATGAATTTATTGTGGTTACATGCAGAAGCTATTTTTCCTTTGCTATTTTAACATGTAGTTTCTACAATCATTTGCTTACCATCTCAGTCTTTTCTTAAATTTCACGTATCTTAACTTGATTTAGGAGGTTATATGCAATACATATGCAAATATTCATGTAAACACTCAAAATACTTCTGATATTTTATTGTAATTTTATGAAATTGTGAATTAAAGTTCAAGTAAATAGAGTTAAATTTCATTGACACAATCTAGTTTTTCTGATGAACAAAGCAGGTATCAGTTAACAATACATCACTTTTTCATAGCTGAGCCTTTAAACAGGAATATAAATATAAATGACTTATTATTTATTATTCATAAAGTGATAATTATTTTTAATTGTCGATTTACTTTTTTTTGGGTTAGCTAACCCACATTAGTACGTGAGTAACCAAGATGTTTAACACGTTGACTGTGAAGCATTAAGTCATGGGCTAGATGCGGTCTGGTTTTCGAACCAGAAAAAGTACATATGGTTGTAAAAATTTTATTACTATTACACAGATGGTACAGTAACTCATTTTGACTTGTCTCACTACTTGGACACAAATCTGCATTGTTAGCTCTATAGTTGAAATGTTCATTTTCAGTACTAATAGATGCAGATTCACATCTGTTAGTGTCAGAAATTAACGATGTAGGTTTGATTTGTTGTCACTCTTTTATTCAGCAAAACTAAAAATATTTCGAACATTAGATCATATTATATATACTTTGATCTATAAAAGACAATAATACTGATAAACATAAAGAACCAAAGGGTTGGGTAATACCACTTGGTCAAGGATCGCATATTTTTGCATCACATAAACACAAAAAAACATGGGTTTTTGGTTAATTTTTCCAACAGAACTTATTTTAGAGACATAATATGTGATGCATGAAAATAAATGTTAAATGTTTCTGTATAAATTATATCTTTTTATGCTAATACAAATTTGTGAAATTAATTTTTTAACAAAGAAATGAAGATAATTTTTTTTTTTTTTTTAATTTATCAAAAAGAATTTTACAGGATAAATAGGTACAATAATATTATTGAATTCTATGTTTACTAATCAGGATGTTAATTTTTATTTTCTAGGAACAGTATTTTATATGGATGAAAATAATTTTATGAAAAAACGAGGTCGTATACATCAGTGTCAATTTTGTGACTATAATACTAACCATTCACCACATCTGAAAAGACATCTACGAACACATACTGGTGAACGTCCATTTGCATGTACATTTTGCAACTACAGATGTAATCAGAAACCAAACCTAAAGAAGCATGTAATGCTGAAACATCATAGATCTGATGGAATTTAATTTTTCTTTGCAAAAATTCTAAAATTTGATAGGTTTTCTTTGTTATTTTATATATTTTTTTACAAAACATTTAACAAATTTGTATAACTAGACTCTATTAATAAAATTAATACCATTGTGTAATATTTTGTGCATAATTATTTTTAAGGCAAATTTGGTATCATTTTTATTTTGAAGTTGGTATTAAGAGTTAGCAAATAACATTTGATTATTTCGTATTCATGATTAATTTTTTATCTGTCTTAATTTTTACTTTGTCTGTATTGCTTATTATCAACTTGTAGTTTATTTCTTTAATTAAAGTTATAAGGGTTTTTTTTATTTTATTTATCATTGCTTTAGAAACATTATTTAATAAATGAAGGTACCTAGTGACTGAGTGTTTGATGTTCTTGTATTCTTATGTATTATTATCCCATCCCCAAAGAATTTTTATGCAGATCTTATCAAGCTTGTGCCTAATGATGGAGGCAACCAAAAATTTATTTTTATAAAAAGTAACAGCAAATAATTCTTCTACTTTGTGAAACTTATATCTGATAAACTTCTCTAAATAAGAATTGTACAGTATGGGACCCGTTATCCGAAAACCCCGTATCCAGAATGCTCAGAAATCCGGTATGCAAAATGATAACTGAAAAAAAATTTTTCCTTTCAAAAACCTAAAAACCTGCAATATTTTTTAATGGTGTGAATGAGCATGAAGTTGGAGACTTTAAAATTTAAAAAGAGAAAGAAATTATTACAGATCTGCTGGACTAAGCTATGGAACTTTCATGTTCAGAAACTCAGTTGTTGGATCAAAAACCAATAGAAGATTGTCTAATTGCTGATGATGATATACTCCTGTAAGTCATCAGATGACTGGCAGTGAGATTTGTGACATAATGCCAAGGAATATTTCTAATGGAAGTGAAGATGATGGCAAGCAAAATGAGGTGGAAAAAAGATTTCAATGAGCTATTAATGTTTTTCAATTAAACAACTGATTTGTGGAATGCAACAAACAAGCTACTCCCACAAACAGCAAATCATGACAGTATACAGAATCAGTTAGTGCAAAAGACACACTATAAGCAACTAATCTTAATAAAAATGTTCTAAAAAACCAAATCAAAGGATTCAGCTCTCTTTTTCGATGCTAATTTGAATTGTAATTTAGAAGGATTTTTTATTTTGTGTAAATAAATTATTAAATTAACTAATTTATAATTATGTATTTTCATATATTATTCATATTTTATACATTTCATACCGTTATTTTATACTATTCTTAACATTTATAGTAAAGTGTTCCAAATTACGGAAAAACCCCTTATCCAGAATACCTCAGGTCCCAAGCATTCTGGATAACGGATCTATACTGTAGTTGAAAATGCGCACTACAAAAGTTCTTGCATGACCATTTTGTTTAATTCCATTCCATTTTGATGAGTTAAGTAATAATATCTGTGGTAGAGCAAACTGATATCAGGAAATTATATTTTGACTACTTTGGTATTTCAATCATGAAACTTTCAAATCATCAGTTTTGTAGGCATTCTAAAAATCAGTAAGAAATTAAAATTCTAGCTTCAATAATTTTCTTTGTTTCCAATGAAAATTCTTTAAGAGGAGGTCCTGAAATTTTTATAATTTTTTTATATGCAAGAAAGGATGCTTTAACTAAATTTAGATTATTATCATTATTTTTAGATTATCTGTATCTAAATACTTTTAAAAATATAAAATTTGGTACAAAGGCAAAAAGTTAAGCATAAACTTTTCTTGGCATTGAAATAATTCACAAATACTGATTGTGTTTTAAAAATTAGGAAATGTAGTACTTTTATCTTAAAAAAATAATGAACTTAGTAACAGAGTGATGTTTATTGAATAATGATATGTGTTGTAATTTCTGCATTTAAAATCATTGTAAATTTTATTTACTAACCCGAATGTTTATTTTGAATGATACAGGAAAAGGCTGTGCAAATAAAAATTCTGAAAAAGTAATGTCTTTTAATTACACTTCTAATTATTCATAGCATAAAAAAATACATACATGTCTGATGAATATACATTTCTTTACTCATTTTGTAACTATAGAAATACTGAAAAGAAAACGTTGAAGAAGTATTTTATGAAAAATCATAGATATGATGACATTTGGCTATTGTGATTTATAAAGTTACTCATGCTAAAATTTTTTATAACTTGTATCATTAGAGATTATCAGAAAACATCAATGTGCTTTTAAAAATATGTATACTTATTTGTAATCAGCTCAAATCTCACAGATCATAATTAATGAGGTAAGTCAGTATATGAATAATTAGTACTTTTCACTTTGAAGGCTTATTGCCAAAAAAAAAAAAAAAAAAACTACAAATTTCCTATTTTTAGTTATGACCTTTTGCAGCTCACTCAAGGTACTCTTTGATTAGAGCCAAACAAACTATTTCAATCTTGTTTTAAATCTGATATTGTCTAAACTTTATCTGCAATATTGTACATATTGCTTAGTGCAAAACAACAACAAAAAATAAATAAATATTCCACTCAAAACACTACTTTTTAACATAGAACCTTCTGACACTGAGCCCTTGATTTATTTTAGAATTCTTAATATGCATACTATTATTTAAATTGTTGGTATTCTTTTATTGTACATTTCCAGTTAATTCTTTTTTTTTTTTCAACTTAAGTTTTTTTTTTTTTTTTTTTTTTTTTTATGTTACAATATCTCATTAGACTTCGCCTTACAAACACATAGCAAATGATATTTTAGTTTGCTGCCATATAAAAGTTGAGTTAAACACAAATTAAAAAAATTTTTGCACAAAGTTATTCTGTTTTGTACTCCCATGATGATAATTTTATAAAACTGCGTAAAAAGTAAAGTTTATTTCTCTTAAAAAGTTAATCAAAATAAAATATGCATGATTGTTTCTTAATTGATAAATGTATTATAATATCTGTAATTAATAATATTTCATGTTATATTGATTAAGAAAAATGATTGTTTTTAATTTTATAGGAACAGCATTTTATGTACGTGAAAATAACTTGGCGAAAATTCTGAACAAGCAGGGCTGTACACACCAGTGTCAATATTGTCACTACAAGACTTATTATTCAACACATCTAAAAAAACACATACTCACACATACTGGCGAACGTCCATTCTCTTGTTCATTTTGCAGCTATAGATGTAGCCAGAAAACAAATCTAAAGAAGCATGTAATGCTGAAACATAGATCTGATGGCATTTGACTCTGTATCTTTATTTATGTTAAGCTTGATTTAGGTCTTATCTTATTATTATTATTATTATTAAATGTATATATCTAGAAGAATCTTTATTATTTAGAACTTGGTCAACTCAGGGCCTAATTAAAGTGTGAACCATGAGCCTGGATCCCCTTATTTTAGAGACCCCAAGTTTGATATGCCCTATTTGATTTCTTTCTCACTATATAGAAATATCATTGTTTAAGTTACTGATGTGTGTGTGATCAATGTTTAAGATTTGTGTATCAAATTTTTAACTAGTTTTTGAACCTGTGCTGATTAAAATCAATATTTCATTGCATTACTGTGCTAAAGACACTGTACAAGATTAGATTAAAGGCAAACAATTTATCTATATATTATAAAGTGAAAACATGTGCATGAGTAATGCTTTCATTTTATCGAAAATTTCTTTTACTTCTAAACATTGCATAATTTCCATTTTACACTGTCCATTTTTTTTTTTTTTTTCTAAGTACTTTTAAATGCAACTTGTTTGAAAACTGTATCTCAATTTACGGATTTTTTTATGGTTTTAAAAATAGTTTTCAAGTATGAATATTTAAAAATCTGTCTCAAAAATGAATGTGCAACTTGGTTATAGAAGATTAACCCATTTATGCTTAAAACAATGTAAATAATTCATTATTTGTATGTTTCCATGTAATATTCCATAACTAAATTGCCAAACAAAATTAAGAAATTACAGAACGGAACTAATAAACAGAATTAATAAATAAATAAAACACAAATTTAACAGGCATCTACTCGAACTATGTGCTTAGATACTGAAACAATCAAAATCAAAAAGGTTGCTTGCTATAAATACAAAAATATTTCATTTTTAACCGCTGGCATTTAGTGAATACGGAAATACAAAAATGCTTTTTGGTGTAGTTGGTGGGCAATCTATGAAAATATACTAAATGCAAAAAGTCTATTAGTTTTCATTTAAAAATTATTTTTACCTACGTTCTGTATACTAGGCAGTATATCAGCATCTGTAAACTATGTGGCCTGGGTTGGAATTGCCTGGTTTATTCATATTTATAGATATCATTGAATGTTCATACATATATCTTTAGCGATAAAAATGTTTAGTTTCTCGTTACAGTATAAAAAGAAGGTGCTGAATGAAAACCTGGCCTAGGGCATCACCACTTTTGTCTGATTGGGCCCTGTCTTGGCCACAAAACTTGAAGTTCAGAATATGTGGTGCAAAGAATAGTTATTCATTTACAGGGCCACACAAAAGAATTCCTTTACATAATGGTGTAGGTGGGGATTGTTTGCAGCGTATTTTAATTATATTAAACTATTTCATATATAATGAAATGGATATACGTTGCTCAGGTATACTATAAGTTATTTTATGTATAATACGAAGTGCATAGCATTTACAGGGACATACAAAAGATATCAAATACTATATCGTATCCGAAGTACTGTATATTAGCAATGATGGCTGGAAATGCATTTTTAATTATGATATGCGCTTTTAAGTTTCACTATATTTATGCATACTATATGGTGTGTATAAATGGTATAGATCATGTACAGGGCTACACAAAAGAATTTGTAAGGGTTATTGAGTATGAGCGTAAATTGCTTAAAGGTGGTTTTTAAATGAGTTATGCATTTCTATGCTGAATTGCATTTAGTTTACTAAGAAATGTTTGTAGAATATTGATAAAATGGTATACAGGGTCACGCAAAGAATTGGATGCATGGCCTTCTATGGATGGTAATTTCTAGAAATGTGATTTCAGTAGTTTTAATAGTGTTTTAGTTTGAATTAAATTTTAGCTAAGTAGTGGTGTGTAATAAAGGTACTAGATAAACTACAGGATTGTGCAAAAGTATTCAAGTATGTTTCCATATATTAGTATAAAGTGCTGAAAGAGAAATTTCAACCTGTTAAGTGGTTTTTTTTTTGCTAAACTAAATTTTTCCATTATGTAAAGTATATATATCAACATACGGATCAAATACAGGGCTGTTCAAAAGAATTGAAATACATATTTAGCTATGGATGGTAACTGCTAAAATCAGTTTTTCAGATGTTTTATGCATTTTCTAAAATGTTTACTTATCTTATTTACCTTATTTCCCTAAATAACGAAGTTTTGTTAAAGATTTCGGGAAGTGTTGGAAAGTGTTTCATAATCTACGCTTAACACATGATTTTTCTTTCTTGTTATGACTAAACCAGCTATTTTAGTTACTAAAAGAAACCTCTTTAATTTAATTTTATGATTCTTTTTTATTTTCAAAGTGTATTTTATATTAGTCTATGCAGGATTTTTTTTGTAGTGTGTGCAAAAAAAGTCCATAGTACCTTTTGGAAAGAAAATTCAAACATCACATGAATTATGGAACCCTTTCCATTTTTATGCACACACATTGCATTGTGTTGCTTTCAACTAAATACAGTATAGGGTCATTCCATACAAAATGAGCAAATCACCTGTGGCAGACATATCACAGATTTTAATGAAAATCAGTTTGTAAGTAGATCATATCTATTTATGAGTAAATGTAAAATAATAGATTTTAGGATTGTTTATTTAAGTATTAAAATTTATATTAAAAGTCTATGCAAAATCGAGGTTTTTTTCTACATGCTTGAAGTTTCAATTTTGATTATTAGTCTTAACCCTTAAATGCTGGGTGTTGCTTTTTGGCAACATAGCCAATTTAGGCTCTAAAATACTATTAGAATTATATTGAAGCTATAATGCCTAATGTTGCCAATAAAATACTTTCTGAAAATATTATTAAATCGATTTTCAACATGTAGATGACAACACTTGTGCTGTTTAAGAATAAAGATAGATTTATTTTTTCAATTGTTGCTACTTGTTCTTTTTTGTTTTCTTTAAAAGCTTGCGAAATACCCTATTTTGCTCTGCAGTGAGCAAGTAAAATTTATTTCTTATTATAGTTCCTAAAATTCTTGTGTCTTTAATATTGTAGAATTTTATGAAGGAAAATTATTTTTTCAATTAAAGACCAGTATTGCTGATTAGTAACAAACTGTTTTTTAGCTGTAAACCATACTTAAAACAAAATGTGATATTTTAAGTATTTTTCTCATGATTTATTTAAAAAATGAAAGCCGAAAAACATTATTACAATGATTTTTGAAAAATCTGGCATTTAAGGGTTAAGAATGCAAAGACTATATTAAAAATTATTTATAATTAGGAATGAATAATAAGTAACAGATTGACATAAGTTAGTAATTGAATTTTTTATTCCGTAATAAGAAAAAAATTATTTTTGAAAATTTTTGAGGGAAAAAATGCAACATTTCTATTACTTGTTTAGAGATGGACACCTCTGACAATATTAAAATTACTTGATGTTATAGCTAAAAGTATATATATTAAATATTCAAACTTTCATTCTTGCCTTTTTATTCCTTAATGAAAAAAAAAATAAATAGTAAAAAATGTTGAGGGTAAAATGCAATATTTCTATCACTTGTTTTGACGTGAAGGAAAGCTTTTTAAAACTTTTAATTTTTTTGATGATATAGATAAAAGTGTATATTTTAAATATAGAAACTTTTATGCTTGCTTTCACTTTATTTTTGCCTCAAGAAGATTTTTAATTAAAGTAGAAAAAAAAGTGACTCAATTGAACAAAAAATTATATATTAACACCTAAATCCAGATACAGGAAATAGATAGCAGCACTAAATTTTTTCACCTTGAAATCGTGGAATATTTTAAGGAACGCTCACGAATTCAAAGAAAAATAGCTCATGGAATGTAGTTAATATTGCCTTTCTCAACCCATTTTTGCTATGTTAGGAATCAAAAGGCAATGTTAAATTTTTTTTAGCATATCATGGGCTTACTGATCTTTATGTCTGTGCAATATTGTTAATGTCAGACCTTTCCTTCATTTATATTTTTGCTCATACATAAGAGGAAAACTTATGATTTTGTAAATTTTTTACATTTCCTAAGTTTTTTGAAGATGAAAGAAATAAATGGTAACTTTCAAACTTGGGAAATTTGATCTTCATATGTAATACTACATCAGGCATCAATTTCACAGATGCTTTTTAATTCCTTTGATTTTTATAACGTTTCTAATTTTCTCAAAATTCGCAAATTTTCAAATTTTACAACCAATCAAAGATTAATCATGGTGTTACCAGATTATTATTACTCAATAAATAAGAAGATAATTTTTCAGAGGCTACATTATTATAAAAAAAAACCATTTCAGTTAAATAGTTTTCAAGATACAGAACTTCAAACTTGCAACTTTGGACGATTGCTCACATGCCATTCCTTATCACAAGTTTTTTAAATGTCCAAAACTGCTAAAATATTTTTTTGTGAAGATTTTTGCAGAGCTCTATTTGAATATGAATTGAACCTGTATATCAAATTTTATTAAAGTTGGTTACTATGTGGCCACAACTTTTTTTAAATTTTTGCTCATTTTACGTGGAATGACCCTATAGGATCTGTTATCGAGAATGCTTGGGACCTGAGATATTCTGGATAAGGGTTTTTTCCATAATTCAGAAAACTCTACTATAAGTATTAAGAATAGTACAAAATAGCAGTATGAAATATATAAAATATAAATAATATATGAACAGTGAAACCTTCCTGTGCTACCACCTCTCTGAACGACCATTTTTTCATGGAACGAAATTTATTCTCATTTTACTTCCATTCAGAGACCATCCCTGTTGAACTTCCTCCATGAGCAACCAATTTCTTTGAAGAAAATAAAACAAATTCCGTTTTTTCCTGATCGCTTGAAGAAGGTTTTATTAGAAAAATAATTCCGGAGAGCACATTATTCATCAAACTTCTAAACTAAGTTTAGAATTTGTTTTTATTCCGGAACTTTTAAGTGTTTAAACCCGTTTGTGCCTCTTCAGGCAATGAACTTAACTCTGATAACAAATTAAGAATGACGGTCAATAAACTGCCCTGCTCTATTTTGTCAGGAAACTCTCAAAGAAATAGATAAGTTAATGAAATCGTCATTATTTGTTCCCGTCCCCCCCCCCCCCAAAAAAAAAAAAAATTGCATTTATTTACTTAACTTTGAAAGGACTTGGAAATAAAGGTTATAAAAGATAAAACCATAAAATCAAAGCAAATGTCAATGTATTTATTTTTTAAACTCTGCAGTAATTAACTTATGTAATTAACTTTTGTTTTGATACTTAAATTTTCATATTTTTTCCTAATGTGAAAAATACATTTTAGTAACATTGTTACCTTTTTTCAACAATTAAAATCTAGATTTAAACATGACCTCCATGAAAAGACCCCCTCTCAGAGCGACCAATTTTTATTAGAACGGAACGTGGTCACTTTAGGGAGGTTTTACTGTACATACTTACTTACAAATTTGTTAATTTAATAATTTATTTACACAAGATTGAAAAACATTTTAAATTACAATTTAAAAAAGAAAAAATTACATTAATATATAAGACCTGAGAGCAGAATTCTTTGATTTGAATTTTTAGAATATTTTTATTAAGATTACTCCTGTATCCTGATATAATTAGCTTTTAATGGAAGTACAGTAGATTCCCGTAAATCCACGTATTTTTTTCAGATGTAAACAAATAAATTTACAGTTAAGTTGCAGGAACAAAATTCAAGATGGCGCCGAAATCAGCGACTACCGCAATGTTTTTTTTACTAAATTTTTTGTTAATCATTCTCTTTTGGCTATTGAAGCTGATTTATTACTAAATAAATTTACATTACTTTTGATTTTAATATAAATTAGCATATCTATATGAAAAATTCCTGGGTTTGAAATAGAAAAATCCACCAACCGGAACGCTATTTTAAAATTATTGTTCGCAGAATTTTTTTTTTTTTAATTATAGACAAATTTATTTCTAAACATATAAAGCATTAGCATAAGCATATAAAGCACATAAGAAAAGCATTCAAGACTCTAAATAACAATGTAAATAAAAAGTTACAGAAAGCGTCCATGTAATGCTAAGAACGAATAAGGACGCATCGATCTTACAATCACTTTACCACCACATGGCAGCATAGGTCTTTTGTAATCGAATTGAATCGATTTCATTGGTAATAATTTAATATTTTTCTAAATTTTAATTTTACATAATTATTTTAATAATTACTTACTTCTAAACTAATAAATTATTTTAATATTTTACTTATTTTAATGTTTCACTTTATTGTAAGCATTCATTATAATTTCCCTTGCTTAACTACTAATCAAATTAATGTTTAAGAAATGTAAACAAATCAATGACCAGAAATCCGCAAAATTCTAAAATCCACACAACCTCTGGTCCCAGGCTGTGCGGATTTGAGGGAGTCTACTGTAGCTTCTTTGTTACATTCCACAAATCAGTTGTTCAGTTGAAAAATATCTGTAGCTCATTTGAAATTTTTTTTACTCATTTCATTCTGTTCGTCATCATCATTATTTCCATTAGACTTATCATTTGTCGTTATGTCACAAATTTCACTGCTAGTCATCTGACGACTTACAGCAGTGTCATCATCAGCAATTAGACAATCTTCCACTGACTCTTAATCCAACAATTAAGCTTCTAAACATGAAAATTCTTTAGTTTAGTCCAGCAGATCTGTAATATAATTTCCTTCTCCTTCGGAATTTTAAAATATTCAACTTCATGATCATTTGCACCATAAAAAAAATATTGCAGATGACCACAAAATGTATCACCGACGGATGAGTGTATATCTGTCTGCTGTATCTCATGCTTGGCATAAAATACATCTTTAGTTTTTACGTTTTTGAAAGGAAACAAATTATTTTTCTGTTATCATTTTGCATTCTGGTTTTCGGATAACGCATCCCATACTGTATGTTAATTTTCAGATTCTATAAACACTGCATCCACATAATCAGTAAAATGGTTGATTTTTCATGCCATTGAAATTTTTTCGTTTTTTTTTTTTTAATGTTATCACTCATCAATTAGGTTTGCCAGCTGCATATGTCAAGTGAGCAAAAGAAATTTTGACCATATAAGCTTAAGAGAAAAAAATGAAGGGCCAATTCCATCAAAACATGAAAATTTGATATTACTACTTTTTTTTCATATTTAAAAATCATATCTTTTTATAATTTATATAACTAATAGTAGTGTGATTAAAAACTAATTTTCTTGGAAAATAATCAAATCACATGAAAAAAATGAAAGAATTACCTGTGCTGTTACCATTATCTTACAACCATAACATTTATTTAATGGCATCCATTATATCTTAATTAGAAAATAAAAGTTTGTTAAAATCACCATAAAATACAAAATAACACACAGGGTGCATTTTGGTCTGGAAATTATAACAGCTCGTCATCAGCCAAAGTAAACATATGTCCGAAGGCGGTCAAGATCAGAAATGAACAGAAAGGGCAGAGAGGAGAACTTACAATGAATGTGACGGGTGGTGCTAGCTGAAAGGAAAACACCAGCGTTTTGGGCTGGAAATTATAACAGCTCATCATCAGCCAAAGTAAACATATGTCCGAAGGCGTTCAAGATCAGAAATGAACAGAAAGGGCAGAGAGGAGAACTTACAATGAATGTGACAGGTGGTGCTAG
This sequence comes from Maratus speciosus, assembly GCA_963932465.1. Taxonomy (NCBI): domain Eukaryota; kingdom Metazoa; phylum Arthropoda; class Arachnida; order Araneae; family Salticidae; genus Maratus; species Maratus speciosus. The sequence goes on along the minus strand of OZ010800.1, from coordinate 285,554,665 downwards.
CTGAAAGAAAAACACCAACCACAGAGGAGCACATGCAGAAAAGGAAAATGTTGCCAAAATGAGAGAAATTAACAGAAAAGAAAAAAGAAACAGAAATTAAAAATAAATAAATAAAATAAAAATACAAAGAGAAAACACAAGAAAAATAAAAGCAATAAAAGGATTTGTTTTTTAATCCTGTTATTTCTTTTAAATCTATAACATAGAATTTTAGAATTTATAATATTTTCTACTTAAAGGTGATCAAAATATATCACATGATATTTCTTAAATGGCATCTATGGTATTATCAAAAATTTATATTATTGAATATAACTAAATATAATTACTAAACTGGATTTTTAATAAATTACAATATTATTACTAGTTCAAATGTCAATATTTTTTAAGAACAATAATTTATATGGATGAAAATAAGAAACACCATTGCAATATGTACTGGTGTCTATTTTGCAGTTGTAGAAATAACCAGGGGAAAGACCTAAAAGTGCACATTAATGTTAAAACATAAAAACTTTGAATTCTGTGTATACATTTAATGATGGAATGTCATAAATCTGGTGGTGCTTGACTCTTCATAACTACTTATGTTAAATTTATTTGGAAATGTTATTTTTGTTTTTATTTCTTGCATTTGTAACAAATAGAATATTGATTGTTCAGAATTTAGTCAGCAAACCTTGCTTAGTGAAAAATTAAAAAAATTACTCTTATTAATAAAATCTTTTCAAAGTACTGTTTAGTTTTCTATGTTTTTTTTTTTTTTTTTTTCAATCATCATTGAAGTACTTGATAATTGAGTTAAAAATTTATTTTAAATTTGTATAATATTTCTCTTTTATTATTATTGTTATCTTTTACTGACAAACAATAAATCTATAACCAGAATTAATAAAACATTGTGATAAAAAATTATAAGTTATTTCATGATTAGTTTTGTATTTTTCTTTCTTAAGAAGCTTTTAACGAAATATTTTTCTCATTTTTGTAACTGAAAAGAGAATTGTTTGAAAAATCAGGCTTTTTTTTTTTTTTCTTTTAAAAGCAATAAAAAGTTGATTATTTTAAATTAGATCTTAAATTATTATTTGAGTTTAATATCTGTGATTATTATTGTTATTGGTTATGTTTATTAAACCAAATGCTTGATTTAAAATTTTTCAGGTACAGTTTTCTATGTGAATGAAAACAACTCGATGAGAAAACAAGGCCGTATACATCAGTGTCAGTTTTGTCATTACACCTCTTGTTATACAACAAATCTTAAAAAACACTTGCTCACCCATACTGGTGAACGCCCATTTGCTTGTTCTCTTTGCAGCTACAGAAGCAGCCAGAAAACAAACCTAAAGAAACATTTAATGATGAAACATCATAAATAACATTTTACAGTTACTTGTGTTAAATATTTTTTTCATGTATTTTTATATAATTGCCACCTGTTTATTTAGAACTTGATCCTTACTTAACATTTAAGCTGCCAACTAGGTGTTAAATATACTTTAATACTGATAGGCCAACACTTTTACCTTAGTAATAGCTTATACACAGAATTAACTGCAAGCTTTAGAAAATGAACAACGTAAACATCAGTCAGTCAGCCAGGAAGGAGAGATTTGCAAGGACTGCTAGCAGTAAAAGTACTTGTGATTTCCGGCAGTCAGATGACAGCCAGAGTGTTAATGAGCAAATCTGAAAATTTTCCTAATCTATATAAAAGAAAAAAAAAACTAAACCTGCAGTGTTGCAATCCATTTAGATCCTGGTCTACAGTGCCCAACCCTGTTTTCTTGACCTTGAAGGGATGAAAAGTTGAGTTAACATTGCCCAGTCTGCGGTCCGGAATCAAACTTAGGGCTGTAGTGTAGTAGACAGGCCTTCTGGCCACTGTGCTACTGAGCTTCTTATCTATATAAAAGTAATAAGAATTTGGGAAATGAATTTAGTCTTTCCTTTGCTGTTTTTCTCTTTTTGTTATGAACCATTTGGCCAATGAATATTTTGCATTGTTTACCAATTAATTATAGATAGATTCATATTGAAAATTTTGATTCATTAGTTTAACAACTTCCATCATTTTTTGCAAAACAATTCAAAATAAACTTTTTGATGCTCATTTTAAAAAAAATTATAAAATCAGTGCTCTGTCACACTATGCATAGTAGTTCCAAAATGTCTCATTTTTATTTGTTTTACTATTATAGACTTATTTGGTACAGTTATGATTGTTTATGTCAGATAAGAGACAGAATTTAACATATTTAAAAAATGAACAATCTTCCTTCTTTCTTTTTTTTTTAACACCTAGCCAGTAGTATTTGTTTATTTCAGATTTGATTTACATACCTTTATAACAGTTGTATTTATTCCTTGGTATTTTTGTTTTTATCTGTGAATTGTAATGTTTTTCTCAATATGTTGTATTTTACAAAAATAAAATTTTTCAGGAACAGTGTTCTATGTGGCAGAAAATAACTCAGTGAAAGTTCTGAAAAAGGTGGGCCGCTTACATCAGTGCCCAACATGCTATTACACCACTCATCATTCAGCTCATCTGAAAAGACATATCCTCATTCATACTGGAGAACGTCCATTTGGTTGTTCATTTTGCAGCTACAGAAGTAACGTGAAATCAAACTTGAAGACACATATAAAGTTGAAGCATCATAGATCTGATGTCATTTGAGGCATTTGACTCTCTGTAGTTATTTGTGTTATCTTGTGTTTTCTTTATTATCTACATTTGAATCCTGATTATTCAATACCTGATCCTGTGGCTTAGTGTAGAGGCTGCCAGAAGTGTGATTGCCCCAAGAACAAAATTTTTAGGGGTACCAAAATATTGCTGCATTTTATGCAACAAATTTTCGTTATGAAACAGCATAAATAATTTCAAAGAATTTTACAACTCTAGTATTTTATGTTCGATAATACACCAGATGTTTCACATACTGATCAAATGTCCTAAGTAATTTGCTATGTGCATATTGAAGATACAGAAATTATAGTTAAAGAGTCATTTATAGATTCCATTCCGTTAAATGGGAAATCAGCTAATGAAATTACAGAACAAATATTTGACAAGCCACAAGCAAATGAGAACTGCTATGGACAGTGGTATGATAATGCTGCAACTATGACTCACTGAGCTCCTAATATAACAGGAGTTCTTAGTTGGTGGTCAGAAGCTTACAAGGCAAAGGTAACAAATAGTCCATGTTATCAATGCTAGATATTAGTGTTCTAATTTACTGTTATTGTAATTTATGCATCTCTAAATAACTTATACTTATCAAATTAATGATTCTCTAATCATGTAAGGGAATGCAATAAACGACATTTTTTGTCATGAATGTAAACTAAAATTATCGTCACTGTATCCTTCCATGCTGACTGCTGGAAATCATGTTGGGAAATAAGAAGTCAGATCTCCTGTTATATATGGAGCTCAGTGCTATGACTGGACTCTGGAGTCATTTTCAGAAACATATTCTAGATGTAAATCCCAAAGCCATGTTCATGCTATGTAATGATCACTTGCTTAATCTTGCTGGTGTACATGCAGCTAGTGTTGAAACAAAGTATTACTTTTTTAGGATTATGAAGAAATTTTATGTATTTTTCTCAACTTCATACAGGTATGTTCTTAAACATCAGTCACCACTAATCTGAGGATACTTTCTTATTAGATATCATGATTTAGAAATATATAATGCAGCAAAAGTAACCGTAGATTAAAAATACTTCATATATACAGTACAGGACCTCAAATCCGGAATCCTAAAATCCAGAAGACCCAAAATCCGGAATAAATAAAAAAATCTGAAATTCCGCGATGATCCGGAATAAATAATTCCGGAAAACGCCCGTAGATGACGCTACGTGTTTCCAACTAAGCTAGACTAAACAATTACACTCAACTGAATAAGTTTGTTGCAATCTTTTTATATTATAGTTTTAATCCAAATACTATTTGCTGACAGAATTTGTGAAGTTAGTGTGTGCACACATTTTAAATTTATTTTAAAAAGAAACTTTTTTTTTATTTAATAGAAGATACAAAAAGAACAAATAAATAACCGCAAGGAAGAATTATTTTTAAAAGATGTGTAGAATATATTTAAAATATTTATATGTAATGATATTTAAGTAATTCCCCCTCACCCTGGAATCCTGGTAACTGGAATCCCCTTCTTATTGTATCAAAATCTTTTAGCATTTCTTCTTTTGAAGGTCTTTCAATTTCTTATTCATTATTGTCTTCTTCGCTCACTGTAGTTTGTTCACTACATTTTATTACACTTTGCAACATGTCATCGTCAATAGGGTATTCAGTTGTCACTATGTCTTCATCAACATTGAGAAAGTTAGAGAGTTGGGCCTTTTTCAAGAACTCCCAGATCTTTCAGTTCTGCCAATTTCCTTCTGATCAGATGAACATGTATCAAATTCAGAAGCATCTAATTCAGTATCCATTTAAAAGCCAGCTATCACAAAACAATTGTGTATGGTTGATGAAGTCACGTCACATTCCTAAGCTTTCATTAGCTCGGATGTACAGGTTCTTAAACTAATGTTTTCATTACATTGGATTTTTTCTAGGGCCAAAATAACTTTTTCAAGATTCTTTTTCGATAATGTGCTTTTTAGTAAATACAGAACTTGTGTGGAAATATAAATTATTTAAAAACAACGTTTAAACACACAATAAAATAAGTTGATTTGATCAGACGTATACGTTTCGTGAGTACTAGGACTCACGAAACGTATTTATTATATATTTATATTATTAATATATTTATTATATATTTTATAGTGTGCTTGAGGCTGTTCATATCCATAAATTTAAAGACTCCTTGGTTAATGATTTATCTAGCACACCATACATCTCAACTTTCTGGGTGGATTTGTTGTGTCACGACACTTCACTTCCGCATTAATTTCATTGGCTGTTGGAACTTGATGGTCTTTTGGTATTTTGTTTTGACATTTGGGTTTTCATCGTTCATGTAGTTGGGGGGATATTGTTTTTAAAGTTTTTTACACTGAGGATGTGAGTCCTAGTACTCACGAAACGTATACGTTTGGTCAAATCAACTTATTTTATTGTGTGTTTAAACATTGTTTTTAAATAATTTAATGTGCTTTTTATTATACCTTAGTCTAATGACTGAAGTTTAGAAGTTGTATTACCCTCCTCCCCTCCCCCTGCTGTCAGCGCAAGAGAATGCCTGTGTGAGAAAATGGCGATAGTGAGTGTTTTTCTAGTGTGAAAAAAATTGTTTTATTTGGCACCAAGAAGAATGGAAATGATTAAATAAATAAATAATTTAATTTTCATGCAGTCCGCTGAAATAAATTCATACAGCCATCGCAACAGCAACTTTTCTGTTTGAATGCTGTACACACACAAAAGTGGAATGAACTTCGTTATATAGAATATACTTTTTGTAATATGGATATTAATTTGCATGTTAATGGTGTTCAAAGTGAAGGTTCAGCAGAAAATTTCATTAAGTAGAAAACTTTGTTAAATAGAGACTTCATTAATGGGAAGTTCCACTGTATATAGAACTTTATGGTTCAGATTTATATAAAAACTGCAATATTTTGAGTCTGCTCTTTTTTTTTTCTCTAATCTTATATGAAATTTAAATTCTTACCAGTTTTGGAATGAAATTAGTGAAGTGTAGACAAGTGATGACTTCCTTCAAAACAAAAAAGAAATCTTTATTTGATTATATTAATAATAGGATGGGCTTCTTCTGGACCATATAAAATTTTAAAATTAATGGAAGTAATCATGCATTATTAATTATGAAGGTTCTAAAAAAGATCATTGTAATTAAATATTTATTAACAGAAATAATATCTTCAGCTAAACATTGGTATTACCTCAACAAACAGAGGTCCAAACTTGATTGATTGCGACCGATGCAATCAGAAATCAAATTTAAAGAAAAGGATGTTTCCAAAATAAAACCAGGCAAACTTTAAAATATGTCAAAAAATGAAACTGCTGCTTTCAAAGAGAATAAGCAATAAAATATCCTGATAGTGTAACATCATCCATGATGCAACCAACCATGCTCTACACAGTGCACCATCATCTGTGATGCAATTGTCCATGATCACAGAGAACGTGCTCCAGAACGATGACACAATACAGCATAAAAGATGAAACAGATTCTTTCGAATGATGAATTAAAATGGCGATTGCAAAACAGAAACAATACAAAAAACCTCACAACTCTATAGAATTTTTGCTTTTATGTTAATGTATGAATTGTAATGTTTGTTTGTTTCAATATTTGATGATGTATTTTACAAAATAAAAATTTTTCAGGAACAGTATACTATGTGGCTGAAAATAACTCAGTGAAAGTTCTAAAAAAGCTGGGCCGCTTACATCAGTGTCAAGCATGCCATTACACCACTCATAATTCAGCTCATCTGAAAAGACACATCCTCACACATACGGGAGAACGTCCATTTGCTTGTTCATTTTGCAGCTATAGAAGTAGCCAGAAAACAAACCTGAAAATGCACCTGATGTTAAAACATAAAACTAAAAACTTTTGATTCTATATTATAGTTTATACTTCTGCGAATCATTTTTTATTGATTTTCATAATTAATGTTAGTTATGTTGGGTTTGATTGCAGTGGCTTTATGGAGCTGTAATTTCACTTTATTTAAAAGTTGAAAGATACCCAGAGTTGATGCTCATAATTTGTTACTTGTTGATTTTTAAGCTAAATTCTAGTTGTCATTAGACTTTTAAGGGTGTCCCTCACCAATTGAAGTTATTTTAAGAAATATCTGAAATTGTTTCCCTTGCAACATTCAACTCCCAATAATTAATTTTATCCTTACATTGAAATATTCAGAGAAAAGCTTTTTCTGAAAATATTAGGATTAGTTAATTGAGACCTATTTTGTTTATCTAGACTTAGTTATCAAGTCCTAATTCATGTCACAAAAGCACACATACTTTTGTATACTTTCACTATCTCTGTATTTTAAACAAACTCTATCCCCCTCCCCCCCAAAACAATATGATATATATATATATATGTAAAATCTGTCTAAAGAAATCAGAAAAAATTGTAGGAAAGGTAATCTTATTTATAATTTAACTTTCTGGCATCTATGGTGTCTTGAAATTTTTATAACGCATAGTTTATGTGACTTTTTATAACCATAAAATATGTTAAGAAGCTAATTTTAATATGTTGATATGTATTTGTGCTTTTTACAAAAGTGTTGTTTTTAAAATTAGAAGTTCTGTCCAATACCAGTCATTTTAAATATGTTCTTTCCATTTGCTGTTTTAAATATGTTCTTTCCATTTGCTGTACTTCACAGAAAAAAAATCATTTGATAGTATTGTACATAAAGTGGTTTTACCTACTCCCGTATGTTTTATGCCTTGTGTTAGATTTTTTGACATTATGTGTTTAAAAATAGGCACTGTATTAGCCCTTTAGAAACCGCGTTAAACATTTCTTTTTAATTCAGGTATACTTATTTTTGTAAAAAAAAAAAAAAAAAAAAAAAAAAAAGAATAGTTTTATTCAAATTATTTAGCTATATATATATGTATATCACTTTGTTAATGGGATTGTTAAAAATATTTAAAAGGTGAATGTTTAAATTTTGCATTTGCCATTAATTATATTATGGAAATAAATACTCCATCCTTTTATAGTACAATGCCTATTTATAGTACATTAGACATATGTATCAGAGAAAATATGTACCGTAAAATCCTGTTACACCCTCCCCCCCCCCAGAGGTGACGAAAAGTCGTAAAGTAATCAGAGGGGGCACTTACACAGGATTTTTCTTTTTTCTTTTCACGAAAGTTGGAGGGGGGGGGGGGGATGTACTTGACGAAATTCGCGTTTCTTTGTTGAAATGTATGGGGGGGGGGGGGGTGCGATCCTTTGACGAAATTCGCTTTTTTTTCTTTTTCTTCCACAATCCTTTGTTGACATGCGTGGTTGTTTTTTTTTTTTGTTGTTTTTTTTTGTGTGATCTTTTTATTAAATGTGTAATTTTTTTTCGCGATTCTTTCGCAGAATTTGCGTTATCTTTTGATGAAATTTGCATTTTTTCAGCAATCTTTTCACAAAATTCGCTTTTTTTTCCCCCACATTTTTCAGACGAAATATGTCATTTTTTGCAATCCTTTGGCGATATTTGCATTTTTTGCACTATCTTTTGATGCAAGATTCTTGATTTTTTGACAAAATTACTGTTTTTTCCGCAATATTTGGCAAAATATGTGTTTCTTTTGCGACTTTTGACAAAATTCACATTTTTCCGCAATCCTTTGATGACATTCACATTTTTTCAGCAATCCTTTCATTTTTTTTTTTTTTTTTAGATCTGACATAATTTGTTTTTTCTCTCCTGCAATCTTTTGATGACATTTGCGTTTTTCCATGATCCTTTGACGAAATGAGCAACATTTTTTTATGTCCAAATTTTCAGTTTTATGTCCAATTTATTTTAATTTTCTGAACCGAATGCTTAATTTTTTGTAAAATTTGGAACAGAATCACCCCTGTGTTGGGGATATCATGTTTAGAATTGGCACCCCTTTTTGATGTGGCAAAAAAAAATACGCTGAGATAAAATACTTGGTATTGATTTTAACATGCCGTGTGGAATTTTTTTGGGAGTAGGCAGCGCTTTCTCGGGATGTTTTTTAAAATTTCAAATTTATTTACAAAATAGGGGAGGAGGCATTTAATCGAAAGGGACGGATTAACAGGATATTACGGTAGATCATTTAAAAGTTAAGAAATGCTGTATTGCCTTTAATAAATGAGTATTTTGCACAGTAAATATTCAATAAAATAATTTTTTTTTTCTTTACGCATTCATGCGCTAAACATGTGTCTTGTTTCAGTGAGTGCTTTGGAATAAGGTAAGTATTATATCATACTGCGTAAGGTTTTAAATTATTGTCATACATTTTTTATGTTGCCTTTTTGGTGAAGGTATGTTTTATTATTATGGTTATTGTAGTATGGTACTGAGAAATTATATTTCAAAAATTATTTAAGTGCATCATTTTGTATTTTTAAAATGTTAGAAAATTTTTATTAGGTTTTTTAACTTAGGATTTAGGTGGCTATTACTATTGTTTCTGTTATTCATATATATGATACTGGTGAATATTTGTCAAAACTGTGTTAAAAATATTTAATCTTCTACCAGTTTATATTTTGTGTTCTCATAATTTTTTTCTGTAAATTGTTAATAAATTGTTAAATAAATTTCTTTATAATTTTATTATTCTTTTTATTTTGTAACTTTTATTTAATAGCAAAAAGAGACAGAAATTTGATTAGCAGTCAAAACAGTAAAAAAGTACTATTACTTATTTTTGGAGCCACTATGTTTAAATTAATTATTTATAACAAACTGTTCAAGTCCTTTTTTCTTTATAATTTTCAATAAATCTGTTATTTGTCTTTCTAAAGGATTTGTTTAAATGGTAGTTAATCATTTTTTGTCAAGAATAAGTTAAAAAAGAAATTGTGATGCATAGTTTCAAATATAAATCTTACACATCAAACATTTTCTATCACAAAAATCTTTTTATAATGGACTTTTTTTGTAAATGTCTTTATCATATTGTTCTTTAAAATTCACTTCATTTATAATATTAAATCCATGAATACATATTTTCCTTTTAACAGCAATGTAATATATTTGTAAAATCTGATCTAAAATTATAAAATGAGGGAATCAGGTGTAATTGAAAGGATTTTAAATAGCGTTTCAATTATTTAGATAAAAATTTTATGTACTTATCTGTTAAAGGGGCATTGAAAAGGAAATTTTTCACACATATTTTCTGGCACTGTTTCATACACACAAGCATTTTTTTAAAATATTTATACAACTTATTTAGCATACAGTATTCATTCATCAGTTATTATATGCAAACATAAGTAATTTATTTAATACTAGCAGGCTTTGCCCGGTGCGCTGGTCAGTATTTCCAAATAAACCTTGATTTAAGCGAAATGGTGAATTTGAACTTGTATTTTTTTTTTTTTTTTCAAATGGACCTTTTAGCCTGAATGTCCTTCCGCGTTGCTGAAAAGATGCGAACGCCATTGCGATATTATATTTTTCTTATGCGTTGGGCAAAATTTAGCTATTAAGAAGCAGTTCTTTTAGTTGATTATTCACTGTGCACTTTTGGTAGGGAAATGAGGCCGTTATGACAATAGGAATTAAAATGTTCTCATATCTGATAATATTAAATTAGAGGTGCATTACAATGATTGCAGAGATTTACCATTGAACTTGAACTTGAATAATGCTCGGGTGGTTTATTTTCGTTTGTCCTTGATCTCCTGGCCTCTCAGCTCGCGCAATATGTGATTCTGGTAGCTTAAATACAATCTCACTGGATGTTGGTTATATTTCATAATAAACATCCTCTTGTGCTACTACTGTTTTCCCTCTTTGGATTCTAACAGAGTAAATACTGTCAAAAAAGTAATAAATTATTTGCAGACAAAGAAGATTGTTTAACTTTCATATTTAAAAGAAAAGTGAAACATAAAAATGTGTGTTTTTAAAGATGAATTGCCTGAATAAATCTAAAATGACATCATTTTCACTGTCTTTTCATTTTGTAGACAGCTGAAATCATGTAACCGTTAACCCGGAAAAAAACTCGATGACTTAATCTTGTATAAAAATAAACCTCAGGCATCCAATAAAATCTTTATAATGATCCGTAATTGATGCCGTTGTGAGGGTTTTTGTCAAACATTAAAACTGATGGAACAATATTGTTGCACGTGTATCAGGGTTAAGATCTGACAATGATAAATAAAGTTAGTTATACAAAAATTTTAGCAATATGCATTTTGGTGAAAACCTGAACTGAAGATTTATTTTGCATTTTTCTAAAAAGCATAATAACACAGACAAACAAAAAAGCCTGCTATTTTCTTTATATTTAAGAGTAAATTAATCTTCCGTCTGTTGTGTAAATAACCCAGATTATAAAAATAACTTAATTTTTTGCTGTGTTTAGCTGCTAGTGTGTGCGTCAGGACAATTCGCTTTATACTGATCGAAATTCCAGGTAATTTAATCCTATCTAGGCTGAAATGATAAGTCCACTGGCATTATTCCATTTGCCACCATTTAGTAATCGCTAATTTCAAAATCTGTCTAATCTTTTGAATTTTGATGCGCCATACAATATGCTAATTAGCGGGTGACACAATTTCGTATGATTAGTCCAATATGTTGAATAAAACATTTTTTAAACTGTGGTTAAGCAAAAGAAAGTTATGCAGAAAAAGCTAAAAAGAAATGACAAATTAGCAAGCAGTATTTATTGCAAAATGTTTATTATTATTATTATTTTTTTTTTTTATAATAACAACGTATAATTGCAGAAATCTTCTTAACAATATTCTTATATCCTAACTTTTAAAGCAGTGTGAATATTCCTATAAGTGAAATCGACAATATGTTTGGCATGTTAAAAAAATAACATAATACACAATATTCAATTAATAAGTAATGATCTGAGTTCGAGGATATAAAAATCACATGCTTGAGGAAAACAAAATACATGTTTCCATAGTAATGGTATTCCATAGTATGGTAAAAATTATTTTAAATCTTTGAAAGTAAATTATTTTAAAATATGTGTGTATATGGAAGACATTTACACTAAAATTTAAATGATGACTACATAAATATAATTTTAACTGCTTTTTATATAATTTACGCTTGAATATAAAAATGTACTCCGAAATGCTCTTCTCTCAGCTTATTTCACACTTTTGTCTTACTTGGCTTAAAATTGCATTGTTTGGCGACGAAGGTAATAAATAAATAGCATGTAACTCACTAATGCAACCATTTTTACAAACACTTCTAGTTTTTCCTGTAAATCATATGATGGGAGAATTATATAGAAATAATAATTAAATTGACAAGGAAAAAAAGAAAAAGTAAAAGACTAAATAATGTAACCTAGATTTTATTTCATCAAGTTTTCAGACACGTTTTTATTAACCTGGTGCAAGCGATAAAAGAACTAAAAAGAAAAAAATATTGCCATTCAAAATTGTCAAATCAAATTTTCAGATTCATTTTTTTAACCTATCGCAAGCGATAATTCGCCAGATATTGTACCAATTGTAAAATTTCACAATAATTTATACTTTAAGCATTACAAATATTTATTCCATGTTTAAATTAAATATTTTCGTTTTATAATATTATGTCTTATTAAAACTTTTTTTGTCGTTGTTTTTTAAATTAAATATCAGTATTTTTTTCATTTATTCGCGAGGTGTTTGTATTATTTTCTAACAGATATAGCCATCTTAATTCTTTAATCAACAAACCTTTCGCCAAAAGATAATCACTGGCAACCTTTTCGTTCAAAATAGCAGTAAAATACGAAATTTATTATCAAAAATCATAGCTATCCCTGTATATTTTCTCATAAACCACCCCGGGAATATTTCCTATCTAATGATACAATTTGGAAAAAAATCCACCGGATAGTTTTTGAAAACACTCGAGCGGAACTTTTAGAGCTTACTGCTTTATAATATATATGATGTGTAATCAAAAGCAATTTTTTTAATATATTCATAAACAAGCATAACAGTTCACTAGTTTTATTAGGTTGAGCAAAAAGTTCTGGGAAATTTTTAATCTAATAGTTACCAGAATTTGTATCTTATATAGGAGTACCAGTGATACAATCCAGACGTGGCTCCATCCGATTATGGCCTCTTTCGATCAATGCAACACTTTTTCAAGGTAAAAGTGTCAAGATAAAAGGGCCGTCAATTTGAATCCTTTAATGAAGTTGAAGAAGCATGTCAAGAGTTTTTCGATTCCAAGGAGCCGTCATGGTACTTCCAGCAAATCTGGAATCTTGCAGAACAATGGCAGAAAGTCATGAACTTTGAAGAATAGTCCTTGTTGCTTTTGTTGTTAATTTGCGCATAACAGTGCAACTTTCAATAATTTCCCAGAACTTTTTGCTCAACCTAGTATTTTCATAACTGGTTATATAATTTGGCAACAAATCCCACCTTCTTAAGTGTTTTTTCCACCAAACTTAAAAAAAAAAAAAAAAAAAAAAAATCATCCCAATAACAAAAAAGTACCAAATTTTAATTTCATCAAAATAAGTTCTCTTGTATCCATTTTCATCATTAACATAGAGTGGCAAATCATAAACAATCTTCAAAATCTTAAATTAAATAGGGTTTTTTTTAAATGTGCGTCTATGTTATGTGTTTACATGTGTGCATTTACATAGCTTTTTTTTACATCACAATGCAAATTTTATGATTTTAAACTCCCCCCTTTTTTTTTGAGCTTGTATTTGCGAATTAATATGAAATTTTGCTGTTATCAAAATCTTAACTTTCTTAAATCTGAATTAAATTCTTCATAAATCATAATTTTAATTGAATAACTTTTGAATTTTTTATTTAAATAAAATGTATATATATTTATACAGGGTAAGTCAAAATGAGTGCCCAATTTCAAAGGTTTACTACTCAAAATCAATGTATTTATTCAAAATAAGCTTACATACAAAGGTATCATAATTAAGTTTTGAATGTACTCATAACAAATGCTCAATATGCGCTGCTTTTGTTATACAACATATATCAAGTCTGTAATGTAATTCTTGCCAAACTGTGCAGCATGTCTGTATCAATGCTGGCGACAGCAGCTGTGATGCGGCTTTCAAATAAGTGATAGTTACTGGACTTGGAGGCATATACACGCAATCCTTTACGAACTCCCACAAAAAAAATTGCATGGTATAAGATCTGGAGCTCATGGTGGCCAAGGTAACAGTGCTTTGTCTACAGCAGATATGAATTCTACTACTATTCATAATACACTTGTGTGTACAGCAAAGCCCTGATTATCCATGAGCGGGTGATCTGCGGTGAAGTTTATCTGCAAAGCAAATTTTTTTTATTTTTTTTTATTTATTTATTTAAGACAACAGCAAGGAAAATACAATAAGCCCTACTAATAAATATAAACAGAAAAATTCATGTATTCGAAAGTAATAGAAGAATATTTCTAGATTTGGTTGCCATGTTTAAAATATCAGATATAAAGTCTTGAAGTTTTTTCTTGATTTTATTAAGAAAATGTAAACACAGCAATTAAAATATTTAACAAATAAATAAGCCTATTATGATAAATTCCAGGGGAGCGTATCAAGAAGAGCTTCATTTTTGAGATAGAAAAGGTGTTTTCAAAGCAAGAAGCAAAAACAAGTGACTGATTTTTTTTTAAAGGTGTAACTCAATACTTTTTGTACTGTATGTATGGCATTGTTTCTTATTTACTGTTCTTTATTTTAGTGATTTAGACATAAAGCAAAGGTTTCTGCATACTGTGCATATGTATGTATTTTAAATGTTTTATTATGTTTTTTGTACACTAAAACATAGTTTTTATGTTGAGTTTTCTTTCTTGCATGCTTGCACCCCATTTTCAGTCTTTTGGGTTATCCGCGGTACCCTTGCCACCCAACTCCGTGGATAATCGGGGCTGTACTGTATTACTTTTTACAGTGTATATATTTTTAATAAAAACATTGATTACGTTTTGCATAGTAAACCTTTGAAATTGGGGCATTTATTTTGACTTACCCTGTATATTTTACATCTAAGAAGTGGCTAATTACTTTTTTTTTAAATGCTGTGTTTGAAGAAATATTGTTTATACTTCTCCTTTTCCAGCATGTAATGTTTTTCCTTATTCCTGGAAAGAGTTTAAAAAACATTAAAAAAATTTTTTTTGAGACTATAATTCTTTTATATAAAATATATTAAATAATTCTTTTATGAAAATACCGTATATTTTGCAGAAGGTATTTTATAAACAATTACTTTTTATATGCTTATTAGTATAAACTGCTTTAAATTAGATAAATTATTGCTTTTTGAATAATATGTTTTTTATTTCTCAAATTATGTAAATATCTTACATTATAAAATACATCATTTGTGCAACAAAAGCATGGTTTTAATTTTTTTAGGAGCAATGTTTATTTGGAATGAAAATAATCCAGTAAAGACTGTGACCAAACAAGGCCGTATACATCAGTGTCAGTTATGCCAATATTCAACTTATAATTCAGGTCATCTGAAAAGACACACATTGACCCACACTGGCGAGCGTCCATTTGTATGTCCTGTTTGTAGTCAGAGGTTTACTTTGAAAGAAAATTTGAAGAAACATCTAGTGCTAAAACATGATAAATATTTTGCTGTTTAACAATATTTTTATCTCCTGTTTTTGAATTTTTTCCAGTTAAATATGAATAATTGTTTGTAATATTTATTTCATGTCATTTTATTTTTATAATCTAATAATTTGAATTGTGTGTAATATATTCCATGTATGTAGTGGAATATAAATTTTAGTATTTTTCAGCCCATTGATGATATTACTGAACATCATATTTCATCTGAATACCCCCACATTTTCTAATCTACTGGGCAGTTTCTTAATTGCAAATATGCTTCTTTTTAATCAAAATATTTGATAAATAAATTTGTTTATTATATATATGGGGCATTCTCACAATCTTTTGACTCTCATGTCCCTGAATAATGATTTTTATTTTAATACACTTTTTTGTGTTTTTTTTTTTTATTTCATATACTGAGGAACATCCCAATGCATGATTGCACAACAATATTAACGAGATAAATAAGTTTTGGATGAAGTTGGAGGTCCAAACACCTGGAAAACTCCTATACCGTCCCGTGTCCCTGATGCTGATTTTTAAGTTTGGAGCTGTCTGGATAAAAGTAATTAGATAGAATTTTTTTCCGAAACTGGGACTATTGTTTTATATAAATATATTCGCAAAAAATTAACCTGCACACATTTTTAGGTTTGTTATTATTTTTTTAATACTGTCCCTGGGTTTTAGATTCCTTACCATCCCTCTTATAAAATTATACAGAAAATCATTTCAGATGCAGCCACAGAATTTTTTTGTTTTTTTTTCATGCAGAAGTATGCTAGAGAAATAATGTCTAAAATTCTTTGGCAGGAAATTTACTGTAGAATTTAAATCAGCATTTAAATATCAATTTCAAGCATCGTGGCTTTATTGGTAGTCTCACCATCCCCAAGGTTTATTCCTGCACTTTTCGAGGTAAATTAAAAAAAAAAAAAAAATTAATTTAATCCAATGTTAACACTGTTTCTAAAAATCAATGAACATTGTGGCTATCACTTAGTCTTAACATGATTTTCCTAATAATAGGTGGTAATTTTCCTTACCGTTTCTTTTTTTACCTTACTGTCTCTTCTTTAACACCCCTTTAAAACAATGTTACACAAAAATTTTGTATTAAAAGTACTACATTGTTATTATTTCTTATTTGAATGTCCTCTGGGTACTATGCAAATTCATTATAAGTAAAAATTTAGAAGAAAATAGAAAGTTAGAGTAGTAAAAGGGTAAGGAAAATTAAACTCGCAAGTTTAACTTAAACCTCAGTTAAATAAAATTTTCGCTGCTAACCCTTTTTTCTTTATTTTGAATCATTAAGGCATTTGTCTATCAGATTAAAATGTTATTTTAGCAAGTTTAATTTTGTCAGATTTTTTTCCCCAAAAGTCAAAAGATTGTGAGAATGCCTCATATCTAATCAAACAGTTCTGTGAACATGTGTGGTGGCCAGTACCTTCAACAATGAAAGTTTATTACTTTAACGTTTAAAGCTTAGAATTTTATATTTAATACACCCTAATAACTTTTTTTTTTTTTTAATGTTAAGTTAATAAAATAAAGGTTTAAATAAACTGTGGCAATTTTAGAGCTATATTAGAGGGTATACGATAGTAAAGACTGTGCACATGGGTGCAAGACTTTAGGTCTCAGGATTGATTTCAGTCTCAGAGGGTTTTTGATTGATAATAAATTCTACTTTATAGACTTAATTATTAGCAATTTTATTATCAAGAGAACATAAATTACTTTCTTTCGTAGCAAGGGATAAATTTTTATCCATAATTCAAAAATAGACGTTTTGTAACCCATTTCCATTTGGTTATTTCTAATATATTCAGAAAAGTTTTCAGTCTTGACTTGGATGGGCTTCTTGCACCCGTGACGTATAACTTCTGAATTATTTTAAGGATCTCTGTATACTCTGTATTTCTGAAATAAAGCTATAGGGTGTATTCTGTTGCATACACTGCCTTGAATCTAAACCCTATTGTTTTTTTGACTGATTGTAGCATTAGAAAAGTTATTAATTTAAAAAGGAAAGGAATTGTGGCTTATTATAAACCGACTGCCAAGAAGAGTTATGTATTTCACTCGTATCTGGGTATGTGGATTTCTTTATACCCTCGAAACATCCCAACAGCTGGATGGATTTTAATGAATGAGGTCTCTATCAATTCATCATAACCATCCGATGGTTATAGGTTAGGTTTTGTTTTTATAAATTCAAAATGGCGGCTGTAAAATACAAAATGGCAGTAGAGGCGGAAAAATACTTTTACGCACCATATCGAGTGGCATATCATTGGATAGGCCTTTCAAAATGAAGACGATGTTTCATTGACTATTTTACAGTCAGAAGCTCCGTTTAAATATTACACAACCTGGAAGTTGCGTAGGTCGGATCTCTAGCTTTATTGCAACTCTAACCATCATAGACATCTCTAAGCCTCATTAAAAGAGTGTTTATAGATAGGAACTAACAATTAAACACAACTTAAAAGTCATCAATACAAGTAAATAAAAAAATAGGTAAGTAATATAAAAAAAAGTTTCACATAAATGAGAAATAATTAGTTCTCTTTTTATACAGTCGGGTTTTTTGATTTTTTTAAATTTAATTTTTACTTGTTATATTTGTTTGTTTAAAATACTGTGTGTATTTAGAGTTGCTAGATCTTAATTAAAGTTAAGATGTTATAAAATTGATCAGTTATTTTAAAATTTCTAGTTACTATTTCGTTGTTTTTAAAAATACCAAAATTTTGCAAATTAAGTAAATTACTATATATTCTTCATTCTTACCAAATTATAAAGCATTTTAATTTTTTTTAAATTTGGATGGCTTTCACATTTTAGAAAAGAATTTGCTAGGTCCAAAATTAACTGAAAAATAATTTTGGGGGAAAATTGTTGTCTTTTTTTTATAACTGAGCTTTTATAAGATATTTGCTTTTCTTAATAATACTTTGCAGTTTCTTGTTTTATATCATTTTCTGGTTATTTATATTTCTTCCAGATCAAAAGAGTTTGCTTTCTTTTAACACTTTCCAACATACAGTAGTAGCCAAAATTGTGGAAACCTTTTTGAAAAGGTGTATTTTTTAAGTTTGATGATTCATAACACCACTTTTTCTTTAAGTAATACCATAAAATTCTGTACCAATAGAAAGATAAAATAGTCACAAATCTAATGCAACAAATTTCATGAAGGAATGTTTATTAGAACAGCAGATATAAAGAAGAAAAGTGAAACACATAGAAAAAAATGAGATTTATCACAATGTGAGTCAATTCTTAGTTGGGTAACCTTTATTCGTATACTCTTATATCACCTTCCCATGGAGTGAACCAAGTCTTTCAGCTGTGAAGCTGTTATAATGTGATACTACCGAGATTGAAAAAATTGCTTCTATTGAATTTAATTGATGGATTTCTTCTATGCAACAAATTTCTTTGGTGAGCTCCAAAGTTTTTCAATTGGTTTAAGGTCTGGGCTATTTCCATGCCATTCTAACACTTGAATATGACCCTGTTGAAACACTTTTTGCACACTTTAGCAATATGACATGGAGCTGGATTTTGTTGAAATATAAATGCTTCATTATCTTGTAAAACATCATGAGTAGAAAACTTCGCTTGGGATTGAAGTATTTCATTTGTGTGTTTTTGGGCATTCATATTCCCAGTAATCACACAAATTCTGCCCATACTTTTTGATGTCATACAACCCCATATCACAACACTTACTGGATACTTGACAGTGTATGTAATCCAATTAGAATGCAAATCATCTCCAGTTCTTCTCCTTATATATTTTATTCTATCACTACCAAACATGGAGATTTTGGCCTATTCAGACCAAATAACATTGTTTCACTGCCCAGTTACTATGAGTTTTATCCAGTTCAATCTTTTCAACTTTTGTTAGAAAGATAATAATTGCTTTTTTGTGGAATTTTAGCATTTAAACCAAATCCTTGCAGTCTGTGCTGAACAGTCCTTGCACTCGAACCTCGAACATGACATTGGCTTATGCCATTTCATCCAGATGATTTTCATCTGTCACCTATGCAAGTCTCATAATTCTTCTATCATCATTTGCTGTTACACGCTTTTTCCTGCCTTTACCAGTTTGGTTTTATAGTGACATAGTCTCCTTAAACCAAAAATTTTGAAATGCCACCTTTGATTACATTTTCACCAATTTGCCCCCTAATTTCTTCATAACTGTAACCTTGTTCACATAATAGTACTATTTTAATTTCATTCTAGATGACCAGTCACCTCTTTGTGCTATTTCTTTAATTTTCTTATGTCTTACATTCAACTCTAATATCAATCACATACTAATTGTAATTAAGCCTCTGCCTTTTAACTTATTACTATATTTACTTGAATAAAAAAAAGAAATCAAGACAGATTGACAAATTTTCGTAACATATAAGGAAAATAAAGAAATTCTTACAGAACTACCTTGATTGGTGTATGTATGTATATGGATTTTAATCTAATTTTGGTTCTGATGTTTCCAATATTTTTGTTGGAAGTTAGCATATTGTTTTGATGCAGGAATGAAATATACGTGTATTTGCAGTTGTAGTCCACTGTAAGATGTCATTATTATACAAATATTCTAGGCTAACTACTAAAATAATAATTTTACAATTTAAAGTGTACACTATTGATGGCAAATAATTTTAACCTGACTCTTGCATTTTAGATTTATAATTTCATGTCTTGTTCTGAAGGAATTTTACTTAACGACATATTTGTTATTAATTATATGAACATGTTTTGTTATACAAAATTTAAAATGAAGTTTAAATTTTCTAAAATAGTTCAATGTCATAAAAATTTTTTATGAATTATGTATTTGTTATTTCTGTTGGACATTATGATGTTAATTCTGTACTGTTTCTCATCAAATTTAAATAAAAATTTGAATTTTACAGGAATCTTGAATTTATGGGACAACAATAATGGTTTGAAGATAATGAAAAAACAAGGTTCCAAATTTCATGCATGTCCTATATGTTCATACACATCTTATTCTTCATCACATGTCAAAAGACATTTTCTCATTCATACTGGACAGCGTCCATTTTCTTGTACTGCATGTCCTTTTAACTGTAATCAGAAAGAAATTCTTAAAAGGCATATGTTGAGTCAACATGGTGTTAAATTTACTTAATTTTTCTTTCAGTGTATATATTTTGTCATTATGCAGTGACTAAAGTAATATTCATTAACTAAAGTTTTTAATTGATATACTTAGTGTAATAGATTTTTATTTATATAAGATCTATTTTATTTATTTTTCTAGATGAAATATTTTTTAATACATTGAAATCTAGAAATATACTATCCTGTGTACAGGAATATAGGTGAATAATTCTTTAACAATAAATATATTGTAACACTTCATGTAAAGTAATATTCATTTCATTAAAAAAAATAACTCAAAAGATTGCATATAGATTTTATCAGAGAAAGTTCAGAAGTTCTCCCATGAGTAATGGATCTTGGTTTGAAATTTTGGTACATCTCTTTAAGAGATGACTAAAATATCTCACAAAACATCAGTGATTAATTTTATTTTGTTATTTTTTTTATTAAAGTAAGTTGTTAGACATTTACAAGGTAAAATATATAATTATTTTTTATTGTTAATTGAAATGTTGAAGGATTGCATTCGCTTTCTGTGCTAAATGTATTCTGCTTCTGCCTTCCCACCCTTTCTCCTTAAAAAAAATATGTATATATATATATATATATTGTTTATAAATAGAAATGAAATAGAGGTGCACTAAAGATGATTACTATAAAATATGGCATGCATAACATTTATTGTTCATTGACAGGGGCACACAAAATAATTTAATTATAGTACTATCAACATTAATTACTGAAAACGTGTTTTCAATTGTGGTATACATTTTTTTAATATAGCTAATTTTTTTTTTCTATATTACTTGGTGTGTATAAATTCTGTAGATCATATACAGGTCTGCATAAAAAAATTAAAGTACATTTTCCCCTTATTGATGGAAATTGGTAAAGGGAATTTTTCTACTGCATTATGTGTTTCCTAACTGAACTAAATTTTTGGAAACTCCATAGTGTATATACAAACCTATAGATCATATACAAAGCTGCACAAAAGAATTTGAGTATTTTTCCGACTATAGATGATAATTGCTCAAATTGGGTTTTGAAATGTGTCATGCATTTTCCAAATTGTTTACTTAGAAAGCTGCTTTCATATAAAAATGTTATATATAAAGAAGGAGATATACACCTGGATATAGATACAGGGTGTGCCTTTTTTTTTTTTTTTTTTTTTTTTTTTTCAAATAAAATTTTACAATTTTCACAGAAAGTAGGGCTAATGTTTCAAAAGAGTCAAAAAGAACTTCTTAAAACTCCATAAAATTTAGAAATGTGTGAGACCTTTCAAAAGAATTTAGTCTTCCTTCATCAGGTGCAAAATATATATGCTTCTATTTTAAAAGCAGGAGAAAAACATATTCATTCAGACTTATGCAGTTTTACATCTGCTTTCAAAGAAGCACATACTTTTTGCACCTTATAAAGGAAGACTGAGTTCTTTTGAAAGGGCTGTTTTACCATGTTTTTTTCATTCATTGCTAATGTTTCAAAATTCAATTTTTGAAGCAGAATTATTAGTGATAGAAGATGAAATTTGCTGGGCTCATAATTTACCACATTCAAAATTCCTAATTTACATTCTTTCTGGACTTGAAGCCTTGGAAAAGTCTAACTCATCAAACTATCTTATAATATGACTATTCAAATTCTTGCAGAACTCCGACAAGAAACTTTTGTTTACTTGGGTAAAAGGACATGCTGATGTTCATGAAAATGAAGTAACAGACCTTCTCACAAAAGAAGCTACAGACATAATAGATACCTCTGCAGATTTTTTTTCCCCCATTCCCATCTTCATTTTAAATAAACAAGAAGTGCTAAAAAAATGCCTATATGAATGAAATATTGGTGATACAGGGAGACATACTTATAAATTATTACCAAAAATTTCTGAAGACTGCCTACTTTGCAACAGGAATTTGTGTTTGTTTGAAACTAATCATGGGCCCTTTTCAAGTTACTTATTGAGATTTAATTGAACCATATCTCCATTTTGTGTGTGTGAGCATATGTCAACTTATCAGCATTATTTGTTAAATCGTCTTTTAATCTCTACATTTTATATAAAGAAGCTATCAGACCATACATTGTCATATATTTCTTTTCACATATATTAAAAAAGAATTATCTAATAGATAAAATAATTACTTGCATCAAAATAATAGAAAATAGCCAGCATAATTTTCACAATGTGTCTTCATTTCTAATAGATACTTTAAATGATGTTTCATTTCTTCCAGAGATTGAACTTTAACATTACTGTGCTAATACCATATCTGCATGGTCTGACATTCTCTAAAGTTTTCATGACTTGAATGTTCATTAGGTAGATCGCACATTGAACAGACAAGCAACAAAAAGCGTGAGACAGGAGACAAATTCCAGTGTTCAAACCAGTTTCTGCTTTGTTACAGGGTGAAATGTCTCTTGACTCATGCTTTTTTATGGCTTGTTTGTTTAGTGTGTGATCTGCCTTGGAGAATCTTTGTTGGCTCTACTTATCCTGACTTTGACTTTGAATACTATTTTGTTTACTAGGGCTGGATTATTTATCAATATATCGGCAGATATTGATATTTCTTAACTATCGCAATAACAGTATCTAAACTTTGACTCTGTTGATATATCCCAATAATAATAATATAACAGTGTTAACAAACACTGCAATTACGAACACGAGCACCGAAAAAAATATCGCCAAATAACTCAGAACTCAATAAAATAATAATATTTTGCGCTCACCGCCAGAGAACCTGAAAAAAAAATTCTATTCCATTGTCTTCAACCTCCTTTCTCATCCAAAACAGAAAATCTACATCGATAATCTTCCTTTCCGTTGATTATCTGCAATAGAAACTATCCCAATCATTGCAATGCACCTATCCCTTCTCAATAAACCTAAAGTTCGTTCGACTCTCTGCATAATAGTGAATAACACTTATCATCCTTTCTCATCTCAACTGTGATTAGTCTCTACACCTATTCCAATAACTCCAGATAATTGATACATTATGAATAATAACACATGAGCATTGATTATTCATTATTGCGTTTGATACGAAGATAACGGGTGATCGTCGTATCTATACCTCAGAAGGTAGAATTCTTGGCTTGCAAGCAACCAATGAGAGTCCACTAAAGTTCCTCCTTTTGCTTATAGCAAAGCTGCAATGAAAGTTGGCGAAAAGCCCAAGGTCAAAGCCAGGGGCGTAGCTATAGATTTTTTTTCGGGGGGGAGAATTCGAAAATTTCCCAACTTGAAACAAATTCTTCCAACTTTCAACTAATAGTGTGTATAATACGTGTACCACAATGTGTATAATAATGAAACTTATGCATAAAAAATTCCTTTCCAAAGAAAAATTTTGAAACTGGAAACATAAAAATTCTAATTATTGGTTTGTTTAATAAAAAACAAACATGCAGGTCCTGAACACGATTTGACTGTTTTTAGAAAATGTCTGTCTGTGTATGTGACACAAATTTTGTGGTTGCTCTATCTCAAGAACTAATGCGAGGAATTTAGTAAAACTTTAGATTCAGTTACATCTTGATAAGAATTAATGATGATTAGTTTTTGGTGTAAATCGCCAGAAAGGTGGTGCTGCTAAGCTGCATTTTTCACGATTTACATGATTTTAGCGATAGTTATCTCTCAAAAATTGTTGCACGGAATTTGATCCAACTTCATATTCTGTTAAATCTTGACATAATTTGGTGCTTATTAGGATTTTGTATATATTATATAACAGGTGGCACTGCTGTGCAGCATTTTTCACGATTTTTGCGTTAGCTATATCTGAAAAACTAATGCACGGAATTTAGTCAAACTTCATATTCGGTTTCACTTCCTTATTGGGCTTCGGTGTTTACTGAGTATCACTTTTGTGTTCTTTGGATTTGGAATTTTGGTTGCATCTAACAGGGTGTGTGCCGAAATTCATTGATTTGTTTGAAAAATGCGAGGCTTCTATCTCCATTTTTAAATAAACACAATTAAACGAATATATACCTTTAGAATTCATTATTATGGGCATAGAATTATTATTTAATTTTAGCATTGTGGTTGCAAATTTTGAGGTATTAACATATAATCAGGACCCCCAAACGGTCTGCCAACTGAATACCAATATTATTTTAGAAAAATTTTCTTTTTAGATTTTTCTTTCAAACCGCCCCGGAAACACCTTTGAAAGTTAATTCTAGCGCAAACCTACCATAAAATTTTCTTTTAAAATTTATTGGTATTCAGTTGGCGGACCATTTGCGAGCCCTGTATAAGGGATAGAATAAAGTTTTGGGATTGGTACATCCGAATTGTTTTCATTTAACATTAATTCTTCTTGTTTTCAAAGAAGCCGACCTGATGATAACATCATCCAGTTTAATAAAATCCACTATTTGACTTTCACATTTTAAAAGCATTAGGCTGTCAAGCCTGTCATCCCTCATTGTAGTTTATAATATATATATTTTTTAATTTTTATTTGACTAAAGATTCTTTCATTAGATGCAACGCCATAAAGATAAGCTTCTGTGAATGTTAAGATATAAGTTTATAGTTTGACGGCATGATCCAAATAGTCTTTGAATTTCATGGCATGAGTAAGAGGTTTGTTTAAAGCTGCTATCAGATTCACCAACTTTTCGAGCAATTTTTGAGCCAACTCTTGATTTCCTCCAACTTTTCGTGAAATATTGTCTCACCACCCAGTGTGATAGCAAACAGCAATATCCCCAACTTTTTATCCACAGCTCTAAAAAAGTATGCGCTAGCCGCGCCTTTTCCCCCCAACTTTCAACATTTCAGCCAATCAGAGATAAGTGATTGATACGAATAGGCGATAAATATTAACGGCTGGTACTAGTAGTAGTGGTTTTCCTCCAACTTAGTGATACTCAAATTTGCCTTGCACAATTGAAATTTAAATATGAAATGTATTGGTGCAGTATTCTCCTGATATGGGGAACAATGTCATTTAAGCTCATTACTAAATTGCCGAAATTTTCTTGTATTTCTTATAATTATCTCCTGTAAAACTTATGTGTATCAATGTTCATTGCTGTGCTATTATTTTTATCTATTCTCTTTGGTGAAACCGTTTTCCTACCGCGCTTTCGGAAGTCAGCTTCTTCAGTCATATTCTAATATTCATAATTGTTTGTGAAATTGTCTATAAAGAAATCTTTATTTCTTCAAAATTTTATTCAAGTGCAACTTGTCAGCGTTACCGTGCATGTCGATTTTTTCTTCAGATGATGGACAGCTTTCATGGTCATGCTTCTTTCCAAATTCAAATTGTTCTTTTTTTAGGTGCGTTCGTAATTATATAAATACGTAGCACCTATAGTCGTCGTTCAGTCCGTCCGTCTGTCCGCATGTAACAGAGCAAAAACTACCCAACCGAATGGTCTGAAATTTCAAATATATGATTGTTGCAAAATTTTGTCAAGCCATTTCAAATTTTATGAAAATCGGATGTATAGTTTAATTACAGGGACAGTCAAAAGTTTTTCTTTACATTACGGCCAATGGGAAAAATTATTGCAAGTGCATTTTAATGATATTAGAGCCTTCCGAATGATCTGAAATTTTAAAGATATAACTGTTGCAAAATTTTGTCGAGCCATTTCAAATTTTAGGAAAATCGGATGTATAGTTTAATTACAGGGACAGTCAAAAGTTTTTCTTTACATTACGGCCAATGGGAAAAATTATTGCAAGTGCATTTTAATGATATTACAGCCTTCCGAATGATCTGAAATTTTAAAGATATAACTGTTGCAAAATTTTGTCGAGCCATTTCAAATTTTAGGAAAATCGGATGCATACTTTAATTACAGGGACAGTCAAAAGTTTTTCTTTACATTACGGCCAATGGGAAAAATTATTGCAAGTGCATTTTAATGATATTACAGCCTTCCGAATGGTCTGAAATTTTAAAGATATAATTGTTGCAAAGTTTTGTTGAGCTATTTCAAATTTTAGGAAAATCGGATGTATAGTTTAATTACAGGGACAGTCGAAAGTGTTCCGTTACATTACGGGGAATGGGAAAAATTATTGCAAGTGCATTTTAATGATATTACAGCCTTCCGAATGGTCTGAAATTTTAAAGATATAATTGTTGCAAAGTTTTGTTGAGCTATTTCAAATTTTAGGAAAATCGGATGTATAGTTTAATTACAGGGACAGTCAAAAGTGTTCCGTTACATTACGGGGAATGGGAAAAAATTATTGGAAGTGCATTTTAATGATGTATCAGACTATGTGCTTTATGAAGTGCAAAAAAGTATACATTCAGTACAATATGGGGTGCAAAAAATAATTATAAAACTAGTTATAGTACGAACGCACCTCATTTGCCACGTTTGACGAGCAATTTCCAACTTGTTACCTTTATCATCCTCGAATGGATTTTTAGATGCTCCAAAATCTTCCACGAAAACTCTTTTCCTATTATGAAGGGTTCTTTCGTTCTGATATTTATAGTCATTTTTTAGAACAGCTTTAAACACACAACACAGGACTTTTGGTTTAAAATTTCACAAACACCCATAATTTACTCGTATAAACGAACAGGGATAATATATATTTCGCACACACACATATAAAAGTAAAATGTGACAAATTTATCAGAACCAACGACTTCTTATATTCACATTTGCTTATATAACGCCCTTTTCTTGACTGCGAAGGGTTAACTAATTTTTGTGGCAAAAAATCACGAGAATGAGTAAAATATTGTCCAAAAATCAGGAAATTAGTTAAAAAAATTATTGCAATTTGTGAAAACTCATCAAATCCTGCCCAGCTGTGTTTCAAGTAGGTGACTACATTCCTTTCTGTTGTGCTACAAGTGATCTCCAATATTCAAAAGAAGATGCAATCACTTTGGATTAAAATAGCTGGATTCTGTTTTAGGAGGAGAAGGTGAGGTAGGTTGAAATTTTTGAGAAAGGAACAAAGTTTTGGATTAAATAAAGGAACTGGATAGTCAGCTATTGATGGACAGGAGTAGAGAAATTTAGGTCTGGTAGATGTATAATATTTTTGTATAACTGAAAAACTCAATGATAAATTGAGTGCGTCGGATTTCTTTTTTTTATTTCTTTTGATAATTTAACTTGTTTACTGTTACAGTACTCAGAAACATAATCACCAAAACAATAAATATTTCGTAATTTTTTTACTATTACTTTTAAAAAAGAAATTGTCGCAAAAATCTAGAATTTCCCAACTCTAAGCTCATATTTCCCAACTTCACATATATTGGGGGGGGAGGCTCCCCCCCCATACCCCCCCATGGCGACGCCCCTGGTCAAAGCAGTCTTTCACAGTGGTGATTGGTTGTTTTTAAAAAGAGCTTCCCAGTCAGTAGTGTTTATTCATATTAACTTTGTTAGAGCGAAGTTTTCTGGAGTGAATTTAATATATTCTGCATTGATATTTTTTAGCTATGAATATTTATCAAAAAAAAAAAATGAAATTAGTATAAAACTATTCTCAAGTGTGATTTAAGTATTTATATATATTTTTTTTAAGGTTTCAATGTTCTTTTCTTGTAGTAAATAGGTAGAAAGATATAAATACAGGGAACTGCTCTGCTCAACAAACGCAAAACGTTGTGACACATTTACAAATTCATTTTTAAACATAAAGGCACAAAATTGGAAAGCCTGGATTTTGGAAGCGATTTAGAAACGAACTGTGTTTTCCATTTTTTGATAAATAAATTACCTGTCGAGTTAAGCGATTTTGATCACGTGAAAAAGACGTTTTTCACCCTTTCTTGAGTGGTTATTCTTCTTTCACGCAGAAATTCCGTTCAAAACGCGCCCTTTGACACTATTTTGTGAAAGATCTATTGCGTTTGCAAAAAAAAAAAAATGGAAAAAACTAAAAATAAAACCAGTTTGATTACATAGTTTCTGAACAACAACACCTGCTAGTTTCATGCATTTCCGAACAAAAATAAATTAAAACTTATGTCATAAAGTTGCTCTTTTGTATTTAAGAACAGCCAAGAATGAATTGATTCTTTAGAGAAAGGTTGAAGAGCAACATTTCTGTTGCATCTATCATCCACTGAAACTTATTTAATAACAAGTATATTAGCACCACATGTGGCATTAAATTAATTTAAGTTTTTTCTAGAGTTTCCTCTTTTCCTGTGTTAATTAAAATAAAATCATCAACATCCTAAATTTAAGAATGTTCTATTTTATTTTGTATTTTATAATTTTGTCAGTTATTCGCAAAGTACTTCAATACTTAAAATGTCGCTGATAAATAATGCATAGAGTAGGAAGAATAGGAAACACTGTTTTTGAAGGAAAATACTTTGCAACAAATGGTATACGTGTAAACAGATATCAAACATTGGTTTCATTTCTAAAATATTTTTTTTATAAATATATATACTTATTTTAATGTTGCTGTGTGAACATATAGGTATAAGACATTGAGTAGTTGTTCCCTACATCTGTTTTTACTTAAATTGCTTCTATTATACCATTTATGTTTCGAAATTAGCAAAATTTCTATTCTTGCACAATTTAAGGTAGTTATCGCGATATATCACAAATATCAATATTAACTCGTTGATATATTGCGATATTAAATTTCTGATATTGTCCAGCCCTATTGTTTACATAGACCCCCATCTTTCACCTTATTAAATGGGGAAATTTTGTTACAGTATTCTGGATATTTTGGAAAGTGTTTCATAATTTATACTTGATGCATGATTTTTTATTTTGTTAAGTTTTAACTACATTTTACATGCTAGGTGGTGTATCTAAATTATATAGATCATATACTGGACTCAGGGTTCGTACGCGACTGGAAAACCGGGAATTGTCAGGGAAAAGGACAAGTGCTCAAAAAGTCAGGGAAAATTGCAATTTTTTTCTAAAACCTGGAAAAGTCAGGGATTTTTTTATGTGGTATCATGTCTCAAGATTTTGCCAAATTCCGAGGTTCGTTCGCAAAAAAAGTTCTTATTTTTCACTTGGAAGTAGAATTTTCGCTAAATATTTTACTAAATTCACATTTTGACAGGCAGAAGTTTTAGCTATACAAATTTGTCGCCAAATGGGCAATATCTTTGCCAATGATGGGACTCTGTAAAAGAGCGAACCGCGCAATAGAATAGAGTTATTTTCCGGTTTCTTTTGTCAGCTTTAAAGTTGAATGTCGCCAAATAATTTCGTTTGTTATTTAATGCAACCTTTTTCCATGAGGAGTGAAATAGGCGGGAGCTGAAGGGCTGGTTAAAGCGAACGGAGAGCCGCGATCTTCTTGTCTTCTGCTGACTGCTGCTGAGTGAGAAGGTGATTTAATTTCGTTTTGGTGACGGCATGATTCTTTTCTGAAACCGAAAGTTCTGTTAATTGCAGGTAAGTAATCTTAATTAAAAGTATTCTTTAATAGCCCTAGTTTTTTAATAATAAATAATATATAACAACTAAACGATTTTTTCAGAAACGAGATTGTTATTATTAAACATCTATTCTGAAGATATGTTTTTATCACATTATTATATACAACTTTGCTAGTAAAAAAATAAAAAAGGTGAATCCTGGAAAAATTTAATTTGGTTGCACTATTCTAAAGCTAACGTAATGCAAATATTTCGCATGAACTCATCTATTATTCTTCACTCGTATGTGTGTCATTTTTCAAAAATTTAGATTTAAATATATTTTTAATATACAGTACAGGATATATTATCCGGAACGCTAAATGATCCGAAACCGAAACTTAGTGAAAGCTTTCATTTAAGAAAAATTTGCAGTTTTTTTTTTTCCATATTTTATTGAAGAGTTAACATGTTTTATAAATCGATATTTTGAATATTTTAAACTTTTTCTCATACATCTCAAGGTACCGTTATATCCGATTAATTCCCCCCCCCCCCCCCCCCCCCCCCGCCAAACACGGCAAAAAATCATAAAGTAATCGGAGAGGACTTTTACAGGGATTAAACGCGGCTATCGAAATCTACCGCCTGTAGAGATCCGAAAATGTGTATAAGAATAGACCAAAGCCTACCCTGATATTCATTTTTTTTTTGTTGTTGTTAACGGAGATAATTAAAAGTCAGAACCTAAAAAGCACGAAATACGCGCTCTCCGTGCGACACTCTGAGCCTACTTATGACGCTCCTATGAAAGATAAGAATTGAATGTACGCGATCGTCGCACATAAATTTCTTTTGAATCATTTTTATGACTTCTCATTGGCGTAACTTTTAGAAATATGGGAAAACTAACTACATATTTTTAAATTTCGTATTTTTCTGTTTCAAACGCTAAAATCCATTGTAAAAAAATTTAATTTTTAACTTTTTGAAAAAAAAATTCGAAACATCACTTAGAATTTGAACACGTTTTCGCGATCGAAAATCTGTCGGCAAGCCTCTGGTCTGAAAATTCCGAAAAATTAAGGTGATCATTTCCGAAAATTAAAAAAATCGGTCATAAATCTTAAAATTCAGGCATAAAATTTATCGCAAAATTTAGCGAATGATCGCCGAAAAAAATCAATTTTGTCCATCGTTTGAAGAAAAATTGCTAATTTTGTCAAAGGAGCGCAGGAAAATGCGAATTTCATCAAAAAAACGTGAAAATTGGCAAATTTCGTAAAAGGATCGTGAAAAAAACGGCAAATTTCGTCAAAGAATCGCGGAAAAACGGCAAAAATCGTCAACAGATCGCAAAAAACCCCCTCTAATTTCTTCAAAGAGGCGCAGGAAAAAAAAACACTTAGTGCCGGGAGTTTACTCCTTTAAGAAAATTTCCTTTGTTTGTTTTTTTTCCTTGTTTAACCAGAATAATTATTCTCTAATTAATATTAATTAGTTTTTAATTTTTTATGGTAATTATTTTAAACCACTGTTTTTAATTCATAACGTAAAAATAATATACGTAATTTTTTAAAATTAATTTGCAGAAAGTTTTTGACCAAATATTTATTTCTGCAGAAAGTTTTTGGTTTTATACAAGTCTGGCGTAGTGTTGCCAGTGGGTTACTTTTTTTTTTAATTCAAATTTCTTGATTGGCAACACTTTTTTGAAATGATAAAATTTCTTCTCTTAAATCTGTTGTTTAATATTTTCATCATTCTAAAGAGCATTTTTAAGCAGGTTCATGTGCAGTTATTTATTTAATTAAAGAAATATGCAATTTAATATCTAGCATTAAAAAGAAATCTGGCAACATAGTATAAATAAAAAAAGTACTGTTATTATAATTTATTTTGCCCCACCTAACCCTAAATTAAGATTTTATAAATTAAAACTAGAATAGATTCAGATTTTTTTCCCTTTTGCATTAATTGTTTTGGAGCTACTTTTGATAGAATGTAATAAATATACAAAATCAGTTTTTTAAAAATGATTGCAGTATAATTGTGTATTTTCTTCTTTTAGGAAAAAGTATATATAATATGTCTAAGAAAAGAACATTATTTAATCCAGAGTGGACAGACAAGGAAATAAATCCAGAATGGTGCTCTTGGTTAAAAGAAGTAAAGAGTGATCCATTCTCTGCCCATTGTTCTATTTGTCGAAGATCATTTCAACTCAGTAATATGGGTAGAACAGCCATTACCAGCCATGAGAAAGGTTATAAACATCAGAGAAACGCAAATTCTGCTAAGGGTTCTTTGCCATTGGAAAAAGTATTTCAGACTGATAAATCTACGAAAGAAAATACAATTAATGAAAATAAAAAGTCCATATCTGAAGAAAAAATCATAGCAGAAACGAATGATACTTCTACTGCAACATGTGTTAAACCTTATTGTAGTAATAAACTTTCTTTAGAGAATCATGTTTCAAAAGAAGCTGTTTTAAGAGCTGAAATTCTCTGGGCCATGAAACTTGTCATGTCCCATAGTTTGTATACCGTAATTTCGGGTAGATAAGCCGCGGCTTATACGTGTTTAAAAGTTAAATTTTACCTTTTGCGGCTTATCTGTCGGTGCGGCGTATACGAAGTATTAATGATTTTTTCCAGAAAAAAAAATAAATCAGATCATGTAATATTATAGAGTGAAAATCTGAAAAACAATATTAAAAATGTTTCACCGATTAGAAATAACAATCATTTAAAAAAATATCAGGAAGTTCTTTTTTATTTCATTAAAAAAGAAGAAAAATCTATGCATGGTTTCTTTCTGCATAACGAAACGTATTACTCAAAGATAATGATCTCATTCTGATAACGTTCAACTTCCCACTCCACCACAGAGTTGAATAAACAACTGCAGATGGCTCTTTTCTTTTTCATAAACTAGGGGTTTTGGGGAATGCTGTAATTTTCTAATAACTTTTTATATTTTAATAAAATTTAGTTACACAGCCTAATTTACTGTTATTGCAACTTGCTGAAAATTTGAACAAAATCAGACAATTAATAATGGAGATTTTAATAGCTAAGAAAAAACGGGTTTTGCTTTTCGTTTTTTTTTTTGTTTTTTTTTTTCTTTTAAATTATTTTTTCTGTTTGCTTGCAGCTCAATAATTTCTTTTTACTGCACTTACGCAAAGTGAAGTCGCTGACACATTTAAGGAATCCTTTTTCGCGGTGTTTTAATAGAAAAGAAAGTAGATTCTCTTGTTTTCTTTAAGTGTGCGCATTTGCGAATGTTGTACTTTTTATTTTCAATAATGAACGCATGTAATTAATTTCTGTTTATTTTAAAACTTTCTTAGAACATTTTATTTTAAATATTTACAGAATATATCAAATCGAGTGCCAATTAATTTCTGTTAATAGACATTAATGTTTACAGTTAGTAGTGAAGAGATTTAAAAAAAAAAATCTCTTTATACGTCTCTCCCAACTTTTGCCAATAGCTCATGTTGTCAAAATGATTATTTATCATTACTTATTTTCGGAATTTTACGTTGTGTTATTTAATTGATGGATTCGATTAAAAAATAGTGTTATTTGTAATACTAGCGTTATGTTTTATTTAAGAATTCCATAAAATATATTTCTACTTGCCGATCCAAGGCTGAAATGTGCGATGTAATTGGATAAATTCACAAACCAAAAGTTATTTATTTATTTATTTATTTTCATTATTTGAATTAAATTTAAAATTCTAATTTTTAAAATGGTTTTAAAAAATGCGCAAAAATCTTCAATATGGCGTCTATAGTAGTACATACACCACTTTCAATAAGTGCGGCTTATGCGCCGGTGCGGCGTATACGATGGAATTTCAGGTTTTTTTTACCATTTTCGGACGTAGCGGCGTATACGCCAGGGCGGCTTATCTACCCAAAATTACGGTAATTCCTTTCATGATGCTTCCAGTTTGTTCAAAGCAATGTTTCCAGACAGTAAAATAGGACAAGCAGTTACTTGTAGTAGTTCAAAAATGTCTTACATGATTTGTTTTGGCTTATCACCATACTTCTCTGAACATTTAAGAAGGGACATAGGGAATTCAAAGTTTGTTATTTGCTTTGACGAAGCTTTAAATAAAGTAGTTCAAAAAGGTCAGATGGATATTGTAATTAGGTATTGGTTAGAATCATTTAAAAGAATAAAAACTCGATATCTGGATTCTGTTTTCCTTGGCCATTCCACAGCACTAGATTTAATAGCTAAACTTCATGAAGGAACTGAAGGCCTTGACCTTAGCAAACTACAGTACAGGACCTATTATCCGGAATCCTCGGGACCGAAGGCTTTCTGGATTTTGGAATTTTCCGGATTTCGGGTCCTCCCGAATTCCGTCAAAAATTGCGGGAAAAACGCAAATTTCGTCAAAGGATCGAAAAAGCCCCCCGCAATTTTGTCAAAAGATTGCAAAAAAAAAAAAAAATCCGCAAATTTCGTCATAAGATCGCGAAAAAAAGTGCAAATTTGTCAAAAGATCGCGAATAAAATCGGAAATTTCATCAAAAGATCCCAAAAAATGAAATTTCGTCAAAATCTTGCGAAAATAATGCAAATTTCGTCAAAAGATAGCGAAAAAAATTTTTCTTTAAAAAATCGCGAAAACACGCAAATTTAGTCAGTGGATCCACGGGAAAAAAACGCAAATTTCGTCAAAAGATAGCAAAAAAAATTTCTTCAAAGGATCACAAAAAAGCCCTTAATTTCGTCAAAAGATCGTGTACAAATGAGAATTTCGTTAAAAGATCGTGGAAAGAAAACTCATAATTAGTGCAGAGGAGCGCCCCCTCCCTTTTTCTGTAAACTTAAAAAAAAAATTTGCTCTGATTTTCAGTTTTTTTTTTTTTTAAATTCAGAATCACCCCTGATTCAAGTAACACAATTGTGTAGACATAATATTTTGTCGAAGTGAGAGAGAGAGGGTGTGAAATATCTGATGATTAAAAAAAAAATGAATTGTAATATAAATTTTAAACTAAAATTTGACAAAAAAAATTATTTTTTTCTAATTTCGGTGCGGGGGGGTGGGGGAGACCATGCTCCCCCATCATTGATATAACATATTTTAGTGGTTACACATTGCAACACAATAGATTTTTAAAAAAATTACAAATCTATAAAATTTTTGAAAAATTGCAAAATTTTAGTAAAAATTTACAAATTTAGAAAATTTTTCAAAATTTCTTTTTCTGGATTTCGGGTCCTTCCAGATTTTGGAATTCCGGATAATGGGTCCTGTACTGTATTACAGTTGTCAATGGATGGCCCCAATGTAAATGTCAAAATGGCCAGACTATTGACAGATGAACTTGCCACTGAACATTTATGTGAAGTTCTGGATATAGGGACTTGTGGGTTGCATGTAGTTCACGGTGCATTTCGTACGGGCCACAAAGCTGCAAATTGGTCTTTAAATACTGTGTTCAGAGCTATGTATCAATTATTTAAAAATTCACCTGCAAGACGAGCAGATTATATTGAAATTACAGGCAGCAACAAATTTCCTCAAAAGTTTTGTGAAGTACGGTGGGTAGAAAATGCAGCTGTTGCTGAAAGAGCTATTGAAGTTTTCAATTTTGTAAAAACGTATGTTCAGCAATCGACACTTCCTAAAACACAAACTGTTGAAGTATTACAGGAAGCGTGCAATAATAAATTGATCTTGCCACAGATGACCTTTTATTCATCCATTGCTACACTTTTGCAACCATTTCTTAAAAAAATACCAATCTAGTGATCCACTTTGCCCATTTATGCATCAAGACTTGCATTTTATAATTTACCAACTTATGAAAAGATTCATTAAATCTGATGTTATGAGATTAGCAGACACTGCCCAGAAGTGTATGAAAGTAGATATCAATGATAAAGACAATTTATGCAGTCTTCAGGCTCTTGATGTAGGAGTAGCTGCATCAGGTCTTCTTGCAAAATGTGGTGCCACAGAAAATGAAAAAAAAACTATTCCGGCTTGATTGCCAAAATTTTTTTAAAGCAATAACATCAAAAATATTTGAACGTTCTCCGCTGACATATTCTTTACTTAGATATATCTCATGTTTAGATCCTAAGCTAATTCTATCCAATTCCAATACTTCAGAACTGAGAATGAGTAAATTATTAGAAGTTTTATACACAAAGCAGCATGTGACATCTGCTGAAGCAGACAGAGCTAAACAACAATTTAGTAAGCTTTGCTTTGACGCAAAAGCTGAGAAAAAAGAATATTTTGAAAAGTATTCTTATGAAAATGAAAGTTTAGATGCATTTTATTGCAACATTATTCCTGAAGATAGCTTTAAGGATTTATGGAAAGTTTTAAAAATTGTTTTAGTTCTTTCAAATGGGAATGCATCTGTGGAAAGCGGTTTTTCAATTAACAAAGATGTATTAATAGAGAACTTAGCAGAAAGATCTGTGTGTGCCCTTAGGACTGTTTATGATGCTGTTAAAGCAGCTGGTGGAGTTGAAAAAGTAGATATTAGTAAAGAAATGTTGAGCCATCTTAAGGTGGCTAGAATGAGATACCATGACTATTTAAATGAAAAAAAAATAAAGAAAATCATGAAGCAAGCAAAAAAGAAACAGAAAAAAGAAAAGCTGTAGCAGAAATTAAACTGTTAAAAGAAAAAAAAAATTAAACTGACACAACAAACTGCTTCTGAAACAGTACATATAAACAATATGATTGCAGAACTGTCCAAAAAAATTTGAATTTTTAATATGCATAATGTAAATTTTGTTATAGAAGTAAAAAGTTACTTTGAATCCTTCTGAGTTGTATTTTAGTGGTTTTTTTTTCTTTCTTTTTTTAATTATTATAAGTTATTCTCACTTTCAGAGGTAAGTTTACATTTTATTCTTATTAATGAACCTCTTATGCTGTACAAATTTAATCATTAAAATGTAAAATTGAAATTCATATTTCTAAAAAAATGTCGTGAATTGTGGTCAGGGAATTTTAAGAAATATGACCTGAAAAACCTGGAAGGGAATTTTGTAATTCAAAAAGAGTATGAACCCTGACTGGACTACAGAAAAGAATTCAAAAGCATTATTGTTTATGAATGTGAATTGCTTAAGAGTATTTTTAATTGTGTAATGCATTTTCCAATTGGGTTATATTTAATACATTAAAGGACATTAGTGGTTGTTTTCTATTTTATTTTTCACAAGTTTTTAATTTTTTTTTTAAATTCTGACATGGCCACAGAGGTCATGGGAAGAGACATTTACAATAGAAAAATGAAAATGAAGACATAATTGAGTATTTATTGAGTTTAGTTGGTGCACATTTATTTTTTACAATTAAACTGTTAAGAGTCATTGTCACAAGAAGGTACAATTAGCTTTTTAAAAAATGTTTTTAATTGTTGAATTTATAGAGTGTAATTTTCTGAAAAATAATATGCATCAGGATTTCATTATTTTTCAAACTTCTCTTTGTATTTGGGACCTCTGTATACTACACATAATGTTTCATAAGTGACTGATAAACTAGACAATATCAGTAAAAATGGATATGTCAAGTTTACAGATGATACAAAAATTAAGTTTTGAATTTTTAACTACTTTGGTTTGCAGGTTTCTAAAATGATGCATTTCTTTTTATTAAATGCAGTGCTAAAGCTGTCTAAAATTTGTATTATAATTATAAATTAGCTTTTTCTTACCTTATTTATGATAACCACAGAGCCACTGAGAACTTTGCCTAACTCCAAATGGAACTGATAAATTAAAAAATATTCAAACGCTTCACAACTGAACAAAAGAGTTATATGTAAAAAACAAAATGACTTTCTTTCTTCCATAATACTTAGTGATGATTTGGTATGTACTATCATTTATGACTTTTTTTTAATTTATTTTTTGTGTCTATGGATGGAAACTATTTGACTAGGGTCAAAGTTTACAAATCCTTAATTTTTTTTTTTTTTTTTTTTTTTTTTTTTTTTTTAAGTTAGAGCTTAACTAAAGATTTTTAACTAGCTATTATTGAAAAAAAAATTAAAGTTGTTTAAACATCAGTGAAATGATCATTATGTTTTAGAAATAGGGATATCCTCAGAGGAGGACTTTCATAAAAATATCTTTTCATGAGAATGACCCAAAAGATGTTTGTAGACCGTAAATAAATATATTGCAGGTTATGCAAAGAACTGGATACATCGCTTTCTATAGATGCTAATTACTGGAAGTGTGCTTTTAGTTGTGTTTAAGCCTCATTTTTCACCTGAATTGAATTCTAGCTTAATATGTGGTGTGTACAAAAATCTGTAGATAACATACAGACAGGGCTGTAAAAAAAAAGTTGTACATTTCTGTTATATTGGTGGAAATTGCTGAAAGCTAATTTTCAGCAGTATTGTGTGTTTTCTAATTGAACTGAATTATGTAGAATATATAAAAATCTATTGATTATATACAAGGCTGCTGAAAAGAATTATACCTCTCTGACTATGGATGGTAATTGCTGCAATTGGGTTTTCTAATGTGTGTCGCATTTCCTAAATAGTTTATTTGAGATATGTTCTTTCACCTTTTTAAACAGTGAAATTTCGTTAAAGTATTCTAAAAGTGTTAGAAAATGTTTCATAATCTATGCTTGATTTTTATTTCTTGTTTACATTTTTGTCAAAAATCCAATGAAATATTTAAATATAAAATGTTCATTTTAAAACTTTTGTTATTTCTTGTTTTTAAGATTGGCATTTTGTTCATGTATCATTTTATTTCTACATATTGAACACTTATGCTTATAATTTCAGTATTCTTAACATATTAACTAATTGGTTTTATCTTATCATGTAAAGTTATCTTCCAGTTTTATTTTTGTTGCCTTTTATTTTAAAGATAGTTGAATTTTTTTATTATTATTATTTAATTGTAGAATACCAGAATTTATTTTTCTAAATCTCGTTATTAAATATTGATCAGCAAAATTACATTACAGAATTTATCTTGAAATTCTTTGTCATTTGAAATTGATATTTAAGTTCTTTTCAAGACCGTCACACACAAATGAGTATTTCTTTAAATCTCTGAAAATCATTAAACAGTTCTTCATATCTTTTTTTTTTTTGTTGATATTGTATAGCATGATTTGTAATAATATAAACATTGTAATAGATTTTGAAAAATTACCTGTACTTTTTAAAGCTTTTATGAAATATTGTTGACCACTGATGTATTGATTTTATAATGATGTACCTACTTATATTTTAAATTACAATTTCAGTTCTTGCAAAATTGTGTTATAAATACATTTTTGAAATTCTATTGTTTTAACTGGTTAATAAAATGGAATTTGCTCCTTATCGGTGTTTCTTTTTTTCTTTTTATGCTATGAAATGGCATTAAAATTTAGAATTTTGTTTTATTAATGTGTTACTTGTGAATTTCTATTTTTGCCTTCTGTTATCATTGTAAGTCTGTAATTAAAATTTGTAATCTGTTTTTATAAAACATGA
Organism: Maratus speciosus; assembly: GCA_963932465.1. NCBI lineage: Eukaryota > Metazoa > Arthropoda > Arachnida > Araneae > Salticidae > Maratus > Maratus speciosus. The sequence continues at coordinate 285,515,301 of OZ010800.1, read as the reverse complement.
CAATTTCAAGTTCTTGTGCAATAACAATGTAAGAATTATGCATTATGTAGTAATTATAATTAATTGTTGTTATTTCTGTTTGTAATATTCGCATTGAAATAAAGTTTTTATTTTGTAGGAGTATCATTTGTTATGAATTGGATTATTGCAAGAAGAATTAGAGATGAAAAATCACTGCTATTGCTGTTTGTGCTTACTCAATATCTCACATGAAAAGAATCTCATGGGTCATTCTCCAAAACTAAGACAATTGTTGTAAATAGAGTTCATTGCATGCAAATATGTAAATTTTTGTTACATTTTGTAATATTTTTGCATACAAAATCAGAAGTATTATTAGAAGTATGAATTCCATCCATAAAATCATGATTTTAATAACTCATTATTATTTATTTTAATTAATTTTGAAATAGGTAACTATCAACTCCATACCCAGATTCATAAATGAAAAACATTATTTTCAGCACTTAGCCTTAATTTAAATATTTTTTTCTTTTTACTTTGCATAGGAGAGACAGTAAGCTTCTTATGAAGAGCGGATTTTATTTATTTATTTATTTATTTTTCCAATGCCAAATTTATCTCTGAACATCTGTAATCAGGGTGTTGTATCAACTCCATGTCTATGTTTTAATTAACATAAAAACCTGAAGATGGCGGCACTGTAGCCTTTGTTTTGCTGTTTAGTTGAAAAAGAAGATTGTCATATTGTTTCAACAACTGGAACTGGATGGATAGCTACTGTTGTACTTTCACAAAGTACTTTTTACTAATTAAAAAGGGTAATGTTATGTTTTTTATAACATCAACTCTATAATCACTTCAACAATTTAAAGAATATAATTAAAAATAAAATATCTATTTTAGTATATTTGATAGGTGTATCCTAAGTACTTAATAAACCATGTGCTCATTAGAGTAAAATTATGGGATTAGGCTGGTATAAAGTTGATATTTTGAACTTCATGGACATCAACTCCATGCCATAAGATGACCAGGCAGTTGATATCAGTACCCATGGAGTTGAATGAATTTGTTTTGAATTATATTACCTTAAAATTTTTCTTTAGTTTTATTTATTCCATATAAAATTCATGTATAACAAAATAAAATTATAAGCCTATAAGTATTCTATTTAAAATAAACAGTGTGTTTTTAGAATAAAACTACTTTCTTTATAACATAGCTGTTTCCAAAGCTATTAAACTCTTATATTATATTGTTTATCTATATACAGTAGAAGATCTTTATAACGCAATTCTCCATATAACGCACAACTTCTCAGATGCAAACAATGATTTTTGCAGTTAAAAAGCACCTGCATTTTCACATTGTAAAATATTGCTACTCTCTAGAGGGCCAAATTTGATACGTTAGTTCAACTTTATCTTCTAATTTTATGACCTTTTTATTGAAAAAAAAAATGCCATTATTACAATAAACATTTTTGAAAATTAATATAAGGGATGGTTGTGTCAATTATATTTGGATCATGTTTATAAAGTAAATTTAACAATGTCTGACCTATATTAAGCAAAACATTATAATTTGGATTGCAGTATAAAGATGTTCTAATGTATTTTGATATGTTTCAGACATATTTGTCCATGTTTATGAGGTGAATTTAATGATGTGATCCATATAACACAAAATTCTATATAACGCACAACCTTGCATTTTTAGGTTTGTGTTATAAAGATCTTCTACTGTATTTACTGGGGCGTTTTTTGTGTTTATGGAATATTTTGTTACAGGCAAAAATATTTTTATTTTAGTAAAAGAAAATTGCAATTTTGTTTTAAATTTATAAAATTAAAAATAGTGATTTGTTATAAATAAAAGTAATAATTGTTCATCGAGATTGGAAAATAATTGTGCATTATTTTTATACTTTTCTATATATCATTTTAAGCACAAGGAAAGTATGAAAAAGTTACAAATTTAAAAAAGGTGCCTACAAAAAAGAGAGGCAGAAAAGAAAAGGCAGCTACTTAAAGAGACTCTTTATTTTATGAGGCAGTTCACATTTGAAGATTTGTTATGATTTTTTAATTGAAAAAGAATAAAGTGGTTTACTTTCAATGCAATACTTTTTTATTACAAATGGTAAGGTTAGAATGATATTTAAAGTAAGCATTATCAACTCCATGGACATTAATTTATTTATCCGATAAAAACAGTGCTGCTGATATTATTTTTATATTTAACATGCCTATAGTAGTTGTCATAATTTTTTTTTTTTTTCAGAATGTTTCAAGAACCTTTTTTATTTTTATTTTTTCAAGAATGTTTTTTTTTCCCCCCCATAATGAAATTGTTCTAGTTTTGGAGAGTGACCCTAAGAGGTCTGCACAGGCCGGAATTTCTGGCCCGGGCCTGAACAAAAGCTATCTTGGCCTCGCAAGTCATTTCAAAAATTAAAAATTCAGCCTAGGCCCTGCCCCAGTTAAAATTATTGAAAACAGGCCCGGCTCATACAAAAATGAATGAAAACAGAGCTGACTCAATTTCCCCAGAAAATACGAATTTTTCTTAAAATACAATTAACATTTCTTTCTAGAATACTGCATACATATTTATAGAAATTTAGCATTATGGATTACCATATGTTTTAGCTTACTATATGTTCACAAGCCATAGAATGAGGAATAACATCAGTACCAGCCCGCCATGTAGGCCCAATATGTAGAAAGAAAATATAATCCTCTTTAACCAAGTCTGCTGAAATAATTAAGCCCTGGTTCAGACATGATGCAACTGCTGCTCTGTGCTGAACATGTTATATTTTTGTACTGATATCAATCTAGCATTGGTTTGTGCTGCATATTTATACTTATCCTTGTCTCAGTCACGTCCATTGAAAATTGTATGCATTTTATTAGCTTAATTTGATCCTTTTAAATTTTATATTGTGCCAAATTTTTTCCTCGGCTCAGCATGGCCCATTAAAAAAATTTTCTTTTATCCACCGGCCCGTTGGAAATTTACCCTTCATTTTGCCGGTATGGGCTTTGGGCCAAGCCCAGGCCTCTAACCCTGATACATCTTCAAGCTTGTCTAACATTTTGCATAGTTTTCTAGGTACAAGTGTTGAATAAAGTATATACCTTATATTCCTCTATATAAAGTGTCCCTAAACTTTTAGATTTCTTTTTTTGTATTTTTAGGCATATTCACCACAAAATTTGCGCATCTTTCTTTGCAAAGAAAGCTTCATCAGATGCACAATAAAAATAAAATGATGATTATTGTAAAGTATAACTATTACTTTTCATGTAATCTGATAGCAATTTTTTTCTTTAAATAAGATTTTTATTAAGCTAGAAATCTTAGTTTTTAAGATTATCTTTTTTTTCCCCCTTAACTTTTAAACTCTCATTTTAATAACCACTGTATAAGGTGCATCTGTAAATTTTGGGTAATTTTCTTCAATCAAAAGTGCATGTTATATGCCGAAATATGCAGTATTTAAAATTTTTATGTTAAGATATATATTATGATTATGTCATAACTGATTAATTTTGCTGTAGCTGTTGTTTCATGTTTCTTTGATACTTTGGTTTTATTTCAATAAACAGCATCAGCGCAGTGTATTTGAAAGTATATGTTACAGTTATTAACATACATTTTTGTTTTTTAAGTAAAAATTTGTCATGTTAGTTTTATCAATATTTATTATATCAAGTTTTACCTGTTATTATCTATAATTAATACTAATTTTTTTAATTTGCTCAAACAATGAAACCCCGATTTAACATTAATCAAGGGACCATAAAGGAATGATGCTATATGCAGAAAACTTTAAATCAGGGTCCCTGTGGCAGAATTTTCTTAAGTTTCCTGCAACAGCCCTCATTAACAGCAAAATTTTTCTGCAACATGATATTTTTTAACTGTACAAATTTATATGTAATACAGTTAGAAAAGAGATGCTGAAGAACCAATATATCATAAATCAGGTGTTTTATGTTTTTTATAGATAATGGCCTTATCTGTTTTTAAACTGCATGTAAAAAAAAGCCAAAAACCTAAATTTAATGAATCAGCATTACAGGAATTATTTAGCATAATTATAGTAATTTATAATAAATAAATTATCCCATTATTGCTTTTAAGATTTGTTGATTTAATATGAGGTTAAATTGCTGCAATTTATTGCAGTGCACCACAGATTTGAAAAAAATTAACTAGATCAATTTATTAGGGTAGAAAGAGGGAAAAGGTGTTGTACATATATACTTAATTAGATGAAATAATTTAAATGTAAATTAAGATTTATACATACATATCTGATATTGCTTCTTGCTAGATGTTAAAGACTAGGTCATTCTTATTCTTGGTTCTAAATAAAAATACTTAATATTATCTCTTTTCACCAAGTTAATTTAATTTAAAAAAACATGTGTTATTATGTTTTCAAAATGTAATTACATAACTAAATAAGCTGTTATTTAGTTGCATAAAAGATTTAGACTTCTAGAAACTTCTAATGTAACTTTACTAATGTTAATACTTTTTATTTTAAATAACAATAACAATTTTAAAAAGTAAAATTTCTGTCAGCTACATTTAGCAACTCAAAGATGAAAGTTTTCTTCAAGGGGCCATTCCCTTTCTGCGACAATGTTGCCGCGTTTCTGCCATGGGGATCGGGGTGAGGCAAAAACTAAACTCTGAACATAAAATAAAGCAAAATTATGTAATATATACTTTCATTTAAAATGTTTTAGACATCAGTTTTCTAAATTATGCGTTAAAGGAATTAGTTATTTTACTTTGCTTCCTGATTTTAGCAGCTACATCACAAATGAAATTCTTAATGTATGTATGTTTTTGTAAGCTTTTCTCTTGTCCTTCACTATTTGAAAGGAACACTGTTTTCAAAGCTTGAATGGCTTCTATGCATAAGGATTCATGTTATGCATTTAAAGTTATAAAATGTGTGAATGGAATTCTTCCCTACCAATTATAAATGCAAAGTTCAACCTTGAAATTTGGGGATCATACGATCGTAAAAAGTAAACTATAGAAACCGAATTTTGAAAAAAAAAGACTCTTATAGCATAGAATCTGGAGACAGAAAAAGTTCATAAAGGTTCTAGAATCTCTTCATATAATTTCTTGAGCATGGGAGATAGTCTGGAGAAAATGTATCTCATGTTCTTTTTCAAAAGGTGGTTTTCTAGAGAACTTTTATTTTTTATATTTTATTTTTACCTTTTGCAATTGTTCTTTGTCATGATCTTTATCATTATCTGATCTATTCAATTCTGAGTGTATCAAATCACTTAGTCAGAATCTCTGTTGTCACAATGTTTGAATCGCAAGCTAAATAAACTTTGCAATCTATATCTGAGCTAGAAAAAAAAAACTTGCTCATTTGATTAGAATCTTCATTTTCTCTCTCCTCTCACTCAAATTCATCACCTCTGTTCTCTGGAAAACCATCTTTTGCAAAAGAACTTGTACCGTAAAATCCCGATTGTAAGCCCTCCCTTCTTCAAAAGAAAAAGCAGTTAAACTTGGGAGGGGGCTTATAATCGAGATTTATAAAAAAAAAAAAAAATTAAAACCTGTTTTTATCATTAATTTAGAAGTAAATAAGGTAAATACAGGAGTGAGAATCTTCCATATTTTAACAGCTTTCCCATTTGTAAAAAAAATCTAAATTCCCCCCCCCCCCCCCCCCAAAGAAAAAAAATTACTTTTTTTGAATGCATTTTTTTATTTGTTATTTTACTGCAACAATATTTAATCAATCATCTAAGCCCCCTCCCTCCAAAAAAATATTGATTTCCTTTTGCGCCCCCCCCCCCCCCCCTCTGGTATCAAATATGCATAATTTAATTTATAAAACTTTTAATTTCTTAATACACAATATGCTGTCTATACAAATGCACTATAGTTACAATAAATAATCTATCAGCTAAATTATTCTCTCCTGACTCTCATATCATGATCCCCCCCCCCCCTCCCTGCATCTCATGCAGTTTAAAATCTGTAATTTTTTTTTTTAAATTTCAGCTTGATTTGTGATTTTGTCATAAAATATTTAAATAACCACCTAAATTATTTCACACCCTTCCCCCAATACATGCAGCATATTTAAAAATAAATTATTTTTACTTTTTTTTGCTCTATTTAATCATAAAATATGCATGTAATTCAAGGGTTAGAACAGCCAAACTGTAGAAAAATCTTTTGCTTTCCTTCTACATATTTATACCCCCCCCCCCCCCACACACACACACACACACCACCATTTAGGGAGAAAGGATGGAGAAAAAATTTAAAAGAGGATGAAGATTTTAGATGAGTAACACTTATGTATGAGATTTTGGATTAGTCATTACCTTGCTACAAAATACAGTTGAACCTCGAAAATCCGGACATCCAAATTCCGGAAATCGCTAAAATCCAGGCATTTTTCTGATTTCAGTTTTATTAATTTTTAAAATAAGACTGCTGTATCATTTATATTTCTCATCAAATGCAGTTAAATTCTTTCAACTGTAAGCACCAAATAAATAAATATAGATATATTCTGGTATATTTTTATAACGATTGATCGTTAGTTAAAGACTTTAATTATTACAAAAACTAAAAAATTAAAAAAAGGAAGACTTGACTTGATACGTTGATGACTCGAAGCTTCATATATTTTAATTCTAATAAAATCACTAAAGTACATATTTACAACTAAAGAAACAAACATGCAATTTCATTTTCTTTTGATTGAACTGAAAGAACACTTGATAGTCACTCTACTAGTGACACATTGCCCTATGACCTCGATGCGTACATTTGCCGATGTGTTTTTTGTTTCAGTTTTATTTCTTTGAAGTAGAATGCAGTAGGAAAATAAGCAAACCAGATGAGGTTTGTTTGTTTTTTTAAAAATCTTTTGATAAAATTCTCATTTTTTTTCTCTTTCCACAATCCTTTGCAAAATTTGCTTTTTTTTCAGTTCACGATAGTTTGACAAAATTGGCAATTTTTTCTTCGATTAATTGACAAAATTGATTTTTTTGGAGCGATCGTTTGTCGAAATTCATGATATTATTCCGTGACAGATGGACAAAATACACTATTTTTTTCTCGCTCTTTTGACGAAATTTGCGATCTTTTTCCTTGATCATTTATGAAAACTCTGTTTTTTTCCGCAACCGTATGACAAAATTCGTGATTTTTCTCAGTGAATGATACACAAATCTGATTTTTTCTTCCTTTATTTGATTATAGAAATCAGCAACTTTTTACAGCGATCAATTGGAAAATAAATCTCTAATTATTTCTTAGATATGTAACGAAATTCACGATATTTTCCCATGATTGTTTGAAGAAATTCTCTAAATATATTCTCGGAAGAATCGCGCAATTTATGTCCGATTTTTCGGACTGATGGCCGATATTTCTTTAATTTTCGGAAAATTTGGAATAAAATCACTTCTGTATTATCTATTGTGTACTAAATTTTAATTTATTGTGTTTTAATATGCCTATTTTGTTTCAGCATAAGTGTTATGTTTTAGTGTATCATTCTTATTTTATAACTCAATGTGGCAATTTGATCATCGTTTATTTACACTAGGAGAAAAAAATGCATTTTTCATGCTATTATATTCCATGAAAAATATTTTTTAACATTCCTCCAACATCTGTAATCGCCGCAGTCCCACCGATTCCAAATTTTCGAGTTTAAACTGTAAGAAATAGGGTGGGATTTTTTTTTTTTTACAAACTCAATTTAAGGTTTTTAAACTTTGCAGGGTTAGAGTCAGAGGAGAAATAAGAACTTTTGGAGAAAGGGTGTAATTTAAATAATTGATTATTTACTTGTTGTTATTAGCAAGGAACAAATAGAAGAATAGAATTAAGATTTCCACGATTTTAAACTTTTTGTGCTGAGGAGGGGGAGGGAGAGCAGAGAAATAAAGTAGAAATTTCATGCAGAGGGGTGGGTGGGGTTCATTATATTATGTGAAAATATGTAGAAATCCACCAAAACAGTCAAAATATTCCTTTAAACTAAAATTTTTCACACAAAAATTTTTGTAAAATTCCCTTTTAAATAAGATTTTCCACATAAAAAATTTTGTGAAAGAAGGGGGGGGGGGGCTTATATTTGGGAGTGTAATATAAAATAAAAATTGCTTAAAAGTGGGAGGAGGGCTTACAATCAGGATTTTATGGTAATAAATTTTCTTTCGACTCTCTCTCATGCTCAAGAAATCATATGAAGACCTTTATCTGGAATTTTTATAAATTTTTCCCTCTCTCCAGATTCTATACTATACAAGATTTTTTTTTTTTTTTTTTTTTTCAAAACTCTGTTTCTATAGTTTACTTTGAACGATCATATGATCCCCATATTTCAAGGTTGAACTTTGCCTGTATAATTGGCAAGGAAAAATTCCATTCACGCATTTTGCAACTTTAAATGCACAACATGGAATTACATTGATGAACAAACAAAAAAAAATCTTACGTTTCAGTAAGTGTATTTGTCTATCCAATTTGCAAAGAAATTTTTCAAAAATTATTCTTATCATCCAAGATTTTTTGTTTCAATCATTTTCTGTGGAAAAGCTCTTTACATTCTTGAGACACCTTGGTTTTGGGGATTTTCCAACTACTAATGCTGTTATATTTTAACTCCTGTGTAAAAATTTGTGCATGGCAAAACATTCAGTTGCAGTTTGAATAGTTTTCCACTATGTCAGTTTTCACCTTTTATTGCAAAAATTTTATCAGGAAGAAGATTGTAAAACAATCCTGTCTTGTTAACATTGAAAATGTCTTTACTAAAGTATCCTTCTGTCAGTGGCGTGGCGTGAAAATTTTCGGTGGTCATCGCAATTATTTAAGTTTATGGTGAAAAATTATTAACTCTAAAATTCAATGGTTGAATGTTCAAAAAAGAAACTTTAAATCTTACCTTCACTTATACATGAACTCCAAATGTTCTGCTAAAACTGGATCATAGAGTTTTAAAAGCTTATTAAAAGTTTTAAAATATTGCTTGGTCATCGCCGCATCCAGCGATGACCGGACGCCACGCCACTGCCTTCTGTAAAAGGCCGCAATGTGTTCTCTTTCCACTCTTGGGCAGTCTCAGAATAGTCTAGCAGACTCGCCACAAACAGACTTGTAGAATAAATTGTGCTTCTTTTTAAAGCAGTCTGTCTAACCATTTGAAGCTGTGAATCCTTTATAGAGATGTTTTTTGCATGAACTTCATTGAACCATTTGAAAAGGAAATTTTCAAATACCGCAGATGGTGACATTTTTCTTTTTTTTTTAAGCCAGTTTTCTCATCTTTTCCAAATTTTGCTCCATTAAATCTGCTTGCTTTGAAATTCTTTGTAAAGTTGAATATGGAATTTTAAATAAATTAGCTTTACCGCTATTATAATCTTTGTCTTTCCTGATGATTTCTGTTTTTTCCAGAAAAGGAAACGGCTTTCTTTTTGATGCCATATTTTTACTGTTTAAAGCTAACAAAAATTTTCTAATAAATGCTGTCAGCTCTGTTCTACTGCATGCATATCATCACATATTTTTCTCATGAAAAATGTTGGAGTTTTTCTAAATATTGTTATTTTGCTTTTCTGTGTAACTTTTAAGTAACGAAATTTTTGGTTGAAAGTTTGTGTTATACTTTGAATCAGTATAATTTTGCCAGCTTTTAAAGTAAAAAAATATTTTTGTTGTTGTTGTTCATCCATTCTTATTTTTGTTGTTGTTGTTCATCCATTCTTTTAGTTCAAATCCGCAATGAGTTGTGGTGCCTAACACTTGATTCTGCCCCCCCCCCCCCCCCTCCCCGAAGCTCTTTCGTCTGTAAAAATTGAAACTCATTATTGTCAGAGTTTTTGAATTATAAATCAAAGAAATATAACTGAGTTTTTGATACATTAAATGCAAAATTTTTAATAGTGTACCTTTACAAAAAAAAAAAAAAAAAATCACCTTTTTTATCATACTTTGAATTTGTCAAAATCCTTTAAAAATAGTCTGTAGAAACTTGCTTCCATTGACTGTTATAAAAAGCAGTGGGAGTATGAGTAATAATTGATATTTTTATTTTAATACTGATGCACAGATGTCTGTGCATCTGATATAGGCATATGCTTTTGGTATGACCTTGATTGTTTTATGTCAATATTGTTTGGCTGTTAAATTTTCTTAACATAGTAACTGTAGTAAATATTTCACTTGACATTTCTAAAATAGAAAATGTCCATAACTATTAAAATTCTTTAAGAAAAGAATACATAACTCTTTAATAGTTGTTGTTATTTGCTGGTGATGCAAAAGGATCTTAAGATTTCTTTATATCCTTTCCCTCCTTCCTCCCTGATATTTTAAGTGCAATTTGAGATAAATAAAATATGAAACTTTTTTGAGCTTTTGTTTACCTTACGTCATATTTGTTTTATATCTTATTTTGCATTTTCATTGTTTTCAAAAATTCATCATTTTTGTGTAATTTCAGTTCTCTGTTTTTATGGGTTTGAGAGTGTGATTTCATTTTGCTTTTACTTTACCTTGATTAAAATATTAACTTAAGTAGATTATTTTGTCTTCTCTGATGCCACTGATTGGGATTAAAGGTAATAAAACTTTACTGCAAATACAAGTTTTTAAAATTTGATGGGATGTTATCCTGTCAACATGTAGATTAAGCTATTTGTATGTATTGCTTACTGGAATTGTTAGTACTGTGTCAAACTTTTATGTGTAAGATCTGTTTTTTTTTTTTTTTTTTTTTTTTTTTTTTTTTTTACAAAAAACAGTTACATTGTAAAATATTTTCATAGCTTTAAAAAGGTAACTTAAAGGCTTTCTGATAATTCTTCATGTCTGAGGTTTAACCTCCTCGCCAAAAACTATTCAAAAATAATATTAAATAAAATCTTCTCATATTCAATAGTTTGATATGATAGTAATAATATATTTGTACTACATTAAATTATTTTATTAAATAAATAAAATATTAATATGATAATGCAAAAATATTTTCAACTTTCATTATCGATGTCAAGTCAAGTCTATATTATATGTACTTATGCATATATAGATATTTATCTATGTAAGTTGGAATTTTTGTCATGTTCAGTTTCATGTAAAAATGCTATTTATTTATTGTAAGCATTTGTTTACGCAATGCAATTTTTTTTCTCAGTTTAACTTAGTTATTGGACAATAGTTGCAGAACTACTTCAAAACATGCTGCTTTTTTTCTCTTAAAAGAAATTTTGTATTATATTTAATTGAAACATAAATTTACGTCTTTCTTTTAAAAGCATAATGTAAATATCCTACTTCACCTTATTGCAGTCACTGTTATATGTGTATATTGCATATTAAGGGAGCAGCTTACCTTTTCAACAATTTTGTTTATTTTTGAAAATATGATTTAAATAGTGAACTCACTGCATTTCAATATTCAACTAAAAGTACATTTTAAAAAAAAAAAAAAAAAAAAAAAAATTAACTGCTTATTTAATTAAAATTTTAAATTTTTTTATGAAAATTTGAATTTTTTAAAATCTTTACTACTTTTTTAAAAATTGATATTTTTGCCTTTTTAAGTTTTTCAAAAGTGCATTACACAAGACTGTGCATGGATTTTTAGATGCAGCTATCGTAAAATCCCGTTAATTCACCCCTTCCAATCAAACGCCCTCCTCATTTTATAAACAAATTTGAAATTTTCAAAAAATCCCGAGAAAGCGTCCTCTAAAGATCGCTGAAAAAAAACTTAATTTACGTCAAAAGATTGCTAAAAACAAGAATTACCTCAAAGAACCGCTCAAAAAGAGAAAATTTTATCAAAGGATTGCGGAAAAAACACGAATTAGTAAAAGGATTGCTAAAAACGCACATTTCGTCGAAAGATTGCAGGAAAAAACTTGAATTATCTCGAATCTAAAAAAAATGCAGTCAAAGTATTGTTGAAAGAACGAGAATTACGTCAAATAATCACTGAAAAAATGCAAATTATATCAGAGAGTCATGGGAAAAAAATACAAATTCCGTCAGAGAGTTGCGAAAAAATGCAAATTCCGTCTAAGGAACGCTAAAAAAGTGCGAATGTCATCAAAGGATCACGGTAAAACCGCGAAGTAAATCAAAGGATCTTAGAAAAAATGCGAATTTCGGCAAAAGATAGCAGAAAAAGCTCGAATTTAGTCAAAAGGTTGTAGAAAAAGTGTGAATTTCGTCAAAAGATCACAGAAAAAACGCGATCCCATTTAAAGAATTGCGGAAAAAAATGGGCATTTCATCAAAGGATTGCAAAAAAAAAAAAAAAAAAAAAAACGTGCATTTCAACAAAAGATCGCGAAAAAACGTCAATTTCGTCAAAGGATCGCAGAGAAAAACGCGAATTTGCTCAAAGGATTACAGGAAAAATGTGATTTTCATCAAAGGATCGTGAAAAAACACCTCAAATTTCATCAAATATCCCGGAAAAAACCACAAATTTTGTGAAAATATCGCTAAAAAATCCCGTGTAAGTGCCCCCTATGATTATTTTATGATTTTTCGTCAAATTTGGGGGGGGGGGGAGGCAGATTAACGGAATTTTACGGTAATATTACATTTGATATTTATTTTTTTACTGATATAAAAAAAAAGTTCACATTTTCCCAACTTGTCGGCAAAGTTCTTTAATCAGCACAAGCTGGGACCAAAGGTTGTGCAGATTATGGAATATTGCGGATTATGGAGCATTATGGATTATATGTCATTTTCTTATTTCTGGATACTATTTTCATTCCATATTCAGTATAACATGAAAAGAAAAATATGAAATATAATAATTTAATATGCTATCTCAAAAAAAAATTTTTTCAAAATCTTGTCTTAAAAAATTGATTATATTCACTTTTATATTTAAAATTTTTAGATATTTCTTTTAAAAAATCGTTTTTGGATCAAGAATTTGTAAATTTGTTTAATTGTTTACATTCATTAAGCAATGCGAATTATAGAAAATTGTGGATTATGGGTGTATGGATTATGGATCTTTGACTGTATAGTATAAAACAATTAAATCGAACACATCTTCATATACTTTTTTTTTTTTTAATAGCAAAAACCCTTAAGGCTAATTCCGTGCACAGATTTATCACATATATAATGAAGAACATGTACAAAAAAGTTTAAATCTCTATCTTAAATACAAAAAAAGCCTTGACATTTTTAAAACATGAAAGTGAAATAAATATGAACATGGAGAATACGCCATTTAAAGTTTTAATTTGTGTGGGCAATTGCACTGAGTATATTAACAAAATTTACGATATCTCACGATATAATTACTTCACGGGTAAAAATGAGTTGTCAAAATATTCACAATTAAACAGGCTTTCATTTAATATATTTTTTTTTCAAATTGATTTTTTGACCAATTTTAAGGTAAACTGTCCCCTTAAATGATCATTTGGTAAAACAAAAAGAAAATTTCTAGGGCGCATTTTGTCAAGTGTGAGTTGTATGTAGGCATTGTGCATTTCTAAGATTTTTCCCTGCAAATTACTGAAGAATTTTATTAAGAATTATCTTTTTGTATAGAAAATGTTATGTAAATAGTTATTGCATGATGTTTTCAAGCATTGCTTTTCTTATAAATTATGTATTAACATTATTTAAAAATTTTATTTATAACTAGCGAAGCTTCTCCCGCTTTGCTGGTCAGTTTTCCTAAAAATGAACCTGGCATCAAAGGTCCCTCGACATTCGTCAGCGTACTCCTGGGTGGGCTATGTTCTCTCTAGCCTGGAATCAAACGAACCTTTAATTACTGTAGCTTTTTATTTTTAGACTAAAATCTTTCCAAACAAACCTTGCAATGGAAACTCCACTGTTTTCAGCAATATATACAATTTATTTTTCATTTTTAAGAAAGTGTAATATATCTTACATCAAAGATATACAGTAATTAACTCGGATGAAATTCAAATTTTCAGCATAGTCGTACATGTTGCTATATCCAATTTGGCACTCTTCCAACTTGTGTTTAACCATGGGAATAGCTAATTTACAGGAGAATTATCCGAATTTTTTAGTTTAATGTGTTTCCTGATTTCAGATTTTTTTTTTTTATGATTGTTTAGAGAGGAGTGTTTTATTAAAGAAATTAAAAATATTGCTGATAATTTAGAAGTATTTGTATTTTAGGTTTTAGTGTATTTTAAAAGTTACAATCAAATTAAATCGTAAAAATAGTTATTACTTCTGGCCCTTTCTTTCTTTTTTATAGTTTCAGGATTTTTAAAATAATGAGCAAACATTTCTGTAAGTATCATCATTCTTACTTATATCTATATATTTATTCTTATTATAATCACACGTTTGTAATGTAAATTAATAATATTTCTAAGTTATATTTTTTTATGTTTTGCTCCAATAATGTAAGGTACTTGCTTGTATAACAAGCAGTTATTTAATTCTCATTTGCATTTTTTATTATTTGGTATCATCTATGTTAAAACCTACACATGCATACTAATCTTAGTATCATATGCATTCTGACTTGTTTGTTTTCTCTTAATTCTACGCAAGTTTGTTATTCTTCATAACTTGACATATTTTCTTTGATTTGTTGATGCACTTTTGAATAGTATATATCAATCCTGTCTTTGTATCCATTCATTTGGGTTTTATTTTAGTTCAGATAATGTTTTTGTGATTGTTTTAACAGTTGTCGATGTTTTAGCTTTTTCTCTTGCTCAAAATTAAATAGCTCATTGAATATAGTCATTAGCATGCATACTGTGTTGCACATTTTAGGGAACACCAAATCTGTCGATACCGATTTTGAAAATTATGCATGAAGCTTATTAAAATAATAACATAATGCAGATTATTATTATTATTATTATTATTATTGTTTTTTTTCTCTCAACCATCAATAGTTCACATTTCTTGTTTGATTGAACCATATCTGGTGCATATATTATGAAGTATAACAAAAAAAGAAAAGAGAAATTATGGTAAATAACATTTATTAATTTATATATTTCGAGAAACTTTCCTTATAGTCTAGGGGACAGCATCTCATTTTGGCAACTGATTTTGCTATATATGATAGGTTATATCAGCCATACTCAACCTTTTTTCCTTGTAAGCCACAAGCATATGTTTGTGAAGTTAGGCGGGCCACAACACACTTATTTAATTCAAGAAAAGGTTATTTAAAATAGTATAACTAAGCAATGTAACAAAGTTAATAATGTCAGTAGGGTTGAACATTGATTGCAGAAGAGATGTTACAAGAAAATTTTAACATTATTATTTTCGAGCAATATACTTCATGGTATATTTATATTGCAAATAATGTAGAAATTTGTCAGTACAACTGCTATTTGGAAATAGTAATATAAAATGTTTTTGGTGTCAATTTTATCTGTGACAAATTTCAACCCTAATAAACGGTATTAGCTATATAATAAGTGTGAAACAGAATAATAATAATAACAGTGCAGAATTTTCAAGTCCTGAAGAAAAATAATCACTAGATTGTCTTTTATATACCGCCATTTGCTGAATGTTTTTTTTTTTTTTTTTTATGTGGAAATATATAGTTCAAATTTAATTAATTTTGAATAATATTTAATTAGTGTTGGAGATTAACTCATTTGCAATTAACATTGAAAAAATTGCCTTATTTAATCAATGCATTTCTGGAATTAAATTAGGCAAAAGTTTGATGATAAAAGATTAAAAATTATACAAAGAATGTTGATAGCAAAGTGGCTAAGAAATGTATACACCAGTGTAGCACAAATAGAACTAATATGAAAAGAATTTTTGACTAAGAAAAGAATATTTAGGATGTTTTAAGATAAATCAAAATTAGCAGAACAAATTTTATCTTTTCATGCTCATCTCAATTAGTTTTATAAATACGGATTAATGATTATTTGTATCGGGCTGCACTTAAAAGGTCGCTGGGCTGCAGGTTGAGTATGACCGGGTTAGATGGTACAGATAACGAAACTGCCAGTCAGTTGGCACACCAGTGGGGTTGTTTTCATAGCAACATCACACAGCTTGCTACTTGTTATTTAAAATATACAAGATGTCTCTTCTTCTCATTTACCAATAGCTAATTCCTAAATTGTTAGTTTTAGAGGTATAGTTTCTATAGTAAAAATGTTTCAGGTGTTTTTCTTCACCATATGAAAATTCTTTTACATCAAAATAATTATATATTTTTTAAAAAGTTACAAAATTTTAATTTTTATACAGTACCAGGGTCTTATAGTTCTATTTTGGAAAACTTTATTAATGTTCTAACAGGTTAAACAGTAAAAATTCGACTTTTCTACAACCAAAATTTACAAAGTTATGATATTTTGAATTTTATTAATTTTCAGCAATTTCTGGCACTAAAAATACATATTTTAATATTTAGTGAAAAAAAAAAAAAAAAAACCCTGAAAACTTCATAACATTAAAAGTAAACTTGGTAAGTTTTGGTCGTAGAAGAATGGAATTTTTACTGTGTTACTTGTTAGAGCATGGAGAAAGTATGGTTGATAACATCAGCTGCTTATTAAAATCTAAGGAATGGATTCAAATCAATGTGAAATCATTGTAAAATCACTACCTAAAAAAATCTGTACCATCACTTTTCTAATCAAAGTTTCAGACACTTTAATATATTGTCGCATGAAATAAGTCATTGTCCTGAGGAACTTTTTATTTCGAAGCATATTTGAGAATAATAATGACCTTTTCTTTGCCAAAAAGATATCATGCTATTTCTCAGCAGCATTACTTATTCCCTTCCCCCCAGATAAATAAATGAGGAAGAGAACAAGAGATAGTAAAGATAAGAAAACACAGAAAAGGATTACCAGAAGAAGACATATCAAGAGCGGATGGAGGGTTGAGGTAAGAACTGGTTCTCGTGGCTTTTGAAAAGCTTCTTCATCAAATGATCATTTGGCATTTTCTCAGAATTGAGTGAACATGCCTAAGTGAAAAGGTTTAAGTGTTAGGTAAAAGCAAGAAATGCTCAAAAGATATGACAACATGCCAAATTGTAGCTAATGAGAAGCTTCATCAAAACTGGGGATTTCTTCAACTGCCTTATTCTGATTGTTGAAACAAACAGATGTCATTTCTGATAAATTTTTAAAAATGAAAACTTATTCTACTAAAAAAAATCTGATGACAGTCTGCATTTTTAAACTGGTTTGGGAATGCAAGAATATAAAGAATACCCATTTCTCACTCAATTCTATGTGAAAAAGCACAGCGATTTGCTAGTCTGTTTAAAGTAGAAAACTTCACACCTACATATGGATAACTAACCTGATGGCAGGAACACAACATCATTGTTTATAGAAAAGCAAGATGCAATTAATGAGGCCGCTGAGAACAGGAAAAAATAAATCTGGGCTAAACTGATCAAAGATTATTAGCCTGAGTTCGTTTTTCAACTTGGATGAGTCTGGATTACAGTCAACTCTGTGAAATCTACACACTTAGAGACTGAGGATTTTGTGGATTATAGATCATCCCTTTGTTTACATTTTATTTTTTAAGATCTGACTATAAATTAGGAACGACTGGACAAAAATTACAATGGAAAAGAAAAACAATGCAACATTAGTTTAATATATTTCATAACTAAATTAATTTAAAGAAAAAATAAATTATGTACAATATAAATTTTACTGATTATTCATTATTTTAAATACTGACACAACACAATGGTAGTTTTGGTATGTTGCCAATAATTTTTTTCTTAGTCTATGAACACTCATTGCTTCTTGCTCTGAGATAAAATTTTGTCAATCAAGGAAATTTAAATGTATATCCAATCTATATTTAAATATTTATTCATTGGAAAATTGATAACTGAAAAATATAAATACCAAATTTAACTTTTTGAGTTTAACTGTGAATGACAATTTTCATTGTTTACATTCCAACATAATGTAGTAGAATCTCGAAAACCTGAGTCTCAGAAGTACGAGGTTCTGCTTAATTCGAGGTGTCAAAAATTTTCAAAAATGGTTTTTTGAACATTTTGTGTCAGAAACAAAACAAAAATAATAATTTAAAAAAAAAGTGCTTTGCAAAGAAATATTTTTATTGGATAATGCTCCATCTCATCCAGACGAAGATGTGCTATGACGTGCTATGATGTGAGGAAATTTGTGCTATATTTTTTCCCTCTCAACGTTACAAGTTTAATACAGCCACTGGATGAGGGTGTATTGGAGAATTTAATGAAAAGGTATTGACGCCGTTTGTTGGAACATTTAGCGCAGTCTGATTATGAAAGTATTGAGAAGGTTTTGAAGAGTGTAAACATGAGAGATATTGTTTACTGGATAGCTGATTCTTGGGAAGAAATTTAATCTATAATACTGAATAAATCATGGTTGAAATTTTTACCTAAAGTGGTAGCATCCATTGAGAATAATGATGATGATGGTGAAAACATTATTTTGAAAGATTTGGTGAAGCTGGCTGTGAAAATTGTAGTTCAGATTATGTTAGTGATGTAATGCTGGAAATAACTGAATCGACTATTGTAGAAATGATAGAAAATGAGGAAGAATGTAATGATACAGAAGAAAACGACTGTCTGCCATTTGAAAAAATAATCTATCATAGTAACGGTTCTGCATCTTTAGAACTGGCTTTAAAATATGTAGAACAGCAAAATGAAGTCACCCCTGTGACATTATGCTTCTTAAGCGTTGGCTAGATATATCATTTAAAAAGAGAATTAATTTGTTAAAGTAGCAAAAAATTGAATTTTTTTTTTAATTTTAAAGTATCCTGTATATTATTACAAAAGGAATAAAGGTACGTACATTCTTTTAATCCTAATTGAGTAAAATTATAATTGGTAAGAATTTTCTACTTTTTCGGAAAATCTGAGTTTTCAGTAAACCGAGGTGGTGTCAGTTCCAATTACCTCGGACTTTTGATACTCTACTGTACATGTTTGCAGATTATACATGGTTGGATTTCACAGAGTTGACTGTATTTTTGCAGATCACTTCCGGAACACACTTTGATGTTTAGAAGTGAATCTGCAGCAATAAGCAAAAATGTCAAGCAAAGATCAACTGTGCTGTTAACTAACAACATGACAGGGATTTTCACCAAAAACACTTGTTTTTAGGGTTTCGTTCATCTGATGAAACCCTATTCGTCTCACTCCTCTGTCCTTTTTAAAATTTGTGGCTTCAGCATCCAAAATTTTGACACATAGGAAGAAATTTTAGTTCAGAAAGATGAACAGACTGAAGAGTTTTTGAGATATGTTTTCATTGACGATAATTTGTAAACATCAGTTATGAAATCTGATACTGTACAAGAAATTAGAAATTCAAGAGATTCTTGTTCTTATTACACTGATTCAGAAGATGAAGAGAAAATGAATCCCCCCCTCTCCCCTCCCTCGCACACACACACACCAATTGCAACTGAAGCCCAACAAGCATTGGTTGTATTTCGTTAAAAGGTGGAGATAAAAAACATTATTGTAAATTTTATGTATTTTGTGACATTATTGAACATTTGACAACTGATTCTTTCAAACAAAACATAATTAGTCATTATTTTTTTTTATTTAACGGGAATGTTAAATATAAATGAATTAACTGTCGTATACTTGTATTAAATTTAAATGTCTTAGATTTCTTTTTTCACCTTTATTTATGCAATATTCTCGTAGGAAACATAAAATTAATTTTTTTTAAATAAAATTTTGAATCACCAGTTTTAAAATCAGCTGTTCAATAAAATAGAATTTTTAAGAACACATGTGATTTTATAAAGTGGCGAATACTGTATAATTATTTTGATGAAAATGGATTTTAGCATGTTGAAGAGCAACATTTGAAACTCTTTTCAATTGAAACTATACTTCTTAAACTAGCAGTTTAAAAATCAATTATTAGTTATCAATAGTAAGAAGGGGCATGCTTTATTGTTTTGAAAATTCTATCCATCTTTTAGAATTCTAATTTTCAGTACTATTGTGAAATCTCCATTTCACATTTACAAATCTCTTAATTCTTAAATTGAAAACACTCTACTTCATTACTTCTCTTCTAATTTCGTTTTCAATGTTTTCTGCGTTCTTTTTTCTTTTGAATTTATTGCAAGTAACATTTAGCATTTCTCCTGAGTTTTAAACCTTTCTAACATTGAGTCTATAAAAATATATTTGATTAAAATACTTTAAATTTATTTCACTGTTACTGTACAGAGACAAGTATGTATAAATTCTCATGAAATTTCACTACAAGGTTTCTTTAGAAGAAAGTATTTTCAGGAGATTTGTTCAAATTCAAGTATTTTCAATTTATATAAAGTATCATCTATTGTACTCTCAATAATATTATAGCATTTATGTAGTTATATCGGTTTAAATAGCATATTTTCTTTATAAATTTATTGTGTATATTTAGACATTTTAAATATTTATCACTTAAATTTATTAAGCAATTTAAATTAGTTAAATTTTTACACATTGAAACACTATTTATTTTATTTAAATGTCTCTGAGTTATAAGTATATAATGATTAATATTCACTTTTATTATTATTCACTTTCAAAACAGAGTAATGATGCTTTATAGAAGAATTATATATGCAGTAGACTTCAGATTATCTGAAATTTAAATATTCAACACACACAGTTAACACATGCATCTACTACATACTGTTTCCCCCTAGTTATCCAATAGTATAGACCAGGGATGACAAACTTTTTCACACACGCTTGCCCATTTTTCACAAAAAAGATTTTATGTCACTATGGCGTGCCAGCAAATGAAAAAAAATAGTGAATCAAAATAATTTTAATTCCGGTGTATAAGAATTAAGAAATATAAAGACAACACACATTTGGATATTACATGGTAATAATTATGATATCAGTTGTACGAATTTTAGAAAATAATAAAAAAGTGAATATGATTTCTTTTAGTGCATTTAGAATGACAAATAATTAATATCAGATTGGAACTGACTATGTTTAATATAATTCAAGCTGAATTGGAGTCATCTGAGAAGTGGTTTCTATTTGAGTTTTTTAGCGTAAATAGAGAGAAAAATTGTTAAAATGACAAATTTCATCCCAAATCGCTATAATCTCATCAACGGCATTCTCTTCTTATAATGATCTTAATTTTCGATCTCCTAACAATCTTAATTTTTCATTTTCTTCATCTCTTTTCCTAATTTGATAAAGTGTAATATATATATATATTATATAGTCCATATTAAAGTAAGTTGGAATTTAATAACTTGCCTTTCAACATCAGAAAAAAATTAAATAATTAGAAACCTCGGTCTTGTTTAAAGTCATGTAAATTGTTTAATTGCATTCTATTTTGTTTTAGAGCATGCCATAGGTTCGTCGTCCCTGGTATAGACCGTGTGCCATGGGTTTTCCATCCCTGATATAGACTATCCAATATAACCTCAGTTTTGTATGTGTTGAATAATTGGAAGTCTATTTTATTACATTTTTGGTGTGTGGAGGGTAGGAACCTTTCTGTTAAATGTAATATTAGAAAGAAAATTATACCCTTGATATGATACATATTTATTGCACAAATGTCAAGGCAATATCAGTAAGTAGAAAATTCACATTAAATTGTACTTCTAATATTTCCTTTATATCCAGGATTTTCTTATCCCTAAATTTTTTCTGTTTTCTTTGTATAACTTAAAAAATGTTACCATTTTTTCTTATATAATAGAATCAAAATTAAAACATTTTTGTAACCCTGTACATTTATGAAATGAGTGATGTCATCACATTTTCTATCGACTTGTGCTTTATTTAGTTTGTTTTGTTGTTAAATTTATAGTCTCTGAGTTCTTTAACAACTTGCAATTCAATGTCTTATTTATATGAGATGATAATTATCAAATTTGTAAGTTAAGATTAATAATATTACACCAGTGATTTTTGTACACATTTTCTATAAAAGTTGTGACAATATTGAAATTTTAGATTATAGTGCTATATCGCCCCCCCCCCCCCCCCCTCAAAGAAGTCTAGTAATAATATTGATTGATTTATGTATTGGTGAATAAAACACAGTTGTTTGTTTTTCATCTTTGCATTATTTTTTCTTTTGTGTGTTTTTTCTTCATGGTTTTGCTCATTTCCTTCTTTTTGGTATTGTCAGTGATGGAACAGCTGCACCAATTGTGCCAAATCTATCTTTTTCAACAAAAATCCGCCCAACTGCACCAAGTTCGAAATTTTTTTTCTTGGAAACATTTTTAGGTAAGAATTAACTTCGTAATTTCAAGATTTTTTTCATCATGGCCATTTGATGAAAATCTTTTTATCTTTTCACGGAATTTAAATTTTTTTCCCCATGAATCTTTGCCGAAAATCACGGTTTTTTTCCCTGGGACATTTCAACCACGTAATCCCAATCCTCCAATTTTTATTAAACTAATCAAAATCATCAAATTGTCAGCAAAAACCGATGGATAAACAAATGCCCATCTGGTTATTAAGGTAGTTGGTAATGTGTGATGTCATTGGCATCACCAGATGGGAATTTTGTTTGCCCATCGTTTTTTGCCAAATTTTGATTGGTTGCATGATAACACAGGCTGGCAAATTGTGAATTTTAAATTTTATTGATTGAATTAAATTGGAGTATTGGGATCACATGGTTGAAACTAATCTATCTGTGACCGATTGACAAAATTTGCTGTTTGTCCGAGATCTTCTAGTGAAATTTGCAATTCTTTTTTATAATTGTTTGTCAAAATTTGTGTGTTCTTTGCTTTAACTTTCTGAAAAAGTTTGCAATTTTTCATTTCACGAAATTTCCGATATATTTTTCCCAATTCTTGAGTAGATTCATTATTTTTTTCCACAACCATTTAATGCAATCCGTAATTTTTATTCTGCAATCGTTACAGTCTTTTGAGCAAATTCAGCATTTTTTTCCCGCAACCAATTAGAAAAATTCTTGATTTTTCTTTTCTGTACTCAATTAGAGAATTGATTTTGCAAAATTTTGAAAAAAAATAATTGTGGTCTTCCACAAGTTACAAAAATATTCAAGGAAGAATCACATGCCTGTGAAACAAATTAAGGGAGAAAATCCCACACGTTATTTCAAATCCTGCCCCCCCCCCTCCCCAAAAAACTCTTAAAATGGCCTTATCTGGTACTAAGTTCCCGTTAATCACTTGTCATGATCCAAAATTTCATGCGTGCCCTAACTGATCAGTTCTAAACTATTTCCCCTAAATGGATTTAGAACAAAGTTCACTGCGCTGAGAGCAAATTTCATTTTCAAAAAACAAAAGGACACAACTTTAAAATGAGTCCCGTTTCTTTTTTAGACTTCTACTGGGCATATATATTTTTTTCTGTAGACTTGGTCTGTGCCCGAACTTGCTTTTTTCTGTAGATTCACTCAGGTTGGGACTGGAACATATCCTGTTCGGGCCATGTCAGGTCAGTAAATTTTTTCATGAAAAAAACAGTGACAATTGACAATCTACATTTGTTTAACAGAATCTTTAGAAATTTATTTTATTTTATTAAATTACAGAAATATTTTTTTCTTTAATAGTATGATTTTATAAGCTCTTTTTCTGTTATTTTAAACCATATTTGAGGTCTACACTGGTTGAAATTTTCAGACCTGGAAAAGAATAAAATCAAGTAAAAGTTTAAAAAATCGAACATGAACTTACTGATACTTTTATGCATTGAATATGCAAATATTTCATGAATGCAAATGTTTCAGTTAAACTACTTAGAGATTCCTTGGTTTTCTTTGAGTTTAAATATAAAAGTTCATCATCTTATCTGTGTATATCTTATTTTAAACCTACTTAAATTAGAAATTTGCAACAGCAAAAAATATAGAACTCTTATAAAGAAAATGTAATGTAATGTCACCTGCCAAATGTCTTAAGTCTTAATTTATTTCTCTCCCTAAAATAATTGTTAATTGCCTCTTTGTTGATTTTGTTTTTCCAAAAGGCTTTTTTTTTCTTTCTAAATAAACTATTTTTGCTGCTCCCAAAAAAAAAAAAAAAAAAAAAACAATTTTGCTGCTCTAAAATGGCTCTTTTCTGCTCTAAAATGGCTTTTTGCTGCTCCAAAATTATGTTCATGTTGTTCCATCACTGTATTGTTGCTGTGTTTTAATGTTAGATGTCATTTTGCAATCATTATTATAATTTTATTTTCAACTATTATGAGTCTGAATCGGAGGTTGGGTAGTTTGTCAGCATAACTCATTTCTTTAAATGTAATGGTATAAATTCTGTCACTCTTCTTTAATTGTATCTGCTTGTTATAATGATCTAGAAATGATCCTTATTAATTTATTTTTCAATGTACTACTATAATCTAACTACCTAGAAATTCTTCCATGTTTACTTTAATTATTTTTATGTTTATTGTACATGTGGAGGTGTTTGTAATTAAATTTAATTCGACCAATCAATTTAAATTAATTTAATTATGCTGATTTCTTATTATTTTTTAACTTAGGTTATCTTGTGGTAGAACTTAAACATTTATTAGTTTTATTAAATCTATTATGGAAAGAGTCTTTCATAAGAATTAAAAATTTATGAATGCTTTTTATTAAAATAGTTCAATTTAGTAACTTTATGTTTTAACAGTTGATAAATTGAAAGTAAATTTGTTTCAGTTATTGTCTAAAATATGTTTTTTAGATATAAAACTAGCTTATTTATGACTTATTGTCAGTCTGTATTTTTCACTAATATTTTACTAGCAACAGTATATCTTCAAAATATATTTTAAATACATATTATGACAAATTTGCTTAAAATATGCAAAATGGTATAAAATTCAAATTCTGGTAAAAACTTTGCCACTGTCCATTTTTTACGACTCTTGCTTTTGCACGTATTAATATGTTTTATTTTATAATTTTATTTCAGGACCATAATTGCATTCTAAATTTAGCCCTTTACTACACAAAATTGTTCTTTGGTTATCAAAGAAAAAATATGGAATCACTATTAGTCAAACTTTTTACAAATTGCCCTACATATCTAGTTATGTTTTAGTATATTATGAAAGTGTGACAACTATTGCTGTTTATTACTGCTTGCAATCATATATTTGAATTCTACATCTTTAAATGATTAATTGACACGTAATAAAAATGTCATAAACAGATTATCTTTTTTAGTCATTATTACTTAATGGTGTAGTTTTTTTTCTCTGCTTCTCCTCCCACTGAAATACAAAATATATTGATTTCACTTTATTAAGAAAATAAAAGTACTATGAGTATTTTGTCTCCATCCTGTTTAATACTTCATTAAAGCTTATATGCATTTTTTGTACTTTTAATTAATCTTTATGCTTATTCTACCTACAGTGATTTGTGTAAATCTGGGCAGAGACTGTGGGATTATTATTATATTTTTTTTTTATGATTTCTGCAGATGTGTATGTTAAATGTGGGAAATGAAAAGTCCTCTAGCTAGGCAATTGTTGTTAATTGGGAATAAAGAATTATGAAGCCAGAAGACTATACCTTTCTGGAAGTAATGACTAATTAATTGTACTTCATCTCCCAAAAGCTATTCTGAATTATCTTGTCTGATAATTCAATAATAAATTATTGTATTGGCAGATTTGAGGCTGAACTTTTAATTAAATTTTTTTACCTCTAGTCTAACAATAACAACTAAAGCTTTGCTCTGTAGGATAAGTTATAATTTCGAAAGTGGCGGTAGCCTTCATTGATTATTCCGTTGCAAAAACTTGATTATAAAAGAAAAATAGCATTTTGTGTACATAAGGGTTAAATTTTCTTTTATAGCTATATTTTATTCATGTTTTTTATTTTTATTTTTTTCTTTTAGTTGTGATTAATTCAACCCGGCATCAAGGAAGAACTATGCATTTTTGTAGTTTTTGTCCATATTCATCTTATTTATTGGGAAACCTTAAAAAGCATGTGCACATTCACACTGGAGAACGCCCTTTTAAATGCCCAATGTGTAACTACCGAAGCAGCCAAAAAGAAAACTTGAAAAAACATTTAGTGCTACATAGCAGACCTGTTGAAATTACAGGAAATTTTTTATGAACACATTGTACATTATATTAGAATTTAATGTTTATTGTCAATGCTTGCTGTAAAGTATTAAAATCCTTGTTATATACATCTGTTATTCATGCCATTTGTATGATAATTTACTTTGTTTTTAGATATGTGTAAGTGTATTTAAATGTGGGCAGCTCATCAAAAAAATACTTGGGTTTTAAAGATTCAAGAAGGAATAATTGAAAAAGAAAGAAAAAAAGTTTAAAATTTGGATAGACAGTAAACACCCGATTATCTGCGGTGCGGTTTATCCACAAAGCAATTTTTTTTTTTTTTTAAATTCAAGCCAGCAGCAAGGAAAGTACAATGAGCCCTACTAATAAATATAATCAGAAAAATTCATGTATTCGAAAGTAATAGAAGAATATTTCTAGATTCGGTTGCCATGTTTAAAAAGTCAGGTATAAAGTCTTGATGTCTTTTCTTGATTTTATTAACAAAACGTAAACACAGCAATTAAAATATTTAACAATTAAATAAGACTATTATGATAAATTCCAGGGGAGCATATCAAGAATAGCTTCATTTTTGAGATAGAAAAGGTGTTTCCAAAGCATGAAGCAAAAACAAGTGACGGATTTTTTTTAAAAGGTGTAACTCAACACTTTTTGTATAATATGTATGGCATTGTTTGTTATTTACCGTTTTTTATTTTAGTGATTTAGACATAAAGCAAAGGTTCCTGTTGTACTGTGCATATGTATGTATTTTAACATTTTATTATGTTCTTTGTACACTAAAACATAATTTTTATGTTGAATTTTCTTTTTTCGTACTTGCACCCCATTTTCAGCCTTTTTCGGGTTATCTGCAATTTTTCTTATCCACGGTGCCCTTCCCCTACGCAGATAATCGGGGTTGTACTGTATATTTACTCATTACCATTGAAACAGTTTTAAAAATACATTTTCTCTCAAAAGTGCAGCATGTTGATTTAGAAGTTAACATAGGCCTAAAGACATGGATAATTATGAACTAGCAAGTAGTTGCATTTTTAATTTTATAATCTTATACAGAATTCTATGCATCCTAATTTTAGAAATCGAGATTATATTCCAGGTAATATATGTCATCTCTCATAGCTAGCAGTTTGCCTTCTTATATGAAGTGTCTGATGTAATTTAAACAACATAAAGTATGCTCATATAACAATACATATTTTAGAAATTTGGATAGCTGCAAAAAATTATAAGGATTTCTTTTTATGAATTTCGCAATCTATTATAGGATTGTTTTATATTATTTTGTGTTAGAGTTAAATGTTTTTAATAAACACAATGAAACCTCCCTGTGCGACCACCTCCTGAACGATAATTTTTTCATTGAACAAAATTTATTCCCATAGGCTCAATATTAATTTTACATCCATTCAGAAACCATCCCAGTTGAACTCCCTCCATAAGCGACCAATTTTTTTGAAGAAAATGAGACAAATTCCATTTTTTCCTGGTTGCGTGAAGAAAGTTTTATTAGAAAAATAATTCCGGAGAGTGCATTATTCATCAAACTTCTAAACTAAGCTTAGATTTTCTTTTATTCTGGTAACTTTTTAGTGTTTAAAGCCCTTTGTGCCCTTTTTAGGCAATGAATTTAACTCTGATGACAAATTAAGAATGACGGTCAATAAACTACCCTGCCATATTCTGTCAGAAGACTCTCAAAGAAATAGATAAATTAATAAAATCCTCATTATTTGTTCCCGTTCAAAAAACATTTGCATTTATTTACTGAATTTCGAAAGGACTTGGAAATAAAAGTTATAAAAGATAAAACCGTAAAATCAAAGCAAAGGTCAATGTATTCATTTTTCAAACTCTGCAGTAATTAACTTATGTAATTAACTTTTGTTTTGATACTTAAATTTTTATATTTTTTAAAAATAAGTTTTAATAAAATAAGTAAAAATAAGTTTTAAAATAAGTGAAAAATAAGTTTTAATAACATTAATTGTTACCTTTTTTCAACAATTAAAATCTAGATTTAAACATGACCTCCATTAAGAGACCACCTCTTGAAGCGATCAATTTTTATTCGAACGGAATGTGGTCACTTTAGGGAGGTTTTACTGTAGTAATACAGCAGCTTTGTACTTTAGTTGCAAATATAACTTTACTTTAAAAAAAAATATTACACTTGAGCAGATATAGAAATAACTACACTAAATGTATGATTTACCAAAAAATTGTGTCAAAAATAAAAAAAGTATACATGATGTAACTTGAGTGATATTATGATTTACCGAAAAATTGTATCAAGAATAAAAACAAGTGGTTAAGTGTGGTCACAGATTGCACAAAGGGTTTCGTGTCACAGATTGCACAAAGGGTTTCGTTTAATATTCCTTTCAAAACACTTCATCCTTTTGCAAAATCTGTTAGTTCCACATTTTGCAACCAGGGGGCGCACTCTATTCTAAACAAACCTCTATCCGAATGGAACTTCGTTTTACAAAATATCCGTAGATATGTAAGTCAAGGGGATCGGACCCATAGCATCCGAGATAGGTAGGTGCCCCCTGGCGGTAAAAATTGGAACTAAAATATGTACGGCTATGGTGCATAATATGAAAGAGTGGTCAAAGGAGTGTTGGCAAAAGTTAGAAAAGTGCACTCCGGATGAAAAGGGTGGAGGTTAGAAAAATTGCTAAAAATACAGAAGTTAGAGCCCGAAGTGGTAAATAATATAAGACTTTTTGTAAATTTTTTATGATTTTTTGTGTGATTGAAAGTGTTTTGCTATAAGTATGCAAAATTTCACATTTCTAACTTAATTAGGGGCTGAGTTAGAAAAATTGCTTAAAATACACAAGTTAGAGCCCAGACAAGTAAATATAAGTCTTTATTAAAATTATATGATATGTAGTTTAATGTGAGATGTTCAGCTATAAGTATCCAAAATTTCAAATCTTCAACTTAATTAGGGGCTCAGTTAGAAAAAAAGCTTAAAATACACAAGTTAGAGCCCAGAGGAGTAGATATAAGACTTTTTCAAAATTTTATGATTTGTCGTCTAATGTGAGGCATTCAGCTATAAAAATTCAAAATTTCAAGTCTACAACATTTATAGTTTCTGAGAACGGGCTCTGTGACAGACAGACAGAGGAGTGAGACGAATAGGGTTTCATCAGATGAACGAAATCCTAAAAAGTGTACATGATGTAACTTGAGTGATATTATTAACTTTTCCTTTCGTCTTTTTATTTATTTATTGAATAATATTGGGTTTTGGTTTATATATTCATATATATTGTTTTTATGCATATTTAATTTTTTTTTTTTTTTTTTACTTTGTATTTTAATTTTTAAAATTTCTAGTTTTTGACAATTTCAAAAGAGAACAGTTTATTGTTTTGAACTTACAGACATTGACATATAAATATATCTATACATATTTTTACATAAATACACTGACTGAATTTGATTACTTTTATAAAAGAGAATATTCTCCTGGCTTCCATATCATTTTTTTCTAATAACAATATTCAAAGTTTTTGACTAAAGTGATAAAATGCTTTAAGATCTAAGAATGTAAAAGCCATGGTTAATGCATAATTGAGACTATATTTATCCACTCTGATGATTGCTTGCATTAATACATCCGTTTTGCGTATTTTATCCAGACAGAGCTCATTATTCCATTTAAATTTTCTCAAAAATTAAAAGCTTCAAAGAAAAATTGATGAATTTTTCAAATGTTGAGAAAATATGAAATTTTGAAATTGTTTTTCTTTCATTGCTTGGTTTATTAAGTTATTGGCCTTGCTATATAGTTAGTTATTAGTTTAGTTTATATTCCCTGGCAGTAATTTATTTTAATGTTATGTTATTTAAGTAAAGTGTAAACATGTAAGAATATGCACTTGTTTTGAACAAACTTGCTGAAATATGTTTATTAAAGCTGTGATTTGAATTTCTTTTTCCCCCTAATGTAAAAAAAAAAAAAAAAAAAAAAAAAAAAAAAAAAAATATCAGCAGATTGTATGCAGATTTATATATTTGAAACAAATTGAGCACATTAAAATCAAAATATCTTTGACTTTGCTATGAATATTTAAGAAACGTGTGTATGAAAACTTTAACATTTTATAAGTAAGTTATAAAAAGTTACGCTTGTTAACTTAATAGATTTCATCAGATGGTATTTATCCATTTCATTGTAGAAAAACTGTACACCAGATTCTGAATGTTGGTTAAAAGATTTCAAATAGTTAGAAATAGACTTGAAATAATTCATGGATGTAAGCATTTTAGTCCTTCATGTTTAGTAAGGACTGGTGTATGACTATATATTACAGTTTTGTTTAAATTGTAAATGATTGAACAAATCCAAACTTTGAAAAATTTTGATTTCAAATAAGTTGGAGCATTATATATATTTAAAAAACTATTTGTAGTGTTTTTCAACTAACTAAAATTTTTGGATTTTTACAGATTTGTTTCTTTATTTTGTGAAGAAATTTTTCTAAAAATAGTTTTGACTTGGTACTATTTCTGATTATTAGTTTGTATAACACAGTTAAATGCTATGCTTAATTCATTAATGCAACTATTTTCAGCACTTGACTTATTTTCATTAACTACAGTGGAACTCCACTTATATGCTACCCGAGTTCTCCGTTTCCCTCAGTTATACGTTTCAACTCAGCAGTCCCGGTCGATTGCCATTAAAAATTTGCTGGGTTATACGTTTTTGTTATATGTTTCCCTCAGTTATATGCTAGGTTTTTACGTTTCCAGATGAAATATTGTCTCACTTTTATGTTCTGCTGAAAATAATTTCAGAATTTTTGCTACGCCTTGCCTTTCGTCTTTGCCGACTGACGACGTGTCTGATTCTGATGATCCCACTCAAAACGATCATTCAATGCGGTACTTTTAACATAGTAAAGCAGTTCGTCAGGAGTACAAGCAATAACTATAAAGCGGCTGCATTATTAACAGAAATGCAAAGTTTACTGTTCAGTGTCGGTTCTGGAGAAAATAAACAGATACAAGATTAGTGATTATTTCAATAAAATTTAGGAAACTGCTGAAATGTCTTTTGATAAAGGATTTATTTACATGCCAAAGCGATTCCAGTCATTTCTTTTAAGTACTCTACGTGTCCAAAAAATATTTTTAATAAGGATTTTATTACGAACGAAAATAACTTCACATGTACTTTTCTTATGCACCTTTTTTTTTTTTACTCTGCTACATTTCTGCCAATTTATGTCATGAGTGCAGTAATATACTTACAAAATTTCAGTTTTCGATATAAAAAGTAAATTTTCATGATATATTTTTTAAAATGGTTCCGGTAACTGAGTTCTACGTTTTGTAGTCCAGTCCCGAGCAAAATGTATAAATGGAGTTCCACTGTAATTGTTTTTATAATAAATTAGTCAGAAAACGTTAGAATTACTCCTTATAGTACTTAGTAGAGAGTACTTTCTTATACTCTATGTAGTTTCAATTATCTTCTCAAAGACACCCTTCCTCCTTATTTCACCGTTTTGTTGCCGTGGTATTAGAAGATGCAAGTCCCTGGTCTTGTTTTTCTCACTGCTATAATCGAAGAAAGGATGAAGTTTTCTACTGATTTCAAATAGGATGGGAAAAAAAGAATGTTCAGTCAGCCAAATACAATGTTACCATAGTTACTGACCTAAAATAACTACCGGGAAACTTACATTGAGGAATCAATTGAAATTACATATAGTAGAACAGTTAAGACTATTTAAAAAGGCCTATGTAGTAGCAGTAGTTTTATTATGCAACTGATCTTATTTATTCCGAATGTCGTCTCTTATATATTTCATTCCTACAGAGTGATATTATTGTTTAAAATAATTTAAAGCCTTGAAGAAATGTTTAGTCTTTCAGCTGCTGTCTGTATATATATATTTATAATATGTTATCCCATTAACATATGTAACCATATAGTACTTGGTTGGTGTAATGCTCAGACTGTTGTATTGGATTGTATAAATTACATCACATATCAAATGTCAGTTGAAACTATCCGTATTATTGCTGGTTATTTTCTTTTTTAAACAGTAAAAAGTGATATAAGAGATTTTATTTTATTTACAAAGCCAGTATGCATGTACCATTGATAAATTTCAAAATGTTATTTTTTATGTTGCAATAGTGATCTGTGATAATTTTTTTTAATTCTTATAAGATGAATTTTTATTGCCTGATTTCAATCAAATCATATTATTCAATATGCACATCAACTATTTAACTTATTTTCTATCATAATTTTTACTTTTAATTAAAACTTATTTCTCTTGCATATCGAATATGTTTGCTTTGCTTTTTTAAGCCATAACCTTTTGGGCTACTTTATTAATCCTTTCAAGGGTGGTGATCACATGGCATGTGACCAGTTAATTTTAATTCCAAAACTGACAAATGGCACCAAGAATATTGTAATAAAATTTTACTTTTTTAATAAAAGTGTAGAAAAGCAGTTTTTTATTTTCTGAAGAATTCATTTGTAAGTTCTGGTGTCAGTCAATTATTTCATCATTTTACGAACAGAATTTTTCTGCCCCTGAAAGGGTTAAACATAGACTAGATTTGGAAATTTTCGTAGCAGGAGAAAGGCTTTCAAGAAGAGCATCTGAAGGGGAAATTATATGAATTTTATGCAGTTTAAGGCATTTGCAACTCACTATGTTGTTAAGGTTCTTTGAGTTAATATTAGCAGTTTTATAGTTATCTCCCCAGAGCTGTTTCACTATGTGGACAATCAAGTAATTTTAGTTTGCCAAAATGCTAAGATTTTATCCCATTTTTATGCAAGTCATATTTATTTTATATAGTGGTCTTTTATGTCACTTTGTGAAATTTTTACACCGTAAGTTTCTATGCACAAGCTCCCACGCAGATGTTTGTTTGTACTACCATTCTGGGGAGAGTGCTATAAGTTCATTACGTAAAATCCTAATTGAAAGCCCCTCCCCCTCAAAAGTAAGCCGCACCAAATTTTAAGTAGTTTTGATTTTCTTTTCCATTCCCAGATATAAGCCTTCCCACCCCCTCTCACTCTAAAATCTTCATCCTCTTTGAAATTCTTGCTCCATCCTTTCCCCCAAAAGGTGTTGGGGGGGGGGGGGGTTCTAAATATGTGGGAAGAAAGCAAAAGATTTTCTTTTTTGCAGTTTATCTGTTTTCCACCCTGAATCACATGTATATTTTATGTTTAAATAGAGCAAAAAAAAAAAGATATACTGTGTGTGTTGGGAGGGAGTGAGATGGAATTTTTTTTTTGTTTGGGGGGGGGGGGGGGTAAAAATAATTTCGGTGGTTATTTAAATATTTTTACAACAAAATCACAAATAGAGCAAAATATACATATATATATTGCATAATATTTAGAGCATTTAGATATATATATATATTTTTTTTTATTACAAATTGGAAATCTGCCGAAACATGGAGGATTTTCACCCCTGTATTTGCCTTATTTATTTCTAAATTAATAGTAAAAAAGGGTTTTTTAATGACTTTTTTAAAAAAAATCTCGATTTTAAACCACCTTCCCAAATTTAACTTCTTTTGTTTTTGAAAAAGAGGGGGCTTACACTCAGGATTTTACGTTAATAATTGTTATTAAGGCTGTTTGTAAATCCAAGGAAGCTACTTTCTGACACACTCTCAACACCAATTTTATTCATACATACCTGTAATTTGCAAGTATCTCTGTTCTGGACTTAAAAATCAAAGTGTTTTCTGTTTTTTTATAAAGGCAAAACATTTTTCAGAAATTGCAAATTGGCCTAGTAAATTATGTCAAATTTGGAATTTTGGATCTAATTTTCAAGATACAGTAGCCGAGGAAAGGTCATTATCACAGAGAAATTTACTATAACCCAAAATGTAATTTATCAAAAAATGAAAATCGATATTTTATTCCAAATCCTTCAATAGTCATGTGTGCGAATTTCATGTTTTTACATAAAATGACTCCATGAATGTGTCAGACAGATTCGTGTTGTTTAGTAGAGAAAATAAATTTTGGAACACCCTTAATGTAGATGCTACTGCTTTTTTTTTTTTTTTTTTTTGTAATATGTTTTCTATTTTTGCACATTTATTTTCTATTAGCAGAAAATGTGAAATTACAGCAATATGTATATTCATTTCAGTCCCTTTGTTTGCGTTACTTTTCTTATTTGTTATTACATTATTTAATTACTTTATTTTTTATGCCTTTGTTGTCTTAATACATATCAACATTTTTTCTATTTTCCCCCCAAAACGAAATTAAACAATACGCAAATTTACTAAATATCACCTATGTTTTATTTATTTTTATGCTAGCTGGCCTGCCAAGCCTGTGATAATATTCTTAAATGAACCTGAAATTTGTATGATTTTATATCTGTAACTCGACTTTGTCTGAAATACGTGCTCGTGATTGTGTGAAAAATTAGTTTAAAATAAACTGATATTTAGTGGTAAAAAAGCTCGAAATCACTGCCAAAGGGGGGGAGGGGGTGATATGTTTCTGATAACTGCGTAATTTTTATGTTAAAATATTAATGATAATTTATAAAAATCACTGACTTTCATGCAACCATAGGGCGCCAACTGAAATTCTGCTCACAGGCGCTGGATACTGCTGACGCACCCCTGTGCAAAATTCTTAAGTTTCACTACAGTGGAGCGGGGCGGTAAAAAGTGGAACTAAAATATTTGCTATTGATGTCAAGTCGAATGAGCCAAACCCTGTTGTAATCAGTCCCACTAAACATGAGATGGGAAAGCACCCCCTGGCAGTAAAATGTATAAGGTATCGATATCAAGTCGAATGAACCAAACCATGTCATCGTTAGACACAGATGCTAAAAAAAGGAACTAAAATGTGTAAGGCTATCGATATGAAGTTGAATGAACTAAACCCCATTGTCATCAGGCCCATAGAACCTGAGATACTTTGAAATGAAATTTAAAAAATCTGAAATTGTTATTCAAAAAAAGTAGTAAGCACTGCTCATAAATTTACTTTAATGTTATAGAGGTTCATTATTCAGTTAATTAAAATGGTTAGAATCAGTTGCTTGGAAATCTAAAAGATAGTTGCTGAGTTATGGAAATGGGGCACAGGGGTCCGATAACAGACTAAGCTCAATATCATCTATCATAATAATATCTGTCATGTGGACTAATTGCAATATTTAATCAAAAGTATATAATTAGTGAAGAAACGCTAAGATTTGAATATTGTGCCGTAGAAAAACATTTCTTTTTCCTTTAAAAAATCGATTTTTTGATAAATTAAAAAGTTATTTATCGATATTCTCTATTTTTTGAAAATATGAAATAGAATGTTGTTTTAAATATATATCTGGATTTTGAAATCGCTTCCTGCAATAGACTTTAAAATTTTACACTCTGTTTTTTATCCACTATCGACAATGAAAACAGCTGTTTTTCAAAGTAGACATAATGGAGCTTTGCAAATAAAAATTAATTCGTTTCACTAAATACCTTTTATTTAATAACTCCCAAATGCATTAACAGATTTTCTCGATTTTTTGTGACCTGTATCTGAAATTTGAATTTTTACCTTAAGTGGTTCTTAAAAATTTTAAAACGCCTTAAATTTCCCTACTGTTCTTAGTTACATGTTGTTTTAAAATGCCATTTCATGCAACTGACATTGGCAGCAAATGTGAGACTCGTTTGATAAAAGGAAATTAAATTGATTCATTAAATCAGATTTTTAGTTGATATTTCAACTTCTAATGGGAGAATTTCAAAGATTTTTAGAAATTCTGAAAGGGAGTATTTTTTTGTTGCATGCCCGAAATTTCATGTTTAAAACAATTTAAAACAAAACAAAAATTACAACATTTAATTAATTTTTTAACAAGCAGAAGATAATTTTGAAATCTGTGGTTTTCCCACAGGTCCGATAGTTTTTAAGATATGGTTGTGTATGAAAACCTCCAGTCTACTCACACCTGCAAGTAGTTTGAGAAAGAATTTTCTTTGCGGTCTGATTAAAATCTATGCTTTAGTTGAATTATGGAATATGGATACTTTTCACTCTTTTAATTGTGCTTTTTAATTAATAAATCAGCTAATTGTTAGAAATTTAAAATTCTGAGTCTCAGATGCTTCAGAAGAGGCCTTGGACTACCCTCACACAAATTTTCAGCCTTGCACATCCAGTAGATTTTGCTAGCCATCGCAGACAGACAGACACACACACAGCAAAATGTTCTTTTATTAGTATAGATTTAAAGCAACATATCCTGAACTTATTAAATACAAAATGTCATGTTGTCTTACTGTCTTTCATTCTATATCTGGTATTCTAAATTTGGAGGTGCATGTGAAAACCATCACCGGCATTGTTGACCATCTGTTGAATTTATAATTTTAGCAACTATTATTCAGATTATATAGATAATTGTAAAATAAGTGGCCATGATCGACGTAGTGTATGTCTGAAAAAATAATATGAATTGGCAACCAATGAAAATATTACGTATTAAAGTTAAATATTTAAAACAAATTATTTAGAAAATATTGCCATTATAAAATATCCGGAGTGGAAGCTGAAAAATAAAAATAAAGACTCACCCCTTGTGAAGTAAACAAACATTCATGTACTGCAAATATGAATTTAATTTTCTTTACTAAAACACAATTATGATTGGCCAAGCAAATATACTATTTTCCATTTTAAGATAATTACAAGATATAAATCAATTAATGAATGTTGAAATCAGATGATATTTTCCGCGGGTATTTCTAAAAATGTTTCTGAAGTCTTAGAGTTCGGAGTATTGTTAAGAAAATCAGTTCGTAATCATAAACGATCATGGACTGTTTAACGGTTCACTTATATCACGGCAGCAGGAACAAATAGGGCATTCATCTTGGACTTTGTTGGATAGATTGTTACGGATTTTATGCAGACAAAACGGTTCACTTATATCACGGCAGCAGGAACAAATTTGACATTCATCTTGGACTTCGTTGCATAGATTGTTATGAATTTCATGCAGACAATTAGGAAGTTAATCGTCGTCTTCGTTGCACAAATGATTACGAATTTTATGCAGTTCTTTTATATAACGAGAACAGGGACATTATAGATGTTGGTCGATCTCTGTTTAATTCTAATGATGAGGATATATTTAACAACTCTTCAGATTTTGGTTGATCGTTGATTGAAGGTTTAAGATGTCGTCGCTCAGATGGATCTTATGCCAAGCCAACCGGAAAATCGCTGAGATGATAGCAAATCTATTTTAGGAACAACATCAAGTGGGAAGAGCAAGCTATTATTTCTATAGAAAATATGAAATTATCCTCTTAGATTGGGATAAGTGTGCTGTTCGTCGCAATCATTTTTCCGTCTGAGGCTAAAGCCTCAAACGTACGTGCGTACTTAACGCTACATTTTAGACAAGTGAGAGACACGAAGTGCACATGGCCCCCAAAGATCGTTGGACCGACGCTGAACTCAAATTTAGCCAATGAGTGATCGGTACGTACGCTTCTGAGTCACATCGATAACGATTTTCATCGCAATGGAAATATCAGTAACGATTTGTATCGTAATCGAAGTTGCATTCCTGAGTCCCGGAGATATCGCCTCCTGATACTAAAACAAGATGGAGGATAGAGTGACGTCACGACGTTCTTTTCTGTGAGGAAGAAACACAAAAAAATGTCTAACTGCGTTGGGAAAAAAAATGGATTGCACATCTTTTAAAACTGACAGAAGTGGTTAAATATTGTAATGCGGATATCTCGCTAAATTATGGCTTAAAATTAATGAAATTTTGGCAATCGCTTAGAAATAAATAGTAGCATCCAATATAAATAGTTTGGGAATAAACTAATTAATATTAAATAACTTTTTTAATTAATATATCCGGAAGTTAGCGATTGTTAGAAAAGCATTGTAAGTTACTTTAACGTACGATATTCCGTAATGTTTATATTCTAAAAGATCCGTACATTATCAGAATGATATTTAATTGCATATTATAATATTTATTACTTTGAATAATTATTAATTATAAGATTATTAACGGAATATAAATTATTTAAAATGATTTTTATTTATTTACTTAATACGTTTTTAAAAGTTGTTTTTGTACTTAAATATTTAAATTTAAATAGAGAAATAATGCAGACGATAAATTAATAATCTGAAATATTGAAAATGTAACAATAATCTAAATCTTCATTAACTTTTTGTTTTATGGTCATCATTAGTTATCTTCACTGGTATTTATTTTGCTATTGATTTCTAAACATTTAGCCAAATGCTTTAAATTGCACAATTTTAAAATACTAATTTTAATTTTATTTATTGGGAAATTTTGTTGCAGTTAGAAAATCATAATCATGGCATAAATTATATTAATGGTGCAGCAAAATTTTCAAAAAATTTCAGTGACTAAAATTATCCTTAAAAACCATGAATTATCTTCTGCTTGTTAAAAAATTAATTAAATGTTACAATTTTTGTTTTGTTTTAAATTTTTAATATCAAATGTTAAAAGATCTCTCTTTAGGCTTTATGAAAACATTCATTCAGTCGAATGAATTAAGTAAAAAAATTTTTTTACAGTAAAACATGTTGAGGTGAAATCGCAAGGGCCAGAGACAAATTCTGGTTTAGGCAGGTTTCTGTTTTATCAGGTATAGTTATATGGTTTTCCTTCTTTCAGAGCCATAATTTTCTTATGTTAAGCAGAATTACGTTTTCACAGGTTTTGCTGTTATTAATTACTTCAGCTAGTTTCAATAAAAGTTTATTTTACCATCATTTCACAGTTATATAAAATTTTAGCTTACCTTGTGATTATTTCTTTTCTGTTGATCTCATGTCATATTCTTTTTTAGTTGTAATAAACTCAACCAGACAAAGGGGAAGAACTATGCATTTTTGTGGCTTTTGCAACTACTCTTCACATTTGTTGGGGAACCTTAAAAAACATTTGCGCACTCATTCTGGAGAACGGCCTTTTAAATGCCAAGTCTGTAATTACAAGAGTAGCCAAAAAGAAAACTTGAAAAAACATATGATGTTACATAGACGATAAGCATTTAATTAATAGGACTTACAGATGTTACAATATTCCTTTTCTTTAAGGCTGAGTTTATTCATTATTTTATTTTAAGTCCAGTATTAATTTTATTTAAAGTGCAATATTTCATTTTATTTAAAAACGTTATTGTTATGTTTATTTATACATAGTTAAATTATTTATTACTTTTTTTCCAATATTTTTTTTAATTGTTTTTGCAGCGAGATGCTGAAAAATACATTTATGTATAACAAATTTATTAAGAAAAAGTCAAAGATATGACAACATTATTAATTTTTGACATAAGAGCTGAAGATTAGTTCTCATGTGATCTTAATTCTTCAAAGATGTGCTACTTGTTTGACTTTGTATTGTCTAAAACTTGGTTATTAATAATTTGTTTTTATATAGAAGAAAAATTATAATTTTTGCATCTTTTTGCTTCATATTTACTTTATGATAAAATTAACTTCATTTAATACTTCTATGTAACTCCGCTGAAGTTAAAGAAAGTACATTCTTATAATTTCTAGAAAGTAAATGTTGAATATAATTTTCATGCTATAAATGTAGAGGATTTTCATATATTCCATCAATTTAACATATTAATTATTTGGCTTCTTCGCCTTTCCCCTCAAATTACCCATTGAGGCAATCTTGTTTTGTTTCTTTTTCTTTTGTTAGTCTTGTTTTATTTGTGTTTATTATTACTTATTTATCTTACTTTTTCAAAAGCAGTATGCATAGTTAGCATATGTTGTAAATCAGTAATGAGTTCTTAATTGATACTTTGAACCAGTGATATAAACAGTATATTAAAATCTATATCTGTAACGGTACAAAAATTTCGCAAGCGAGTTATTGATTGATCGTTTACTTGTTTTCTTTTTGTATTTAAAAGATTGCTTGTTATTGTTAAAATTTCATGTTATTTGATGTATGTATATTAGCGTTTTAGTTATTTAATAAATATCTTGTAAAATTGTGATAATTTCTATAAACCAGTTTATTTTATTTGTTGTAATATATAATTGTTATATTATTTTTTTTTTAACATTCATTTTCTTTAGAGAATGTAAATAACTTTATTCTGTAATTTCCCATGTACTGCTTCTTTTGATTTTCATTATAATATTTTTTATTCTAACTTATGTACATATACATTCCAAAAATGAGTTCCCAAGAAATGTGATATTTTTGTTATCTATTTTTTTTTCTTTCTTGTTTTCTCTATCATAACATGGCACAATATTTGATTATTTTTTTATGTGTATTTACTTTCAGTTTGGTATCAAATGATTACATTGTATCATGTGGCAATATTTTCTAATGTTTAAATAATTTTTTCAGTTGTATCTTGATTATCATACTCTACAATACATTTTTATGTATTTTGCTTATCATATTCTCTGCATGGCAGAATGTTTGAGTTTGACATCTTTTTTGTATCAGTGGCTTTATATATTTTTCCTAGTATTAAAATGTTATGTATAGATATCTCATGTTTGATTGTTTTTTTCCCTTATTGATCATTTTTGTTAGCAATTCTTTTATCATTTGTAGATTTTTTTTTTTATTTTTTTTTTTTTAAATGGTTGTTCAGTTTACATAAGAGGTACACAGATATTTCATGAATTTCACACAATATAATCCTGCCCTTTTAACTTTATTTTATGATTATTTTATTTATGATTTCTATGATCTATATTTACGATTATTTTACCAATATGTTTAAAATTGGTAAGTAAGATTTTTAATTTTTTTTTTCCTCATGCTATTTGAAAAATAATAATAAACAGAAATTAAAAAATTTTCATTGAAAAAAAATGTTTAAGTTGCACATATAAAAATATATATTTTGATGTAGTCGTATTACCATAAACATTTCTGCAACATTGTGCTAACTAGTTTGTGCATCTCCCTCTTCTCTTTTTTATGTTTACGATCTTTATTTCATCAAAAAATTATGATATTCTTAAATCAGTTTTTAACATTCTATGATTAAACTTCACTTGGTAAAAGTAGTACCAATCAATAATAAAGTTGTGATTTCTTTTTCTTTGAAAATGCTTTTCACAATTTTTTTATCAGCTGGTAATTATGGAGGTAAATAAATAAAAAAAAAGCTATATGAATCAGTAATAAACTTGTGGATAACATTTCTGTAGAATACATTTGTTGTCAGCTAACAATTATAAAGATAATATAAAAACTAATTGTGTCCTTATTTTTATGATCTCAGTCAGATAACACTTTTAGCCCCAAACTTCATGACTTGACTTTTCCAGTAACTTAAAGTTAATGTAGTTTATTTCTTTCACATTTAGATATGTATTTTTTAGAGTGGT
The DNA here is from genome assembly GCA_963932465.1 of Maratus speciosus. Taxonomy (NCBI): domain Eukaryota; kingdom Metazoa; phylum Arthropoda; class Arachnida; order Araneae; family Salticidae; genus Maratus; species Maratus speciosus. The sequence goes on along the minus strand of OZ010800.1, from coordinate 285,473,761 downwards.
TTTCTGTCTTCATCTTTGTGTGTGCCTTATTCTAAATTCTTCTGTGTATTCTGTTCTTGTGTTCATTTAAGAAAACTAATTGTTCAAGAAGACTGTGAAATTGAATTTTATTAAAAATATGGTGCTTTGATGGATTTCAATGCACAAAAATTGCTATTGAAACAAATTGAATGTAAAAAAAAATTCAAATTAGAAAGACTCCGGGGAAAAAGAATGAATTAGATATTTAAAAAGATAAATATCTCATTAAATATGTCAAAAGTTATAAATTGTGCAGAATTTATCAGTGTATATAAATTGAGTTCGCATCAGCTGTAAGGAAACACTAAACTTATTATCTACATCTGATCATTTTTTTTTTCTTTGTCAGTTTAACTTGTTGGGATAATTTTCTTTAAGATAGAAAGAAACAAAATAGACCAATCTAATGTGAAAACAAGGGTTTTTCTTAAGTAATGTAATTTTTAACAAGCTTTGTATAGGTAAGAATGTACTTTTAATATTATCATAGTCATGTACAGGGCTTGACAAATGCAGTCGCCACTGATGATCAAGTTATTTAATCTGGCAGGATTTTTTTTTCTTTTTTGTGCAAAAATTTACCTAAGAAATGAGCACAAATGTCATTTTTACTCTCACTCACCCCTCCTCGTGTGTGACAAGCAGTGATCTTTCTCTTACCTTGTACTTTTAATGGAAGAACCAAGTTTAAAAGACCATTGCATTTTCAGTCTCATGCACAGAAAATGGCATTTTTTTTTTTTTTTACTATAGCCAGTTAGTATGTCATGTGATTAGAATGTGTGTGTGGGGGGGGGGGGGAGTTTCAATAAAACAGTAAGAAATAGTGTCAGCCATCTAAAAGACTTTTAGTGGTGTCTAAAATTGGATATAATGCTAAAAAATGCTTAATTTTTTTATTAATTTCAAATCAGAATTTTGTGTTCAGAATTAAAGCTCATTAATCTATCACATTCATTTAAAGACTAATAACATATAACTGATTATAAGTAGTTCATTTGAAGTAAATCTATAAAACTTAATTAAAATTTCAAGAATAAATAATTTTAATAAAATCAAAGAATAATATATATATATATATATACATATATATAATATTTTATGCCTTTGACACGGAATGGAGGGGGGAGGTACATATTTTTTACTGCCGTCTACAATTTTTTGCTGGCTACCAGATTTTATCAAATTTGTATCAAAGCCCTGATCATGTACTTGTTCTACAAAAACGAGATATTGTTCCATAATAATTAAAAGTTAATTAAATAATGAAGAAAGTCAAATATTAGCCAAAAAATATTTTGCTCTTTGATAAAAATGGAATTTTAGTTAATTTTTCTTGAGGGATTAATTAAATCATGCACTAAAAAAATTTTAAAAATGTATTTCTTATTCATGTAAGTACTAAAATGTAGTAGAATATAAAATAAATACAAAATCATCCAAGTCAGAATCAGTTAGATAAAGTTACTTTTCACATGTGACTTTCCTCCTCGTTGTAAGTTGAAAATAAGTAATTTTAAGAATTTTCTGTTATATTGTCTTAATCAGGTTTCTACAAATTTGAAAAAATTCTTGTCATCAGTAAAATATATTTACTTGTCCTGCCCCTCCACCTGTTTTCAGTTCACATATTCTAAATTTAATCATTGATTTTCAAAAAGCACAAAAGTTTTTGTGAATTAAGATATTAATAACAAGCATAATTTAGAATAGTACATAATTTAGAAAGATAATAGGAAATAAATTTTCTGATTAAACTATTTACATTACTCTGAGGAAAAAAAAACTATTTTTTTTTATCAATCAACTAATAATTCTTTTATCATTTTAAAATTTGCATTTGACAAACTTTTATTGAGTTAAAAAAATAATAATAATGTTTTGATATAATCTTTAAATTTATTTTTTAATATATTGCAACATCTTAATGAGTTTTCTCATAGGATTTTAATTTAACATTGGAACTAACATGAGTAACAGATGCTGCTCTTGATAGAAATTGTAGGGAAGTAATTACCATAAACATGCTGATTGTGAAAAATAAGGTTATTTAAATATTTAAGCTAGAGCTTGCATTATAAAACACTTTGTGCTTTTAAAATATTGTTTAAAACAGAAAGGTGAAAAAAAAAAAGATAAGAGAAAGGACTATACCAATAACATATTCAGCAGATAAAATGTTTTGGTCATCAGTGTTGACCACATTTTTCAAGCCCTGGTCTTTAATCATTGTAAGCCCAGTGGTGTAGGGGTCAGCATGTTTGACTGCCATGCAATAGTTCCAGAGTTCGACTCCAAGCTTGGCAAGCTTCGCTCAGCCTTTCATCCCTTCAGGGTCAATAAAATGAGTACCAAGCTTGCTTGGGAACTAAATGCTGAGAGTCCTGCATTAGGCTGACCACCTGGCCGGACATATGCTGTATTAGCACTTTAGGGTCCACAGTCAAGAAAACAGGTTTAGGCACTCTAGACCCCGATCCTTAATGGGTCGTAACGACACAGGTTTAGTTTTTTTTTAGGTCTTAATCATTGCTAAGACGTTAATTTATCGATTTATAAGCCACATTTATTTAAAAAAAAAAAAAAAAAAAAAAAAAAAAAAAAAAGGATACATGTAAAAAGGTTAAATTATTGGAAGAAATTATAAATGTTGTTAAGATGCAAAGTATTTTCAAATATCTGCCTCTATTCTACATCATTTGGGAAAGGCTTAAATGATCTAATAGTTTAATCAAGTGCAATTATTTTTTACTCACTGAGATTTGGCAAACTTGTGTTTTGAGTGTTTGATGCTGTTTGTTCACTGGCAGAATCCTTGGACTCATTTTTTCAGATATAATAATGCTAAAATAAAATTTTAATGGTCGGTAATATGAAAATAGTTTCTCTCCCCAAAAATAATTATGAGTATTACACTTCGTGAAAAATTCTACCAATTTAACTTTTTTTTTTCCTAATTTATTGAAAATTTTTATAATTTTTAAATTTAAAATATTGAAATTAATATTATAGCATACTATTCTCTTAGTTCAACTAACGTTAAATTTTTTTTTATTTTGTGTTAGCTTTTCATTAATTATTTTTTAATAATACTGATAATAATACTACATGCTTATCTATGAGTGTGAAGGGGGGGGGGGGGGGCTCCAGCCTGTCCATAATCTGGCTATGTTCCTGTTCCTCACAATCTTCTACAAGCATAAGTCACAGCTTACAGATGTAACTTTAAACCTGCAATGTGATTTCATTTCAGATTCAGTGAAGTCTAAGTAAAATATCATCCTATATACTTTTACCAGCTTTAAATAAAAGAAAAGCTTCTTTATCCAACTAATATAGGAGTACACATTTTTTAATAACTTTAGAATAGATTATTGATGAAAATCAGTGTTGATTTTTAAACACACACACACATATATATGTGCGTTTTCTAGCTATTTCTGTAGAATAATTTCAGCCATCTGATTAAAAATAACTGAATATATAAGGACTATTCTAAAAGTAATGTGCAGACTAATAAGAAATCTGCAGCATACATTTCTGCTTAGTGAGGTTTGGCAAAATTTGTATAATTTTTCATAATCATTCATAATCTTCCACATCTGATTTTCCAGTTACAGCTTAGCTTGTTTTTAATTCTGTCTTACTCATCTTCATAAATTGATATGAACTGAACCATTTAGCATTTCTATATTTTTGTAAATTTATTGTATACATTTTCATAATTCTTTAAAATATCTAATTTATTAATCTTATAGGGCAGTAGTATATTAACATACATCAAAAAGTGGGGGTTTTTTATATGTTCTAAACTAAACATTTAATCTATATACTGTATATTAAAATGAACTCTATGTAGATATTTTGTTTGAATAAAATTTATGTGTTTTCATTTTTTCCCTGTAGGTTCATTTAAAACAGCTTTCCGCAAAACAAGAAAAATACATTTCTGTCACTTTTGTTCTTATTCATCTCATTTGCTGGGAAATATTAAAAGGCATATGCTCATTCATACTGGAGAACGCCCTTTCATGTGTTCAGTGTGTAATTACAGATGTAACCGAAAAGAAAATCTGAAAAAACACATGCTGACACACAGTAAATAAATATTCTCTGTAGGTTTTTAAAAACATCCATTTTAAAATGACAATCAAATGTAAATTTTATGTATTTTAATGTTTCATGCAAAGCAATATTTTACTTTGAGTTAAAGTTTAATTTTCTCTGAATTTTTATTTTATGTTTTATGTGCATCAAAAGTATGATTTCTTCAATTTTGGATGTGTTTTAGAGTTCAAATTATTTTTAGCCCTTTACTTTGAATGCTTTAAAAAATTGTACAACATAAAAATTAGTTGGAATTATGCTTTATTATAATAATATATAGCCTAAACAAAAGATTCTCTGAGGTGAACAAAAATTCTTTTTGAATTCCTGTCTAATAGTGTTTTGTGTACATGCTCTTTAATGACTCAGAATTTGCCCTAGTTCCCCTAACCTGGTTTTTCCCACCACTTTGTGTGTGTGCCTTCAATTAAAAATGCTATGGTATACTATTATATACATTTTTTTTTCTTTTGTATGCACTTTCCTTTTAGTATTAATAATGTGTTTTGATAGCATTAAATTTTTTATTAAAATCACTTTAATGTATTCTTATTCATTGTTTAATTAAAGTATGATTCCCTGTAAATTATATATGTTGCATTTAACAACTTTTGATACTTGAAGGGAGTAAAAAAAAAAAAAAAAAAAAAAATTAATAACTTAGCATCATCTTCTACAATGGTTCATGTTACTAATAATTTTATTACCTGTTTGGAATCTGCTTACTTATTTATCTTCTTTTAAACATGAGTTTAACTCTTTTTTTTTTTTTTGCTTTTACATGCCTGTTGAATTCTTATTCTTCACAATAAGGTTTTAGTTTAGACGGTTACTAAAATGTTATCTGCAAGTTAATTTTTACATATTTGAACAGCAATTTATTCTATGAAAGGTTTTTGCTAAATGCACTGGCCAGCTAAAATTTGTGACAGTCCATTCCAAATAACATATAAGTTTTCTGTCAGTATCTAAAATATCTCCTATCTATCTAAAGGTGAAAAGTTCTTAGTTGGCAAAAGGTCTTAGCACTTAACCAGTAGAATTCACACAATTCTTGTTAAATTATGAGTGTGTAATTTTTCTTCTTGTAGTAAATACAGAAAAACAAATATTATTCTAACAACTGCAATGTGTACCAAGTAAAAAGATTTCTGACTGCTATGTTATGTGATGTTACAGTAGACTATCGATTATTCCTCATTCAGTTATGTAACACACTCAATCCACTGACACTTCTCAATTTCATATTCCTGGTTCTTTGCGTAATTAGATAATTAACTATTATAAATCAGGTAATCTACTATGGTTTATCAAATAATTAATCAGCTATATCAGATAATTAATCTACTTTATCAGGCAGTTAATCTACTATAGTTTAATGCTGCTGATATTGTTCTCCTGATTATCAGACAATTTTGATTTCTTATATATTCCTGGTGTGAATATCGGTGGTCTACTGTGCATTATTTGGAATGTTAAGTAATTGAAATACTGTTAATCTATTTCATTCATCTATGTAAATTTCATATTACAAATTTTTTCTGTTTATTGGACATTATTTTTATCTCCAGTCCTCTACGTAACAAAATTTTAAGCACCAAGTGTCATTTTTATTATTAATTGATTTATGGTGCTGTTTCTTGAAATACACGTTTATTGATGTTTCATTATTCCTAAAAATTTACCTGTAATTTTCTTTCATTTTTTTTTTTTTTTTTTATTTGTAGAACACTATAATAGAACATATAATTTTTTTTATTATTTGTATTTTTGTAAATTACAAAAATATGAATCACATTGCTCACAGTGGCTCATATTTCCCAATAGGGCACTTATCAACACTGAAACAAATGTAATTTCTTAAGAAAAAAAAGTTCTAGAGATCTTTGCTTTGCACAACTAATTTTATTTTCTTTCAGGACTTTTAAATGCTACGTTCAACAAAAAACCAAGAATGATGCACTATTGTAACTTTTGTTCTTATTCATCTCATCTGCTGGGCAATTTAAAAAGACACATTCTGACTCACACGGGAGAACGTCCCTTTCTTTGTCCATTGTGTGACTACAGATGCAACCAAAAAGAACATTTAAAAAGGCATATGTTATCTCACAGTTAATGATCCTTATTGTCAACTTTTAATTATTATTCTGTAGTTCTTCATTCATTCTTTCTTTCTTTCTTTCTTTTTTTTTTTTTTTTTTTTTTTTTTTTTTTGTAACTATGAAAAGCAGCAATACTTTCTTGTTAGTTCTTCAATTTTTGCATTCTTTCCAATAAAAAATATTTTGTAAAACTTATTTGCTTTTATCATGCAAAGAATATGTTTTTTAAACATATAATTAAATAAAATTTTTGTAAAGAATTTTAATTTTTTAAAGTATTTTTAACTATTAAAAATGATTGATATTTTAAGAAATGAAATGACATTTATATCTTAAATTACTGTTAAAGATGTATTCAAAATATTTATGATGCATTATTATTTTGTCTACAAATATAATTTTAAAATTACATTTAATATAAATTAACTGAAAGTCAGTAATTTTCTGTATCTGTTTTATTATCAAATTTAATTTATATAAAATGGAAAGGATGGTTGTTTCTTTAAAAGTTTCACACATTGTGTAAAATTTTCACCCAACTAATGCCAAACTTTTTGCTTCATCCAAATGATGTGTGTGACACCACGCCTTTGAAATAGTTAAAAGATGTATCTTTAAAAATACAGATTTTCTCCTAATACTCATTAAAAGCGAAAATTGCTGTCGAAAGAGTAATGATGAGAGCTCGGGGCAAAGCTATTGCTAATTTGTGTCAAATATCACCTTTGATTTAAATTAAACTGTTTATGCATATTCACAAATTAGACTTATTTTTTTGCTGCTATACTGCATCCTCTTAGTGCATTTTGCACACAAAATATACAAAATAACTACCAAGCAAATTAATTATAATGTTATCAAAGATTAAGTTGAAATACAAGTGGGGATGACCGAGCTATTCTCGGTCAAAATTAGCTTTGTGTTCAACACGATGTAAAATTCTCATTCTATATCATTCTCTCTGTATTATTTATATAAAGTATGTTATTTTATAACAGTATTATTTACAAAAACAATCAACGGGAAAAGTATGTACATAAATGTTTCTAAATTTTATATTAATTGCACATTTACAACGAAAGGACATCAATCCAAATTACATTTCTAGCTCGACTCTGATTGATTTAACCATGTATATGGAGTCCTATTAAGAATTTCTAAAAAACTTCTTCATATTCTAAAAGCCTATTTTTTTCGCCAAATATAGCTAAGTTTGGTTACATTCTTTCATTTGGCGTCAAGTAGGTGTTTTGGCATTCGCAATCTTGAAAGTCGATTTTTCGGCCAAATGTTGTCAATATTTCACAAATATCGCCAACTTATTGGCTGTTGCCAAATTCGCGGCTTCGAGACCCTGGCCCATTGTGACCCAAAATGGCCCACTAATTAAATCAGCTGAAAGGTCTTCTGGTAATTAAAAATGGTAGGATACAAAATTTAGCCAAAATCATTTAAGTTGATTTATAGATAATATTAGCTTGGCTCGCAGTGACTCCAAAATCCCAATATTCTAATTTTCTCGAACATGTGAGACCAGCCTAGTGGTCTTCTCAATATCGAAAACTGTAGAATACACAATTCAGTCAAAATCATTAGAGCCTTTTTTTAGATAAAATTAGCTATACTCATAGTAACATAAAAATGACCCACTAATTAAAATTTCTTGAACATGTGACATAGCTCAATGATCTTCTCATTCCCAGAAACAGTATTATACAAAAATTTTGTCAATCGTTTGAGACTTTTTTAGATACTTAACTTGACCCCGGACCCATTCTGACCCACTAATTGAATGTTCTTGAACATACGACCTAGCCCAATAGTCTTCTTGAGCGAAAACGATAGAATACAAAATTTCGTCAAAATCATTAGAGCCGTTTTTAGAAAAAATTAGCTGGACCTGCAATGACCCCAAAATGACTCACTAACCTAGTTTTCTTGAACATGTGACCCCAGCCTAGTGATTTTCTCAATATCATAAACAGTAGAATGCAAAATCCAGCCAAAATCGTTACACCCATTTTTTAGATAAATTTAGCTTGACCTGCAGTGACCCCAAAATGACCATTAATCGAAATTTCTCGAACATGTGATCTAGCCCAATTATCCTCTTGTGCTCGAAAATCATATAATACAAAATTTTGTAAATATTATTTGAGCCATTTTTTAGATATAATTAGCTTGACCCAGAACCATAGCTACCCAAAATGACCCACTAAATGATTTTTCTTGAATTATTTTAAATCATTAACTTCCTTTTATTTTTCTGTTACCATAGTAATGACAGATATTACTGTTGTTATTTATCTTATGACAGATATTAATGTTATTATTTATCTAAATGCACAATCTGAAATCGCTGTTAATTGCGCAGTTATTCTGTTTTTCTATTTTGTATATCATTTTTTTGTTTTATCAAAATGTTTTTCTTTTCTCACTTTATTAAAATAATGCATACTTTGTGATGATCGGCCATTAGTATCCCTCCTCCCCCCCACCCCCACACACACACACCACCACCACCACCCATAGATGTATACTACAATTTTAATATAGTGTATGTGCGGGGCGGATTAACGGGATTTTATGGTAAGTATCAAAATAATTCAGATACATTTGTTGACACTGATCTTTTTGATCCCGAAAACGATAGAATACAAAATTTAATCAAAATCGTTGGAGCTGTTCTGGGCGATTCCGTGGAGAGTGTCACACACGTAACGCAGGTTTTAATTTGCATTTATTCAATTATTTATTAAATTTTAATGTTAATTCTGATTTTAAGTGATATGGTAGATAAGTTATTACCATATTTTTAAATTTAAATGTGTGGCAATAAAACTCACATAAGTATATGATTTAATTTCATTACTAAAAATGTGCTTTTTTTCTGCTTCAGAAAAAAAAAACATTCTGAGTATGAAATTAAATGACATATTTCTGTGAGTTTTATTTCCACACATTTAAACTAAAAAATATGGTAATAACTTATTTACCATACCACCTAAAATCACAATTAAAATTAAAATTTAATAAATAATTGAATAAATGAAAATTAAAGCCTGCGTTACGTGTGTGACTCTCTGCATGGAATCTCCCTTTTCTAGACAAAATTAGCTTGACCCTTAGTGACCCCAAAATGACCCACTAATCGAAATTTCTTAACCATGTGACCTAGCCCATTGATCTTCTGGTGCCCAGAAACGGTATAATACAAAATTTTATCAAAATCTTTTAAACCATTTTTTAGATACCCTGTAAGCTTGATCCTGACCCATTGTGACCCAAAATGACCCACTAATTGAATGTTCTTGAATATGTGATCTAGCCCAATGGTATTCTTGTGCCTGAAAACAATAGAATACAAAATTTCTTCAAAATCGTTAGAGCCGTTTTCTAGATAAAATTAGCTTGACCCACAGTGACCCAAAAAGATCCACTAATCAAAATTTCTCGAACATGCAACCTCAATCAATAGTTTTCTCGTGCTCAAAAATGGTTGGATATAAAATTTAGTTAAAATTGATTGAGCCCTTTTTTTAGATATAATTAGCTTGACCTTGACCCATTATGACCCAAAATGATCCACTAATCGAATTTTCTCAACCACGTGACCTAGTCCAATGGTCTTCTCGTGCCTGAAAATGGTAAAATACAAAATTTAGTCAAAATCGTTAGAGCCATTTTTAAGATAAAATTTACACACTCACACACACACACAATTTTTGCTCGTATTATAGGATAAGATTTACTAACAGAATGAAACAAACATCCTTACTTTTTTTTGTACTCTCATTTAAGCTACTAAAACTGATTATTTAAAGTAAATAATGAAATTCATTGGGTAATTTCTTTTTAATTTATAAATTTTATTTTATGATTATAGTTAATCATAAGGATTAATCATAAACATATTATGATTAAATTATTATAACTAAATTGCCATCAAGCCAGCATTTCAAAAATTATTTTATATTATACAGAATAATAATTAAAATATATTAAATTATGTAGCATGTGCTCTTTTATGTTAAAATACTATAACTCAAAAGTTAAGAATGTTTAACATTAAATTTGAAAAGTTTTATTTCATTTCGCCTTTTTGTATTTATTGACCAGAACAGTGAAGATTAATTACTAATGTGAATTTCTTTGATAAATTAATAAATATTTGAAAGCCAATAACTTGTGTCATTCTTCTATAATTAAAAGCAACATTGATTTTGTTTTATATTTTTTCATACTTGGTGAACACAATGAAACATATAAACGTCACATAGAATGTCTGGAAAGTCTTTCTCAGATTTCAAAATTTATTAATGTCTGCTACATATAAGATATAGTACATGTGAAACTGATGCCTAAATGGGGGAAACTATCCAAGTTTAATGAGAAACAGGAAACACACATCAATAAGTCTCCACATGATTGCCCTTGATACAAGGGCAGATCCAGCCTTCCATTTAGAGGGTGGTCATGGCTCCTTTTTTTTTTTTTTTTTGAGGGGTGGGGAAATCACATATCTTAATAAGCAATTGCTGTATTGAAGGCTGTTCCCATATCCAAAATGGCTACTCTTCTGATACTTTTGGGAAGTCATTTTCATTCGTACATACAAAAAAATTGCATTAATATTCGTAAAAATATAATATTATTTAGATACCAAGAAATTGAAGAATTTCCCATTTTCTTATAAATGCAAAGAATCATTCAAGAAATTGAGCATTTTAAGCCAATTTTTAGGATTTGACAGTTACAAAAATGCCTTCCTGAGGGAGCAATTGGCTGTCGCGGCCTGAAATTCAGTTTAAAACCCCATATTTTACGCAGATTTTCTGAAAGATTCTTTGCCTTTATCAAAAAATGGAAAACGCTAATGAATCACATTTCTTCTGAATAAGTGCATTTGCAAATGTCTTGCACCTGAGGTTAAAAATAACTTGATGGATGTGTCAGAAATTACCTACTTTGAGATTTATTTGGAATTTAAAGAGTCAAAAAGATTTTCATTGTTGAGCAAGGGGTAAATTTAAAAGAATTTAATATATATTTCATTTTTTAAAAGCCCTTTAGAATTTTTTTTCGTTTAAGGTGAAGAGGGAGGTCATGATCCACATGACCTCCCCCTTGGATCTGCCATTGCCTTGATAGCACATCTAATCGATAGTCAGTTTCTGTCCATACATTAGCCAACATCACAGCAGGGATCAGTATAATGACTGTGGTTATCTGTTGTTGTAGAACTACAAGATCTGATACAGGATTTCTGTAGACATTGTCTTTGTCATATCAGAGACAGTCCTTGAACAATCTCATAGAAAAATAATCTAATTGCATTTTGTCTGGAAAATGTACACATTTTGTGAACATTTCAGGTTACCTGGATACTGTGCTACACTACAGCCATGTTATAGAAAACTGAAAGAAAAAAATAAAAGTTTTCTTATATTTTGGCACCAGATTCACATGTCTAATTTATATACAGCAGATATGAATAAATTTTCTTATCAGGGAAAGACTTTTTGAACATTTTGTATAAATACCCTGCCATATATATTTTGGGTATTATGAATGTGTAATAACACTTCTTTGGAGGTTTATTGAGGCATTATATGATTTTTTTATTAAATTAACTTTTTATTTTCCCAATAATTGATAAAAATTCACAGTATATTTAAAACTGAAATGATGTTACTGGGCTGCTTCAAAATTAAACATCAAACTAATAAAATTCTTTACAAAAAAATAATTAATAGTGTTTGAAAGATCCTAGACATGGGGAGCATATTTTATCAAAAACGAGTCATTGAGCTTGAACATTTCTATATTTGTATGAAATTGCATTGACTAAAATTAACTGTTAAATTATGTGTTAAGAAACTTTGTTTTCATTGCTGCATTACTATTGCACATGATATATTTATTAAATTTTACATACTTTAATAAGCTATGTAACATATTAAATGTATATCTTTGTTGTTTTATTTTAGGGACAATTAATACAACTCGGCAAAAAGCAAGAACTATTCATTTATGTCAGTTTTGTTCTTATTCATCTCATCTGTTGGGCAATCTCAAGAGACATATGCTCATCCATACTGGAGAGCGCCCTTTTAAATGTGCAATGTGTGACTACAGTTGTAATCAGAAAGATAATTTAAAAAAGCATATGATTTTGCACAGAAGAAAAATGCATGTGTAAATTTTGTTTTGTTTCAATATTTTTTCAACTCATCTTATTATTATTTTTAAGGGTCGGGTGAAAACTAGTAGATTCATGTGATTCGATTTAAAATATCTATTAACTGAAAGCAGGACCTACCATAACACAAGGTTTGACAATTGGAATGCACAAATGCTTTTAGAGACTCCCAACAAGACTAAAAGACTTTTATTTTATTTTTTTAAGGGTGTATTCGAAAAAAATATTTTTCCACCCTCAACAGCCCGAAATTTTCTGAGACATTTGCAGACTCATTTTTAAAAGTAAAAACATGAAACTTGCTGAGGTGATTTTTGAAGAGATGTATAAGAGGCCGTGTGATTTCATTTTTCGCTCAATTAATTAGAATTTGAGTTTTAAACAATTATTTTCTCAGTATGACCATTTTTTTCATTCCCAGATCTCCCGCTTCGAAAAATTCGGTTCAAAACGTCAACTTTGACAGCATTTTTTACAATATTTTCTGCATTTATCAAAAAATCGAGAAACACGACACTTTATGTAGTTTCTAAATAAGAGAATTTCCCCAGTTTAATGCGTTTGAGAGCAAAAATGAATTTAAAAATGAATCGGAAAAAAAGCAGTTTGGATCGGAATACACCCTTAAGCAAAAATTTAGTACTCGCCAGAGCTTCATTTTTATGAGTGCCTTTGGTGAGACTAAAGGACTTTTATTATCTTTTGACGGTAAATTAATGATTGCCTTCCCCCACACTTTATTTTCTTACATCTGAGCTGTTTACAGAAGCCGGCCCTGCCAGAAGGTGAAAATACTTATATTTGTTTTATGTAATCTATGTACAGGATTTTGTTCCACATTTGAAAAGAATCATGTTGTCATCATGCATCAAATGAAGAATTGTACTGACAAGTTTCTGTACAACACAGCTAAATTAACCATAACTGTTTTCAGTTGCTGTTCTGATTCATATGAGTATTTATTTTCAATTACAGAAAGAAATAAAACTATTTAGCATGCATCCTTTATCCCATATTGGTGTTGTCAATATGCATCTAATGCATAAATGTTATTCGTGACAATTTTGAAATATCATTAAAAATAATTTGACTGTCTATCTATCTGTCCATTTATATTTTTAACTTTGTAAAAAATGCACAATTTTCTACAAAGTTTAGATATGCAGTTGATTTGTACTGTAGTAGTTACATCTTTTTAATATTATTTAAAGATTTTATTATTTGTGGGCTACTATTATTTAAAGTGCAACATGATGATTTTTTTTTTCTTAATGTGCTGAATTGTAATGTTCATTTAAGTAAATCTTTGAAAGCTGTCTGAAAAAAAAAGAAAAAAAAAACTTTTATTATGCTATCACCATAATATTTTTAATTGAAAATTGAAATTGTTGAATTTTATTGTTGTCAATAAGTTGACTTTTTTAACTGAAATTTAATTATTATAACCCATTACCTAAGGGGTAAAAAGTTCTTTAGTCACTGCTTTTATGTTGGACTTCAAAGCATTCTGCATTAAAAATTTTAAATGTATTTCTTGTAAGCAACTGCTCTTTTAATTGATATTAATGACATTCATTTTGAAAAATTTTAATAATTACTTTAGACTTTTGGATGATGGTTATAATTAAAGTGTTTGAAGGGCTCTACAAGCAAAGTTTTTTAGATTTTATTTTAATAAGCTTTGGTATTTATACTGTTGAGAGCATGCACAAACAAGTTTTGGATTTAAAAAAAATATATATATTAAAACTTTTTGGCAGATGGCACCATATATCATTAAAAAAAGGTAAAGTAAAATAGAAATTTTCCTACCAGTTAAATTTTAAAATTTTCTTATCACAAAATTGACCGATTTTCTGCCTGAACTATATTTTCACTAAATGTGCATAGAAATAATCAAAATACTAGCAAACTGCAGAAAATTGAAATTTGTTCATTAATGTTTGATAAGTGTTTTTAATTAGTGTCTCGACTAATTATTAAGAAATGGCAAATCTGAGTCTCAAATGCATTCACATCTGTCTTTGTCAATATTTCTCCAAATTTTCAGACCTCAATGTGTGATAGAATTCCCTAGCTATCATCCAGAGAGATACAAACATCTTTCTTTTATTAATAAAGATGTTCAAGGAGGAAGTGTGTGTGTGTGTGTGGGGGGGGGGGAGCAGGAACAAGCTGAAATGTTTAAAAATGAAAATTTGTAAAAGATGATAAAGATTTCTCAAAGACATTGGCATTCACAAATAAATGGAAATTATTCTTGTCATGTGGAAATTGGTGGAAAATTGAGATAGCTTATGAAATGGTTGGAGATGATGTAACAACTTTAATTACTTAAGAAAATTAGGGCAATAATTCAGAAGACCACCCTTTTTTCATTATAATAGAATAAATCCTAAACCTAATCAATGCACAAATAAGCAAAGCTTTAGAATTTTTACTTGTTTATTACAACAGCTTTGAAATACACTATGAACTTGAAAACTTTTGGAATGATTTTTTAAAAATATATAAAAAAAGCCCAAGACAAATGATAATTTTGTTACATAACACTTATTCTTTCGTAAATGCTACTATATGTTAAGTTAGCATGGGAAATTTTACTTTGATATTATCGTTTCACTTATTGATATCAGTTGTCTTTGAATGTGAGTACAAGCTTATTACATGGCAACAACTGTACTGGCATTTGAGTTTTATAAAACTTATCTTTTTATGTAAATCTTTCGGAAGAAAAAGATAAATCTTCAATAAGTAAAATCATTTTTTTTTCCCATGAAAGTATTGCATTTAAGTTAAAATGCCTCTGAAACTCAAAGTTTGTTGAAGTGGCTTAAATTTAATTTTTATTTAATAATAAATTATAATTTTTTAAGTATGCTTTGTTATTTTATTTTAATAAACATGTCAATAAATTGTAAGAAATACTACATTCATAAAGATTTTCAAATACTATTTGTGAAAATGCTTATTTAGGTATTTAAATTAAGCTTTTTTTTACTTATTTGATAATTTATTCTTAAATATACTGGTTGTTTTCTCACCTTGATTATAATTCATTTAACTAGTTTGTGTATCTTTTTTTTAATCTTAAAATTTATGCTTTATTCTTCTTGCAAGTATATAAAAGTTCTTTTAACTGTTTCATCTTTGTTAGTTTCATATTTTGTATTGTTATTTGTAAAATAGATATTACTTATTGAAAAATGTTATATGTTGTATGTTTAATTTATAATAAAAAAATTTCCTTCCCCCTAGGTGAAACATCTACAGCCAGAGGAAAGTACAGCTGTAAGATTTGTCGTTATTCATCTCCTCTTCTTGGCAATCTTAAACGACACATGCTGACACATAGTGGTGAACGTCCATTTGGTTGCAAACTTTGTGATAAAAGATTCAACCAGAAATGTTCACTTCAACGTCATATGTTGGTACACTGTAACCAAGACCAACGCATGTTTATTTTATAGTTAGTGTGAAAATTTTTGTGCCACCTTTTTTTAAACAAAAAAGTTCTTGAGTTATGAAAAAATTGTCCAACATTTTCTATTTTTATATGCCCATATTACACTGTGTTATTTTTCAGTTGTCTTACAGCTTTCTATGCCATCAATATCAGGATATTTATTTATTCTTTTTTTACACATTACTTTAAAATTCATAAGAAATAACAATACCATCACCATATGTGCAGCTGTTTTTGTTTAATATTACCAAGAAATTCTTATTCTGTATTTTTTATTCATTTATAATTTCATCCTCATATTTGTCTCTGTTAGTTCAACAAATTTATTCAAATTGTTTTAATACTTAATAACTTGCCAAACATTATTAAAGAGTTCTTTTCTTTTTAAATCATTTTGATAGCCATGCCGGTCATATAATTCCTTCTTTTGATCTTTTAGAATGATTTTTTTTTTTTTTTTTTTTGTAATATCACCAGGGTTCTCGCTGACTTTTTATGAACATTAGCAATTTGGCTAATCAGAAGTAAAAAACATTCATCAAATAAAAAATAAATTAGCAAAATAAATTCGTTGTGAAACATTGAAATTAGATCTATAACCCCTTAATGTATGCCGCTTTTTTCAATATTTTCTAAAAGTTATTCATCTAAATTTAATTATCTGCTACAGAAACTAAAAAAGTAATTGTAATCTAAATAAATGTCTTGTGCGATCAAAAAAAAAAAAAAATTAAATCTCATTTAGCTCAACAAAATGATATGGAATAAAACTTGACATTTTTGCTTACTGTGGCTTTGGCTGAGGCTAAATTGAATTGGTGTTAGGTTACTATCTCTAAAAATAATGTAAATTGTACGATACGATTGAAAATGATACATTATCATTCAGTAATGTAAATAAGAGTGTTGCCTGTACTGATACACACATGCACACACACACACAAAAAAAAGAAGATGAGCAAAAATTGAGCACTCACAATTTGCAGACCTGCCAACTGCTACGAAAAAATCGTAGTTGCTACGATTTGGACCTATAAACTACAATGCTACGAAATTCGATCTTAAACTAAGATTTTTTGCAAAAAACACAAACGCATTTTTGTTTCTACTTGCGATTTTTATCCCGCGCAGCATATTTTTCAGGAGTGGTTCTGTTCAGAAATTTCCAACATTTCAAAGTATTCATTTCCGAAAGTTTTAAAAAACTGATCATTAATCTGAAAATTCAGACATTAAAAAATGTTCATGGGAAAAAAAAAAAAATTGGGCTGCAAAACAAATTTCTGAACATAAAACTCTCTTTATGTTATCAACCGCAAGTGAATCGTGTTTCTGTAAATAGTTATACAGGAATTCCCTTCCTTAGAAACAGGAATGTCATTTTAAGAATTTCTGGAAGGGGGGCGGGGGGGGGGGGGGGTCTTTGAGGGACAAGATTTGAAATAGTGTTAAAAATTGCACGATTTGTACAATTTATTATTAAACATTTCAATTTACGAATTATTATTAAACATTCCATTTTTAAAAAATGTTAAATTCGTCAAAAGAATGCGGTAAAAAATGCGAATTTCGTCAAAAGTTCATGGTAAAAAGTGTGGATTTCAACAAAGAATAGTGATTGAAAAATGTAAAATACGATTGTGGGAAAAGAACTATGAATATCCTAAAATGATCGTGGGAAAAAAAATTCAGAATTTCGTCAAAATTTACTGCACTGGGCTAAAAAATTGAAACCAGGCTTCTTTTACAAATGTAAAAAAAAAAAAAAAAAATGCTGCTAAACGAGAAGAAACTTTAAATATCCTATAAAAATTTTCAGAGGAAAAAATTTACTATATTGAGTTGAAAGACTGAAACCTTATTCCTCTTACGAATGTCAAAAGATGGCTGCAAAACACAAAAAACCAACCAACTTCCAGATTAATTTTAATTTCGTGTGCTAAGATTTCTCATTTTCAAAGGTTGGCAGGTCTGAATTTGGCAAGTCTTATCATCCGTTTACTCGCCAAATGAAACATTTTGTCGTCATTTGGTCCAATGGCAAGTGGCAGCGAGAAACCTGAATATGACATAGCCCAAGACAAATTATAATTTTCTTGCATAACACTTATTCTTTCATAAATGCTATTATATGCTAAGTTAGCATGTGAAATTTTATTTTGATTTCTAATTATTTTGCTATTTGAATTCTAAGTTATACAATCCATGTTATTTAATATGTAGCAAATTTTAGTTATCATAAATTGAAACCATTACTTAGAATTTCTTGGTTTGTAATGTCAGATCTCAAGAACTAATAGAAACCTGATGAAATTGCAATGCAAAATAAAATATATCCTAGCAAAATTGGATAAATTCATGGAATCAATAGACATTGTAGTCATATGCAAATTATTAAGAAACATTTTTCACATATCTCACATATATATTCACATACTAGACCCTCGCCTGATTATGACATAATGGATATGACCCTTCATATTCAAAGCACCTGTTTCAAAATGTTTTGTCCACTTATGAGTGCCTTAAATTTTCTTTTAAATGAAATATTCAGAGAGTTCACTTTCATAATAATGATATGATATATGTGAAAAATGATTGTATCATGTTATAAAAACTTGTAGGTAATACAGATCCTCTATTCTAAACTAAAGAGGAAATTTTCAGATATTCCTTAACAAAACTACAAAAATATAGAATGCAGTCGTAGTTCTCCTTTTCACTATTACCATTGTTATTTATAAATGCCAGTTATCTCTGTTTATTTACTGCTATTTGAAATTTTTTGTGTATTTTTGCATATAACAGACATCACATTAATACATTTTAAAGCATAACACAACACTTGCTGAACAATTTGTGCATCAATTTAATTTTTAATATAACAATAACTTTGAGATCATATGTAAAATATACATTTTTTCAGATGAGTCCTTTATCTTGGGATTTTAATTACTATATTAAATTATTTGTACTTTACTTTTATGTACTCATATATGCAAATACGTCAGTGTGGATTTATATTTGATTTTCCTAGCAATAATCAAAATTATGGAAAAAGTCTGTGTTACTGTTTTATGTATAAAACATTCTGTTAAAATTACATTAGATATATATTTTTTCTTTTTAAACTATTGTAAATTTTTAAAGCAATAAAATGTTTATAAATATTGTGTTTCTTTATAAAAAAAAATAATAATAATAATAATAAAATAAAAAATGTGACAGAATATCTTGTAGGTAGAATGCATGAATATGATAAGTAATTAACTTAGTAATTAGGACTAAAGTGAAGGATCCTGGAAAGAAAGCTGCAAAAGAAGCTTACTAGATTTCTTCTGAAAATTAACTTCATTATTTTTTTTATATAAAAGGACTGGGATTTTTTTTTAAAAAAGTGGGTGTGGGGAGATAAAGTGTAATATTCTTGCAAAAAATTGATAATATTAAATACTATAACTTTTTTTTTTTTTTTTCAGTCTAATTCCAAGCTTATTACATTATACACAAATTTTTACAAAATGTTTTATAATATATATATATATTTATGGTTACTTCTGTCAGAAAACAGAAAGTTCAGTTATACTGTATTAAAAAATGAAGAATATTTAAATGTTTATATTCATATAGTATTGTACGGGGTGTTCCAGGATTATTGGGAAAAACTTTAAGGGGAGGTAGGAGACATCAGAAGGATTCTGATTTGCTTAGCAATCCATGACCGGAAATGTCATTGTATGCCTCTAGGTGGTGCTGTTCACGACAGAACTGGGGGGGGATTTATCGCAGTCATTCGAGTAGTAGTCACCTTGAGAAGAACATGCAACATTTTACAGACAGGGAGATGGTAGACATTCTCTTTGTGCATGGATTGACTGGTGGCATGGCAATGCACCAACAGCTCAAGTACTGTATCGAGAACGGTTCCCACAGAGAGATGTGCCAGATTGCCGCACAGTGGAGTATTTGACTCAAAAACCTGGTCAAAAATGCAAAAATTAAATTTTCGTCAACAATTGTAAAAATCATATTTTTTAATAGCTAACTAATTGGCACGTCGATCTATGTCTATTTTAGGAACCTGAGTTATATCCGGTGGCTCCTGGCCTCAGTTGAAGAGCAAGTTTCTTTGTGAGAAGACATAGATTTTTGTTGCTTTTTGGCATTGTTGTTATGTTTAAATATAATTTTTTTGTGGCTCAATGAATTGTTGAATTAAAACTAAACAGGGCTTACCTGTTTAACAAAGGTCAGAGCTTAGTGCTAAACTATGTGTTAATTTAAATAGTTTAATTTTTAATGTAATAAAAAACTTTGACTTTGTAAAAGGGTTATTTTTAAGTTTACTTTTTTGGCTCTAATTTAAGCATATCGAAAGCTTTTTAAATATGTGCCAGGCTTTGCCAGACCATTTTTGAATTATAATCATATTAGTTGTAGTCTTGAGTGCCAATTTCTGCAAAAAAAATCTTCCGCATATTGTTGCCATTTTTATATATATATATTTTTTTTCGGGATGACTATTTAAATGCTCCATTTTGCAGCAACCGAATTGAAGAGATAAGAACTATATATTTACTGTCGTATTGCAGGTTTTTAGCTCACGGGATATTATCGGAGAGGTTTTGCACTACAGATTCTGTGTGTATGTATGTACGTACATATCTAGGTACATACATATGCACACAACTCGATATCTCTTGATAGAAATATCCGGTTGCCTTCAAATTGTATTAATTGTGTTATTTATTGAAAAGTGTTACCAAATTATTTTCGGGGGCTCGTATGTAGAAAATACGGGAAGAAAAGAGGGAATTAAAGATGTCTGGGATAAACGCAGAAATGATTAAAAGGTTGCAGGTAATATTGAAGTCATAACAAGTGAGCATCACATTGACAAAAAAAAGTTCAAAACATGTGGTGATGAATCAGTAAGACTGTATATGAACCTGTATGTGAAACTTTAAAATTGGTACCCTATGATTCGAACAATGCATAAGGTTTTGATTCATGGTACCACTGTAATTAAGCAAGCAGTCGTACCCATTGGCCAATGCAACGATCAGAAGAAGCTGCTGATGCCAGAAACAAACACAGTACCATACAAAGTACTCAAGAAAGTGCAACAGAGATGTCCCAAATTGGCTTCTTTTAAGCAATGATTCTTTTATAAGCTGCTCTACACAAAGACCAATGGAAAAGAGCAAGCCATACATTAACGAGACCCTATAACTTCTTCTTCCAGCTAGGTCTAATGGTAGTCCTGATAAAGTCCAAGAAGAGAGTGATGAAAAACTGAGTTCTGAAGAATCAGATTGAAGCTAGTAATCTATTAAATATACTGTAAAATTAGCATCTATATACTGTAGAGATTCCACTTTACTAAATGTATTATTAAATGTAGCTTTAGCAAATGTGAATAATCTTCATTAAATGTAATATAAATATAATAATTATTATTAAAGTAAATTAAATGTAAATAACAAATTTTATATATAGTAAAATTAAATACATTTAATTAAACATTATTAGTAAATAAAACAATCTATCAACAATCACTTTCCTCTCATAAACAGTAAACATTTAAGGTTGCTAGTCACTCAACTTCCTAATTCCCTTTGGTAATGTTAAGTCTATGAGCATGTGATGTATTTGTATTTTTAAAATATCTACTTAGTAAATTAATATTTTAACTTATTTTTCTTTGTGCTCTTGTTAAATGATGTCTCCTTTTTTTTCTGAGTTTTCTTAATATTTATAACATGTATACTTCTTATTATCTGAAGTGTTAAAATCTTACTTACATTTCGTCAGCTTTTAAGATATAAAATATTAAACTAAGTTATGGATTTGTATGTATACTACATAGTATGCTAAAAGTTAGTTCATTTAAATGCATAGCACAGTTAGAAATTTCCATTCAGCCATTTCCGTGAATAAATGGAAATGTACTTGAGAACTTTTGTGCAGCTCTGTATATCATCTATAGAATATATCCCCACCAAGTAATATTTTTAAAAAAATAGTCCAATTTAAAAATGCATATTACAACTACAAATGCACTTCAAGCAATTATTGGTCATAGATTTCAATAGTTAAAT
Organism: Maratus speciosus; assembly: GCA_963932465.1. Classification (NCBI taxonomy): domain Eukaryota; kingdom Metazoa; phylum Arthropoda; class Arachnida; order Araneae; family Salticidae; genus Maratus; species Maratus speciosus. Next base: position 285,451,759 of record OZ010800.1, on the reverse strand, counting down.
TTATTCTTCAGCCAAATTCTTTTGTGTGTCCCTGTAAATGAACAATATATTCTATGCACACTATATTCTACAATAAGTGCCTTAGTACACCTAAGTGATGTATATAAATTTCAGCATTTAAAATAGTGTGATATTAAAATCGATTTTTTTCCATAGTCCATAATGTAAGGGAATTCTTTTAAGTGTCTCTGTAAATGAACTGTAAATGCTATAGAGTTCATTTACAATACCAAACATGCCATAGTGATACCCAATAACATCTAAGAATTTCAAGGCAATCTGACTATATTTGCATAGAAAAATATTTTTGGCCAGAATTTCGGGTCAAATACTCCACTGTGTGCTGGATGTTTTCAAATGAGCATCACAATTTGCATGAATAACTTACACTACTATGTCCATAAAATGTTTCATTCTCAATGCGACCACTGCTCGAATGATTGCGATAAAGCTGATATTTCCCTTCCAATGCTCTTCTGAACAACAGCAGCTAGTGACGTACAATAACGTTTCTGGTCATGGGTTGCTATGCAATTCTTAATCCTTGCAATGTCCCCTACCTTCCCTGAAAGTTTGTCCCAATAATCCTGGGACACCTTGTATATAATTGCAAATTGGTACTATTAAGTATCATATATAATAATGATAAAAGACTTAGTCTGATTTCAGGATTCTTCATTTAAAGAATAGAAATTTTTATAAAAATTACATCTATTTTGTACAAGTATTTAACTTCTTTCAAAACATGGAGAGGGCTGGCATGTCTTTTTAAACAATGAAAAATATTTATATGCTTATATTAATGTAGGATTGTGTATGTGTACAGTATTGAATTCTTTTATAAGACATAAAAAATAAAATAGTTGAATTTATCATACTTTCTGTTGTTTTTTTAGAATGCATTTTTCCTTTATATTATTAATGTTTGATAATTTTCTACAGATCCTAATAATGCATACACATTTAAATTGGTAAAATTTATTTTCAATCTTTTCTAGAATTATGTGATACAAATATATAATTCTAAGTTTTTTTTTTTTTGCTTTTAAAAATTTGATTTAAAATATATATATATATATATATATATATATATATATATATATTCATTTTAACCCTCTGAGCAGTTTGCCCGTATCGTTCTGTTTCCAAAAAACAACTTAAATCTGTTGTAGACCAAAATATTTTAAACGGAATTATATTTTAAGATGTAAGTCAAATAAAGAGGCATGAAGTGTATTTTAGAAACAAACATGGAAAGGAAATTTTAATTAGGATTATTTTTATAAGCATTTTTATGAAATGCAGGAAAGCCCCCAGATACTCAAAGGGTTAAGCGGTAACACCACTTTGACACATTGAAATTTAAGGCCTTTTTTTTTTTTTAGAATTTTTTTATAAGAAATGCAAAGTGTTTATGTAATATATTAAAAAACTAGAAAGATAGCCCGTCAAAAATGATGGAAAATGAGATATAAAGATGCATATATACAACACGTCTTAGAATATGAGCAGTTTTTCTTTCTTGTTCTGCAGTGATAGATGAAAATAGCACATTTTAAAATGTGGAAATATGTTGCCAAATTTTCTTCTTCGCCAAAGCAGTTTTCTCTATTTCACTAAGGCCCCTATACTGAAAAAATACCGAGAATTTAATTTCTGTATCTGGCTATGTAAAGCACATTAAAATTGGGCAGTTAGGAGCTCAGATAGCACAGCGCTGTTTAGTGGTGGTTATTTTATTAGCAGCATCAGGATGACGATGTAAAGAAGTACATTTTCATATATTATACTTTAAATTTTGACCCATAGATTTTGAGAAAAAGCCTTCAGTGCGTGGCATTTAAATTAAATAGCGATGAGCTTGATTATGAAATATTAATGGGTTTTTAATGGGAATTTATCCAAATTAGCCAGCTATCGCCAAGTTGGCTTCATACATGGCAACTTATTTTTGTTGCCAAATTTGTCAATATTTTGCCAAGTTGATCAAAATTTGGCTCTATTTTGGCAGCCCTGCCATCAATATTTTTTAATAATTACTACTCATTGTTGAAACTGGTTCCGATTTCCCCATAGGAAGCCTAAGCCTAATCCTGATATGTTTGCAATCAATGAGGCGGTCCAACCGGAATTGTGAGGGACACACAGAGACTTGGATTTTATATAAATAGATGATGGCTTGAGAAATGATGGGCAGGAGCACTTTGTAAAAGATAGTCAAGCCTTGCACATGATAATTCATCATAGATTTTAATCTAGAACAATGAAACAAAGGAAATTAGTTTTTTAACTTCAAAAGTTAGTAAAATGTTTAGCTGTTTATAAAAACGTGCATTTATAGTAAAACAGTATGAATTTAAAGTAAAATGTAAATTTCCAACCATAAATTTCATTACTTAAAGTTGCACAGAAATGCAAAATATCAATACTTTGAAAAAAATCCTACATATTTCACTAAAAACATGTATGATGATTAATTATTAAAAAATTGAATTGATTGGTTGAAAATTGTCAGCAATGAAGTGTCCACCAATTTTTAAAATGTTGTACTGAAAAAACGTGCTTTAAGTTTTTATTACTCTACTTGCTGTGACACGCTGTACTTCTATAGCTCCAAAAATGTCGTTTCACTTTCACTATCAATATCTAACTAATAAAACAAGATTTTTGTGTGTATAAGAATATGTTAAGTGATAAAAGAGTTTTCAAAATTTTGCACCGGGCAGAGTGATGTTACTCCTTTGAGAAATTAATAATACATGTGTACTTACACTAATAATGTTTTCAAATGATTTTGAAAAAATATTTGTGCATAAAATTTATTTTTAACAGCAGCAAATTAATTAATTCATCAATCATTAAACATTATGCTTTGAAGTACTTCACAAACTTTGTTAAAAAAGATTCTATTTTTATCATTTAATTTTCTGTAAATTTTTATTTATTTATTTATCTTTAGGGTTACATACAGTTTTCTTAAGAAATATTAATTTTTTAATTGAAAATGTGTATGCACTTTTAGAATATCATCTCTAATAGGGGTTTCCAATTATAGTTTTTTTTTAAAAGAGAAACTGAAAGTAAATAAAACCACATATATTTGGCTACAAGCAATGCCTTCCAAGCCAATTGGATGATTATTACTTCTATCAATGTTTGTTTATTATAAAATTACAGGGAAAAAAAATAATAAGCATTTCATTTGTTAATTTATTGTTTTCTATATAAACTTTTGTACAAAAACAAATATTTGCTTGTTTATTTTTATGAAACCACTAAACCAGTAAAAAAGTACAAAACTAGAACTCCCTGTCATAAATTGGTAACCCTTGTGCTTATTTTTAATCTTCCTTCACATTGGTGCCACTATAGCACTATATCTTTTTTTGCAACCTGTAGAGCTCTCTACAGTGATTAACCGATTAACTTATTTTATAATAATATTTTTTCTATGAAATAAAAAGTTTAATGACAAAGAAAATTTTGTTTACAAATTCAATGATGTTCATTTAGTAATGTATTTAAATAACATATTTTTCTACTTATCATAACCAGATATTCATAGAAATTTTTATTACACCATGGATGATGCCATTTGTCATTTAATTTTATGATCATTTGCAGACCACAAGAACTTGTAAGTTGGAAACCCCTGATTTTTAGATTAAAAAATAATAGTAGTTTCTGTTATTGAATTTTTAACTCGGAAATTTGTTGATAAAAAGCATTTTAATGAGATATTACATGATTGAATATTATTTTGAAGGGTAGATTTCTGCCTACTTATTTAGTATTATAGTTTTGTTTTCAATCATTGTACAGGGATATTGAAGGCATTAAAAAGACTTCGGGAAATAAGTAATTTCACACAATTTTTTTATACAAATTCAAAACACGATGAAAAGCAAAGGGTGGAAATGAGTCTTAAAAATGAAGAGCATTGTTTATGAGATTCTGTCATTGACGATGAGAAATTGAAATCATTACTTGAAGCTGATCCATGTATCGCAATCCAAAAGCTTGGTGCTGAACTTTTAGTAACGCCAACTACCCAAAAGAAATTTTTTGAAAAGGTTAATATAGATGAAACTCGTTAACACGAAACCAATTAACTCAAGATTTTGCATAACACAGAATATTACTGACAGATAAGTCTGAAAATCAATCTTAATTCATTTAACGCGAAATAAAATTTCCCAAAATCCTGCTTAAGGCAAAAATTTTTTTTGCTCCAAAGTCAAAACAAGACTCCTTACACGAAGTTTTCGATACTTCATTTCAAATATAAATGTCATATCCTCTTATTAAAAATTAATTTTTCTCATTGTTTGAAAATGACCTAAAGTAGAAAAGAGTTTTAGAAAATGGTGAAATACTGATTTCCTGACAAACCTCTGATTCTTCGTCCTTTGATATGTGGTAGTTTATCCACACTGACCATATGAGCTGTAGATCGGTCACAATGAAAGTTTAGGTGAAGGAATTTCTTTTTTGAAAGTAATTCTTCCATTGCTCATTTGACTTTATTGACAATGCCATAAACTGGTTTGAAATCTCCTATCTTCGAGTGAAAAAAGTAATAATTTCTACATCACTATTTGACTAACATAATAAAAACTGTTCACGGTTGCTCTTTAGAATTCTATAAAAGATGAGTCAAAAACAGTATCTTCTAACGAAGCAAAAAATTTTAAATGAAGCCAGTGATAAGTTCTAAAAAAAAAAAAAAAAAAAAAAAAAATTGCAGCAAAATATGAAATACCTAATAGGACATTCTACGATTTTGAAGATTCGTGAAAATATTGAAGCAGCGTATGTTGAGAGTCAGTTCGAACAAGAAAGGAAACAAATGAATACAGGAAAGAATGAAGAAATTGAAATTGCTCTCTTGCAGTAGATAAAATTGGCCAGAAGCCAGAACATTGTTTTAACTAGTGCAGTTTTGAAAGAGAAAGCAATGGCTTCTGCTGATGCTCTGGGTGATGTCAATTTCACATGTTCCAACAGATGGCTGATAAGATTCAAAGAGCATCATAGAATAGTCTGCAAAAAGATTAAGAGTACCATGATGAGAGTTCTGTACAGTCCTTTTTCACAAAAAGTCATTAGGTGTTACACTCGTGGTATTTTTAACACCAAAGAAATTGGACTATTTTTCAAAACACAACCTTCACGAATACTTCTTCAAAAGGAGAAAAATGTATTCGAGAAAAATTCAACATAGAAAGAATTATGATCGGCTGCAACAGAGACAGAGATGAAAAATTACCACTGCTCATGATCGATAATTTGGCAAAATAACATTGTTTTTCATAAAAGTGTTCCAGTATTAAAGGCAATTAAATATGTTTCACTTCCTCCGAACATTACTGCAAAACTTCAGCCTTGTGAGTAAGGAATTATCCAATGCTTAAAAGTGCAGTATAGAAAATAAATTGTTTACAAAGTTATTCAATGTTTTGACAATAAAACAGCTTTTTCTGCAAATTTTCTAGAAGCGATAACTTGCCTAAGAAGTGCCTGGAACAGTATCACTGCTAGAACAGTGAAAATTTGTTTCTGACACATGGGGTTTACATAATATGAAATTCTGACTATTTTAATAGAAGAAGCTAAAAAACAGACAATTATTTTACAGGCATTGTTTGCCAAGTATGTTTGCATAGATAAAGAGGTGCTGACTTCGGATGTGATGACCGACGAAGAAACAATTGCTGCATTAGTTGAAAGAAAAAGATGAGAGTATCGAAGTGTTGACGATTGTAAAGTTTAGTGTCATCCAATGAAGCTACCATAGCATCGAAAACTGTAGATTTGCTTGTGGAACAACATGATGATTTTAGAGTTTAGAACGAATTAGATGAGGTCCATACATTCCTAAAAATAAAAATAACATGCAAACAATGGATCAAAAGTCAATAACAAACTTTTTGAAAAAATGATTAACAGGTAAATAAATTTATTATTGCTTAAAATGATGACCAATTGTTTTATTTATTATCTAAATTTTCTATTTCTTATTAATTTATGATTTTAAGAGCAGAGATATATTTGTAGGTTAATTTATTTAGTTGTTATATCTAACATAGATGGCACATCTATTTTGATGTTTAACATGAAATCATGGATAACACAAAATAATTCACAGTCCCTTACATTTCGTGTTAACGAAGTTCGAACTGTAACAGAAACTACCATTGATTTTTATGCAACCTAATATAATTTTTTAAAAGTACAATGAGGATTTTTTTATTTAATTTTCCAAATAAAGATTTATAATTTTTTTTTTTTTTTTTTTAGGTGAATATTATGGAGAAAGGACATATGAAAATGAATTGTTTGAAAAAGCAACTGAGTACTATTGTAAATTCTGTCCATACACTTCACCTATTTTAAGTAACTTGAAGAGACACCTTCTTATTCACAGTGATATACGTCCATTCACTTGTTCAATATGCAATCATGGTTTTAGACAGAAAGTCACCCTGGACAGACATATGTTGATTCACACAGGAAGTCAGCCGTATACTTGTACTCTGTGTGATTTCAAATGTAGAAGGAAAGCCTATCTAAAAAATCATTATGTTGCTCATCATAAGCTGGAGGTTGAAGGATCAAATTCAGAGCAGTTGCTGCCTTTGGGTTAGAGAATGTTGTGTTTGACGTTCCCCACTAATAGCTGCAGCAATTAAATGTGTTAATGACCAAAAATATAATTGTTAACATTGTATGAAAATTTTTAGACGGTGTATTTTCTTTTCTTTGGCATCTAGAAATGAAATTCCTTTATTTAAAACATGCTTAAAAATCAAAATACAGTAGAAGATCTTTATAACGCAAACCTAAAAACACAAGGTTGTACATTATATAGAATTTTGTGTTATATGGATCACGTCATTAAATTCACCTTGTAAACATGGCCAAATATGTCTGAAACATACCAAAATACATTAGAATATCTCTATACTGTATTCCTTGTTACCAAGAGTGATCCAAATTATAAATTTTTGCATAACATAGGTCAGACATTGTTAAATTTACTTTATAAACATGATCCAATATAACTGACATAACCATCCCTTATATTAGACATTTTCAAAAATGTTTATTGTAATAATAGCATTTTTTTCAGTAAAAAGGTCTTAAATTAAAAGATAAAGTTCAACTAATGTATCAAATTTAGTCATCTAGAGAGTAGCAATATTTTACAATGTGAAAATGCAGATGCTTTTTAACTGCAAAATTCATTGTTTACATCTGAGAAGTTGTGTGTTATATGGAAAATTGTGTTATATAGAATTGTGTTATAAAGATCTTCTACTGTATGTTAAAAGAATAGAACCAGAGACTTCACAATTATTTAGCTGAGTTATTTGTTTGTTTGTTTTTTCTATTGTTTTATATGTATATGTGATATATATTCATATGAATGTGATAATCTTATGTACCTGGAAAATATAGAAATGATAGATCACAATGTAAATGCACATCTAAGGAATTCTTTACTGCAGATGTACTTAATATCTTTATCAAATTAGTTTTATTTTTATCATATTTCACTTTTTATTAATTTCTGTCACATTTAATCATGTTGGCTAATGCGTTTCTATTATTTCAAAGTAATTGAAATGACTGAAACATATATATTTTTTTTTAACATTTAAATACAGTGGCACTTTTGATGTCAAAGTCTCAGATTGTTTAACAGTAACGAAAAGTGAGTGGTGTGTCAGAATTAATTATTTTGGTTTAATAAAATTTTATTTTATAACAAAAATTTCTCTTCAGTTTAATAATTTAGCTCATCATCATTTTAAAGCAATTCTGGTATTTGATTACCTTTGTGTGTATGCATACATATACACACACACATATATATATATATATAAGGTAATTCGGGGGAAGACGCAAGTTTGTTCCTGGTGCTTTTATGTGTCAACATATGCAAATAATGACCGGCTTGTGTAACGAGTCTTGTCCCAGTGTGCACGTGATTTGTGAATTTACTTTAATTTTTCGCCTTTAATCGCTGTCATTTTTGGATCTTGGGAACATTTAACTGGGTGAGTAAAGCCCTTATAATATTCTGTTGATCATATTTAAAGTTTATAAACTGATGTTTTATTTTAAATGAGATATTAGCAATGTAAGTGAGTTCCACATTCTGTTACACACCCAAGATAAGCAGAAGTGCTCCTAATCTTGCAACAATACGGAAATAAGTGTGTGTGGCATCATCCCTCTATACTTGGGGGAAGACACAACAGGTTTAAAAAATAAGCTAAAATGAAGACAAAAATTAATTCATTCTTTTATGTCTTCCAAATCACATTACCCAGTACTTACAGACACTTGATCACTCATTTTTCAAACCATTAAAAACATATTGGCGACAAGCCCTGAATGTCTGGATCCACAGCAAGTCACATCGTAAACTCTCAAGAATTCAGCTCTGATCTCTTCTGAATACAGCTTGGAGCAAGATAACCACAGTAGGAAATGGCACTTCTGGGTTTTCAGTTACTGAGATTTATCCCTATAACCCACAAACAATCCCAGAACATGCGTTTGATATCTCTGAGGGTTCCATTAATGATAGAGCTTTTACTTCCACAAGCGGCACATGTGACAATAGGCCTACACCAGCACTTGATTCCATCAACAGATCATGTGGACCTACAACAGCAGTTGCTTCCAACAGCAGATCTAGTGGCAGTGGATTGTCACCAGCAGTTGCTTCCACCGGCACAAAAAAAGGGATTTCTTGTCGAGAAACAATCAGTCCTATTCCTCGGGTCAGAAAACCTAAACCATCTGGGCGTAAAAAACAAACAGTAGAGGTCTTGACTGCATGAAACAGAAGAAAAACTAAGCGGGAAAAGATAAAATAAATAAAAAGGAACCTCCAAAAAAACAGAAGTAAAAGAGGCGCATAAGCACGTCTTCCTCTAGTGAAGAAATCCCTCTGGATACCAGTGGTGATAGTTTTGATGAGGATAGTGATGATGATTTTTGTGCTGTATGTAAAGGATATTTTTACGATTAAAAAAAAGGTCTCAAGTATGGTTCGATTCAGTGCATCAAATGCAAGGAATGGTTGCACGAAGGTTGCAGTGGTGATCATTTGCACTAGATGAAATGTTGTGCAGGCTTGTGCCATTATTAATTTTGGCAAAGTAAATAAAAAAGAATGATTTCAGTATAGAGATTTGTTTCTTTGACCATAGTTATTATTAATTCACACTTACTGTCTCAATATTAGTCTTATTTTTCTTATTTTCTATGGTGTGTTATCTTCCCCGTATACATGGGGGAACATGCCACAATTACACGAGTTTATTTAACATTGAATTTCTCAATCATTTAAACACTGGGAAAGGAATTAATGAGTGTACATAACAAATTAACTATTAAAGAGCATTGTGGTATATATCATTTCAATTTTGGCTCTACTATGCAAAACATCCTTATATATGGCGTCTTCCCCCGAATTACCTTATATATATATATATACTGGGTGTCCTAAAAAGGACTGACTGATTTTAAAATTCAATAACTTGCAAACGGTGACAGATATTAAAAAAATTCTTGCAGGAGGGTTATGCATAAGGTCAAAAGTTTTATTACAGTGATTTTCAATTTTAGTTTGAATTACAAACAATAGATGGCTCTGTAAGCAATAGTCACTAAATACAGGCTCGATTTTTGGTGCTTTCTCTTGTTCCATGCGGAAAAAGGAGATAGAAAAGTATTGAGTGGGTCCCTTAGTGCCAAAAATCGAGCCTGAATTTAGCGTCTATTGATCGCAGCGCCATCTATTGTTTGTAATTCGAACTAAAATCGAAAATCATTGTAAAAAAACTTTTGACCTTATGCATAACCCTCCTGCAAGAATTTTTTTAATATCTGTCACCGTTTACAAGTTATTGAATTTTAAAATCAGTCAGTCCTTTTTAGGACACCTGGTATATATGATTATATTGTTGTGACATATTTTTTAGAGAATAAATAAGTTATTTCAGGTTCTTCTCTAAATAAAGAAAAAGTGTTTGCAAACTCTCCTAAAACTTATTTTATGAATACAGTAGAGAGCCAGAAATCTGCACTGTTTGGGAGAAGGCGTTGTGCGGATTTCAGAATTTTAGGTCATAAAAAGAACAATAATTAATAAAGATTAAAAAAAAAAAAAAGGACAAATAAAATAACATTAATAGCAACACACTTTTAGATTATTAAATTATTTAATTATAAATGAAAATTTTAATAAACAACAACAACAAAAAAAAAAAATATCTGAAAACAATATAAACAAAACAACTTATTTTTTAAACTTTGAAAACATTTATTCAATTGTGGCCTGTTTCAAAACTTTAGTTTGTTCTAGTTTAAGTTATTTTTGCAGGTTGTAGATAGTCATTAGTTCCTGCTCAATTACACAATTTTATTGCTTTAAGAATTCAAAGTATTTCTCTCCCAAATTTAAACCCTCATCAAACTGAATTTTCTCAGAATTATGCAAGTCATTATCACCATTAGAATTGCTTTTGGCTGGATTCAAAACGATACTTCACCAGAAAAAAAATATTGAAAAACAATTTAAATGATGAATAAAAATCTCTTGCACATGATTAGATACAGATGAACAGATAGCAGAGTCAACGTCACTGAAATTCCCAAATATATTTCTCAAACCAATCAACGCACATGTGCATACTCAGTGGTCTTCTCTTCACTTCAGTCCCAATTTTCACTGCATTCTTTTTAAACAGAGATGAAAACATCCTGAATCAAACATTTGCTTTGAAATGACATCATCATTTTCTCCCAACTTCATTCTTTTAGTGCCATGAAGGAAAGATGTTTACATCTGCAAACTTGTGCGGATTTCAGACTCTGGCGTATTTTAAATCAGCGAATTTGTGGCGCTCTACTGTATATCCTATTCCAGGGTCGGCGAACCTATGGCACGCGTGCCAGAAGTGGCACGTGAAAGAATAATTTTGGCACTTCATTGCTTGTGGCTCTAAATGAAAATAAAGTGAGATTAAATAAAATTGCGACTGATCTTTTCTGAATTCGATTAAATGGAAATTGAAAATTTTTATTGTGGCATATTATATTCCAATCTGATTAATTGTGGTCTCAAAAAAAAAAAAAAAATTCAAACAATTTGATATTTGAAAACTGTCGACAAGAATTGCTTATTAGACATTACTAAATTCTAATGATGAGTTACGGCATATTTGAATTTATTTCAAAGCTATTAATAAAAAAACTGTTGTTTACCATTTTAACAGTTTTTCTGACTATCTATGCTTTCAAGCCACTGTTTTCACGAATGAATAATATCAAAATTCATACTGAAAACACTTGTCAGTTAAATCTGGAGTTTAGTTTGCATTAAAATTAACCTGATATTAAGATGTAGCAACATAAATCAAATTACATAGCATTATTTTTTTTTTATTTCTAAAATATACTTGTTGCCATAATTATTACAGTATAATAACTACATGTATGTTCCTCATATTTTTCAAATCTTAATAGAAAATTTTAAACCATTATTTTTCCACCTACTAAATTTGTTTTTTAATTGGCACGTCATGGTCACGTAAAATATTTTTTGACTAAACTTGGCACGCGGCAACAAAAAGGTTCGCCGACCCTGTCCTATTCTATGCAATTGTATAAAAAAGGTCATAGTACTAGATCAATTATATTTTCATTAAACATTATGGAATTTAAAATAAGGTTTTTTTTTTATTATAAAATTATTTGTTTGTATCAGTATTTTCAGTAGAATATTTGGTACCCTAATAAAAAATTTCTCTGTGTATAGAAAGTTTTCACGTACCTAAATAACACCACATTTAACAGAAACATAAAATTCCATTCATAGAAAATTATTTTACTTTCATTATGATTGCATCAAAATCTAATTATTGATTTCTCAAATTGATCCTAAATCTGTTAAAAGATGAAAGCTAATCATAAATATACAATTTTAACAGATTTTTAATTAAATTAATGTAAATAAGATCACTTTCTGAATCATAATAAGCTTATTTATTTTCATGATATCACTTTTATTTTAATTTCGTAATAGATTATATCCTTCTGATCTAAATGTTCCTAATATTTGGCTTGTAAACAATATTGCAATAAAAATTCATTATCTAATAGCTTATATATGTTATTGTAATTTTATAAAGGTTTTAATTCATTTTTTTTAATTGTAATTTTTATGCAACATTTAATTGTAATAAATTAGCTTTATATTATGTAGATACCAGAAGTTTCAGATTAATCACTAGAACTAAAGTATATTTTTACTTGATTTCATTAAATAATTAACATAACTGAACAAAATTATTAATACTTTTTTCTTTTCTTTTGTCGATACTGTGGGATCAAACTGTGTTTTTTATTTTTTTTTTAAATCATTATCCTTGTTTTTGATGATACTACTTTATTTGCACTTAACATAATACTGTTTTATCAGTTTTTAATTACTAGACTTAAAATTCTACATGTTTTTATCATTAATTTTGTTTGCTTTTTAAATTTATTGCTATATCTTTAATCAGATTTCTCATAAAGGATAATAGTTTCATGCTGGCAGCAAGTATACATCTGTCTTCAAAATATTAAAAAGTCCTACATATTTGTAACATTGAGATGTGAATTATCTCTTGGTATCTGTAGCGGCAGAGTCTGTGATAATTTCTAATCAACAACCTTTAATTAAGGATACTGTGAATTTGTCATTATAAATTTTTAACCAAAAATTTTAGATGTAGAACTACTATTGAGATTTTAAGGTATTTTATGCCTTTAGGATGTGCTAAACTTTATTATTCAGCTAAATTTTACTGTGTAAGTGAGCAGTACAATTTTGTGATCATGATTCATTTTTAGAATACATTATCATTTTGCTAAAAAATTGGAAGTCTGGATAATCTCTCAATGGTAGTACACATGCAAAAGTGTGCTTAAAGCAGATTAATGGGTTACACACTAAAGTCTAAACTTGCTTTCATTTTCATATCCTGTAAAGGGAAAGTTAATTTGAATGGGATCACTAAAATTATCTGTATTGTTTATTTTATTCTTATTTTCTAATAGTTTGTTAGTAAGTTTATGGTTGTTTGAAGAATTTAATCAGTGGAACAAGTTTTTTAGTATACAGTGTGTCCACGTATAACCTGACCGACCTTTATTTTCACAACCGTTGGTCCTAGATGCATACTTCCAATTACAAAAATGGTTTAAATAAGGTAAAGAATTATTTTTAAAGCGATTTGGGTCAAGAAAAACATTTATTAAAAAATTACGAAATTTAAATTTTTATACAGTCCCCTGGTCCTATAAGTGATATTTAGTAAAAATTTACTGTGACACTAACAAATAAGACAGAAAAAGTCCCATTCATCTAACATTAAAATTGACCAAGTTACGAAACTTTGAAATACATGACTTATACCACTTTTTTGCATATCAAAACATATGATTTTGGCCATGCTTTCGGGGGTCATATATAAAATACCTAAACTTATTTCAAGGTATCTGCGGTTTGAAAGAAATCGTAAAAGTATTATGATTGAGTTAACTTTATTAGTTAAGTTTCAGATTAGTTAATATAATTGTATTTTAACATATGTTGTATTTTGTAAGGATTTGAGGCTATGATTTCTTTTAACAAAAATATGTTATTTTCATAAGGTTTTATTTAACTTGCAACGATCATCTTTCCAGTTTAAAATTTGTACTCGAACTTTAACTGACTTTCAAATGTCCGATCGAAGTTAAAATTTTACATACTGAATTAAATCCAATTAAAATGTAATATTATTATGATTTTCGACACTTACCATCTTATACATACTTATATTAGACGATAACACAAAAAAATTCGGATAGATTACCGTCAACAAGTTTAAGAAATGGTTTTTGATTGGATAACATAAACCTGCAATGGTTGTGTTTTTTAACTTTTATAATTACGTTTTATCTATTTTTTAACGCTAAATAAAAAGATTACCTTCACTTTTAACCAACATGTCCAGATTTTTCGTAAATCGTAAATTTCAAATTTAAAAAATAGCGAAAAATCTGATACCATAAAATAGATATAAGACATTTTTATTCAGTTTAATTTTATTTAATTCAATAATTTATTCAATTTTGTGGCTTATACTGGGTTTCTCACAGCTAAAAAGCTCAGGGGTCCAATGAGGCTGGGAGGGGAGATGGTCTCAATTTTAACTTTGAGCTTTTTAACTTTGAAATTTGCGATTTGAGAAAAATCCTGACATGATGATTTAAAATGAAGGTCATTTTCGGATTTAGCGCTAAAAAATACATGTGAATCAATTTTCAAAAGCTAAAAAACATGGCACAACCCAAAATTTGAAAGATGGTGTAATCTAACAGCATTTTAAAATATGTATCATTTTTGTAAAGAAATGAGGCTGTTGTTTTCCATCCTTTTATTGAACAAAAATTCTGTTACTTTTATCCTCTTATATGTTCAGTACAAATTGTATATTTTTCAGTAATATGTCAGAATGATTAAAGATTTCAAAATTATATTGCAATGCTAATTTTACTCTCAACCATTTCTTTAATATATCTGACGAAATTATATTTCTACTAAATTTGTGAATGACCCCTAATTTGCAGCAAAAAATATGCTCCAAATTTAAACAGCTATTACTCGGTCAATTTTAATCGTAGAATAACGGGACTTTTTTTTGTCTTCCTTGTCAGTGTAACAGGAAAATTTTAACTAAATGTAACTTATAGGACCGGGGGACCGTATAAAAATTTAGATTCTGTAATTCTTCGCTAAATTGTTTTTTCACTTCAAACTTTTTTTTATCTTAACTCTGCACCTAATTTTGACCACTTTTGTAATTGGAAGTATGCATCTAGGACCAACGGTTGCGAAAATAAAGGTCAGTCAGATTATACGTGGACACACTGTATATATACATATACATACTTTTATGTGTTATTTCATTCATTAATTATTTTATGGAAATACATTTCAGTTTTTAATCAAAGTAGAATTCATTTTATCTTTCTTTATTAATCTGTAGTTGCCTTTATGAATTTAACAGTATTATGTCATGCTGTTAAGTGTCTTTTACCTTAAAAAACATTTATGCAAATAAAGTATGTTTAATGAAAATTGATAATATATGTATACTTGTGAAGATTTTTTAATGCATAAATGTACTCAAATACTCAACATTTTTATTTTTTATTTATTTATTTATTTATTTTTTTTTTTTTTTGGGGGGGGGGGGTAGGAAATTGATATATTTTTAAGGATATTATTATTGATGAAATATGTTTACCTCCAGTGTGTTAATAAATTAAAAATAATTAATTAATGTAAATGTATAAAGTTTGTTCAGTATAAATGAATTAAGAATTAAAAATATTTATTTTCTTGTTGAAATCTGAATAATGGACTTTGTTGTTCATTTTATTTATTTATTATTATTATTGTATAATTATATTTGTTGACATAATTTTAGTGAAGTACCACATATGCTTGTATCCTGCCACTAATTAAAAAATTTTCAGTATAAATTTCCAAGCATAGCTGTTATATGAAATGTTCAGTTTTTGCATTTGAGAAGTTACTTTTGTTTAACTATTGAAATTAAATCTCAAAACATAAAATATTTTAAAGACAAATGAAAGTTGTAATACAATACTTTATCCAGAAAATTTAAAATTTCTGTGTTATTCTATGTTTCCTTCAAAATAAAATAAAGCAAGCAAAATTGCACTTAGAGCTTCTGTTTATTTTTTAACTGGTCAGTGTTGAATGTTATGTCCAGTTCTTTTGCTAATATATCCTTAGTCATAAAAAATCTGAAATATGTATCAAATATAACCTTTTTTTGCATACATATTTGAAAAATACTTCTTTTCACTGATTTACATCATAACCTGTGCTCAATGTTGTGATTTTTCTTTTCAGATTGGACAAAATTAAAAAAAAAAAAGATGTTAGTTATGACAAAATAAAAACACCTAAAAGCAAATTGACAGGTATTAATTTTAATAAAATTTGCTCATATGTATCCTCCTAACTTGGTTTCCTTGAGGCTGCCTCATTGTCAAGAACTTTAAAGTTAGCAATCCTAATCAAAGAACTGGATTTGGCATGACTTGGACTTTTTAACCAGGAGTGGCAATTTTTCTGCTATAAATGTTTACATTATTATGAATAAGATTTCATGTGATATTCATATTTTTGTACTAAAAATAAGTATAGTAAAAATGATAATCTAGCAATTAACAGTATTTTTTATTTTTCAATTGTATTTACAAAAAATGCCACTGTGGAAACATTATGCAAGCATGTATGGTACTTTAATAACATATTGTGAAAAAGAAACTGCAATTACAAATATTAAACCTTTTTATATCTTGCTACATTATTTTTTCTTTAAAAACTTTGTTTCAATCTAGTCAGATCATGTGTATGTAATGGTATCATAAAGAAATTTACTTTGCAGTTGGCTGTCATGTTTCAAGTCATTTTCTGAAGCTATGCAATATTTGTAAAATGTAATAGTTATAATAAAAAAAACTAGTAAATTGGCAAAAGTGTTATTTATCTTTTATCAAAATTTATTGCTATTAAAAATAAATTTGACCATTATTTATAAATTAAATACACAGAAAAATAAATTTATATTGTTTATAGTGCATAAAAAATTTGCTGAAGTTAGAGTAAAATTACATGAAATATTATATTTATGCAGAAAAAAAGGTAACTTACAATATACCTTTTTTAAACGCTTATTTTTTATCAAAATAAAAATTCTCGGGATTAATTATGTGTGTATAAATGCATGTGCATGCCTGCATGCCTACATATATATGCTATACTTACTATTATTTTTGTTTAGCTTTCCTTATTCTTTATTTTATATTGTAGAAATATCAAAGATTTTAAATTGATTGTGATTCAGATAATTTTCAAATAGGTTATGCTTGTGTGTCTTCTTAAAAATGTCGTGCTTTTAGCATTGTGATTTTTTTGTTAATATAAAAGCATTCGTTTATTTTTAAATTATTTCTTATATAGTCTTCAAAAATAGTATAGAAATTTGCATAGTAATGGTATGATATGATTAAGTTTATTGGTCAATCAAACATATGCATGAATTTTAAATTTTTGTACTTTCATGTGTGTGCATATGCATATATTATATCACACCTTTAATGGAAGAACATTATTCAACTATTATCAGTATAAAATTTGAGTATTTTATGTTACTTTGTTAACTTTTGGTTTTTATTTTATAAAACTAAATAATTAGTACATTATGTGATGCAGAAAAATACTTTTTATCCCTAACATGTAATTAAGCTGTCGGTGATCTTCTTCTATAAATAAAAAGCATGACAATGTTTTTTAAACTTTGATGCCATATTGAAGTTGAAACATCATGCGACATAAAATGTTATTATATATTTTTTATTTATGGCTAGAAGCACACTTGTTATGAGATGTTTTTCATACGATTATATTAGTTAACTTATTACTATTGAGCACATTTTGTGTAGCATATTCGCCGTCAGGAACATTTCTATGGCTAGGCCAGCAAAGCCTGAGTCCAAAGATGTGTTTTACTCAGGGGTCCCTTATTAGCAGAATCTAGATTATTTTAGGTTTCTTTTTGTAATTTTAAAATTAATATATAGATTTCATATGAATCCTAATCAATAATACTATCATCTAATGTTATTACTGTTATAACGTATCATTGTTTCTAATAACTGGGAGAAATTATTCCCAAAATTTTGCTGAAGTGTTGAATTTTTTTTTATCACATATAAAATTTAATTTAAATAAAACAATATTTTCACTGTAAGTAAATAAATATAGAAAACTCAACAGATTCCATTTTATACGAAGATAGTTATCTCTTTCTACCAGGGTTCTCACTGCCGACCGCCATTGCGCCAAATCGCGACAAAATTCTTCATTTGGTGAGTAAACCAGTAGTCAAATTCCCCAAATTGTAAGTGCTCAGTTTGTGTGTGTCGCGTGCCAATACTGTCGAGATTCTTAGTTGTGTTACTGAACGATTGATGTTGCTTTAACATGTTCAATCGCACCGTGCCATTTACATTGCTCTATTTATAGCGATACTGACCAATTGAGTTTATCAACATCCAAAGACGCAGAAAGGATTATGCGATATGTATTTCTCTATTGTCAGTTAATCACTATCTATGCGCTAGTAAAAACATAAACAAAATTACTCTCACCAAGTGCCAAATAGACAGAATTTTTGCTGGAATGCAGTGTTGAAATTAGCCATTTACCATACTATTTATTAGTTGTATGCAAAGTATCATTGGCCAGTCAAATATTTTCTATCGGAAAAGAGTCGAAATGTCATAAAAATTTTTAGTGTATATTTTCACAACGGTAAATCAAAGATAGTTGTTTTTAATTTTTATTTAGACAGCTAAAAGAATGTCTGAAACATTTAAACATTCAGGAGAGATTTAGAATGTATTTATTTTTAATAGTTTCTGTAGCAGATAGTCGATTTTCTATTTTATAAGCAATTACAAAAAATTAGGTTATTTTAGAACATATTGGAAAAAAGAGACAAATAAACAGTTAAAGATGGATTTTTCAGTGTTTCAAGTCAAATCTATTTTGCTAACATTTCTGTTCATTTGGCTACTGTTTTATATTTCTTATTCACCAAATTGCTAATGTTGATCAAAAGCCAGCGATAACATTACTTTCTACAACTGAGCACTTGTAGGTAGGAAAATATGTGAATGTTGATTAATCTGTAAGGAAGACACCCCCCCCCCCCCACCTCCCCTCAAAGAAACAGTCAGACATAGGTTTCTGGAATGGACTAAGATGCCCTGCATAAAAATACTAAGTATAAACAAGATCAGCAGCAAAATTATTAAGACATGTTTTACATAATTTAATTAAACAAAAGAAATGATCATGCATACAAATTATCATTAAAAATTATGTTCTTCTGCATAAAGTAATATTGATAATAGTCAGTGGCTAAAACAACACAAACACCAGCTAAGATTAATTTAATAATATGATACCTTTTAAATAAAAAAATAATTTTATATGATTTATTAAAGCTGAATTTTTTTCATTTGTGATTTCTCTATCAAAAAGTGTGATTTATGTTTGAAATTGAAGCCCTGATTCATTTATAATATCTTTTAGGCTAGAAGGCAGCTGCACAGACCATCACCTCACATAGTTGATGGCTGAAATTCCAGCATTAGTTAAAACTTGATTAGCATATTAAAATGCAACTGGTCTGCCAAGTCCTATATTGGTGGAAACCACGTGCAAACCTGATTTTAGGGGTTGACTGGTAGGTTTACCATTGTGTTTTCCTGCTCCCAGTCCTCCATGTTTTCATACCTTTAGGTGCAGGAAAACACAGTGATAAACCTACCGATTAACCAGTAAAATCAGGTCTGCAGGTAGTTTCCACCAATATATGACTTGGCAGACCAGTTACATTTTAATATGCTAATTGAGTTCTGTCTAATCCTGAAATTTCAGCCGTCAACTCGATGAGGTGATGGTATGTGCAGCTGCCTTCTAGTCTATTTCCAAAACACAACAGAAAATTATGTTTCCTACAGTATTTAGAAAAAAAATGGGGTAGGGTTTTCTGTTTAAAGAAATGGTTTATTCTTATTCTTTATATATTGTTTTTAATTTTTTACATATTATGTTAACATTTGATTTTCTAATCTGATAAGCCATCACAAATATACATTCTAGTCATATTATACTAGTATGCATAATCTTCAATTAGAAAAAAGTATGTATCATTTTAATCATAGGACTTACGATTGACTTAGTATATAAAAGTTACGAAAAAGTATAAAAATTCATTCTTTAAAGGTTGGCTTTAACATCTAAAAGTGATAAAAAATTCACAGTTTTATTTTATTTCCATTCTAATCTTAGGATAAAACTTAGCATATAAAGTTTTTATAAAAAAATTATCTAAAAATTCATATATATATTTATACATTAAAGATTCTTTGTTATATATGTTATTTTGGTACTTTTCAGTTAGCCGGGTGCTAGTGTTATATATACATATATATATTGTATATATACATATATATATATATAAATGCATATATGTGTATATATACATACATATACATGTATATATATACATGCATATGTATATGTATATAACACTGGCGTCGGCTAACCGAAAAATATTGTTATTTTTAATTTATTGTTTATTTTCATTCTTCAAATCATAGAATTAAGGATTATCTTAGCATATAAAAATTTTAAGAAAAAGTTATCTAAAAATTCATTTATAATTTTTGATTGTTTATTTTGCCATTTCAATCATAGAATTAAGCGTTTATTTAGCCTATAAAAGTTTTAAGAAATAATTATCTAGAAATTCAGTATTTATTTATTTTTATTTTATTCTTTGTTTGTTTTATTGGCATTCAAATTAATGAATTAAAAATTGGTGTAGCATATAAAAATTTTACTAAAAATGTATCTAAAAATTCATTATTTAAAGGCTTTACTTTTATTATCATCCAAATCACAAGGCTAAAGATTAACAAAGCATATAAAAGTTTTAAGAAAAAATTATTTAAAAATTTATTGTTATATATACATATTTCTTTTAACTATTTGCTTTTGTCATTCAAATCATAGGATTAAGGATTAATTTTGAATATGTTTTTTTTTTTTTTTTTTTTTTTTTTTTTTTTTTTTTATATTGTTTAAAACTCATTGTTATTATTTTTTAAAGCATATAAAGTTTTTTAGAAAATTCATTATTTACTTATTGTTTTATTTTATTCTCATTCAAATCATGGGATTCAAAATTAATTTGGCATATAAAAATTTTATCTAAAAAGTGTAAATTCATTGAGTATAAAAAGAACTTCTTAAAACATCATCAAAAACTTTTAAATGCGCTAGGCCTTTTGAAAGATCTGAGTCTTTCTTCACCAGGCGCAAAGAAGACATGCTTCTACTACGCCTGATATTTGCGCCTGACAAAGAAAGACTTAGATCTTTCGAAAGGCCTAGCACATTTAAAAGTTTTTGATGGTGTTTTAAGAAGTTCTTTTTATACTTATTGATTCACACCAGTTCCAACTTATTTGTTTTTAAAAATTCATTGTTTAAACTTTAATTTTATTGTCATTCAAATCATAAGGTTAAGCAGGGTTCTCACTGCCAGCTACCATTGCACCAAATTGCTTCATTTGGCAAGAAAAAGAATGACCAAAACTACTAAATTTGAGAGCTGAATTCTTTTTTGTTTTTCCTTTGTATATTTGACACTCTTATTCACATTTCTAAACAATCAACGTGACTTATCAATACATTTTCAATTTTTTTTTTAAACTTTTTCAGCCCTATTTTTTTACTTTATTGAAGCAATAAATAAAGATCATCTAAATCCTCCCTTTGAAATAACACCTTCTCATTATGCTGCTACTTCCCTCAGCACCAAGCAGAAAAGTTTCAAATCTTTAAAGCTTTTAAATTTTCAAATGTTTTCTATCTTGTTACTCCGTAGTAACAAAAAATAAACAATCAATCATCTCAATGCTACTCTACCTTTAAAACGTCCACTTCTCTCCCTTTTCTTATTATCTAGCTCGTAAATTTCAAAGTCTTTAAATCTGTTCACTTTTTAATTTTTTTCCCACTTTATTTTGTTGCTATAATAAATAATCATCTAAATTTTCTGCACCCACCCCCAAAACTTTTGCCATCCCATTTTGCCCCTTCAGAGTACACAAATCATCTTTGAAACTTGTTTTAAATTTTTCTGCCCTATTTGTTATGCTCTTGCAACAATAAATAATCATTCATCCAAATAACTTCCTGAAGAAGTTTCTACCACTCTAATTAAAAAAGACGGTAAAAGAACGATTTTAGAATCCATATTTCATAGAAAATGTTATCCTTTTTCTTGCTGCAGGTTATTTTTGCTGATTGGCCAAATTGCTAAGATGGATCAAAAGTCAGAGAGAACCCTGAAATTAATGTTTGACTTACTATATAAAACTTTTAAGGAAAAAAAAAACCAAAAATTCATTATATATTTTTTTTTATTATCGTTCATTTTTTCGTTCAAATCATAATATTTAGGATTAACTTAGCATATAAGTTTTAAGAAGAAATTATCTAAAAATTCTATTTTCCCCTTATTTTTGTTGCTTATTTATTTTATTGTTTTAGTTTTA
The DNA here is from genome assembly GCA_963932465.1 of Maratus speciosus. Classification (NCBI taxonomy): domain Eukaryota; kingdom Metazoa; phylum Arthropoda; class Arachnida; order Araneae; family Salticidae; genus Maratus; species Maratus speciosus. The sequence goes on along the minus strand of OZ010800.1, from coordinate 285,429,469 downwards.
ACATTAAACATTGACTTTGCACATAAATTTAAAGTTATAAGAGACAGTTGTATAAAATAATTCATATTTTTTTATTTCATTCCTTATTTGTTGCTTTTTTATTTTATATATGATTTAATTTAATTGAATTATTTTATTCATATAATTTAAAGATTGACTTTCATAATTTTTTCTTACAGCTTTCAAATGTAAATTTTTTTTTCATGTTTTAAACTTTTTACTTTTATCATTTATTTATTTATGAGGGACTCACAACCATAGTAGACAGAGTCCATTTTGAAAATTAAAATGACATAGTCCATTTAGAAGATGCATAAAATCTATTTTATCCACTCCCACAGTAAACCAAATCTGTAAACAGATGACATACAATGAGAAAGTATGTAAAAACAGACTTGGTTCACTGTGGGAGTGGATAAAACAGATTTTATGCACCTTCAAAATGGGCTTGGTGTACTATGGTTCTGAGCCCCTCATATGTTCTGCTAGTTGCAATGGTGTTATTTGAGTTTTTCAATTTTCCGCACATTCTATTTGTTTCTAACACTGAAACTAATGCTGTATTATATAATGTATTCAATTGTTAGAACATTTTATTTCAAAAAAATTCTCAATTTCAGGTACCTATTATTCTAACAGTTTTGCTGATGAAAAACATGAAATTTGTCCAATCTGTTTTAAATCCTTCAGTAATACCCGCAATCTCAAACGTCATATGAAGACTCATGTTGGAGAACGACGTTTTTTGTGTTCTGTATGCCAAAAAGGTTTTACTCGAAAGGACTATTTAGAATGCCACATGAGAATACATACTGGTGAACGTCCATTCAAATGTTCAGCTTGTGATTTTGAGTGTAATCAGAAGAGCAGTTTAAGAAGACACTTTGAAAAACATCAATGAATGAATTCAAATTGTGAATTCATTTAAGAAATTCACAAGATTTTGCCTATCCATGCACAAATTAGACAAATAAAGCATTGCATTTCCAACACACTTTTCTCTTACTCTCGACAGTTTACCTATCTCATGGTCTTGGATACCTGCTTGGCCTCCCCAGTGAGCTTGTTTATTTTTTTCTTTGGTATTTCTGGTATAATCAGATTTTCCTGTTTGTTGTACCTATCCCCAGCTTCTGCAGATTTCCAGTTGGTAGCCTGCCTATTTCCTGGTCTTGGATCTCTGCTTGCACTTTCTAGCAAACTTGTTTATATTTCTTCTTTGGTGTTTTTGGTGTGTTCATATTTTCCCATTTATTGTACCTATTTCCTGATCTTGGAAAACTAAAAACTTTAATTTTGCACTTTCCAATAAATTTTTCTATGACAATTGAAATTCTAACCTCAGATAAAGATAATGATAAATGCTAGAATAAAATCAAGATAAGAAGCAAATAGAACTTGACTTATATGTTCTACTCTGGTGATGTTAACACAAGAAAGGATTTCAAACAAAAGGTTCAAACAGAGACACAGTAATTTTTTTCTAGACATATATAAAGCCGCTGGCAAGCATACTAAAATTTCTCATTCAGTCATGGCCTGTCATCTCAATCAGAATATGGTGTCAATATCCTACTACTTATTGCAAAAACATTCCCAAACCAGGCAATTACCATACTACATTTTATAGTATGTATTTTATATTCTGTATTACTAAAAAAGATTTTACTTGAACACAAATGTATTCAATTATAGAGTTGCAACATTGATTAATAATGTGTTTGGAAGTCCACATTAGAATATATCCCATGTTCAGTTTTTGGTTTTTAATATGTCAAAAGAATCATTTAAAAAAAAAACCTTGAAAAGTATTCTTACTTACATCATTTCTTATTGTTACATGAACTTATTATTTAGTCTCATTAAGTTTTTTAATTATTTGTTCAAAATTTTTATTTTGCTTTGTAACAAAATAAGGAATTAATTTTATTAAAAACTTCTGAAATATTTTGAATCATTTTATGTTTTAATTTCAGCTAATGTCATTAAGCAAATCTTGATGAAGCAGAAGTGCATGTAGGATGTAACAGGACTAATGAGTTAGGATTTCTATACTATATATTGAGGCAAACAATATTTGTGTAAGAAACTAGGGTTACAATCCAAGTATTCACTCAAAAATAGAAGGTGACATTCCAAGCAAAATCTGGATTTTCGTTCATAACTTTAACAATATTGAAGATATTTTGCAAAATTTGTACAAGTTTATTTTACTGTCTTTTAAATGTGATACATTCCATAATTCAGAATGTACCTAACTGTACATACAGTATCACTGACCAGATTACTGAGCACTTCCCATGATGTCATCCCATTATTTATAAATCTTTAAGACCCAGCAGTCAAAAGCATAAAAATTCCCTAATTTTATCACTAATTAAGTTCAGCCTGGTTTAAGGAGAGATTCTACTTTGTGATGCAAAAATGTAGGCATTTTTAAAGAAATTTTTCTCCATGAAGAATCGATAAAACAAAACCAGATTTTTTAGCACTAAACAAGTTTATCTTTGTTTATTTTGACTTTTTTTGTGTGCATGTAAAAAATTATAACTATTAGTGGTATGCTTATTTTAAAATGAACAGAGTGCAGTACTTCACACAGGGCAAGATTGTGCCTTGTAGAGTCATCTGAAACACAAAAACAATAAGGATTATGAAAGCCAACTAAATTTGCAGGGCCATGAACCTATTGTCATTGAATTTGATCCACATAAAACAAAATGGTGCTTGTTTGAAAATTGATGTACAGATTTTGCTGTTTTAACCTTAAAATTGTGGGGAAAATAAGTTTAAATAATAGATTCATGACCCTTAAAAAAAAATTACCTTTCAAATCCAATTAATGTTTTGATAATTAGTTTGAACCTTATGCTGTCTCGCATGTTGAAGAACACAATTCTGAAAAAAAGTTTAAAATTTTACTTTATGAATATTCAGCGCATGAATGATTTTATTCATACAAATAACTTTGTAAATAATTTGATACATCCAAAATCTTTTCCTGTTATATTCTACACACTTCAGAGATGCAAAAAAAGTAAGGGAAAAAAATCAATTTTTGACCCATCAAAATAAACTTTCCCATTAATATCCACTAGAAATAATTATGATGATGCCAACTAGCTTCATAGTTTCAAATTTTGCTGTTGGATACTATCTTTTTGCAGAAACTTTTGTTTTGGTTACATGGCGATTAATTAAAACATTTCTTTGGTCTTAAAGGAATAAACTTAGTCTATTAAAAAATTTGGCATTAATTATTTTTCTTGGGGTATTTAGTGTCTCACATTTATTAACCCTCTAAGTGTTTGGGGTGTATTATTCCGTTCACTAAGCTCCAGGTTTCACAGCAATACAAGCAATATTTAAGATAATATAATTCTATAGATTTAATGAATTTTAAATACATTGAAGAATGATTAATACTCTCAAGGATTACATTCATATTTGTAATTGAGTTTTTTTTTTTATAATGTTGAAAGAATCATATTTTCATAGCATTTAAAACAAAATGCAAAGAAAACAACATTACAATTTTACCCTTTTGCAAGACGCTCGGAGGGTTAAGTAACTGGCAGTCCAGATTCTGGCAGTAAAATTTTCATTATTGAAAAAACTTGCATATATTTTAGTGCACTTCTGTGAAAAGTGCATTGAGCTACTGTTTTTACCTTTTGAATCTTTTACTTTTGGATCCCTCAGTATTTTTAATAATCTAATAACATTAAATAATTCCAAATTGAATACAGTCGAACCCGGTTAAGACGCGTTTCAAGGGAGTGGGCAAAAGTCGCATATTAAGCGGGATCGTGTATTAAACGTGATTTGTATAATGTTCCAGGAGCTGTACTTATATACAACATCTAATCGTCTAAATGAACTTTAGAACTTTCATTTATATGTTTACGGTCGAAAATTGTATATTTAATTTATATTTTGATTAAAATTTAATTGAATTCAACTTTAACTGATTAGATGTAAATTTCCAACTGGGCGAAAAATGTCCGGACCAGGATTCGAACCCGGGACCTCCTGGCTGAAGCCGCCAGTGCTCTGCCATCTGAGCTATCCCGGACGATTCTGGTCGAACTTTTTCGCCCAGCTAACCTTGATGATTACAGCATCTGGTCTGAAACCTGGTTCAGCTCAACAGAATAAATCTCAGGTAATGGAACTCCAGAAATCGCTGGATACGAAATTACACTAGATTAATATTAACACAATTATTTTAATTGGTAAATAAATCATATTAGATGTAAATTTCCAACTGGGCGAAAAATGTCCGGACTAGGATTCGAACCCGGGACCTCCTGGCTGAAGCCGCCAGTGCTCTGCCATCTGAGCTATCCCGGACGATTCTGGTCGAACTTTTTCACCCAGCTAACCTTGATGATTACAGCATCTGGTCTGAAACCTGGTTCAGCTCAACAGAATAAATCTCAGGTAATGGAACTCCAGAAATCGCTGGATATGAAATTACACTAGATTAATATTAACACAATTACCATAAAATACCGTTAATCCGCCCCCCCAAACACGACGGAAAATCATAAAAAAATTGGAGGGGGGCGCTTACACGGCATTAAAATTGTAGTAAAGTTATCTATGGGTGGTGGGGTGGAATATGGTAATGCCTGATCGTCACAAAATATGCATTATTTTAATAAAGTTAGAAAAGAGAAACATTTTGAAAAAAAAATTATATACAAAATAGAAAAACAGTATAACCTAGTGATTAACAGTGATTTCAAATTTTAGAAAATTCTGGATTTCAAAAGCTTTGAAACTGGAATGCATTTAGATAAATAATAACACTAATATCTGTGATAAGATAAATAACAACATTAATATTTGTCATTAATACGGTAACAGAAAGATAAAGGGAACTTAATAATTTAAATTAATTAAAAAACACTACGAAATTGCGTTTGAAAATATCCTAAAATTCATTCTAAAAGTAGAAACATTTTATGCAGTGTTGCCATCTATTGTAAATTAGGGCGATTAAATAACCGTATTTTTTTTTAATAATCATTTCTTATCTATAAAGGCTAAATAAATAATACAAATCACAAAATTAACAATAATAACATGAAAAATATTGCAACTGAAACTAATTTTTTTTTTTTAAAAAAAGAAGAAATGTGTTATAATGGGAAATTTAAATCAGACTGACATAGAATTAATTTAAAAAAATAACTTTATCACTACACTAACTCATTTTAAATAGTGATGTATAAAGTAAATATTATGTATATCACTTTCAAATATCAAATTAAATCACCAATTTAATACTTAATAATAATAAAATAAATAATACCAATACACCCGATTTCGCGTTATTTTGGCATCATCTACCATAACTTAGTGAAAGAAAACCAACACGATATAAAATTAATTCCGAAAGTTACCAAAAAAAAGAATATAAATTGTTATTATCACTATTATTTTATATATTTAGTAATAATAATATACAAGGCTAATAGTATTAAGAAAAATATTAATTATTCGTATAAATTTGAAGTTACGTAGCTGTACAGAAAGGAAGTAAGATCCGTAGTGAAAAGTTCGATGACGTGAATCGATTCTTAATCGAATCGTAAAACGATTAACTGAACTGCGTTTACGGCTTCTTCCGAGGTTTATCAGGACATGAAAAGGAAAGGTAAGTGAAAATATATATTTACGTTTGCGATATATTAAAGAATTACGCCTTTCTGATCCGTCAGAAAAAAAAAAAAAAAAAAAAAATCACTCGCAAGATAAAATTTTTGGTATTGATCTTGACGTGCGCACCGAACTTTTTTTGCGGGGAGGGCGCTTTCTCGGGATTTGTTGAATTTTCCAATTTGTTTACAAAGTGGGAGGGGGGGCGCTTAATCGGGAAGGGCGGATTAACGGGATTTTACGGTATTCTAATTGGTAAAAAAATCATATTAGATGTAAATTTCCAACTGGGCGAAAAATGTCCGGACCAGGATTCGAACCCGGGACCTCCTGGCTGAAGCCGCCAGTGCTCTGCCATCTGAGCTATCCCGGACGATTCTGGTCGAACTTTTTCACCCAGCTAACCTTGATGATTACAGCATCTGGTCTGAAACCTGGTTCAGCTCAACAGAATAAATCTCAGGTAATGGAACTCCAGAAATCGCTGGATACGAAATTACACTAGATTAATATTAACACAATTATTCTAATTGGTAAATAAATCATATTAGATGTAAATTTCCAACTGGGCGAAAAATGTCCGGACCAGGATTCGAACCCGGGACCTCCTGGCTGAAGAAAAGCTGGGTGAAAAAGTTCGACCAGAATCGTCCGGGATAGCTCAGATGGCAGAGCACTGGCAGCTTCAGCCAGGAGGTCCCGGGTTCGAATCCTGGTCTGGACATTTTTCGCCCAGTTGGAAATTTACATCTAATATGATTTATTTACCAATTAGAATAATTGTGTTAATATTAATCTAGTGTAATTTTGTATCCAGCGATTTCTGGAGTTCCATTACCTGAGATTTATTCTGTTGAGCTGAACCAGGTTTCAGACCAGATGCTGTAATCATCAAGGTTAGCTGGGTGAAAAAGTTCGACCAGAATCGTCCGGGATAGCTCAGATGGCAGAGCACTGGCGGCTTCAGCCAGGAGGTCCCGGGTTCGAATCCTGGTCCGGAAATTTTTCGCCCAATTGGAAATTTACATCTAATATGATTTATTTACCAATTAGAATAATTGTGTTAATATTAATCTAGTGTAATTTCGTATCCAGCGATTTCTGGAGTTCCATTACCTGAGATTTATTCTGTTGAGCTGAACCAGGTTTCAGACCAGATGCTGTAATCATCAAGGTTAGCTGGGTGAAAAAGTTCGACCAGAATCGTCCGGGATAGCTCAGATGGCAGAGCACTGGCGGCTTCAGCCAGGAGGTCCCGGGTTCGAATCCTGGTCCGGACATTTTTCGCCCAGTTGGAAATTTACATCTAATATGATTTATTTACCAATTAGAATAATCGTGTTAATATTAATCTAGTGTTTAACTGATTGTTTCTTTTTATCCAAATCGAATAATAACTGAAAATAAAAAGTGAATCAAATGGCTTTATTATGGATTAATGTGCTGCAACCAAAAAAAAAAAAAATTAAATCTTTGAAACACTTGTTGTACTCATTATCCCAAGTACTAAATATGATTTTAATTACAATCTGTCATTCTTTTCATTATAAGAAAAAAACTCGTTAGTAGTATTTGTGTAAAAAAAAGCATTGTTAGAATAGCAAGGAGTAAAAAAACATAAAAGAATTGACACGTTCACGCCGGCGCGGTGAGTCACACTCAACTGTCTTAGAGTTTTCAAGTCTCCGGCTTTTTGCACACCACTATTATTTTAGAGAAAATATTGTTCTTTTAAATCACCCAATTGTTCTAATTAAATAAAGCAACATTTTCTGTATTAAAATACTGGTATTCAAACAGCCAAAGACTTGGCAGCTCTGAGACAATCGAGTGTGACCCACCGCGCCGGCGTCAACGTGTTAAACAACCACAGTCGCATTTATTTAATCTTTACGAGTTCCATTTTTTTGCCTATAATATGTATTATAAAACATGGTAGGGATATAACATACATTTAAAACCTCACAAACAATAGGTATACTAATCTTTATTAATAATAATTTCATGACATATCTGAGTATCCTGAATTCGTCTATCTCTCTCTACTACAGTAAAAACATACACGAAGCGAGAGACAAAAGAATGTTAGGACGCGGAATCAAACAAGAATTGTAGTGTTGCTAATTTAACAGGTTTTTAAAACCCTTTAACCGGCTGGCCCGGATTTTTCCGTTTCTAGATAACCATGTTAAAATGGCAACAGGCAAAAATATTTTGAACTATATATAGAAAGAAATGATATTAAAGCTATTATAGCATGAAACTGCGATTTAAAAAAATATATATCCTGGGATTTACAAGTATTTTTATAAAAATACAGGGAAACCCTCGGAAGGTGAAAGGGTTAAAAATTCAAATATCTATCACTATTTTCGATTAGTAATGTTCACCTTAATTAATCTGTTATTAAATAAAGTAAATATTACTATTCGTAAGCTGTGTTTTTTATTTGAATATAAAAAAAATCTGCTAAATTGGCAACACTGAAGAAGAGACAAGGAATTCGCATCTTGATCAATGAATTTGCGTCTTAAGCAGGATTTTTGCTTCAAAGGAGCAAAAATCTCTCGCGCATTAAACGTGATATTTTTGCATTAGCCTTATGGGTGATATTCAAGGGATCGGAAAAAATCCGCGTATTAACCGTGAGCGTCTTAACAGGGTTCCACTGTATTTTCACATTATTCAGTTAATTTCATATTAACATTCAGATGGACTAGATTGTATTTGTATCTGATACAATAAGTATTTATAAATTTTAAGAACCAAAATGATTTTTACATTATTAATCATAATCATCTTCTATTTAATTCTGAAGTACAACAGCTGATAAAGTCCATATTTTGGTCTATAACACAGTCAATATATATATATATATATTTAGAACAATTCTGGTATATTTTTGTAGAATTCTAGATGTTCATTTTATGGTTGTATAATTAAAAGTTTTGTACTGATGATGCATGTTTTAATTTTTTTTTCTGTGCAATTATACATTAAAAATGTGATTTGCCGGCTTGTTTGGTCAAACTCCTGTTTGGTGAGTTTGCTGGATGATATCATATTTGTGTGCCCTTATACTTTCATCAATAAAAAAAATTATAAACCGATAGGAAAATTGATTTAATATTTCTTAATGTGTGGTTTTTCAGTATACATCATTTTTTTTCTTCTCTTTATATAATTACTTATGTCAGAAGAATCTAAATATCTTCTTTTCATATTTCTTTATAACTAAAAATATTTCCAATTGATACTTTTTCAATTATATTAAAACCTTAATACTTTTTTTAAATGTTAAAAGTTGGCTGGTGTTCAAGATTTATGACTATTTTAGATGTTTGCTACAAGTCACTGTAGAATTTATTTGTGGAATTGTTTAACTTCCAGGAATCGGTTCCTCTTCCTTCAAAGACCCATTTTTTACTCCAGTGGTCATTGGGGCTCTCCTCCTCCCCCTAATGAATAGAATCCTTATCTGTACCAAAGAATAGCAGATTGTGGGAAGCTAGCTCAGAGCAAGGAGATTGTTCATAATTCAAATGATTCCACCTATGTAGATTCTGACGACGAATCTGACAACGGAATCAACAATGCAGTTCCCTCTACTTCAGAATTGCAGAAAATGATTAAAAGTATGTGCATTTATTTAGATGCACATCCGAATGGGGAGATGAATAAAACGATGGAGAATCTCGAACAATTTGTGAACAGTATGGTGCTGAAAAAACACTTCAAAGAATATATCTGATTTTTTTCCCCCAAAAGACATTTTTTTACTTGCTTTTTATCCTAATGGATGCAATCTAGTAGTAGTTTAACAGGAAATCGAAATAAAATTTGACGACATCGAAAATATTGGTGAGTTTTGTTCTCCTTTTTACGAATCTTTTAACTCTGAAATAAATTTCGGCCCCCTCAGTTTTGTGTTAAACGTATTTCACTGTATATATATATATATACACATTTACTTTTTTACGTCCTATATAATAAGGTAATTAAAGGTCCTTATTTTTAGAGAACAGTTCTGATTTTTAAAGCCATTTTACTCAGTTTTGAAAATCTGAAATTGGGATAATTTGACCGTCTGGTCAATTTATCCTAACAATTACTATTTTTTAACTGAGAAAAATACCTTAAAAATAGGATTAATAAAAAAATTCTTCTGTCATATTTGTTGTTGTCTAGTAACAATAAGTAGATAAACAATCATCTAAATTACAGCCTCCTTCCTCCCTCTGACATTCATGCTAGCCCTCTCTATAACATTTATGTTTGCCTCCCCCCTCATCCATCAGCATGCATAGTTAAAAACTTTTAATTTAACAAAAATGTTTTATTTGTTGCTCTCTAGTAACAATAAATAAGTCATTTAAATTATCCTTCTGCATCTAATTGTCTGATTCCCCAAGCACACAAAGTTAAAAACTCTATTAAAAAAAAAAAAAAAAAAGTCTACTGCTGCTCTAATTACAATAAATTGCTTTCTAATAACAATAAATAAATAATGAACCATCTAAATTATCCTTCTCTCTCCAAAAAGTTCCCTCACTCCTAAGCAAACTATTTAAATGCTTCAATACTATCTTTTTTTATCGCCTTTTTCTTATTTTGTAGTAAGTAACAGTCATACAAAAATCTTCCACCGCCATCTGAAATTTTTACTCCATTATTCCCTCAAGGCAGTGGGAATTTCTAAATATTCTGGGAGGAACAAAGAAAAAATTTTTCTTCTTCTTATTTTTTTTTTCCCTTTGGCTGTTCTTATCCCTGAAATTCCTGTATATGTAATGTTTTAAAATATATATGTTCCTTTAAATAACTTTTCCATTCCCGTTATAAAAAAAAATCAGCAGCGGGAACAACCAAATTGTAAAAAAAAAAAAATTCTGCTCTCTGCTCCCCCCCCCCCCCCCTCCTCCTCCCTTAATGCGTATAAATTCAAGCCTTTTTCCGAGGAAGGCAAAACTTGGGTGTTTTATTACTTATTGTTACTAAAAAATAACAATAGAGCATAAACATCTTTTTTTTTAAAAAAAGAGAGATTTTAAATCATGTTCTTGTATATGGCAAAGGGGAGAAGTAGATTTTTTCTTCTTTTTTAGAGACGATTGTTTAATTATTGTTGCAACAAAATTATAAACAGGTTTTTTTTTTTTTTTTACTTTTTATGTTGAGGAAGGTGAAAAGGGGAAATTTTTGGAGGAGTGGGGGATAATTTAAATGAATAGTTAATTATTGTCATAACAAAAACACAAATAGAGCAGAATTTTTTATAAAAAAATAAAGAATTTTAAACTAAAAGAGCTGTGTGGAGGTGGAGGGATGTTAAATGGAGAAATGTAGAAGTTTTGGGAGGAGGTGATAATATAAGTGATAGATTTTATTTGTTGTTATTATAGAATCAGAAACAAATAGGTTTAACTTTTCATGTTTGGTGTCAAAGGTGGAAGCAGTAATTTCGGGTGTGTGGGTGGGGGAGGCATTAAGATGATTGATTATTTACTGTTACAATAAAGTAACAAATAGAACAGAAAATTAAAAAATAACAATGAATTCAAGATTTTTTTTGTGTGTGTGTGGGGGGGATTTTAAAAATTTTGAAGAGAGAAAATTTTAGGAAGTGATTGAGATTATTTTAATAAGAAATCTGCCAAAACAAAGAAAATTCTCACCCCTGCATTTATATATATTTTTTTACTTCTACATTACTAATAAAAAGTTTTTTATATACAGTAGAAGATCTTTATAACGCAATTCTCCATATAACGCACAACTTCTCAGATGCAAACAATGATTTTTGCAGTTAAAAAGCACCTGCATTTTCACATTGTAAAATATTGCTACTCTCTAGAGGACTAAATTTGATACATTAGTTCAACTTTATCTTCTAATTTTATGACATTTTTATTGAAAAAAAATGCCATTATTACAATAAACATTTTTGAAAATTAATATAAGAGATGGTTGTGTCAATTATATTTGGATCATGTTTATAAAGTAAATTTAACAATGTCTGACCTATATTAAGCAAAAAATTATAATTTGGATTGCAGTATAAAGATGTTCTAATGTATTTTGATATGTTTCAGACATATTTGTCCATGTTTATGAGGTGAATTTAATGATGTGATCCATATAACACAAAATTCTATATAACGCACAACCTTGCGTTTTTAGGTTTGCGTTATAAAGATCTTCTACTGTATTTAAAAAATCTATTATAATAAGCCCCTTTGTTATTTTATTATTATTCGCTTTTGAAAAAAAGGTGGCTTATAATAGATATTTTACAGTGTGTGTGTATGTGTTAAATCTTTTGAATTCAAAACAAGTAACGTATAACAAATGACATTATCTCTATTAAAGAAGGCAGTGTCAAAATATTTTACATTGAATTGTAGTAGTAAATAAATATATGCATTACTTTTTGCTGCACATGCATTTTCTGGATTGTTATATACTATGGTATGTATTTGTATATTATTGTTATTCTAAGACTTATTGCTTTCATACATTTTTTTATATTCTTTAATGTATTCTCCCTTTCAATTTTTAGAATATTCTTTGTGCAGCATATTTTATTTTAAACAATTTGCTTCCCCTAATTTTCCTTGTGTGAACAGGCTTGGGAGAGCATCACTAGCTTAAAAAGCTTTTAATCCAATATGCGAGTCATAAACCATGCAAAACTTGAAAAACATTTAATTTTATATGTACATTGTAAGCTGTGCAAGCCTGTCTTCATTTAATATGTTAATTTCATTTTTGAATGTATAGAATTTTTTTTTCTCATATTGTTTCCTATGAGCTTTTTTCTTTTTTAAGTTTACTTCAAATAAAATATGTTTTGATCATATTGTTGCATTTTTGTTTATTTGTCACTGTTTTATTCATTTATTCTGAATCATTTTATACTTTTGCTACAATGCTATTTTATTGAGTTATTCATGATTTACTTGAATTTAAATACACACATAGAGAGAGAGAGGCAATGAAAAAATTTAAAAGTAAAAAAAAAAAAAAAAAAACCCTGCCTAATTTTGCAGGTATGCAAAATAAACTTGCATTGATCAACATAAAAATTCTAATTGATAAAAATTATAAGAAAATATTTGTAAAAATGTATTGTTTTTAATTTTAGTCCTTATTTACAGTTTATTCATTAATTTATTTTAAAATGTTATGTTAATTATGAATCATGGAATTACTTTGTTATGTAATCCTTTACACATTGTCACATTTATTGCTGTAAAATTTATAATTAACTATAGTAAAAAAGATTTGATTCCTAGAAAAGTTTATTTAAACTAATTTCTCAATTTCAGGTACCTGTGATTCAAATAAGTTGAGTGACAAAAATGAATCATCATGCCCACTTTGTTATAAACTCTCCAAGAATGCTCTTGCTCTTAATCGTCATTTACAGAATCATGTTGACCATCAATCTTATGTATGTTATGTTTGTCTTCGACCTTTTTCTAAAAAGATGCTTTTGGTAAAGCACATGAGAGTTCATACTGGTGAACGTCCATTCAAATGTCCATTCTGCATTAAGGGATTTACTCAGAAGTGGAATTTGACAAGACACCTTGACAGACACAAAAGAATAAACACAAAAAATAAGCTTGACTAGTTTAATGAAGTTTGAAGAATTGTTGTTTAACTAAAGTTTTAATAAATTAATGTGTGTATATGTATGAGTTGTGACAATTACTAAATAACCGAACTGACATCATAAAACTTTTTATTTGTCACCAATTACATCAGAAGCTTTATCACCTTCAATGTTCTCCCTTTGGCAATCCTTGCACCCTCTTCAGCTCTGGTTGACCTTTGGAAATAAATAGAAGTCACAGGAGCTGTGTTGGGTGGATGATCCAACACAGGGTTGCTGTGCTTTGCCAAGCCTTTGTCTTTGAAGACAAAGCGGAATAATCTGGCACATTGCCCTGGTGAAAGATCCAGGAATGATTCATCCACAAATCCGGTCTTAATTTTTTACCCATTGACGAAAAGCTGTTATAACCTCAATGTTGCAGCAATGAGTGACAGTTTGTCTTTGGGGGACACAGTAAACATAGAAAATCTTACAAATGTAAAAAAAAAAAATCATGGGCTCATGGTTTTGAATTTAGATTTGCTCATTCTTTTTTTTTCTACTGTGGTCAGCTTGAGCTCTTCCAATGCATTGAATGGTGCTTTGCATCAAATCATAAGTAAAAAAACCGTGATCCATCACATGTAATCTCTAACAAATTAGGATCATTTTGTGTTGCTTAAAATGTCAGTGCAAATGTTCATTTGCGATTCCTTTTGCTCAGGTGTGGGAATCTTTGGTTTCCACACACATTTTCTTCATGTTGAATGTTTCAAAAGATGTTGTTTCATGTTGAATGTTTCAAATGCAAAATCTGACAAGCACTTTCTTTGTCAATTCTGCAAATACTTGGATACTTGAGCAACGATTTTCATAGATCAACTGACCAATTTTTTTAATGTTTGCATCGATTTTTGATATGCAAGGGTGTTTATGATGCATGTTGCCTTTAGTCGTTTCTTGTGCATCTTTGATCCTTTTAAACCATTCAAAAGATTGAGTGTGCGATAATCTTTCATGTCCGTATACTTCTTTTAACATAGCTTAAGTTTATGTGGCAGTTTTCCCGAGTTTAACAAGAAAATTGAGGTTAATCCATTGCTTCATCCACTTGTCGATTTTCTAGCAAGTCACTAACGAACTGCTCACTCTGAGCAAATGCTACAGTAAAACTAAGTGACATGTGATCAGCCACACCTCATGTATATATAAATATACACAAACAGTTCTGAAATTCTCTTTATTTACCTTGTTGTAGTTAATTGATATGATTAGATATCGTTGAATCTTGTTAATGCAGAAATATTTTATGCAACCCTTTTTTCTTTTAAAGCATCAGCTGGTTTTAAACACTATCATGAGTGTACTTATTTTTATTATTACTAATAAATATTTATGAACATTTACTTGATTGAGAGTGTGTAATGTACTGATTTGAGAATTGGTGAAATTCTTTTATTATAATCAAAATCATTATCATTAATTATGCAGTTAGAATTTTTTTTTTTAATGATCAACTTCATTTATTAATTAAGAATAACTTTTTTTTCCATAGATCTACAAGTTTTACTTCTTCTGTATTTTTCTTTGAACCTATATTGCACTTACACCTGATAGGTTATAATCTAGAATTCTGGCTCCAATGTTATGTGGAAAAAATAAAAATAATATGGATAAAAAACAAAACTAATAAATTAAGTTAATAAAGATATTTAAAATTGTCTGGTTTAAGACAATGCTTATATGACACATTTGAGACACTGAAAAATATTTGCTGTAGGTCTAATAGTTTTTCATTTATCATTAGGTAAAAAATAATAATAATAAAAAGTTGCATCTAGCATTGTGTTAAAATGTTCAAATATTTTTACGTGTTGTATAATCATGAAAAAAATTACCTTTATTTTTTATCTTGTTCTAAATTCAATCTAAATTTATCGAGAAAGGCACAATAATCAACACAGATTCCAATTACCGTAATTTTCGGCCTATAATTCGCAGATAATCTGCCCAAAAAGTTGAAATTTTTGTGATGCGAATAATCAGTCGCTGCAGATTACCTGATTTTTTTTTTTTTTTCCCCCTTTTGAAAAGAAAACGAAAATTTTTAGCATGTTCTTAGTTTGGTTTGCTACTTTTTCCAAAAGATGGCAGCACCATACAGTGCTTAGTTAGGCTGCCGACTTACATGCCCTTGGTACTCATTACGCTCATTCTCTGTAACAAGCAAGCTTACGCTTTATCTCTTGATAAATAACAAGATTTCAAAACAGTAAGCACGTTTGCCGCCATCGCTATTTCTTTTATGATAGCGTCTGTGTATCTTTGAAAACATGCCTTGCAAAAAACGTACGAGTTATACCGCCGAATTCAAACTAAAAGTTGTGGAAAATGCAGAAAAGATGGGAAACAGAGCAGCAAGCACTGAATTTAATACTGATGATTCCAATATCCGATTCACCTATAGTGCAGTTTATAGGACGGTGCAGATTTTCTGCTAACTTTTTTCCAGTGAAAAAAAAATTGCATATGCAGATTATAGGCCGGAAATTACGGTATTTAATATTTTATTAATATTATGCTTCTCTAATTAATTGATGCTTTTGAGAAAATAAGCAAGTTAAGAAGAAAAGTGTAAGGCCTCAAAAACAATAAAGCCAAACACTCTGAATAGCTTAAATAAATGGACTAGTGTAAATTTGCTATTGTAACGGACTATATTAATCTCAAATACTGCTTCATAAGCAGCTTTTTGCAATGGAAACAGTTTTTAAAAGGGTTAATTTGCCTTTATAACGTTGACAGTGGCAAATTTTTGGCTGTTGTACTTCATATAGTCACTCAGCTTTAGCTCAAAATCAAACAATTAGTGCTTCAAAAATCTTTCATCCGAGAATAAAGATTCACAGGCAAATGTAACTTGTTTTTCTTGTTTCTTAGTCATTTTACAGTCCTTTGTACTGTCAAAGAGCATATCTTAGGTGCAGCTCAAACTGAAGAGAAATTATCTTCTAGTTTGTACTGCAGTTAATTTCATACCAAAGTTTGACATTGAGATCATTTTTAAAATTTCGACTAATTTAATATTATTTCATTTTAATTTATAGAAAACATATTACATCTCTTGAAAATAATAAGTCAAATATTATGCATGAAAAAGTAATTTTTTACAGTTAATTACTTTCTACTACTTTGACACAAAATATTAGCTCTGATTATCCAAACTTTGATATCTATTAAAAAATTCTTGCAATATAATGTAATAAATATATTACTTAACTAATATTGTTCAAGCACCTTATAATGTTTATTGTATTTTATGTAGATCAAATGAAATTTTTCACTTGTGTTGTTGGTTATTCTTATCTTAGATCATATAAATTTTTAAACGACTGCAGCTTCAAATTAGAAATGTATGAAGAAATATAATATTTGGAAGAAAAAATCTGAAAGGTTACCAACGAAAACATAATTAGTCCAAAAATCATAAAAATATTAACAGTGCAATACTGTTCTTAATGATAGTTACAAAACTATGAAATTTATTTAAAAACAACCATTTCTTTATTATAAGACAAAGTTTTGGCTGTCCCATGGAAACTTTGCTTCCCCAAAAACATTGTTTGTTCTTTCAAAAAATTAATAAATTCGGACAAGTGTTTTTTTTATTGCAAACAGTTCTTAATTTGTGCTGGAGCTAAGCTCCGTTATTTCTTTGTTTTTAGTGAATATTTAAATATTGCTCTGAATTCACCGTAGCTCATAAATACTGCACTCCAGAGACCAGCAAAACCGCACTTCTGAAGAACCAAAGCCTAAATTATCTCTTCCTTTTCCAACCATCTCCAATCATTTGCATTTTTTCTTAGCCAAAAGTAACCATATGTGACATAGCATGTTACACACACAGGAGCATATTTCTATCTAGCCCTCTCAAGTTTAGAATCAATGTTCTTTTGTCCCAATGGTTTCGAAATGGTGATGAAGAATGCCAGAATTAACTGCAACTGTATCTGTCATTTTTATGCGGGATCGTGTTATGTTTAGGCGCTGCTTATGTTTATAAAATATTTTTACTAATCAACTTTTTTGCTCCATGTGATGCTTAATTTGCATTGAAGCTCACAGGAGCACAGTTCCAGTACTTCTTTATTTTTAGTGACTATTTAAATATTAGTCGAATAATATAAATAGGGAGTGCTGAAGGCCACCAGAACAGCACTGTGTGTTGTGTTTTCCTACTTGATTGCAAAGAAATCCTTAGCAAATAGAATTTCTGAAAATTCCCCATCCTTAATATTAATGTTTTTGCTCTGCTCATTTATTAGATCTTATTATATATAAAAACATATAGTAAAAACATATTACAAATTTTCTTTTGCTGAAGTCAAAAGTACTTTATATTTTGCAAATAATATATGAAATGAGGGGCTCGCTCGCAACCATAGTAGACCAAGTCCATTTTGAAAAAAAAAAATGAGATACAGTATGGGACCTGTTATCCGGAATGCTCCGTAAGCCAGAATGCAAAATGATAACTGAAAAATAATTTGTTTAATTTGAAAAATGCAAAAACTAAAGATGTATTTTACGTCAAGCATGCGATACAGCAGACACATATACACTCATCCATGGGTGATACAATTTGTGGTCATCTGTAATATTTTTTTATGGTGTGAATGAGCAAGAAGGGAAATGAAGGAATTCTGCTCTCAAGTCTTATATGTTAATGTATTTTATTTATTTATTTTTTTTTTAATTGTAATTCACAATGTTTTTTATTTTTATTTTGTGTAAATAATTTATTAAATTAACAAATTTATAATTATGTATTTACACATACATTCATATTTTATACATTTCATACTATTATTTTCTACTATTCTTAATATTTAAAGTAGAGTGTTCTAAATTACGGAAAAACCCCTTATCCAGAATATCTCAGGTCCCAAGCATTCTGGATAACAGATCCCATATTGTAGTCCATTTAGAAGGTTGGTGCATAAAATCTGTTTTATCCACTCCCCATAGTGAACCAAGTCTGTTTTCACATACTTTCTCATTGTATGTCATCTGTTTACAGACTTTGTTTACTGTCGGAGTAGTTAAAACAAATTTTATGCACCTTCTAAGTGGACTATTTCATTTTTTTTCAAAATGGACTTAATCTACTATGGTTGCGAGCGAGCTCCTCAAATATTATGAGAGTTGAGAAATCAGGGGTGATACACTATGTTTGTTATTGCTCCAGATTCCAGAATATTAGAGCACTGGTACTTTTTTTTTTGTTAGAAATTAATCCCTGGTTGGGAACACTTCAGTTTTATAGCTTTATAAAAAAAGAGTTTAACAAGTATTTTCCTTTGCACATTATTAACTACAGTAAATTTTATGAAATCTCTATAATTTGGGATCAAATGTTTTGCAGATCATTGTTTTGTTTACATCATTATGTTTTTCCTTTTAGTTTGCTCACAAATTAGCAATATTTGTGTAAAAAATAAAATGCAAAAAAGAAATGTAGCTTAACATTTTAAAATGTACTTAAAAACAATATATAATCACACTTCATTGGTTATTTAATTTTCTAAATGTTGGCACATTGGTAGTGTAAGTTTCGGTTAATGAACATACATTTTTTCTCTATATTCTATAACTAGTCATTATTTCTGATTCTGAAATAAAATGTAAATTCAAATAATCTGCAAAATCTCAAATGAATAACATATTTTACAGTAATGGAATCCAAAAAGTCAACTGTAATACATTTGTACTAATTAACCATTTAGTTATTAGCATTCAATTTGAAATTTGAATATAACTTTGAATTCAGTATGTGATTTTAAAACCACACAATGACATGAATCATGTACAGCAAATACAAGGTGAGACCGATAAGTAAGGAGAATCTTCAAAAATGTGAAAGCCTGACATACTGACACATGTGCATTACATTCTTCCCTGTCTTAGATAAATTTTGCACTTAGTTTCCAATATTTCTCAGTAGTTGTTTGTTCATGTGGTAGCTGCAACGCAAAGTTGTTAGTGCATTGCATCATGGAGCAGAAAGTTGATATGAAATTTGATCAAGTGCCTCTTGGCATGTTTTCATTGTGTGCAGCTGCAATTTGCTGCTGCTAGATCCGGGAAGTGCTACTTTTTGCACGATGATGCAGGGTCTGATACTGTTACATATGTGAAACAATATCTCGCACAGCATCAGGTTACTGAGTTGTCCCACTTTCCATACTCTCCTGATCTTTTACCACCAGACTTTTTCCTGTTTCCAGGACTGAAAGCGGCACAGATTTGCAAAAATTTCGGATATCCAAACTGCTGTTACCAAGGAACTTAACAAGACTATTACAGAAGTTTCCAGCACTTCTATGAATGTTGTCAGAAATGCATTATATCTGGTATGGAGTACTTCAAAAGACAATCCAGTTCTTTTTTTGGAAGTACTATATAATATTGTAATATTTATGTGATCAGTCACCTTATTTATTGGTCACAACTTGTATATCATTTTATTATTAGAAAACTCTTTTTTGAGATATTTATTTGAATTCCCTAATCAACCCTTTTCTTACATAATATCAATGTATATGCAGTGCAAATATTAAATAAACTATAATTGCATAGCTTCAATAAATTTGTATAAATTTTAGGTTTGTATTTCTTGAAGGATGGAACTCAAAATTGTGGATTTTCCTGCCCAATTTGTCTTCAGGGTTTCAAGACTACTGGGAATCTGAAGCGCCATATGATAATTCACAGTGGTCAGAGGCCATATGCATGTACCATGTGTGCTAGATCTTTTACCCAGAAAGCTCATTTAAAACTCCACATAAGAACACACACTGGTGAACGCCCCTTTGCATGCTCTATTTGTGGCTTCAGATGCAGTCAAAAAATAAATCTGCGGAGACATTATCTTGTTCACAGGAAGAGTGATACATTATAGATTTTAAAAACTCAATTTCACTATTTCTCTGTGATAATTCTTTTTTTGTTGATTCATTAGCTGTTTAATATCTTCCCAACATACATTTTGTCTTCTAAATGTAGTTAGATGCTTTTAATGTGTTTTTCAAAGGAACATCTGTCCTAGGTTTTCTTCTATCACTTTCAGTTTTTTAAATACAATTTTTAATGCCTTTCTTATCTTCACATCTTGATTTCTTCATTCAGTTCTTGAAAAGTTAAGTACTGTAGATGTTAAAAAAAGTTTTTTTACTAGGATATAGTCATTGTATAGTTCCCAACTTTCTCTTCCCTCACCCCCTCCTCTCCCGAGCCATATAAAAATGTTTTAGAAACAGAAAATTTATTTAATAAAATGTGTCTTGTTTCTATGAAATGATCTTATTTATTAATTAAAATTTCTGGTTCAAAATACATTTATTTAAGTTGGAGTGGGGAGGAAGATTGGTAGATGTAAAAAATATTAGAAAAATGAGATATAGAAATGGCACACATGTTCAACAAAAAATCTATCAACAGCAAATACAAGTAAAGATATAAAACAAGTATTTTTATGATAAATAATGCCTTCTAATTTTGGAGAAAAAAAATTGTTATTGCATATTGTAATAATTTTTGCAATTAAAAATACATCATTCTCTAACAATTATACGTAATAGGAAAAATATCACTGCATGTTTGAATTTAGTGTGCCAGATTTATTTAATCATCTGGATTTATTTCTAGGACTAAAAATTGTATAGTTGTAATGTATTTTATTTATTTATTTATTACCATTATTGCAAACATAAAAAAAAGTATTTTAATAAATGACTTTCGAACATAGAGTAACTTTGACTTTAAATTAAAGAAAGAGATGAGAAATTTTCATGGAAATAATGGTAGGTTATAATTATAATAGATTAACTGGAAACAGAAAATATATAGATGTCCTTTTATCTCCAGATAGTGATTAAAAAAGACTATTATAGTTTCAGCAGTTAATTGAAAGTTCTCTTCATCAGATTATTATTTGCACAGACTATACTACCTGTCCCTATCAAATGTAAAACATTTATTCTGCTAAAAAAAACAACTTTGGCAGAGTATCTTTTTCCTTTATTGGCACTTCACTCTGGAGATTAGTAAATCACCTAATGAAGAGAACTGCTAATTCTCTTGAAACCATAGCAGTATATTTATTCAGCATCTGGATAAAAAAAAAAAGCTGATTTACTTCTAAATATGATATGTTATTGTTAATTTCATTGTGATTTCTTTTGTATTTTTGTTTGGTGATTCTTTAGTTTTATTATTTCTTAAAACATTTTGTTAGTTTCAAATAACTGAATTTGATCTGGGAAATCCTTTAACAAATAACTTTTGAATGTAAAAATAAGTTTGATTTAAAAATAAGTGTAAAGAATTAATACATGAATAATGATTTTTTAATGTTACTTTAAAGCATAGATTTGCATTAAAAATGCACAGGTTGAAAAATATGATTTTTGAACTGTCTGTAAGCGAAATATATAGTTTTGATTAATGATTATTATACAGTAGAAGATCTTTATAACGCAAACCTAAAAACACAAGGTTGTGCATTATATAGAATTTTGTGTTATATGGATCACATCATTAAATTCACCTTGTAAACATGGCCAAATATGTCTGAAACATATCAAAATACATTAGAATGTCTTTATACTGCATTCCTTGTTACCAAGAGTTATCCAAATTATAAATTTTTGCATAACATAGGTCAGACATTGTTAAATTTACTTTATAAACATGATCCAATATAACTGACACAACCATCCCTTATATTAGACATTTTCAAAAATGTTTATTGTAATAATAGCATTTTTTTCAGTAAAAAGATCTTAAATTAGAAGATAAAGTTCAACTAATGTATCAAATTTAGTCATCTAGAGAGTAGCAATATTTTACAATGTGAAAATGCAGATGCTTTTTAACTGCAAAATTCATTGTTTACATCTGAGAAGTTGTGTGTTATATGGAAAATTGTGTTATATAGAATTGTGTTATAAAGATCTTCTACTATATATTAATTGTATTTTTTGGGAGAAAAGAGACTTTTGGGGTATTACATTTTAAACAACAGCCTTTGCACCCTCTTCGTGAACATATTACAGAACAGTTGTAGATCCGTAATATTGCTGTATATTATGTAAACTTTTAATTAATATTAATCAAGTTAGTTATTTCTCTTATAGATTTCTATCTTTGGAAATATCCTATATATTTTTAATGAACATGGCTGGCTGTAAGAAGGTTCCTATGCACTCAGAACCCCTGATTGCACAGGTCCTCAGAGTTTTCTTTTTTAATCTTTGAAAAAAAAAAACATCCAAATCCAGTACCTATATTAGTCTCTGGAAAAAAAAAAAAAAAATATATATATATATATATATATATATATTTAGCAAGAGACAACACAGCCACATCAGGTAGAAAAAAAAACTACTTTGGTGCAAGTCTAAGTTTATTAGTGATTGAAATCTATAATAATAAGGGAAGATGTTTGTGTGAGTGTGCCTGTCCACTGTGCTTGATTGAGACAATTGCACATAGAGCTACAAGATTTGGTAGAGAGGTACTCTATATTTGTAGTTATGCACCCCAAAGCCTGATTTTTGATTAGATTTTTTTAGTTTAATTTTTTATACAATTTTTAATGTTTTCTTATGTTTTTTGATGAGCTTGGGCAACGTCAAGCATATCAGCTAGTGAAATAATAAACTAATACTTCCTCTTTATAGTTAAAGGAAAAAAAATATTTTTGGATGAATAAAACTGTTGCTAACATGTGAAATATACAGTGTTATAGAACTATTGTGTAAATAAACTCTTTTTGGTCTTTCTTTCATCATAAATTAACTAACTTTCACTATGATTAAATGTCATGAGAAAGTTATGATAAGTTTGTTTAATTGCAGGAATCTCTTGCATCAAAATGCAATTCTTGTGCCATTTTTTACCAAAGCGGCTGTTTCTGACTGTTCTGTGGCAAATCGCCATTTTGTTTCCTATAAGGAAACAAAATGGCAGCATGGGTATTTATTATGTAAGATGAGTGAGCGACGATTGCTGCACTACAAAATTCACACTTGTTTTTGAACATCAGTTTCAATATCTTAAAGCTGCATTTTTAAAATTTGTATTAATTATATTTTAATTATGTTATTGGGTGGCCAGTTACCAGGCCTTGAATTTATAGAAGCTGAAGAGAAGAAACTGTATTAGATGATGTAAATTGGATTGGACAGTTGCTTAAATAGTAATGAAACACAATTTAAGAAATTTGCTGCCTGCCTCCCTCGTCCCCCACCTTCCCTAAAGTAGGACAAGGAGGAAGGGCAAAATTATAGCTGGGAATCTATTTTGACTGAAAACAATAATTTCATAAGGTGGCAAATTTCACAAAAGAAAGAATCATGCATTTCTGTATAGAAATTTTATCTAAATTTCTATTTTCTCCCCCCCCCCCTCTTTCCTCCAATCTCTCAGCATGCAAATTTTAAATCTTTAAAATTATTTATTATGTTTATTATTTTTTGCTCTATTTACTGCCTTAGCAATAAAGAAATAATCATTTAAATTCTCTCTCCTTGCAGTTGTCACTTCACTCTGATCTCCTGCAACATACATAATTTAAAATCTTTAAAAAAAAAAACTGTTTGATTTTTTTTTATTTCTCTATCCTGTCAGTATTTTAAAATAAAAATAAATAATCTGTCATCTAAATCACTACCTCCCATCGAAATTTCCTCCCCCTCTTTGTTTCCCCAATGCACAAAATTAAAAAATGTATGAAATTCTTACTTTAAAAAAAAAACATTTGCCCCATTTGTTTCTTTATAGAAACAAAAAATAAATAATCTAAATTCTCCTCTTTAAATTTTCTGACCCCTTTTATCCCCTCCAAATGAGGAGATTTTTATGTATGGAGAGGGGCAAAGCAAAAATATATGTAGCATATATGTATGAAATAGACTACATTTTTTAATTTTGGGCACCCATTTCTTTCCTTCCCCACCCCCATTGAATGTGGAAAGAGAGTTTACAACTCCAGTATTTCTCCTTGCATTGTCAGAACTTCTGACATAATTTATCCCTTATCTTTTTCACACTTAATCTTTTAAAAAAGTATTTGGAACCGTAAACACTGTTTTTGAAATTTTAATTGTATCAATAACAGGCTTGTTAGCAGAAGTTAAACTCTCACTGCCAAAGGCAAGAAATTTCAAAACTTTATGGGTTTGAAGGTTTGAGGAGAAGTTTTTAAAAAATTAGCACCCCCCCCCCCTTCCCCCGCACCTATTTTTAATAAAGAGATGAAAGTTATGATAGATGTTGATGTGTGATGAAAACAAAAATTCCCATAATGCTTTGAAATAATTAAAAAATATTAATATTTAAATAACTTAATATTTATAACTTGTGCCAAAATTGAATTTTTTAATGCTCAGAAAACTACTCCAAAATGAATACCGTACATTTGTTGCTGCTACAAAAGTTGATTTTTACTTCCTTATTACAAAATTGGGTCTTTTGCTGCAAAAAATGTTTTCACCTGCTACAAAAGTGATTTTTGCTGCTACAATTTTTGTCTGCTCTAAAAATATCTTTTTGAGTGAGTGAGATGGCACACTGAGATTTTCAACCTATACTTTTCTTTTTTGCATATTTAGACTTATATATATATTTGCTTTAACTATTTTTAATAATATTTTTTATGAAACACAACATTTCAATATGCTTATGAAAGGTTTTTATTTGCTGTGAATCAAACTCTGACTTTAAAAACTGTGAAGCTAAGTAAAAGTGATGAGATTTTTCATTAATAATGTATTTTATAATACAATATCAAGTACCATTTAAAGAAACTTATTTTAGTTATAAAAGTTCATGTAAGATCTTTTTTACAAAATTTATATTTTGTTGTTACATAAACCTTGTAAATCATTGATAAATATTTGCTCATACAAAATTGTTAATTATTAGCAGCAAACAGAATACAGCATGAAAATATCAAATTAAGGTAGTTCTTCTTGCAAAATTGTTTGGCCACACAGTTTTTCACAGCCAATTTGTAATATTGTAAACAAGGTTATATTCAATGTATTTTTGTCATTTAATTAGATATAATAAATACTAATTTTAGGTAGCATTCCATGATGTATCCCTTAGTGTCAGGCCCGTAGCTAGACAATGTTTCCAGGTCGGGCAAATGTTTTTCGAAGAAGGGCAAAATTACTTCTTCATTTTTTTAGACTTTTACGATCCTTTAAAAATATATATTACGTATTCAGATTCAATATAAGTTTGTAGCTCTTCCCAAAGTAGTTGAAAAATGATATTCTTTCATCTTGCTGTTAATCCATAAACTAATTTTTGTAAATATGGTTAAGATAATATGGATTTCCATAAAAATGCTGGATTTTGTTGAGAATTACTACAACAGCGTCACTAGCCAGTTGTATGTGGACACCCCCCCCCCCCCCCCGGTTGTCCGCAGAAAAATCTGGACACTTTCATTTTTATGTTTTATTAATAATAAACTAATAATACAGTATTCCAAGAAATTCATTTACAGTAAAACCTGTAAAAATGGAATCGCAAAGGATCGACAAATTATTCCGTTTTAGACAAGTTTCCATCTTATGAGGTATAACTGCAGAGTGGAATTTAGGCACTTTTCTCCGGGAGAGATTACTGATGCTCCCGGAGTGGTAGACAGTATGGACTTTTAGGGTGGGAATTGCACTTTTACAACATTAATAAGCACAAAATGAGAAAGCTTCGGGGAGTGACATTTCGATGCTCAGGAGAGAACTCTCCTCCCGGGTTACCCCCTAAATTCATTATTTATTGTATGGTATTCATTTCAACAGGACCATGAAATGCTCTCATGTAAGACAGGATTTTGTTACAGACAGGTTCCATTTACACAGGTTTTACAGTGTTTATGGAATATTACATGATTTAAAATTTAATATAAAGAAGGCCTTGGTAATTATGTTGATAGATTCGTCACTTATTTACAAAACAGGTAACGATCGCACAATTAAATATTAATATATTTTACGAATTTTTTACACATGCTTTAAAACCATAATATGTGTTTACAACTGATAACATTTTCAAACAGTTTGGACAATAGAGAAAAAAATCACTGCCAGCTCAGCCTGCAAGCACAGGTAGCTTTCAAAGTTAAGTACTAATTTCACCAACAAAAACTAAATCAAGATGAGAGATAAACCCAGTTTAACAATTTTATCTGGCCGCTTTTGACGAGTTTTAATTTCATTTTTCTATGTTTATTTTATCATAATCATGTTAATACGATAATTTTTTCTTCAACCCCGATTTTTTTCATCCCTTGAGAATATTTTTAGTGATATCATCCATTAGTAGAGTTCATCTTATCAAAAACTTGTTACTACAAAAGTTATAGATAATAATAAGAAGATTTATATAATAAATTTAAACCGTGTGGTGATTGTTTCATTAAATGAACCACACACTGAATTTTAAATTCTGACGTTCTCTTTATTAAGGCACGCGCACGTTTAACCCGTTTGGAACCATGGGTGCATATATGCACCCTCAAAAAGAGCATACAGAATTTGTTTTAGGTACCAGTAAAACAGAAAAGTAATATTTAGTTTCTTTAATTAGAGCATTTTCGTGATTGTTTAGGAAAAAAAAACTTTTTAAAGAAAAGTTGTGTCAACCGAATAAAATTTGTGTAAAAGTCGCCGGTCCCGAAGGGGTTAATAGTACAACTCTATATACAGAACCTGTGAGGGTTGTCAAAAATTTCCATCACGCCAATGATACTTTTTTTATTGCCTTAGTGGTGGATTATCGGAGATGTAATTTTTTTTTTCTTCTACAACACCTCCATTTTTTATTTTATTTTATTTTATTATTGTGTGAAAGAGTTGGTCCTATCATATAATTGTCAATACGAAAGTTGTAGATAATATTAAGAAGATTTATAGTAAATTTAAGCGGATTTGATACCTTGTGAATTGACGAAGTTATGAATTTTTTCTTCTTCCCCCTCCCCCCTCCTCTTTTTTTTAGAGGGGGGGGGGCTGTAAGAGTTGGTCTTATCAAAAACTTGTCAATATAGTAGTTGTAGAAAATATTAAGGAGAAGATTTATAATAAATTTAAGTGGATTTCATATCTTGTGAATTGACGAAGTTAGGATTTTATTTCTTCTTAAGACCCTATTTTTTTCGCCCCTTGAGGCCATTTTCATTGATATCAAAAATCTGTCATACATAAATTTTTGGCCCTTTTCTTAGAAGTAATAATAAGTTTAAACGGATTCGATATGTATCATAATTAAGAAATTATGGGGTTTTTTCCTGCTTTCACAAAAATCCTCCTTATTTCCATTTTCTGCCCCTTGATTTTATGTATCAGTTTAGAAGAGATTTATGCAGAATTATGGAAGTTATCGTGTCTATAAAAAAAAGTGATATATAGATAGACACATAAAGTTTTCAATTTGGGGGTGGTTTTGGGTTCTAGGTGTCACGATCGGTGTAGAGCTGCAAAAAATTTTCAGAAATTTCGACATAGGGGAGAA
This sequence comes from Maratus speciosus, assembly GCA_963932465.1. Taxonomy (NCBI): domain Eukaryota; kingdom Metazoa; phylum Arthropoda; class Arachnida; order Araneae; family Salticidae; genus Maratus; species Maratus speciosus. The sequence goes on along the minus strand of OZ010800.1, from coordinate 285,401,610 downwards.
TGTAACAGGTAATGTTTCTTACGAAACCTGCTTAAAAGTCTTCTTACAGGCGTGTTTCCACTAAATATCAATAGTTTTTCATGAATCTTGTGCACAGGCTTTGAAACCATTATATCTATGACTCATAAAATTTTCAAAGAGTTAAGATAATAAGAACTACTTTTTTAGATATTAAATGTCTGATGAGAAAAACAAAATCCACGCATTTTAAAATTCCGAATTCGTTATTATTTTGTTGAAATAAAGAAAAATATATAACATCCTTTAAAGAGCGCACATTTTATTTTAAAATGTCGCATTCGGTATAAATATTGCGGGGCCATCGATATGAGGTTCATTTTGAATTTTTTATTTTTCAGTATAAATTTAAAAAAAATCGGATTAAAGATATAAACTAATATAAATTTACTAATAATAATTACATCACATCACGGGCGACAACGGGCTGTTCAGCAAGTATCACACAAATAAAAACTATTATGATAATGTAGGTCAATATAATTTACTATTATTACGGTTCCATTCGAACTCTCTGTTCTCTAACACAATCACGAAAACATGTTTATGCTTAAATGCCATAAAGTTACAATTATTTTGATTCTGACCCCACGATAGCAAATAGCGTTTTATGTTTTCTATAAAGACAAAGTATATTTTAGGGGGGGAAATGCAACATAGGTGTGTTATAACCCAATTTTCGAGGCTAGGAAAGGTCGTCTGAGACACTATCGTTCAAAGCTCAAGATTCGATGCAGTTGTCAAAAAAGAAAAAATGCTATTCGATTCTAAACTACTTCAATAATCTTGCCTGCGAATGTCATATCTTTACAATTAAAAATAAGTCCGCGAATGCATTATAAAGTTTCGCAAAGTCTAGTGAACAAAAATATTTTTTACAAACAGGCGTACGTGATTATTGTTTGCAAACTGCAGCTATAAATTAAGGAAATACCAAAATAAAAATGAGTATTTCATAGATTTAAAATATTAATGTCCGTTTAGTATTTTTGTTACTTTTTCAATTTATATTTTCGCTTCACAATCTTACATTTATTTCTCCTTTTTCATACAGAAATTATGTGATATTTGGATATTTATATCGCATAAATAGGAAAAAGGAACAAAACAACTAAAAAGTAGAATAAATCAGGTAATATCTTTGTTAAAAAATAAAAATAAAGGAGTGTATGTGGGGGAAGGGGGGGGTGGCGGAAACACGAGAAAAAAACAAACACTTTTTATACTTATAAAAAGATAAATTAATTTCTGTAATATTATCATTCCTAAATTACATTTATATCTTTTAATTAATGTAAATTATTATATTCAAATAGTCACAGATGACATTTACAATGTAATTATAAAGCCCTTTACTCTGGAAACTTTTCTAGATATTGCAATTCTGTGTGATAATGATTTTACAAACGTTTATGATTAGCAACAGTGTCAAGAAACTGACAAAGAACATTTTCCACTTTTTGTTGAAAAGCTTCCAAAGTGAAGTTAGTAAAGTTAACCATAGTGAAGTTAACAATGACAAAGCCACATGATTGTAACACATGATAGTTGCCCGTTTTGCGGAACCTGTCGTGTCAAGTCATACAACTGCAAATGAAAATCCAAGCCTTTGGTTTCTGAACCAACTTTACCGGGTTTCAATAAATTTTATGTATGACAGTTATACAAAGAAAACGATTTTCGCGGACATCAGAATGAGTTTGAGAAAAAGAGAGAAGAGGATAATCTATAAGCCCTATTATTCTCAAAGTCTGCAGTTTGATTCTTTGGGAAGGCAGTAAGGTAAATTTATACAAAGCAACAAAACGAAAAATGTCATGCAGCTCTTGGAATCAAAGAAAAAAAAGTCTTTACAAATGAATTTTTGTTTAAGTTGTTTTGTTTGAATTGAGAAGTTTTAGGGGTAGGTGTCTGTTAGGTTCTCGGATAGGTTACGGTATATTCTAAAAAAAGTTTTTTTTTAAACAAGGCAAAAAAAAAAGTTTGGAAATTTAATGTGTCGACCAGGCTGTCCAGTCAATTGTGCTAGGTCGGGCAAATATTTTTCCAGGTCGGGCCTTGCCCGACCTGGCCCCCACCTAGCTACGGGCCTGCTTAGTGTGTGTAAATGTGCATGAGGGCCCGTTAAAGATAAGATTGGCTTTGTCCATGTGGTTCATGCAAAGAGTACTTATTCTTACTCTTCTTATTCTGCTAGTACTTACGTAATCCTTAAAAATAAAATAATTGAGATTATAAGACAATCTTGCTGAAATCGTGGAATCTTTTTAAGAAGTCTTGCAGATGGACACAGATGACAGAATATAGCTAACAAAGATGGCTCTTCTGAGGTATCACTGTGTGTCTGAGAATTATTGTAACAAACTTGATTAACTTATTTTTATTATTTCTGTATTAAGTTATATTTTTTCCAAAAGAAAATACTTGCATGTATAAAAATTTGATCATAATAATTTGCACAAGACTATATCATTTACATTGGAAGAGGATGATTTCAGATAGAATATATTTCAAACTTAAACAATAACTCAATTTCAGATTTTTTTTTTTTATAGTACTAAACTTATCCGCCTATGATTTATTATTTTAAAGCATTTTCTTATTGAATTTATAAAAAATGACAAATTCATAAACTCTTATAAAAATAATATGCATATATCCAAAATGTGTGTGCAATAAACATTTTATTAACCAAAAGTGAAAGTTATATGCTTTTGTAATCCATGTTGATTTCTTTTTGTTTTAGATATAATAAATATTATTGATTTTAGGTACCTATCAATTGATGGATAATGCAAATGCTTCATTTTCATGCCATTTATGCTCTCATACTTTCCAAACATCTGGTAATTTGAAACGTCACATGATCATTCACACTGGTGAACGTCCTTATGCATGTTCAATGTGTGGAAACAGGTTCAATCAAAAGTCTATTTTAAAACGGCATATGGCTATACATACTGGTGAACGTCCCTTTGTATGTCCGGCTTGTGATTTCAGATGCAGCCAAAAAATAAACCTAAAAAAGCATTTGCTGGTTCACATGAAGTGAAATATGAAAGTTTTATATGTTTCTGAGAAACTCATGTTATTTGAATAGTTTCAATTTCTGATACTTTATTGGAAAAAAAATCTTTTTTTTTTAAATAAAATTTTAATCTGTTTACTCTTGGTATTTTAATGTGTGTGTGTTTTTTCAAATTACAGAAAAAATGCAATCAACACCATTCATGCTTTCTCATTTATGGTTTTTTTTTTCATACACAAGAAAGTTGTTTTATTTTTAATCATAGGCTTAATTTTTTATAAATAAATCCAGTAAGTTTATTTAATTTTTTTCACCCTTTCTTTTATTTGTTCAGTGAGAATATTAGCAATCAAAGAAATGTTCTAGTACAGGTCTGTCAAACACAGTGCCTGCAGGTTTCCTGTTATTAATAGTATACAGGGTGTCCATAATTAAACAACCCTACTTTAAAATTGTCAACAGACAAAACTAGAGTTCATAAACTAGTGAAATTTTGTGAAATATATAATAAAGGAATTAGAATTTGTTTAAGCTAAAAAATATATAAATAAATAGTTCAAAATTTCGCCACCAGAGGGCAATTTTTAATAAATGACACATTTAGCATTACGATAATTTAGAAATTTTATTTACGGGATGTTCATAATTAATCAACCCTCTTTTAAAGTTGTCTTCAGAGGAAATTATTGTTTAGAATGTTGTGAATTTTTTTGGAGGACATAATAAAAGTATCGGAATTTGAGCGAAAAAAAAAAATAGTATTCCATTTTTTAACGAATTACACATTTAGCATACATTTACGACAGTTTAACAAATTTTGTTATAACAAAACATGTTCTGCATGACTTTCATCATTTTCAGATACCATCTGGAACCTTAAGATAGCATGTTCCACAGTTGGAAATGCCAGGAACACGTCGTGGAATGCTGTTTTTAGAATAAGGTTAAGTTAATAAATAAAATTTCTAAACTATCGTAGTGCTAAATGTGTAATTTATTAAAAATCGTCCTCTGGTGGCGAAATTTTGAACTATTTTTATTTATATATTTTTTTTAGCTTAAACAAATTCCCATCCCTTTATTATGTCTTTCGCAAAATTTCACAACTTTATGAACAATAGTTTTGTCTGTAGACAACTTTAAAGTAGGGTCGTTTAATTATGGACACCCTGTATACTTAAAGAATGATTTCTTTAAAATCATTATTTGCATTTTTTTTAACCCATGGGTGCGATTGATGTGTTTGGATACTTCCTTTGCAAAACGTTTTTAAAACAGGCTCCCTTTAAAAATGTAATTCTAAATTTACTGTGATTTATGTTTTTCCTGCAACTTATTTTTACATGGAGATCCTGAATCATAGAGCCTTATATCTACCAATGTGGGATGTACGTGCATCATATAACACGTATGTGTATCGCTATCACTACCTCTACCACAGTAAGCTAATATTGTTGCATGTTTCGACTCATGATAATAATGGTGCCATGCATTGTTTATCAACAGCTGAGGTGTGCCTTTGCTTACAGAAAGGTTGGATAGGCCTACTGTAGTAAAACAGTTCCCGTACTCTCCTACATAGAAGATGAAATCTCATCTTAACCTCAGGCACGTAGCCAGGGAGGGGGCTGAAGCCCCTCCCGAAAGTTAAAAAGACTTTGTAAAGTTATCTTTAATGATAATAAAAATTGACAATATTTTTCTTGTTATTATCTTCCATTACAGTAAAACTACGTATGTTTTTAGTTATAAAAATATAAATTTATTCAATTACAGTTATAGCAATCCCTCGTTATATCGCTCATTCGGATATTGTTCTTTATTCATATCTACCACTAAAAATATAAGTTCTTCTTAAAACGCAATTTTAAGTCTTTTTTCACAGTAAAATTCGATAAGGGTAATTCTATATCATTGATTTGACTAAGAAAAGTAAGTGTAATACACATATGACGTAATAAGTAATAACTTTAGGAGTTAAATATAAAACACCTGCTTGCATGTTATGATCTTCCTTAATTTTCTCTATCCTCATTATATCATGAATATAATGAAAACTTAAGATTGATCAATGTTAAAATATTTTGTAGAGAAAGAAACCAAAAACTTTAATATCTGCCTATAATGTAAAATCATGTGAAAATTAATGATTTTAAAGAAAGTATTTTTAAAATAGTGTTAAAACTGTAAAAGGCTTTTTATTTAAAAAAATATTAGTAGTAGGAAATTTTAAAAAGAAATGGTTTGAAGAAAAACTGCAGGTTATCGAAAAGCCTTCAAAGGGCTCCGGCGTCCTCCAGGTTCTTCACTGAAAATTTTGCTTTAAATTGTTTGCGCATGAATCTTGAATAGAAAGAAAATGTGTACAGAGTAGTCTCTTTTTCTGGGAAATTTTCTTTTGTCTTTTGAAGAATTATCAGCTTTAGGGATGGATACCCTTGTGTAGGAATTTTTTGACAGTTTTTCCTAGCCCCCCCCTCCCCCCCCCAGAGAGTTTTCTAGGAGACAACATCTAATGTTCTAACAATCTTATTTTGTGCAGAGCAACTTTTTTTCAATTTTTATAGTTTAACTTGCTATTTTCAGTTTAACTACAAACACTACCTAAATTTTGTTCCGTTTGGAACTTTAGTACTATCACCAGACTTTTGAATAGATGAATTTTAATTATAACAGTCCTGTTCAAAAAGTTAAGTACAAAAACACCATCCTATGAGTTAATCGTATACTTTTATTCATCTTTTCGTTGCAGTGGTCTCACAGACACTAGTTATGTGACAATTTCTGTGACATCAGTTAGGTTAACCATGTGCTTTAAATCTATTCTAATTGTTTGCATTTCAATATTTTAACGTTTTTCTCATAGGATACACGAGGCTCATCTCAAACAATGTTACTTTGTACTTTTAAAAAATTTTTGTTGCAGTTTTCACTTAAAAACACTTTTGGTTTCCGAACCAGTTTAGAAACTGGAAGTGCTCCCCGCCCCCCCCCCATACCCCCCCATGGCGACGCCCCTGGATCCACTAATCACCCAAGGAAAACTTATGTTCTACTTACCCGTCTTAGGATCGGTCACTCCAGAATCACTCATAGACACCTATTACTTCGGGAGGGTGCACCCATGTGCCTACACTGTCATTTTGATTTCCTAACCATACATCATCTTTTAACTGATTGTCCGGGCCTCCGGCACTTGTACAGGATATATTTTAATTCATCATCACCAATCTTGACAAACCTCATTGGGGAAACACCCCATGGGGCACTATTTACTTTTTTAAAATATGCTGGTTTTTATTCTGAGATTTAACTGTTTATTTGCTTCATTGGTTTACTCTTATGGTTATTCCTTTACACTTTTATGACATCTGGATGGGGAACCCCATCCAGAGTATACTTTTTATTGAAATTTTTTTCTTTTATACTTGTATATTTTTCCTGTTTTTGGAATTAACATTCTTTAGCTGCCTACACTTACAAATTTCTTTTATCTTTACTCTTTCTTTTTTAATGACATTCTTTGTTCCTAACTTCTTGTAATCTTTTGTTTCTTTTTTTGGCGCAGCAAATCCCCTATGGGATTTTGTGTCATTAAACCCTATAAACCAACCAATCAACCAGAAATGAAGCTTTTGAGAAAATTGAACACTCACTTTGAATGTCTCATGAAGGAACCACTTTATGAGAGTCTTCCACTTATTATTAAACAGTTTATTCCATTTTATAAAAAAAAAAAAAATTAAATCTCAAAATAAATTGTTCATATGGACATTTATCAGTGAACTGTATGTATGATATAATATGACTGTACATTTTATATTTTTTATTCAAATATTAAAAGAAAAAAAAACAATCATAAATATAAAAAGTTTATTTCACATTTTTTTTTAAACAGAAAACAAGAATATTTCAATGATCTATTTACAATTGTGATGCATGATTTATAAAAAAAACAAAATTCTGTTTGATTGCTAAGTTTTGAAAAGCTTTAGACCGATTTTGTAAAAATGATCAGTTATATAGAAAAATATCAAGGCTATAACTGCAGTAGCAATAGTAAATTTGGCACTAAGCATAATCCATTGTTAAATAATGCGGCTTAATTTATGTCTAATTGTAATATTTTAGAAGATTGTCAAAATTAGAATTGATTTATACATAAAAGGTAGAGAGGGAGTAATGCTTTTAAATTTCATCAAGCAAATTATGAAAAGAGAAAAACAAACAGTTTTTAAGGGAATTTTTCAGTGAAACAAGATTTTTCCCTCTTAGGTCACGAAATCCCATGTTACCCTGTGGAAAAATTTAAAAAGAAGATTACTAATTGTCTATTACAGTTATCAAAATTACGCTACTACTATCAGAAAGGCAGTAACACAGCACCAACATAACTACATTTTCAAAAATTATTTTTCTAAAAGTTAAATTATTTTCAAAAATCTTTACTAACTTTTTAACTATTTACTTAATTAATAGGCTGAAAACCAATTTTCAGAAAATGTATTAGGTAAAAATAATCCATTTTTTAAATTTGGTTGTGAGTTAACGTGGAATTTCGCGATGATGTGGATCACTGAAATAACAGGGTATGCTTCTTTGGTCTAGGTCTAAATTCCTCGTAATTTTTACGGATTTTTTTTTTTTCAAAGAAAAACATATCATCTTCGGCCTTTTTGCATTATATGTACTTATGCTTCTTTGGTCTAAATTCCTCGCAATTTTTACGGATTTTTTTTTTTTTTTTTTTTTTTTTGCAAAGAAAAAAGATATCACCTTCGGCCTTTTTGCATTATATGTACTGACATTCCATTTATATAATTTTAAATGCTTGTGTGTTAAAAAAAAAAATAATAATAATAAATAGATAATAATAATAATAATCAAAGGCCGTAGCCAGAAAGATATTTTCTAGGGGATTTGATCATGATTTGATTATTATCTCATTTTGGATTTTTATTTTTAAGCGAGTTATTTTCTTCTGATGGACTGATGGCTTCCATTATTATGAAACAGCCATTATAAATGGCTGTTAAAATAAGAAAAAAATGGCCTTTTTTTTTTGAAAAAAAAAAAAAAAAAATTATGGCCTTTTTCCCCCCCATTCTGACCAGAAAATCAGAGTTCTAACTTTTTAAGACTGCTCTTTTATCTTCACCTAACACTCCATTTATAATGGCTGTTTCATAATAATGGAAGCCATCAGTCCATCAGAAGAAAATAACTTTGTTAAAGGAGAAACTCGGATAATCGGGACTGTACTGTATATTTCATTTTAAAAATGATCTTTAAAATAATTTTGTTGGGTGTTCAGAGGGGAGTCGTGACCTCCCTTTGGATCCGACATTGTAGATTACTTAGTTCAATATTACATATTTTATGATTACATATTTTAAATTTTAAAATAAGTCGGCTATTAGAAAATGAGTAAAAATCTCTTTGTAAATCTATTTTGCAGAAGAGGGGGGAGGGGGGCTCGCCAAAATCCATGTTTGCCCCGGGTGCAAAAAAGGCTTAGTTTCGGCCCTGCAAAGATATATATATATATATATATTATAAATTAGAAAAATAACTTTAGTTGCCACTAATTTTTTTTTTCATACAGATTAAGTTTAAAAAAAATGTGATAACATTTCAAAGGGCGATTTTTTTCCCCCCGAAAACAATCTCTCTTCTTTCCACATTTAATCCTTATATAGGTATTTCTCTTCACAAACATTTTCATATGTGAAGTTTCAATAATGATAAACTTGATATGCATCAGTCCAGTGAAAGAACCAGCAAGTCATATTTCCAGAAATTAATTCTCCACTAAACGTCCTTTTGTCCCGACTTAATGTAGCCGACAGATCATTTTTCCTTTTCTTTAAAATTGGATTACATCTCAAGGTACACCAAGAATTCTTGTGCTGTTTGCCCAAGATGGTACTTGATCGAATCCAAAGATAACTTTACCGTATGTGCTAATCATCAATATTTCTATTAAAACGCAGAACAAATTCATGAAAACACCTGGTATTAACTGAAAATAAAAATGAAAACATATAAGAAAATTAAGTATAAAAGATCATTTTAAAACATAAATAGTTTTTATAATATGAAATTTAACAGAAATTAGTTAAGTAGAACACAATTGTATTCTACATTTCTAAAGAAAAAATAAAAAAAAACTCCTGCCATCTAAAAAATTAAAAATATATTATCATATACTCGTACATTTTGTCACATTCATTAAACAAGTCGGAAATTGTACGTCAAACGTGGCAAATGAGGTGGGTTCGTACTATAACTAGTTTTATAAATATTCAGATCTTGGTGCAATAGATGTTGCACTCTTATGCAAAAAATGCATGAATACATGTATTACGATTCTATATATTATAGTCAGTAATACGGAAATAATAGGACTTCATCTTAAATAGGGCGTCATCACCATGGCAACTTATCATGGGATATCATTGAATGAATTACGTATGATAGGATTTAATAGAATGAAGAAAACTTTTATGAATATCTTTATAAGTTTTGATTCTATTTTCATAAAATTTGAGATGACTCGACACAATTCTGCAACGATTCTGTATGGGGCATTCTCACAATCTTTTGACTTCTGGGGGGAAAAAAAAATCTGACAAAATTAAACTTGCTAAAATAACATTTTAATCTGATAGACGAATGCCTTAATGATTCAAAATAAAGAAAAAAGGGTCAGCAGCGAAAAAAAATTTTTTTAAGTTAAACTTGTGAGTTTAATTTTCCTTACCATTTTACCACTATAACTTTTTATTTTCTTCTAAATTTTTACTTATAATGAATTTGCATAGTACCCACAGGACATTCAAATAAGAAATAATAACAATGTAATACTTATTAGTACGGAATTTTTGTATAACATTGTCTTAAAGGGGTGTTAAAGAAAGGGCGGTAAGGTAAAAAAAGGGGATGGTATTAGAAAAAAGAGACGAAATGGTAAAAAAAAGGGACGGTAAGGAAAATTACCACCTATTTTTAGGAAAATCATGTTAAGACTAAGTGATAGCCACGATGTTCATTGAATTTTAGAAACAGTTGTTAACATTGGATTAAATTAATTTTTTTTATTTATTTATTTACCTCGAAAAGTGCAGGAATAAACCTTGGGGACGGTGAGACTACCAATAAAGCCACGATGCTTGAAATTGATATTTAAATGCTGATTTAAATTCTACAGTAAATTTCTCGCCAAAGAATTTTAGCCATTCTTTCTCTAGCATACTTCTTTATGAGAAAAAACTTGGTAAAAATTCTGTGGCTGCATCTGAAATGATTTTCTGTATCATTTTAGAAGAGGGATGGTAAGGAATGTAAAACCCGGGGACAGAGTTTAAAAAATAATAACAACCCTAAAAATGTGTGCAGGTTCATTTTTAGCTACATATTTGTATAAAACAATAGTTCCAGTTTCAGAAAAAAAATGCATCGAATTATTTTTATTGAAGCAATTTTATCCAGACAGCTCCAAACTTAAAAATCAGCATCAGGGACACGGGACGGTATAGGAGTTTTCCAGGTGTTTGGACCCCCAACATCGTCCAAAACTTTTTTATCTCGTTAATATTATTGTGCAATCATGCAATGGGATGTTCCTCAGTATATGAAATAAAAAAAACATAAAAAAGTGTATTCAAATAAAAATTATTATTCAGGGACATGAAAATCAAAAGATTGTGAGAATGCCCCATATATTAAATTTCAAACCATTCGGTTGGGTTGTTTTTATGGTGTTATATGCTGACAAAGAGAACGACGACGACTATAGGTGCTATTACGTATTTATATAATTACGAACGCACCTAAAACTCGCATAAAAAACAGGAGTTCTTTCATTTACGGACAATTTCTTATTGGCATAGTGAAGGAAGGGTTTTCAGAATCACGGTTATTTATTTTTTGATGACATTTCTTTGCCTTCTACAAACGCTTTATCTGCAAAATTCAAGCTCAACAGTTTTTAACCCCTTGCTGACGAGCGACCGGTATAAGTGTCGGATAAGGTGTTGATGCTCAGAATCTATGATTATTCTCAAGAGTAAATTTTTATTGTAAATTTAATCCGAGCATTTTCCCGATTCAATTAGGCAAAAATTTCTGTTTTGAAAAACCGATGATAAAAGATTTAAAAAATCTGTAAAAGACGCTACGCTTACGCTCGTCCTGAAGGGGTTAACAAATCGGTGCATAAATCTTGTTTTATGTAAATTGTATTAGACTGGAAGGCGAGCGCAGATTAGATTTTTCTAAATCTAAGCCTTCAAGCTTTATTACAATTTATACATCATTGGAACGACAATGCTCTCTGTGGAAATATTAAACAGGCTGTAAGAACTTTACTAATTACCCCTAAAGACTATTTATTCACGAACTATTAATTCGGGAGAAGATCCCCCTAGGGTCTTCTGAACTTTCCCACGCTAAGAGGAATCTCATAAACTCATAGTTCATCTTTAAACAAAGCTATGGTGCCGTCAAGTCTGCAAATATGAATGGAACTGGCAGTACAATTTCGTTCCGGCGCTAACGTAACATTCCATTGAATTGCACAGAGAGCAGGTGTTTCCGCCGTCCAGTAAGTGAGCGGTGGCAACAGCTGAGGGGGAGAAAAGACGATTTCTCCTAGGACGGCGAGCTTCAGCCTTCGAGAAATAGGCGGTGGCATCGGCTAAGAGGGAAAAAGCTAGTTTTCCCTAGGACCGGGAGTTTCAGCCTTGGAGAGAAGCGAGGTGGCAACGAAAGAAGCAGTGAGGAAGCGAGAGAGCGAGGACGCTGGCGAAGAGGTCTTGCTGGAGCTAGCGGTGAATGAGCGAAGCGAGGAGATGAGATAGATGGTCATCCGACCAGTCTTTTCTCCGATTGAAGCACTATATCTGTGGAAGCAGCCCGTTGATGGAACTTTTTATCCTGTAAAATTGACGCGAACCAAAACCAATATTGTTTAACTTGTAAATATTAATAATATAATCGAGACTAAATAAAGGACTTAGATTTTGATAACTTACGCTACCATAGACTCTTGTCCAGTGATATCTAAGTCCCTACAGTGGTGGCAGCTAAAGAGGATTAAGAACTGGTGAAAATAAATTATCACAGTTCGTCAAAAAACAGGAAGGGCCGCAACCAGGCCGCAAGATAGAAGGACTCGTGATCACCAGACCAGAGTCTTCGGCAAATCCAGCAGGGATTCCAGAGCCAAGGCAATCCGTCGCCGTGCAAGAGGTTCCGGAGAGCTGAAATCGACAGACGGAGATTAGAAAGGAGACCTTGATCCCCAGACCAGAGTCTTCGGCAAATCCAGCAGGGATTCCAGAGCCAAGGCATTCCGACGCCATGCAAGAGACGTAAGACGTTCCGGAGATCCGAAATCGACAGACGGAGGGTAGAAAGGAGACCTTGATCCCAGAGCAGAGTCTTCGGCGAATCCAGCAAGGATTCCAGACCCAAGGCAATCCGACGCCGTGCAAGAGACGAGAGACACCCGAATGCAGGGAAGTCGAGCCCGCCGGATGGTTTAGCCTACAGATGACCGGAGCTGTACCAGTCTAAGACGATGTCAGAAGAGCAGTCAACAATATCTCAGGTTAGCACTCTTTATTTGATTCATTACAGAGGTTTAATCGAAATAGTATAGTTAATAACAAACATGTTTTTTAATCATTGTATATTTAATAGAGTTTAGGAAGTAAGGAATTTGATAATAACATTTTGTGAAATTTTTCCAACTGGATTCTAAGAAATTTAAGTAAATATTAATTTTCTAAAGTTCCTTAAAACTGTTTTAAATAAGTATTACTTGTACTAAAGGTTAATAATTCAGTGAGGATAATTTAAATTGCTTATGAGAGGTGGCGCATCGTTGGATGCACTGAATGAAAATAATTTAAATTCTGTTTTGTATGTGAATTTTATTCAGAATGTATGTTTTCTAAATTTAAGAGACTTTTTGAGCAATTGACTTAAAAGAAATGATACCAAAGAATATATAAAGTTATATATGAAAACTTGGTTGGTTAATGATAAGGCTGTTTATCATATTAATATTATTGAAATTGTTGTGATATTTTTATGTCGCGAGAGTTTGTGATTATCCACAACTAGGGAAATATTTAGAGACTTCGAAGTGGATAATTGCATGATTGGCATAGCATTTTTAGGTGCGTTCGTAATTATATAAATACGTAGCACCTATAGTCGTCGTTCAGTCCGTCCGTCCGTCCGTCTGTCCGCATGTAACAGAGCAAAAACTACCCAACCGAATAGTCTGAAATTTCAAATATATGATTGTTGCAAAATTTTGTCGAGCCATTTCAAATTTTATGAAAATCGGATGTATAGTTTAATTACAGGGACAGTCAAAAGTTTTTCTTTACATTACGGCCAATGGGAAAAATTATTGCAAGTGCATTTTAATGATATTACAGCCTTCCGAATGATCTGAAATTTTAAAGATATAACTGTTGCAAAATTTTGTCAGCCCTTTCAAATTTTAGGAAAATCGGATGTATAGTTTAATTACAGGGCAGTCAAAAGTTTTTCTTTACATTACGGCCAATGGGAAAAATTATTGCAAGTGCATTTTAATGATATGAGAGCCTTCCGAATGATCTGAAATTTTAAAGATATAACTGTTGCAAAATTTTGTCGAGCCCTTTCAAATTTTAGAAAAATCGGATGTATAGTTTAATTACAGGGACAGTCAAAAGTTTTTCTTTACATTACGGCCAATGAGAAAAATTATTGCAAGTGGATTTTAATGATATTAGAGCCTTCCGAATGATCTGAAATTTTAAAGATATAACTGTTGCAAAATTTTGTCGAGCCCTTTCAAATTTTAGGAAAATCGGATGCATAGTTTAATTACAGGGACAGTCAAAAGTTTTTCTTTACATTATGGCCAATAGGAAAAATTATTGCAAGTGCATTTTAATGATATTACAGCCTTCCGAATGGTCTGAAATTTTAAAGATATAATTGTTGCAAAATTTTGTTGAGCTATTTCAAATTTTAGGAAAATCGGATGTATAGTTTAATTACAGGGACAGTCAAAAGTGTTCCGTTACATTACGGGGAATGGGAAAAAAATATTGGAAGTGCATTTTAATGATGTATCAGACTATGCGCTTTATGAAGTGCAAAAAATTATACATTCAGTACAATATGGGGTGCAAAAAATAATTATAAAACTAGTTATAGTACGAACGCACCTCATTTGCCACGTTTGACGAGCAATTTCCAACTTGTTTATAACTGTTAATTAGTAGGAAACATGTCAGTGTTTGCGGGTAAGAAAAAGTGCGATCTAAAAGAGTTAGCTATTGAATTCGGCGCGAGCATAGAAGAGTCGGATAATATAGCCAAAATTATTAAAAAACTCGAAGAAGCAGAGGACTATGACGAAACTTTAGCACTAGCCCAGCTAAAAATCTTAGAGAAAGATAGGGTTGAGAGAGAAAATGAAGAAAGGTTAGAACGAGAGCGGAATAAGGCCTTTGAGAGGGAAGAAAAGGCTAAGTCTTTGGAGCGGGAGCATGAATTGGCGAAAATTAGGTTAGAACGGGAACCAGATGAGTTTAGTTTAGCTTCTAGCCAAAATGAGAGAGAGCCGAAAATATCTTTAAAATCAGTCCTGCCCAAATTCGACTCCGATAAGTCCGAAATATCAATCTATCTCAGTTTATTCGAAAGACAAGCGCAGAAAGCCCAAATCGAGAAAAGTCAATGGGTTACGCATTTACTAGGATTGTTACCGACGGAATTGGGGGAGCTTATCTTGAGAGAGCCACCCGCGTGTTCCGACGATTTTGATCATGTAAAAAAGATGTTACTAGAAAGGTTCCAGCTTTCGGCAGAAGACTTTCGACTAAAATTTGTTACGACACAAAAGCCCGAAAACAAAACGTGGAAAGATTACGTATATGAGGCTTCCAATTACTTTGATCAATGGTTAAGTGGTTTAGAAGTGGGAAATTTCGACCAACTGAGAGAGCTAATAATCACAGATCAGTTAAAAAGAAAGGTTAATCCGGAAACGAAGCATCATTTCATTGATGTTTGGAGTACGATAATCACTCCATTTGATTTGGCGAAGAAATTAGATGCGTATGATTCGGCTAGGAAAACTATGAAACGACCAGGGCCCCCGAAAGTTCAAAACCTTCCCAAACCTTTCGAGCGGAATAAATTTGCGAGTAAACCAAAAACGGAACTTAAAACGGAAGAAATAAAGAATAATTGGAGAATTAAAGATACCCCTAAAAATCGGGATGAAATATTCGATAAAAAGAAAGAGATTACATGTTTTTTGTGTAGAAAAACCGGCCATTACAAGTATTCTTGCCCGGAGCTAAAAAAGAAAGAAAAGGCTGAGTCAGTTTATCATGTAGCGGGTCCCGCGGATATAGAGGAGGCATTCGAACCATATGTTAGCCTAGGATTAATTAATGGGAAGGAAATGAGAATTTTAAGGGATACCGGCTCAAATTTGGACCTCATTTCGGCCCACGATGTAACAACGGATCAGTTGACAGGAGAAAAAGTATGGGTCCGACAGGCGCTTGATAATGAACTTCGTTGTTTACCGGTTGTGGAAGTAGAAATAGACTTAATTACTGGCGAGAAAATACTCACGAAAGCAGCAACGGTAGACAAAGATACCGACATGAACCATTATTTGTTAGGAAATAAAACTCAACAGTTGATTGATAAGCATAAATTAAATCCGCATTGCATCAGTGCCATAATGACGCGACAAATGACACGCCGCGGAATCGAAAGCGAAACAAATCAACTCAGAGAAACAGAGGAGGAGAAAAACCCGGAAAAGGTTCGCCCGATGAAAGCGCAGCTTACGGCGGGTGCGAGCGAGAATCTTCGTTCGGCAGGGAAAACGCATTTGGAAGAATTAGAATCCCCGGATCCTGAGAGGAGAAACGAAAGAGACGCAGAGAGCAGAGAAGAAAATCACTGCTTTCTACCGCAGACAAACGCCGAAGAACCAGAGACAGGTCTAGCGCGCGTTAGCGGGGAAAAATTACGAGAGGCTCAAAGGGAAGATGATAGTTTAAAATTGGTAAGGCTAAAGGCAAACGAAAAAAAATCAGGTTTTGAGGTAAAAGATGGGTTATTGATCAGAAAGACAACAGACCATACGGGATTAGAGAGGGAGCAAATCGTGGTCCCGTCAAAGTTCAGGAAAGGAATTTTATCTTTATGCCATGATAATGTAGGCGGTCATTTAGGCATGAAAAAGACCAAAGATAAAATATTTAGGAATTATTTTTGGCCAAATGCGGTCGAGGAAATTGAATCCTATGTTAAAACTTGTGACCCATGCCAAAAAATTGGAAAACCAGGCGAGCAAAAGAAAGCTCCGTTAGTTTCTGTCCCGATTGTTACTAGTATTTTCAGTCGTTTGTGCACAGACACAGTGGGCCCTCTTCCACTGTCCGAGAACGGAAACCGTTATCTTTTAACAGCGATGTGTGTATCCAGTCGTTACCCCGAGGCGATTCCTATAAAAGATTTGCGCTCTGTGACGATTGTTGACGCTTTGACGACAGTATTCAGCAGATTGGGTTTCCCTTTCGAACTACAATCTGATCTCGGACGTTCCTACATAAGTGAGCTCACGAGTACATTTTTGGATAAATTTGGGATAAAAGTGGTACATTCGTCCGTACACAGGCGGGGCCGTCGCGAAACAACTTTCTTCTCTTACGGGCCTGATTCAAGACGAAAATGTACAGCAAGATGGCGGCGCAAGAGATCTGAGTAGCAAACGAATAGGTCGGATAGTTGTATATTTGTATCAAAAAAAGTGCTAGAAATTTCCGTTTTAGAATATTTTATTGAGCAATTTGTGGCTTGTTTTAGATCTATTTGATTTATACATCCAATAATTAAACAGAGAAGGGTCATTAAACAGTTGCTTTTTTTTTTTTCTCCTTTGATTTAAAATATATTCAAATACATTTGATTCGCCGTTTTTATCGGAGATTTTAACTTGAAATATATATTTATGGTAGAAAAAATCATACATTAAAATTATCAACTTTATCATGAAAAAATAAAAATACAAAAATAGTTAAAGAACTGGGATTCATGGCATTTTTCAGAGAGTTTAACTTGAAACATACCTTTATGACAGGAGATATCATGTATTAAAATAACACAATTTTAGCAGATAATAATTAAATTTCCCTTTAAAAATAAATACGTCTTAATTTAAAAGTATAAATTTCAGGATTGATATTACATAAAATCAAAAAAAATATTAATTTTTTTTTAAACAATTAAAACAAAAATTCAATTTATCAATTAAAATTTTAATTTTAGAATGAGATTGCCCGAATAAAGTGCATATGTACATGATGTAGGCAGATAGTGGTAAAATAAAATGGCTCCAGGAAATGTTATTATTTCTAATTGTAAATGGTTTTCAAATTTTTAAAAACTAATTATAATTAGTTTTTAAAAACACTTTTACAATAGTATATTTACAAAAGTACTTTCCTAAAATTCCAAGTGCCCAAAATCTTATTGTACAACTCACTATTGAAAAGACTGAAAATTTAGGTCTGGATTTCATAAGTCAATGCAAGTGTGGAAGCCAACGTTGCTATATATTTAAAGAAGCAGTTTACCTTTTCAACATTTTTTAAAATTTAAATTCAAATGGTGCAATAAGTCACTGCATTTCAATGTTCAACTAAAAGTGCATTAAAAAAAATTTTTTTAACTGCATATTTAGTTAAAAATTTAAAATAGTTTAAAACATTTTGAATTTTTTAAAATTCTACTTTTTTAAATATTAATATTTTTGCCCATTTTTTTAAAAAGATTTTCAAATGTGTATTACGCAAGACTGAGCATGGCGTTTTAGATAAATCAAATGTTACATTTAATATAATTTTTTCACTGATATACATAGCGTAAAAGAGTGAAATCTAATACATCTTCATATACTTTTATTAAAAAAATAAATAAAATAAAACCATGAAGGACAATTCCATGCTCATATTTTTCACATATATAATAAAGGACATGTGCAAAAAAGTTTAAATCTATATCTGAAATACGAAAAAAAGGCCTTAGCATTTTTAAAACATGAAAGTGAAGAAAATAGGAACATAGCAAAAACATTTAAAGTTGGTTGTTTTGGGGTAATTGCGCTGGGTGTATTAATGAAATTTACAATATCTGGCGTTATAATCGCCGTATGGGTAAAAATGAGGTGTCACAATATTCATAATTAAATAAGCTTCCATTTAATATTTTTTTTAATATAAAAAATCGATTTTTTGGGTTAATTTTCAGGTGAACTGTCCCCTTAAGTTATGTGTTTGTCAGGAATTGCGAATATAATAATAAAATAAATAACTATGCAAAAGTCATGACAACAGAAAACTCACTTCTAATAAAATAAAATCACATGTATTAACAAACATGTAACAGTCGTTGATAAGTTTCCAGATATTTCAACTTCCTTAATACTTGTCTGTTTAAGTGAGATTATTTTTTTATGCAATATTAAATACCATATATTTTTTAAATTACTCTAAGTATGTGCTTACTGTTAGTGAAAAATGCTATTTTAGTTGTAACACCTACCAACGGAATGTGTATTTTAAGTTATGCATACATTATGAAAATTAAATTTTTTATTGATAAAATAGAATTTTTGTTTTAATTAATAAAAAAAATATAACATTTTTATTTATGAGTTTATGTAATATCAATTCTGATATTTGTAATTTTAAATTAAGGCATTTTAATGTAAGAAATTTTTAAAGGGAACTTTGTCATAAACGTATATTTCAAGTTAAAATCATAGATAAAAACCGCGAATCAAATGTTTTCCAATATATTTTAAATCAAAGGGCAAAAAGAAGCAAAAAAAGAAAAAAGAAAGAAAGTACCTGTTTAGTGACCCTTCGATGTTTAATTATTGAATGTTTAGTTCAAACAGCCATAACAAAATATTACAAAACGGAAATTTATAGCACTGTTTCTGATGCATACATACAACTATTCGACTTGGTTCGTTTGCTAACTCAGATCTCTTGCGTGACTCATCTTATTCTTGAATCAGGCCCGTAAGAGAAGAAAGTTGTTTCGCGACGGCCCCGACACAGGCCCCAAAGTCAAGCCGTGGAAAGATGGCATAGAACAGTTAAGAGATTACTGAAAGTTTCGTGCCTCGAGGCCGGAAATTCTTGGGAAAAAAATCTTCCCTACGCATTACTGGCTTTACGTACCGTGACCCACAACTCCACTGGTTTTTCCCCCGCAGAGCTAGTGCATGGTAGAAATCTAAGAACCCCTGAAAGATTACTATACGAAAAATGGAAAGGAGGAGATCCTACGGAAAGTTTAGTCACTGAATATGTATTCGATTTAATAAACCGTATGAAGCGATGTCAGGAATTAGCGATCGAAACTATGATTAAAACTAGAGATGAAAGGAAAAAGTGGTATGACCGGGACGCGGTAGAGAGAAAGTTTAAAGTAGGTGATAAAGTTTTGGTATTAGCGTTGAATAAAACCAATAAGTTTTCTGTTAGTTGGAATGGTCCGGGCACAGTGGAAAAGAAAGTTTCGGAAACGAATTATATAGTAAATTTACCTCATCGTAGAACGCCTTCTCAAATTTATCACGTAAATTTACTCAAACCCTACCTTCAAAGAGAACAGTTAGTGAATTTAGTCATGGAAGAACATTATGAGCCCAATGGAAACGAATACGATTTAGAGATTCCGCAATTCACTAGCACCCCGGAAGAATACGATTTCCAAAAAATAGTGACAGACAGTGCTTTAGGAGAAAGATGCTCGTCAGACCAGATAACGGAGTTAGCTGAAGTTTTATGGGGGAGGAGGGATGTTTTCTCTAACGACCCGGGAAAAACCGATTTAATTGAGCATGACATAGAGTTGACTAGCGATGTACCCGTAAGGCTTCGCCCTTATCGAAATTCACCAAGACAAACGGAAATTTTAAAAGCAGAGATAAAGCGAATGCTAGAATTAGGAGTGATAATTGAGGGGGAGTCGGAATATAATTCGCCTATGATACTTGTAGAAGCCCCGGGGCGAGATCCTCGTCCTTGCATTGACTATCGGAAAATTAACGCAATAACTCGTCCCGAAGTTTTTCCTTTACCTAACATAGAAGAGAGAGTCGAACGAGTGGCAAGGGCCAATTACATAACTACCTTGGATTTGACGAAGGGTTATTGGCAGATCCCTATGACGCCGAAAGCTCAGAAAATAGCAGCTTTCGTGACTAGTTGGGGCTCATTTCTTCCGATCATGATGCCATTTGGGTTGATAGGAGCGAGCTATAGATTTTCAAAATTTATGAGTACATTACTTAGAGGCCTGGAAGATTTTTGTCTCCCGTACTTAGACGATAGGGCCATATTTTCCGATGATTGGAATGAACATATGAGACATCTAGGAATTGTTTTAGATCGAATCAAGGAAGCCAAAATAAAAGTAAAATTATCTAAGTGCAAATTTGCGCAGCGTACGGTCAAATATTTGGGACATGTGGTGGGCGACGGACGGCGCACTCCTGCAGAGTCTAAAATACAAGCAATAACGGAATTTCCAGCACCTAAATCGAAAACCGAAATACGCCGTTTTTTAGGGATGTCGGGGTACTATTCTAGATATATTAGAAATTATGCCACAATAATAGAACCTTTGACGAGGGCGTTGAAAGGGAAAGAACATAGGGCTAAAATTAGTTGGACGCCAGAGATGGAAGAAGCTTTCCTCACTTTAAAGAGGAAATTGACCGAAAGCCCAGTTTTATATGCGCCAAATTATGCAGAGGAATTCATCATTCAGAGTGACGCATCTGACCGCGGTATAGGAATTATAATGGCCCAACGCGTAAATGGTGAAGAACACCCAGTCATATACCTCAGTAGGAAATTCACTCCTCCAGAGCTAAAGTTTTCTGCGAGCGAGAAAGAATGTGCTGCTATAATATATGCGATAAAAAAATTAAGGCATTATTTAGACGGCCAGAAGTTTAGTATCGAGACGGACCACAACCCTCTAATTTGGCTTCAAAAGAACGCTGGAAATAATCCGCGACTAATCCGTTGGTCCTTGATACTTCAGCCTTATCATTATACAATCAGGCACCGTCCGGGGAAAGAAATAGTGCATGTTGATTGCTTAAGTAGGGTTGAATAAATTTAGGGAAATTGTATATAATTCTCAAAAAAAGGTGCTTGCATCATAAGGTATAAATAATTTACATTTTGTATATATTGTTGTAATTGTCATAATAATGTTCCTGGAAAAGTGTGTAAATTTATATGTGTTTAGTACAAAAGAAAAAAATGAATAATGAACCTCTGTGGTGAACGAATTTTGAGTGTAACACTGATTTCACTATAGATTTTCCAGCTACGTGAAAAATCTCTCTTGGAGGGGGGATTGCTGTAAGAACTTTACTAATTACCCCTAAAGACTATTTATTCACGAACTATTAATTCGGGAGAAGATCCCCCTAGGGTCTTCTGAACTTTCCCACGCTAAGAGGAATCTCATAAACTCATAGTTCATCTTTAAACAAAGCTATGGTGCCGTCAAGTCTGCAAATATGAATGGAACTGGCAGTACAATTTCGTTCCGGCGCTAACGTAACATTCCATTGAATTGCACAGAGAGCAGGTGTTTCCGCCGTCCAGTAAGTGAGCGGTGGCAACAGCTGAGGGGGAGAAAAGACGATTTCTCCTAGGACGGCGAGCTTCAGCCTTCGAGAAATAGGCGGTGGCATCGGCTAAGAGGGAAAAAGCTAGTTTTCCCTAGGACCGGGAGTTTCAGCCTTGGAGAGAAGCGAGGTGGCAACGAAAGAAGCAGTGAGGAAGCGAGAGAGCGAGGACGCTGGCGAAGAGGTCTTGCTGGAGCTAGCGGTGAATGAGCGAAGCGAGGAGATGAGATAGATGGTCATCCGACCAGTCTTTTCTCCGATTGAAGCACTATATCTGTGGAAGCAGCCCGTTGATGGAACTTTTTATCCTGTAAAATTGACGCGAACCAAAACCAATATTGTTTAACTTGTAAATATTAATAATATAATCGAGACTAAATAAAGGACTTAGATTTTGATAACTTACGCTACCATAGACTCTTGTCCAGTGATATCTAAGTCCCTACAAGGCGGTTTGCCTGAATGCAATCTGTCCTAAGATTATTGCAGACCGATCGTAAGTTCGATTTGCATTACATCTTCCGTAATCGTGGTGCTGATAAATGGCAAATAGTATTGGCGAGAACTTCAATTACGGAAGATTAACTACAAACAATTGTCTAAATCTAATCAGAGCGCATGTTTTCGAAGTTGAGTCCTACTGGTGGTCTGTCACAGGGGACTATTTTTTAATTCTACCTCGCACCACTTTTATAAAACAAAAATTTTTCACATACACATTGACAACATCTGCAAGAGAAATATACTACAATTTTTTTCCCCTAAAATAGTGATGCGAATGGAATATAAAAATAGTCGTCTGTGACAGACCTGTAGTGAGATAGTTTTCCCGTACTCAAATTAGTATATAAGGCTAATGTCATAAACATCTTCCCAACTGTTTTCGATTTAAATACACTGCTTCGATTTAAATACACTGCTCAAAACAATTAAAGGATATTGCAGTTTTAGGTGGATTTTGTATCTGGTAAACTGTTTAGCTGATTGATACATGGTCGACAGACATAGTAGGTTATATGAGAATAAATTACACATGTTTGGCAGAAAAAAATGCATTTTATTGCGCATTTGTGTACTAAAGGAAAAAAACACAATTTGTGCATATGAGAAAAAAAGAATAAGAAAAGGTGTTTTCTTCAAAGAAAATCATTTTCAGTAGGGGGTGTGGTTTCCACGGGCGGCCAGCAACGTTGAACACCTTTGAGGCATGGACTCAATGAGGCTATTAATGACGAGTTGGGGTATTCTGCCCCACTCTTCCAGAAGAGCTCTTTCCAGTTCTTGGAGAGTTTGTGGGGGTTGTTGGCGGCCAGAAACTCGTCTTCCTAGAGCGTCCCAAACGTGCTCGATTGGATTCATGTCTGGAGAACACGCTGGCCATTCCATTCGAACGACTCCTTCCTCGAAAAGGAAATCCTCCACCACGTTTGTACGATGTGGCCTGCAGTTATCGTCCATTAAAATGAAGTTATCTCCGATTGCTGCAGCGTAAGGGACTACAATAGGTCTGAGGATCTCATCCCTATATCGGCGACCAGTCAGAGCTCCATCTCGAATGATGTAGAGGTCAGTGTGCCCGTCAATGGAGATGCCACCATACACCAACACTCCTCCACCGCCAAATCTGACACTTTCGTGCACGAACGCAGGATTATTCCTACTGCCACGGTCCCTCCAGATGAAAATACGCCTATTATCCGGATGCACAGAAAAACGGGACTCGTCAGAAAACAGAATATTGCTCCATTCATTTCTCCTCCAGTTGACATGCTCGGTTGCCCACTCTCTGCGGTCGCGACGATGCCTTGATGTTAATCTAACACATACCATCGGTCGGCGAGCATACAGACCTACAGCATGGAGCCGGTTTCGGACAGTCTGAGTTGAAATCGTGGTGCCTGTAGCCGAGCGAAGGTGTTGTTGGAGAAGAGTAGCGTTCATGGTTCGGTGTCTCCGAGCTGTTAACGCTAAATACCGATCTTCATTGGGCGTTGTTGCCCGTCTACGACCTTGCCCTGGTCTTCGGCCTGCACATCCACTCTCCAAAAAAACGGTTCCAGATCCTGGAAATGACACTTTGTGACACTCCAATGGCTTGCGCTACTTCGACTTGAGTTTGGCCCCCTTCTAACCTACCAACAATTCTCAAAGCTTCTGAATCTGTCAAATGACTTCGCTGAGACATCGTACTCATCGAAACAAAGCAATCACTGAATGCCGATCATCCTTGTCTTCATTCTCTTTTATCCAGTTGAAAATTTAATCCAGTTGAAAATTTAATCCAGTTGAAATTTTAATTTCATTCGCTGCCGCTGAAGTGACGTTTTTGGCGTCGAACTCAAAATTTGCATACTCCACAGTTTGAAAACCGGAAAAATTTGCATTTGTGATTCTCTTCTTCTATTTTCGGCAAAAAAAAAAATTCGTTTATATCTTTATTTTATATAAAACTTCAAATATCCTTTAATTGTTTTGAGCAGTGTATTACATCAACGTTTCTAATGCTGGTTCCTGTCAAAACGAATTTTCCCGAATTAGGGACCTTAAGTAGACCATAGCTCAAACTACTATAGAAAGCAACTTTCCTGAAAATTGTTATGCCGTCTTTGATAAACTTCAGTAATCATGTTGCTGATCAATGAGCAATAGTGTTGGAGAGAAGTGCGATTGCTGAACGTGAAGGTTGATTTCGAAAATTGCTTTACCCTATGAAAACGAATTTTTCTGAAGTCGGGATCTAGTTAAATCATATTCTCGTATTCGAATAAGGCTTTATTTCACGAAAA
Organism: Maratus speciosus; assembly: GCA_963932465.1. NCBI lineage: Eukaryota > Metazoa > Arthropoda > Arachnida > Araneae > Salticidae > Maratus > Maratus speciosus. The sequence goes on along the minus strand of OZ010800.1, from coordinate 285,377,015 downwards.
TTTCATATCATCATTTTTAGTACTGAGTTTGTTTTAACAATATAAAATGTTTTTTTCCGAATTAGAGACCTAGCTGGATCATTTTTGCGGTCTCGAATTAGGGAACCCAAGATTTGTGAAAATCCTTCAAGCCCTTTTCGATATATATAGCAGTATTTTCAGTGCTGGGTTTGTTTTAATCTACTAAAACGAACTTTCTAGAATTTCCGGCCTAGCTAAAAAGTTTTCTCGTGCCCGAATTAGTACAGGAGACAAGTTTCGCGAAAATCCTTCGAGCTGTTTTCGATATCATCCGTAAGCAGGAAGATTGCTTGCTCGTTTAATATATATGATTACTTAATTTTAATTTCTAACTGCCAATTGACACCCATACTTGTTTAATAAAATTGTGCTTTAATGATGTACGCCAAGAAAAGAGTTTTTCGATTTTCAAACCGATTCATGCGTAACTTTAGGTGTCATCCGATCATTCCAACATTTTAGCAACGGAAATTACTTTGCTCTGAAAAAGTTAAGCTATTTAAATTTTGTTCTAAATTGTATAGAAAGATACAGTAAAACCTGCTAAGACGGAATCTCTAGGAAAGAAAATCGACAGGTTTCCTGTCATAAAATAGTATTGGCAAGTATTGTTGTCTGATAAATATTATTTTCGCCAGTAGCATTAAGATTTTCTGTTTGAGGCAGGATTCCGTTATATACATGTTTCGTTTTCACAGGTTTTACGTTTTACTCCATCTGCAACTAAATTTCAATAAATCGAAATATATACATATATATGCATATTTGATAAAACTGAAGTTATCAGAAAGCATTTATTTAAGCAAAAATTATTTAAACTAGTTCAGCGTATGAAGTGGGAAAACTTCCCGCTAAATTTTATACAACAAATTGAGTGGAAATTGAACATTTAGTTTGAAAGGATAATAATAGGTGGCAGCACTAAAATTTGATCGTTTAGTTTTAAATAATGATAACAGGTGGCAGCATCAAAGAGCTGAGTCAAGTCATGGATTAAATTCTTCCGTCGTGTATCCGTGCAATGCTCCACCTTGATCCAGATCACGGAGTAAAAGATCACTCCGTGATCCAGAAATAAACTACACACACAATATGAACTTTTAAACGTTCACCCGTTCACCGTTTACTTAAAAAGGTACTACTTGCGGATTCGCCCGGAGTCCACCATATTGTTTCTTTGTTGATCATCACATTTACAAATTCATTGTTTAACGGAAAGATATAAAATTGGAAAGGCTGGCCATGGAAGCGATTTGGAATTGAACTGTTTTTTCCATTTTTTGATCAATCAACTACCCACTGAGTGACTGAGTTATAAGTGATATCGATCACGTGACAAACCCGTTTTTTTTTCTCGTTCTTGAGTGATTTTTCTACTTTCGCGTGGAAATTCGGTTCAAAAGGTCCACTTTGACATTATTTTCTGAAAGATCTGTTGCGTTTGCAAAAAAAAAAAAAAAAAAAAAAAAAAAATGGAAAAAACAGCTCGATGACATAGTTTCTGAACAATAACAACAGCTAGTTTCATGCATTTTCGAACAAAAATAAATCAAAACTTATGTCAGGCAGTTGCCTTTTTACTTTCTTCCATCTTTACAAGAAGAAAGTATTGGATTCATGAAAATTTTCGAATTCCAGTTTTCGACGGATTTACACGTTTTAGGGGTCAGAGATTCCAAAAAACATGTTTTTACAAAATGTCTGTCTATGACTCTGAGTCTGTCTGTCTGTGTGTATGTGACACAAATTTTGTGGGCGCTCTATCTCCAGAACTAATGCACGGAATTTAATAAAAATTCATATTCAGTGAGTACCTAATACAAATTGATGCTGATTAGTTTTGGGTGTAAATCGCTCAATAGGTGGCGCTGCTATGCTGCATTTTTCACGATTTTCGCAATAGCTCAGTTTCACGAACTAATGCACGGATTTTGATCAAACTTCAGATTTAGTTAGTCCTTGATATGAGTTGATGCTGATTACGTTTTGGTGTAAATCGCCCAACAGGTGGCGCTGTTATGATGAATTTTGCAGAATTTACACGATTTCCCCAATAGCTCTATCTTAAGAACTAACGCAAGGATTTTCATCAAACTTCAGATCCAGTTAGTCCTTGATATGACTTGCTATTGATTATGTGTTGGTGTAAATCGCCCAACAGGTGGCGCTTCTGTGCTGCCTTTTTCACGATTGCCTCAATAGCTCTATCTATTGAACTAATGGACGAATTTTCATCTAACTTCAGATTTAGTTGTATGTTGACACAAGTTGGTGTTAATTAGGTTTTGGTGTTAATCACCCAATAGGTGGCGCTGCTATGCAGGAATTTTCATGATTTTCGCTATAGCTCTATCTCAAAAACTAATGCACGGATTTTCTCCAAACTTCAGATTCAGTCAGACGTTGACATAAATTGTTGTTGATTAGGATTTGGTATAAATCACCCAATAGGTGGCGCTGCTAGGCAGCATTTTGCTGGATTTAGGCGATTACAGCGATAGTCATATCTCAAGAACTAATGCACGGAATTTCACATCTTTAGAATCCTCATGAGATGCATAGATTGCCGTTTAATTTTGGCAGTGTGATAGCGAATTTTGAAGTATTAACATGTATGAGATAGAAGAAAGTTTTGGGATTGGTACATCCGACTAGTTGGATTTGAGAACAGCCTTAAACGTAAAAGAATTTCGCATTATAAAAAAGGGGGTTAAAAAACGTGTTTCTTCTTATTTTCTTCAAAATAAATCAAAGACAAGGGAGCAGGAATTCTGCTGTTTCAGACTTTAGTGTCGTTCCCGATGAACGAAATATATATATAGATATATTATTATTAAGATGGCGGACTCCGGGCGAATTCGCAAGTTGTTCCCTTAAAAAGGTGACACGTAATAATAATGCAAATGTTACAAGTTTAAAAATATACATTTTATTTAAATATCCACGAAGTACTTTCGGTCTGCAATCCCGTCATGTAAATATTTCCCGACAATGACTGCGGCACTACAGGCCGAAATTACTTGGAAATTTAAATAAAATGTATATTATTAAACTTGTAACATTTGCATTATTATTATGCATCACCTTTTAAGTAAACTTTTTAAAGTCTATATTACTCGTATGTAGTTTATGAGCATTTCATAAAAATACACCGGTCTGTTTCAGAAAGGTCAGCAGAACTCCTGGCATTTTTATAACACACATTGTCATAAATAGACTACCAGCCACCGAGTGCAAAACTTTGATTTTGTGCCCCTAAAATACATTAAGCACTTAGCAGACTAAAAGTTTTAGGGCCGAAACAAGAGCGGTGCTTCATAGGTGAACAAATTACACCTGTATAACAAATGGGAATAAATCGCCCGATTCCTTTACGCATGCATGCCCACCTGCTTGTCTAGCGGTTAGGAGCAAGGATGTGGTGTAGGGTATACACCGTATACCCTCTCTGTATTTTTTTAAGAAGCCTTTTCAGTTTCTTTTTTTATGACTACATCACTGGTTAGAAGGCTGGCTATTGGACAAATGGTGAGAGTTCCGAGTCAGGCATGGATGTTTATAGTGGGTCGGATCCCCCTTTAAACGGAGGTCCCGATTTGTTTAACCCTCGTAGCATTTTCGCCGATCCCAACCGTTATAGCAAAAATTAGAACTGCGCATGCGTGTGGACTTGGACTAAAATTCACCTTACTGCTAGAAAAGAAGTACGTGCAGGGTCACCAGCGTGGCGCTTTTATCATATCAGGCGTGACATTTTCATCCCATCAACATTTTTTCAGTTGATTAGCAAAACTTTCTGTAAATGTTGTAGTAAGCCAATGGTTAAATAAAAATACATCTACCATCAATTATATATTTTTTACTCTTATTGTTTAGTTATTTTAAATCACATGCAAAAAATATTTTTAAATAATTAAAGGTAATTTTGTGAAAGTCTATGTAAAGTTTTATTAATTTCAAAAGAAGGAACTGCATATTATTTAATGGTATTTATTTATTTTTAAAATTTTTCTATGTCAATTACATTATTTTATTTTTATTGACAAACAACACTCCTTTAGAAATAGCTTCATGTGATTTTCTTAAAATATTTAATACTAAAGGAATTAGGAAATTATTTATTACTCAACAAATGAAGAGTTAAATTTTGCAAATGAGCTTATCAATGAGTAATTTAAACATATTGCTAATAAAAATGTAGCTGCAAATATATATTATTCCTTTCCACACTTAATAATAAGAAATGATTATCTTATTTTTATTTTATATATTTATTATTTTAACGTAAAGTTAAAAATATATTATTTTAAGTCTTGTATATTCTGCTGCCAAAATAGTTTATTCTTAAAGAAACATTATTAATTTATTTTAAGCAATGCATATAAATTTAAATATAATAGTTTATGATTTTTACAAATTTAACAGTGCATTACTTTTTTACATCCACTTTTTGCATACCACTTTTTTATGTAATTTTACTAATATTAAATACATTTTTTATGGAATATTATTGCTATGGCTTTTCTTTTTAAATAGAGCTTCTCGGAACTGGTTTTTATTGTTATTATTATTCAGTTATAAGCAATTAAAAGCTATCTGAATATCTTAATATTAATATAATAACTATAATAATATAATATTCTGAATATAAAATTCTTTTAATAACCAATTTCGTTCAAATCACTAAACATAGATGGCAGCACAATAAAAAATATCGTTTTTTTTTTTTTCCACTCTTTATAGATGTAAATTATTCAGTTTTGACCTTATTTACCTTTTTAATGATAAAATATATTTTAATTTTTTAAATATTTTTCTTGTTTTTATTTTAATTATCTTTCTTTTTTTGTGTGTGTGTATGGATAGGGAGGGGGGGGGGGGGGAGAGGGTGATATTATTTGAAGCAACAATAAGCTAACATCAATATCATTTATACTTCTTTAGATTTTTTTCAGTTAATGATTAACATGATATGATGTTTTTGTCACATTATAATATGGTGTATAAAAATGAATAAAGAATTGATATGATATGAAACTGTTTTTAGGGATTCATTCAAATAAATAGTAGTCTTATCTTATAGCGGTGATCTTTCTCTTTTATTCCACTCCATATATAAATTGTACCTTAATATTATGTAACATCATACATCTATCAAAAAATAAAAATTACTTTGCAAAAATATAGATTATTATTAAGTTTTTTTTTTTTCTTTTTTTTTTAACTAGAGTTCATTTTAGTTACCATTATCAAATTAAGTTATAATACACCTTAATTAGATAATTATTTATTTATAATTAATAAATAAACAATGTTTGGATATTCCAAATAGCTAATTAGGTTTAATATTGTTTTCAAATTATTTATTAATTGTATATTATTATGTAATTTTCATACAATTTATAAATAATTATAGCATATTTGAATATGAAATAATGGAATACAGAATATTTGATAAAGATAAATTATTATATTTTGTAATTTATAATTATTAAATTATTGTTGTTATTATATTATAAAATTAAATATGTCACTGTAATTTATAGATAATTGGTTTGATAATAACAAATTATTATATTTGATAATTTATTATTAAAAAATATGATACATTAATATTAATATTTAGACTATTATCAAATTATTATTATATTAGTAATGTAATACTATCCATATATTTCAATAAATGAAATTTTACATATCAATATTTTATTGAAATTTAATGATAATTTATGACATTTATTTATAAAATATTATATTCTTTAGACAATAAAGAAGATAATATTTATTATGAGTTGCACCTGTTTGATTTATAAGGAAAATATTTAATGTCGATAATAACTAAATACTATAAACTTTATAAAAATATTAATAATGATAAAATATTTCAGTATACCATTTAATGATTAAAATAAATAATGTATTTAAAAACTACATAACAGCTTTTTTTTACAAAATATTTTAAAATTTATTGAACAGTTAATAAAAAAGTTATATATATAATAATTCATAAAATAGTATTTTAATATTTTATAGTATGCATTATAAAATATCTCGCTATAACATATGTTGTAATATTATAAATTTATTTATCTAATATAGATAATATTTATTATAATAGTATCTCTTTTTTATTTGCATTGATACAACAACAATATTAATATCTGGTAATATTTAATTACAATACGTTAATAATGATAAAAAATAAATATTATAAAATATAACATACTGTCAGTAATGATTATCTTAATATGAATAAACCAGGAAACAGATTTAAAATATACTATAAATTAATATTGGATATTATTATCGCTAGATTCACAAAAAAGTAAAATATCATAAGAAAATTCCAAGTACTAAAACACCATTGTAAATCTAATAATAATAATAATATTTTTGTTGTTGTTGCTGTTAATTACCAGTTTAAATTATCTGTAAATTTATATCAATAATCTAATTTGATAGAAGTAGTTGCGATATTGAGAAAAATGTTAAATGATCAAACATAACAATTTATTATCTAATATCGGTAATATTGTTATTTATTTATAAATCACATTAAAGTTGATGACAGAAGAAAGAGTCAAAACTGTGTAATAAAATATTTTTATCATTTTTGACAGTAATGTACGTACATTGTTCAGGTAAATTCATTATAAATATCAAATAAAATAAGTTTACATAAGCTCTACAATGTATAACCATTTCACAATAACAAGAAATTGAAATATTTTCCTTGGAATAATTAATATGTCTTCCTATATATCCTTCCTATATCTGTGATATTTTCGAACGCCAAAAAGTAATCGCCAATTAAGCATGATCAACCTCGGTAACCCTGTACAAGTTTTCTAGTAAGAGAATTAGTAAGTCCCCACACATGCGCAGTTTCTATTTTTTGCTATAACGGTTGGGATCGGCGAAAATGCACCCTCGTATGCAAAATATAACCGTAGAACCCTGAACGAAACAAACCTTTGTGCATGCTTAAGGGTGTCTTTAAATTTTTATTTTTCCCATTCAACAATGCGAATGTTTTTCATACATTTACAAACTCGTTTTATTTTCCTACTAGCAGACCCGTCCGGCGTTGCCCGGGTTCCATTACAATAACCTTAAACAAAACAAAAGTTTGTATGATTTTATATCTTTTGAAAATCATTTAAATGAATCTAATTTCAGAGGCCCCATTGCCTTCCACAGCGTCTAACGTGTTCCCAACTTTACCCCCATACTATGTTCCCAGCTCTTTCCGAACGAACCTGTAACCTGGGTCCCGCTACCTAAGGCAGCATGTATCGGAAGTGCTCCGCACGTGCCGGAGACAATCGAAAGCCAAGTTGAGTGAGCCAAACCTCATCAATCCGAAAAAAGAATGCACCAATAATGTTAGAAAATGTTGGTAACTGATGTCTAAGATAAAATTTCATAATACAGAAATTAGCTAAATTGAGTCCTTAAAACCCGAGGAAAGAATGCGTCCCCCCAAGCAGTGGAAGGTGTCCCCTCCCCTTGAAAATTTCATGAATTACATTTAACATTAACGGATGAAAGCCCTTATCTAAAGTTACCTTTAAAGTAAGCGATTTTTAATTTACGGCTCTAGTGAGTAAATGTAAGTTTATGATGGAAAAGGAGATTAATGTTCGAAAAAGGTGGTAGCTGAGGTATAAAAAAAGAACGAACCCTGGGGGTCTCGGGTACGCTGGGCACGGGTCACACGGACAATAGAATTCTCCCCAGCTTTAAATGCCCCCTAAGCTACGGCGCACGAGTAGGGTTACTGTATTAAGCAGTTTATCCCTCGTTTGGCTAACTGAATATTATTTATTATATAGAAAATAATCAACATGTAGGATTGGTCCCGCCAGAACACGAATTAGAAAAGAAAATCGCGTACAAAATAAATATTTATTTTTAAAATTGTACCTTCTCTCTATTAATAAATATTTCATGTTTATTAATATACTGGGCAAGAACAAGTTCCAAAAAAGATTTATTTAAGATAATCTGCAATAAAAAAAATATTATTGTTTAGATGTACTTGGGTTACATGATATAGAATTGTATACAACAAGTAAAATACAAGTATTTTGATTATGATTTTATTGAAATGAATATTACAGTTTTCTGTTTTGAAAATTTGATACATCTAAAATTTATAATATGTATGTATATATATATTGGTGTGTGTGTGTGTGTGTTTACAATTGTCAAGAGAATAAAAAAAAGATACTTAAATTATTTAGAAAACATAACTTTTTATTAGTTTTGTTTTTGAGAAAAAATTTTAACGTCTGGTTTTTGTAACATATAGTTATATAGAATTTTTGTACACAATTCTAAGAGAATTATACATAAAATTTGAATATGTCAAATAATTTGTAAATTTTAATAACTTTTTTAGCAATTTTGTTTTTTAAATTTTCTTTTAACTCATTTAATATGTTTTATAATACGCTATATGAATCCCCTTTATTCCACATTTAGTAAGAGAATAAGTAAAAACTAAGTGCGTTACGTAATTTGTAAATTTTAATAATTTTTTAGCAATTTTGTTTTTAAATATTTCCTTTAACTCTTTTAATATGTTATATGTATACCCTTTTTGCCATATTTAGTACGAGAATAAGTAAAAACTAAATGCGTTAAGTAATTTAGAAACTTTAATATTTCTTTAATACTTCTATGGTTAAAATCAGGCATTTTTCTCCAGGAGGAATTTTTAAAGCTCCTGTGGTTGCAGAGAAGATTTGCACTTAAACTACATTAATAAGCATTAAACTCAAGCCAAAACTTCCAGAAAGATCCCCCCAACACACACACACAAACACGCACATGCACACACCAAAGCCATCTTCTGAATTTATCATTGAGCATTTTTGTTTTGAAATATTTTTAAAATATGCATTACATCAAGGAAACAAATAAAATACTGTGATTTATAATAAAACAGTTGAAAAGTTACATTGCAGCAATGCAGGTTTTACTCCAGGAGTGGGGCTTGTGGAGATGACTGTTTATATTTTTTATTTATATTTGACATATTAGGGATGGTTATTTAGTAGAAATTTGGATTTAAAGAAAATGCACATTTTTTTAAACCTTGGTATGTCTTATGCCATTACAAAAATATTAATTAAAAAAAATGTGTGTGTGTGGGGAAGGGGAAGGCTGCAGTAAATTTACGTGTACTGTATTATGTCTGTTCCGTATTATTGATTGTTCAATATATCAGTTTATATAAATATATTCTTTTTATCAGACGTATAGGAATATATTTTATAAGGACCCCGTCTTTTTTAGATTTTAGAAAAACAAAGCATAATTTTTATTTATTTCATCGGGTTGAAAAGTAACAACTATTACTGAAATAAAATATTCCAGTTTTAAAAAGCTTGTAAATTATTTATCAAAATAATTTTGTTGTGGTTGCAAGGAATTAAATAAAAAATCTGTCAAAATGGATAATTAAAACTAATTTTAAAGATATGCTTGCCATGAAAAGGCAGGTTTACTGTATGTAATGGGCCTTTCCCTATTTAATAAGGTCTTATTCCAGGTATATGTAATAATACTTATTTTCCCTAAATGAAATGATAAAAATTATTTTTGGCTAAATCATGAAAACTTTTGCTCATAAAAAATATTCAGAAATTAAAATAATACTTGTTTGAACAAAATTGCTTTGATTCGTACTTTATCATGTAAGACAGTCCCCTTCATTTAAATTTTTTATTTTATATTTCAAAAAGGGTAACTTTTATTTGCTTTAAAATTAATTTAATTCAGATTATTAAGTCAAAAATAATAAACATAAATAAAACAAGCAAAAAGGAAGGGGGGAAGAGGGGAAGAGGTAGAAAAATGTTCTAATATCACAGAGTACAAGAGTAATTTTTATATAATTTAAAATTAATTTAGTTTGAAAATATAAGTTATATAAGCAATGGACATTAATAATCTAATTAGAATAGTAATTTAATAAAATAAGGTAATAGATTACTACTTTAAGTATCAATATTTAAATTTAGTTACATTATTTAGATTTAAATAATGAAAGCTGACTTCACTGATATATACAGTGTATGGCAAACAATACACTACATTGCATAAAAATGAAATTAATTGTGTTTTTTTTTTCTTTCATATTTATAAAAATTATTATATAAAAGGTAATTCAAAATATTCACTTAAAATTTCAGTCATATAAAGTGACAAATAATTACATATTGTATTTATTTATTATTGTTTTTGCAGTTTTAATGAAATAAAAACTTTATAATAAAAGTTATATTAATTATATTGCTGTATACACAAACTTCATTGTTTTAATTTAATAACATTTTTTGTCGCAACATATTTTGACGTTGTCACGCTTACAATCAGCAGAGAGAAAATTCAGCTCAGAGCTGGAAGTCTGCAAGGGCCGAATTTCCAGGACCAGGCTCAGCTCAGCTCGGCCCGAACGAAAATTATCTTGACCCGGTCAGTGTAAAATTAAAAGTTCGGTCCAGGCAGATATTTTCACAGTTTAGGACCCAGTCTGAACAAAATTCAGTAAAAACGGATCTGCCCCGGCCCATGAAAGAAAAAAAAAACAAAAAACAAATATAGGCCGGTCGGGTCAAGATTACAGCGTACATATTTATGGGAAATTTTTTCAGTATATTATAGATTATGTCTCTTCCAGACAAATTACACAATAGAAACCTTAATTATTACTTAGAAACTAAAGACTTTTCAGCATTCAAATAAAGATTAATAAAATAATAATAATAATAATATAGTTTAGAATAAAAGAAAAAAGATGATTAAAAAATGATAACTTTTGAAGCTGTATAATAAAAGTAGATTTTTGAAAATATTTCTTTGTAATTTATTAAGGCTGTTCTCAAATCCAAAGAAGCTACTTTCTGACACATTTCTAAATTAATTCTTGTTCAGAAATGTATAAAATGGGCAGGTGTCCTTATTCAGAAACTTCGTAATCGAATGGTGTTGTCATTTTTTTTATAAAGCAAAAGATCTATAAAAAAATACTGTCAAAGTTGGCGTTTTGAATCAAATTTCACTAAGCGATAGTACGGGAAAGGAGAAAAACGTGTCGTCACCTGACAAGAATCGCTTATAACTCAATAAGTAATTTATTTATAAAAAAAATGGAAAATAATATTCGTTTCCAACCGTTTCAATAATCAGACTTGTCATTTTTATGTAATTTGTAATTTATTAAGGCTGTTCTCAAATCCAAAAGAGCTACTTTCTGACACATTTCTGAATTAATTCTTGTTCAGAAATGTATAAAATGGGCACAAGCGTGAAACTTTTTGACACATGTACTAACTCATTTTTAAACGTAGAAGTACAAAATTGGCAGGGTTGACTATGGAAGCGATTTGGAGTAGAAATGAGTTTTCCGTTCTTTGATAAATAAATTAATTATCGAATTTTAAACAATTTTAGTCAAAACGGTTTTTCTCCTTTCTCTGGCTGTTTTTTTTTTTTTTTTCTTTCAGAAAAATCGGTTCAAAACGCCCATCTTGATGGTATTTTCTGAAAGATCTTTTACGTTTACCAAAAACGGGAAAACACCTTTCGATTACATAGTTTCTGAAAAGCAGCACCTGACCATTTCATGCATTTCCGAACAAAAATGAATTAAAACTTGTGCATAAAGTTGCGCTTTTGTATTTGAGAACATCCATATACTCGTGAAAGTCGTATCCATTGGAAAAGGTTCATATGTTATCGGATTCATTTAAATTTTTATATCAGGCCTCAGGCGCCGGTGTTTAAAAAACTGTCCTATTTCTGCAATTCAATGCTTGGCTCTTCCTCTCATCGTCCCGTCAACTGTCCTTTCCCGTTCCACAGCCCCGTTTTAACCTTTGGGGAGGAAAACGCAGGAAAAAGTAATTATACCGTGCCCTGTGAAACTCCCCCCCCCCCCCCCCTGGGGCAAGGGTCTTAACTGGAAAGTAGTTGAGTATAAGAAAAAATTTTAATAGTTTAAAGTAGCTGGAGAGCGCTAAAACTATGTTAAAGAAAATTATAATAGATTCGGATAGTTTTTAAAGAAGCTGCAACAAAGGCCCCAAGAAGGAGATTAATATTTAAAAATGGTGGTAGCTCAAGTCTGAGAAATTTTTTCGTCCTTCAGATAGTAGCAGGAGGAATTAAGAAGAAGTTAGAAAAAAAAAAAGCTAGAGGATCGGACAGTTTTTAAAGGAGCTATAACAAGGGGCCCAAAGAGTGTAACTGATAGTTCAGCAAGGCCCTAACATGAAAACTTTTTAAAAGGTCTAAGTTCTTAGCACTTTAGACCTCCAGTCAGTTAAAATTAAGCTTAGGGTATAAATTAATCATCAGAATAAAATTTTAAAGAAATGCAGAAAAAAATTTGGGGAAGTGCTTAAAACAGGGCCCTAGGGTCCCAGTAAAAACAACAGGGTGTTAGCCCGAGGAGAGGAGTCCAAGGCTCAACTTTAAAATTTTGTATTGAGAATGCAAGACAATTAGCGGGTGAAAATGCATGCCGTACAAAATGTTCGAGCGGCTCCAGATAGGGTCCTAAGGGGCCCTTGGGTGCCCCAGGATTTTAACTTGAATACAGAAACGGGAGAATAACTAAATGGAAAAAAGGGATCGGATTTGAAGATCGGATTAAGAGGAGGTAATTTATTAAAAATTTATGATGCAAAAACTTCAAGGGCCTTGTACCGGGCGCAAAAAGGCCAGGTACATAAGTAAGTGTCATGTAGTTGGTTATAAAATTACTTTTTAGTAGTTTAGTAAAGTAATCAGAGGACGCTAGAACTATGTTTAAAATATGCAAGCAATTCGGATCATTTTTAAAGAAGCTGCACCAAGGCCCCCAAGAAGGCGATTAATATTCAAAATTGGTGGTAGCTAAAGTCTGGAAATTTTTTTTGTCGTTCATATCATAGCTGGAGAACCTAAGAAGTTGTTAGAAAAAAGAAGCTAGTGAATCGGACCATTTTTAAGGGAGCCCAAATAGGGGGCCCAAAAGACGCCAACTGATAGCTGAGAGAAGGGCTCTAACATGAAAACATGTTAAAATGTTTTAGTACTGAGCGTTTTAGATCTTCAATTAGTAAAATTTAAGCATAGGGTATGAATTATTCATTAGAATAATATTTTAAAGAAATGCGCAAAAAATTGGTAAATGCTTAAAAAAGGGCCCTAGGGGCCCCATTAAAAACATGAGGCTGTCGGTCTGGGGAGAAGAGTCCAAGACTCAACTTTAAAATTATGAACTGAGAAGGTGAGAAAATTAGGGGTTGAAAAATGCATGGCACACAAAAAGTTGAAGGTGTCCTGCACCAGGCCCTACACTGGCCCAGGGTCTTAACTTGAAAGTAGAAACGGGAGAATAATTAAATGGGAAAAGAATTCCAAAAATGAAGATTGGATTAAAAGGAAGAAATTTATTAACAATTTAGTGCGCGAAAATTTTAAGGGGCCCTATACCGGGCCCCAAGGGTTCCAGGGTCTTAACTGAAATGTAGAAATGGGGTAGAAACTGAATGGGGAATCCGCCCCAAAAAGGAAGAAAATAGGATAGAAAGGAGGAATGTTATTAACAATTTAGTGCATAAAAACTTAAAGGGGGCCCGGCCCTCAAAAAATTAAAAATTTGAGCCTCAGGCACATCAGGACCTGTCTTGGACTATTCTCACCTACATTTTCAAATTTCTACATGCAGTACTTTTCTCTAGCCATCGCACACACACACAGAGCTATTTGTTCCTGAAAACTTCGGAATTGATATTCCGATAGCTTAGAATAGAATAGAGTTCTCAATTTTCCTATCAATTCGATACACCTTGAGTTATAATTATAGCTGATGTGGCTGATCTACGACCCACCGTTCCATCATTTTCATATCCGAAAAGTCAGTTCATAATGCTAGAGCTTTCCGGCACTACAAGGGCAGGCGATTTTTTATAAGTGGCAAAACGAAAAAAAAAAAAAAAAAAAAAAAAAAAATCAAAGTATTATAACATCTCAGTGTCAGTTTGCTTGTAGAAGGTTCTTTTTTACTGCTTTACTTGTTTGAACATGGAGAATATTTTTCTAAATGTAACTTATAAGGGACCAGGGGCCGTACAAAAATTTAAAAAAGTATAATCTTTTGAAAATTAATGGCAGGACTATTTCTTCAACATAATCTTAAATCGTTACTTTTTTGTACAATTTTACAATTTACATTGCCTACGTACTCGTATCTTTCCGCATTTTCAACATTTTTTGAACACCCTATATATATATATATATATATATATATATATATATATATATATATATATATGGAATAGATGATGATTTGTAATTATATTGTGGTTATATATATTTATTTATATACATATATATACAGTAAACTCTGTCTAAGGCGGAATCGATCGGGACTGAGAAAATTTTCCGTGGTAGACAATATTCCGGCTTATGCAAAAAAGTCCCCCCCCCCCCCCCCAAAAAAAAAAAAAAAAAAAAAATCCTTCGAAGATGATGATCTTTCATGGATTTTCCTGACTCGAAAATCGGTTGAAAACTGAAATTCGGAAAGATCTTTTGTCTTTATAGATAAATGAGAAACGCTATTCAATTTCTTAGTACTGCTGTAATACATGCGAATTGGCAGTTTACACACACACACACAAATAAATAAATAAATAAACTTCGAGAATGAGACAGAACGCTGTAACTTTGAATTTGAGTACAACCTTAAAGTATAATACTATATTGTACTTTCTAAAATACTATATTTTGACAAATGTTCATTCTACTAGAAATATTAACTTTTAAATGCAATTTTGCATATGAAAAAATGGCATGAGCATAAATTCCTTAAAATTTAAACAGTTTCTATTCTTTTTAATTAATTTTTTCAAATATTACGGTACTAACTAACATGCTCGACATTGAGTATTTGACTTATCAGTTTTAAAGTTTAATAAACAAAATACCTTTCATTTTTTAATTATCCTTTTTTCCGCCTTATGCAAAATTTTGGTTTCGGTGGGACCTTAAAATCCTTTCCGTTTCCGCGTTAGACAGATTCCGCCTTCTGCAGCATGAAATAATGTAATTTTCTATGGGTTCGCCGGGACTTGAAAAATTTTCCGCGGTAGACAGATTTCCGGCTTATACAGAGTCCGCCTTAGACAGAATTTACTGTATATAGATATACAGTGTGTCCACGTATAACCTGACCGACCTTTATTTTCGCAACAGTTGGTCCTAGATGCATACTTTCAATTACAAAAATGGTTTAAATAAGGTAAAAAATTATTTTTAAAGCGATTTGGGTCAAGAAAAACATTTATTAAAAAAATTACGAAATTTAAATTTTTATACGATACCCCGGTCCTATAAGTGATATTTACTAAAATTTTACTGTGACACTAACAAGACAGACAAAAAAGTCCCATTCATCTAACATTAAAATTGACCGAGTTATGAAACTTTGAAATGCATGACTTATACCACTTTTTTGGATATCAAAACAGATGATTTCGACCATGCTTTCAGGGGCCGTGTATAAAATAGAGATGCAACGAATATTCGGCCTGTCTGCCGAATATTCGGCTTCGGCCGAATATCAAGTCCATTATTCGGCCTTGGCCGAATAATACTGTAATAAATGTTTTTATATTTACACAGTAAACTTTTTAATTTATATTCATCATGTATAATGAAAATTTTATTTGAAATTAACACTTTTTTTTCATTAACATTCATACCCTGAATGGGTTTTATCTACCCATTTTTATATAAGAGACTAATTTAGGAATCATGTTAAAAAAATTTTATGCTGTATCAGGAAGTACAAAAAGTATCTGTAATAAGCTAACATAATCTGTTAAATTTAAAATTAATCTATTCAAAATTGTTTTAATACAGCTGTACAAGCAAATAATTTTTTTTTTTTATCATAATGGGAAGTTTAACATTTATCCCTTGTTGCATAAAAAAATATTTCTTTCAATAATATTTTGAATTATACCTATAAAGAACATAAATATATGATTGATTAGATATAGATGTATTATATGTATAAGATATTTAAGTCGTATATGTAGCAATACTTAAAGGTTTTTTTTTAAAGTAAAATACGCTTAAAAGTTGAATATAATTTAAGTGATTTTTTAAAGTGTGTTACTATTTCTTATTAAATAATGAAAGAAATGTAAGTACTAAATTCTTTTAATTAGTATGCATTTACGTTTTAGATATTTTTTTCAAGAATAGCATTGTAATGTTTATATTTGCCTTAAAAGACAGTTAAAATGTTTTCAATAAACGTAGATTGTGATGCTGAAATAATAATAATTCAGCATTCTCAGGTGATAGTCTATTTCTTTTTTTTTTTCGTAAATGTTATCTGCTTCTGAAAATAATCTCTCACTATATATGGTACTTCCTAGTGCAGAAAGGTAATTTTGGCTAACTGTGAAAGGTTTGGAAAGTCTTCTGAATTTTTCGCCCACCACTCCAAATGACACTGTTGTCTTTCTAGTAGTGGCTGGCAAGGAAAATTACTAATTTCTTTTACTTCTTCACATTGAAAGAAACTTTCTATAGAGCTTTACTCTGTGATTGGCTCGCAATTTCATTAAAGCATGCCCACAAAGAATTTGGAACTTGTGAAGATGGATTGGTTATGTTGGAAATATTTTGTTCACATTCTGTTACTGGTTTCATACTAGCCTTACTTAGTCTTACTAAAGCAGTTAATTTGGACTTTACTCCTACATCCTTTGCTTCATCTTTGTTCAAAAAGAACACTTTAAATCTGGGGTCCAAAACTGTTGCAATGAAACAGTGTTCATGTTCATTGTCTTGAATCGATGCAAAAGGCTTCTCTAAATTTTGTAGAAGAGTGTCTTTCATGGTGCCTACATAAAAAAATCTCAAAATTTAGATAAATATGATTTTAATGCTGTAACTATTGGGATAACTTCAGAAATTAATGATCTCGATGTGGCAATTTGTTTTGTTATTTCTTCAAATGGTTGTAATAGATTGAGCAATTTTTCTAAAATAATACGCTGGTTTGCTGTCAGATTATTTATTTCTCCAAATATAGTTGCATATAGAGATGATTTATTGATCTTTGGTATGTTAGAGCATCAGATACTGTTAAATGCAATGAATGTATACTGTTAAATGCAATAAATGTAATTTGTTTTTCCTTACAAAATATTTCCTTCCTCTGAATCTGAAAACATTCACTATACACTTCTTAGTAGTGCTATCTGCTAATAGCAAAGAAAAAAAATAATGATAATAATAATGATAAAAATTTTTTTGTTAATTGTGGGCTTTATAAAGTCTACAATGATCTCTTTCCACCATTTTAGAGCACATTCCTTTCATCCTTTCTATCAGTGTTTTTACTAAAGATATTAAGATTTTTTTTATTTTATTTCACCTGAAAGCTGAAACTTATGTTTCCATTATTTTAAAATGTAACAACACACATAATATCTATTAAAATGTAACTGGATAGCACCCGATGAGGAACTTTTACTAAGAATTTCTTTTTTTGGCTGAATTATATTATTGAGACATTTTTTAGGCCGAACATAGCCAAATATTTTTTCAGAGTAATATAATGCTTTCAAAAATTAAAAATTTGTGTATAAATAATTTTTTAAAAGAAAACAATACATTTTAATTGTGAAATATACAAGAATTGTGCATATAGTGCATACTATATTTTGTTTTTAGGCAAAAATAAGTTCATTATTCGGCGGCCGAATATTCGGCTGTAATTTGGCCGAATATTCGGTATTCGGCCAAACCACTATTCGTTGCATTACTAGTATAAAGTACTTAAACTTGTTTCAAGGTATCTGCGCTTTGAAAGAAATCGTACAAATATTACGATTAACTTTTATTAGTTAAGTTTTAGATTAGTTAAAATAATTATATTTTAACATATGTTTTATTTTTTAAGGATTTGAGGCTATGATTTCTTTTAACTAAAATTATGTTATTGTCATAAGGTTTTAAGTAATTTGCAAAGATCGTCTTTCCAGTTTAAAATTTGTACTCGAAATTTAATTTACTTTCAAATGTCCCATCGAAGTTAAATTTTACATACTGACTTAAATCCGATAACAATGCAATATTATTATGATTTTCTACTCTTACCATCTTATACATACTTATATTAGAGGATAACAAAAAAAGATCGGATAGATTACCGTCAAGAAGTTTAAGAAAGAGTTTTAAATTAGACAACATAAACCTGCGGTGGTTGTGTTTTTTAACTTTTATAATTACATTTTATGTATTTTTTAACGCTAAATCAAAAAATTACCTTCTCTTTTAACCATCATGTCAAGATTTTTGGCACTTCGTAAATTTCAAGATTAAAAAATAGTGAAAAATCTGATACTATAAAATAGATGCAAGACTTTTTTATTCAGTTTAATTTTATTTAATTCAGTAATTTATTAGATTTTTTGGCTGATACTGGGTTTCTTACAGCTAAACAGCTCGGGGGTCCGATGAGGTTGGCAGGGGAAGAGGGGGATCAATTTTAACTTTCAGCTTTTTAACTTTGAAATTTGCGATTTGGAAAATTCCTGACGTGATGGTTTAAAAGGAAGGTCATTTTCGGATTCAGTTCTAAAAAATACATAAGAATAAATTTTCAAAAGCTAAAAAAGATGCCACAACCCAAAATTTGGGAGACAGTGTAATCTAACAGCATTTTAAAATATGTATCATTTTGTAAAGAATTGAAGCTGTTGTTTTTCATCCTTTTATTTAACAAAAAATCTGGTATTTTTATCCTCTTATAATGTTCAGTACAAATGTACATTTATTAGTCAGAATGTACATTTAGCAGTAATATGTCAGAATGATTAAAGATTTCAAATTTATATTGCAATGCTAATTTTACTCTCAACCATTTTTTTAATATATCTGACGAAATTATATTTCTACTAAATTTGTGAATGACCCCTAATATGCAGCAAAAAATATACTCCAACTTTAAACAGCTATTACTCGGTCAATTTTAATCGTAGAATAACGGAACTTTTTTTTACCTTACTTGCAAGTGTAACATGGAAATTTTACTAAATATAACTTATAGGACCGGGGGACCGTATAAAAATTTAGATTCTGTAATTCTTCACTAAATTGTTTTTTCGCTTCAAACTTTTTTTTATCTTAATCCTACACCTAATTTTGACCATTTTTGTAATTGGAAGTATGCATCTAGGACCAACGGTTGCGAAAATAAAGGTCGGTCAGGTTATATGTGGACACACTGTATCACACACTAATTTATATATATATATATATTAAAATGAAATCATACTGTATGAAAACGTTGATAAAATGCTGATGAACAAAATATGAGTTGGAAACGTATAAGAAACTATGAATAAAGAATCATCAGAGGAGCTTGCAGGTTTAATTCATAGTGAAGATATGTTACTTCATCCAATTTTGTCGGCATTAGGCCTAAGATGATAAAATTTGGCTCCTTATAAACATATCAAGACATTTCCAAAATAAACCAAAAATTAAACATACGATATGAAAAGATAAATAAATAAAGATAAAAAAAACCACTTCAATGATAAATAAAAATCTGTAATACAAGAAGTTTGACTTACAAATGGAGAATGTGCAAAGATGTGAATGGATTTGAGATACTGATAACCATGTGGCTGTAATTTAACTACTATAAAAACAGATATTTTATAAATATAGACATACTGCTGCCCTCTGGTGTGAAAAATGATATTGTTAAATAAGTTTTTATCAAAATTTGGTGCTGCCATCTTTTGATAGGAATTAACTAATAAACCTAATTGATAATGATAAAAAATGAAATGAAAAATATGAAATAACTTAAAATATATGAAAAGCTTAAAATAAACAACTAAGTAAGAGTTGAAAAAAGTATTGATTAAATTGATTATTTTAAAATATAATTTTAAAAATAACAATGATTATTTTAAGATAGTAAAATACTATAATATAACCTTGTATTAAATGCCAATATATGAAATATTTACGAAAAATGATAATGTAAAATGAATAAAACCCACCACCTTTTTTTAAATAATATATAATATAATCTATAAGTATATATATATATATTGTGCAAAACTCCTGAATATTCACTATATGGCATGTATTAAAAAAGACAATCTTCCAACTCTAAGTCCACTAATCGCCGGAATATATCTGAAGTTTCGATAGATCACAATCTATCCTATAGACTCAACAGCTGTGACAGAAGCACTTTGCGAGATGTCCTTCGGAAACCAGATGAGCGATCACCGGTCAGTAATCAATTTCAGTATCGGGACAGGCTGTGAAAGCACTCTTAATTCCCAAGCCTCTAAGTTATTCCTGTGATCCAGCCGACTTTCACTTTGAAACATATGGTCCCGGAAGCATGGGAAAATAGGGTGTAGCCCACCTGAAATCACGCGAGCGACTCAGAAAAAGAAAGGACAAAGATTAGTTGAACCCCCGACGCCCAAGAGAGACAATTTTTGAACTTAGGAGGAAGTTCTTAATGAGTAGTCAGTTGATGACAGAAGGTGAGATAGCAAGTTGGACTTTCGAGTTTCGCCGAGCTTTTTACGGAGAAATAGATTCTCCAGGTTTTCATTAAGCCTCTCACCCTGAGAGAAGCGAGCAGACTGGGTCTGCGGTCCACACGTTCTTTTGAAACATCTAGCCTCCTGACAAACAAAAGGTACTGCGGTTAGACCGGGAGCACGCTGCAATTTATTTCCAACGGGAGATTAGATCTCCCAGCCGGGACGACATTTCACTGCAGATCAACGAGGATTGAATAGACCAAGTGGTCTGATTGAACAGTCTACTATTGAACAATATTGAACTCTGTTTTAAGGCTGCCACCTTCAACCCAGGACTTTCTCAAATGTGTACGCAAACAATTATTGTTGCGTAGGAGTAACAAGAACAACTCAAATTACGAGAATTTTTGTCATTTAAATTAATAAATTTCATTTTTTATTCTTCATCAATTGAGTTATAATCTGATTTACTCCCCTTCGAAACAAGCCTTAACCCACTCCCGCTACCACGTTCCGAAGTTCGCACAATATATATATGAGGTTTTAAAGCTTTTTTTAGCATTCCCTACCTCAACCCTCCATAATGCTATTTTGATTTTATATTTTTTTTGTATAAAAGTTGATAATGTATATTAATCATATATACACATATACCTTTTTTTAAAAAAATAAATTTTATATATGTTTTTATAATTTTTCCTCCATTAATAGTGTTTTCGATTTATTATTTATTATTATTATTATTAATATTATTATTATTTTAACATATTATATGCCCATACTGGTAACAAATAGAAAAATAGAATTTTAAGATTTGACCCATGCCGAAATAAAAGAAATGGGATAATTATAAGACAATGTTAATTGCTTTGATTTAAATATATTAGGCCGCATGAATTGGGTGGAACATAAACGTTTGATACGGTGACAATGATTAAGTAGAATATTTCTATAAACTGAAATATGTAAACAGGAACTGAAGTTAGTAACATTAATTACATTAAATGAAAAGTCATTACGTTTATCATAAATGTTGAATGTTAGCGTTTTATTAGGTAGAATATTAATTTTAACATCCATAAAATTTATAATAGAATTATCTGAATAAGTAGTACTAAGCTCTAGATTAGAAGGATACGTTACAGGATGAGATATAGAATTATTATCATTAACAGAAAGAATAATTATATCATTTATATATCTGTAGAATAATAGATTGTTGTTAATAAATTTTCTTTCATAGAAATAAAGGTATAATGTATATATATATACAGTAGAGCCTCGATCCATCGTTTTTCAAGGGGTGCGTGAAAAAAAAAAAACGATGAATCCGGGAAAACAATGAATGCGGGTTGACGTCAAAACACGAAAAAAAAAAACAATATTTAAGTATTACTAATACATGGAATGCATACAGTATACTAATAAATGCGAATTTGTTACTTACCAAACTGTAAAAGAAATAAGTTGTCGAAAATTTATTTGTATTTAAAAAAATCAGTAATTTTACGTTGAGTTTTTCATTAATTTTTTTAGTTAAACAATAAATTTTCAAGATGTACAACATTTTTCTGGACATTTTCTCTAATTTTATGCGCACATATAAAAGTTCGTACAGTTTCAAATGCCGTAATTGCATCAAACAGACTTGGCAATAGTGTAGGCTCAGCTTCATCGGCATGAACATTATCCTCTGATTCTTGGCCATTATTTTTTGCATAATCACACATTTCTTCTATGCTTAATACACCACATGTCGCAACATCTTGATCAATGGAAATACAATCTCTTCATTTCACACCAGATACATCCTCTGCTACACGCAACCACTCTTCATCCGCATTGTCGCCACCATCATCAATATTTTCTGTGCCTTCTGTTGAGCATTCTTCATCAATTTTTCGCTGAAAACCGCATTTCACGAAACAGTTCTGGATAGCTGAAGAGGTTACTTCATGCCATGGTGAAAGTATAAAATGAATAGCCTGAAGAAGGTCTGTTTTTGGAGTAGGTTCTTTCACTTGTTCCATGAAACATAAAGATCTTTTTTCACTAGCTTTCTCTTGTAAAATTGTTTAAAACAGTTGATTATTCCTGCATGAAGAGGTTTTACGACAGATGTATAATTAGCTGGGAAAAAACTGCCTTTTATATTTTTCAAAGACAACGTATCTGGTGAATGAGCTGTGCAATTGTCAATAAATAGAATTATTTTCTTTTTTCTGAGCGCCGATTGATCTATCAAAGTCATGAATAAGTTTTATAAAAATATCATTTTGAATCTTGTTTTAGCATTCGAATGGTAGACTGCTGGTAGTTTATTTACATTCTTGAAGCATCGAAGTCTAGCAGATTTACCAGTTTCGAGTGGTACTCGTTTATTAGAACCATCTTTATTTGTGCATATTAGCACTGTAAGTCTTTCTTTGGGATGTTTACCATCATGACAAGACTCTCCTTTGAACGCTAGCGTTCTCTCTGGCAAGCATTTATAAAACAGATCTGTTTCGTCTGCATTATACATGTCAAAATCCTTTTATCTTTCTAGTGTCTTCGGAAGTTTTTCGAACCACATTTCTATATGATCAGTATACACTACTGCAGCACTTTCGCTGCATAATTTCCTGGATACCAATCCGTGGCGAATTTTAAAACGTGAAATCCGCCCATTTGATGCAGAAAATGTATATCCATGCCAAATGAGGCAGCTATTTCAAGTGCCCTCTCAAAGAGTATTCCAATCCACAGGAATATTTGACGCACAAGCTTGTTCGTACCAAGCGAAGAGAAGTCTTTACAACTCGTTGTAAGTAGACATTTTGCTAGTTTTTCTCTTTTTCGCAGACTTTCTAACTTATCTGTCTGCTCTCTAATTTCTTTCTTTTTCGAAATTATCGAATTCAGGGTTGAAGGCGGTATACCTAAACGTTTGGTGATTAATTTTTTTCTCAAAAGAATTCTTTTTCAACTCATCTATGATGTGAAGCCTTTCTTCTAAGGTTCGGATTTGTTTTTCCATTCTTAAAATTCCCTGAACGCATAAAATTTAGCGCAGAACGCATTAAATTCAAAGCTCACACTCTTGAAATTAAACATGTGCACTGCACACAACAGATTAGTCAAGAACGTGAAAGAATGTGGAAACTTGCCGAAATGGATGCATCCGTCCTCTAAACAAAATAAAATAACCCATTCTCCAAGCAAGAACATGTGTTCCGATTCAGTTATTTAGACGTACATATATAGTCAGGAGGGGTAATTATGACCACTTTTTACATTTTCAACTTTGTTATTATTATTTTTTTTTTTTTTTGCTGATTTCTATTTGGAAAAGTGCTGTTTTTAGTACATAGGAAGTAAACTTTGATCCTTTAAGAACACATTTTAAAAGTTTTAATTCTCATAGCTGTTTTTCTTTTAAAGTCAAAAGGGTGGTTATAATTATCCCACCAAAAACTCACAATCACATAAGTTTGGGGTAATTAAGACCACTAGTGGCGAAATTATGACCACTATATCTTCTCTTTATACTTGCCAATACTCATTTGTTTGGGGTAATTATGACCACTTTGAACGCTAAAGTAACAAATCCGTTTATCAAAAATTTTATAGACTTAGTTTCAAATTGCTATTTGGATCTCAAAAAGGCTTCAGACTAGTAATAAAGAATACCTAAGATGAAATATACATTATGAGGTTAATATCTAAGCTTGAAACAAAATTTTACCATCACAGTTTTCTCCAATATGAAGGTGGTCATAATTACCCCCTGGTCGTGGTCATAATTACCCCACCTGACCCTACATGTAACAATATCGGCGCTAATCCCTGTTTTTTTCTCCTAAAACAGCACAAATGAATTATTTTAAGATAAAAGAAGTAATTCCAGTTTGTATGTCATATGGATCCGCTTGAGCTTCAATTTCATTTAGATGAGGAGAAAAATTTTACAACGATGAATGCGGGGAAACGACTTTTTGAAGAACGATGCTTGCGGGTTTCGTTAACATTATTTAAATATAATTTGTGCAGAGACCATAGAAATAAAACGATAAATGCGGGAAAACTATGGATGCGGGAACGATAGACCGGGGTTTCACTGTATATGACTTATTGATTTTAATTCTGTTAGAAAAGTTATTTAAATACAAAAGCTATTTAAAAGCAAAAAAAAAAGCATTACAAGAGACTTACCATATCCATTGTCTTCATACCTCCAGCGTCATAAACAATGGCATTAGGAGGTGTAGCAACTGGCAGCATGAAAGCAAAGGAACATGCTATGGTAACGGGAATCATCAGATACATCGGATGGATCTTCATGGCTACACCCTAATAAGTAAAATACAGACACTTAAATTACATTATACTGCAAGAATTGTACGTTTCATCAAAAAGAAAATCTGAATAAAGGCTATAATGTTAGTTCTAATTAATGCAAAAGTAAAAGAAAACGTTGCTTTAATTCTTATAAAGTTCCTTACAATTTCAACCTCTAATACTGGATTTCAATTGGGAGATAATCCCTAAAATTGGTTCAGTTGAAACAATAACTCTGTAAAATATAATGAATTTTAGGCTAGTTCAGCGTTGTAGATTTTTTTTCTTTATTTCTTCCTTTGTCAAATTTCGATGCTAGTTTATTATCATTATTATTATTATTATTATTATTTTAAAGTTAACATTCGTTTTACATTATGTGTAAAAATATCCGGAATTTATCATTTGAAAGCCGCCTGTAAAATATATCCCGACAATTTTTTTTTCTGCAAGACCGAGTTATACAGCGGATTTTGAGTGCCATTCGTGACTTATACTGTGTTGACAGCAATTGTTTTTTTAGTCATTATTTTTGAGTGATCTACGATTTTTGACAGTGGAAAAATTAGTTGAACGAAGACTTTGCTTAAATTTTATGTTTCAAATGAAATTTAGTTTGCCGAACATATTAAAAATTACCGCAATTTCGTGTGGATTTTGCCCCACGATCATGCACCATCGCACAAATTTATCGTTGTGAAGAGTTTTTGGACAAAAACGCAACGAATGTCATCGACCAAGCATCGTACTCGCCTGATATGGCCCCGTGTGACTTTTTCCTGTTACCGAAACTAAGACTTCCACTTAAGGCCATAGAAGAAAAATCGCTAAGAGAGCTGGAGGCCATATACCTCAATCAGCCTTCTAAAAATGTATGTTGGATTGGGTCAAACGTGGTTTGCATTGGACTCAATAGACGGCTTGCACATGACGTCACATGTTCAGAAGAATCTTGAGTCGCTTCATATGGCGCCCAAATATAAGGCGAATGTGATGCTCTACATTTGACTTATTAGACTTATTAGCACTATAATAATAAAAATAAAAAAAATCTAAATTAAACAGAAAGACAGCACGTGCTTTTAACGGCAAACGGGGAGTTCTGACGCTCCGTGTGGACTCCAGATGCAATAGTATCAGTCGTTGCTAATAGCAACGTGACGTCAATGCGAGTCATCTATAGGGCCTACTTTGAAGGTGGCAAAATAAAGTTTGTGAATAAATTAATTTCTTTGTGTTTTATTTAACAATTCAGGGTACTTTTTACACAAAATGTAATAATTAAGGTTATAAAGGAAACAAGTATTTAAAATTTTATGTGATACTACTGGGCATTAATCCCAATCGATTGGCCATTTTCGAATAATTTTTCTACTACTGTTTTTGACAGAGTTAATGAAGGATAATTATTTTTTTCTTCTCCCTCCCCCCCCCCCCCTCTCCAGAACTTTACCCTATATTGATAGTACTTAAAAAATAATAAATATTATTTTTTGAAAAAATAAGTAAAAGGTTATGATATTCAAAATAAATAAAATACAAACATATTTATTTATCCATTGGGAAAATGCGGACTCACCAATTCTGCAACAACTGGTAATAAGACATTTGCAGTTGCAACGTTGCTAGTAAATTCGGTGATGAAGGCAGTCATGATACATAGAAAAGCTACCACAGCCAAAGGCGATTCGATATTCAAAGACATTAGCTGCTGTGTCAACCATTTCGACAGGCCCGATTTCTAAAAAAAGATTCGAAAAATTCAGCGAGTGTTAGACATTTAATAACAAATAATAAAAACAGTATTGAATTCCCAACTTTTTTTTTCCCCCCTCGAGAGAGATTTCTATAATCTTGAAATAGGGGATTGAGGGGAGGGGATGTCATTCTTGTATCGATTATTTAGTTGTGGATTAGGATATGGAAGATTCCTCTTAGTCACTATTACTTTCGTTGAATAAAAACGGACTGTTATAGCTATTGCACGTAATGAATTTTGATCATGAAAAAGAGACTAATTTATATCTTAATTTTTACTAAAGAACTTTCACTGTTAGTTAGGCAATTTTACGAGGAAGGTTGTAGTATGTTCATGTTGAACTTCTTTACATTGTATTTGGCTATGGGGTCATTCCATACAAAAAGAGCAAATCAGCTGTGGCTGATATGTCACAGATTTTAAGGAAAATCCGCATATAAGTAGATCATATTTATTTATGAGTAAATGCAAAATAATAGATTTCAGGATTGTTTTTTTAAGAATTAAAATTTACATTAAAAGTTGGTGCAAAATCGTGGTTTTGTTTACATGCTTAAAATTTGAATTTTGATTATTAGCCTTAGGAATGGAAAAATTATATTAAAAAATATTTATAATTAAGAATGAATAATAAGTATCAATATGCCGTAAGTTAGCAATTGTACTTTTATTACATAATGAGAAAAAAAAATAAATATTACTAGGTTGAGCAAAAAGTTCTGGGAAATTTGTGAAAGTTGCGTTATTATACGCAAATTAACAACAAAAGCAACAAGGACTATTCTTTAAAGTAGAGACCATCATAGTCCACAACTTTCTGCCATCGTTCTGCCAGATTCCGGATTTGCTGGCTAAGTTTGTCGCCGTTACCAGCACCTTCATCCTCATTAATCTCATCGACGGCTTTCAGAATCGTTAGGCCTTTTCTCTAATAATGCCGCGTCAACACACGCAAATCATACTGTTAAATTTTTTTTTAGTCAAAGTTCCTGAACTCCTGTAAAT
Source organism: Maratus speciosus (assembly GCA_963932465.1). Taxonomy (NCBI): domain Eukaryota; kingdom Metazoa; phylum Arthropoda; class Arachnida; order Araneae; family Salticidae; genus Maratus; species Maratus speciosus. The sequence goes on along the minus strand of OZ010800.1, from coordinate 285,349,307 downwards.
ATACCACTAGTACTCCTATATACGATACAAATTCTGGTAACTATTAGATTAAAAATTTCCCAGAACTTTTTGCTCAACCTAATAAAACATTTTGAGTGAAAAATGAAATATTCCCATTACTCGTTTAACATGATGCAACGATCTTACAGCTTTAAAATTATTTAACGTTATAGCTAAAAGTATATATTTTAAATATCGAAACTTTCATTCTTGCCTGTTTATTCTTTAACGAGGGGAAAAAAAAAACAGCAAAAAATGCTGAGGGGGAAAAAAATCAAAGCTTTTGTCTCTTGTTTGAACGTGAAGGAAACCTCTTAAAACGTTTAAATTATTTAACATTATAGATAAAAGTGTATATCTTAAACATAGAGTTTTTTATTATTGCTTTCAGTTTATTTTTGCCTGAAGTACAGTAGAAAGTTGATTGAGTTGAACAAAAAATATAATTTAATCCTGGATCAACGTAGATGGCAGCACTAAATGTATTTTTCTTAAAATCATTCGCAATAATAAAAAAAAAAAAAAAAAAAAAAAAAAAAAAAAAAAAAAACCCGCACAAATTTGAAATGGAATGTGATAAATATTACCTTTTTTTAACCTAATTTTGTTACCCTAGATTAATATTAACACAATTATTCTAATTGGAAATAAATCATATTAGAATCCTGGTCCGGACATTTTTCGCCCAGTTGGAAATTTACTTCTAATATAATTTTGTTACGTTAGGAATCAAAAGGCAATCTTGAACTTTTTTTAAGCCTGTCGCAGGCTTATTGATCTTTACGCTTATTCAATATTATTATTGTCTGACTTTTCCTTTATTTAAATTTTTAAACTTATAAAAGAGGAAAAGTTGAGATTTTGCAATATATTTTTTAAAGTTTATAAGCTACTTTTAAGATGAAGGGAAAAAATAGCAACTTACAAACTTAAGCAATTCGATCTTAAATATGTAACACTACATCAGGCATCAATTTCACAGATGTTTTTGAATTCCTTTGATTTTTATAACGTTTTTAATTTTCTCAAAATTGAAGAACTTTTAATTTTTACAACTAATTTAAGATAATCCATGGCGTTATAAAGTTATTATTACTACCGTATATTTCCGTGTATAAGCAGAGTATACGACTTTTCAGTGAAAAATCGTCCAAAATCGAAAACCCGTATATAAGCCGAGGTTAAAAAAAGATGATGAAAATTCAGTGGCTGAAAACTAATGAAAATGTTAAATAGAAAAAAAAAATCTAATAGATCTAAATAGAAATCTAAATAGAAAGAAGAAAGCTCTCCGAAATTATTCTTCTCGCCTATTCTGTTTTAGCGCGCTGCCAAATCTGTTTAATTGGCTTCCGCTGGAAGTTTGAATAAATAAGCCATTTAAAGACAAGCTCCGTTCTAAATTGACTGAATGTATGCCATCTATGAATACAGTGTGAAAAATTGCGTTAATTAAAAAAAAGAAGAAAAAAAATTGACATTGCCATTAGCTCTAAATGGGTGAAAGAATCTTGGCTTGAATTACCGTAAGGAATGATCGTCCGATCTTTCAAAAAATGTTGCGTCAGTAAATGAATTTGATGGAACTAAGGATGATGCCATTTTTGACGAAGTTGGCGATGATTATGAATTAAACACTGGCGATATTCATCCTGATGAACCAGAAAGAAAATGATTTTAAGGAGTTGCTTGAAAATTCTGATAATGACTTATAGTAAAATATGATTGGTGACTTTTCTATTGTCAAAGAATGGAGTATTAAAGTATTTTTTAAAAAAATTGAAAGTATTTTGTATGTTTTTACATTTACCATCTTTTTTACTTTAGGATATCAATTTTGGAATATTTCTTAGACTCATGTATAAGCCGACACCCCACTTTGGAGCCAAAAAATTGCCTAAAAATTCTCGGCTTTACACGGAAATAAATATGAATATAATTTTCTAGAGGTTACAATACTATAAAAAGATTTAATTTATATTAAATAGTTTTTAAGATACGGAACTTCAACCTTGCAACTTTGAACGACATGACATTCTATGTCACAAGTTTTTTAAATGCCCAGAACTTCTAAAATATCTTATTTTTTGTCGAGATATTTTGAAATGCTCTATTTGAACATAAATTGAACCTGAGTAAATATTTTATTAAAATCGGTTACTATGTGGCCACTTTTTATTTATTTATTTATTTATTTTATTATTATTATTATTATTATTTTTTTTTTTTTGCTCATTTTGTGTGGAATGGCTCTATGGCAATATTTGTTAGAAAAGACCATGGAAAAATCTCACAACTGACATGTCATTAATTGACATACTAACGTACAGTTTAGTACTGGTCCTGAAATTTGGAGGATAAGTGCTTTTTGCAAAGTAGGTATCCACAAAAATAAGCTTTTGAAGAATATTTAAAAGAAAGGTAATTTACAAATTTAAATTATCCTGGCACTTACATAAAATCTGCCTATTTTCCTTCCTTTTTTTAGTAAGCATAAAAACAGTAATCAAACAGTGTTGAATTCAAACATTTTCTCCCTAAAAGGATAGCAGTAGCTACGGGTTGGAAACATTGTGAAGGCGGGAGGGGGGAGCAGATTTTCATTTTTTAGACCACTAAATAAGCACAATACCCGAAATCTTTCAAGTGGGGCATTTCGATGCTCCAAGGGGATGCCCCCCAGGCTATCCTCTGAATTTATCACTGGTAATTAAAGATATCTCGAACAAACTTACCTCTGACCCAGCTGCCAATGAGAATCCACCTCCCAGTAAAATTATGACACCCCAGGGCACTTTTTGCTGAATGGTCTTCCACTCCAAAAGACCAGGGCTACGGCCCAAATGCCAAGGATCTGCAGGTATCAGAAACAAAAGGGCTGGAATACCTATGGCTGGAGTGGCGTCGGAAACCTTCCTATTGGAAAAAAAAAAGTATTAAAAATTTTAAATAATCTTTTTATTTTATTTATTTATTTATTTATTTTTTTTTTTGAGTTTTTTCCAACATAATGTGACAGTATAATAATGTGTTGGCCTAATTTAATAAAAATATTAATACAGGGTCGCCACTCAAATCTTGAAATAATTCAATGTCTTTGTACACCATCACACAAATTTTACTTCATTGAATAGCAGAAGTAGTACAAAGTTTTATATGCATAAAAAAAGGGCTGACATTATTTTTAATTCTTTGTGTCTTTTCAGGTTAAGGAATTTTTTTAATTTCCGACATTTTTGTCGTATTTTTCATATTTTTTTAACTTTTGAAATTCCCTGCATTTCCTTTTTTTTTAAATCTTCTTGTGTTTTCCAGGTTTTCGCTGTTATCCCGTGATAATATTAATAATATTCTAGAAGTGCTCGCGAAAATCGAACACGGTAGATACCGCTTCATGTGATTACGGTTATTTTATTAATCCAGGGTTCGTACACATTTCTTTAAATAAAAATCAAGTACTTTTAAGGACTTTCAAGGACCAAAACCAAAAAAATTTAAGGACCTTCAAATTAAATAAACTAATAAATTATAACATGCATTTTTTAATAAGGGGTTTCTTTCATTTTTGTAAAAGAAGGGGGGAGGGGGGGTGGGGAATTTCACCATGTGGCAGTAGAAATTTAGAAAATTTTAAAATAACATACAGCAGAAGAAAAAACTAGTCAGATGAGCCAATCCCAAAACTTTCTTCTATCTCATACATGTTAATATACAAAATTCATAATGAGAGTGCCAAAATTAAATGGTCTATGCCCCTCATGAGGATTCTAAAGATATGAAATTCCGTGCATTAGTTCTTGAGATACGACTATTGTTAAAACCGTGCAAATCCTGAAAAATATAGCATAGCAGCGCCACCTGTAGGGTGATTTACACCAAAACCTAATCAGCAACAACTTATGCAAACATCTAACTGAATCTAAAGTTTGATGAAAATCCGTGCATTAGTTCTTGCGATATAGCTATTGCAGAAATCGTGAAAAATTCAGCATAGCAGCGTCATCTGTTGGGAGATTAACACCAAACCATAATCAGCACCTATAATTATCAAGGTATACCTGAATCTGAAGTTTGATGAAAATTCATGCTTTAGTTCTTGAGATATAGCTATGGCGTAAATCATGAAAAATGCAGCATAGCAGCACCACCTCTTGGGCGATTTACATCAAAAACTAATCAACACTAATTTATATCGAGGATTATACACCACCCACAAAATTTGTGTTACATACAGACAAACAGAGTCACAGACTCATTTTGTAAAAAACATGTTTTTCAGGATATCTGACCCTTAAAACATGTAAATCGGTCGAAAATTTTCCCGAATCAAATACTTTCTTATTGTAAAGATAAACAAAGAGGAGAAACATAATTTTTTCTTATTATTGAGGGGGGGGGGGGGGTAGTTTTACAGACTTACAAACTTACAGTTTAAAAGACTTTAAATTTTGTATGCTTGGTAAGGAGGGGAGAGGGCGGGAAAACGTCAATTTCGGTGGAGTAAAACTGTAATGATCGATTATTTATTGTTTCAATAAATTAACTAATGGAGCAAAAAAAATTTAAAAAAAAGCAATGATTTTTAAGATTTTAAACTTTATAAGTTGAGGGGCAAAGGGACAAGCACATTTATTAAATTTTTTAAGGGAGGGAGGGAGTTTATTAGATGACTTATTTATTTACCTTACTAAAAATTTACAAGAAATAAAAACTAAGAGGAGTTTTAAAGACTGTAAATGCCATGTGTTCTTTAAGTGTGTGTGTGTGTGTGGGGGGGGGGGGGTGCAAAAGGAAAATTCCAATTTTGGGTGGGAAAAGAAATCTTGATTGATTATTTATTGCGGCAATAAAATAAAAAAGTAAAAAAAAAAATTAATTAAACAGTTTCGAAGAGTTTTTAAGCTTTGAGTACTGTGGGGGAGCAAAGAAAAACGGAGGAAGAAAAATTTTGAGGGTGAAATTCAGATGAAATTTTAATGAAATGTGATGGAATGAATTGTTACTGAAATTTAGAACAGATTATTTATTCAGTATAAAGTAAGAAATAGAATACAGGGATGAAAGGACACTAAAGCCATTTTGTAGCTGCAAAAATCGAATTTTGGAGCAGTAAAATCTATTTTTGTAGCAGCAAAAATCTGATTTTGTAGCAGTAAAATCCATTTTTGTAGCAGCAAAAATTAATTTTGTAGCAATAAAAACTGTTTTTGGAGCAAATTGAAATTATAATGCTAATGAAAAAGAAATTTGCTTATTTTCGCGATCATTTGACAAAATTCGCGTATTTTTTGCTATCCTTTGTTGAAATCAGTGTGCTGTTCGCTATTTTTTGACGAAATTAGCGTGGTTTTTTTTTTTTTAAATCTTTTGACAAAATTTGCGGTTTTTTTGTGACCTTTTGATGAAGTTTGTGGGTTTTTTCGAGATCTTTTAACGAAATTTGCGTTTTTTCACAATCTTTTGACCCTATTTTGTTCGTTTTTAGAAGTAATTGGTAATCCTTTGAGAAAATTAACGGGGTGTTTTTTCGCTATGACAAAATTCGCATGTTTTTCGCGATCTTTTGACGAAATTTGCGTATTTTTGGCAATCTTTTGACGAAATTTGCGTATTTTTGGCAATCTTTTGACAAAATTTGCGTATTTTTGGCAATCTTTTGACAAAATTCGCGTATTTTTGGCAATTTTTTGACAAAATTCGCGTATTTTTGGCAAACTTTTGACAAAATTCACGTATTTTTCGCGATCTTTTAACGAAATTCGCGTTTTTTCACAATCTTTTGACCCCATTTTGTTCGTTTTCAGAAGTAATTGGTAATCCTTTGACCAAATTAACGGGGTGTTTTTTTTTTGGCTATGACAAAATTCGCATGTTTTTCGCGATCTATTCACGAAATTCGCGTATTTTTGGCAATCTTTTGACGAAATTTGCATATTTTTGGCGATCTTTTAACGAAATTCGCGTTTTTTCACAATATTTTGACCCTGTTTTGTTCGTTTTTTGACGCAGTCAGCTATCCGTTGACAAAATGCACGTTTTTTTCGCGATATTTTGACAAAATTCGTGTGTTTTTTGCGACCTTTTGATGAAATTTGCGGGGTTTTTCCGCCATCTTTTAATAAAATTGGCGTTTTTATGATCTTTTGATCATGTTTTGTTCGTTTTTTGACGAAATTAGCGATCCTTTGGCAAAATTCGCGATCTTTTGACGAAATTTGCTTGTTTTTCGCGATCTTTTGACGAAATCGCGTTTTTTGCGATCTTTTGACGAAATCGCGTTTTTTGCGATCTTTTGACGAAATTTATGGTTTTTTGCGACCTTTTGATGAAATTTGAGGGGTTTTTTCGCCATCTTTTAACAAAATTATCGTTTTTACGATTTTTTGACCGCGTTTTGTTCGTTGTTGGCGAAATTAGCGATCCTTTGACAAAATTTACGTTTTTTCGTGATCATTTGACAAACATCGCGTATTTTTAGAGACCTTTTGACCCCGGTTTCTTGCTTTCTTTGACGCAATTAGCGGCCTAGAAAAAGGTTAAAAATGGATTTTCTTTTGTTTCTCGGATCGACGAAATCGTGCTAAATTTCATCTTGGCACTAAGTACGTTTTGGCGCAAAATGAAAAAAAAAGCTGTTTTGTAGGAGCTCGCAGTAAAGCGATTTTAGCTTCGTCTGGCGCAATTGGCGCAGGTCTTACATCCCTGAAAGTAGAAAAAGGTTTTAAAAAAATGAAGCTTTTAACTTTGATATTACGAAGGGGGAAGTAACATTTCAGAAGAAGGGGAGGCAAGGCGGGATTAAGATTTTTTTAAAATCAGAAATGCAGAAGAGTTTCACCTTTGATTAAGAATTAATATGAGAGTAAAATTAAGCACTTTTAAGGACTTTTTTCAGATTTTGCATGAAAATAAGTACTTTTAAGCACCAAAAATTTCCTTTGAAAAATGTAAGCACTTTTAAGGACTTTTAAGGACCGTACGAACTCTGTAATCGCTTAACGTTATCGAAATCAGCCGGACCCACAGCTTATATTCAATTTTACACTAAAATCAATCGCTTTGTGTGATCTGTTTTTTGGGTTATCGTTTTTTTTTTTTTTCAGCAGACCAGTAGTTTTCTGACCGCTTTAAATTAATCTTTTTTTTTTCGCATTTATCCTTCATACATATTTTCAAAGTATTTTTTACTGTTATAATTTACTTGCATGCAATTAGTAATATATTTGTACACTATGACGCAAAAGTTTAGACAATGAAGAAATTCTTACATACTTTGAAAAATATTTATTCAATTTTCAAATCACTGCTTGAAATTAATGTGCTGTACATATAAACAATATTTATAACAAAGAAAAGTGGAATTGTGCATATTGCAATAAATTAAATGGTAACAAACATAAACTGCTGTCTCAAAAGTTTAGACACAAATTAAATAAAATCGAAATAAACAATTTTTAAAACCTGGTTGCGCATCCATGCTTATGTATTACGTCATATACACGAGATTGCATGGAAGAAACTAAATCTTGCATAGTTTGTGGATCGATATCGTACCATGCATTCTCAATAGATGTCTTAAGTTCCTTTTCAGAAGAGTATTGTCTAGCGTTGCTATAAACTTTGCGACACATGATGGTCCAAAGGTTTTCTATAGGGTTAAGATCTGGGCTACATGCTGGCCAGTCGAGAACTCTTATATTATGCGAATTAAACCAAGATTTTGAATGTTTTGCAGTGTGAATTGAAGCATTGTCTTGCTGAAATTCCCACTGAGGACCCCCTAGAAGCTCAGCAAATGGCAGTAGGTTTTCTTCTAATGTCTGTGTATAATGCTGTGAAGTTTGACGACCACTGGTGAAGGTCAGAGATACTTGTCCATTATAGCAAAAGGCTGCCTAAACCATCACCGAGCCCCCTCCTTGTCTGCGACTAAAAAAACGTCGAGGTTCCTTCTGCAAGTCATGCCAATACGATAAACAACCATCTGGACCATCCAGATTCCACTTTTTTTCATCGCTAAATATGACTGACTGCCATTTCTCTCCATATGACATATGCTTTCGAGCCCACATAAGTCTTTGTAACTTATGATATGGTTTCAGGGCTGGTTTCTTCTGCATTTTGCTATAAACGATTGTTCCTTTTTCCAAAATTCGTCTACGAATCGTATCCTTTGATACAGAGAGTCCCGATGAGCTTTGAACTCCACGTACGCTCATTTGTTGAGTACTCGCTAGTCTTTGTATCAGGCGATCCTCTCGTACATTTGTCACACGTGGCCTCCCAGACCGACATTTTGCTTTATATTAGGAACCACTCGATAAAACTCGATAAATAGATTTTTTTGACCTATTAATAATAGCAGAAATTTCAGAAACGCTCTTCCCTTCACCTTTCAACTGCCAAATCCTTGAAACCTCATTCACTTGAATTTCTTTAGCTCTCGGCATGTCGACTATGAAGCGCAATCGTTTGCAGAACTTAAGTACTCCAAATTTGTGACATCATCGATTCTAAATTTGCATATGCCAGCGAATATTCAAAGAAATTTAGAATAGTGTCTAAACTTTTGCGACAAGCACATTTGAATTTTTATGAAAAAAATTAGTATTATAGCAAATAAAACGACTGTCTTTTGTACATAGCATTTTAAATCAGTTTTTGAACATATTTACAGGTTTTTGTAATTCTGACGTCACAATTCTACATTTTAAAGCTGAATGACGTCATTGTCTAAACTTTTGCGTCATAGTGTAAAACGAAATGAAAATATTCAAATAATAGAAAGTAAAGAAACTGATAATATAAATGAAAGTTTGGAACTTAGAGGAGAGGTAATTGCCATACTCTGTCCTGCCTAAATGACGCCCCTCCAATATATTTTAAATTTTATCTTTAGACTTCTTGATATTTCCTTCCTTGATAAAACCATTTTTAATTTAATAATCTCACGCTAAAAAACATATTGAATCATACCAAATTTTTCACAATTTATTTGTGAATCCTGGTTCTGCAGCAGCTTGTTCGGCAGTTAAATTTATTTTAATTTAAAACATTCAATGAGAAAAACAAAAGTACGTATAAATTGTTACTACACGCTTTTTTCAATGCAGGCTTTATAGAAATCTCGTGTTCTACATGATACACAGAATTTTGTAACTTGGATTCAAAACGAATACAATAAAATACAATGAAAATACTTACACTGGAAAATAGCTTCCCCAACCCTTAATGAAGTGAGGATCTCTGAATATCCACAACATAACTAGCAAGAAAAATAAAATAGTTACGGCCTTTTCGTGGAATCTGAAAAACAAACAAACAAACAAAAAACCTAAATGCCTTGATATTTATAGTTCTAATGTTGACAATCTAAAGCTTATTAAAATACACACACAGAATTGTAATAAAAAACACTATCTATACATTGTTGTCTCAGGAGTAGTGTTGCCACACACTGAGAAAAAAAAATATGGTTCTGGCATCTAGGATCTAAACTGTGGCTCTACAAAAAATAGTTCCATGTCATCCCTATAAATTCTAGTTCCCTTTGCTAGAGAATTAGAGTTCCCTACTAGAATTCAAGGGAGTTTTCCTATATTCTCGTAGTCAAACTTATTTAAAAATATCTGCAAATAGATGCGAACACAAGAGGTTAGTTTGAGTAACTATAATTCTAGTTTAAGAAACCACTCCAAAAATCAAGCGATAATTTCTCGCTACTGAAACGATTCATTATCGTTTCGTCACCTACAAAACAAGTGACTAGAAAGTCTAGATCATTTCGTCTATTCAGCTTAGTTGTTTACCCTATTCGCATAGTTCGGAAATCTATATTTCTAGTTTAGGGATTCAGAAAATGACTACCTACTCATTCTAGGTGAAGGCGATATCCCCCCCCCCCCCCTCAGTGCAGGTGTCCCGTTTTTCATGGGCTTTGAGACCTGTCCCACGTAACCACCATGTAGGACGTCAAAAGTCCCGATTTTTCATGTTGCACAAGTTATTTATTATTATTACCATGCTATTCGTTAGTCTGCATCGAATGACAAACAGAAAATACAATAAAACCTGTGCAAACAGAACGTATCAATAACAGAAAATTTTATAGTCCCTTTCGAAGGAATATCATACATATTTATCGGCTTAGACCAGCGGAACGCGTACCCCTGAGGGGACGTGGCGTGCCTGCTAAAGGTACGTGAAAAAGAAAATAATATCGGTAATGGCGGAAATCACAAAAGTGGTTTAACTAAAAAGGCAAAAAATATTTATAGTTTAAGATGACAAAGGTAGTCTCATGTGTAAATCGAATAATACGAATCAATATGTTCAATATGAATAATATGACTCAATATTCGAATCAATATGTTAGACTCAAAAGAAGGGAAAATGCCCACTATACCTAATAATTAAGTGATAATGCAATGTCAGTAGCCCCCCCGCCCACTGAAAAGCATGCATGAGTATTTATATATTTCCCTCCGTCTTTCCGAAAACTTCAATTAATCATTAAGGAATATACTGTAAAAGCACTTATTTTCGCGAGGCTTTAACTTTCGCGATTTTCAGGAGCCTGTCGTAATCGCGAAAATTTAAGCCTCGCGAAATTTTTTTTTTTTTTCGCTTCAAATAATAATAAAAAATCAGAAAATTTTCCAAAATTTAAGGATTACAGGTACTTAAATAAGAAATAAGTACAAAAATTTCTTGAATACTTACAACTATTTTTTGAATACTATACAACTATTTCTTGAATAAAAACAATAATACAACTAATAGAATGCAGCTCATTCACTTGCAATATTTATACCAGCTTCTTTGAAGCCATTCAAAATTATCTCATGGGTTCAACACCGTTAAATGTTCGCACAAACCAAGAAGCGTGTGAATCGGTTTTAGTCGTGATATTCGCAGGTCCACAGATTCTTTTTCCTCTAGAAATTTAAGCTCATTAGAATACCACTCAATAAACTCATTCTTGAGCAAGCGCTTGAATTCGCCCTTTACAGTTAGGTCCAAAGGCTGGAGCTCTCTTGTGCAGGAAGCGAGTACAAAAACTAGAATAATAATAATATTCCTCTTCTCCAGTTCAGCCAGAAAAAGAGGATATTGGTGTGTCTTAAAAACGACGAACAATGCTACACCATGTTGTTCTAGTACCAGCCCGAGAAGCTCTCCCTGCTTGTAATAAGGTACAAGAATATTCTCGATGTATCGGATCATTATGTCAGAACAAAAGGAAGTTTCTTAAAGCGCCTTATGCAAAAGGGGTTCTATTTAGGTAGTTTCGGGATTTTTCAAATTTCGGATCTGTTCACATAAAACTCGCGAAACCACCGATATCTTCATTTTCGCGAAAATTACGGCTCGCGAAAATAAGTGCTTTTACAATACTTTTCTCATCACTTTTTTTTTTTTTTTTTTTGTTATTCTTCCGTGTTTAATAATAATTGCCGAACGGCTAAATTACGCCAGACCTTCAGATTTTAATGTTTTTTCTTAAAACGTGTTGATCAATAATCATTGTCTGATTGTTAAAATTTCTTTTAATGCTACATTGATTTTTCTTAATGTTTGGCTAATATTATAAAAGCGATATTAACTTTAAAACGCAAGGAAATGTCAGTGGAGGGAGAAGGATGGCGTGTTTATGAGAGATGGTACATACTCCGAAATGAAAAGCCCATTATGAAAGGGGTACGTAAAAGAAAAGCTTGGTGTCGATCTGACGGGAGGGGAAGGAAGTATATGGGGGTATGAAACGTGGGCAACGGGAAAGAGTCGCGATAAAACATGAAAAACCAATTCATGAAATTCGCCATATTCGGATATGCAGAGAAAAATTTCTTACCCTCTAAATGCAGACCATCACCTACTGTGAACCGCGCGCAACTAAAAGTAACTTGCTATATCTCCCCTCACAGTCATGTCTTTAAATCGATTAAGGTCAATCCATTTCAAGTGGTCCAGCACTGGTTGCTCTACTATTTTTAAAAAATCTGAAATTTTTTGTACAACAACCCTAACATGATGGAAGTTCAAAATGACTGTTATTTTAATTTTATTAATTTTTGTTTGTGTTTGGCGGCCATCCTTGTTTCATCGTCTGCAGCAATTTTCTCACATGAAGGGTTTACGAAATTGTAAATAATTCATTGTTTATTTTTCCAATTCAAGTGCGGATTGTTGCAATTTGTACAGAATACATTGGGCTAAAAATTTGATAATAGAGTAGTTTCCAAAACTAACTGCTTATTGGTGAAATTTAAGCATAAAGTTTCAGTTTTTTTCAAAAATTTGTCCGTTTACAAGTCGAAATTTTTCTAGCAGAGAAAACTGTCAACACGACATAATTTTTTTTACAAATAGGCCAAAAGTACTTGTACTCACACGCCAAGTTCCAGACCTGAGATTTCGTTTCTCTTTGCTAAAAAAATTTCCAAATTTTTCAAAAATGTCAAAAATCGCACTTTTTAGGCTTAGATATCTCTGGTGGGGCACGAGATAAAAATCTGAAGTTCTGGTTTCTGAGAGTATTGTATGGTAGTGCTATGCACAAGAAATTTCAGGATGGAGATTTGACTACAAGCTGAGATATGGCAAGGGCAACATGTCAAAAGAATGCTGCCAAACTATTGTTTTGCTGTAGTCACAGTTAAGTATTTATCTCAGAGTGTCATTTAAATTTATTTTTTTGATTATCTTTAAAAAATAGTAACAGAAAATAAAGCCTTTTGCAAAGCTTAGCAATTAATTTAAAAAATAATTATGCCTAAGGCCTACATTTTGTATGGTTTCAGTAATTTTTTTTGTAATTTTAGTAACCAAAAGAAACCTTAGCACTTATATATATATAAAAAAAAATATTTTTATACAAGACCTGAGACAAAAACAGAATAGGGAAAGAGAAAAGCTGTTAATGTTGGCATACTTGTTGAGACATGATCAAATGTGTGAAAACACATTCCTACTTGTTGGTTTAAAAACCACAATTTTAATGCTGCTTGCCAATCCCTGAAACTTGTTCCCACCATAAGTATATTCCTGTAAATGAAACATCATACGATGTTACCATGCATCAGCCTCAAGTAAATTTTAGAAAGTAAAGATATCCAAAGCCCTTTCAAAATTTACACTTCAGAAAATGACATTTTTGCAGAAGAAGTAAGCTAGGAATTATTAATGAACTGAGACTTGCACATAGTGATTTCAAAGTTTATTTCTATAAGCCAGCAGGACCAAGATCTTCAATCAAGTTATCAAGAAATGACAAGACTTGGTTCCTACAAATAAAATTTTGAGAAAGATCAAAATTGTGGCTTTAAAACCAACAAGTAAGAATGTGTTTTGACACGTTTGATCATGTCTCAACAAGTATGACAACATTAAAAGCTTTTCTCTTTCCCTGTTCTGTTTTTGTTTCAGGTCTTCTATAAAAATATTTTTTTTTTTTTTTATGTAAAAGTGCTGAGGTTTCTTTTAGTTACTAAAATTACTTACAACAAAAGTTACTGAAACCATACAAAATGTATGGACTTAGGCATAATTATTTTTTTAATTAATTGCTAAGCTTTGCAAAGGGCTTTATTTTCTGTTACAATTAATTAAAGATAATCAAAAACATAAATTTAAGTGACACTCTGAGATAAATACTTAGCTGTGACTACAACAAAACAATAGTTTGGCAGTATTCTTTTGATATGTTGCCCTTGCCATATCTCAGCTTGTAGTCAAATCTCCATCTTTAAATTTCTTGTGCATAGCACTACCATACAATTACAATACTCTTAGAAACCAGAACTTCAGATTTTTATCTCGTGCCCCACCAGAGATATCTAAGCCTAAAAAGTGCGATTTTTGACATTTTTGAAAAAATTGGGAATTTTTTTTAGCGAAGAGAAACGAAGTCCCAGGTCTGGAACTTGGCATGTGAGTACAAGTACTTTTGGCCTATTTGTAAAAAAAAATATGTCATGTTTACAGTTTTCCTTGCTAGAAAAATTTCCTTTTGTAAACGGACAAATTTTTGAAAAAAACTGAAACTTTATGCTTAAATTTCACCAATAAGGATTTATTTCCGGAAACTACTCTATTACCACATTTTTAGCCCAATGTATTCTGTACAAATTGCTTCAATCCGCACTTGAATTGGATAAATAAACGATGAATTATTTACAATTCCGTAAACCCTTCTTCTTAGAAAATTGCTGCAGACGATGAAACAAAGATGGCCGCCATGCACAAACAAAAATTAATAAAAATAAAATAATAGTCATTTTAAACTTCCATCATGTTAGGGTTGTTGTACAAAAAAATCCCTGCGGGCTCGGGCCTACAGGCGGAGGTAGATTTCGAAGTTAAGTACTAAATTCACCAACAAAACTTAAATCAAGATTAGAGATAAACCCAGTTCCTTCACTAAGAATGAGCTCTAGGGAGCTAAACATTTTGTGAAAATTCTAATATACACGAATACACACACGCATGTGTATGGGATAGGTTTAAAAAATAGCTAAGCAAATTCAGAGAACTTCAAAGTGTTAAAATAAGTTAATATTTCCATAGTCGGGTTTTTATCATGTTTTAATACGTTTTTTCAAACTCACACGATGTTACCTATTCACCTGCTGAGGTCCATTTTATTTCCAATATGACGTAATATATATATTTTTCTAATTCGTCAAACTTCATTTTCACTTTTCATGCGGAAATCTTACTCTGTAAAACTTATGACGTAATATTCAATTTGTTTTCAACTCGTCAAACTATTTATTTTATTTAATTTTTCACGTGAACTTGCAATAGAAAAGCAATTGTTGCGGTGAGAATTTTATTACTTTTTTTTTAATTGTTGGCAACTGCTATAACGAAAAATATTTATTTTTTCCTGTCATTGTTGTGTAAGAGCTGGTTTTATCAGAATCATGTTAAGACGGTATTCAAAATCTTGAACCCTCCCCATTTCCATTCCCTTGGCCCGATTTTGCCCATTTTCAATCCCCGCCGAGATATTAGCCATCTCAAAGTTGTTGGCGAGTTTGAAGACGATCCGTGTATAATTGCGACTTTTATCGTGCGGACAAAATTTAGTACATACATACATACATATATATATATATATATATATATAAACTTTTTAGGTGGGGGTGGTTTTGGGTTCCTGGGGTCTTATAATGAAAAGTTACGAAGGAATTTTTCAAAAGTCGCACCATGGCAACGACTGCAATAGGTAGTATTTCTTACGAAATCTACCTAAAAATTTCAGATTTTTTAAAAATGGTCGAGCAACGAATTAATGATTTTCTGGACCACTTGAAATGGATTGACCCATTAGTGACCGGTCGTACAGATGATAACAATCTGAAAAGGGAGGGGAGAGAAGAATCTTGTTTTTTCTTTCGTATATTGTGGAGTTTTATTCAATGCGCAAATGTGTGAGATACGGTGAGATAAGTACTAAGATTATTTTCTGTAAAAATGTACAATTCTCAATGGAGCATTTTTATTGTTATGAAATTAGTTATATGCAATTATATACATCTCCATTATTACTCAAATACCAAGGAATCGTATATAAACGCTTTTTTTTTCTATAGAAGCACAGGTTTTTTAAAAAGAAAACAAGCGTATAAACCCGGGGAAAATAACAGAATAGGTGAAAACCGTCATATATATTATTTCTGATGTCAACATCCTTTTTTCTGTGCACATACTAAAGCAGGCATGTCAAACTCGTTTACCACCGCGGGCCAAATTAAGCAATATAAACAAAGCCGTGGGCCACAATTAAAAAACATTAATTACCAATGCACAGAATAAAATGTGTACATACAAAACACAGCCATATTAAAGAATGTTCACGTAAATGTCCAAAGTTACTATAGCAACTAAGGATCGATCGAAGCAGATTTTTAAGACCGAAACTGAAACCGAAAACGAATTTCGGTAACCTCCCTATTTTCGGCCTAAAAAGAAAACGAAAACGAAAATGTCCATAATTTTTTTTATAAGTTATCAATACATACATAAATAAACATAATTATTTATTAATTATAGTTGTTACTGATCGTAATTAAAATCTCCCGTACGAGGGCGCTGTGTCAGCGCCGTAATTTTATTTATTATTCCAATCGTCTGCGTGTTGACGATAGATTGTAATTTATTTACTAGTGAGTGGAAACACTGATTTTTTGTTGTTATTGAATGATGGAATGTTTTCGACTTGGAAACGGCCAGAGAGACTGTTTCACTCTTAAAAATTATTGTTTTAAATAAAGAAATTGCAGTTCACTGCGAAGAATTTCTTAAAAAAGGGTGTCATTGAGTAACTTATTGTTTTGTTCTTAACAAAACTTGGTCCTTCGAGACCAAAGTAAATAGATTTATCGTTTGCTTTAAGAGTCAAGAATCAGCAACGAAACTTGGTTTCTTCGAATAAGGTAGGACTTTTTCTTTAACATGTCTACTGAATTAAAAAATATTTTGACTAAAAAAAAAGTTTTAAAATGCAAAATTACTAAATTTGTGAGTGAAATTAAATTAAGTGACTCTGATGAATGCTCTTTAGAACTTGTAAGTACGAAATGTGATCAACTCAATACAGAATTGAAAGAAATTTTTGATAAAATTTATTCATTGTGCGATGAAGAGGAAATTGATAAATATCTCGATGAACATTCATCGATTGAAAAAGAGTTAGATGAAACTTGGTTAAAAATCAAAAGAGCGAAACAAAAACAAATAAATGTTCTTAATGAATCAAAGCCAAAACAAGAGAATAGTGTAACGGAAGTTCGACTTCCCACGATTAACCTGCCTTCTTTTAGTGGAAATGTACAGGATTGGATATATTTTAGTGATCTTTTTAAATCTAGCGTTCACAATAATAGCGCACTTTCGAGTGCTCAAAAGTTATCATATTTGAAATCTTCGCTTCATTCTGAAGCTGCCAAAGTATAACGATTTCAGATGATAATTATCAAACAGAGTGGTCCTTATTAGAGGAAAGATATTCCAATAAAAGACAACAAGTGTTTGCTCACATTAAAAAATTAATGTCCATTAATTCAATACAAAGTGAAACACCTAGTGCTATTCTTTATTTGGCAGATACCGCCAGTGAATATATCAGATCTCTAGAAATTCTCGATCAAAATATTGAAGGCTTTGCGGATACAATAATAACTTATATATTGTGGCAGAAATTAGATGGGTCAACAAAATGGTTTGAACGTGAACAAAAAAAGACGAGCTACCAAAATTAAAAGAATTAATCGAATTTTTAAAAAGACAAGCGAGAACACTGCAAGTTTCCAAACCTCTTATAAATAATGTAACTCCTAAACGCAATGCTCAACAACGAATCACTAGTATGGTATCTACATCTAATGGTAAAAACTCAAATACATTTAAATGTGTTAAGTGTCAGAGTAATGAATTCCACGGTTTGCACAAATGTCCAGAATTCTTAAATCTTTCAGTGGCTTCTAGATATGAATTCGTAAAGAATAATAATATTTGTTTTAACTGTTTAAAATTCCACTCGGTTAGAAATTGTAAATTTACTTATTCTTGTCAGAAATGTATGAAAAATCATTCAAGTTTACTGCATTTCGAGAATGAAAATGAAAAGCAAATTCAAAACAGTGATAGAAAAAATGAATTTATTTCAAAACCAGAGGTCCGTGATTGCGATACCCAAGACCAGAATCAAATCGTAGCGCATTCAAGGCTAGACCCGAATGCTGCAATATTTCACATTTCTAACGGAAGAGTATTTTCAGGTACATCTGTTTGTTAGATGAATTATTTAAGTTCTGGCATCTTATCAACTGCCATTGTTTATATTAAAAATAAATTTGGCGAATTTAAGCCGTTAAGAGGTTTGTTTGATGCTGGATCAATGAGTAATTTCATTACGATTCAGTTTGCTGATTATTTAGGAATTAAGAAAGAAAAAATAAAATTTGCGGTTTCAGGATTAAATGGCATCTCCGTGAATATTAACTCCCAGGTAAAAGCATTAATTTCGAACAATTCAAATTTTAAGGCGGAAATAGAACTTCTTTGTGTACCAAAAATATCGGATACTATTCCAGTAAATAGGATTAACGTTCCAACAGAACATTACCCTAATAACATTAAATTAGCAGATCCAGAATTTTACAAACCTGGAAAAATTGATGTTCTTTTGGGAGCACAAATATTATATGATCTTTTAGAAGTCGGTCGAATTGAAGTCCTCAAATTACGCAAAATACTCATTGTGGGCTTGTTTGTAACTATGAAGATTTGGCAAAAGAAGTTCAAAAATTCTTTCAGTTAGAAACATTAGGGATAAAAGACGATCGACATGTACTGACGAAGATAGCGCATTAGAAATATTTGAAAAATCTGTATCTCATAAAAATAAACGTTACGAAGTTCCCTTACCATGGAAAAAGGATTGGCGAGAAATGAACGACAATTTCAAAATAGCCAATAATAGACTAAACTGTCTTAAAGTGAAAATGAAGCGAAAATTAGAGCTTCGTGCTCAACATTGTGAGACTTTGAAAAGTTATGAAAATAAAGGAATCATAGAAAAAATAACGGAAACGCACAAGCCAGTGGAGAAACCACTTTTTTATCTTCCACACCAACCTGGCTTTAGACAAAGCCTAACAACAAAAATGAGAGTAGTCTTCGATGCCAGCTCACACGATGTTGGCGAATTATCGTTAAATGATTGTCTTTGGCCAGGTCCAAATCTTAATCCAAACTTATTCGATCTACTTATCAATTTTAGATTAAACAAAATAGCATTGATAGGTGATATAGAAAAGGCTTTTCTGCAGATATCCCTAGCGGAGAAAGACAGAGACGCAGTGAGGTTTTTATGGATTGGAGATAGAAGTATAGATAGAAATATATCGCTTCAACCGAGTTCCTTTTGGTATGAATGCTTCCCCATTTCTTCTTGCTGCTGCTCTAAGAAAACATATCAGGAAATTTCAAGTTAGATATCCTACAACAACAAAGTTATTAGATAGGTGCCTCTACGTTGATGATTTCATCGCTGGTGCTGACAACTTGCAAGATGCGTTAGAAATCTCTCGAAATGCTGTTTATATTATGAGCGAGGCAAGTATGAAACTCAGAAAATGGTCAACTAATGATAACGATTTGATGGAGCAATGGAAACAAGAAGGGTTTGATACTCAGCCTCTACATAACCCAATTGAATTAGGATTTGGCTCAACAAAAATTCTAGGTATGTCTTGGCATACGAGTGAAGATTGCTTTATCGTAGATGTAAAAGGCTTATTAGAAATTTTATCAAAAAATGAAAACACCTAGCGCTTCATCCTACGTGCTATTGGAAAAATATTCGACCCTCTTGGCTTGCTCACTCCTTATACTATTCGCATGAAATGCCTATTTCAAGATCTGTGGTTGAGGAAAATTGCTTGGGATGAAGATCTACCAATAGATGTTAAAGAAAAGTGGCTTCAATGGTGTTCTGAGATCCCACGCCTCTCCGACCTTAAAATTCCAAGAATTGTGCTAAATTCAACGAAAGAAGAAAATTCAGATGTGCTAGAGATTCACTGTTTCTGCGATGCTAGTAAGAAAGCCTTCGGCACTGTCATATACCTCAGAATTGTTAAAGAAAATGCTATTGAAGTTAACCTTGTGACTTCAAAAAGTACAGTTACACCTCTTAAAAAAAATCACTTTACTAAGATTAGAGCTATTGGGAGCTTTACTTGCTGCCCGACTAGGTAATGCAGTCAAGAAAATAGTAGATCATAAGAAGCCATCAGATATGTTCTTCTGGACAGATTCGAAAATCCCTTTGTACTGGATTAGAGGTTCTAGTAAAAGATGGAAATCATTCATAGCGAATCGTGTCAACGAAATTCAATTCTTGACCGACTCCAATTCGTGGTTTCATTGTCCAGGAAAGTCTAATCCAACCGACCTCATTACCAGAGGCGTCAGTGTTGATAAGCTCTTAGAGCAGGATTTGTGGTTTAAAGGTCCCCTCTTTTTGAAAGAAACAGTTCTCCTAACTAATGATTGCAACAGCCAAAATTTGCCAGATGACTATTCTGATGAACTAAAGAAAACAGTTAAATGTGAAAATGATAACCCTTTAGTAACTCTAGCTATTTATGATCAAAATTATTTATTAGATTATATTATTAGTGTTAGTAATAATTATATAACTATCATTCGTATTTTATGTTATGTGCTTAGATTTATTCATAATCTTCGAAATATTAATAGAGTGAATAATCATCTTACTTCTAAAGAATTGAATGCTGCAGAATTATCACTGATAAAGATGGTTCAACAAAGTGAGTATCAGGAAGTAATAAAATGTCTTCAGAAAGGTAATTCAGTACCAAATAAAAGTAAACTAAATTCTTTAAATTGTTTCTTAGATGAAAGTAATATTTTAAGAGTTGGGGATAGATTGGGTAACTCATAATTGACAACAAATGAAAAACATCCTATGGTTCTGCCAATTAAGCATTCCCTTACTTTAATTATTGTAAGACATTTTCATTTAAAGTATTTACATGTAGGATCACAAACATTGTTGTACCATATTCGTCGTAAATTTTGGATAACTAATGGTAGAAACATCTGTCGCAAAATAACATATGAATGTGTCACTTGTTTTAAAAACAAGCCTGTATTAGCGAGTCAAGTTATGGGTGACTTGCCCAAAGAGCGTGTTATACCTTCATTTCCATTTTCCATTAATGGAACTGATTATTGCGGCCCTTTTTACATTAAATTCAAAAATCAAAGGAAAGGTACATATAATAAAGTGTAAGTATGTATATTCGTTTGTCTCTGCACCAAAGCTATTCATCTAGATTTCATTTCAGATCTCACTTCTGCAGCCTTCATTGCTTGTTTTAAGCGCTTTGTTAGCAAAAGGGGAAAGTGTTCAAAAATATTTTCTGACAATGCAAAAAACTTTGTAGGGGCAAACTTAGAATTGAAAAGGCTTCACAATTTGGTTAGACACCCAGATGAAGCATTAGCTGATTATTTTGCAAAGGAAAATATCGAATGGAATTTTATTCCTCCGAAAGCTCGAACTTCGGTGGTCTTTGGGAGGCAGGGGTTAAATCATTCAAATTCCATCTAAAACGTGTAATTGGTAACGCGCACCTCACTTTAGAGGAGTTTCTGACAGTAATTCTGGAAATCAGGGTTTAATTTCTAACAAAAAAAGTACCGGAGCCCTAGTATTCTGTTGTACCGGTACAACAACCGGACCGAACAACAACCGGACAAATGAATGGAATTTACAGAAATTAATATTTATATCCTGAAGAATAGAACAATGTTTTACAATTTCCTATAAAAGGTGCATATCTTAAACTATATTCGATTCCTTCCACATAACAATCTTTTGTGGTGAGCCCCTGAAAATCAGATTAAATTAAAAATTTGACACCATTATTGGAAAAAATAGATGCTTTTATAGAAAAAGGGAAAACACTGTTCGATTGTTTCTATCAGAATAACAATACATGGCAATTACATCTATTTACAAATTTAAAAAAAAAACCAGCCAATAAAAAATTATCCTACTGTCACAAAAGAAAATCGAACTGAAAGCAAATTCATTGTTCATTCTCTTGAGTGGCGCCGTATCAACACGTCGTCACCGACATAAATTTGAAATAGAAAAATATGATTTCTGTTTCCCTTCATTTTGATGTTTGACCAAGCCCAAAAACTGATATAAAAATTGAGTTAGTTTTATCTCCATCTCTTATGTGTGCGACACGTTACGTCACATATAAGTGTTTTGGTAAAAAAGAATGCAAAATCTTGGAGATGGGAAGAAAAGGAAAAAGTAATTTATGCTTCGTTTTATTGGAAACGTTATTGCACTGGGCTCCGGAGCCCTGTATTTATGAGCTCCGGTGAATTCCGACCAATATTTAAATATTTACTAAAAACAGAGAAGTACCGGAGCCGGGCTCCGGTGGGCTTCGGCGCAAATTAAGCCTGCTGGAAATTGAAAGTGTTTTGAACTCAAGACCTCTGTCCCCATTATCATCAGATTTCGACGATTTCGAGACTCTGTCACCGGGTCATTTTCTTATAGGTAGGCCCTTAACGTCTATTATTGAACCCCAGCTCACTGAAGTTTCGGAAAACAAACTTAGCAACTGGCAAAAAATAACAAAATATAGCCAGCAAATATGGAAATTATGGAAGCGGGACTATCTGAACACCTTACAGCAACTTAATAAATGGCAAATAAATAAAAACAATATAAATGTTGGTTCTCTCGTATTGATCAACGATGAAAATATGCTCAGCACAAAATGGGCAACAGGTAGTATTTCCGAGATATTTCTCGGTAAGGACAAAAAAGTTCGAGTAGTGAACATTCGTCTACCTAACGGTACAATAATAAAGAGAAATGTGAGAAGTATTTGTCCCCTTCCAATTAATGGAAACTAATTTCTTTTATGTATATATTTGGTGTATTTTGAATATATTTTGTTGTTTAATTTCTATAGTATGTTTTATTGTATTCAAATGTAAAGTAATTTTGCCATTTTTCCTTTGTTATTAATTATATCTTTTGCATTGTTATATGTAGTATTATGTAATTTTATATTGTACATTAGAGTAGTTTTGAAACCTGCAGGTTTCAACGTCGGGAGTATGTTACTGATCGTAATTAAAATCTCCCGTACGAGGGCGCTGTGTCAGCGCCGTAATTTTATTTATTATTCCAATCGTCTGCGTGTTGACGATAGATTGTAATTTATTTACTAGTGAGTGGAAACACTGATTTTTTGTTGTTATTGAATGATGGAATCACGGAGTAAAAGAGGTGGAGGCGAAACTAATCTTAAAATTTTGCTATGCAGTTTTTCCCCCGTTAGGTGGCGACACCGTAGAATGTAGGCTATCGGTCGATTGTTCTACAATGCTTCAATGGGAAAAGCACTGATTTTTATAAATTTTTTACTAGAAAATTTAAATTTTAAGAAAGTCGTACAAGTAGAAATCTGATTAATTACAGTTTTCTTCATAAGATACATATTTTTTTAAAGGCACTTGGCTTTTTGATTGCTTCTTAAGACACTTAAAATCAGAGATCATTCTGACAAAAAGAGTGAAGGCAGGCCATTTATAAACATTGAATATCACGGATTATTCTGCCACGAAGAAATAAATAGACTTACGACTTTTAAAAATTAAAAGTATTATTCAATATTTTTGAGTAAATTTTAATCTCGCGTATATTTTATAACCTTTGAATAATTTAATAATTCATAACTTTTGATATCTATGCAATTAATAAATGTAGAATTAAATTATAGGTCATTGTTTAGGAACTAATTTTTTCAAAAGTCGTAAGGTTTGATTTTAATATAATCTTACTTATAAGGAGGAAGGGGGGGGGGGTTAGAGGACCGGAATTTCCAGATCCGGGCCCGCCCCGCCCCGAAAGAGAAATAATTGGGCTTGGCCCGGACCGGGCGGGTGGAAAAACTAAATGTTCCGCCCGGCCTGGTCCGTTTGTATTTTCGCAGTTCACGCCCTGGCCCGCCCCATGCAAAAATCAGTGAAAACAGGCCCGGCCCGTCCCTTTGAAAAAAAAAAATCAGACCCTACTCAATTTTTACAAAAAATTCCGATTTTTCTTACATACAATTAAGATTATTTTCCAGAATACTTCATAAATATTTATGAAAAATGTAACAGTATATTTTAGATTACATATAAGTTTTCAAGTCAGAGCTTACAAAATATCAAATTTTAAAAACCTTTTAGACTCACTCTCATGCAAAATTGCATGAATACAAAGTTTATTACGATTATATACATTAAATTCAGTAATACGAAAATAATAGGACTCCATCTTAAATAGAACGCAATCATCATGGCAACCTAAAATCATTACCTATCATGGGATATCTTTGAATTAATTACGTGTGGCAGGATTTAATAGAATAATCACCATGGCACCCTACAATCATTACCTATCAAGGGGTATCATTGTAATAATTACGTATGATAGGATTTAATAGAATAATCACCATGGCAACCTAGAATCATTACCTATCAAGGGGTATCGTTGAATTAATTACGTATGATAGGATTTAATAGAATAATTACCATGGCAACCTAGAATAATTACCTATCATGGGATATCATTGAATTAATTACGTATGATAGGATTTAATAGAATGAAGGAAACTTTTATTAATTTCTATTGAAGTTTTGATTTCATTTTCATAGAATTTGACATGACAAAATTCTGCAATTTAAATGGTTTAATCTCAATTTAAATGGTATTTGACAGATAGGTACATATCAATTACCCACAGCAATTTTTAGTGTTCATTAAGCATAACATTTGAAAAACATATACACTAAGATCGATTTAAGATAACAATTTCTCAATTACAAGCAAATAGTTTTATATTAAAGCCTAAAAAAATCTCTCACCTGTAAAGCACGGAACAAGCTCAATTTTATTTTCCCTTCGTTTTTTCATTTTTTTTTAATGTCACTGGTATAACCTGTTTTCAATCCAGGAACAGAGCACTTATACCCCATCTTAATTTCTGCTATGTAATATCAATAATAAAAAATAAACGAATAACATAAAATATTTTTTAATTCTAACGTACGGCTCTTATACATACAATCATATGATATTCAGCTAAAAGAATGGCAAACATGCGAATTGTAGCGCCCTCATTATTTACCAAAATGCAACTTGCGTTTTCGGCGAGTAATGCCTGTTAAGTTTCCCCTCCACCTGTTTTACTCCGTGGATGGAATGTTTTCGACTTGGAAACGGTCAGAGAGACTGTTTCACTCTTAAAAATTATTGTTTTAAATAAAGAAATTACAGTTCACTGCGAAGAATTTCTTAAAAAAAAGGTGTCATTGAGTAACTTATTGTTTTATTCTTAACAATAGTGTTTATTAAATATGCATAATTATTAATTAATTACACATGTGCCCCAAGTTGGCTCTCTGTGCTTCTGCCCAAAACTTTTTAATTTCATATAAAATAAAATGTCATCCACGTCATCCACAATGTCATCCATTAATTCATCCACGACACAGAATGATTTTCTAATTATACGAACTTCATTATATTAAAATATGTTTTAGGTATACACACCTCGATTTATCTTTTAAATTGATTTTTGAAAATGATCGTCTGTTATAGTAGAATTTTCTCAAAGATTATTGGAAACACTTCTGCGGTTTCAAGCTAAAATTGTCTATTACTGTTAAATCTCAAGCTTTTAATGAGCACGTGAAAAGAGTCTTCAAAGTTTAAGCCAGGGGTGATCCTGTTTCGAATTTTCCGAAAAATTAAGGTAATCGTTTCCGAAAATTATTTCGACACATGATCGCCGAAAAATATCAATTTCGTCAATCGTTCGAAGAAAAATCGGCAATTTCGTCAAAGGCTCGCGGGAAAAACGCAAATTTCGTCAGAGGATCGCGAAAATACGCAAATTTCGTTAAAGGATCGCGAATTGCGTCCAGCGATCACAAAAAAAGCTAATTTCGTCAAAGAATCGCGAAAAAAAAACGCAAATTTCGTAAAGGATAGCGAAAAAAACTCAATTCTTGTCAAAAGATCGTGAAAAAACGGCAAAATTTCGTCAAAAGATCGCGAAAAAAACGACAAAATTTTGTCAAAACATTGCGAAAAAACGGCAAAATTTTGTCAAAAAATCGCGAAAAAACGGCACATTTTCACTCATTATCATCTCTGGTTTAAGCATATATGCATTATTTATTTTATAATTTGCACTCACGTCTTGAGTCAGTCATGACGGATAAATATAAACAGTGAAATTCATAGCAATAAATAAAGAGTTTTTCATTTGAGCTGAAATCAATGAGTAATGCTGAAAATTTCCGAAAGAAACGAAATTTTTGAAATACAGATAGTTTTGGCCGAATTCTCGACAACATTTTCGCCGAAAACGAAACCGAATTTTTGGTCGATCTCTAATACCAACGACATCTCTCACAATAATAATTTCATCGAACAATATATAATGAGTCAATGGCCCAGAACAATTAAGCTAACATTTTGGTCTGTGTTACGGCGCTCCGTTTCCGCACTTTAGGTCTCAGGTCACCCAGTCAACGCCAAATTCACGGTTACTGCTATTTCACAAGTTTATTTTATCGTATTCTTCAACAAAATACTCGAAATTATTTTTATCAACCAAATCTAAAAAAAATATATATGTATACATATATATAATAAATTTTCTAAATTGTATTTGTTTTTAAATTTTATTATACACGCTGGTCTGTTAATTTTTATCTAGTTAAAGCATAGCTGTCCGTCTTCTATATTTTTCAAGTTAAAATAATAATAATAATAATCCGAAATTTTCTTATTAAATTGTGGTCCAAATTATGCCCCCCCCCCCCCTTGAAAAATAGCAAAAGGTCATCAGCTACGCAACGATGTCGTACAAAAGTGGGATACGGAATATAGCTAAAATATGACAAATTTCATACTATACTTGGAAAAAAAAAAAAAAAAAAACACGACCAATTGAGAAATAATTACAGAAATTTGGAAACCCCATATCCTTATGTATTTTTGCTATAATATGGAATTGTACTGAATTTTAATTAACTGCAGTAATAATTTCTAAACAATAATTTCAACATTAAACTTTATAGAGGTGAAGAA
This sequence comes from Maratus speciosus, assembly GCA_963932465.1. Classification (NCBI taxonomy): domain Eukaryota; kingdom Metazoa; phylum Arthropoda; class Arachnida; order Araneae; family Salticidae; genus Maratus; species Maratus speciosus. The sequence goes on along the minus strand of OZ010800.1, from coordinate 285,322,582 downwards.
ATAGATTAAATTGATTTGAAAAAGAATGAAATTTGGTCTGGTCTGGATATTTTTTGCTCTGTTTGAATAAACTTCAACTGTGCTAATCAAACCTTAAATATGAATTTGATTTCCATATTTTTTGAAATTGAAAAATCTTCTTTAAATTCATTTTTTAATTTATTATTAATATATTCTAAAAATTTCCTTTCCGTTGATTTTTATAATAATGCCTGGCAATCTTTAAAATGAAGTACATTTTCTTTTTGAAAATTTTATCGTCGATATAATAAATTCTATTTTAAAGTGCCAATATTGGCAAATAACAATATAGCATTATGAAATTTCCCTTGAGGTTGAAGTTTACTCGGGTGCTTTGTAATTTTAAATGAAAACTCCAGGTATTTTTTCTATTGCGCATATTTTAATGATCTAGAGTCATAAACTGTCGATTTAAAATGAATTTGGTAACTTTGCATAATAGTTAAAAATTAACAATAAAAACTTTATGATGGAAAGCCGTTAAATTTCTATATAAGAAAGTATATAGTATCTTTTTATCTTTATCACCAAATTTTAAAGATATTTTGTAGATAATCGAAGATTAAGCATGTTCAGAGGAATATAATACAAGTTTATAAGTATCATAAGTTTTTGCCACATATTTGGCTTTTATAAATCTATCCGGATTTAGTATAGTATAATATAATGTTGTCTAGTAATGTTACTTATGCTTGTAGTATTTTCAAATATATTTAACTGCTCTGAACACTATTTCTTCTATTTCTTCCAGAGAATGATTTCAGCTCGCGGAGTTTTTAACCCTCCGAGCGTCTTGCAAAAGGGTAAAATTGTGATGTTGTTTTCCTTGCATTTTGTTTTAAATGCTAATAATTAGTTTTATAAAGAAAATGTATTTTCTTCAATAGGCTTGGCGAAAAACTTTATTTCTCTTTTAAGAAAAATCCATTTCAATTCTGACAGTTTAGATTTTTGCGAGTTTTCTTTATACTTTGTATTGTAGCACCTCTTAATCTTACTTTTTTTCCAAACACCGACAGAGTGTGCGTATCAAACATATCAGTTTTTTTTTTAATGTAATGATATGATACCTTTTAAAAAATCTGCGATGTTCAACTTCAGTTAATCATATTTATTCATACTGGTAGAGAACTTTAACTTCTTTTATATATAAATTCTAGAATGTATGTGAGTATGTCAATAAAACGTGTGTATATCAATAAAAAATGAAAGAAAGTTTACGCAGGTATTATTTATGAAATGAATATAATTAAATAACTTAAATTCAAAATCCATATGTTCGAGAAATGCCTAAGTGAAGAACCTGGGCGACATATTCGGGTTTTGTGTGTCAAGCACAAAACTGATAATTTGTGTCACTTTGAATCAATTAATTTAAACACTATTTAATTTTAGTTTTCGATTAAAAAAAGTGTCATTTCTTAATTACCCTTAAATTTTATTAATATTAAATTTCTTAGGATTCAATAAATACAGCATACTATTTTATAATGTGATGTAAAATCGAAGATAGTGTAAAAAAAAGTACTAGTTTCAATATAAAACCCATAAACAATATAACTAAAACTAGCAGAACTAACCCGGCTTCGCCAGTGTCAATTATAAGAAGCCTTCCAGGTAAAATAAATTAAAACGAAATAATACAGCAATCACAGTAACTGAAATTTGTGCATTCCCATCCACAAATCGTTATAAAGACAATAAAAAAACATGGCGTTATTCTCTTGCAACCATAGTAAAATCCCCGAGCTTTAATAACAGAATGCACGTTTTCTTTGGCGGGTTTAAGAGAAAAATATGTGATTTTCCTGACAATACGAAAAAAAAAATCCTCAAAATCGCGCGGCACTTAGTGAAATTCTCGTTTGTATGGTATTATCCACATTATAAAGTAAAAACACTATGTCAGTGCCCATAAATTGTAACCCATAAAATGTGCCTTTACTGCAATTTTTCTAACTTTTAAAAATCACACAATTTCATTTTTTACAATGTCGAATAGAAAAAAGTTCTCTCAAATGAAATTTGTTTGAAAATTTTACCTCAGTTTTCTGATTTTAATGGATTTTAAAGTAATTTTTAAGCATGGATATTTTTAAAGTTGAGTGAAACCCGATTACGAAAGATAAACCTGTTTACACTTAATGCAATAGTATAAAGAAAAGACATGTCTATGAGTAACGCTGGTATATTTTCGGTGGTAACAACCTAACACAGCAAATTTCACTTTTACTGTAGTTTAACGTCTAAACATTGTACATTCGATTGTTCCAACGTATTATAGAAAACAAAAGTACTTTCAGTAATATTTGTTTGCAATGTTTATCTCAATTTACGAATTTTTTATGGGTTTTAAAATAACTTTTAAGCATGCATATTTTTTAAATATGCTTGCAACCCAAAATACAAAAGATTAACTCAATTGTTCAAAAACATTGTAAATAATTCAGAATTTGTTTGCTTTCGCGTAATATTCAATAACTAAATTGGCAAACGAAATTAAAACGCCAAAAGTAAAATAAAATAAAACACGAATTTAAGAGATATCAAATCAGACTACTCAAAATAACCTGATAAGTATATAAAATTCAAATGGGAATTTCGTTCCGGGTGCATATAACTTCAATTCTTCAGAACGGATTTCCATGAGACTTGCACTATTAGTTTTTTAGGGAAGATTTTAGTGCGTAACATATTGATTTCCGTTGCTTAGTCATAGAATTATAGGGGAAAGTTATATAATCATGTGAACCTAACTATGAAGGATTAGTCTTATTAGCTGAATGAAAAATGCAGAACTATTTTTATCTCTAAGTATATTGACGGGTTTATCTTCAGTAATGGGGCTGTGCGGTAGGGTATTCTTATTTTAATGAGTGTGCCTGACACCTATTATGGCATGCACCTTTGTTTAAAACAATATGGAATGACTTTAAAACAATAAAACGTTTAAAACAATATAGAATGTTTTAAGCGACTATCTGGCATGCAACTTGATTACAAAATACTAACCTGCAATAATGCTTAAGATGCTTCTCCAGTTCCCTGCTCAACAACGCGAAACTTTCTGTCATATTTTCTGACTCATTAAACGTAAAGGCTTAAAATTTGTAGTCCTGTCTGTTACAGCGAATTTGGAATTGAAATGAGTTTTTCCTTTTTTCATAATTACATATCGAGTTATGAGCAATTGTGGTTGCGTGACGGCCGGTTTTTATTCTTTATTGCACTGTTGCGTCCGAAATTCAGTTCAAAACACCAACGGAAAGATTTTATACCTTTACCAACATATGGAAACTATCTTTCGATTACATTTTATCTAAATAAGAACTCCTGTCAATTTCATAAGTTTCCGAACAAAAATTAATTAAAAAAGATGTCAGAAAATAGCTCCTTTCGATTTGAGAACAGCCTTAACTTGACGTTTATGAAAAAACTCACATTGTTTGTTTTAATTTTGGAACTCGCGAAATTTAAATTCAGAAAAAGGATGTTCTTTTGACACACTGTGGTAATTTTTTTTTACTTTTAAAATTAAAATACATGTTTTCTTTGGCGCGCGTCTGTAATGGCGTTTGGCGCGTAAATCTGTGTTTTTATACAGGATGTCTCTTCTTATCGTTTACCAAAAGCTAATTTCTAAATCGTTAGTTTTAGTGGTATTGTTCCAGTTGCAAAAATGTTTCAGATTTTGTTATGCATCATTTAAAGTCCAATTTGCGTTAAAATAAGTGCTTTTTAAATAGTTAAGAAATTACAATCTTTTCACAACGTCTGGGTCCTATAAGCTTCATTCAGAAAAAGTTTCTCCATGTTCTAACCACTAAAACAGTAAACATTTTATTTTCTTACAGCTAAAACTTATTGAGTTATGATACTTAGAACTTTATGAATTTTCGCCGTTTTTGTCACCATAAACAAAAAACGTGTTTTTAGTGCCAGAAAAGCTCAAAATGCATATGTTCCACACGCGTTTATATTTTTTCATATCGGATATCAGGTCCTGTTTGAAAAAGTGTAAACAACTTAAAAAAATTTAAACCAGGCAGATCATGTAAATTATATGTCAATAAACAGCGTTGTAAGGGAAACCTTTGCTGTCAATGTGTCTAAAAAAAGCACTAAGAGTGAAAATATTAGATTTATTTATACCAAAAAGATAAGGAAGTACTTATGTACTTTAGTATAGATAATAAGTATAAAAATCACATGGGTATTTTAAGGAAAAAAATTGCAAGGTAAATCTATGAACAAACGGCTACGTAACTACTTAAGTACTTTATCCAGGGGCCGCATTATATAGGGAAAATCTTATTGTTCGTACCAGAACCCTTAGAGAAAGGTGCGATGAAGATATTATTTTCAAAATAGTGGTAGGAACGATAAAAGTTTCCCTATAGAATGCGACCCCTGTGTATAGTACAATTTCAAGGTTTGGCTATCTCGCTTTCAGGGGCAAGGTACTTGCATTCGTGAAATGTTGAAATAATTTGATGACACAAATATTTACAAGAGAATCTATCTGGAAACAAGTAAAAGTATATTTTAGCGTACTTAATAAAGGTGAAGTTTTCATTATAAAATTCAGGTGCCAATGTGGCAATTAGGAATTAAAATTAAGTGATGCCATAACGGCATCACCGCCTCTCAAGAAATTTGGTTTGATAGCACTCATTATGCTGCTTTTTAGGTGCGTTCGTAATTATATAAATACGTAGCACCTATAGTCGTCGTTCAGCCTGTCCGTCTGTCTGTCCGCATATAACAGAGCAAAAACTACCCAACCGAATGGTCTGAAATTTGAAATATAAGATTGTTATCGGATGTATAGTTTAATTACAGGGACAGTCAAAAGTTTTTCTTTACATTGCGGCCAATGGGAAAAATTATTGCAAGTGCATTTTAATGATGTTACAGCCTTCCGAATGGTCTGAAATTTTAAAGATATAATTGTTGCAAAATTTTGTCGAGCCATTTCAAATTTTAGGAAAATCAGATGTATAGTTTAATTACAGGGACAGTCAAAAGTTTTTCTTTACATTACGGCCAATGGGAAAAATTATTGCAAGTGCATTTTAATGATGTTACAGCCTTCCAAATGGTCTGAAATTTTAAATATATAATTGTTACAAAATTTTGTCGAGCCATTTCAAATTTTAGGAAAATCGGATGTATAGTTTAATTACAGGGACAGTCAAAAGTGTTCGGGGAATGGGAAAAAATTATTGGGAGTGCATTTTAATGATGTTAAAGGCTATGGACTTTATGAAGTGCAAAAAATTATACATTCAGTACAATATGGGGTGCAAAAAATAATTATAAAACTTGTTATAGTACGAACGCACCTCATTTGCCACGTTTGACGAGCAATTTCCAACTTGTTTTAAATTTCATTACATAATTTTAATAAGGTATTCTATCATTTTCTTTATTGTGAGCAAAAAACAATGGAGAAATTTACTTCCCGTAGTAAGAGAAACACAAAAATATTATTTATAACTATTGGGATAACTGGATCCATCATGGTCCAGTTACCCCGGATACATGTCCCAGTTACCCCATTCTTGAAAAATTTATGGGGTAACTGGGACACTGGGCTTACATTTGAAACATGAAGTAAATATGCATAGATACCTAATAATATTAGTGTAGTTATATGTCTAATCTTTAAAAAAATGATTGTTTAATAAAAGTACTTACAGTATTTTAATAATCAGCCGAGGAAGTTCAACCATATAGACGTTTTCTTTAAAAAAATATACGTAAATTTTTGACAATCTATCACAGCAAAGTGAGAGTTATGATTGAGTTGATACACGTTGTTTTAGGAAGTTGAGATTAAGGGGCATTGTTCACAAAAGCTAAAACTTGAAAAACACCAACAGTTTTTTATAAAATAGCCTATGGCCCAGTTACCTCGTGTTTCCAGTTACCCCAACTAACCTTACATTCTGCGATAGTCAAAAGTTTTGATTTCCACTCCACCAAACATCCAAGATTTGATTCCTTTATCGAAAAATGAACACAATTGTTCGTTTACAAATAAGTGCAATAATTATTCCTTCAAGTATGATATTTTTATGTTTAAAAATATGGTCAGAACGTTTCGAATTTTTGAGCGTGTAAAATATTTTTTTCAGAAACATGTTTAAATTTTTTAAAAAGCAGGAATTTAAAACCAACCTTATCAAAGGCTGATTTTAAATTCCTGCTGTTTTTCAGATGCAATGATATCAGATGATGTACATACAAAAACTGATTTTTTTTAGATTCCTTGCGATTTTGTATTAGTAGGTTTTGCTGTACAAGTTAAATGCAATCAAAATTTTTATATTTTTGAATAATTAAAATCAACATTCAAAAATCAGATAATTGTCAAATTTGAAAGATAAAAAAATTAAACTTTCACCTTTTAAATGTGTTAAAATTTTGGTTATCCATCGCTCTGTACAATCTTAAATAAATGCTGATGTAAAGAAAAAAAATTATCATTCATAGTTGATTGTCGAATTTTGTTGGGAATTTTTAAAAAGTACTGTGTTCATTTACTGAATAATGAGTTTAAAATAACAAATCATATTTATAATCTAGTTTTACATTTTTCTCAAATAAAATACAATTTACGGACGTCCTTTGTCGAAAACATTTCTCCTTCACAAAACTTCCAATTTCAGATGTGATGGAAACCTATCAGGATATCATTATTAAAGTCTTATAGGACTTAATAAATCTTTCCAATTCCTAGTTAATACTTTTGAGATTCCTTCAAAAATCCGGCAGACTCTCAGTCCCGATGATTTTGATATGTTTCACTTATATACATACATAGATACATATAAATAAGTAATATCACAATATCGGTTTAATGGATTGTTGAAATAATTTTTTGCACCTGCGAAAGTGCAGCCATCGGCCTCCCCACGCCTTACACATGTCGTGGTCGATGGCTTCAATTAGGTCATAAACGTCCCCCGCTTTACGCACGTCGTGGACGATGACACCGGTCCTGATGACGCCACATTCGCGGCGTGCGTGAGACATGTCCCATCGGCTTACCCTTGTTGTTGAAGTCGACCCGAACCCCCAAATTCCCCTTTATCGCAAAATCTCCGCAAATTCCGCAAATCACCGACACGAAACCGCAAATTATCGCTTAACCCGCAAATTCCCGCAAATCCCCTATACCCTTGAGCCGCTGCACGACGCGAACGTGCAGCCATCGGCCTCGTGGTCGATGGCTTCACTTAGGTCATCGATCTCCCCCGCTTTACGCATGTCGTGGACGATGACACCGGTCCTGATGACGCCACATTCGCGGCGTGCGTAGGACATGTCCCATCGGCTTACCCTTGTTGTTGAAGTCGACCCGAAACCGCAAATTCCCCTTTAACGCAAAATCCCCGAAAATCACCGACCTGAAACCGCAAATTCACCGCAAATATCGCTTAACCCGCAAATTCCCGCAAATTCAATTTATCGCCATTCGCGAACCCGCAAATTCCCGAACCGAAACCGGAAATTCCCCGCAAATTATCGATTATCCCGCAAATTCCCGCAAATCCCCTTTACCCTTGAGCCGCTGCACGACGCGAACGTGCAGCCATCGGCCTCCCCACGCATTACACATGTCGTGGTCAATGGCTTCACTTAGGTCATCGACCTCCCCCGCTTTACGCATGTCGTGGACGATGACACCGGTCCTGATGACGCCACATTTGCGGCGTGCGTGAGACATGTCCCATCAGCTTACCCTTGTTGTTGAAGTCGACCCGAAACCGCAAATTCCCCTTTAACGCAAAATCCCCGCAAATCACCGACCCGAAACCGCAAATATCGCTTAACCCGCAAATTCCCATTTATCGCCATTCGCGAACCCGCAAATTCCCATTTATCGCCATTCGCGAACCCGCAAATTCCCGCAAATCCCCGACCCGAAACCGCAAATTCCCCGCAAATTATTGCTTAACCCGCAAATCCCCTTTACCCTTGAGCCGCTGCACGACGCGAACGTGCAGCCATCGGCCTCCCCACGCCTTACACATGTCGTGGTCGATGGCTTCACTTAGGTCATCGACCTCCCCGCTTTACGCATGTCGTGGACGATGACACCGGTCCTGATGACGCCACATTCGCGGCGTGCGTAAGACATGTCCCATCGGCTGGCCCTTGTTGTTGAAGTCGACCCGAAACCGCAAATTCCCCTTTAACGCAAAATCCCCGCAAATTACCGACCCGAAACCGCAAATATCGCTTAACCCGCAAATTACCATTTATCGCCATTCGCGAACCCGCAAATTTCCGCAAATCCCCAACTCGAAACCGCAAATTCCCGCAAAACCTCTTTACCCTTGAGCCGCTGCACGACACGAACGTGCAGCCATCGGCCTCCCCACGCATTACACATGTCGTGGTCGATGGCTTCACTTAGGTCATCGACCTCCCCCGCTTTACGCATGTCGTGGACGATGACACCGGTCCTGATGACGCCACATTCGCGGCATGCGTGAGACATGTCCCATCGGCTTACCCTTGTCGATGTTGAAGCCGACACGAACCCGCAAATTCCCCTTTATCGCAAATCACCCGCAAATTCCCGACCAAAAACCGCAAATTCCCGGCAAATTATCGCTTAACCCGCAAATTCCCGCAAATTCTCCGCAAATTGTCGCTTATCCCGCAAATTCCCGCAAATCCCCTTTACCGTTGAGCCGCTGCACGACGCGAACGTGCAGCCATCGGCCTCCCCACGCATTACACATGTCGTGGTCGATGGCTTCACTTAGATCATCGACCTCCCCCGCTTTACGCATGTCGTGGACGATGACACCGGTCCTGATGACGCCACATTCGCGGCGTGCGTGAGAGATGTCCCATCGGCTTACCCTTGTCGATGTTGAAGCCGACCCGAACCCGCAAATTCCCCTTTATCGCAAATTACCCGCAAATTCCCGACCCGAAACCGCAAATTCCCGGCAAATTATCGCTTAACCCGCAAATTCTCCGCAAATTGTCGCTTATCCCGCAAATTCCCGGAAATCCCCTTTACCGTTGAGCCGCTGCACGACGCGAACGTGCAGCCATCGGCCTCCCCACGCATTACACATGTCGTGGTCGATGGCTTCACTTAGATCATCGACCTCCCCCGCTTTACGCATGTCGTGGACGATGACACCGGTCCTCATGACGCCACATTCGCGGCGTGCGTGAGACATGTCCCATCGGCTTACCCTTGTCGATGTTGAAGCCGACTCGAACCCGCAAATTCCATTTATCGCCATTCGCGAACCCGCAAATTCGCGAACCGAAACCGTAAATTCCCCGCAAATTATCGCTTATCCCGCAAATCCCCGCAAATCCCCTTTACCCTTGAGCCGCTGCACGACGCGAACGTGCAGCCATCGGCCTCCCCACGCATTACACATGTCGTGGTCGATGGCTTCACTTAGGTCATCGACCTCCCCCGCTTTACGCATGTCGTGGACGATGACACCGGTCCTGATGACGCCACATTTGCGGCGTGCGTGAGACATGTCCCATCAGCTTACCCTTGTTGTTGAAGTCGACCCGAACCCGCAAATTCCCCTTTATCGCAAAATCCCCGCAAATCACCGACCCGAAACCACAAATATCGCTTAACCCGCAAATTCCCATTTATCGCCATTCGCGAACCCGCAAATTCCCATTTATCGCCATTCGCAAACCCGCAAATTCCCGCAAATCCCCGACCCGAAACCGCAAATTCCCCGCAAATTATCGCTTAACCCGCAAATCCCCTTTACCCTTGAGCCGCTGCACGACGCGAACGTGCAGCCATCGGCCTCCCCACGCCTTACACATGTCGTGATCGATGGCTTCACTTAGGTCATCGACCTCCCCCGCTTTACGCATGTCGTGGACGATGACACCGGTCCTGATGACGCCACATTCGCGGCGTGCGTAAGACATGTCCCATCGGCTGACCCTTGTTGTTGAAGTCGACCCGAAACCGCAAATTCCCCTTTAACGCAAAATCCCCGCAAATTACCGACCCGAAACCGCAAATATCGCTTAACCCGCAAATTACCATTTATCGCCATTCGCGAACCCGCAAATTTCCGCAAATCCCCAACCCGAAACCGCAAATTCCCGCAAAACCTCTTTACCCTTGAGCCGCTGCACGACACGAACGTGCAGCCATCGGCCTCCCCACGCATTACACATGTCGTGGTCGATGGTTTCACTTAGGTCATCGACCTCCCCCGCTTTACGCATGTCGTGGACGATGACACCGGTCCTGATGACGCCACATTCGCGGCATGCGTGAGACATGTCCCATCGGCTTACCCTTGTCGATGTTGAAGCCGACCCGAACCCGCAAATTCCCCTTTATCGCAAATCACCCGCAAATTCCCGACCCAAAACCGCAAATTCCCGGCAAATTATCGCTTAACCCGCCAATTCCCGCAAATTCTCCGCAAATTGTCGCTTATCCCGCAAATTCCCGCAAATCCCCTTTACCGTTGAGCCGCTGCACGACGCGAACGTGCAGCCATCGGCCTCCCCACGCATTACACATGTCGTGGTCAAATGCTTCACTTAGATCATCGACCTCCCCCGCTTTACGCATGTCGTGGACGATGACACCGGTCCTGATGACGCCACATTCGCGGCGTGCGTGAGACATGTCCCATCGGCTTACCCTTGTCGATGTTGAAGCCGACCCGAACCCGCAAATTCCCCTTTATCGCAAATTACCCGCAAATTCCCGACCCGAAACCGCAAATTCCCGGCAAATTATCGCTTAACCCGCAAATTCCCGCAAATTCTTCGCAAATTGTCGCTTATCCCGCAAATTCCCGGAAATCCCCTTTACCGTTGAGCCGCTGCACGACGCGAACGTGCAGTCATCGGCCTCCCCACGCATTACACATGTCGTGGTCGATGGCTTCACTTAGATCATCGACCTACCCGCTTTACGCATGTCGTGGACGATGACACCGGTCCTCATGACGCCACATTCGCGGCGTGCGTGAGACATGTCCCATCGGCTTACCCTTGTCGATGTTGAAGCCGACTCGAACCCGCAAATTCCCCTTTATCGCTAATTACCCGGCAATTCCCAACCCGAAACCGCAAATTATCGCTTAACCCGCAAATTCCATTTATCGCCATTCGCGAACCCGCAAATTCCCGAACCGAAACCGTAAATTCCCCGCAAATTATCGCTTATCCCGCAAATCCCCGCAAATCCCATTTACCCTTGAGCCGCTGCACGACGCGAACGTGCAGCCATCGGCCTCCCCACGCATTACACATGTCGTGGTCGATGGCTTCACTTAGGTCATCGACCTCCCCCGCTTTACGCATGTCGTGGACGATGACACCGGTCCTGATGACGCCACATTCGCGGCGTGCGTAAGACATGTCCCATCGGCTTACCCTTGTTGTTGAAGTCGACCCGAAACCGCAAATTCCCCTTTAACGCAAAATCCCCGCAAATCACCGACCCGAAACCGCAAATTCACCGCAAATATCGCTTAACCCGCAAATTCCCGCAAATTCAATTTATCGCCATTCGCGAACCCGCAAATTCCCGAACCGAAACCGTAAATTCTCCGCAAATTATCGATTATCCCGCAAATTCCCGCAAATCCCCTTTACCCTTGAGCCGCTGCACGACGCGAACGTGCAGCCATCGGCCTCCCCACGCATTACACATGTCGTGGTCGATGGCTTCACTTAGGTCATCGACCTCCCCCGCTTTACGCATGTCGTGGACGATGACACCGGTCCTGATGACGCCACATTCGCGGCGTGCGTGAGACATGTCCCATCAGCTTACCCTTGTTGTTGAAGTCGACCCGAAACCGCAAATTCCCCTTTATCGCAAAATCCCCGCAAATCACCGACCCGAAACCGCAAATATCGCTTAACCCGCAAATTCCCATTTATCGCCATTCGCGAACCCGCAAATTCCCACAAATCCCCGACCCGAAACCGCAAATTCCCCGCAAATTATCGCTTAACCCGCAAATCCCCTTTACCCTTGAGCCGCTGCACGACGCGAACGTGCAGCCATCGGCCTCCCCACGCCTTACACATGTCGTGGTCGATGGCTTCACTTAGGTCATCGACCTCCCCCGCTTTACGCATGTCGTGGACGATGACACCGGTCCTGATGACGCCACATTCGCGGCATGCGTGAGACATGTCCCATCGGCTTACCCTTGTCGATGTTGAAGCCGACCCGAACCCGCAAATTCCCCTTTATCGCAAATCACCCGCAAATTCCCGACCCAAAACCGCAAATTCCCGGCAAATTATCGCTTAACCCGCAAATTCCCGCAAATTCTCCGCAAATTGTCGTTATCCCGCAAATTCCCGCAAATCCCCTTTACCGTTGAGCCTCTGCACGACGCGAACGTGCAGCCATCGGCCTCCCCACGCATTACACATGTCGTGGTCGATGGCTTCACTTAGATCATCGACCTCCCCCGCTTTACGCATGTCGTGGACGATGACACCGGTCCTGATGACGCCACATTCGCGGCGTGCGTGAGACATGTCCCATCGGCTTACCCTTGTCGATGTTGAAGCCGACCCGAACCCGCAAATTCCCCTTTATCGCAAATTACCCGCAAATTCCCGACCCGAAACCGCAAATTCCCGGCAAATTATCGCTTAACCCGCAAATTCCCGCAAATTGTCGCTTATCCCGCAAATTCCCGGAAATCCCCTTTACCGTTGAGCCGCTGCACGACGCGAACGTGCAGCCATCGGCCTCCCCACGCATTACACATGTCGTGGTCGATGGCTTCACTTAGATCATCGACCTCCCCCGCTTTACGCATGTCGTGGACGATGACACCGGTCCTCATGACGCCACATTCGCGGCGTGCGTGAGACATGTCCCATCGGCTTACCCTTGTCGATGTTGAGCCGACTCGAACCCGCAAATTCCCCTTTATCGCTAATTACCCGGCAATTCCCAACCCGAAACCGCAAATTATCGCTTAACCCGCAAATTCCATTTATCGCCATTCGCGAACCCGCAAATTCCCGAACCGAAACCGTAAATTCCCCGCAAATTATCGCTTATCCCGCAAATCCCCGCAAATCCCCTTTACTCTTGAGCCGCTGCACGACGCGAACGTGCAGCCATCGGCCTCCCCACGCATTACACATGTCGTGGTCGATGGCTTCACTTAGGTCATCGACCTCCCCCGCTTTACGCATGTCGTGGACGATGACACCGGTCCTGATGACGCCACATTCGCGGCGTGCGTGAGACATGTCCCATCAGCTTACCCTTGTTGTTGAAGTCGACCCGAAACCGCAAATTCCCCTTTATCGCAAAATCCCCGCAAATCACCGACCCGAAACCTCAAATTCACCGCAAATATCGCTTAACCCGCAAATTCCCATTTATCGCCATTCGCGAACCCGCAAATTCCCATTTATCGCCATTCGCGAACCCGCAAATTCCCGAAAATCCCCGACCCGAAACCGCAAATTCCCCGCAATTTATCGCTTAACCCGCAAATCGCCTTTACCCTTGAGCCGCTGCACGACGCGAACGTGCAGCCATCGGCCTCCCCACGCCTTACACATGTCGTGGTCGATGGCTTCATTTAGGTCATCGACCTCCCCCGCTTTACGCATGTCGTGGACGATGACACCGGTCCTGATGACGCCACATTCGCGGCGTGCGTAAGACATGTCCCATCGGCTTACCCTTGTTGTTGAAGTCGACCCGAAACCGCAAATTCCCCTTTAACGCAAAATCCCCGCAAATTACCGACCCGAAACCGCAAATATCGCTTAACCCGCAAATTACCATTTATCGCCATTCGCGAACCCGCAAATTTCCGCAAATTCCCGCAAAACCTCTTTACCCTTGAGCCGCTGCACGACACGAACGTGCAGCCATCGGCCTCCCCACGCATTACACATGTCGTGGTCGATGGCTTCACTTAGGTCATCGACCTCCCCCGCTTTACGCATGTCGTGGACGATGACACCGGTCCTGATGACGCCACATTCGCGGCATGCGTGAGACATGTCCCATCGGCTTACCCTTGTCGATGTTGAAGCCGACCCGAACCCGCAAATTCCCCTTTATCGCAAATCACCCGCAAATTCCCGACCCAAAACCGCAAATTCCCGGCAAATTATCGCTTAACCCGCAAATTCCCGCAAATTCTCCGCAAATTGTCGCTTATCCCGCAAATTCCCGCAAATCCCCTTTACCGTTGAGCCGCTGCACGACGCGAACGTGCAGCCATCGGCCTCCCCACGCATTGCACATGTCGTGGTCGATGGCTTCACTTAGATCATCGACCTCCCCCGCTTTACGCATGTCGTGGACGATGACACCGGTCCTGATGACGCCACATTCGCGGCGTGCGTGAGACATGTCCCATCGGCTTACCCTTGTCGATGTTGAAGCCGACCCGAACCCGCAAATTCCCCTTTATCGCAAATTACCCGCAAATTCCCAACCCGAAACCGCAAATTCCCGGCAAATTATCGCTTAACCCGCAAATTCCCGCAAATTCTCCGCAAATTGTCGCTTATCCCGCAAATTCCCGGAAATCCCCTTTACCGTTGAGCCGCTGCACGACGCGAACGTGCAGCCATCGGCCTCCCCACGCATTACACATGTCGTGGTCGATGGCTTCACTTAGATCATCGACCTCCCCCGCTTTACGCATGTCGTGGACGATGACACCGGTCCTCATGACGCCACATTCGCGGCGTGCGTGAGACATGTCCCATCGGTTTACCCTTGTCGATGTTGAAGCCGACTCGAACCCGCAAATTCCCCTTTATCGCTAATTACCCGGCAATTCCCAACCCGAAACCGCAAATTATCGCTTAACCCGCAAATTCCATTTATCGCCATTCGCGAACCCGCAAATTCCCGAACCGAAACCGTAAATTCCCCGCAAATTGTCGCTTATCCCGCAAATTCCCGGAAATCCCCTTTACCCTTGAGCCGCTGCACGACGCGAACGTGCAGCCATCGGTCTCCCCACGCATTACACATGTCGTGGTCGATGGCTTCACTTAGGTCATCGACCTCCCCCGCTTTACGCATGTCGTGGACGATGACACCGGTCCTGATGACGCCACATTCGCGGCGTGCGTGAGACATGTCCCATCGGCTTACCCTTGTCGATGTTGAAGCCGACTCGAACCCGCAAATTCCCCTTTATCGCTAATTACCCGGCAATTCCCAACCCGAAACCGCAAATTATCGCTTAACCCGCAAATTCCATTTATCGCCATTCGCGAACCCGCAAATTCCCGAACCGAAACCGTAAATTCCCCGCAAATTATCGCTTATCCCGCAAATCCCCTTTACCCTTGAGCCGCTGCACGACGCGAACGTGCAGCCATCGGCCTCCCCACGCATTACACATGTCGTGGTCGATGGCTTCACTTAGGTCATCGACCTCCCCCGCTTTACGCATGTCGTGGACGATGACACCGGTCCTGATGACGCCACATTCGCGGCGTGCGTGAGACATGTCCCATCAGCTTACCCTTGTTGTTGAAGTCGACCCGAAACCGCAAATTCCCCTTTATCGCAAAATCCCCGCAAATCACCGACCCGAAACCGCAAATTTACCGCAAATATCGCTTAACACGCAAATTCCCATTTATCGCCATTCGCGAACCCGCAAATTCCCATTTATCGCCATTCGCGAACCCGCAAATCCCCGACCCGAAACCGCAAATTCCCCGCAAATTATAGCTTAACCCGCAAATCCCCTTTACCCTTGAGCCGCTGCACGACGCGAACGTGCAGCCATCGGCCTCCCCACGCCTTACACATGTCGTGGTCGATGGCTTCACTTAGGTCATCGACCTCCCCCGCTTTGCGCATGTCGTGGACGATGACACCGGTCCTGATGACGCCACATTCGCGGCGTGCGTTAGACATGTCCCATCGGCTTAACCCTTGTTGTTGAAGTCGACCCAAACCCGCAAATTCCCCTTTATCGCAAAATCCCCGCAAATTCCCGACCCGAAACCGCAAATTCCCCGCAAATTATCGCTTAACCCGCAAATTCCATTTATCGCCATTCGCCAACCCGCAAATTCCCGACCCGAAACCGCAAATTATCGCTTATCCCGCAAATTCCGCAAATCCCGTTTACCCTTGAGCCGCTGCACGACGCGAACGTGCAGCCATCGGCCTCCCCACGCCTTACACATGTCGTGGTCGATGGCTTCACTTAGGTCATCGACCTCCCCCGCTTTACGCATGTCGTGGACGATGACACCGGTCCTGATGACGCCACATTCGCGGCGTGCGTTAGACATGTCCCATCGTCTTACCCTTGTTGTTGAAGTCGACCCAAACCCGCAAATTCCCCTTTATCGCAAAATCCCCGCAAATTCCCGACCCGAAACCGCAAATTCCCCGCAAATTCCCATTTATCGCCATTCGCGAACCCGCAAATTTACGACCCGAAACCGCAAATTCCCCGCAAATTATTGCTTAACCCGCAAATTCCCGCAAAGCCCCTTTACCCTTGAGCCGCTGCACGACGCGAACGTGCAGCCGTCGACCTTCCCACGCCTTACACAAGTCGTTGTCGATGGCTTCACTTAGGTCATGGACCTCCTCCGATGTCGTGGACGATGACACCGGTCCTGATGACGCCACATTCGCGGCGTGCGTAAGACATGTCCCATCGGCCTACCCGATGATATTATTTTTAAGAACAAACATACATGCATTGTTGCATCATCTGTTTGTTAAGATATGTTTTAAGATCGGTCATAATATCGGCATGGTTGAAATAATTTTTGTTTACTTTTCATTGTTATAAGACACAGACGTGCATTCTTACATCATTGCTTAATAGAGACTGGTTTTAACATGTCTTGTGAAAAATTATTGTTACTGAGTTTTAAAGTGTCACATAAGTAGAAAGAATATATTTATTGAAAAAGTTCCAGTCCAGTATTAAAAAACATGACCAATAGTATAATATGTTAACTCTTTACTAATTTAATTATACTAGATAAATTTATCCGCCATAAATGTTATGTTTAATATTTCATTAACGTTTCAAATTGGAAATTATTTAAAAAATTAAATAAACCTATATACAGAGAAACTAAACGATAATTGAAAAGCCATTTCATGTAATTTTTCTTACCGTTTAATATAATAAGAATACACATAACTCTTTTGCTTCCCAACCAACATATGTCCCAATCAATCTTTTAAATGATACGAATTTGAGTGTCGGAAGGTACTTCGAAATCGTTATCTTGGTATTCTGGCGAACATATTTTTTTTTTCCATTGTTAAGAACAAACACACATGCATTGTTACATCATATGTTTGTTTTGATATGTTTTACTTACATACATACATAAATACATCACAATATCGGTTTAATGCATTGTTGCTTTTTTTTTTTTTACTTTTTATTGTTATAAAACACAGACGTGCATTCTTACGTTATTGCTTAATATAGATTCGTTTTAACATGTCCTGTGAAATAATGATTGCTGCTGAGTTTTAAAGTGTCACGTAAGCAGAAAGAATTTATTTATTTAACAAGGTCCAGTCCAGTATTAAAAAATACATGACCTATAACATAATATGTTAACCCTTTACTAACTTAATTATACTGGATAAATTTATCCGCCCTAAATGTTGAATATTTCATTAATGTTTCAAAATGAAAATTATTTAAAAAATTAAATAAACCTATACACAGAGAAACTAAACGATAATTGAAAAGCCTTTTCATATAAAATTTCTTTAGGTCTTTCTTAGGTTTTTAGTTAACTTCTAAAGAAATGGGAGTAGTACTGAGAGAGCCACTCAATGCAAACTAATCGTGAATACCGTAGTATTTATGTGATTAATTCTAATTAAATTAGTCTGTTTTTTTATTGCTTTTATATTGCTACTGGGCATTTCATTACACAAATATATCCGTAAAACTTGTTATCTATGCTTTAAAAACCGATGGAGCATAGAGTATGCCGTCCTTGTCATCATGTATATCCAAACAGGCCGTTTCTTTGAGGGTTAATATATAGGCCAATTACCGATGATTTTTCAGAAAATAATTATCAACATTTCTTTAATACTTCTGCTACGTTGAATATTTCATTAATGTTTCAAATTGGAAATTATTTAAAAAATTAAATAATCTTATTTACAGCTTTTGTGTGTGTCAACTGACGAAAAAACACACACAAAATCTGCACGCACAAGCAACGCAGATTTTCTTCAACCTACATCCACAAAATAAATTTATAACTAACGTCCTTTGCTAGTTACTTACCCATCATACGTAGTATAGAGAAAATCTTGTAATCGTTTTAAAAATCAAAAAAATTTTTTTGACTGATTTACTTGTTTCAGACACTGGAGATTCCGAAAAACATATTTTTAGAAAAAAAATTTTGCCTTCCGTCTGTATGTATGTGTGCTGTAAGCGCTCTATCTCCCGAAAAAAATGAGATAGAGACTTGAAATTCGGTGTGAACTTAGGAAGTAACAATGGAAAGATGCCTATTGAATATCAGTAACCTCAATTATCCAAAACTACTTTTTTCGGACTCTCGAAATATTCGTTCTGATAAAAGTTATACAAAAATTTTCGAAATTATTTATTTGAACGAGTGAATATAAAAGACAATAAAAAAACATAAATTTTGTATCATGAATGAACTCGATCGGATAATTAGTTGCCGAGATATTTGTAATTCTATTTTTCACACTCTTCGATTTTTCATGACCTTGTGTTTCATTCAAATTTCAATTCAAAGATATATTTTAATTGGAAATGAGACACTTAATCTGACGCAGTAAACTGTTAGTTAATATTATTATAATTTTTCGAGTTATAAAGATGTTTCTTTTACGCAATTCGGTTCTACACGATTATCCCGCCAACCAAAACACTATCGCTAAACTATAAGATTACATTCCAATAATGGCTTATCGTAAATGTCAAGCATTTAATGCATCTCCATACCTATAACGGGGGTTACCATAGGGGAATCCTGTGCTGTCGCAAATGCTGCTAAGCTTGTCGCCAACTTGGCTATATATCGCCATATTTGGCGACCAAAATTAGTCGCCAAAAGTGAAGCCGAATTGGCGGTATCTCTAATATTTCGCCAAATTCCCATAGACTTCTATTGTAAACCTATAGTGTTTACTTGCTTAGAGAAAATCAACAAATTGAGATATTTTAATGCAACGAAAAGTAATTTTAGCTTAAGGGATTATATTAATTACATTTAAGGGAGTCGAAGTAAATTAAATTATGAATAAAGTAACATGATATAATGCTTAGCATGTATCATATGTATTATTTTCATATTTTATATTATGTATATCCATGATGGGTATTACGGTGGCATCCAACAACTAGTTTTTATTGCAAGGAACATATTTCTTGCATTGTTGTTCAGTAATTCTTTGTAAATGCATTGTTCATTCCTGTTGATACCTTAAAAATCATTCATTGTTACGTTGTCATTTTTGGCTCGACTGTTGTTTTCAGCATTTAACATTGATGCATTTAAAGCCAGAATTGAATGGTATAAAAAGCACCAGTTACATTTTATAATAACAAACAGTTTCATAAAAAAGGAGAAATTACATGTTTAAAATTCTATTCAAATGTAAATCATATGAAATAACCTTTTTAAATGAATAATTTTTTTAAAAGTTCATTTTTCCCTTTTATAAAAATTATATGTAAAAAGAGATTCACGGTTATATTAGTATAATTATATTAAAGTAAAAAAAAAAAAAAAATTACATGGATTGATTACATTGAAAAAAAAACGTAACTCGTGTTCATTAACTACTATCAGGTCGTCCGATCACAAATCAGATTGAAACATATTGAGTTTATCTTTAAAATGGACTGTAGTAAACAAATGCAAGTTAAATCCGTACCTTCATTGCTGGTCTATAAATTAGTTGGTATATCTCTGATCCACAATTTTACAGCTGACGAAAATAACACACACAAAACTGCACGAACAAGAATATCAGATTTTCTTCAACCTATTTCCACAAAGTAACTTTATAACAAACGTCCTCTGCTAGTTTTTATTGCAAAGAACATACTTATTGCATTGTTGTTCTATAATTCTTTGTAAATGCATTGTTTATTCCAGTTGATACCTTAAACAATCATTCATTGTTACGTCGTCATTTTTGGCTCGACGTTTGTTTTCAGTATTTAACAATGATGCATTTAAAGCTAGAATTGAATGGTGTAAAAAGCACCAGTCACCTTTTATAATAAGAAACTGTTTCATAAAAAAAGAGAAAGTACATGTTTAAAATTCTATTCAAATGTAAATCATATGCAATAGCCTTTTTAAATGAATAATCTTAGATAGAATATTTTTTTTAAAGTTCATTTTTGCCTTTTATCAAAATTATATGTAAAATAAGATTCATTGTTATATTAGTATAATTATATTAAAGTAAAAAATATTACATGGATTGATTACATTGAAAAAAACGTAACTCGTGTTCATGAACTTACTATCAGGTCGTCCGATCACAAATCAGATTCAAACATATTGAGTTTATCTTTAAAATGGACTGTAGTAAACAAATGCAACTTAAATCCGTACCTTCATTGCAGGTCTTAAATTGGTTGATATATCCCCGATCCACAATTTTTCAGTGGACGAAAAAACACACACAAAATCTGCTCGCACAAGAATCTCAGATTTTCTTCAACCTACTTCTACAAAGTAAATTTATAACTAACGTCCTCTGCTAGTTTTTATTGCAAGGAACATATTTATTGCATTGTTGTTCAGTAATTCTTTGTAAATGCATTGTTCATTCCTGTTGATACCCTAAATAATCATTCATTGTTACGTCGTCATTTTTGGCTCGACGTTTGTTTTCCGTATTTAACAATGATGCATTTAAAGCCAGAATTGAATGGTGTAAAAAGCACCAGTCATATTTTGTAATAGCAAACTGTTTCATAAAAAAGAGAAAGTACATGTTTAAAATTCTATTCAAATGTAGATCATACTGTATGCATTATGCAATAAACTTTTTAAATGAATATTTTAGATTGAATAGTTTTTTTTAAGTTTATTTTTGCCTTTTAACAAAATTATATGTAAAAAAAGATTCATGGTTATATTAGTATAATTATATTAAATAAAAAGTAAAAAATATTACCTGGATTGTTTGCATTGAAAAAAAGGTAACTCGTGTTCATGAACTACTATTAGGTCGTCCGATCACAAAGCTTATTGAAACATATTGAGTTTATCTTTAAAATGGACTGTAATAAACAAATGAAAGTTAAATCCGTATCTTCATTGCTGATCTATAAATTGGTTGGTATATCTCCGATCCACATTTTTACAGCTGACGACACACTGCACACACAAGAGTCGTAGATTTTCTTTAACCTACTTCCACATTGTAACTTTATAACTAACGTCCTCTGCTAGTTTTTATTGCAAGGAACATATTTCTGTAGTAAAAAAAATGGACTGTAGTAAAATGCAAGTTAAATCCGTACCGTCATTGCAGGTCTATAAATTGGCTGATATATCCCCGATGCACAATTTTTCAGCGGACGAAAAAACACACACAAAAACTGCACACACAAGAATCGCAGATTTTCTTTAACCTATTTCCACAAAGTAACTTTATAATTAACGTCCTCTGCTAGTTTTTATTGCAACGAACATATTTCTTGCATTGTTGTTCAGTAATTCTTTCTAAATTCGTTGTTCATTCCTGTTGATACCTTAAACAATCATTCATTGTTACGTCATCATTTTTGGCTCGACGTTTGTTTCGAGTATTTAACAATGCTGCATTTAAAGCCAGAATATAATGGTGTAAAAAACACGTTACATTTTTTAATAAGAAACAGTTTCATAAAAAAAGAGAAAGTACATGATTAAAATTCTATTCAAATGTAAATCATATGCAATAACCTTTTCAAATGAATATCTTAGATAGAATAGTTTTTTTTTTAAAGTTCATTTTTGCCTTTTATCAAAATTATATGTAAAATAAGATTCATTGTTACATTAGTATAATTATATTAAAGTAACAAAATATATATATTACATGGATTGATTACATTGGAAAAAAACGTAACTCGTGTTCATGAATTTACTATCAGGTCGTCCGGTCACAAATCAGATTGAAACATATTGAGTTTATCTTTAAAATGGACTGTAGTAAACAAATGCAACTTAAATCCGTACCTTCATTGTAGGTCTATAAATTGGTTGATATATCCTCGATCCACAATTTTTCAGTGGACGAAAAAGCACACACAAAATCTGAACGCACAAGAATCGCAGATTTTCTTCAACCTACTTCCACAAAGTAAATTTATAACTAACGTCCTCTGCTAGCTTTTATTGCAAACAACATATTTATAGCATTGTTGTTCAGTAATTCTTTATAAATGGATTGTCCATTCCTGTTGATGCCTTAAATAATCATTCATTGTTACATCGTCATTTTTGGCTTGACGTTTGTTTTGAGTATTTAAAAATGCTGCATTTAAAGCCACAATTGAATGGTGTAAAAACCACAAATTCCATTTTATAATAAGAAACCGTTTCATAAAAAAAGAGAAAGTACATGTTTAAAATTGTATTCAAATGTACATCATATGCAATAACCTTTTTAAATGAATATTTTAGATTGAATAATTTTTTTTTAAGTTCATTTTTGCCTTTTATCAAAATTATATGTCAAATAAGATTCATGGTTATATTAGTATAATTATATTAAAGTAAAAAATATTACATGGTTTGATTACATTGGAAAAAACGTAACTGGTATTCATGAAATTAATATCAGGTCGCCCGATCACAAATCAGATTGAAACATATTGAGTTTATCTTTAAAATGGACTGTAGTAAACGAATGCAAGTTAAATCCGTACCTTCATTGGAGGTCTATAAATTGGTTGATATATCCCCGATCCACAATTTTTCAACTGGCGAAAAATCACACACAAAATCTGCACGCACAAGAATCGCAGATTTTCGTCAACCTACTTCCACAAAGTAAATTTATAACTAACGTCCTCTGCTAGTTTTTATTGCAAGGAACATATTTATTGCATTGTTGTACAGTAATTCTTTGTAAATGCATTGTTTATTCCAATTGATACCTTAAACAATCAATCATTCACTGTTACGTCGTCATTTTTGACTCGACGTTTGTTTTCAGTATTTAACAATGATGCATTTAAAGCTAGAATTGCATGGTGTAAAAAGCACCAGTCACATTTTATAATAAGAAACTGTTTCATAAAAAAGAGAAAGTACATGTTTAAAATTCTATTCAAATGTAAATCATATGCAATAAACGCTTAACTGAAAATTTTAGATTGAATATTTTTTTTTTTTTAAGTTCATGTATTTTATAACAAAGCAGTGTTACATCATCGTTTTCGAGATCAGTCTTTTTGAAATAGACACGTGTATAGAATGAGGTAGAAATAAAAATGTGTTATTTTTAATTGTTGAAATAAACTTAAACTTATTGTTACATCAACGGTTTACGTGCTACTGTTTTTAAAATTGACGGGTATAGGGAGTGATGTAGAAAATGAAAATTTGGAAGGAATTGTTCAATTTATAAATATATTTATATATATATATATATTTGTGTGTATAATATTTGTTACATACAGTATTTATGTACTTAGTTATAAATTATTAAATATTTCAATAAGTGAAATATTGAAAACTTCCTATGAGTAAATTGTATTTTCATTTATCCACTTCTCAATGAGCGTCTCTTATGCATCTTTACATTTACTACATATTTGTGTGTATAAATACCCTTTACAAAGAGTATTTATGTACTTTATTAAAATTTATAAAATATTTCAACGTTTAAATACTGAAAACTTCTTATGAGTAAAGTATAGGTTCAATTATGCCATTCTCAATGCGCGTCCGATATTTCTTTTAACATTTTGCCCATCACTATTTTTGACCAACTTTTATTTATATAATGTTTCATAACTTTAACATGTAAAGATTAATATGAATAATTTTATTGATACTAAACATTTTAGACATTGTGTGTATGTATAAATAAGATTTTTGAGCCCTCAATATTTGAAACATTCTATAAAATATTTACTCTAATTCGGTATTTTATACAGTTCGCAATGGCTTATAGTAATTATCACTTTACTGCTAGTTATTTTTTCTGAAACTAATCCTACGGACATTAGACATAAATAAAATAAAGATTAAACCATTTATTACGTGTAAAACGCATGATTTTATAATTTAAATTAAAATATTATTTCATTTAATTTGAATATTTAACTATACGCAAACTTGTTTATTTCATTAGCCAAACGTACTTGTATTATTTAATTGAGATAGACATAATCATAAAACATTTCCCGCCCCTTGTTCTTTAAACCTGCAAACTCCACTTCCAACCCAACGACTAACTAAATAATTTATTACTCTCTCGGTGTTATTGTTAGCTTCATTTGTTAACATGAACAAACAAACAGTGTTACATCATCGTTTACGAGATCACTGTTTTTAATAGACACGTGTAGAGAATATTGTAGAAATAAAAATTTGTTATTTTTAATTGTTGAAATAAACAGAAACTTGTTGTTACATCAACGGTTTACGTGCTACTGATTTTAAAATTCACGGCTATAGGGAGTAATGTAGAAAATGAAAATTGGGAAGGAATTGTTTGACTTATAAATATATTTACATATATATATTTTTGTGTGTATAATATTTGTTACACACAGTCTTTTATATACATTGTTACAAATTATTAAATACGTCAATAAGTGAAATATTGAAAACTTCTTCTGAGTAAATTGTATGTTCATTTATCGCCTTCTCAATGAGCGTCTCTTATGCTTCTTTACATTTACTACATATTTGTGTGTATAAATACCCTATTTATGTACTTTATTAAAATTTATAAAATATTTCAACATTGAAATACTGAAAACTTCTTATGAGTAAAGTATAGGTTTAATTATGCCATTCTCACTGCGCGTCCGTTATTTCTTTTAACATTTTGCCATCACTATTTTTGACAAACTTGTATTTATATAAAGTTTTATAACTTTAATATGTAAAGATTAATATGAATAATTTTATTGATACTAAACATATTAGACATTGTGTTTATGTATAAATAAGATTTTCTGAGTTCTCAATATTTGAAACATTCTATAAAATATTTGCTGCAATTCTGTATTTTATACAATTCGCAATGATTTATAGTAATCATCACTTTAGAGCTAGTTATTATTTCTGAAACATAATCCTACTGACATTAGACATAAATAAAATAAAGATTAAACTATTTATTACGTGTAAAACGCATGTTTTTATAATGTAAAGTAAAATATTATTTCATTTAATTTGAATATTGAACTATACGCAAACTTGTTTATTTCATTAGCCAAACGTACTTGTATTATTTAATTGAGATCCACATAGTCATAAAACTTTTTCCGTCCCTTGTTCTTTAAACCTGCAAACTCCACTTCCAACCCAACGACCAACTAAATAATTTATTACTCTCTCGGTGTTATTGTTAGTTTCATTTGTTAACATGAACAAACAAACTGTGTTACATCATCGTTTTCGAGATCACTGTTTTTGTAATAGACACGCGTAGAGAATATTGTAGAAATAAAATTTTTTTTTATTTTTAATTGTTGAAATAAACAGAAACTTATTGTTACATCAATGGTTTACGTGCTACAGTTTTTAAAATTGACGGGTATAGGGAGTGATGTAGAAAATGAAAATTGGGAAGGAATTGTTTGACTTATAAATATATTTACATATATATATTTTTGTGTGTATAATATTTGTTACATACAGTGTTTATATACATTGTTATAAATTATTAAATACTTCAATAAGTGAAATATTGAAAACGTCGTCTGAGTAAATTGTATGTTCATTTATCCCCTTCTCAATGAGCGTCTCTTATGCTTCTTTACATTTACTACATATTTGTGTGTATAAATATCCTTTACATACAGTATTTATGTACTTTATTAAAATTTATAAAATATTTCAACATTGAAATACTGAAAACTTCTTATGAGTAAAGTATAGGTTCAATTATGCCATTCTCACTGCGCGTCCGTTATTTCTTTTAACATTTTGCCATCACTATTTTTGACTAACTTGTATTTATATAAAGTTTTATAACTTTTATATGTAAAGATTAATATGAATAATTTTATTGATACGAAACGTATTAGACATTGTGTGTATGTATAAATAAGATTTTCTGACCCCTCAATATTTGAAACATTCTATAAGATATTTGCTGTAATTCGGTAGTTTATACAGTTCGCAATGATTTACAGTAATCATTACTTTACAGCTAGTTATTATTTCTGAAACTAATCCTACTGAGTTGCCGGGCAAGTATTATTCATTTAAGCAATTAAAAAATTATGCCTCAACTGATTATAATATAAAATAATAAGTAAGTACAGAACTTGTGTGAAAATATAAATTATTTGAAAACAACGTTTAAACACACAATAAAACAAGCAGATTTGACCATACGTATACGTTTCGTGAGTACTAGGACTCACATCCTCAGTGTAAAAACTTTAAAAACAATATCCCCCCAACTGCATGTACGGTGAAAAAAACCCAAATGTCAAAACATAATACCAAAAGACCATCAAGTTCTAACAGCCAATGAAAATATAAAATGCCGTAGACTGTTGCGTTATGCAGACACAAAAAAATCATTGGTTATGAAACACCGTCAAACGGTTTCAGAAAACTGCCAACGGAACCTCACTGCTTAATAAGGTGAAAAATGATATCCAAAATAATAATTTGTGAAACACATAATACATTTGAAAATACACACATTTTAACACATTTGGATATATGTATGTATATATCCTGTGTATGTTCTGTAAAATTTATATATACCAAGTAATGTAAAAGAAGTTAAATTTAAGCGTTTACTCTCCAAACTGCTTACTTTCTGTCTCATTTTTAAATTCATGTTTGTTCTGAAACGCATCCAATTGGCAG
This sequence comes from Maratus speciosus, assembly GCA_963932465.1. Taxonomy (NCBI): domain Eukaryota; kingdom Metazoa; phylum Arthropoda; class Arachnida; order Araneae; family Salticidae; genus Maratus; species Maratus speciosus. The sequence goes on along the minus strand of OZ010800.1, from coordinate 285,295,486 downwards.
ATTCTCTTATTCAGAAATTATATAATGTGCCATGCTGTTGATTTATATATATATATATAAAGGCAGAATACAGTGCAAAAAAATGCTGTCAAAGTTGTCGTTTTGAACCGAATTTCCCGAAGCGTGAGATTTGGGATGAAAAAAAAGCGGTCATACTGAAAAAAATAATTGTTTATAAATCGAGTTCTAATTAATTGAGTGAAAAATGAAAACACACAGCCTCTTATACATCTCTTCAAAAACACGCCAGCAAGCTTCATGTTTTAATCTTTAAAAAAATGAGTCTGGCAACGTTGAGCGTGGTAAAATATTTTTGTTAATACCGCTTTAAAAGTATATATTACAAGTGAAAACGCACTTTCAACAATTACCGTTCTTAGGCAGTATTGTAACCAATCGGAAACTAAGGCCAGTAGACGATTTTTACTGCGCCAAATTTAGGTATTTACCATCAAAGTAAACTTTTCCTCTCCTTTTTATTAGCGCCTTTCAATTTATTCTAACTAAATTAGCGTCCCTGGTGTCGGGGCTTTGTTGTAGCACACTCATATCTTAGTATTTCTTAGTACACTTTAACAACTTTGGACATTTTTACGTATTTATGTTATCTTTACTAATACTTTTTCCTTTTTGCTCCATTTTGGCGCCCGTCCCTTAACTATAAATTTAGCAACTTTTTTGTAAATTGAGATAGAGCCTTGCTTCTTTTAACGTTATGGTTCATTCAATGAATGTAAATTGTCCCATGTACCTCCACACTTCCCACCACACTTCCTTCCCCTATTTTACTTAACTTTTGCAACTTTTTAAGTTACTGAAATTTTAATGTGCTTTTTTCTATAGTAAATAAGTGGGGCACATTGAGGATTGTCCCAACAATGGGATTAAACTTCATTTAACCAATAACAATTTTATTGCTTAGCATTTAGTACTTTTTTTAATATTATGATAGAGCTTCGTTTTTGTTTTCAATGTTATGGTTCAAGTAATGTATGGAATCTGTCCCACGTAACATTCTCCCCCCACCACAATCCCCTCCCCCATTTTTACTTAACTTTTGCAACTTTTCGAATTATTAAAAAATTAATGTGCAATTTAAACAATGCATATGTTTGATTATTAGTAGGTTATCCCAACAATGGGTCTAAACATCAATTGACCAATAACAATTTTATTGCTTAACACTTCATATATATTTTTTTAATTTCTACAGATAGAGAAATGATTCCTTCTATTACCTTATCATTATACTCTCTAATAGTGGTCCCTCATCATTTTCACTCATCACATAACTCTGTTTAACTTTTCGAACTTTTTAAAATATTATGCTACAGATGGGATCTTTTTCAACAAGATAACATTAAAAGCTAGCAACTGTTCCATAATGAAAAACTTTGACTAAATTACAATCTACTGCTTAACAATTGACACTTTTTTTTTTTTTTTTTTTTTTTTTTTTAAGGCTAGAGTCAGGATTTTCTGATATCTAATCACCCTATTCTCAAATAGTGGTCCCACTCAACATTTTCACTTATCGCATAATTCCGCTTACCATTTAGAACTTTTTTAAATATCAAGATACAAATTGGGTCTTTTTTTCATCAATATTACATTAAAAGCTAGAAACTGTTCCATACTGAAAAATTTTGACTAAACTCTAATCCACTGCCTAACAATTGACACTTTTTTGTATTTAAGGCAAGAGTCAGGATTTTTTCTGTTATCATATCACCCTATTCTCATAAAGTGGCCCCATACTCAACATTTTCACTCATCACATAATTCCGCGTAACTTATCGAACTTTAATTAATATGCTACAGATTATATCTTTTTCATCAAAATTACATTAAAAGCTAGCAACTGTTCCATAATGAAAATTTTTAATGTTGTGGCCAGAGGTGCCGGGGGTATTGCTCATAAATTACTGTGTAACCTACTTTTCCTTTTCAGGCAAATGCTGCGGGACTTTTGGTTTCTGGGTGGATACAATTTACTTAATTATCTCTTCAAAAGTAAAACTAATTTCAGTATTAAATTAACAAAAGAAATAATGATTTTTTAATGACATTTCATTGAATTATAGAACATATCCTGTCTGAATCTGATCTTCCAGGTTTATTCTTATTATGGATATCTTCCATCAACCACTAGCACCTGATATTTAATCGTTTTCGTTTGCTAATGGGAGAATGGAAAATATGGTAGAAATGTAAATACTGTACATATTTAATGTAAATACTTGAAATTGCCTATTCTCATGACCAAATCATATATACTCCGTTACTATTATACTTTATTATTATTGTCATATTGTTATAGACATTGTTGTCAAGAGCAATTAATATGAAGATACCATGACTACCCATGAATAAATAAAAAGTGAATATTGTAATATAAATAACTGTTACATATGTACAAAGTAGCATAATATAACCTCAACTGTATTATTTATTACTGAATAATAACATAATTTTATTCAGTGTACAAACTTCTGAGGCATGGGAAGTATTTCACAAGTATTCCCCTTTCATTGTTTTGCTTTTAAATTTCTATCTCTATCATTTAATTTAATTTAATTTATTTTTATTTATTATCCAAAATCCTTCCCCATTTTCGGCCTTTTAAATTTCATTTCTCTTAGTCATTTACGGTAGCTACGGCTATCGGTTTTTGCTTTTTTTTTTTTTTCTATATACCTTTTCTTCAAAGATGTATGGCCGAGCTCTGGTGGACCCCCTGACCTATTTAACTGCATAATAATTAATTAATCTTAAAATATTTCTATCATTATCTTAAATATAGTAATTTCAATAAATTACTGATGGAACTAATATCACAAATGGATGGTGTAACAATAAATATTACCTTATTCAGTATAAGTAAACTATCAAAATATTAGTGAAGCCATCCAATTTCAATCATTACTATAACTACTATACGATCTCTTCTAAACTAATTAACAATGGCATTACCAATCCCGGCACTTGCCAGCCAAGGAGGAATGGCTCAAGGAAGTGAAAAACTTGAACATGACAGTAAGGACTACTTTGAAGAACATGTCATCACATACAATGAAGTAAAACAATTAATATTAGAACATAAGGAAGAGCCTTTTTTCACATACAAAAGAGTAAAGCAACTACTGTTAATTATAAGAAGCCAAGACAAATACCTTTATAGAGCATTCAGAAAAGGTCATCTAAGACAACTGGCACATATTAGAGCAGTGGAGATGAATGAGATTGGAAAAAGCCCATATTCAAATACTCCGTCAGTGGATCATACTAGAGCAATTAATATGGTTCTGGAAAGGCTTAATAACTATAAATACAATAACAGAAAATGGCATCTAACAGTTAAATATCTGTCCTATCAATTGGAGCATGTTAAAGCTATAGATATAGGAAACTACAAAATAAGTTCTAATTATAGCTCATATAATAAAGACCTAAATGACTTACACATTTCTCTATCACGCTATAGAATTGAAAAAATACTTAACAAAATAGACTGCATAATGACAAATAAGTGGATAAAAATTGGTAAAATAGTAATGGATCATCTACAACTTATAATGGTATTCCACCTGATAAAAGAAGAAATGGAAGATCAAGGTACAGAATACAAACAACTAATAAATTATAGACTCGACGATCTTCCTAGTGATAGTGAAATATTGTCTGAGGAGAAAGATTATGATCCACTCAGTGACGAAGATGAAGAATACGATGAATACGACAAAATTAAATGCCTTCCATCAAGTGAGGAGGATACCACTGATCAGGAAGGCGCAGCCAATGACGCGGGTGATCATGGGGAAAGTAAATAAAGTACTGGAGAAAGTAAAAGAGATAATAAAATAGAAGAGAATGAAAGTGAAGAGCAGTGTACTGTAAAGAAAGTATGGGTAAAAGAAAATACTGATACAATAAATAAACTGGAAGAAAAAGTTATGTACACTAACAATGAGAAGATAATTTTAGAAAAGTTATTACAGGAAAAACAACAAGAAGTAACAAAATACAAACTATTATCAGAAGAAAAAGAAATAAAAATAAAGGAACAAACATTCGACCTCCAAAACATGAAAGAAAACATAAAAGAACTAACAAGCAGAATAATAACAACAAAAAACAAATACAAGATATACTAAAGAACTATGCAGAGCAGAAGGAAATTAGTGAACAGCTAATAGTAAAAGCAAAAAAGTTAGAATCAAGATTATTAGACAAACAAAATGAAATATCTAATAAAACTGCAAAAATTGAGAACCTGCAGAAAGAATTACAACAACAACACAAAACTAAAATAAACAAAAAAGAATTTTCAAATAAATCAACAACAACCATCATTAAAACAACGACTAGAAGTACTCAGACAACAATTATTACAAAAGAACAAGAAAATAAAAATGGTACGGTTCCTCAGGAGGGAGAAGCCGAGCAAACTCATAAGAAAGAAGGAGGAGGAGAACATCTGGAGGGTCATTCTGAAGAACAGCTGAAAATGCAATTTATGGAAAAACCAGAAATCATACTGATAGAAGAAAAACTTCTAAGATTAGAAAAAATGCTAGAGGAAACATCAATAAAAATAGACAAAAGCTATAAAGAAAATTATAAAGAAGAGGTATTGGAGAAGAGCATTACATGGGAAGAAAATACACTTACAGAGGTAGCGATTCTTATAAGGTGTCTAGATGATTCTTCGATAATAAAGGTACGTGACATCATAAATACAAAACTAATCGAATCAGAAACTTTACCATTGTTTTTCAGCAAGATATCAAGAAATCTTAGAAAACGATCACCATAAAAACATATACAGAAGCTCAGTTGCAAGAAATTTACTTAAGAATTAAAAAAATTGCAGAGATAAATAGTAAAACAGAAATTAAATACAGCAAATACCACACTAAACGAATAATAATAACAGGTATTCCCAAGAACATACCAAGTGAATACATCAACAACTTAATAAAACTTCATCCTAACTTCAAAAATAATTTACTAGTAAAAATCTACATGGTCATACAGAAATCAAAATCAAATAACTATCAGCTGGTACTCGAGATGGACAGTCCGACTTCTAATATCTTTCACAGAATGGGATTTCTCAATGTGGGATTGCGTCATTGTGGAATTCATCTCTACAAACCGATAGTTTCGTTGTGCTAATTGCCAGATCTATGGACATTCGGGAAAATTCTGCAAGAGAGACTCAGTTTGTGCTTATTGTGCAATGGATCACCCAACTAAGAACTGTATAAACTACGATAAACCAGAAATTAAGAACTGTACAAACTGTTTAAGTCTTGAGAACTATCATATACATACAGCAGACTCATCGCAGTGTCCTACATTGCTCTATCAAATGCAATATAGAAATGCAAATCAGGGACATGATAAAAGCTATTTCATGGGATTTGGTTGGTATGAAGGGGGTTCTGCCAACCGTGTATATAAATAACTCTAAATTTTCTTCTATATTTTGTGGGTTATCAATAAACCCTCGCCAAATTTTAACAAATTATTTTACCAATAGTATCTTAACCATATTACATTATTTTAAATAACGAAACCTTACTTAATTTACCAGAAATTTAATTACACACATTTTGTATTGTGTTGCCAAATAGTGTATAATGTTATTACTCAACTAATCTTATTCTGTGAAGTACTGTGAAAACGTATGTGATGAAAAAATCTAAATGACCACTAGTTTTAATTAGTAGTCTTGCTCCCCCATTCACTGCTGCTCCTTTATCTAAAAAAAAAAAAAAGAAAAAAAATCTACTCATAATGGTTACTCAACTCAAGTTTGCTTATGCTGTATAACTTTATTTTATCTCTTAAGTACTAATAATTAAGGAACTTATCTAGTAGTAATTTTATTTTGCATAATTAACTAATTCTTTTTCCTCTTCAAGGAACATCCCGCCCCGGGCTAGGGGCTTGACCCAACCATCAGCCACAAGCAGGTTCCCAGGGTGGACGATTAGATTAGTATTGTAACCGAATTCTTTTGTGTACCTGTAGAATGATACTGCAATCACCGTTCTGCGGATTGTATACGCATAAAAAAAAAAATCCCTGCCGGCCCGGCCTACAGGCGGAGGTAGATTTCGAAGTTAAGTATACTAATTTCACCAAAAAAAAAATTAAATCATGATTAGAGATTTATCCACTTTAACAATTTTATCTGGTCGCTTTTGACGAGTTTTTATTTCATTTTTATATAATAACTGGTTTTATCAGAATCATGTTAAGGAGGTATTCAAAAAAGTACTTTTCCATGCTCAACAACTCGAAATTTTCTGGCACATTTTCAAATTCATTTTTAATAGAAAAAAATATGAAACTTGCTGACGTGATTTTTGAAGAGATTTATAAGCGACCTGTGTTTTTATTTTTCGTTCAATTAATTAAAACTTGATTAATGAACAATTATTTTCTCAGTAGGACAATATTTTTCGTTCCTAACACAATCGCTTCGGGAAATTCTGTTCAAAATGCCCACTTTGACATCATTTTTTGAAATATATTCTGCCTCTATCAAAAAATCGATCATTACGGTACATTATATAGTTTATGAATAAGAGAATCTACCAATTGGATGCGTTTCAGAGCAAAAATGAATTTTAAAATGAGTAAGAAAATAAACAGTTTGAATTTGAATACACCCTTAATAAGATGATTTTTTTCTTCAACCGCTATGTATTTTTAATTTGTTTTTGCTGTAAGAATGGGTCCTATCAAAAACTTGTCTATATAAATATTGTAGACAATATTAAGAAGATATATGATAGATTCATGGGGATTTTATATCTTGTGAATTGATGGAGTTATGGATTTTTTTCTTCTCCTACACCCCCCACCCGTTTGTTTTCGCCTTTAATTTTTTTTCGTTACGAATTGGTCCTATCAAAAGTTGTAGATAATATTAAGGAGATTTATAATAAATTAATTGGATTTGATATCTTGAGAATTGACGAAGTTATGATTTTTTTTCTCCCAAAAATCCTATTTTTTGCGCCCCTTGAGCCCATTTTAAGTTGATCAAAAATCTGTGATACATAAATTTTTGGCCCTATTTTTAGAAGTAATAAAAACTTTAAACTGATTTCATATGTACAAAAATTAAGAAGTTATGGGATTTTTTCGGTTTTCACAAAACCCCTCCCTATTTCCATCCCCTTGGTCCGATTTTGCCCATTAACGAACTTGACCGAGATTTTATGCCCCTTGATTTTATGTATCAGTTTGGAAGAGCTTTGTGCAGAATTGTGGAAGTTACCGTGTCCAGAAGAAAGTGATGTATATATATATATATATATATATATATATATATATATATATATAGATAGATAGATAGATACATACATATATATATATATATATATATATTTGAATATTTTAATCAATGGAAAATATTAGTAATTGAAAAATTAACTATGACTTTAAAAATAATATTTTTGATTTGGTTTCTATTAACGCAAAACATTTTTTCCAACAAATTACTAAATTACAAAATAACTACGTTATTACATATGTAGACAAATCTCCTAATAATTATGCAATCATATGTAAATCTTATTATCACCAACTTCTTACAACCTGCATTTCTTCTAATAAATCTTTTCAAAAAACTAATGAAAATGTAATTGTAAATAATCGTAAAATTCAAAGTTATTATAATTTATTAAATATTATATCTACTAACTTTAATTATCCTTATTTAGTTCTTATTCCCAAATTTCATAAAATTCCAATTAAATTTAGGACTGTAACTATTAGTTGCAACACATATAATAATAAAGCCAATAAACTTCTATTAAAAATTCTTAATCAATTATATATACTTACTACAAACAATGATAATACACATTGTATAAAAAATAGCTATCAACTGGTCAATATTTTAAAAAATCTTCATTGTGTATATAATATAACGACATATGACTTCAAAGATCTTTTTAATAATATAGACTTATTAGATTTACGTAATATTATAAATGCATTATTTAAAAAGTATTATAAAAAACTGGAATTACCATCTAATATTGATATCGCTTATTTTAAATCTTTAACAAACTTCATTATCTATAATAATTATATATTGCAAGATAACACATAATATTTACAGCACGTCGGTATAGCACAAGGTGGTTGTACATCCAGTTTATTATCAGACTTATACTTATATTACTATGAATGTACTTTTACTAATAATAATCTTCATTTATTATTGTCATCCATTATATTGATGACATAATTTTAATTGCCACTGATCAATTTAAAATTTCTCAATTTCCAGTTGATTATCCCACTAATTTGGAATTAACGGAAACCCTATTATCCAACAATACAATTAACTTCTTAGATCTTAAAATTACAATAAAAGACAACAAAACAATAACAGATTTATATGATAAACGTAAAGAATTTAAATTCAAAGTTAATACATTTACAAATTTTAAATCTTGTCTTCATCATTCTGTATATCGAAATGTAATACTTAATCATTTATATAGAATAAAATGTTTATGTTCTTCAAATCTAATTAACAATAATTTAAAAAAACTAATTTATGATGCATTTGCATATGATTGCAATATGATTATGCAATATGATTATGATGCAATATATTAAATCATGGTTTTCCAAAAAAATTCATATATTCATTAATATACCATTAGTACTTACATGATCTTTAAAAAAACAAATTAACACATGCGTAAACAAAATTACAAAAAAAAAAAAAAAAAAAAAAAAATTATATAAAAAATTAAAAATTGTAAAATAATAATAAACAATTACTATAGGATGGTTGGGTGGGTAGGTGTTAGAGTACGGAGGAGGGTGGAGTTGTCTGGATAATACGCAATGGTTAATTAAAAAAATGACGGGGCTTTTGTATTATAACTACATTTCTATTACGCATTTTATATGGATGTTGATTTGATGTTTTATATCTAATTGGTGACTTTTCCTCTTTTTTTTATTTCATATTAAATTTAACTTATTTAATCAAATTCAATATTAACTTATTTTTAATTTAGTCTACTCAGGACAATATCATATTAATTAATAATAGTATACCATCTTTTTAGTGAATATTATGCATATAAGTTTATTTGATATAACTAATGTTATACTGTATGCATTAAAATTGGGTAAATATTTTATATTATTATTCCTCTATAATAGAATATCTGGTAATAGAATATGTTGAAAGCATTTTATTAACATTAAATTTATTTAATTTTTTTGAATAATGTTATATAGTAGGGTATTATTTATATATTAGGATTTGTGTGGTAATGCAGATGATATATTTTAATTTCATTAGCTTTTATTATTTTCTTGTGACATTTGAATAATAATAATAGTTTTTAAAATAACATAATAGATGGCCGCACTAAAAAAATAGTCTTTTAAAGCTTCTATTAAAGTAATAATTTTAATTTTTTTACACCAGGTGGTATTAAACGCTGCTTTTGGCAATATTGTAAAATTGAAATTAAACAATTTAAAAGTGTTTTTAGGTATTTTAAATAATGTAATTATTTTCTATTTATATTATATTAATTGAATTTATCATGGTATTTCAAAAGGAATTAACTGCATCCATAGGTTTTAATTTCTGTGTTAACTTAACTGTTTTATCCACCTTAATCTTATCATGCTTTTCGATACCATGTGCGGGTGGATATTTTGAAAATCAACTGGATTTTTATTCGGTATGTTATGTAATATTTCTATTTTTTATGCTATAAATTAGATATTTAAAGGGTTGTATTGTTTTTTCCATTTCATGACATTTGATAACGTTATGTTCTCATCTTGAAACTATTCTCTATTTCATATTGGTTGTTTGGGTACAGGAGAAAAAAAAAATTCAGCTTTTAGCTTTTTTCTCGCAGAAAACAACCGATTTGCTTATATCATTGAATTCTGTACTCTTGAAAACGTAATTCAATATATAAGTTTTTCATTTTTTTGTTCGGTATCCATATTCATCTTTTTTTTCTTCCATATTAATTCTTGTAATTATGTATAAGGCACTTTATTTTATACATGCAGTTCTATATTATAGGTTTGCGGTCCTGAATTGATTTTTGATCATAAATACCTGAGATTTTAAGATGCTCTTATCCACAAGCTATAAAATCGAATAGTTTTTCTGGTTTTTGGTAAAGGCAGGAGATCTTTCAGAAACGTTGTCAAAGCTAGTGCTTTGAACCGAATTTCTGGGAGACATAATACAAATAAGGTCGTCATAAGACAAAAATCGCGTATAACTTGAGATGTAATTCATTTATCGAAAAATGAAAAACTGTTCGATTCCAATGACTTCTGTAGTCATGCTTCGCAGTATTCAAATTTTGCGTTTTAAAAAATGAGTTCATAAAAATGTTAGAAAGTTTCGCTGAGAAATATATATATATTTGGAGAAAAAGTCATAAGCGTAAGGTGAATTACATACAAAAGTTTAGAAAGCATTCATTTTTGTTAACCCCTTCAGGGGCGGTGGGATTAAATATATCCCATCTAATTTAAACAAGATTCTCACCAGAAAATTTTAACTAAATTTTATATTTTTAACTTTGAAGGAAAATCGCTGAAAAATTGCTTTTCTTCATTTAAAAATAGAATTTATCGATTATTTCGGTGAGAATTCAATATTTAGAGACATTTTTGCTTGTCACTCAAGGTGTTAAATGTTTTGAAACATTATCAACTTATTGTCTAACATGTGCGTCACTTGCGTCAGTTGAATTCAACATAATCGTTAAAAAACTTTCTTTCCCTTTTATCTGAATGAATATTTTATGACGTTTTGAAACGTTATCGACTTATTGTCTAACACGTGCGTCATTTGCGTCAGTTGAATTCAACATAATCGTTAAAAAAATCCCTGCCGGCCCGGCCTACAGGCAGAGGTAGATTTCGAAGTCAAATATACTAATTTCACAAACAAAAACTAAATCATGATTAAAGATAAATCCACTTTAACAATTTTATCTGGCCGCTTTTGACGAGTTTTTATTTCATTTTCATATAATAGCTGGTTTTATCAGAATCATGTTAGGGCGGTATTCAAAAAAATACTTTTCCATGCTCAACAACTCGAAATTTTCTGGCATAATTCCAGATTCATTTTTAATTAAAAAAAAATATGAAACTTGCTGACGTGATTTTTGAAGAGATTTATAAGCGACCTGTGTTTTTATTTTTTGTTCAATTAATTAAAACTTGATATATAAACAATTATTTTCTCAGAAGGACAATATTTTTCGTTTCTAACACAATCGCTTCGGGAAATTCCGTTCAAAATGCCCACTTTGACATCATTTTTTGAAATATATTCTGCCTCTATCTAAAAATCGATTATTACGGTACATTATATAATTTCTGAATAAGCGAATCTACCAATTAAATGCGTTTGAGAGCAAAAATGAATTTAAAAACCAGTCAGAAAATAAGCAGTTTGGATTTAAGCGCATCCTTAATACAATGATTTTTCCAACACAATCCGCTTCGGTAAATTCGGTTCAAAATGCCCTTTTTAACAGCATTTAAAAAAATATATTCTGCCCCTATCAGAAAATCGACCATTACGGTACATTATATAGTTTCTGAGTAAGAAAACGTACCAATTGGAAGCCTTTGAGAGCAAAAATGAATTGTAAAAGGAGTCAGAAAATAAGCAGTTTGGATTTGAAAACACCCTTACTAAGATAATTTTTTACTTCAACCGGTATGTATTTTTAATTTGTTTTTGCTCTAAGAATTGGTCCTATCCAAAACTTGTCTATATAGATGTTGTAGACAATATTAAGAAGATATATGATAAATTCATGGGGATTTTATATCTTTTGAATTGACGGAGTTATGGATTTTTTTCTTCTTCAAACCACGTTTTTGTTTTCGTTTTTAATTTTTTTTTGCGGTACAAATTGGTCCTATCAAAAACTTGTGAATATAAAAGTTGTAGATAATGTTACGGAGATTCATGATAAAATTAATTGGATTTGATATCTTGAGAATTGACGAAGTTTAGAATTTTTTTCTCCCAAAAATCCTATTTTTTGCACCCCTTGAGCCCATTTTTAACTTTATCGAAAATCTGTGATACATAAATTTTTGGCCCTATTTTTAGAAGTAATAAAAACTTTAAACTGATTTGATATGTACAAAAATTAAGAAGTTATGGGGGGTTTTCTGTTTTCACAAAACCCCTCCCTATTTCCCCCCCCCCCCTTGGTCAGATTTTGCCCATTAACGAACTTGACCGAGATTTTATGCCCATTGATTTTATGTATCAGTTTGGAAGAGATTGGTGCAGAATTACGAAAGTTATCGTGTCCAGAAGAAAGTGATATATATATATAGATAGATAGATAGATAGATAGATAAATAGATATATAAAGTTTTTTACTGAGGGTGGTTTTGGGTTCTAGGGGTCATGATCGGTGTAGATCTGCAAAAATTTTTCAGAAATTCCAACATAGGAACGATCCCAATAGGTAGTATTTCATACGAAATCTACCTAAAAAACATTCGTTAAATCTATTAAAGGTTATAAATATATCTATACTATCTATACTATACTATACTATATCTATCTATACTCATATTATAAAGAGGTAAAAATTGTTTATTTGTAGGAGGTAAGCTCTGGAACTACCGAACCGATTCCAAAAGTAATGGTATCAAAATGATGGTGTTAGTCCAACTTAGAACATAGGCTATATTTTATGTCGGTGCCACTACCCCAAAGGGGGTGCAGGAGCAAAAAACGTTCAAAAAACGCCATTTTTGCGTTACTGAAGGGCCTAGAAATATGAAATTTGGAATATTAATTACTTATAAGATATAAATGATGTCTAAGAACAGTTCTTAAACAATTCGAAATTTAAAAGGGGTGAAAATGCGCGAAAAGCGTTCTAAAAAAACGTTCTAAATGGTGGTTTCTACACAATCTCAGGAAATACCAAACCGATTTAAAAAATAATGGTGACAAAATGATGGCGTCCGATGAAAACCGATGAAAAACGATCGAAATTGCGATTTTTGTTTTACTGAAGTGTCCAGATACATGGAATTTGGCATGGTAGTTACTTATTAGATATAAATGATCTCTAAGAACATTTATGAAAAAAATCGAAATTTAAAAGGGGTGAAAAGGGGCAAAAAGCGTACTAAAAAACATTCTAAATGGCGATTTTTATGCGATCTCAAGAAGTACCAAATCGATTAAAAAAATAATGGTGTCAAAATGATGGTGACAATCATTACTCCAATTTACGCTACATTTTATGTCGGTGCCACTACCCCTAAAGGGGGTGCAGGAGCAAAAAAACGTTCGAAATTGCGATATTTGTATTACTGAAGGCCCCAGATGCATGGAATTCGGAATGGTAGTTAATTATAAGATATAAATGCTCTCTAAAAACATTTCTTAAAAAATTCGAAATTAAAAAGGTGTGAAAATGGGCGAAAAGAGTTCTATAAAACGTTCAAAATGGCGATTTCTACGCAATCTCAGGAAGTACCGAACTAATTTAAAGAAAATAATGGTGTGAAAACGATGGTGATAGCCCACGCTCCAACATAGGCTGTATTTCATGTCAGTACCCCTACCACAAAGAAGGCGAAGGAGCAAAGAGCGATCTAAATTGCGTTTTTTGTAATACTGCAGGGGCTAGCAACTTGAAACTAGGCATGGTAGTTACTTGTAAGATATAAATGATCTCTAAGAACATTTCTTAAATAATTCGAAATTGAAAAGGGGTGAAAATAGACGACAAACGTTCTAAATTTCGATTTCTACGCAATCGCAGAAACTACCCAACCGATTTCAAAAATAATGGTTGGGAATTGATGATGACAGCCATTGCTCCAATATAGAATCTATTTCATGTCGGCCTCACTACCACCTTGCGGTTGCATTTTAAATAACGTTCTTAATTATGATTTTTGTGATACTGAAGGGGCTAGCAACTTGAAATTTGGCATGGTAATTACTTATGAGAAATAAATACTCTCTGAGAAGAGTTCCTTAAAAATTTGAAATTTAAAAGGAGCGAAAATGAACGATAAGCGTTCTAAAAACGTTCTAAATAGCGATTTCTACGCAATCTCAGGAAATAAAAACCGATTTCAGAAGTAATGGTTTCAAATTGATGGCGAAAGTCCTCGCTCCAACATAGCCTATATTTTACGTTGTTGTCACTACCACCTGGGGGTTGCAGGAGCAAAAAATGTTAGGAAATATTAGGAATATTTAAGAATATTAGGAAATACCAACCGATTTCAAGGTTAATGTTGGCAAATCAATGGTGACAGTCTCTGTTTCAACATTTTTCGAGACATTCTACTTCAACTCTGTTTCGGCATTTTATGTTGGTACCACTAACACCAGAGAGGTGGTAGACTGTTAGACAAGAAGCTGGGAATTTGACATGATGGTGAATTTTAAGATGTAAATGTGTGAGGGGGGTTTCTAAAAAGTTCAAAACTTCAAATGAATACTGAAATGAGCATAAAAGTCTGAAGAAAATATTTTGTAAATTATGATTTAATTGGAATTAGTTTTAGTTCTTCTTATTAATTAAAATTTCATTTCTGTCTAATGCGTTTTTATAATGAAGTTTAGTCAAACTGTGGCTTAATTTGTAATTTTTGAATTATTTCAAAAAGTGTTATTCTAATAAAAAATAGTCATGCAAATATCACTTGGCATATTTCAGCTATTACGCGAGCAAAGCCGCGGGGTTTGCTAGTATATTATATTTATCTTTAAAAAAAAAAAAAAAAAAAAAAAAAAAAAAAGAAAGAAAGAAAGAAAGAAAATAAGAATTAAAAATAAAGTTAAACGGCAGCAAAAACGCATTACGAAGTACAGATATCTCTTCCTGGAGGCCTGATGTCAAGGCTTGTCGATGTCAATGAGAGGGATCTTAAGGGGCTGTCCATTTAATGAATAGAATAAATAATCGCATGGAATTGGGTGCTTTTCGAACGCCTCTAGAAACCACCAAGAAACCAAATGGCTACCATTCTGCATTTCACAAGTTCTAGTTTAATCTTTTATCTTTATTGTCAAAGGGCTTTGTTGCCAGGGTATGATTAATATTACCCGTAAGGACGACACTTCCCCCTTACATCTGATGGTGAAAGGCCCTATTATTCTGACGCCCTTGAGCGGACGCCTAGTCTTCTAATGGCAAAACACTGCTTCTGACAAAACACGATAAGTAAAGCAACGCATAATGCATAAGAGTAAAACAACTCGTTCTGAAGCTGGAGCAATGAAACCATTTGTTCAGATAAGTGTATAGAATACATGCGCCTATCACAAGAGCAGAAGGAAGTAAGTAATCTTGCTTTTGCTCTTGCTGTCTACTTGCAATTATTTTAGAATAACGTGGAACTGGGATATCTTTAAAATACACCATGCTTTGTTCAGCATGGCGTAAGTTCTTACAATCATTTATAACATGACGTTGAGTCCATAACATGAGAAACATTTTTATTTATTTTCAAATTCGGGACATTAATTCACGGCAGAAAGAAATTATCTGACAACAGCTTGGCTTTAACAAGGAGATATTCAACTTTGCAAGAGTGCATTATGCTACAGGGAAAGATGGTCGCTAACATGATGCAGGTGGTCAAGAGGAAGCATTACATAAGGCAAAATAAAGTAGTAGAGAAAATGGTCCAAAAACCGGCTACCATTTTCATTTTGGTACCTACCGATTTACCTGCTAACTCAAAATAGATAATTTCTGTGTCACTTACTTCTAAAAACAGTCTTGGAGATGATATTAAGTTTCAACAACCAACCTAAGTTTTCAAAACCAATTTTATTCCCCCTCCCCCCCACCAAATTAAAAAAAAAAAGAAAAAAAATGACTGTTTTTCAAGGGATGGTGCAAACGTCGGCTACTAAGTAATTTAAAATTTAACAGAAAATGCATGCTGCATTGTCGTCACCAGGTTTATCCCCCAGAGAAACCACCAACTTGTCATCGTCATGTCATCGGTGTGGTAGCCCGTTTTTAGACCGCCCAGTACTTCTAGTTGATAGTCTCAGCACCTCTTACAAAACAAACAAATCGATCGAAACATGTGCTCTACTTGAAACTTCTCATTTGAGGACATCTACTTTGAAATGGGATGGAAGCCACTTGCTGTACCGAAGAAGTAAGTACAGGAGAAATGAAATTTCACCTAGCTTGTACAGTTTTGGGTTCCTCAAAAGTACAGTGGCACTCCGATATCTTGGCATTTCAAGTGGGGAGACTCGGACGATTCTATTCTGGATAATAGGTAAAAGATTGTAACGTACAAGGGAGAATGGCATCCATAATTGGCGCGTTAGCCTACATAGTGACAATCATAAGCAGAAATGTATTTTGTAAAAAAATATAAATGTATCGTTTAGCTGTGGTCGTTCCTAACAGCAATACTTTTATTAATAATTATGGTATTTGAAAACTGAAGCAATGATTCTGATAATAAAAAAGATGATACTAGTGATCGGAATGAACTGTAAAAGCACATAGCCAATAGCCATATTCTTAATGAAGTCTCTTAATGGCGATTTCAAAGCAAGTGAAAGAATTGATGCTCATAGATAAGAAATATTTTAATACAATATTATGAAGAAATTTTCAGAATAAATAAAAGAGAAGGGAGAAGATCTAAAATAGAATCCTGCATCGGTCGGGTTACCCGCTTTTACCCGAACCCGACCCGCGGTTCGGGTCATGTCGGGGCTATATTCTCCCGTTTCGGGTCGGGTCAGGTCGGGTTGACTTTAAATTTTTTTTGGTGAGGGTCGGGCTGGCTTTTACTGTTTCGGGTTCGGGCTGGCTCTTTTACTCTTGCGGG
Source organism: Maratus speciosus (assembly GCA_963932465.1). Classification (NCBI taxonomy): domain Eukaryota; kingdom Metazoa; phylum Arthropoda; class Arachnida; order Araneae; family Salticidae; genus Maratus; species Maratus speciosus. Next base: position 285,278,578 of record OZ010800.1, on the reverse strand, counting down.
TCGGGTTCGGGTTGACCCGCTTTTTTAAAAGAATGTTGAAAATATTTTTTCCCGTTAAAAGCCTAATTCAAAGTTTAACAGCAGTTAAGTTAAAACCCCAGATCAAAGTTTCAAAAAAAGTAAAATGTGTGCCTGTCTGTTTTATCTTTAGTCATCTCATCCTTTCACGAGTCTTCGAAATAACAAACCGCATTATATTTTTACCGTATTTTAAAAATACAATATGCAGCAAAAGGCTAAATGGTCCTTCCTGCCTAATATATCAAGTTAATAATTAGATTGTGGTGATACGCGATGCACTATGTTAGACGCGAAAATTTTCAAACTAATAACGGCTGATAAACTAAAGACAGATGGTCAATTCTGTAAAACAAGGTGTATCGTTATAAGTGGAACTTTTGAAACAGCAACTAATTTTAAAGCATATTTAAAGATTAGAGTTTTAGTTTTATACCATTTAGAAGTTGAATATTAAAGAATATAGTTTGTTCATTCTTCTATGTAAAACATAAAAATGGTATTAGAGAATTAGAGGTGTACACGGGCCGGAATTTCCATGCCCGGGAACGGCCGCCCCGTTCCGTTCAGTCGCTCGTATTCATGAATAACTTCGACCGAGGGTTAAACCGCGGGTTCAGTAACCCCAGGTTGGTATTTTCAACCGGGAGTTGAAAACTCGTATTCACCGTTTACTTCGGATGAAAAGTTACCTAACTCGGGGTTTCTCGACCTAGGTTGAACGAAATGTGTTTATTGGTTTAAAAAATCACATGCCTTGTTCGGTTTCGCGTCGAGACTTCGTTTGTTTATGTTTTGAAAGAAGAAAGAAAGAAAGAAATGAACGATTCGATGTAGTGTTTTTTTTTTTTTTTTTTTTTTTTTTTTTTTTTTTTTTATCCCACAAAATGTATGGACAAAATAAAAACCTGTAATCACTAAATATGGATCAACTTAATTTAATTTCTTGAAAGTTTTAATATTTTTTAAACAATTATTTTTTTTTAAATTTATTAATGAGTTAGGTTAATGATATGAAACGTGTCAACTGCTAAAATAAATGTTAAAAGGTTCTTTTTCAAAATAAATTTCCGCATAGTTGCTAAAAAATGGAACTTGATTTAGGCCAAAACTATTGAAACTTGATTTGAATAAAAACTAAAATTTTATTTCAACAGCAATTATGATGATTTCTATTATTAATAGCTCTAGTTAGCAATTAAACAATTTCTGATAATGAAAATATTAAAATGGAGAAAAAGGAAAAAAAAAATTAAGAAAGTAGTCTGTTGTACTTTATATATACTATTTCTGTTATTAGTATAGATGATATCCCAGATGTATTAATTTTATTGTTTGGATTTTCAGCGAGCTAATTAAAATGTTTAATTCTAATTAAATTAGATAGTAATTAATATTCCAGGTTGACAGGAAAAAGTAGTGAAATAATATTAACAGAACTGCAGAAAAAGCGGAACAGGTGATCCTAGCGGTGCCCTGGCACCAGGTACCAAGCCGCAGAGGCCATATAGTTATCACTTCCGAGCGATTGATAAACATTTTTCATTTAACTAGTCGCTAAATAAAACTCTATACTTCCTTTAAGTTTAAACTGTGTGCAGTGGAGATATTTTATAAGATATTATTTTAAGGAACACAAATATTTTAAACTTTTTAAGACTACTAGAGTATGAATTTCCATTCAACACACATAATCGAATAAGGCCTTTCCTAAATCATGATAAATGTATTCTGAATACTATCTGGACAAATAAATGTGAAATATTACAGAAAGTTGAATTTTTATCGACCAGCTTTTAGGACCTATCCCCACCTCTTCCCCTCCAGCCATTTGTATGAGAATTTTTCTATTATCACATTTACAAGATCAAAGCTATTCACTTGATTATCTTTGACTATTTTTTGATAAATTAGCCTAATAATTACGAAATATTATTACATGCACGAAGACACTTGTTTTTGGTTGCAGTGTTGCATTTGAAAAAATGTATTTATTTAGAAAATGTTATTTTATTTTCTATATTTTTTCCAGCTTCTTAATTTCATATTTTTAACTCATTTAGATATCACTTCATTAGATGTAATAAGAATCTCATTCAGAATAGAAATTAAAAGTGGGATTCTTTTTTTTTTTTTTTTTTTTTTTTTGATGTCTGATTAATGATAGATTTCTAGACTAAATAGGCAGAATAATGATAGTTTGTAATCTAACAAAACAACTCAAATTAATTATTAATAATGTCATATAATTTTACATTATCTAATAAATGAAATAACTGCCTGTTGTTTGTGAATCAGTGGAGAAAAACAAGTTCCCATTTGTACCACCCTACCCATTTCCTCTATTTTTTTCTCTTTTTTGGTGTCATTCTTTAATTAAACGTTTCTCAAGATGCTGTGTAAGATATAGAAATAAAAAGAATGTTTAAAGTACATATTACCGAAAATAGAAGAATATATGTAATCTCATACATACACACATATATATGTTATCTATACATTTTTTGACTGGTTTGTTTATATTTATACATTATATCTCCTTCATTACATCTTGAATTGTTTGCTTTCATAAATACTCATGATCACGAAGAACTTATTTACCTTAAAAATAGTCATCATAATAGTCTAAAGGGCTGATAAAAATATTTTTGGTGTGGAGTTATTTTAAAAAAAGGAAAGTTTTTTTTTTTTTTTTTTTTTTTTTTTACCAGCGTATTTCAACCCTTTAGTAATTTATTTTAATTTAGCTGTCAATTCAGAAGCAAAAATTATAAGTGATCTCTAAAAAAAAAGTCACAATTTCAGGAGGTAACATTGAAAAGTTATTCATTTTAGGATTTATTATTACTATTATTATTTTCGTATAAAATAATACTAATGCAATATTTTATATTATGTATAATTTTGAAATTAAAATACACTTGAAAAATAAATGCAATAAAAATAAATATTTCAAATTCCACCAAAATTGGGAAACATACGTAGAAGCTTACAAACAATCGTAAAAAAAAAATCAATAAAGAAATAAAACTCAAATTGTTTAAATTTTAAGTTAAAATATCTAATTTATAGATCTGATTTATATTTATCTCAGTTTGTACATAAACAATAATATATCTTTTACACAACAGACCCAAAATTTAATTTTAAAACATTCTATAAGTACTGATCAAAAATCTACAGAGAATCTATGGATATTCTAAGATAATCTGTGTATTTCTTTACTTAAACAAAAATGCAAATTAGCCTGAGTCTCACATTTTAATTAGAACTTATGCAAGTATGGCGTTTATTTCGGTCCTGTTAAAATACATTTGTGAATTTTTTAACATCAAAATTGCAAAAAATAAATGACCTTAAACGCGACAGTTGTTACTTTAGAAGCAATTATTCGGCTGTTTAAGTAATATTGGCTATTTTTAAGGCAAATAAATTTTTCGCGACCACGCGTATTTATGTAAACAAACAATTCAACATGTATTCAATATATTGAGGCTATATACATAAATATAAACAAATCAGATAAAAATATTGAAGATAATAACATATATATGAGATTACATACCTTTGCATAATGTTATTCCGTTTTATTTAATAGTAGAACTTCTATATTTTACACAGCACATTCTATCAGCTTCAGCACGCCATTGTAAAATGGCGGTCCTCTCCCTCTCCTCACTCTCACCGCTTGTTTTTCGTTAATACGCATGCTCGGTTGAAAAATCCTGAGTTGAACCACCTGTAGACCAAGGTTGGGTTACTGAACCCGGCGTTAGATTTCAACCTCGAACCGGTTCAGTGGGGTTGACAGTGAATGCCATTTGAGTTTTCAACCCGGGTTTTCTGCATAACTCCGGGTCGAAGTTATTCGTGAATACGAGCGTAACGTGTAAAACTTAAAAGTTCGGTCCTAGCTTGGCTCGGTCCGTATATAATTTGATCGGCTTCGTCTAAATATTTATATTGGGGCGGTAGACCCACTTAATTATAGTTATTGGCCCGGCCTGGCAACGCCATTCAATTTTTTTTTCCGGTCCGGCCCGTTTATTTTGTTTATCAGCCCGGTCCGTTGAAAAAACTGTCCTTAAAGATACAATTGTAGATTATTTTACATAATAGTATTAAAACATGATTTGCTTACATTGCGGGTTGAAGTATTGCGGGTTCGGGTTGATATACCTCGGGTTCGGGTCGGGTTGCCTGAAATTATTTTTGCTGGTTCGGGTCGGGTTGCGGGTTGCCGAAAATTATTTTTACGGGTTCGGATCGGGTTGCGGATTGACTTAAAATGGAATCTGTGGGTTCGGGTCGGGTAGAACCCGACCCGCGCAGGACTCTAATCTAAAATAAATAAATGTGTTTTGTGGTTTTTCTTTCTTTTAACTTTCGCCCTGAATAGGGCTTAGCCCCCGAAAGGGCTTTTTTAGTCCTGAAAAGGACTGTTTTTTTTTTTTTTTTTTTAGTTCAGAAAGAGATTTATCTTTCTAAAACTTGTATAAAAACTTTTCTTACAACATTTCAGTGTCACTTATGGTAGAATCAGTGTCATAATTTATGTCGGATTCGCCAGTTTCATCTCCTACAATAAAACTGATATTTTCTATCTTTTGCTCTACTATATTGTCTGTTTTCCAATATTCATTTTCTATGTTAATTACTCGCTGACAATATTTCGACCATTCATTCTTCATTATGCTCGAAAAAGCTTCGAAAGTTAATTTTTTCATTTCAGTTAAATTAAGTTCTGAATTTACATTTCTGTTTTTGATGTAGCGTTTTGTATCAGCCCATGCAAATTCAATGGCATTTAAATCGCAATGATATGGTGGTATTCTCAATACATTGTGTCCTCTCTCGCCTGTTTAATAGGAATCTTTGGATTTTCCAACTTTGCTTCCTCCTCAAAAAATTTCAAAACTTTCAAAATAACATTTCGCTCCTTGGAATGAATAATTTTCTTTTTCTCTTCCATTTTGCCAAGACGAAAATCGATAATAATAATAATAATAATAATAATAATAATAATAATAATAATCTAAAAAGAAAGAGGAGAGATCAGCTTCAAATGCAAGCATGCGCTTCGACCTGAAATACTAAACTCAGCGATAACAGATAAGAGTAAACCTGTACTAAACTAGTACTGCATATGCAAACCCCTATTTCCGGGAATTGGCGAACTGACCGCTCGCCAATTACGCACTTGTACGTGGCAACCTTAGACCATGAAACTCTCGGTCAGAAATAGATTCTTCCAAGGCTGTCTGCCAAGATACCAGAGCTTAGCAATAGGTTTACTTGTAAAATCATTTCGCACCAACCCATTTGGGTCAAGGACCAAGGCCAGCTACTTACAGCATACCACTCTTCCTTCACTTTCTTGCTGTCCCGTTCGGTGCCATTTCAATTTAAACGATCGTACATAATCCCTTTCCCCCACTTTCAGCAAGTAGCCCGTATTTAGACCTTATAGCCCGTTTTTGGACCATTTCGTCTACTTGGCACTTTATTCAGCAAATAGACTTCTCTAAAGATTAAAGCTCATTGCCAATTAATCGGGGTCGGGTACTTTCAAAAGAAAAAAGAAAAAAGTTCAACAAATAGATTTCTCTAAAGATTAAAGTTCATTGCCAATTAATCGGAGTCGAGTATTCTCAAAAAAAAAAAAAAAAAAAAAAAAAAAAAAAAAAAAAAAAAGGAAGAGAATGAGTTACTGTTAAGCTATATGTTCCATTTTGTGACGAGGTACAATGGTGCAAATGACTCAAAAATCGGTGGTCATGCGGGACTTCACAGTATAGTGTTATGGAAAACAGTCATCTGAAAATCATAATCAAAGGCGGATTACCCATTAGACTGAGTAGGCTGAAGCCTAGGAGTCCAGAAGGAAAGGGGCCCCTGAGCTAAGACTTTTTTTCGATGATTTTTTTTTAATTTTTATTTATTTTTTCACATTGAGCTAACATTCAATGCAAAAGAGAAATGATGTGCAGTATTCTTTGTTTCACTCCATTTATTGAATCTGGAAAATTATTGTAGTCCTAGTAGATATTGATTGTAGTTCAAACATAGTATGACAGTTCATAAAAGAAAGTACTGAATTCTTGAAATTTTTCGGCTTTCAGTTTGGGAAAGATTTATACAGAGGTGACCAGTAGCCACGGCGGCCTAGGCAAGATTTTGACAGCACCTCTACGAATGATACCTTTTAAAGAAGCTTTTAAATTTTAATCAAGCATTTGTGTAATCATAACTCCCTACATTTTAGCACCATGGTCAGTCAACCGACTCACCCCAACATCTCTCACCTTTAAAGCTATACCGAAATTTACATGTTTTGGGATATATCTTAAAAATTATTTGATTGTATTTGAAAAATTTTCTGTGTGTTAAAATTGCGTAAGTGTTGCTGTAATTAATGCATAAAATACCAAGAAGTTAGATCGCTGACGATACAAACATACTTCCAACTGCAAAAAATATAAGTACAGACTTTAGTTATGGCATTTGTTTTAAAAAAGCCAGTATACATATTAAAATACGAAATTTTATATTTTAGATGGCCCCTGCAGGGGTAGTACTGGTCCTAAGCGATAATTCAGGGTATACTTTTTTCGATATTGCGGGACACATTTACCCAGCATACTACCTTTTTTTTCAGCGACCGTTTGGAGAAATTCGTTCGCGATCCTTTGCCGAAATTCGCGATTTTTTTCGCTATCGTTTGCCGAAATTCGTGTTTATTTCCCGCGATCGTTTGCCGAAATTCGTGTTTATTTCCCGCGATCGTTTGCCGAAATTCGTGTTTATTTCCCGCGATCGTTTGCCGAAATTCACAATTTTTACCGCTATCGATAGCCGAAATTCGCGATTTTTTCTGCGATCGTCTGCCGAAATTCGCGTTTCTTTTCCGCAACCGTTTGCCGAGATTCGCGTTTTTTTCCGCGATCGTTTGCTGAAATTCGCAATTTTTCTCTGCGATCGTTTGATGAAATTCGCATTTTTATTCTTTGATCGTTTGCGGAAATTCGCTACTTTTCTCCTTGATCGTTTGCTGAAATTCGCGATTTTTTTTCCGCGATCGTTTTCCGAAATTTGCGATTTTTTCTGCGATCGTTTGCCGAAATTAGCTTTTCTTTTCCACGATCGTTTGCCGAAATTCGTGATTGTATTCCGGGGTCGTTTGCCGAAATTCGCATTTTTTATTCTTTGACTGTTCGCCGAAATTCGCTACTTTTCTCTGCGATCGCTTGCTGAAATTCGCGATTTTTTTCCGTGATCGTTTGCTTAAATTCGCGATTTTTTTCCGCGATCGTTTACCGAAATTTGCGTGTTTTTCTGCGATTGTTTGCCGAAATTAGCTTTTTTTTTTCCGCGATCGTTTGCCGAAATTCGTGTTTTTATTTTTCGATCATTTGCGGAAATTCGCGATTCCATTTCGCAATCGACTGCTGAAATTCGCGATTTTTTTCCGTGATCGTTTGCTGAAAATCGAGATTTTTTTCCGCGATCGTTTGCCGAAATTTGCGTTTTTTTTCTTCGATCGTTTGCCGAAATTCACAATTTTTACCGCTATCGATAGCCGAAATTCGCGATTTTTTCTGCGATCGTCTGCCGAAATTCGCGTTTCTTTTCCGCAACCGTTTGCCGAGATTCGCGTTTTTTCCCGCGATCGTTTGCTGAAATTCGCAATTTTTCTCTGCGATCGTTTGATGAAATTCGCATTTTTATTCTTTGATCGTTTGCGGAAATTCGCTACTTTTCTCCTTGATCGTTTGCTGAAATTCGCGATTTTTTTTCCGCGATTGTTTGCCGAAATTTGCGATTTTTTCTGCGATCGTTTGCCGAAATTAGCTTTTCTTTTCCACGATCGTTTGCCGAAATTCGTGATTGTATTCCGGGGTCGTTTGCCGAAATTCGCATTTTTTATTCTTTGACTGTTCGCCGAAATTCGCTACTTTTCTCTGCGATCGTTTGCTTAAATTCGCGATTTTTTTCCCCGATCGTTTGCCAAAATTTGCGTGTTTTTCTGCGATTGTTTGCCGAAATTAGCTTTTTTTTCCGCGATCGTTTGCCGAAATTCGTGTTTTTATTTTTCGATCATTTGCCGAAATTCGCGATTCCATTTCGCAATCGACTGCTGAAATTCGCGATTTTTTTCCGTGATCGTTTGCTGAAAATCGAGATTTTTTTCCGCGATCGTTTGCCGAAATTTGCGTTTTTTTTCTTCGATCGTTTGCCGAAATTCGCGATTTTTTTCGTTGATCGATTGCCAAAATTCACGCTTTTTTCCGTGATTTTTTGCCGAAATCTTTCGGTTTTTTCCTTCGATCGTTTGCTGAAATTCTCCATTTTTTCCGCAATTGTTAGCTGAAATTCGCGATCTGTCTCCGCGATCGTTTGCTAAAATTCCCACTTTTTTTCTGTGATCGTTTGAGGACGCGATTTTCTTTCACAACCGTTTCACGAAATTCGTGATTAATTTCTGCACTTGTTCGGTGAAATTTGCGATTTTTTTATGCGACCTTTTGACGAAATCGCGAATTTTTCTGCAATCGTTCGACGAAATTCGCGATTTTATTCCGCGATGTTTGATGATTGTCACGATTTTTTGCTCGAATGATTAGCCGGAATTGGCGATTTTATTCATGGATCGTTTGACGAAATTCTCAGTCGTTTACGCGCGTTATTGTTATAGTACAGTTCGCGAAATTTCAGGACAAGTTCCCATATTTTAGGACGTTTTTCGTTTTTCAGGAATTTTAGGAATTTCAAAACAAGTACGGCCTCTGGGTCCCTGTGTCCTAAAAGAATGTTGTCCTCCATCTAAGAAGAGCATTTAAATCGCATTCTTTTACGACTAAAACTTACCAAATTATAATATTTTCAATTTATGAAATTTCAATGTTTGCAGTTTACCCGTACTAAATAAAACTTCTTTCAGTTTCTAGTGCTAGAAAACACTGAAATTACACGAAATTCATAATTTGGTAAGTTTTGGTTGTAAAATAATAGTTTATTTTTGTTTGTTTGTTTTGTTCCTCTTAGACAAAATACATTTTTCTAAATATAACCTATATAAGACCCAGCGACTGTATCAAAATTAAATTTAGAATTTTATTAGGTAAAACATATACCATATCTAAAAATTTTATTTAATTTCTATACTTTTTATAATTGGAAGTACGTTTCTTTCATCAGTGGTTTATGGATAATAGAACAGACATGTATTTTGAATCATCTGGTCTAGGAAGGAGTGAGGGGGCCCGCAAAAAAGTCAAGCCTAGGGGCCCGAGTAGAGGTTAATCCGCCTTCATAATGTAACAAAATAAAGATGTCACCGTTTAGTCCCTTCTTTTGTGATTGGGACCAACTGTAGTGTCAATCACATTGGCTGGTTTTGTTACAAGGAAGATTATACAGTTCAATTAGAATTAGTTAAATAATTTAGACTTATTTTCAATATTTTGACATAAACTAATAAATGTGTAAAACTTACGACATTGATCCCATTTCTTCGTGTTTCTTTTTTATTATCTGTTGGAAACTTTTTTTCATTTCATCGGTGTATATGGATGAACTAAAAAAAAAAAAAAAAAAAAAAAAAAATGAGTACTTTCAGAATCTCATTTACTTTATACAATTTATTCATTGTTTCTGTCTGTTACATATAAAATTAATATTGCAAAAGAAAAATTCGAACGGTCATGATTGAAAATGAGATTTCGTCATGGGCACCGGTAATGGAGGGAGTGGGGTAGGGAAGGGCCATTACCAGTGTTCTCGCTGGGTTTTGACCAACATTCGCGATTTCGCGAATAAGAAATAAAAAACTGTAGCCAAATGAAAAAAAATGTTAGCAAAAATGATTCGGCGTGAAACACGGAAAAATCTATCATTAACCCTTTATTATATCTCTTTTTTTCAATATGTTCTAAAACAAGCTAATTTTTTGTAATTCCTTATAAAATAGAACTTCGACCACCCACTACAGAAACAATTAAAAATAAGTACATTCTAAATGTCTCCTAAATATGTAAATGCTTCAGACATACTTTTGGCAGTCTAAATAAAAATTAAAAACAGCAACGATCTTCGATTTATTGTTTTGAAAATATGCACTAAAAATTGGTATGAGATTTCAACTCTAACAGATAGAAAAGATTGACCCGCCAATGATGTCTAGCACACAACTAATAAATAGTACGGTAAATGGCTAATTTCAAAACCGCATTCCAGCAAAACTTTTCTCTGTTAGGCGCTTGATGCAAGGAATTTTGTTTGTGTTTTTATCGGTGCGATGCGGTGGATAGATTAGATAGTGATCAACTGACAATAGGGAAATGCCTATCGCATAAGCCGTTCAGTATCTTTGCCTATTTCTAGACTGAATTGGTATTGAATCAGTATCTCTATAAATTGAGTAACGTAAATGGCACGGTGCGATTGAACATGAGAAGTGACATAAATCGTTCAGTAACGCGGATAAGAATCTGTACTGTACTGGCACACACTTAAAAAGAACAGAAATTGAGCACTCGTAATTTGGCGAATCTGATTGCTCGTTTACTCGCCAAATGAAGCAATTTCGCGCAATGGCGAGCGGCAGCGAGAACCCTGCCCATTACCCTTCCCTAGGTTTTGAAATTTAATTAACTAAATTTTCTTTATGTTTTGATGATATCCATGTTGATTTTTGGGGGTGGGGGGTGGGGGTGGGGGTGGGGGGGAATAAAATGCATTATTCCCAATAAACTTAGGACAATTAAAGATTTACAGGGAAAAGGGAACAAAAATGTTTTGTCGGGGCAACTTTGGTTAAACTCCAGGGAGGGACAAATGGTCTTGCCTCTCCTTGCTGGCGCCCCTTAATAAAACTATTTTCTTTATTTTAAGAAGAAAGGAAGAGAAAATGGTAGCTAATGCCGGATACTTACGCTCTGCGTATGTGGACGAGGAAGAGATACAGCCAAGCAATGAAAACACAGAACAACATGACTGGAACATTGTACAACATCCACTTGTCGAATGTTAGGTCGTTTGATTCAGGAAACAGCCTATGAATAAAAATATAAAGGATTAGTACATTCCCTTCTTTTATTCATAATTTGAGAACAGCACATTTATGAGTCCATCCGACGAACATGGATAATTTGTATCGAATACAGAGCCAACCATAGCTCGGGAATGCAGCTCCGGACCCAAAGGAGAAGGGGAAGGGGATGGTGCAAACATTGTGCAAGAAAACCCCACACTGTAAAAAATGTATTTACTTATTACTTGGGAATGGAAGATCCTAAGATAAATTTTTGAACCTGTTAAGGAAGGCAATACATAATGGCGTATCAGGACAAATATGGAGATTGAACAGTTATATAACGAGAAATATTATAATAAATACTATTGAAATAAGAAGAATGCAACGGTTGGGCATTATAACCATAATGATGAATGAGAGAAGCACAAAGAAGATATGTAATGGTAAATTAACTCATTAAAGCCGGTTGGCAAGAAAACTTGCCTTGCAAGGCGAACAAAATTTTTAAATTTCAATACCAGTATTTTAGTTTGGAAATTTTCCCGTTATCTAATGTCAGATTTTGAGCGATTAAATAATTCGGAATTACAAAGCCGCAAAAACTGGTGTCGAAGAACTAAAAGAAGTGTAAAGAAGGCTCGTCGTTAATGGGTTAATAGCGAAAAGAAGTATTGGTAGACCGCGGAAGAGATGGATATAGAAGAGGTAGAGAAAGATCTAACACAAAATCAAATTATAAATTAAAGGCTAGAGATCGGAAGGTCTCGCGAGGTATGTTGAAGGAGGACAAAATCCTACATGGATTGTAGTACCATTGTGTAGGTATGTATGCATGTAAAAAATTTATGTAACGTTGCGCTATAGGTAGCAACATGCTGTCTCCAAGTTTATGGAGTACTTTAACTTATATAATAGTGCAATTTAAACTGATATAACTGGTGTAATATTACACATTAGTGTAAGGTAACACCAGCTATATCGGTTAAGTTACTCGATAAAATAGAGACAGCAAGGCTGCCACCAAGTTTGTGGAGTAAAGTTACATAATATTTTTACAGTGCAGTAAATAGGAGAAGAAAAGTAAATTTGACTAACAACTGGGAGTTGTTTTTACTTTCTTCTATCTTTACAAGAAGAAAGTATTGGATTCGTGAAGATTTTCGACTTTCGGTTTTCAACGGATTTACACGTTTTAGGGGTCAGAGATTCCGAAAAACATGTTTTTGCAAAATGTCTGTCTGTGAGTCTGTGCATCTGTGAGTCTGTCTGTCTGTCTGTATGTGACACAAATTTTGTGGGAGCTCTATCTCAAGAACTAATGCACGGAATTTAATAAAAATTCATATTCAGTTGGTCCCTGATATAAATTGGTGCTGATTAGTTTTTGGTGTAAATAGCTCAACAGGTGGCGCTGCTATGCAGCCTTTTTCACGATTTCCGCAATAGCTCAATCTCCAGAACTAATGCACGGATTTTCATCAAACTTCAGATTCAGTTAGTCCTTGACATGAATTGAAGTTTTGTACATTTTTATGTAAATCGCTCAACAGGTGGCGCTGCTATACTGCATTTTTTTACGATTTCCGCAATAGCTCTATCTCAACAACTAATGCTTGGATTTTCATCAAACTTCAGATTCAAGTATGCTTTGATATGAATTAGTGCCGTTTGTGTTTTGGTGCAAATCGCTCAACAGGTGGCGCTGCTATGCTGCACTTTTCAGAATTTCCATTATAGCTGTATCTCAAGAACTAATGCAATAATTTTCACCAAACTTCAACATCAGTTAATCCTTGACATGAATTGACATTTTGTACATTTTGGTATAAATCGCTCAACAGGTGGCGCTGCTATACTGTATTTTTCAGAATTTCCACTATAGGTGTATCTCAAGAACTAATGCACGAATTCTCATCAAACTTTAGAATCAGTTAGTCCTTGACATGAATTGACATTTTATACAGTTTGGTGTAAATCGCTCAATAGGTGGCGCTGCTATGCCGTTTTGTGTGATTTTCGCAATTAGCTCTATCTCAAGAACTTGCTTGGATTTTCAACGATCAATGCTCGGAATCAATGCTTGGATTTTCAACGAACTTCAGATCCATGTATACCTGGACATCAATTATTGCTGTTTATGTATTGGTGTAAATCATTCAACAGGTGGGGCTGCTATGCTACATTTTTCAGAATTTCCGCTATAGCTCTATCTCAAGAACTAAGGCACGAATTTTTATCAAACTTCAAATTCAGATACACTTTGATATGAATTGGTGCTAAATTGATGTAATTTCTTGTACTATTTAAATGATTTAATTAATGTGATTTATAAAGAAGAAAGTTTTGTGATGGCCACAACATACTAGTTTGTTTTTGTTGTTTTTTTTATGTAAGATGATCATGATGAAAGTATTTTGTTGATAATAATATTTGTCGTTTTTTTTTTAATTTGCTTACTAGCTTTTGCCCGTGGCTCCGCTCACATAGTACGTATGTTTTTCAATAAGAAATGCAAATTTTATACGTAATTGTTACATTTTTTGCATAATTTATCTAAATAATAGTGCCACTTCTATCAAAATTCGTTCAGTAGAACTTAAAAAAAAAATAATAAATAAACTTTCATAATCGGGTTGACCTAACTATAGAACTTTCTTCCATAGCTCTATAACTAAGCAAAGTAGAATGATGTGCTATACACTAAACAGTGATTAACCCTTCTCCCGAACGTTACCTAACTGACAATGTAAATCCCATAAAAAATCCGTTTAGCAGAACTTGAGTTATAAGCGTTCGTAATCGCAAAATGTTGTCAACGGTGTATTAATGCAGGAGGAGGATATTTTCAAGAATATTAAGTATCTGTAAAATTAAAGTCAAATAAACGAATTTTATTGAATCTGTCTCATTACTTTCGGGAGAGACCCTGTACTACCTATTTTCATATTTTTGCATGCGGCATTTTTCTTAATATTAGCAAAGAAAGACCTCCGGCCACAAGAAATTCATTTACGGCAGCGGTGACAGCGTTAGTTACTTTTTACTTTCTTCTATCTTTACAAGGAGAAAGTATTGGATTCGTGAAAATTTTCGACTTTCGGTTTTCGACGGATTTACACGTTTTAGGGGTCAGAGAACCCGAAAAACATGTTTTTACAAAATGTCTGTCTGTGAGTATGTGACACAAATTTTGTGGGCGCTCTATCTCAATAACTAATGCACGGAATTTAATAAAAATTTATATTCAGTTAGTCCCTGATATAAATTGGTGTTGATTAGTTTTTGGTGTAAATCGCCCGACAGGTGGTGCTGCTATGCAGCATTTTTTGCGATTTCCGCAATAGCTCTATCTCAAGAACTAATGCTTCAGTTTTTAACAAATTTCAGATTCAGGTATACCTTGATACGAATTAGTGCTTTTTATGCTTTGGCGTAAATTGCTCAACAGGTGGCGCTGCTATGCAGCATTTTTTAGAATTTCCACTATAGCTCTCTCTCAACAACTAATGCATGAACTTTCATCAAACTTCAGATTCAGATATACCTTGATATCAATTAGTGATTTTTATGTTTTGATGTAAATCGCTCAACAGGTGGCGCTGCTATGCAGCATTTTTCACGATTTCCACAATAGCTCAATCTCCAGAACTAATGCACGGATTTTCATCAAACTTCAGATTCAGTTAGTCCTTGACATGAATTGACGTTTCATACATTTTGATGTAAATCGCTCACCAGGAGGCGCTGCTATGCTGCATTTTTGCAATTTCCGCAATAGCTCTATCTCAAGAACTGATGTTTGGGTTTTCAACAAACTTCATATTCAGGTATACCTTGATATGAATTAGTGCTACTTATGTTTTGGTTCAAATTGCTCAACAGGTGACGCTGCTATGCTGCATTTTTCAGAATTTTCGCTATAGCTGTATTTCAATAACTAATTCACGAATTTTCATCAAACTTCAAATTCAGATAGTACTTTGACATGAATTGGTGGTAAATTGATGTAATTTCTTGTACTATTTAAATGATTTAATTGATGTGATTTATATAGAAGAAAGTTTTGTGATGGCCACAACATACTAGTTTTAGAATAGAGAGAGAGGAGGAGAAACATTAATTGAAAACCGTAATCAAAGCAGTGTTAAAAAATCAAATGTAAACAATATTTCCGAATTACTAAATTTTGATAATTTGAAGAAGCGAAGCTCTATTCCGATCTTTGATGCATTTACTAAATAAATATGTAATCTCAAGTTTTTCATGCTGCAGAAATAGCAAATAGAGTGACACACTGTAAGTTATCTAGCGAAAACTGTATGTAAGATTGTTACTGTTTGATTGTTTGTCGAGAAATAACAGCGATGACTTGTTTTAAGCGATAAATGGAAATAGAGATTTCTCACGACCACTTAAAACAAACAATCTCTAAAGCAACTGAAGTTCGGGAACTTTTGTGTGTGTACTTAGGTTTATGTTTAGTTTCAAAATGATGCTTTTTTTTAACAGTATAGAATGTAATAACACCCTCTCAAATCCGCATAGTTTGGGATAAAAGGTTTTGAAAATTTTAGAAGTTTGTCAATTTTAGATCACTTTAAAATATGATGAAATAAATAAAAAGACACATTAAAAACATTTTTTCTATTAAATATGAAGAAATTTAAATGTTTCTTTAATTGGGGGTGGGGGGGGGGGAGCAGAAAGGTTTCAAATGCTGAAAATATTATTTTGTTGTTGTTATTATTATTATTAAATTGTTTCAACCATTAAGCACGTCGTGCAGTTGGTCCGATAGGAAATTTGCCTCAATAGCTTTTGAACAAGTTAACGTACAAACATGTTTCTTTTTTTTTTCTTAAGGGTGTATTCCGATCCAAACTGCTTATTTTCTGATTCATTTTAAAATTCATTTTTGCTCTCAAACGCATCAAACTGGGAAATTCTCTTATTTAGAAACTATATAATGTGCCGTGCTTCTTAATTTTTTGATAAATGCAGAAAATACTGTAAAAAACGCTGTCAAAGTTGGCGTTTTGAACCGAATTTTCCGAAGCGGGCGATCTGGGAATGAAAAAAGTCCTTCCGGCCAGTGCCGGGAGGAAGAGGTAGCTTTCATAATCCTTATTTTAAAAAAGACAACTTATATCATGCAAACACACGAAGCTCAATTTAGTGGAAACCGGATATAGGAGATTCAATACTAATTTTTATCAATATAATGAATGAGAATTTCGCGAAATTAGTCAGCTTTATCCAAGCTGCTTTTCTTTAAAGTAACTTATATTTGGCTGTCAAATTCGGCAATTTCTTAAAGTACCTGTCATTTTAAAACAACATGGTGGATGAGGCTAACCAGTGAACTTGGTCGAGACCTTAGTAATTGCTGTGCACATGCTCACTCACATCGGAATCGGTTAATATATAGGAGTGCTGTCGCATGCAAAAAAATCAGATTTTTCAAAATGTCACCCACAATAGAAATTGAAACTGCTATATCTGAGCCATTTTTTAAGGTAAAGAGAAACAAAAAATGCTCCTGAATCCTTATATCAAGATCAAATACTTAAGAAAGAAACCTTTTTCAATTTCTAATTTTTTTGCACCTCACTTTAAATATATATATATATATTAATTTAATGGCCGCCATTTTGAAGCAAGATGGCTGATGAATCTGGCCAGCGAACTTGGTCGAGGTGTTCATGTATACTATCCACATGCCTTCTTACATCGAAATAGGCGAATACGCGTGTTATCGCATGACAAATACAAGATCGTTTCAAAATGTTAGCCATGCTAGAAATTCAAAGTGCTATAAATCAACCATTTTTTAAGATATCAACAAAAGAACAAATTTTCAGAAACAAAAACTGCTCCGGAATCTTTGTATCAAGGCCAAACACATAAAAAAAATCTTTTTCATTTTCCAATTTTTTAATACCTCATTTTGAATTTTAAATTGATTTTTTTTAAATGGCAACCCTTTTGAAACAAGATGGCGAATGAAGCTGACCAACGAACTCGGTCGAGACATTCGTATGTACTATGTACAGACCAAGTTACATCCAAATAGGTTCATAAATACGCCTGTTATCGCGTGACAAAAATCAGGTCGTTTTAAAATGTCAGCCACAAGAGAAATTCAAAATGCTATTACTCAGCCATTTTTTTTTAGATATAGACGAAAGAAAAACTGTTCCGGAATCTTTGTATTAAGGTCAAACACATACAAAAAAATCTTTTTCATTTTCCAATTTTTTGGTATCTCATTTAAATTTTTTAATTTTTTAATTTTTTTAAATGGCCGCCATTTTGAAACAAGATGGCGGATGAAGCTGGCCAACGAACTCGGTCGAGATATTTGTATGTACTATGTACACACCAAGGTACATCCAAGTCGGTCCATAAATACGCCTGTTATTACGTGAGAAAAATCAGGAAGTTTCAAAATGTCAGCCACGCTAGAAATTCAAAATGCTATAACTCAGCCATTTCTTAAGATAGAGACGAAACAAAAACTGCTCCCGAATCTTTTTATCAAGGTCAAACACATAAGAAGAAATTTTTTTTTCAATTTTCAATTTTTGGTACCACATTTCAAATTTAAATTTTTCTTAAAAATTTAAATGGCCGCCATTTTTAAACAAGATAGTGGGTGAAGCTGGCCAACGAACCCGGTCGAGACATTGGTATGTACTATGTATAAACGAAGTTACATCCAAATCGGTTCATAAATACGCCTTTTATCGCGTCACAAAATTCAGGACGCTTCAAAATGTCAGCCACGCTAGAAATTCAAAATGCTATAACTCAGCCATTTTTTAAGATATAGACGAAACAAAAACTGCTCCGGAATCTTTGTATAAAGGTCAAATACATAAGAAAAAAATATTTTTCCATTTTTAATTTTTTGGTACCACATTTCAAGTTTTAAATTTTTTAAAAAATTTTAAATGGCCGCCATTTTGAAACAAAACGGCGGATGAAGCTGGCCAACGAACTCGGTCGAGACATTGGTATGTACTATGTACACACCGCATTACATCGAAATCGGTTTATAATTACGGGAGTTACAGTGTGACATAAGTCAGATATATATATATATATATATATATATATATATATATATACATATATATATATATATATATATATATATCAATTTTGAACGGAGGGTGGTTTCGGGGTCTGGGGGTCATGATCGATGAAAATATACCAAAATTTTTTGAAATCGCTTTCCTCCGAACGGCTGCAATAGGTAGCTTTTTTGTAAAGAAAGCTACCTAAAAATGGTCATACTGAGAAAATAATTGTTTAAAAATCAAATTCTAATTAATTGAGCTGAAAATGAAATCACACGGCATGTTAAACATGTCTTCAGAAATCACCCCAGCAAGTTTTATGTTTTTACTTTTAAAAATGAGTCTGAAAATGTCTCAGAAAATTTCGAGCTGTTGAGGGTGGAAAAATATTTTTTCGAATACACCCTTAAGGGGAAAAAAAAGAAAAGAAAAAAAGGAAAAGAAAGAAAGAAAATTAAATTCTGTACAAATTATCTCTGAAAGGCAAACAAACACATATGTATTGTTATAACAAAATTATTATCAATTTTTAAGGATTTTAAATTTACTATTATTATTATTATTTTTATTTTTTACAATTTTTTACCCAATTCCAGAAGTTACCGTCCATAGTATTTTGTGCAGCCTTGTATATGATTAATAGATTTGTATAATATATACTATATAATTCATACGAGTTGTCATTAATGTTTCCAACTGAGTGAAAAAGCGTGCTGATGGGAATTCGAACCCATGATCTTGGCTTTAGTTCCCAATGTTCTTCCATCTAAGGGGCTGTACAATGTACATACATAAAGTTATCAACATTTTGGCAATTTTGGACATCCCCCCTTATGACATTATACGTTATCATTCCTCCACATCCGCCCCCCCCCCCCTTTAATGACATCGTTATCAATCTCTAAAAATCCTTTTTATTTTTACAGTTTCCCCCCTCCTTTTTTTTCTTCTATTTATACGTTTTCAGTGATATAAAGATATGGTTATATGTACCTTTATTATTCGCATACTTTACGGATTCAAATATGAAGATAAGAAGTCAATAAAATAACCCTATTATACATGAAATGACTTCATACCAATCAACATCTAAAAGAGATAGTTACTATTTAAAAGTTTTTAATAATATCTCATGTTACATAATGCATTCATCAGTAATAGTAATAAACGGTCAAGAGCGAGTATTACTCGCGCTCAGAGGGTTCCGTACAATAAATATATGAATTATTCACTGTATTATTAAAAAGAAAATCCTTCCTAAAAGAATAATAAGACTTTGTTATAAACTATATACCGTAGGGTTGGGTATAGCTGTATATACTAGAAAAGTGTAAATGGATATACCATAAAAGTTCAAAGAGATATGAAGCCTAAATAATATCAAATATTGCTCTTCTGTATAATAATTTTTAAATCTTATCCTAATCTGTTTATGATGAAATTAATTCGGTACAGACAATAAAAGTAGTGCATATTTAAACTTCATTTGGCATTTCATAAAACTAAATTCAGCGTAGTAATAATCTTTTCTTTTTACAGTGTAGCTAAACCAAAACCCTTGTTTAAATTTGGTATTGTGTTAAGCGCGCTTCGAAAGGAGGTCGCAAAGTTGCAACGCGGCCTTGGTCCGTGCTGCATTTTTCCAGATAGGTTTTTAATTAACTTTTAAATACACAGGAGGCGTATTGAGAGATCCACTCAATCCAAACTTGTTGCGAATCGCATAGTAATTATGTTTGCATTACAGAAATATATCATTAAAAATTGTTATCTGGGCCTTAAAAACCGATGGTACACAGAGTACGCCACTCCTGCCATTATGTATATCCAAACAGTCCGTGTTTTTAAGGGTTAACACGTCGGCTAATTAGCAACGATTTTTTTTCGCAAATCATTATCAACAATGCTTTTATACGTCTACAACGATAGGTACCTCCAGCGTTCCTCAACACCTTTGCTGAATGCCCGATCCGCAAATCGAAATTTGTGTGTAACGGAAAAATGCGCTTTTCTCAAAAACTATGTGACCTAGGGTAATCGCTATAATTTTCCTGCAAGGTTTAAATTAACCTCCACTACCTCTAATTTTTTCATAATTTTAGTTTCAGTAGATTCGGAAATAGATGGGGGGAGGGGGCATATTTTTGCACTACATTTTCGACGATATCTACCTAATATAATACATAAAATTAAATTCAATGTATTTTTGAGTTCAGCGTTACGTAAGCTTTTACATGATACCCCGCACGATATACAAAGAAAAGATTTTTTTTTTTCTCAAGTAATTTAATTAGCCCCTGTACATTTTTTCTAAAAATATTTGTAAATGTTTACTAATCTGTAAATATGCGGGTCGATAGTCTTTATTACGTCCCCCAACTTGAACTTTGCGCACGTTTCATAGTTTACGAGTAAAATGGCAGTGACAGACGGACAGACAGACACAGGAGTGATCTTATAATGGTTCCGTTTTTACTTTTTAAGTACGGAACCCTAAAAATTGCCTTCTTGCCCCTGCCCCTTGCACCGGGAGGGTCAAAGCGGTACTTCTTGCCAATAAAACAGATGAAATATATTCCTTTTCTTTCTTTACTAGTATACGTAAACACAAAAGGTATCATTTCAAACATATTTCGAACCTGGTTTGTTTCAACAGCTATATGGGCATCAGAAGAACCTGAAAGCCGAAAATTGGGGTATTGCATACTTTGGAATGAAATGATTTTATAATCATTTAATGGCTTCAATAATAATTTTGCGTTTTCATAAAAATAGATATACGAGTGGAGAAAAAAAAAAAAAAGTTAACAGACTATGATGTAAAGAAAAGGTTACAATAAAAAGGAAAGAAAAGTTTGTTTGGATAAAAAATAATAACGTTGTCAAAAACAAAACCCCCCTCTCCGTAGAGATATTTTACTGTATCATGTGCCAGATCCCTCCTCCTCTTAAAATGATAACGTTATATATGCACAGCCCCTAAGCTATCTTGGACGAATATAGCAGACACATTTCACTAAGACAAGCTTTTGACAATGACATCTGGTGGGTTATATGAAATGGTTCAACAGAATAAACCGTAACAAAGGAACTCCAAAAATCGTCAGATATGTAATTGCATTTAATTAATTTAATACAGTCTTAGTGATTGTAAATAAATCATACAAGTTGTAGTTTTTTCAACTCAGTGAAAAAGTGTCCACACCGAGATTCGCACCCAGATCCTTGGCTTTAGCTGACAATGCTACTTTATTTAAGCTATCCTGGACAAATCCGGTAACCACATTTAACTCTGATATGCTTTGGAAATGATATGGTCTGTTATCTGAAACAGTTAAACAGAATAAACTGCAGGTGAAGGAATTCTAATAATCATTGGAAGTCGATACATAATTATTCTAGTACATGGCTAGCAAGAAATAAGCTTCCCACTTCCGAGGGCTCTAGCTCTAAAATGCGTTCTATTGTTCCAAATGAGATAAAATTTAAACAACAGATGATTCAAATGATGCGCTTGAAATTTATTAAATAAAAAAATAGTACAAAAATTAGCCGGTAGGTAACGCTGTAATACACATTAAAATATTTAATAAGCTTCATAAATGTTGAAAATGAAGGGGAACATATTGAGCAGCTTTAATGCTACTTTTTTTTTATATTATTTAACATTTTAAAAGCATAGTAAATATTTTTATATGTATTATAGCGCCACCTATCGGCTGATTTTTGTACTATTTTGTATTTAATAAATGTCAAGCGCATCATTTGGATTATCTGTAGTTCAAATTTTATCTTATTTGAACCAATAGAACATAGAACGCATTCTAGAGCCCTCGGAAGTGGGAAACTTATACCTTGCTAACCCTGTACTTACTTCATCTTTTAAATTTCAACTTACTTTTCAGAAACACTTTTAACAACGAGATTTGGTCCCGTTCCAGTTAAAGTGCCAGTCCCACCAATATTGGAAGAATATGCCACACTTAAAAACAAGGCTCTTTTCAGAATTCCTACCATCTTCTTCTGCTTAATGGATCTAAAGAGAAAGAAAACATGAGTCGTTTTACGCACAAAAGAAACAACAGAAAAACTTAATTCTTAACGCATCAAAGGAATACGCGAATGCTGTTTAACCCTTAACTGGTGAAGTGGGGAGTTTTGCACCCCAGAGAAATTGTATATTAATTCGCTAAGTTAAAGTACCAGTCCCACCAATATTGGAAGAATATGCCACACTTAAAAACAAGGCTCTTTTAAGAATTCCTACCATCTTCTTCCGCTTAATGGATCTAAAGAGAAAGAAAACATGAGTCGTTTTACGCACAAAAGAAACAACAGAAAAACTTAATTCTTAACGTATCAACGGAATACGCGAATGCTGTTTAACCCTTAAGGGTGTTCTCAAATCCAAAGGGGCAACTTTTTGACATAAGTTTTAATTTATTTTTGTTCGAAAATGCATGAAACTACCTGGTGTTGTTGTTCAGAAACTATGTCATCGAGCTGTTTTTTCCATTTTTTTGCAAACGCAATAGATCTTTCAGAAAAGAGTATCAAAGTGGACGTTTTGAACCGAGTTTCCGCGCGAACGGAGAATAAGCACTCAAGAGCGGGTGAAAACGTGTTTGTCACGTGATCAAAAACACTTATAACTCAATAGGTAATGGATGGATCTAAAAATGGAAAACACAGTTCGATTCCAAATCGCTTCCATGGCCAGGCTTTCCAATTTTATATCTTTCCGTT
Source organism: Maratus speciosus (assembly GCA_963932465.1). Taxonomy (NCBI): domain Eukaryota; kingdom Metazoa; phylum Arthropoda; class Arachnida; order Araneae; family Salticidae; genus Maratus; species Maratus speciosus. Next base: position 285,255,697 of record OZ010800.1, on the reverse strand, counting down.
AAAAAATGAATTTGTAAATGTGTCAAAACGTTTTCCGCTTGTTGAGCAGAGCAGTTGAGAACAGCCTTAACTGGTGAGGTGGGGTGTTTTGCACCCCAGAGAAATCGTATATTAATTCGCTAAATTTTAAGGAGTGCATACAAGAAATCAAATTTTGGGATTACATACACCCCGCCACACCACTTACGTTATAAAAAAATCACCTCGCCACTTAAGGGTTAAGGGGCAGTTGGCCTTGTCTTTTTTGGGGGGGTGGGGGGTGGGGGTAAACCAAATCTCTTATGAGACTTAAGGGGATAATTCTTAAATTATCCCCTTATCTCAAATTAAGAATTTTCACTTAAAAGCATTACAAAGTACTAGCTGAGCCCCGCCCGGTGTTTGCCGGGCCCGTCTAAAATTCTTTTTTAGCACTGTTAAGAAAACCCGCGGCTTTGCACGCGTAGTGGTTGAAATATGCCAAGAAGTGTTTTGTAGGTCAATTTTTATTAGAGGAAATTCTACAACTACGGATAATGCAAAATATACTAACTAAGCCACATTTTGAGTACACGTCATCTCTCTCATGTCAACTCAGGACTCTTAAAATTGGAAAAAAAGGGGAAAAATTACCTTTTTCAACATTTAATATCTTAAAATGTATTTGATTTTAAGAAACAATTTTAATTGGGATAAAAGATGTATGTTCTTTCATTTCAAATATTTAAAAAATGGCAAGATGCAGAATTAGCATTTTACAGGGGGCTCCAAACTGTCAGATATTTGACAAGCAGAAAATCAGCATAACAGATTACGCGCAGGATTACAAAATAAATTTTGCAACTAGAATGAACATTTTGGTGCCTACTTATGTTTCAGATTATAGCAATTACCCCTGAACTTAAATAAATTTGTATTTAAAGCATTTTTATATTTTTAATACGAAGTTGTATTTAGCTGATGCAAAATTTAGAAAATTTCAACAATATAATCACATAAAAAATATTTCTTTTAACACTAAAAAGAAAATTTTAGGTTCAGTTTATACAGGCTAACATGAAATATATGTTTTGAAAATTTCATGAAAAAATATTCAGAAATTTTTGAGATATCATGAGCGTTATGCCCAAAAACGTCATTTGGAGAAAAATGACTTCAAAATTTCGGAAACGCCGCTTCAGCTATTGAGCGGGTATAATTCTAAAAGCCATAACTTCTGTTCTAATGGGAATTTCAAGAAAACCATTCTATTGAAATGTTCAGAAAAGGTAGGAGTTTAACATCTAAAAAAATTAAAATTTCGAAAATTTTAAAGCTTTAAGAGCCCTGAGACCCCTTAAGTTAATGAAAAAATCTAAAATTAATTTCAAATAAATTACAATTTTGAAGTTTTCCGCTCATTTAATTTTTCATTTGAAATTTCGGATTTTTTAGAAACCGTTCCAGTAGTGAGCATTTACATCTTAAAAGTAACCATCATGCCAAATTTCAAGCTTCTAAAACTAACTGCATCACAAAAATCGCAATTTTAGATATTTTTTTCTTGCGCCGGCACCTTTTTAAATTTCGAATTAAAAAAAAAAAAACAGTTCTGGGTGAGCATTTACATTAGCTATGCCAAACTTCAAGTTTCAAGTCCTAACAGTTCCAATCAAATTGTGATTTAGAACGTTTTCCGCTCATTTCATACTGTTAAATTTCAGAAACCGTTGATAGGACATATTTACGTCTTAAAAGTGATCATCATACCAAATTTCTAGCTAAAACAATATCACAGAAGTCTCAATTTTAGAATACTTTTTTCCCCTGCATCCCGTTGGGTGCTGTCGTACTGACATAAAATAGCACCTGTGTTGGAGCAGAGATGGTAACCAGCATTTTGCCACCATTATGTTTTAAATCGGTTCTGTAGTTTCAGGTATTACCCCCTACAAACAAATGTTAGTTTATAATATTAGTATAGATGGCTGTCACCAAACAAGTATTTTCTATGTACGTACAGCATGTTTTGAAATAAAATATATAAATTCCCTGTACAAAAAATGGCTTCTTTAAAGAAAATAGTGCATAAATTGATATTTTAAAATGCTCCATGCGATTTATAAGATTCTCCTAAATTACTAAGAGCATCATTAGCGAATTTCGTGTTTACCCATAAATTGTGCATCCATACCGGAAATTTCGAAAGAAGTATGTTTACTTTATACAATCACGAAACGTCTGTCATTAAATAAAGCAAAAATCAGTATTCAGAATTTCTGGAAAAAAAAAAAAAAAAGAAATTTCTGAAATGTACGCACGTATGAGCGAACGATACAAATGTCTTAATGCATTTTAGTCATACAAATCTTGTTTAACTTTTAAAACCCTCCCAATCTGCCAGTACATGATTCTATTTTTACATTCAGTTTGCGCCACTATATTTTAAAAGTACACTTTTTGGTAAATTTCTCTTTTTTTTTTTTTTTAGACCTGTGACCTGACATCTGTCACTCCTTGATCGGCCTGCCCTTACCAGCTTTGTCCGAACTGTCATTTTTCTTAACTGTGCTATTTTTATATTGTGTATATGTTTAAACTTTTAAATTGAAATTTTAAACCTTGATTTTTCTCTTTCTTTTCCTACATTTTAAACTTGTTAATTTCAATTACACTCTTATTTTCTTTATAATACCACCTTTTTATATTTTTAACTGCAATTTTAAATTAAATTTTTACGTAGTTTATATATACTACGGTTAGACTTTTTTCTCCCAATGACTCACTTATACTAATACAATCATATGTAGACTGGCGTAAAGCTGACGACAACTCGGAAGCCCCAATGCTCACACTGTTAAGCACTGTAGTCAAAGGGCAAGTAAAAATGTTTCTTAAGCAAAAGTGGTGCCAACCGAATAAATTCGTGTAAGAGATGCCTGCGCCTGGGAGAAATACTTCGACTGCAAACGGTTAATATCACGAAAAATTAACAGTTATAACTAACAAGGAAGGTCTCCATACGGGCATACTCAGAAAAATCTGAAAAAAAAAATTACAGAATGTTCTTCTCCCATGGGTATATACGTTTATAAAAAAATTTTTGGCGGAACATCGGTAGAACGTCCGTAAAAAAGTAATGAAAATTTCGCTTATTTGGCGACTTATCACCGTTTGGCGAAAATATTAAGTTAAAAAAAAATACGCTTGTCGAATACTCTTTAAGGGAAAAAAATTTTATGTTGAATTTGTTTAAATAAGTTTAATTTAAATAACTTTAGCTTTGTCATTTTTAGTTTGTTTTAACTATAGTTTTGTCATATATATTTATATGTACTTATAAATTTTAACTATCATATTTTACGATTTAAAACAAAACTTAAATTGATTAAAATTGTTCCAAACTCAAAAATATGCCCCATCGAGCACTGTCCATTCAACTTTGTTGCTATGGAAACAACTTCTTCGGTATGGAAATGTATTACGGCAGCATTATTCATATGGCGTTAAAAGTTATTTTTATAACCGATAAAGCCGTTTAAATAAAAAAAAATTGTGGATTGGAGAACAAAACAATGGCAAAATTTCGTTCAAATCGGCAACAAGCATAATACAAAATGTAATAATAATAATAATAATAATAATAATAATAATAAATTCTTTCATGGTTTACGTTTAAATTCATTAAATACCGCATATTCTCAAAATCAATTAACAAACAATTTTCAGATTCATTAAAATCGTTTGCTTTTGGGGAGGAAAAGTGCTGCTCGCCAAATTGCGTGCCGCTTTCGTCTTTTCACGCCAATTATTCGAAAGTATTTTATTTTTTTACAGATTTTCTACTGTAATTCCGCCGCTAATTTTAACTGATTCTTTATTACATACATGAGTACTTTCACTAGCATTTTTTTCAACATATTCTGAGTATGCCCAGTATGAGACTTTCCTTGTAAGTACTTTATTGTCATCAGTGCTGTCCGAATGGTCAAATAATGATAGCACGAAATGAAAGCACTATGAACTGTGTATACGTGTCATTATATAGGCAAGTTTTTATGAGATCCCACTACGGTTTCGGTATGCACTGAATGTTCGGTTGTTTTTTTTTCACCAAAAATAAATGCTTACTAAAACGAAACCTAATTTTCGGTTGATCTATACAAATTACACGATTTATTAAAGTCATAAAACAAATTACGGACATTTAACGTCTCATTCTGTTGCATCATATTTGACATCCTGTTTAAAATGTATATGAAGGACGACTGAATATATGCAGGAAGTTGCTGATTATGTCAAACAAGAAGAGGTACTCACCAACATTTGATACTTAATTTAAGACTATTTTTTAGTCAAAAGGCATTATTATCAATCAGTCACCCTCAGATAAGATTTCAATTAACGCATGGATAACTTGATTTTAACTAAAATTACAAATGATTAAACTGCATTTATTGTTGAAGTTGCTATTTGTGCGTTTAAATATATTACAGGATGGTCAAAAATAACTTATTCAATTTCATAACTGAATAATTTTCGAAATATTAATTGTGAGATACCAGGTCAATGACAGATTACTAATATTGTATCATAAATTTGTGGATATATACTTCGTTTTTTTTTTTCCATGAGGCTCATTTTGTGAAATTTATTATATTATTGTAAAAAATAACATTTTAGAACGAAAAGATGAAATCCAGTAACTGAAATTCGAACCAAGCATTTATTAATAATGACTACTTTATAAGTGTCCCGGCTAAACTTTGCCTTTCTATTTGAACTTGTATTGCTAGCAATTACACATTTTAAAATCTATCAAAATAAAAATTATTAATAAAGATTTGTTTCTGTGAAATGGAATTTTGCGAAGGGCCCTATGTTATTAAAAAGAATTTTGTGAAAAGCCTTTTTTATTATGAGGAATTTCATTCGTAATTCACATTATTCGTGACAGGCCTCTTTTTACTAAATAAACTTTTGTGAAGGGGCGCTAAACAGGCCCCAAATTTTGCCGGGCTCGACCCCTCACTTCTTACCACAGTGCTGAAATCTCATTTTAGATTGGTTGAGGAATTGTTATTCCATAGGCAACACGACCCAGCCCTTTCACCCATAGATTTCAGTGGTATGAAGTCCGTTATTAAGGCTGTTCTCAAATCCAAATTGACTACTTTCTAACACATTTTTAAATTCATTTTTGTTTGCAAACGTATCAAATTGGCTGGTGCTCTTATTCAGAAATCATGCAATTGAACTGCTTTTCCTGTTTTCCGATTAGCGCATAATGTTTTTCAGAAAATGCTGTCATTAGCGTTTTGAGCCGAATTTCCGGATGCGACAGCGCAGGAAAGGGAAAAAAACTGCCATCCAGGAGACAACAATCGCTTATAACTCAGTAAACAATTTATTGGAAAATGAAAAAAAAAGTTCGATTAAAAATTACTTCAATAATCATGCCTGTAAGTATCATGCTTTTATGTTTAAAAATGTGTCAGAGTATTTCGCGTTGTCGAGCGGGAAATTTTTTTTTTTTCGAGAACCGCCTTAAATAGTTTGAAGAACACAAGAATGATGTTTCACATCTCACATGGACAGCAATGGTCAAGTTTACTGTCCGTCGCTTTGAAAATCCATTCCTGAATTGAAATCACGATTCAGCACTGCACTTGGTTTGATCGAATTAAACAGGTTCACAAAAGAAAAGAATCAACTTAGTCACAAAAGGGGCATTTGAAGAGTAAAGAAGGGCAGTCACATCGATCTTTTGTCAAAAATGTAAACTTTCTCCATCTTATAATCATTTGTAATGTACTCTCATGTTTGGCTGTATAACTGCGCATAATAAACCATTCTTTTGTCAAACTAATTTGTACAAAACTTTTCATCTCAAAACAGGACTCTTCACAAAACTTTTCACCCTAAAAAAGGACCCTTCATAAAATTCTTTGTCTTAAAAATAGGCCTTTTACAAAATTTTTCCAGCTCTAAACTAAACTTTTCACAAATTTAATCATTTAAAAGTAAAATCTGACCTGTCACTTTTACACATATAAAGAAAATATATGTATTTTACTTACATATATCTTTTTAAGAATGTATAAAAAAATAATCTGAATATAACGATCATGTCAAATTCACAAAATTAGGACTAGATTTTTCACAAATGTAAACTAGTCGTTGGGGGCCACCGTAAATACTTACCCACCATCGATGTGCATAATATAAAATATGAAAATAAAACATGTGTAAAGTATTTATAAAATGCATTGCAATTCCAAAATAACATTTAAACGTATATTCAAATATTTTTAATACATAGTAATGCTCTATTACTGAATTGTGGGTACTACTTGATTATCCTGTTGACAAATTTCGATAAATTATATAAATCGCCAAACTACTCGCAAAATTATACAAACTAACCGCCCTTGGCGACCAGTTTGATCTCCCTTAAAATTTATGTTTGGGAAAGCATGCTAAGCGTTGTATCATGTTACTTTTATTCATAATTTATTTACTTGGTGACCTTTAAATATAATTAATATAATCAACCCCTTAAGCTACTATTAGTTTTTGTTGCATTAAAATATCTTAATTTGTTGATTTTCTGTAAGCAAGTAAACCCTATTGGTTTGCAATGGAAGCCTATGGGAATTTGGCGAAATATATATATATATATATATAAAACACAAATAAAACGTCGAATTGAAAATCACTTGATGACGCAACAAACACGTGTTGTTGTTGTTGTGTTTAATGTCAAGTGAATGTGACATTTGCGATAAGCCATTATTGGCATTTAATCTTATAGTTTGGCGATAGTTTTTTTTGTCGACGGGATAATCGAGTAGTACCGAATTGCGTTAAAGAAACATCCTTATAACTCCAAAAATTATAATCATATTAACTAACAATTTACTGCTTCGGATTAAGCGTCTCATTTCCAATTAAAATATACCTTTGAATTGAAATTTGAATGAAATACAGGGTCATGAAAAATCGAGGAGTGTGAAAAATAGGATTACAAATATCTCGGCAACTCATTATCCGATCGACTTCATTCTTTATGAAAAATTTATGTTTTTTTTTTATTGTCTTTTATGTTCACTCCTTCAAATAAACAATTTCGAAAATTTTTGTATACCTTTTATCAGAACGAATATTTCGAGAGTCCGAAAAAAATAGTTGCGGACACCAAATTTCAAGTCTCTATATCAATTTTTTCGGGAGGTAGAGCGCTTACACACACACACATACAGACACACAAACAGACGGACGGCAAATTTTTTTCTCTAAAAATATGTTTTTCGGAATCTCCAGTGTCTGAAACGTGTAAATCCGTCAAAAAAAAAGTTTTCGATTTTTAAAACGATTACAAGACTTACCCTATACTACGTATGATGGGTAAGTAAAAAGCTGTTCACTATTTCACAAAAACAGGACCCTGAGAGAAAAGTCTGGACAGATCCCTGATGGCAATCGATCAGCTGATCACACACTGTATGACCAACAGTGGTTTAGTCGTAAAAAAAAACCAGAGGGTATCAGCAGAGGATATACACCAGAGAGTATACGCTTAGCTACGGAGGGTATGCGAAGCTATCCAGAGAGTATACGGCGTATACCACCGTATACCCTCCACTACATCCCTGATAACCAATGTATAAATCAAGCTGATTCATCATTGCCAGTATATGAAATTATGTACAGAATTAAATACTTACTCTTCTTGAGTAGCTTCTCTATTGCCTGGGGTAATGACATACACTCCGGTCTCTGGACTAGGCTTCAAGTCGATGGATATCACAGATACTTAAAAAGAAGAAAAATATATAGATTAATCTTTTGTTTAATGATTTTTACTTTCTTCTTATATTTGCAAGAAGAAAATATTCTATTCGTGAAAAAATTCGACCAGCGGTTTTAGACGGATTTACACGTTTTAGAAGGTCCTGAACACGATTTGACTATTTTTAGAAAATGTCTGTATGTATGTTACACAAATTTTGTGGGCGTTCTATCTCAAGAACTAATGCACAGAATTTAATAAAACTTTAGATTCGTTAGTACCTGGTTTAAATTGGTGCTGACTAGTTTTTGGTGTAAATTGCCTAACAGGTGGATCTGCTATGCAGAATTTTTTACGATTTCCGCAATATCTCTATCTGAAAAACTAATGCACGGATTTTCATGAAGCATCATTTTCAGTTAGACGTTGACATAAGTTGTTTCTGATTAGGTTTTGGTGTAAATACCCCAACTGGTGGCGCTGCTATGCTGCATTTTTCAGGATTTATACAATCTTAGCGATAGTCATATCTCAAGAACTAATGCACGGAATTTCATATCTTTAGTAAACAATTTGGAAAACGCATAAAACATTTGAAAACACAATTTCAACAATTATTATCTATTATTAAAAAAACTATCCAAATTCTTTTGGCCCTGCATTTCATCTATGTATTTGCATCTACATAAAACGCAAAAATTTTGCTCAGTTAGAAAACGTAAACAACTTTATTCCGCTAGTAAGCCGAAATGTACTTGATTACCTGAGAGGAGCTGCTCAGATGAGGAAACCAAGTCTGTAGAGCATGATATCTCTCCCGATTCCCTTTATTAAGCTTTTTTAAAAAAGAAAAGAAAGAACAGAATGCAATATTTAGCCGTAGTTGCACCCGCCGATAAACGCGACAAGAGGCGGGATGGAAAATAAACCATTCTGAGACACTGGGCAGGTACTGGGTAAATAAATACTATAGCTGGTGACTTACTAGTAAGACCTTAGCTGCCCGAAAACGTATTTCCACCACAACACTGGGCAGCGAAGTAGTTAAAAAGTTTGAGAAATAGATTGTCTTTTGCGGAAGTGTAGTAGAATTCTTTTGTGCAGCCTTGTATATTATCTATAAAATTTATACATGCCAAGTAAAATGTAAAAAAAAAAAAAAAAAAAAAAAAAATTAAAAATGAGTTACATTAAAAACGCCTGTCTTGCCAAGTTCTGAAAGCAAAAAATCAGGAGATTTTATTTCAGCAGTCAGGAGATTTTTCAGTGAAAACTTATTACTATTTAAATGTAAACATGCTCAGTATATGTTTAATTTTAAACAGTTATTGGTTATTATTAAAGATTAAAAAGAAGTATATCACTGTTGGTCAAATAAGAAAACTATATGTATTTCTTACATGTAGAATGGACTTAATGTTTAGGATGTTTTAACACAATTTTAAATTAATTACACATTACAACAGGAAGTTTTGTTTTCCATAAACACATATAAAGCCATAGTGAAAATCTTAACCTTTTATATCCTGAATTTTGAATACAAAAATTGCTTCACCTGAATAATTATTTACATTAATGTCCTAAGATATCCAGAAACAAGTTGGAAATTGCTCGTCAAACGTGGCAAATGAGGTGCGTTCGTACTATAACTAGTTATATAATTATTTTTTGTACCCCATATTGTACTGAATGTATATTGTTTTGCACTTCATAAGTGCATAGTCTGTAACATCATTAAAATGCACTTGCAATAATTTTTTCCCCATTCCCCGTAATGTAACGAAAAACTTTTGACTGTCCCTGTAATTCAACTATACATCCGATTTTCATAAATTTGAAATGGCTCAACAAAATTTTGCAACAATTATATATTTAAAATTTCAGACCATTCGGAAGGCTGTAACATCATTAAAATGCACTTGCAATAATTTTTCCCATTGGCCGTAATGTAAAGAAAAGCTTTTGACTGCCCCTGTAATTAAACTATACATCCGATTTTCATAAAATTTTAAATGGCTCGACAAAATTTTGAAACAATCATATATTTAAAATTTCAAACCATTCGGTTGGCTAGTTTTTGCTCTGTTATATGTGGACGGACGGACAGACGGACTGAACGACGACTATAGGTGCTACGTATTTATATAATTACGAACGCACCTAAAAACATGTATAATAATAATTTTATTTTTAGATAATTGTTTTAATTAAAATTGATTTAATAAATCCGTAGTTAGAACTATTTTTGCAAAATATTTACAAGAATAATTAGACTAATTAACATTGCAAAATATTTACAAGAATAATTAGACTAATTAACATTGCAAAATATTTACAAGAGTAATTAAGACTAATTAACAAAAAATACTGTTATGAAAATCTCACAATTCTTATAAGAACAGCATAAATAAATGTACTGTGATCCTATCTGTAACAGAGAAGTGTTTTGTAGTTGCAAATTTTTCGTATAACACTTTTCAATAGGATAAAAGCTACTCCTAGGTAAAGGGTTGAGAAAATATCCACATTCAAAAATATTTACCTTCGACTGTTTCATTTTGCTTTCTAAATAGGATTAAGCAAATTATTTTGTATGAAAAGTGCAATGTACTTTTATTGGTAGACGAATTGAATAAATTTTACATTGAATTTTCTTTAAAGGGTCTTCCACAAATGATGTCACGCTTGGAGGGGGGGGGGGGGGGGGTTCGTGAAATTGTGACATGGGGGTGGGAGGGGGTAAGAAGAAATGTGACATCACACATTTTGGTTAAAATAAAAGCATTAAAAATCATCAGATTAAATTTTGAAGTTATTTTAAAATTAAAGTATTTTGTGTTTCTAAAGTAGATTTAAAGCCAAATATAATAAATTCCATTTCAAATTCCAAAATACGACTGTTTTCAACTGCTCTTTCGTATTAATATTTTATTAATATTGTATATTAATTATGTTTTTGTAATAAACCTTAATCTTATTTCATACAAAACATGTACATGAATCATTTTTATTGTTATGCTCACAAATGTCGTTAAAACACATAGTTAAAGTTTAAAAATAAAGTTTGAAATATGATCTATAACGTAGTGCTTTGTTTCTAAGCTGCAAGTATTTGTTTATGTAATATAGCGTGACATGTGACAATGGGGGGGGGAGGGGTATGGCGAAGTGTGACACTTTGTGACAAAGGGGGGGAGGGGGTCAAAAATATTGAAAAAAAGTGTGACATCATTTATGAACCGCCCTTAATGGTACTTAAAGGTATCGTCAGGATATAAAAGGTTAAATAAGCCTTAATCGAGAGGAATTATTGATAATGAAAAACAATATATACATAGTAACTGCCTTATAGTAACAGTCCCAAAGTTTTGAAGATATTTTATAAGGAATCTCGGTGTAAGTTATCACAAAAAATACTACTGATCGATCATACTAGAAAACAAGTATACTTTTACTGCAGTTTTCATCCCTAAATCGCAGTACATTTGGGGGTAAAATAATAGAATATTGAAAAATATGTGAGAAAACAGGAGAAATATGTCAAAAAAATAGGAGTTTGGGGACACATGTGAAAATCAGGTGTCTCCTGCCAAAATAAGGAGACTTGGCAAGTCTGCATATCACAATTGAAAAAGCACTTCCAGCAATTATTGCCTATAGGACATAGACAGTACTGTAACTTGTCTGTCACTGTAAATGAACGATAAATGGTATGCACGCCATATTTTACAGTAAGCAACTCGTAGATAAATTGTATATACAGAATTAGAATTATCCCAAATAAAGATTTCAAAAATTCCATATAAAAATAAATTTTAGAATTGGTTTAGATAAGAATTTGAAATAAATTATATTTTTAGGAATCAATGCATGAATTCGCATTTTAATAACCCCTCCCTTCCCTCCACAAGTGTTTATTTCATGATATCGATCGATCTGAATGACTGGAGTTGAGATAATTTGAATATCATTGTAATAAAATAAATAATTAACGTATACAAAAGATAAGAGAAATATTTATAAACGGATTTAAAACAATCAAATTATTTTCTCAGCCAGACATTCACAAATAATATGTAAATTACAATTTGAATAATTATAAATGTAATTTTTTTTTTTCAACATGCTTTTATTAAAATTCACAAAAATGCAGAAATCTGGAATAATTGATTTAAATGGAAATTTCGCCAAATTACCCAGCTATCCCCAAGTTGGCTTCATATATGGCAACTTAGTTTGTCGCCAAATTCGGCGACGTTTCACCAAGTTCGACAAAATGACACAAACTTTGTCATATTCTTTTGCACATGTTTGCAAAGTGTATCAAAAAGATTTTTGTTTTGAAATAGTGACGAAATTCGCGCTTTTTCCGCGATTCTTTGACGAAATGTGCGTTTTTCCCGCGATCCTTTGATGAAATTTGCATATTACCCGCAATCCTTTGACGAAATTGGCGACTTTTCTGTAAACGATTGAAAATTAATTTTTTTCGGCGACCATTTGTCGAAACTCGCGATATTTTTTGTCTGAATTTTCGGATTGGTGACCGATTTTTAAAAATTTTCGGAAATGAATGCCTTAAATTTTCGGAAAATTCGGAACAGAATCACCCCTATGCCACATACAAACTCAGAATTGCAAGTTAAAAGAAAACATATAAAACTGAAAATAAACACCGTGTCCCTGATTCACTGACTGGCTCATTAATATTCTATTGCTGCACGATTGTTAGCATTCCAGTACTAAACAGTGTTGTAATTACAGTAAAACCTCGATTATCCGAAGTAACTGGGACCGACCCTCTTTCGGAAAATCGAAATTTTCGGATAATCGAGAATGCTTCCATTTTAAGATTAAGGGGATATGTATGCAATATTTCGTATTATGGTAACGAGTGCTTAATAAAAATAAAGCAATAGCAAAATAGAAATAAGAATAAATTACCTGAATTTTAATTTTGAAATTAAGTACCTTTTACATGTATCACAAGGGTTTGAAAAAATGTTTTGTTTATCGTAGTTTTGATTGCCTTTGTTTTGAAGCTCTATCACGGAGTTTTTTAATAGTATTATTTCACCAGTATCACAGTCTTTCAGTTGCTTCAGCCATGCCAAATCTTTTGCAAAACATTCAAAAGCTTCAGAATTGCTGATTTGTTCGTTTTCTTCGTTCCACTCCGCAGCTTACGGGAGCTCAAGTTAAATTCAAAGGAACTGTAAGAAAGGGGATCGAAAATATTTATATGTACTCGTAGTTCGGAAAGGACCACTTGCACACAAGGAATATTGTAGTTAAAAAAATAATAAGAATAAAAAAATAAAGCTTTCAAAATGGATTTTGAACACAAGGAATGCGATAGGAAAAAAAAAAAAATTAAAAAAAAAAAAAAAAATTAAAAAATGGATTTTGGTTAATCGAGAGTTTTGGTTAAAAGAGTTTCGGATAAAAGAGGTTCTACTGTATTATCATAATCTGATTATCACTGACATATGCGGGGGTACGGGCTTCGAGCTAGAGATCTGCAAGGGCTGGCCCGGGGCCCGAAGCCCGCCAGGCCCGCGGGCCGGACTCGGGCCTATTTTCATTCACGGCGCTCGGGCTGGCGCCGGGCCATACTTTTTTCTGGAGGCTCAGACGGACCGGGCCCTACTTTTTCCGGAGGAATCGGGCCGGGCGTAACTTATTTTTTCTGTACAGAGCCGGGACTGGTTTCATTCCTAGTCTTCACGGCCCAAAATTTTCAGTCCCGGTTTTGAGCCAGCCCGCATGAAAATCATTGTCTCGGCGTGTCCTGTTCTTTCAAAGGTCAGTAAAATTAAGCCTGGCCCAAAGACTTTTGCAAAAAGTGTATACATTTTTAAATTGTCATTATTCTACAATTAAACATTAAAATTTATTCTTTTTAAAGAATAGTAGATTTCTACGCTTATTAAAATATAGTAAAACGTGTGAAAAAGAACCTGCATAAGACGCAATTCTGTTTTAAACTAAAAAACGTGTTGATCCATGTAAAATTAATATACTAATATGTAAGAAAAGACTATATAATACATTTACACTGGATAAGAAGGGAATTTGACTATTTTTTTTTTCTTTTCTATGTAATCCAGTTTTAGGATATTTTACTGTATAGCATTTTTCAGATTTTTAACACCTCAATACATGGAATATGGATTAACAATCTATATTATAAAGGGCAAACATATATTAATAACTGAAACATTTACATACAAGAAATAGCGTTTCATTAAAAAAATAAATATCGCAACCTGCGGCACTTCTATAAAAATGAAGATTATAAACCTGAAAAAAGTTAATATAAATATTTTTGGTCAGAACTCCTCGTACGAGACAAATTTTTAACCAAATCGACGTAAAAATCAATATTTTCTAGGAATTCACTCGGGCCGGGCCGAGATTTTAACATTTTTCCGGGCCGGGCCGGTCTCGGGCCGAACTTTTAGGTGTTATATCGGGCCGGGCCAATAATTTTTTCTACGGGCCGGGCCCCGGCCGAACTTTTAACTTTATTACCGGCCCAGGCCGAATTTTATTTCTATGAGTCGTTCCGGGCCCGGGCCTGGAAATTTCGGCCCGTGCAGAGCTCTACCCCGAGCCTCCAATTCTATGAAAGCCCCAAAATGCATTGGCATTGGGTACGTTCTTATGACATACTTTTATTTAACTTAACTTGGATTTGTATGACTTATTTCGTTAGTTTCCAAATTCCCTGACTTTTCCAAGTTCTTCAGATAGTGTAGCAGCCCTGAAACATAATTTCTGCGATTAAATAAGGCGAGGAGTACTGTTTGAAAATAGTGGTACTCAGAAATAAAATGCCGTGTGCGATACGCTCTTTCCAAAGGGGTTAAATTTATAAAAGAAAAAATAATAATGGAGGTAAGCCAGCTAAATAAACCTTCTTGTAAGAAATAGGGAAAACGTTTTTTCTTACTTCTTTTAAAATCGGAAGCATCATTATTGTTGTTTGTCTTATCACCCAGTTCTTCCATGACTGCTTCAATAATAGGCACCATGAGGGCAGCGGTTGCTGTGTTGCTAATCCACATCGACAAAAACATAGATGTTGCCATGAAACCAAACATCATCCTGAAAAAAAAAAATGATTTCTTTGAATTTTTTTGTACTTTAATATTAATAATAAAAAATATTTTCAAAACAATTATTCATCTGCATATTAGAAATGAGACGTGCTCAGCCGAGTCCGGACCTGGACAAATTTTTATACCAGTCATCGGGTTCGGGCTCAAAGTAAAAATTTTATTTATTAAAAAAAAAAAAAAAAAAAAAAAAAAAACTACACAACAGGAATTCTGCTTTTTCAGAATTTAGTGTCGCTCCCGATGGAAAAAGAAAATATGTATATAAATATTGATACAGTAGAGTCCCGATTATCCGAGTTAATCGAACTTATACCTTTGGAATGGATTATTTTCTTCTGATGGACTGATGGCTTCTATTATTATGAAACAGCCATTATAAATGAAGTGTTCGGTGAAGATGAAAGAGCAGTCGTAAAATGTTAGAACTGTGATTTTCTGGTCAGAATGGGAAAAAAATGGCCATAATTTTTTTGATATTTTGATTTTATTAGATATAAAATGACGTCATTCGCATCCGCTGAAGAATTCCTCATTTGCGATCCAGTATTAAACAACATCTATAAGTAAAGTACGCATAGGTATCGCTGAATAATACACAAATCCAAAAAAAGATATTTCGTCATTCAAGAAACTCGACAAAAAAATCAGTTATCTCATGATTCATAGACCTTCATTTGTTTGTAATATTAATATAGATACTTAAAATTAAATTTAGTTTATAATAGCTCCATGTTTTATCAGAAATCATTCATTTATATTTTTTCAAAATAGCACGTATTTTAATTACACTTTTTTTTTCAGTTTTTATGGGAAAATGGCAACAAAAAGATATAATTGCTATTTTCCCTTTACTTTCTACAAAAATAGAGTACTTGAGTTGCCAAAATTAAACAAATGTCGCTAAAAACTACAAAAAAATTAATATCTCAAAAATAAATGGAGAAGCAGTTTTCAAACAAATTGCATTTAAAAGTACTTTTTTTCCCCAATACGACGGCATAAAAATTGAAAATGTGCGATACTTAGAAGTTAAAAAAATTGCAGTAGACAATTTAACAGTACAATGATACACCTGCTTTGTTTTACGGCTGTCTTATACAAGGTAATTTTATTTTTTGGAGACGACACAAAATAAGCTGGGAGAAAGAAATAGCATACCGGGGGCTGAAAAACCACACTATTTGAAAAACAAGAATGTAGTCTAAGTTTCTTAAAATGTTTTACGACCCCTTAAAAATCAGTTTGAAAAGGAATTCAATTTTTATTGATGGGATATAAGGAGAAATATTATTATGTAATATTATTATATATCCGATTATGGAGGTTTGCACAGTCAGTGTTAGTAACATAAAGAAGCTGTTCTGTTGGGTATTCCTTGTCTATCCTCGCTTTTTGTTTGAAGTCCTTTTCCAGAATTACTGAAAAAGAAAACTAATTTTTTATTTGTCATAGTTGTGCAATGATATTTTAAAAGAATAAGAATCTTTCAGATTTCTGCCAGTGGTAAGGTATAGATAACAAATTTGTTATTTTAAGCAGATTTTCATGGAAATGACAACCACGAAACATTGTCATGAAAGAGTATTTAGAAATAATACTTCTTTCTGTGTAAGACGAAATTTTTAAATGAGAAAATTAATCTTCAAACAATTTTAAAATGTTATTGGCAAATTTCTACTGTGTACTATTTCCGGCATCGCGCTCTAGCCCTGATTACAAAAAAAGTTTCGGGCTAGGCCTATAAAAAAAGCGCCCACTCTGATACAGTGAAGCCTGTTTACAGCAATACTTAACAGGGCCCGACTTAGACAAACTAGGGCCCTGGGGCGAGCGTCATTCTGAGGAGCCCCCTTCTATCTGCTTATATAGAAATTGTTTGTGAATCCTGCTGAAGCGACTAATAACTAAACTTTATATGTATTGTATGCATAAATTTCGTACCAGGTACTATTCACATTTGTATACAGGGTACCCAAGAAAGACAGTCACAACTTTAAGAAAAAATTAGTATTAGGAAAATATTAGACAAAATGATTTATTGGTTTGCTTATCTATGTATGTCATAAGATGTCTAAAAGAAAAATGCCCCCCCCAATCGGTCATCATTAATCTTTTTAACTTGCCTCCTTACGAGGAAAACGTCAATAATGAATTTCTCTTGAAAACAATGGAATACTAAGTTTTTATAGTTATATTTTAATCATTATTTATCTAATGATATAGTTCATTCTTTTTCCATCCGGTGGGGAGGGGGGTGTGTTACGGCAAGCATGGAGGGGTAGAGGAGGACCACACCCCTACCCTAAATCTTTGAAAACGTAAGAAACCTTAAAATTTGAAAACTACTATTTTGGTCAATTTTAACCATTTGGCATTCCCTTAACGGAAACCACGAGGGAGCCTTCTCAAATGGGGGGGGGGGGGGGCGTTTCCCCGCATGTCCCTGCATTAATCAGGCCCTGATACTGAAGGGACTATAAACAGTGTCGTTATAGAGAGGTTCAATTCCGATTCTATGATTCAAAATGCAAAGTAAAATATTTATAGGATATAGATGCAAGAGTACTTTATTATTGTATCAGATAACTTAATTTCATGCACATTTAAATAAAAGAGTAGTATTTCTAGCTTTCAACTGTCAAAACTTTTTTTTTTATATGTATGTCCGTAACTCGAAAGAGGTTATATTTTAGTAAACCTTTTTCTCGATCAAAAAAGATTTCTTTCTTTTTTACTTTCTATTACACTCTTTTATTTAACTTTGTTGATGTAAAGATAGATTTTTGGAATAAATGTTTCGCTCATTTCCTCTTATGCAAGAACTATAAAAATTATGTGCACAGGTTGCTTCTGATGATAATAAAACGTTTTAATGTTTTTAGAACTTAATGATAAATTAATAAATTGATTTTAAGACATTTTTCCGTTGGCTGGGCGCAAGTGATAAATCGCCAAATATTATTTATGGTTGCAACTGTATACGAGTTATACAACCCCCCCCCCCCCCCCCGCCCCACATTGGTAAAATGTGCCAACTGGCTGTGAAACTGCAGAAATGAAATATTTTAAACGATAAAAAGTAGAAAAGAAAACGTAAATAAAAAATAAACAGTATAATACATATATATATATAATATATGGTATGTATTTGTAAATACGTTTTTTCCCTTTGCAGCCTATAAACAATAAATAAAAATGCAGGAGAAGTGCGTTTTCATTCATAAAATTAAAACAATTTACTATAACTGCATGAAAATCATGCAATTTTCTTTAATCTTTTATTATAAATTAATGTCCTGAATTAAAATAATTTACATGGTATGATTGAATGATGCATTTAACATATGCATTCCGAAAACAAGGATAAAGGATCCTAATATTAGCGGTTTGCAAATGAAAATGACACCATTTTTAAACGAAAACATGCTTTTTTGGCAGAAAGTTTTCACAATTGGGACCAAAATGATGTTATTTTTCTGACTTTCACTGCGATGGTACTGAATTAGTATCTTCCTACATATATCTATAGGATGGTGTTGACCGAGTCCCTTAGTACTAATGATACATCTATATCCACGAGTGAATAATGTCAAACAAACAATCAGATGAGAGATTATACCAAGTATAACGTGTTTGCTGAGCGATAACTATTCTGTGTTCCTGATTTGAATGAAATCATTTCTAAAAATGAGTCAAGTCAAATTGTTTGAGGAGATTTTGCCTTGTTTATAGTTTTTACATTTAAAGTAAACAAAATTACGAATCGTTGCAGTAGTCAGCATTCACGCAGTAGCTTTAATCTTATATAAATCGCTTATTCTTAGCTTTATTTATCAGGGAATGGTTGTATATTATCTTTAAAGCGTTAGGACAACACTGGAAAAGTAGAATTTTTTAAAATTATTTGCTTCTTGTGCTGAACTGTGTGGTGTTATTATTTGGAAGGATATCTTTGGATCTTCGATTTACTACTTATCTAATGGATTCCATATACTCCAACATTTTCATCATTTTACTTAGCTTTATCCCCATATTGTTTCATTTCATATTTATTTATAAGGGTTATTCGCTACCCTCGTTGCTTTCACCGCTGCGTTTCATCATTTTCTTCCCTATTTCCCACCTGCTAATCTTAGAATCTACGATATTAACCGATCAGCCCCAAATGAAGAACAATAATGAATTCCAAGGGGGTTTAAATAATCGTTGTCTTCCATCCTTGCTGCTATCAAAGCTGCGTTACATCCTAGTTCTTTTGTTTCGACTTTCTGACAGGATAATGTTTGCAGTTCTCCAATCACCCGGTCTGTTCCAAATGACAAATGTGAAATCATTCCAAGTGAAGTTAAATGGCCATTTCAAGCATGATAAAGTATATATGCAAATTGTTGACGGCTATATCGTAACCTTTGTAATCCATAGAAAGCATGACTTAAAAACTAATGGGAATTGCTTTACGGTGTACGAATGCACCGGTCGTTATATGTTGCCAGAATCGATTGAAGTAGAAATGATGAAAGGTTCGTGGCACCCGGCAATACTTGTAGTCGAAGCAACTGAAGCAGTGCCAAATAACAAGTGCACATCGCCTGTCAATGTGAGCTTAAAAATATTTACATAGAAGATTATAATTTATGTTACTCACAACTATAATATTAAAACGATGCATAAATCGTTTTTATCCGTCTTCAGTATAAGGTAAATAATGCAGTCATAATTATTTTTAAATCATCACATAAAATGCTTTCAAACTGAATTTTTGTAAAATGTGAATCAAAATATTTTTATCTGAATCAATTATTTTTCATTTCAAAATAAATATTTTCGTTATAGATATTTATGTATCTATTTATTTATATATGATTTATTTATTATTAATGTTATGTTATTATTATTAATGTTTATTAATTCAGTAGTATAATTAAATGCACATTTTAAATAAAACGTATACGTTAAAAATACACAAACTTGCTCAATGGTACACATAAAAAAGAACTTTTATATTAACTTGTACTACTAAAATTAATGATAATGCATAATATCGACGTTTCGAACTGATTCTGCAGTCGTCTTCAGGATAAATAGGATGTTGAAATGTTCAAAAGTCTAGAGACAAAAGCTACCTGTCGAGTCTTGATCGATTATATGAATGGAAAACTGCAGTGAGTAGATCAGAAAATTAAAAAAATGAAGTAAGTTGAGGTGAATCGAAATTTTCCGATGTACTCACTGCAGTTTCCATTCATAGGATTGATCAAGACTCGAGAGGAAACTTTCGTCTATGGACTTTTAAACATTTCAGCATCATAATTATCCTGAAGATGACTGCAGAAGCAGTTCGAAACGTCGATATTATGCTTTCTCATTAATTTTAGTGGTACAAGTTCGTATAAAAGTTCTTTTTTACGTGTACCATTGAGCAAGCTTATGTGTTTTTAACGTATACATCTTATTTATTATATTTTATGGTGCAATTGTCCTACGTATGGTATATGCATATTATTTTATACATTTTCCGTTAAAACTATATCAAGCATTTTTGGTACCATATTCACACATTTTGGCTTACTTTTTCCCTCACACATTCGGCCCAGGGCTTGATTAACCCTTATAGCGGACGGTGTCCACAAAAAGAATACTTAATTTTAAGAGTACTGGCACCAAGAATATTTAATTAAAAATTTTCTTTTATAAGGTAAGGTAAAATAAGTAAATTTTTATTTTCTAATAAATTCTTTTGTAAATTCCGGCGTCAGTCCACCATTTCATCATTTTACAAACAGAATTACTCCGCGCCGGAAATGGTTAAAGAAACATGGTCCAACTCAACTGTGTACCTGTGTTTCTCTGATTTTGGGTATCCCTAAATTTGATATGCAATTTTTGTAAAGCTGATATTTTAAATCTGTTTGGACCTTGTACTGATTATAATCAATATTTTGTACTTTTAGATTAGGATAAGATTAAAAAGAAATAACTATGTTTATATAAATATGTATTTATTCATGAAAAAATTCTAATGCATAAAAAAGTTTAATTTTTTGTGATAGTAGAGAAAGCTATTGGAGGGGGGGGGGGGGCGGTGTCCGAATGAATACCAGGCACTGGACCTTTGATTTGACCTTTGACTCTTTGAATTGATTAGCCTTGTTTCGACTCGGTAACTAGAAGGTCCTTTATACTGTTAAAAATTTGAGGCAAACTGTCCCAGTCATTCGACAGTTTTTATAGAAAACAGTTCCATAACCATTATTTTACTCTATTCTGACCATATTATTGCCCATTTTGTGGTCCGAATAGATTTAAATTACGCTTATGTAATAGTGATGCAACGAATAATGGTTTGGCCGAATAACCGAATACCAATTATTCGGCCTAGTTATGGCCGATTATTCGGCCTATTCGGCCGCCGAATAATTAATTCTTTTTTGTCTAAAATCAAAATATAGTATGCACTATATGCACAATTCTTATATAATTCACAATTAAAATGTATTATTTTCCTTTGAAAAATTATTTATATGCAAATTTAATTGTTTTAACATTATTTTATTATGAAAAAATATTCGGCTATGTCCGGCCTAAAAATTGCCTCAATAATATAATTCGCACCCCCCCCCCCCCAAAGAAAAAAAATCTTAGCAAAAGTTCCTCCTCAGGTACTGTACAGTTACATTTTAGTAGATATTATGTATGTTGTGGTTACATTTTAAAATAACGATAAAATTTTAAAGTAAAACTTTCAGATGAAAGAAAATAAAAAATAAGAAAGCTTAATATCTTAAGGAAAATCACTGATAGAAGAATATCCTCTAAAATGGTGGAAATAAATCCCTGTAGACTTCATAAAGCTGACAATTAACAAAAAAGCCCTTTTTTTTTTTTTTTTTTTTCTTTTTTTGGCTATGTCACTATTAAGAAGTGTATAATAAATGTTTTCAGTTTTAGATGAAGGAAATATCTGTAAGGAAAATAAATTTCAAAATATTGACTATGCAGTATCTTAGGTACTGTATTATTACAATTTAATAGATATTATGTATGTTGTTGCTGATACATTTTAAAATTAAAATAATAACAAAATTTTAAAAGTACTAGGCAACATAAATTTCAAGTTTCAGATGAAAGATAATCTAAATTAAATAGTGATGTAAAACCTACATACATACTAATTAAAAGAATTTAGTACTTACATTTCTTTCGTTATTTAATAAGAAATCGTAACACCCTTAAAAAAATTACTTAAATTATATTTAACCTTTAAACGCATTAAAAAAAAAAAAACGTAAGTATTGCAGCATATACGACTTAAATATTTTTGTTATGCTTACACCTATATTTAATCTATAGTATATATTTATGTTCTTTATTGGTCTAATTAAAAATATCATTGAAAGAAAGATTTTTAAATGTAACAAGGGATAAATATTAAACTCCCCATTATGCTTCAAAAAAAAATTAGAATTTACTTAGTATGACTCTGTTAGGAAATTTTTGAATAGATTAATTTTATATTTAACAGATTATGTTAGCTTATTACAGATACTTTTTGTACTTATAAATACAGCATAAAAGTTTTAACATGATTCCTAAATGACCCTCTTATATAAAAATGGGTAGATAAAACTAATTCAGGGTATGAAAGTTAGAGAAAAAAAAAGGTGTTTGTTAATTTCAAATAAAATTTTCATTAATACATGATGAATATAAATTATCAAATTAAAAAATCTTACTGTGTAATTATACAAATAATTTTTACAGTATTATTCGGCCAAGGCCGAATAATGGACTTGATATTCGGCCGAAGCCGAATGTTCGGCAGATAGGCCAAATGGGCCGATTATTCGGCTACGGCCGAATAATCGTTGCATCTCTATTATGTAACCGTTTTCTATAAAAACGGTTGAATGACTGTACAGTTTGTTGCAAATTTTTAACAGTGTTGTTAAATTGTTTGTTTTGTGTTTTCAAAATGCAGTACATTTCTGCTGCCAACGTGTCAAATTAAAAACCAGTACAATTTTTACGAGGCGCATAAAAACATGTAAACACAAAACATTAAAAATATATGCAATGAAAAATTTAATATGGTTCTTTATGCATAAGTTATATGAATGTTTATTCCTGTCAAGATACGGCATGATAGTGAGTATTTATTGATTATTTGAAAATGCAATCCAATTTAATTGATGCACTTATTTTTATACAGTAAATTCTCTGTAAGGCGGACTTTGTGTAAGACGGAAATCTGTCTAACTCGGAAAGATTTTCAAGCCCCTGCGAACCCATAGACATAGAGTAAAATTTGTCTAAGGTGGAATATTGTCTACACTGTAAAAAAACCACTGTCAATTTGCCAGAACAAACTCGATCACAGTGAATGTGCTGTATCTTTCTTTGGTTTCCTGACTATATTAACATGGAAAATACAGTATTTGCGTAAAATTAACAGCACAATGTACTGGAAATTTGGACGCCAGCACAAACTGCTGGCATACTATTTTTTGCGCAAAACTGTACAATCTTACTGTTCACCAGTAAAACCATACATTTAAACTGAAACCGTACGTTGTAGATGTAGAGCCAGACTGTACAATTTGGCGTCTATGTTGTTGGGCATTTATTGACCTTCTGTTTTTGCTAAATTTCTGTTAATTATAAAAGAAAGCCAAACCCCTTTGGTGACACCTAACAAAGGAGAAATACCGAAAAAAGGGGGGAAGTGTTGTTGAAATCTAACCTCCTGTGATAAAGCGCATACCCTCAACAGCCAATTAAAAGGAACATATCCCAATTATAGAACTGAAAAAGATTTTAATGAAGTGTTGTGCTATTTCTATTCTTCGCTTTAAAGATGAACGAAAATTGCAATATATATAAAGATATTAATATGGGCTCATCGATTTGGAAAGGAACTTCCAATCTTTTTTCTTTTTCTTTTTTTTTAATTGTGTTATTTTATTTCTTAGGTATTATTTACGGTTTTTTTTTTTTTTCTTAATATGTTATTCTATAACAAGTCAAAAAATCCCGATCTTGAAAAAGGGAAAGGAACCCCAATTATGGAAGGTAAAGGAAAGGAAAAGAATTATAAAGAGAAAACATCAAAAATATGCTTCATCTGCGGAATTTATTTTCACGCCATTAGTGCAAAATTACATCTTTAAAAAACAAAAAAATTTAATTTATTAATCTTAGCCACTCTATTGAACATATAAAATCTGTCAGTAAGGCAGTTTAATTTAATTCTATTTATGCATTTATAGGAATGTGATTTATCGTATCTCACGACATTCTCAACAGTATTTAAACATTAATGCTAACTTATTACTCCCCTGTATGCTATTTCTTTCTCCCAGCAAATAAAGTGTCGTCTCCAAAACATAACGTTCCGTTGTATAAGCCAGCCGTGAAACAAAGCAGATGTATCATTGTACTGTTAAATACGCTACTGCAATTTTTTTTAACTTCTAAGCATCGCACATTTTAAATTTTTATGCCGTCGTATTGGGAAAGAAAAGTACTTTTAAATGCAATTTGTTTGAAAACTGCATCTCAATTTATTTTTGAGATATTAATTTTTTTTGTGGTTTTTAGCGTAATTTGTTTAATTTTGGCAACTCAAGTACTCCATTTCTGTACAAAGTAAAGGAAAAATAGTTGAAAAATAAAAATTATATCTTTTTGTTGCCATTTTCCCATAAAAACTGAAAAAAATATACTTAAAATACGTGCTATTTTGAAAAAATGTAAATGAATGTTTTCTGATAAAACATGGAGCTATTATGCAATAAATTTAATTTTAAGCATCTATATTAAAATTACAAATAAATGAAGGCATATGAATCATTTTGTGTCGAGTTTCTTGAATGACGATATCTCTTTTTTTTTTTTGGATTTGTGTATTATTCAGCGATAGTGATGTTCTATGCCTACTTTACTGTAGATGTTGTTTAATACTGGAACGCAAATGAGGAATTCTTCAGCGGATGCGGAGGACGTCATTTTATATAAAATAAAAGCTTGTGTTTTAAGTCTTAAAACTGAAATATGTTTTGTACCATCTACATTTATATACATATATATTTTCTTTTCATCGGGGGCAACACTAAATTCTGATAAAGCAGAATTCTTGTTTTCTAGTAATTGTCTTTTCTCGTGCATTTAAATATGTACAAAGGGATCCAACCCGAGTTTGCCGGGTTACAGAACCTAAGTGAAAACTATAATGTATTTTTTACATTTATCATATATAAATTTTTTAGATTGCCAATTAAGAACAAAAATTTTTTTTTATATCAAACATATCAATAATGTATCCAAATAAAATTTTGAAATTTATTAATAGCGATACTTTCGTATTAACCGCATGCCAGAGCACATAGCCGAAAAAATTCCGAAAGATTTGGTTACTTACTGCAGCCTTTTTTATTCTGATATTTCACGCGTAGTTTGATTACATCTCTGATGTCTATTACATTTGTGTTTATTAAAATTATTTTATTTATTTATTGAGGAAATTTTAATTTCGTTCTGGAACATTAGCTGGAAACAAATGCTGAACTATTTTATATTATTTTAAGTCCAAACGAATTAATCTTTCATAATCGGATTGCACGCGATGGAGATAGATTTAAAAACAATTCATGTTTGAAAATTAATTTTAAAAGTAGAAACAATCAGTAAACTGGCATACAGTTTTCAAACAAATTCTGTTTGAAAGTACATTTTCTTTTCCTTTTCGACGGTGTAAAAATTGAAATTCTTTGATTACATATATGCGGAATTTGTGTTTTATTTTATTTTATGTTATTCATTTATTTATTTATTTATTACTTAAGTTTTAATTTCGTTATCGAAAATTAGCCCAAGACAAATCCTGAACTATATATATTATTGTGCTTTAAGTGAGAATGGGGTATTATTCTTCCCCAATGGAACCTACCTGCACGCAATGGAGAATAAGATTTTTTTAAAATTGTGCTTCAAAATTATTTTAAAAACCACAATAAATGAGTAAATTGCGATACAGATTTCAAACAAATTGCATTTGAAAGTACATTTTTTTTTTCTATACGACGTCGTAAAAATTGAAAATGTGCGATATTCGGAAAAAATTGCAGTAGCGAAGATTGCAAAACCGAAATATAATCGTCAGGTGTTGCCAGCCTCAAAATGACGTTAACGTTCCAGTGAAATCTGGCATTTTTCTCCGGGGGTTGGGGATTCCAACTTTCAACAGCTCCGAGAGTGATACCTTGGTGTTCAGGAGGAATTGCACTTCTAGACCATTAAGAGGCTACTTCAGTCAAACGAAAGGACCCGTTCGCTAATGCTAATCCTATGGAAGAAATTTATAAAGATGTCTCGGTCGCATTTCAATATTTTTAAATGATTTCTTTTGCGTTGAATAGTTGAGATCGATCTGTACAAAGGCCGTTGTTTACTTTTTCGATTTTTTTAGAGGTATTTCTTATGAGGACGCTCTCATTTTCGGAACCGGTTTCGAAAGTAAAACCATTCTCATAAAAAATATCTGCAATTGAAATCGAAAAAGTAAAAAACGGTCTGCATGCAGATCGATCTCAACTATTCAATGCAAAAGAAATCATTCAAAAATATTGTAATGCGACCGAGATATCTTTATAAATTTCTTCCATAGGATTAGCATTAGCGAATGCGTCTTTTCATTTGACTGAAGTAGCCTCTTAAGGCTCCTGTCCCGTCAGGCGAATGCATTGGCGAGCTAATGCTAAACTTACGGGGAGGTTATTTGCTAATATCTCGTTTGCATTTCGACATTTTTAAATATATATATATATATATATATATATACATATATAGCCATAATATAATTACAAATCATCATATATTTCCAATTACAATAATTAATTCAATACATTAATAAATATATATATTGCATTGATAGCTGAGGTCGATTTCTACATCGCTCTGTTTTCACTTTTTCGTTTTTGGTTGCAGGTTTTTTTTTTTTTATGATGACACTTTCATTTTCGGAACCGGTTTCGAAATTGAAATAAAATAATAATATGAAAAAAACAACTGTAACCAAAATCGAAAAAGTAAAAAAGGGGCGATGTAGAGATCGACCTCAGCTATTCAATGCCATATATATATATATATATATATATTTATTTATTTATTTATTTAAAAATGTCGAAATGCAAACGCGATATTAGCAAATAACCTCCCCATAGGTTTAGCATTAGCTCGCCAGTGTCTTCGCCTGACGAGACAGGAGACTTAATAAGCTTAAAATCTCAAATCTTCCGGAAGAATGTCCGCCCCGGGCCACCACCTCAAATTCCACACTGTACCGCACGGGATACATTTGTCCTTTATAATATAGATACTTCGTGCTAATACGTTTCGTACACATTTATCCAACTTGAATTAATTAGCGAATGACTGCTTAAAACTGCTATTTAATACAGTTAAAATACTGATATCTTTATGTCGTTGCTATTGCAAATGAAGAAATTGATCTCAACTTAGCAGTGATGTAAACTATAAATTAGTAAAGGAACGTAATTTCGTAAATAGAGATTTTTCCTTGTAAAATACAAATGTGGTGGGATATTTTAACGACCTTGACACTGAAGAAACTTTTGCTATGTAAAATATTAAATATCCTATAGTTGCATAACAAGTGCAGAAGGAAAGATTAACATAAATAAAAAATTAGCAAGTCGAGGGCAAAGTTTTCCATGAATCAAACTTTGGCTGTATATAATTAAATTCTAAATTGATCTTTCAGTTAACGAAATTTTCGGCTGCTAACGAATGTGCTTCAGGAACAAATTATCTTCATCAGCTGAAATATCCCTGTATTAGTAAATACAAGGTTTGGACTCTTTTTACAGGCAGAAAAACAAAACAAAAAGCATAATAGTAATCGAAAATGCACTGTCTTTAGGCTGCTGGTCACTCATTTTCTGAATTCCCCTCGGTAATGTTAAGTCTATGGGCATTAGATGCATTCTTATATTTAAAATAATCTCCTCGGGAAATTAATATTTTTAACTTCTTTTTTCTGTGTGCTCTTCTTAAAGGAAGTCTCTTTTTTTTAGTTCTCAAAATATTTCTAAAATCTATGCTTAATTTTATAGGAAGTGGTTAAAATTTTAAACCCAGTTCGTCCGCTTTTAACACATAAAATATTAAATTAAGCATATATTTTAGAACAACTTTGGCAACTAAGAAAAATAGAGACATCCTTTATAAGAAGAACACACAGAAAATAGAAATAAACAAGTAAGAAAAAGCATGCGTTAAGCATAGATTATGAAACACTTTCCAGCACTTCCTGAATGCTTTAACAAAACTTCCTTATTTAGGGAAATAAGGTATATAAGAGAACTAAATAAACATTTTAGAAAACGCATAAAACATTTGAAAAACTGATTTTAGCAGTTACCGTCCATAGTAAATATGTATTCCAATTCTTTTGAACAGCTCTGTATTTGATCTGTAGGTTGATATATATGATATATAATGTGGAAATTTAGTTTAGCAAGAAAACGAATAACAGGTTGAAATTTCTCTTTCAGCAATTTATACTAATAAATGGAAACATACTTCTATACTTTTGTACAACCCTGTGGTTAACCTAGTACCTTTATTACACGCCACTATTAAGCTAAAGTTTAATTCAAAGTAAAACACTCTTAAAACTACTGGAATCACATTTCCAGAAATTATCATTTATAGACGCCATGTATCCAGTTCTTTGCGTGACCCTGTATATAATTTCATCTATGTTCTACAAACATTTCTTAGTAAACAAAATGCAGTTCAGCGTAAAAATGCATAACTCATTTAAAAACCACCTTTAAGCAATTTACAATCATACCCAGTAACTATTACGAATCTTTTTGGTGTAGCCCTGTATATGAATTACAGCATTTATATACACCATATACAATGCATAAATATAGTAAAACATAAAAGCACATAACATAATTAAAAATGCATTTCCAGCAATCATCGCTACCGTACAGTATTTCGGATACAATATAGTATCAGAAATCTTTTGTGTGTCCCTGTAAATGCTATGCATTTCGTATTATGCATGAAATAAGTTATAGTAAACCTCAGCGACGTATATCAATTTCATTATACATGAAATAATTTAACATAATTAAAATACGCCGGAAAAAATTCCCTCCACCCGTATATCATTATGTACGGAATTCTTTTGTGTGGCCCTGTAAATGAATAATATTTATTCTTTGCACAGCATATTCTACGGAATACATATTTTAGTGCACCTGATAAATGCATATCAATTTTATTATGTTTGAAAGCATGTAACATCATTAAAAATCATTTTAAACGATTTTTTCTCATAGGCCGTAATGTAACCGAAAACTTTTGACTGTCCCTGTAAATGAACTAAGCATGCTACAAACTTCATTTGAAATAGGGTTCGTGCTATGGTAGAGGTCACTAATATCCAAAAATTTCAGAACGATCAGAGTATATTTACGGGAGTTAGAGCGTGTACAGGCAGACAGACAAACCGAATGCATAAACACTTTTCAAGTTTGTTTGGAAAGCGTTAAAAATATTTATATACTGAGAAGATATCTTAAATATAAGAATGTATCGAACGCCCAAAGGGTTAACGTTACCAAGGGAAATTCGGAAACTGAGTGACGAGCAGCCTTAACCCCTTGTAGGGCGGTGGGATAAAATATATCCCACCTAATTTAAACAAGATTCTCACCAGAAAATGTTAGCTAAATTTTATATTTTTAACTTTGGAGGAAAATCGCTGAAAAATTGCATTTCCTTATTTAAAAATAGAATTTTCCGATTATTCCGGTGAGAATTCAATATTTAGAGGCATTTTTGCTTGCTCCTCAAGTGGTTACAAGAAAGTGGTCATCTTTTATCAGGCGTAATATATATATATATATATATATAAACCAATGTTCGTTTGGTACTGCTCTGTTTGAAATAGATTAGTGTCCTTAAAACGCCACTCAAATAATTACTGCTCATCGATCGTAATAGATCCTCATTCTTTTGTGGCTATGCACACCATTTTCAAATGTGCTATAGCGACATTTAATAATGCATTTAAAGTTCGTAACAAGCCATATTTATTAAAGTTATTGCGCGAACACATATGGGGCATTCTCACAATCTTTTGACTTTTCAGGAATAAAAATCTGGTGAAACTAAACTTACTAAAATATTTTAAACTTATAGACGAATGCCTTAATGATTCAAAATAAAGAAAAAATGGTCAGCAGCGGAATTTTTTTTATTTAACTGAGGTTTAAGTTAAACTTGCGAGTTTAATTTTACTTACCATTTTACCGCTATAACTTTTTATTTTCTTCTAAATTTTTATTTATAATGAATTTGCATAGTACCCACAGGATATTCAAATAAGAAATAATAACAATGTAGTATTTTTAGTACAAAATTTTTGTATAACGTTGTCTTAAAGGGGTATTAAAGAAGGGGCGATAAGGAAAAAAAAAGGGGGCGGTATAGGAAAAAAGGGACGGTAAGGGAAAAAAATGGATGGTAAGGATGGAACGGTAAGGGAAATTACCACCTATTTTTGGGCTAATCATGTTAAGACTAAGTGATAGTCCCAATGTTCATTGATTTTCAGAAACAGCTATTTACATTGGATTCAATAAAAAAAAAATTTATTTACCTCGAAAAGTGCAGGAATAAACCTTGGGGACGGTAAGACTACCAATAAAGCCACGATGCTTGAAATTAATATTTTAATGCTGATTTAAATTCTGCTGTAAATTTCCTGTCGAATAATTTTAGCCATTCTCTCTCTACCATACATCTGCACGAGAAAAAAGTTGAAAAAAATTCTGTAGCTGCATCTGAAGTGATTTTCTGTATAATTTTAACAAGAGGGATGGTAAGGAATCTAAAAACCAGGGCAGTATTAAAAAAATAATAACAACCCTAAAAATGTGTGTAGGTTAATTTTTTGCTAATATATTTATATTGTAGCGATCTCATCTCACATGATCAGTATAAAGCGAGTTACTAGATTAGAGTAACTGGCTTGGTCTTTTGCTCGACGCTAGCGTTCTCGCCTCCTGATCATGAGATCCGTGGTTCGTATCCCATCGGCGCCACTTGCTCCAAAGTGGTGACCCGGAGAAAACACGCAACCTTCAACAACAATCACCTCCCCTTATAACCAACAGATGGCAGTACCAAACAAATCATCTTCAGCAATAAGCCTGTGAAACCAACTGGTTAAACGCTCACAGCACTGGCATGCTGCGCACGACTCACGAGTACATATAGCTCGTCAGACATCGACAAGATGTCTTTCTCACTGGAGAGGGAGTGTGTAGCGATCTCATCTCACATGATCAGTATAAAGCGAGTTACTAGGTTAGAGTAACTGGCTTGGTCTTTTGCTCGACGCTAGCGTTCTCGTCTCCTGATCATGAGATCCGTGGTTCGTATCCTATTGGCGCCACTTGCGCCAAAATATAAAACAATAGTACCAGTTTCGGAAAAAAATTCTATCGAATTACTTTTATTGAAACAATTTTATACAGACAGCTCCAAACTTAAAAATCAGCATCAGGGACACGGGACGGTATAGGAATTTCGTGGTATATTTGGAACCCCAACATCTGGCAAAACTTATTTAGCTCCTTAATATTGTTATGCAGTCATGCAGTGGGATGTTTTCCAGTATAAGAAATTAAAAAAAAAAAATTTCCAATATGTACTAAAATAAAAATTATTATTCAGGGACAGAAAAATATAGAAAAGTCAAAAGATTGTGAGAATGCCCCCATATACGTACATGTAGTCTTGGAAGAAAAAAAAAGTGACCCCCCTCCCCCCGAACTAATTTCTGTGGAAAATAATCCCGAAAAAAGATATAGGTACCAATCGTCTGGAAATATTGTAATGCTACTTAATTCCAGTGCCTGATTGTCGCAGGGGCAAGTGGCCAAGTCTTAGGGTTAAAAGTAATATACTTTTACTTAAAATAAGCATATTTGGAGGCTACAAAAATGTTATGCCATGATTTTCTTTCTAAACAGGTCTTCGTCTTACCAAGAGGCCGTAGTTCCTACCCTCCTCAAAACGTTAAGGGCGATCCGCTTGTGAAGATTGCACTCTTCAATGGCCACAGCCATGAAAAGACCTCCCACGAACATCATGTTTGTCCCCTGTGAGAAAGAAATTAAAATAACGATAAGAATAATGTATTTGTTCGTATAAAATCACAAAAGGTAAAAATGCTTATAAAAAGGATTGCCAGAAATGTTTTTTTTTTCTTTCTTTCGTATAAAACAGCAAAAGTAACAATAGAAACAAGGATTACCAGCTTCAAAATTCTCCCTTCAAAACAACATGCAAATACAGGGTGTCTACAAATTAGTTGGGCAATTTCTTAAGTTAAGAACTTCCGAAATATGGATTAAGAGATTAAAGGAAATTAACTATTTGACACTCAGACTAGTAGTAATATTGCCGAAGTTTATTCATAGATGGCGTTAGGTGTCATAACTGACGCTATCGCTTAGCGAGCGGAGGTGTTATTCAATGGCCACCACGACCACAAGATCTTTTACCCTTGATTTCGGTGTATGAGGTTTTGTAAAGGATCGAGTGTACAAGCCGCCACTTACTTACTGCATCCATTCTCGAACTAAAATCAAGAATCTGCGCTGCAATTAATTTGATCGAAGGAAACATGCTGACAAATCTGTGTCAAGAAATGATTTACCGATGGGACATTTGCAGAGTCACAAAAGGAAGTCATATCGAACATTTGTGATAACGGTAAACTTGAACTATTTTCCTCTATCTTACAACAGTATGTACAGTCGTGGAAAAAAAAAGTAAACATCCCCTACAAACTCCTCAACAAATTATCGTAGAAGAAAGTAATTGATACCGAACGATTGGAAATAAAGTCTACTTTTAACTGATGTATATAAAATTTGCTTAGGGGGGCATCTACATATTAAAACGAATCCAAACTTCATTTTTTTCAATGACAATACCCTATTTTAACGAGATATTTCAAATCTTTGGTTCAAACTATGCCTAGAAACAAAATTTCATTTGAATGATAAGTTTTTGAATTATTAACATTCAAAATTGAGTGCTTCTAATGTTAAATTACATTTTCATATTTTTATTTATATCTCCTGAAATTATGCTCCTAATGTGCTAATTTTTTGTGTAGCAATAATACTATTATACCCAAACATAAATACGCTGAATTTGCAATTTTTATCATTTTATGATATAAATTATGAATTATGAAATTAATATTCGAAAAAATTATGAATTGAAACCTACAATTTTCTTGCTGGATTTAAATTTATTAAGTCTTGCTCTATGGAAATCCAAAATTTCACATTTTTCTTCCAAGTAGTTTTCAAATTATGCTTAAAAAGCGGCAAGATGGTGGTTTAAGGGACCGTCTATGATGGAAGTGACTAGATATTTTGAAATTTCTTTAGCTATACTGTAATCTGGCAAGCTTCATTGATTGCTTGAGTGGCGCTTAATGTGCCTTGATCAAGAAGGGGGCTCTCTCGGTTAACAATCGAGTACCGAACTTCAATTTGGATACAGCCCTTAACATACGCTCGTTTTAAAATAATTAATTTCTCGGAAACTTATGGTACGAATTGCATAAAAATTTGTTTTTAGGCTAATTGAAGGGTGTAGAGTTCGTTTATGCTATCAGAATTGTGTACTACTATTGAAAAAAAATAAGGTTATGGTTCGTTTTAATATGTAGATGGCCCCCTAAGCAAATTTTATCTACATCATTTAAAAGTAGACTTTATTTCCTATCGTTCGATATCAGTAACTTTCTTCTACGATAATTTGTTGAGGAGTTAGTTGGGGGTGTTTACTTTTTTTTTTCCACGCTGTACTTAAATTTTTTCCCTGCCAATTCCATTCAATAAATCATTCATTTTGCCCAACTAATTTGTAGACATCCTGTATTTACTAAAGTCGCCTTACTTAATATTGTTGGCAAAGAAAATAACAGTTAAGAGGTTGTAATACAAGAAAGAATCAGAAGTGATTGTGAACAACCAAATATCTTACAAAAATATAGAGTACATTTTGCTACTGTTGCAGAAGACCGAGTTCCAAATCTAACAAGCATTTGCTTTATCTGTCCTTATAAAAATCTAAGCATTTATTTAAAATACTGTGTATCTTAAAATATATCCAAATTTCGTGGCGATTTTTCCTATTTTTATCAAAGTTACAGCTTGGAGGAAAGACAAAGAGACATATAGACATCATTTTAAAATTCAAATGATATTTACAAGAAATCACGAGCTCTTTCGAACAAAAAATAATTGTCATAGCCAGGGCTTGACAAATGCGGTCGCCAAGCGGACCAACATTTTTTTACTCCGCGATCAAGTTATTTTATCCGACCTTTTTTTTTTTTTTTGGTACAAAACTTGGCTTAAGAAATGAGCACAAATGGCATTTTTACGCTTTTATTACAATACACTTTAGAATTCATGACGAATTGTGTTAGTATTTTAGAATAAAGTAAGTGTAACCTCTTTTTTTGTAATCCGGATATTTTAATTCTGTTTTTCTAATTAAATTCTACATTACTTTCCTTGAATTTGATATAAACATTTGTATTTAAGAGAAAATTAATACATTCTATAAGCACAGCACAAAGCTATAAAACATGAAAATTTCAATAAATGGCCAAAATTTTGGCCACCACTGTATATTAATATTAAATTCCATCATATAATAATTGCTATAAAAATTATAAAATAAAATTTATATGTTCGAAATATTGTGTTGTTTTATTTATTTTTGTTCTTACGATTTTTAATGAAATAACTGTTACATGATTGCAGATATTTATCAGGGTTTGAAGTAACATGAGGAATTGCGCGACATAGGAATAGGGAAATCCCGCATTATGAAAAATACTGTGCAGGATTTCCCTCATTAAACTCTTTCCCCAGTATGCAATTCCACCATGAACTAGCAGAAATCTGCATTTAATTTTTTTTTTTCATATTCGCGAATTACTTATATTTTTCGGAATTCAACAAAATTAATTCAACAGGCACTCATGGAAAAATATAAATTTCATCAGTCGGTAACAGACAAGAAAAAAAAAAGCAATTTAACAACATACAACGACCATTTGGAAAATGATTTTTTCAAAGACTAAAATTTAAGACATAAATAATAGCACGGAGTTGATCATACATTGCGTACGCCATGAATTAAACATTAATAGTGTTATGACACGTAAAAATTGCAAGCGACGGAAATCGCCTGCAACTCGTACGTATTATCCACCTGAAACTTACGTATTATCCAAGCATATCATTGGCTGTTCGGGAAAATGCTTTTCCATCGTCAGATTTCCAAGAAATCTGACGGCCAATTTTAAATGAAATTTATTTCTTAAACTTCTAAACATCGCACAATATTACTTTTTATATTGTCGTATAGAGAAAAAAATGTACTTTTAAATGCAATTTGTTTGAAAGCCGTATCGCAATTTGTTTCTGAGTTATTAATTTTTTTTGTAGTTTTTATTACTTTTTTGTCATAGTGGCAACACTCTGTTGTCCATCTCCGTTGAAAGTAAAGGGAAATACAGATTACTGTATAGAACAATCAGAAAACGAATAAAATGATGATTCACCAATAAAAACCTTCAGATATACTTTTGATTTCCTACCCTGACGAGGACAATAACCATTTTTCCAAATGGTTAAAAAAAAAAAAAAAAAGAAGAAGAAGAAGAAGAAGAGTTCGTTGGCACCTTTGAGATTGATGAAAAATCTGTTTTCTGGAAAGATGGTACAGTAGAGTCCCGCTTAACCGAGTTTCCGCTTTCACCGAGTTATTTTCTTCTAATGGACTGATTTCTTCCATTACTATGAAATAGTCAATATAAATGAAGTGTTAGGTGAAGATGAAAGAGCAGCCGTAAAAAGTTAGAACTCTGAATGGAAGCCATCAGTCCATCAGAAGAAAATGATCCATTCCAAAGGTATAAGTTCGAATGAAAAAACTATTTAATACTTTGAGCATAAAGAAGAAGCTACATCTGTAATTTTCATGACACTAATAGAATCACATAGCTGACAATTTGTACGGTTTTGTTACCCTAAAATTTAATACAAATTTTTGCCATATTTAATCGTTGACAACTGTTAGATTTCGGTGATTGAATTGGGCAAAATTTACTGGTAAGTTTTAGTGATAAGAAAAAAATCTTAAAAACTGGTAGCTATGCAGTTTGCTTATCCGAGGTGAGCTTGGTCCATATTAACTCGGATAATCGAGACTTTACTGTAGTCAGTATAAGGAAAACATCTCCTCCTTCCTTGTTTCCCCCCCTCCCCCCAAAATAGTCGTTTTTGATGTGTTTTGACTAAAGTAGTAGCCATAGTCGCCTGAGGCTGAAAATAGTCACTTTCAGTAGCATTTTAGATGCAAATGGCCAGTCCTCTAACGGAGCATCCATTCCAAAACTACACTGGTCAACAAATTTGAACTTTTGCTCTTTCACAAAACCTAAATTAGTTGTTTCTTATGCGGTTTTTTGTGCTGATTCCGAAACTAATAGTTTTAGATTTACTTCAGCAGGTCTTATTTTTGAGATATTTGCATATTTCGATTTATGAAAATTTTGTAAATTTTGTGCAATTATATATATGCAAATTTAAGTCATAAAGCATTATCAGACTTGCTTTTTTGTTATATGTTATGATTACTGTCTAGTTTACTTTACAAAAACGTTGTTTCTGACTTTATACCGACATGTGACCCTGAAATATTGTGCCTAATTTGCATATTTTTCACGTTTTTCTAATAATGTTTCTTGACGTCCAAATATTTCTGCCACACGAGTACGCTATCATGTTTCTAAACCAGTTATTTGCGCTGATTTCAAATCTGGTATCTGTTTTTTTCTATCATGTCTAGTTTTTGAAAAAAGTGAAATTTTATCTTTTGGACAAAAAAGCCAGAAATCGCTTTTTATGCAACTTTGTGATGTACTTCAACTAGTTATGATATATTCTACTACTTTTTAGGGTTTCGTTCATCTGCCGAAATCCTATTCGTCTCACTCCTCTGTCTGTCTGTGTGTCTGTCACAGAGCCCGTTCTCAGAAACTATATATGTTAGAGACTTGGAATTTAGGATACTTTATAGCTGAACACCTCACACAAAAGGACAAATCATAAAATTTTGAAAAAGTCTTATATTTACCTCTCTGGGCTCTAACTTGTGTATTTTAAGCTTCTTTTTTTTTCTAACTGAGCCACTAATAAAGTTAAAGACTTGAAATTTTGGATACTTATAGCTGAACACTTCACATCAAACGACAAATCATAAAATTTTCAAAAAGTCTTATATTTACCC
Organism: Maratus speciosus; assembly: GCA_963932465.1. Taxonomy (NCBI): domain Eukaryota; kingdom Metazoa; phylum Arthropoda; class Arachnida; order Araneae; family Salticidae; genus Maratus; species Maratus speciosus. The sequence goes on along the minus strand of OZ010800.1, from coordinate 285,218,389 downwards.
CTCTGGGCTCTAACTTGTGTATTTTAAGCAATTTTTCTAACTCAGCCCCTAATTAAGTTGCAAATGTGAAATTTTGCATATTTATAGCAGAACACTTGCGATCACACGAAAAATCATAAAATTTTCAAAAAGTCTTATATTATTTACCCCTCCGGGCTCTAACTTCTGTATTTTTAGCAATTTTTCTAACATCCACCCTTTTCACCAGGGGTGCACTTTTCTAACTTTTGCCGACACTCCTCTGATCACTCTTTCATATTATGCACCATAGCCGTAAATTTTTTAGTTCTAATTTTTACCACTAGGGACGCCTACCTATATCGTCTGCTATGTGTCCTATCCCCTCGACTAATATAGCTACGGATAGTTTGTAAAACGGAGTTTCATTCGGATAGAGGTTTGTTTAGAATAGAGTGCGCCCCCTGGTTGCGAAATGTGGAACTAATAGATTTTGCAAAAGGATAAAGTGTTTTGAAAGGAATGTTAAACGAAACCCTCTGTGCGATCTGTGATCACACTTACCCACTTGTTTCAATTTTTTTTCGATTATATAAATTATTGTTTATGTCCCTGATAGGAATCTGATACCGTTCACCCTTTTGACAATGAGGTACGCACCCCTAAAAAAGCATCTTAAATCAAACTTGTGTAAATACCGTACAAAAGTACAAATTCATTTTACTCAAAAACTAGACGGGATGTAAGAAAACAGATTGCAGATTTGAAATCAGCATAAAAATCTAGTCTACAAAAACATTACGTCAATTCTGTGGCAACTATACTTTAAAGTTGATAGTAATGTAAACATGATGCCATCGAAAAATATGCAAATTAAGCTTAACAACTGACAGATAAATGTTAAGAATATGCCGATCGGGACATTTATCTGAAGAAAATAGTCCAATAGTCATTATGTAGAAAAGGTAATTCTATCTGACATTTATTGTATCTAAAATTTGCATAAAATAGCACAAAAAACTTAAATTTGCATAAATTTAAATATGCAAATTTTTCAAAAACTAGACCACCTAGAGAAAAACGGAAAGCACATTAGGAAACAGCGCAAAAAACTTATCTAGAATCAACTAATTTTAGTTCTGTGACAGAAGCATGGTACTTTTAATCACTTTTATTAGAAACAACAGCAATCTATATTATAAAGGACAAACGTGTCCACGAGTAACACTGACGTCATTTTGAGGTTGGCAACACTTGACGATTAAATTTAGATTTTACTGCAATTTTTAAACTTCTAAACATGGCACATGTTCAATCTTTTACACTCTACAATAGGGGGGGGGGAGTGCGCTCCCCCTGGGATAGCCTCCAGAAACGCGGTTCAAAACGTCCAGTTTGACAGTATTTTCTGAATGATCTTCTGCCTTTACCAAAAAATGGAAAACGTCTTTCGATTACATAGCTTTTGAATATGAACATCAGCCAATTTCATGCATTTCCGAACAAAAGTAAATTAAGAATGTGTCAGAAAATAGCCCTTGCATTCAAGTCGAGAACAGCCTTAATTACTTCTTCTACTAGTACAAAGTATCTAACAGAGGTATTTCTAAATGACTTGACTCACATTCATGTATTCTTGACTTGCTTCACCTGTGCTGAGTATTCCAAGCAGCGGAAACAAAACAACGGGAAGGAGTGAAGTGGCAGCGACCGGAATGGGTTCTACGACCCAATAGCAAGCCATTAGCAAGATGACGTAGCCGCATCTTGATTCCTGAAAAATAATATAAAATAAATAAATAAATAGATGTAGCCACGGTTCGTTGATATGTAACTATGTATATACAGCCGAGTCTCTCTATAACGAAACTCCATACATCGAATTTCTCTATATAACGAATTTTTAGTAGGAACGGTCCCTTTTTCCCATGATCTCATTAAAAACAGACTCCATATAGCGAAATATCTATCTCCATATAACGAATTTTTTCATAAAATGTTCTTCATTTATTGTTTTAAAAAAGCTTCCAAATCACATGGAATCAATTTTCCATCACTGATTAGTGATTTATCATTCAGTGCTGAGTTTTTCATCTTACTTTTCTACCTTGAATCTCCTTGTTTTTTATGCCCAACGAATTCATCTCCCCCCCCCCCCCCCCTCCCACAAACCTTCTAATATACTTCTTAAAACAGTGTCAATTGGATTGTTACACATATAAGAGCGGGATCAGATAGGTAATTGAAGTTTAAGGTGAATGAGAATTCAAATGGAGGGAAATGTTTCCCATACAATTTTTCATTCCTTGCTAAAGTGTGAAAATTTTTTCGAGAGTGCAACAATTTCGAAATCAAAACAGCGAAAAATTACAGATTTCTTCGTCTAAATTAATGTAAGTTTTCCTTATGTGATTTTTATTATGCTTTCAAATAAACGTCTGTTCTCTTTTTTGAAACTGTTTAAATAATTCAGAAATACAATATTAGGTTAATATTTATAGTTAAACATTTCAAATTCTTAATTAAACACCTCAAAAGTAATTTTTGTTCAAAATTTATACATTCAATAAGAATTTTTACTCATTCTCTATATAACGAATTTTTTACTGGATTTCGTTATATAGAGACTCGACTGTATATATATATATCTTGGTATATATCCGATATTTATTTTCAAAATATCGATATGTTTGATATTTTCATATTCTGATACTTGAGATGAGGACGTGAGTTTCAAAACTCGCCTCAGTGGCAGATTCAAGGGGATGTCACGTGGGTCATGACTCCGCTCTGAACACCAACAAAAACATTCTAAAGATCCTTTTTAAATTGAAATGTACAGTAGAGTAGAGTAGAGTCTCGATTACCCGAGTCTCGCTTAACCGAGTTTCCGTTTTAACAGAGTTATTCTCTTCTGATGGACTGACGGATTCCATTATTATGAAACAGCCATTATAAATGAATGTTAGGTGAAGATGAAAGAGCAGCCGTAAAAAGTTAGAATTTCCATTCTGGTCAGAATGGAAAAAGAAGGGGCCATAATTTTTTTGTTTGTTTGTTTAAATTATGGCTATTTTTTCCGTTCATTCTGACCAGAAAATCAGAGTTCTAACTTTTTACGGCTGCTCTTTCATCTTAATCTAACACTTCATTTATAATGGCTTTTTCATAATAATGGATTCCATCAGTCCATCAGAAGAAAATGATCCATTCCAAAGGTATAAGTTCGATTGAAAAAACTATTTAATACTTTGAGCAGAAAGAAGAGGCTACACCTGCAATTTTCGTGGCACTAATAGAATCACATAGCTGCCAATCTGTACGGTTTTGTTACCTCTAAAATTTAACACACATTTTTGCTGTATTTAATCGTTGACAATTAATTGTTAGACTTTTTTAACTGAATTTCCGGAAGCGACAGCCAATTGTTCCCTTGTGACGACATTTCTGTGGCTGTCAAGTCGTAAAACTTGGCTAAAAATACTAACTTTGACAACATTTTCTGAATGAATCTTTGCCTTTATAAGAAAATGGGAAACTCTTTACTTTCTTGGTATCTGAACAAAATCGGTAAGTTTTATATTTTTACGAATATTAATGCAATTTTTTTGTATTTACGAATGAAAATGACTTCGTGAAAGTATCAGAAAAGTAGTTAGTTTGGATTTGGGAATAGCTTTCAATATGAAAAATTCTCAAAAAGAGATGGGATCCTCTCCCACCCCAAAAAAGGAAATTAATGACCCCCCCCCCCACCCCTCTAAATGGTGTGCTGGATCCGACCTTGACTCGCCCTATCCAAAATTTAAAAAAATCGTGTTTTCTGTATCAATCTATTCTATTGGTGAACTTGCATCGATAAAACACTATAATCAGCAAAAAAAAAGAAAAAAAAAAAAAAAATAGTTTTATCGTGTATTTCTGTCATTGTATAACCTTGGTTTACAATGAAAACCAATGGACGCAATCATCGGTTTTTCGCGATTTCCCAAAATTTGATTTTCTGGATGAGGAGAGTTTTGAAACCCACGTCCTCTTATGTATTTGGAGCATTCTCACAATCTTTTGACTTCTTAGCCCAGTCATTTGGTAGAAAATAGGGGAAAGTTTTGGTGTAGTTTTGATATTTGGTGACTTTATGTTTTTTGGGTCGCTGAACACGAATCTGAAGTTTGCCAACAAAATTTATCCCGGGAAACACGATTTTTTGGCAAAAAACTGAAAAAAAAACGGGATTTTCTTTGTTTTTTCAAAATAACTTCAAAATTATGCATTTTACGTAAAAGTCCTCAGTATATAAATTAAAGAGGATAAAATTTCCTACATTTTACGTATTAAAAGTTTTTTTCTCTGATCAATGGTTTAGCCGTGACAACGCCGCAAAAATAGGTGTGAAAATAAAAAAATTCTGAAAAAACGGGAATTACGGCAGTGCACGGTGGGTGATTTACCGATTCTAGTTGGCCAAAATTATTTTTGGCGTCAATATAGTCGCATCGCCATGAAATTGAAAAATGTTATTGATATTCACTAAAGAATGTTAGGTATTGTAAAATGTTGCGTGTAGCAGTCATAATTTCGTTACAGGGACATTCAAAAGTATTTCATTATATTACGGCCTATGGGGAAAAATCATTTATGGTGGTTTTTAATAATGTTTCATAATTTCAAACACTTTGAAATTTATATACATATCTATGAAGTGCACTACAAGATGATTTCTTATAGAATATGGTATGGGCAGTATTTATCGATCATTTTCAGGGACATTAAAAAGAATTATGTTACATTACGGTCTATGGAGAAAAATTGTTTGTGGTGTATTTTGTTCATGTTACACCTTTTCAAAAGTATTTAAATTGATATATATCTCCGGGGTGCTCTATAAGATGTTTTCTGTTGAATATGGTGTGCCATTGATCTTTCATATACAGGGGCACACAAAATAAATCAGTTATATTTTTCCTCTGTATGAACAATAATTGATGGAAGTGCGTTTTCGGTTGTGGAACACTTTTTAAAATTTTTAAAAATTGCATACTATTTAGCGTGTATAAATTCTATAAATCATATATAGGGCTGCACAAGACATCTATATACCCACTTATTGCCGGAACTTGCTAACGAGGAATTTTCAACTGTGCTATGCGTTCACTAACAATTCTAAATTTTAGCATATTGTGAAATATCATATGCTATTTATCATATGCATTATATTATTTATTATATGCATTTGCTATGCATATATTATTTATCATAATAAATCTGTAGTTCATATACAGGGATGTACAAAATTTTCAGCTATTTTTTCGATTTTGGTTGAAATTGTGTTTTCAAACGTGTTATATGTTCTACAAATTATTACTTAGACATCGTTTTTCACGTTATTAAACTATGAAGTTTTATTATAGTAGCCCGAATGCGTTCAAAAATGTTCCATAATCTGATTGACGCATGATTTTACGTTCTTCTTGATAATTTTAATGATACTTTCTTAACGGTATGGAAGCTAAAGTGATAAAACTATTTTTGTATTATTATAACAAATTCTAAAATTTCTTTTTCTAAAGTTTAAGATACAGGACAAATATTCGACAGCATTAATGAAAATTGCTGTGTTGCATATTCTGTTGTATATTCATATTTATTTCTGCACAAACCTTACAGGAAACCTAACAGGAATCTTATGTAAAGATAGGGAATCATAAGATATCATGATTAATATATCATGAGAAAATGCCTACATTATGTTTTGCATTGTATCAAATCTGAATTTGGAGAATTTGTCTGGATCAATTTTGTAACCACTCAGAATTTGCAGCCAAGTAATATATTTTAAATGATTTTGTCTCGATATATCTACATACAACTGGCAATTTTTGTCCAAATTTGGTCATAAATTTAAACATTTCGCTCTTGCAAAACTTCATGTGCTCTTCATTGTAATTTTCCGCTATAAACAAAATATTTTCAACCAAATTCACATTTTCGTTACATTTTAAACCTTGTTGCCGTTGCATAATGGTGCAAAAGTTTATTTATGTGACTAACTTAAATTCTGCTGTCTTTGATTTAAAAAAAAAAAAAAATGGTACTTGAACTAAAATGTCAAGGAAAAGTCATGCCAGAAAATATAAAATATTTTTTATTAAAAAAAACCTTTGTTTTATACTGTTGGTAGTAATAAAAACACCCACTAATTCCATACGTCTATATTCTGTGCTGTAGATGTCAGTGAAAAGCAGGGACCCTCAAGTAAAAGAAAGCGGAAATAATATTTTTTTGTTTTTTTAAATAAATGTACTTACTAATGTACATGTTTATTTGTAATTAAATAATGATTCATAATGAGTCGTTTTATTTATTATCAGCAACTTCATTGTAAAATATAGTCATTCATATAATTTATAGTCAGTGCTTGTGTAAAATGGTCAGTTTTTATGTTAAATCTACGTATAGCAACGTAATTCCCGTTTTCTCTGAAATTTTTGATTTTCACTCACATTTTTGTGGCGTTGTCACGGCTAAACCGTTGATCAGAGAAAAAAACGTTTAATACATAAAATGTAGGAAATTTTATCCTCTTTAATTTATGTACTGAGGACTTTTACGTAAAATGTATAATTTTGAAGTTATTTTGGAAAAAACAAAGAAAATCCCGTTTTTTTCCGTTTTTTGCCAAAAAAACGTGTTTCCCGGGATAAATTTTGTTGGCAAACTTCAGATTCGTGTTCAGCAACCCACGAAACATAAAGGCACCAAATATCAAAACTACACCAAAACTTTCCCCTATTTGTCCTTTTTGAGCATCTAATGCCTGGACTATCTGGGGAAAAAAAATCTGACAAAATTAAACTTTCTAAAATAACATTTTAATCTGATAGACGGATGCCTTAATGATTCAAAATAAAGAAAAAAATAGTCAGCAGTGAAACATTTTTTTATTTAACTGAGGTTTATGTTAAACTTGCGAGTTTAATTTTCCTTACCATTTTACCCCTATAACTTTTTATTTTCTTCTAAATTTTTACTTAAAATGAATTTGCATAGTACCCACAGGACATTCAAATAAGAAATAATAACAATGTAGTACTTTTAATACAGAATTTTTGTATAACATTATCTTAAAGGGGTGTTAAAGAAGGGTCGGTAAGGTAAAAAAGGGGGACGGTATAGGAAAAAAGGGACGAAATGGGGGGGAGGAAGGAACGGTAAGGAAAATTACCACCTATTTTTAGGAAAATCATATTAAGACTAAGTGATAGCCACAATGCTCATTGATTTTTAGAAACAGTTGTTAACATTGGATTAAATTATTATTATTTTTTTAATTTATCTCGAAAAGTGCAGGAATAAACCTTAGGGACAGTAAGACTACCAATAAAGCCACGATCTTGAAATTGATATTTAAATGCTGATTTAAATTCTGCAGTAAATTTCCTGTCAAAGAATTTTAGATATTCTTTCTCTAGCATACTTCTGCATGAGAAAAAACTTGAAAAAAATTCTGTGGCTGCATCTAAGTGATTTTCTGTATAAGTTTAGCAAGAGGGACGGTAAGGATGAAAAATCCAGGGAAAGAGTTCAAAAAATTATATCAACCGTAAAAATGTGTGCAGGTTAATTTTTTGCAACATATTTATAGAAAACAATTGTCCCAGTTTCGGAAAAAAATTACATCGAATTACTTTCATTGAAACAATTTGATACAAACAGCTCCAAACTTAAAAATCAGCATCAGTGACACAGGACGGTATAGGAGTTTTCCTGGTATTTGGACCCCCCAACATCGTCCAAAACTTATTTATCTCGTTAATATTGTTATGCAATCATGCAATGGGATGTTTCCCAGTATATGAAATTAAAAAAACACAAAAAAAAGTATTAAAATAAGAATTATTATTCAGGGACATAAAAGTCAAAAGATTGTGAGAATGCCCCATTTATTTTCAAAATATCAGGATGTTTGAGATTTTCTACATTTTTTCTATGTTTGATATTTATTTTCAAAATTTTACTGTGCAAGATATTTTTTATGTTTTCAATCGCAACAATCGTAAATGAAATTTTCAAGTTATTAATTGTGTCATAAAGAACTTTTGTCTCTGGCGGTGACTTTTTTAACCTAAGAAGAAAACCAATTCTTTTCGAAGCTTTATGTTTGAAGCTTTTATTTTTAAATATAGAACTAATAATTATGTGGGACAGAATTCAATCAGAAAGCCATTGAAAGATAAACTGTCTAATTTAGATAACCAGTTATATACAGCTTCATTAGAAAAGAATCTTTTCTAGTTTTTGTTTAGTTGAGTTTAAACTGTACTGCATGTTAGGGAATAAACTAGTCGGATGTGGCAATCCCAAAACTTTCATCTATCTTATACTTGTTAATACTTCCTGAAGAATGAAGCCGGTTAGATGATTTACACCAAAATCTAATCAGCAGCAACTTATATCAACTTCTAAAAGAATCTGAAGTTTCGTGAAAATCCGTGCATTAGTTTTTGAGTAGAGTTATGGCGGAAATCGTAAAAAATTCTGCATAGCAGCGCCACCTGTTGGACGATATACACCAAAATCTAATAAGTAACAGCTTAAGTCAACTTGATAACTGAATCAGAAGTTTGATTAAAATCCGTGCATTCCTTCTTGAGATAAAACTATTGCCGGAATCAGGAGCAGAGCCACCTCTTGGGCGATTTACACCAAAACGTAATCAGCGCCAACTTCTATCAAGGACTAACTGAATCTGAAGTTGGATGAAAATCCACGCATTAGTTCTTGAGATAGATCCATTGGGGAAATCAGGAAAAACTATCTATAACAGCGCCACCTGCTGAGCGATTTACACCAAAACATAGTAAACATCAAGGACTAACTGATTCTGAAGTTTCATGAAAATCCGTGCATTAGTTCTTGAGATGGAGCCATTACGGAAATCGTAAAAAATGCAGCATAGCAGCGCCACCTGTTGAACGATTTGCACTAAAAACTAATCAGCATCAATTTATATCAGGGACTAACTGAATAAAAAGTTTTATTAAATTCCGCGCATTATTTCTTGAGATAGAGCGCCCACGAAATTTGTGTCACATACATACAGACAGACAGACTCACAGACATACTCACAAACAGGCATTTTGTAAAAACATGTTTTTCGGAATCTCTGACCCCCAACACATGCAAATCCGTCGAAAACCGGAATTTGAATATTTTCACGAATACTTTCTTCTTGTAAAGATAGAAGAAAGTAAAAATAAGACAAGCTTACATTTATGTTAAAATGTTTCAATTAAAAAAACTAATTTGTACTTAAAATTTTGTTTTGTAAATTTCTGATATTGATACTTGATACGGAATCCTATAATTCATTTTTTATAAGTGTATAATGCAAATTGTTTCTGTTTTCAATTAGTTGATCTTCAGTTTTGTTCTAAGTAAAGAAAACAAAAGAAAAATGCGATTTTAGAATATTGTTTGATTAAGCTTTCATGTTAAGTGCAATATGTTTTAGTTTCTTATTTATATTATGCTTCAAAATATTTATTATCAGCAGTAAGTTGACTGTTTTGAAAATATCTGATATATGTATATAGAAAATATCGGATACATATCAAGATATCGAATATTTTTGGTATTTTCGCAAAAAGTCATGATATTTAAGATTCCTGGAATGTAGGTTATGTACAAACGTGTCAAGTGCTGAAACCCATAGGCGTAGCGTCGGGGAAGGGGGGGGGGGGCACGGGGGGGCGTGTGCCCCCCCCAACCTTCTACACCCCGGGTGCCAGAACAGAAAGGGGCGCCAAATGAAGATTTTTTTTTGTCTTTATATACAAAAATATATATGTATTTATATTGAATTTGCATAAAAAAAATCTTACAGCCGGAAAATCCAAAAGTAAAACTGAACTAAATGCATTGAAATTTACAATTATATAAAAAAGATTCATCTATAATAGAAGACTGCAAATGAATTGGAAAAAAGAGCTTTTGTCTTGAACATTATTCTTTCTCCAATTCCAAGTATACCGAAAGGCGAAAGGGGTGCCAAATGAAGATTTTGTTTGACTCTGACTTTTCTGATGAAAAGACTCCTTGAAGACTGTTCATTTTTTTTTCTTTCTCTCCCTGAGCAGTATTGAGCTTTCATTTTTCCTGTCTTGATATGGGCGAGATCGGGTGGCTGCCCGGGACAGGTTCGGATAGGTAAGGAGGCCTACCCATTGGCTTTAGCTCAACAAGCCCCACCCAGGCTGCCCGGGACAATAAAAACTAACGGGAGAATGAGTCAGGGCCGAAACTAAGGGGGTGGAGAGTGGGCATGCGCCCTGGGCGCTACGCGAAGGGGGCGCCAGATGAAAATTTGTTTTACCGTTTTATACAATATATATATGTGCGTGTGAAATTTGTGTAAAAAAATATTTTTTAATAATAATAATAATAATTTTGATTTTTTTAGCTGAAAAATCAAAAAGAAAAGCTGAGTAAAGTGCATTAAAATTGTCGAATAGATAAAAAGATTACCCTACAATATACAAGACAGTAAATGAATAACTCCATTCTTTTTCTTATAATTACTTTTTTACATGCATATCACCATATCTGGCCTTTAATTGGGCGAGGTCAGGTGTCTGACTGGGACAATAAACACCAAGTAGTCGAAAATTCACAAAATGAAAAGTAAAAATTTAATAATTTTGTTGTTGTTTTGAGTCACACATACATTTGAAAATTAGCTTTGAAAATTAAATTTGAAAAGTTGAGGAACGTATGTAGCCATGCCTATCTATAAATAAGAAGAGTGGTATAAGTGATAATTCCACAAAACTGGTGTAGATAGTACAGGAAGATATTTTACAATCTGGAATTCATTTTTATGCGTACAGTAAATCCTATTTTTTAGTTCCTGAAACAATGTGACTCATATCACTATGACATTAAAGTACCTCATTTGTAATAATTTGTAATGCTACAACAACAGTAAAATCTAGAAAAATGAAATGTCTATAATGCAACATTGTCTTAAATGAAAAAAAACTGCATGGTTCCAACAGAAATAATACCAACAGTTATATCTGCTTAGACGGAAACCTGTATAAAGCGGAATTATTTCCGCTTCATTTCGATTTTTTTCACAGGTTTTAATGAATAAATATTTGACAAAGCTGGTTATATATTTCAATATTATTACGTATTTTACTGTTACACATTTTAAATTTTAAAATAAGTCCTCTAATAGAAACTTTCGTAAATTTCTCTTTGTAAATTTACTTTGCGGAAGAAGGAGGGGGGCGCAAAATCCATGTTTGCCCCGGGTGAAAATATAGCTAGTTTCGGCCCTGGAGGGAGTGTACAAAGTAAAATGCTTTAGTAGAACCCTTTAAAAGAAAAAAAAAAATTAGTATAGTATTTGCAGTGGTACAGTAAAAAATCTCCCACAAGGCGCCATGGCTAATAAAGTTGCCCCTGCCTTTATCCCCCAAATGATTTTTTCACTTCTTTTTGCCTCCTTGCCCTTAAACTTCCTCGGTCAGTCGACAAAAGAAAAGACGAATTTCGACAAAAGGCCGGGGGAAAATATCACGAATTTCGTCAAAAAATCTCTGAAACAAATACCGAATATCATTTTCGTCAATCGGTCATAGAAAAATTCACGAAATTTGACATTGTAAAGAAAATGGTGAATTCCGTAAAACGATCGGCGGAAAAAAATGCGAGTTTTGGTAATTCGTCTTCGAAAAAAATCGCAAATCTCCTCAAAGGACCGTGGAAAAATATCTCTAATTTTATCAAAGGTTGCGGAAACAAATGGTGGTCACGAAAAAATCATCGCAAATTTCGTCAAAGAATTCACAAATTATTACGAATTTCGTCTAACGACCAAGAGAAAAAAAATTGCAAATTTCGTCAAATGGTCACGGACAAAAAGACGACAGGGATGATTCTGAGTAAAAAAAAAAAATCTGAAATTCACAGCAAATTTTCTGAAGGTTACAGCAGAGGAGGAAAAGGGGGGAGGGAAATCTCCCGGCCCCAATTATGCGTTTTTTCGGCTGTCCTTCAGCGAAATTCGCGTTTTTCGCGATCCTTCGACGAAATTTGTGTTTCTTTATCGCGATCCTTTGGCGAAATTCGCGCTTTTCCGCGATCTTTTGATAAATATTGCGTTTTCTGCGATCCCTTGGTGAAATGTGTGTGTTTTTCGCGATTCCCAGACGAAGCTGGCGTTTTTTCGTGATCCCTTGTAGAAATTCGTGCTTTTTCCCGCGATTCTTTGGCGAAATTCGTTTTTTCTGCGATCCCTTGAAGAAATGGGCGACTTTTTTTGTGAACGATTATCGAAATTGATTTTTTCGGCGACCATTTGCGAAATTAGCGATATTTTTTATGCCCGAATTTTAGGATTGATGACCGAATTTTTTCAAATTTTCGGAACCGAATGCCTTAAAATTTCGGAAAATGCAGAACAGAATCATTACCCCTGAAACGACGCGAATTTCGTCAAAAAATCGAGAATTTGAACAAATAATCAAGAATTTCTTAAGTCGGTTTTGAAAATAAAATCACAGATCTCAATAAACTATCGCGGAAAAGAATCCGAATTTCGTCAAATGATATCTGAAACAAACAGCGAGTACCATCAATCGGTCGCGGAAAAAATATATATCGCGAATTTCGACAAGTGGTGGCGGAGAAAAAATTTCCCCTGTTTGTCGCAGAAAAAATCGCGAATTTTGGCAAAGTATCGCTGAAAAAAAGTCGTGAATTCCGTGAAACGAAATCGCCGGAAACAAAATCGCGAAATCTGGCAAAGGATCACGGAAAAAAAAAGAGTTCTGTGATACGATCGCCCCCAAAAAATTGAGAAATTTGCAGTAGGTCATAGGAAAAATTGCGAAATATCCTTCTACGATCGTAGCTAAAGATAGCGAAAAGAAATAACTATTATCATTAATCGATTGGGGAAAAAATCGCGAATGGTTGCAATTTGTCACGGAAAAAATCGCGAATCTCCTCAAACAACTGTAAAACATATCTTGAATTTTACCAAAGGTTATGGAAACAAATGGCGATTTTCGTCATTCAGTCGCGGATAAATCATCGCAAATTTCGTCAAAAGAATGGACAAAAAATTGCGAATTTCGTCTAACGATCACAAAAAATTCGCAAATTTCGTCAAATGGTCGCGGGCAAAAAACGCAAATTTGGTTAAAAAAATGAGAATTTAACCAAATGATCGCGTAAGAAATCACGAATTTTACTCGGTCATGAAAGGAAAATCACGAATTTTGACAAACGATCTGGAAAAGAATCGGGAATTTCGACAAAAGATCTCTGAAACAAATAGTAACTACCATCAATCGCTCTCGGAAAATATATATCGCGAATTTGGACACGTGGTGGCGGAAAAAAATCGATTTCGTTAATCTGACGTAGAAAAATTTGCGACATTTGGCAAAGGATCGCGGAAAAAATCGCAAAATCTCCTTCAACGATTGTATAAAAAGATCTCTGAAAAAAAAAATAAGTATTTTCGTCAACAGATTGGAGGGGGAGGGGGCGAAGTCGAGAATTTCGGAATTTCGTTGAGGAAAAAATCGCGAATCTCTTCAAACAACCGTTGAAAAAGTCTGTTTCGGAAGATGACTTTACAGGTGCTATGAAGATCAAATATTTTCAGTAAAAACAGTCACTGAAATCCGGAAAAGGTCACCCTTTTTCTTGAAATAGCGCTATTTAATGGTTTTCGGCCTAAAATAGTCGCCATAGCCGCCGGATGCTGAAAATAGTCGCTTTTAGTAGCAAGTGGCTGCCCTGCAATTGTATGTTAAGAAAAATCGGAATTTTTTTGAGAAATTGTGCCGAGCAGAACCGGGGCTGATTTGATTTTTTCACGGGCCGGGCTTGTTTTCACTGTTTTTTGTACGAGCCGGGCCTGGTCGTAAACTGTGAAAATATAAACGGGCCGGGCTCGGCCTGGGCCTTGGAATTGCGGTCCGTGCAGACTTCTAGTGTGCCCCCCCCCCCCCCCCAGGGCCGTGCAAAGAGCGGGCTAAAGAAGTGGTCTCCCCAGGCGCGAAATTTAGGCTGCAAACCACGGTTTTGCTAATTTATTCATTTTTCGGGGAATTTCTTTTTCTCTCTTGATCATTTTTTCCACTTTCACTAAACATCACGAACTCTCTAACAAATAAGTGCAATTTTCTTTTATGTTATTCAGTTGTTCTGAATTCCTAAATTAAAATTAAACCTTTTAAATAAGTTCCAAAAGAAACGCAAAATATTTATTCGATAGAATTTATGTTTCTGCACTTTATCAATTTTATTACACCAATCACAAAAAGAAAGAATTTTTTTATTGGAGGGGGGCGCAAAATTGAAAATTCGCTCGGGGCGCCGTTTTTACTTCGCACGACCTTGGTGCCCCCCCAAAATTTCTGGTCACGCTACGCCTATGCTGAAACCCGGTAAATTTTCAATAATCGGGGCCCACGCCAAATTAACATAATGTAACGGATTAACAGATTATTTATTTATTTATTATATATATATATATATATATATATATATATATATATATATATATTATATGTGGGATCCCATTTTGCAAATCCCTACAACGCCAGCTTACAAAAGCGCCGCTAGGAATCGATATCACAACTCTGCAGTAAAGCCACTCTAGTGATGCTGACAGCGGCAACGCATGCGCGCAACAAATGACTGTCGGCGACAGACACGCTGCGAGAGATAAACTGAAGTGATGGGAAGAACTTTAGAATTCGAGTGTTGGTGCTGGAATGAGGTGGTAGACGCAAAAATGAAGTAAAAAAGACGTAGATATTTGAACTACGATAAATTTAAAATTAAGATGCATTATTAATATTTATGTGTGTGATGTCTTCATGTATATATCCTGTAAATAACTTTCAATATAACTAGTTTTTTAAGAGAAATCGTCTTTATTTCTGGTAGTAAAGTGCATTTTATTCAATAATCAAAGGGATATTCCATATATATATATATATATATATTAGGCACGATTTATTAGACACGTTATTAGGCAAGATTTTTAAGATAAACATTGAATGCTCACAAAGAGTTTTGGAGAAAACTTTGGATGTGACAGTCTGTTTTTCATTGACCAGTGTTCCTTTCCATATGGATTATTCAGAAATTTTAATTTGTTGCTAACTGTGATTTCATTATATCTCTGATCTCGTGATTTTTGTTTATCAAGTTCATTTTTTAAATTTTTGCTAAATTATTTATTTATCAATCAATACTGATCTTCAAAAAGTCGCCGATTGTGCACATGAAACATGTCGATCTGTTTATTAAAAGGTATTTATGAGCCTTTAAGTGTACTGTTTTCCATTTTAGCATATATAACTTTAGTTTAATGAAACTATTAATTGAAAAAAGAGTATTTTTTAATTATCACAAGCTAAATATTTTATTTTCTCCTTTTTAGTGTTTAAAATTGAGTCGCTGCAGTTTCACAGCCATTTGGCCTATTTTGGTGCATAACTAATTCCATTGTTATTGTTGTTGTAACTCATATACAATTGAAACCCAGAAGAATATTTGTCGATTCACAACCTGTGGCGGCTAAAAGAAAAAATGCCTTAAAATTAATGTTTTTATTTAAGAAGCATGACGTTTCGGTCCCAAGACATTTCGGTCCCGAGTCATTTCGGTCGCAAGACATTTCTTTCTTTGGGTTCTTTTGATTTTTGTAGAAGCCTCATATATTTTAGTGTATCATAAGTATAAGATCCAGATAAATTAAAACATTTATAACTCGAATTGTAATTAGTGTAAAACACTCATATTTTGTATGGTAAACGTAGTTTTTATAAAAGGAGGCACATCACATTATCGGATTTCTTAACTGAACCCCCTAAATTTTAGTATAACCCGAATTATAAGAGCTCGAAAACGCAAACACTTATAACTCGGATCCAAATTATTACAGCCCACACAAATTTCGTACGACAAACGTAATCGTTTTAAAAAGCAGGTTTTGGTGGGGGGGGGGGGGGACTCTGTCGACTTTTTCTAGATTTTAATGTATCATAAGTATAAGGTACTGATAAATTAAAACATTTATAATTCGAGCTATAATTATCGTAAAGAACTCATATTTTGTGTGGTAAACGTAATCTTTATAACAGGAGGGACAATATCAGGTTTTTTAACTGAACCCTCTAAATTTTAGTATAACACGAATATAAGGGCCCGAAACCCGCAAACACTTGTAATTTAGATCAAAATTGTAGCACCCCATGCAAATTTCATATGGTAGAAGTAATCGTTTTCAGGCGTGGGGGAAGGAGGAGTCCTGTGGATTTTTTATAGAAGCTCCTCATGTTTTAGTCTATCATAAAGTCCAGACAATTTAAAAACATTTATAAGTCGAACTTTAATTTTCATATGCTAATGCCCATGCACTGCGCAGATTCAATTGCATGTAATTTGGACACATCATCATTTCTCATTTGGAAAAATCATCTTAATCTGGTGTTTATATTCTAAGATTAACCATCTAGATTACTAACAGGCTTATTTAGTATATAATTTGTGAATGACACTAACTTTCTTTTTTATATAAAAAATAATATTGTACGATTTTTATATTCCACGATTAAGGTAAGATTAACAAAATTCTTCAATTGGACTAATTTTATGTTTATTAAAATTTATCAGAAAACTTGTTTGAAGCAGTATTAGAGCTGGAATTACACGTGGTGGTATTCTTTGATCATTTTTTCTTTCTTTCTTTCTTTTTTAAATATATATATAATAGCTAAATTTCGAAGTGAAAAATAATTGTGCAATTGTAAAATGAATATTAACAAATTCCTTAATTTCTGCGAGACTTTTTGAAAATCATAATTGCAATATTCTCTAACACATTGCAGAAGTAATCGTAATATATGTGTTAAATTTATGCAGAATGGCATTTCAGTTACTCCCGAAATCAAGATGACAGAGGTAGAAAAATAACAAACATCGAGAAAGGCTGTTTTTTTTCAAAACATTCATATTTCTTGAAAGTATGAAAGCAGTTATGTAGGAGGTCCGTCCACATTTGAGCGAAAAAGAATAGGGGATTTGTATATGACATTTGTATAAAGATGACTAAATGATAATATGGGCGTTGACAGTTCATTGGCATGCAGAATTTTCTCTAAAAAGGGGATAATAGTATTTAGCTGATACTTTATTAGTATTTCAAATTATATACCAACACCAACGTCAAAAAAGTTTTGAAAAATACCGGCACCGGGTTTTGATTTGTTATTTGTTTAATATCTTACTGTATTTTATTAATTGATTGATATCATCTTATAAAAATTGAAAGCATTCATAGTTCTATTGTTAAATAAAAAAAAATTCTCAAAAATTAAATTGTTTTATTAAACGTATTTATTAATAATAATTCAAAATTATTTTAATTATTAATTGTTTATATAATTTATCAATTACTTGTTTAAAAACTATTACATGAACTATATAATAGTTATTATAGGGTAAATGCAAATATATTTTTTTTAATTTCGGTTCTCATAATGTTGTTAACTTCATTAGTATGTATAAAAATGATAAGAATTCTGAAGATAAATGTGTTGTTTATTTATTTGTTAGTTAGTTTATAATATTTTTCTTGCTCTTTAACTATAATTAATTAATAATATCTTACATTTTGCGAATTGTAAACCATAAATGTGCTTAGAAAAATTAAAATCTGCATTTGGACAATAATGTCACCTAAAACTGTTAAAAATTATTTTTATGTATTTGTATAATGTTGCATTATTATTATTATTAGTAGTAGTAGTATGTTTAATTAGTTAATTAATTAATTATTACTTAGATTTTATGTTTTTGACTGATTTTCCAAAAAATTTCTATTTTATTTTTTGGAAATTATAAATCAAAAATTTTGAACTTTACGTAATAAATAATTGTTATTAGTTAATTCTCAAAACAGTTAGTAGTTTTAGTATAAAAATTAAATTACTATTTTATTAAATGCTTTTTTTTAAATTTAATGTATCCTTAATTTATTAAATTAATAACATGATTAATATACATTACACATTTTTCTTTAAAGTAAACTCAATACATAGTATATTCAATTTATCATTATATTTTATAGTAGTTCTAAACTGAAATTTATTCTTTACCTGTTTATTTATTTTATATTTAAAGTTCCCGAAATTTATAATTAATAATAAAATTAAAATAAAAAAATATTAAATTTTCTTCTGGGAAAGCGGGAGGAAAAAGGTAATAAAAAAAAAAATAAATAAACGACAAACGCAAAAAAACTTAGTTTTGTCAGTTTAAAATTAAAATTAAATTAATTAAAATAATAGTTACATCATTACATACAATTAAAAATAATCATCCTATTACAAAGGAATAGGCCCAGTTGCAATAAAATTAACTCACAAAAATCGTCTTCAAGGGGTAAGAAAACTGTTTAAAAAAATGCAAGTAATAATAATAATAATACTAATAATAAAAGAAGAAGTGGTGGTAGGAGTTTTCTGAAAACAAAATATTTTCATAGCACGCCCAGTTACCAAATTACTATTGTTTTCACACTGTTTATAATGGTAAAGTAACTTACGAAAACAAATTTATAAGATACAACTTTGTATTATAAAAATAATAAGAAAAATTTAAATATTTGTGCTTCAATAAATATATCCAATTTTTGAATTATTAAAGGAGAGGGTGTAGAGGGGTTATTTGCGAAAGTATTTACATATAATAGCTTATAAGTGCCTAATTAAATTATTGAAGACATTTATTATGGATCTAATAGGAAGAACAAAAACAATAAGCAGAGTTTTTTAATAATTTAATAAATGATTATTGAAAGATTCTAAAAAATGTATGAAAAGAACCAAAAAAACATTTATGGCAGTTTATAGTATATATAAAATACCTAATTTTAATAATAAATAATAAACTTAAAAAATCCATTCTGTTAAATAATAATAATTAAAAAAAAAGACAATGTCCCCTGTAAAATTATATCACATTGTTCAATCAAATAAATTTTCAGCTTGCTGTGATTTCATTATCAAGAGTGATAAAAGTTTAAATTTATCGGACTGTTATATTCAGCTTTTTTAAAAATTTGAAGGGGGGGGGGGGTAAAAAAAATTTAAAAAAGGACCCAAATAATGTAAATTACAGCGTTTGGTGGGCCCACGACAATTAGAATCCGAGTTATAAGGTGGTGGGCACAGAAATGACAAATGACCGAAATGGCTAAGGACCGAAATGACAAGTGACCGAAATGGCTAAGGACCGAAATGACAAGTGACCGAAATGGCCAAGGACCGAAATGTCTCGGGACTGAAATGTCGTGTACCCATTAATTTATAATTAAGTTCTGAAAATATTAACATGTTGTATTGTCATCGAAAACACACCTGTGAACAGGGCTGCCAGATTTTAGCCAGGCCGCTTTAAACCGGCCGGCTTTTTCTGGTTTAAACCATTTTAAAAAGGCCGGCTTATATCAAAAAAAGCCGGCTTTTATTAAAACAATTTTTTCTTTTATAAAAACTGTTCTTAAAACAAAATGTTATTAATTAGTAACTTTTAATTACTGTTGTTATGAAAATGTACATACATGAATTTAAAGTTGAACTGTCAAATAAATTGACAATTAAAATATAAGTGAATTGATAGTAGAAATGTTGTGGCGGTCAACAGATAGTAGGAATGATTATTAGAAATTTGCGCAATAAAAACTTTTTAAAATAGTTCAAATGATTTTTACCAAATAAGATATTTATTCAAAAATTAATACTTCGCTATTGGTTTATGAAATAAGTTATCAATCATTTGGCTTAGTTTTTAAATAATGGTACACTTTTACCAATTTTTCTGCTTTTTCAGCACCTAAGCTGTTTCTGATCTTGTTCCAAACAAAACCATATGTTGAAAAAATTCTCTCAATGGATGCAGAACTTGGGGGACAGCTGTGTAGTTTAATATTATATGTGGGTAGATTTATGGGGGAACAAGAACAAAATATTCAGTCACTATATAAGAAAAAACAAATTAAGGAAAAAGTATGTACCATTTAAAAAGATAAAATTAATATAAAAGTTATGCAAATTAATTATTAATTTATATTTTCTTATTTTTAAAGTGGAATGCTGCCTCATGAACAAATTCTTTTTACATAAACAAGTAACTTATTTTTATTCATATTACTAATCCATTCATATATGCTAAGAGCCATTTTCCAAGTGCAGTACTTTATAGACAGTTTCATTTTGTATATTATTTATTTGAATATATTTCTTACCCGTAACAACATGAAAATATCTTTACTAAGCAGAGAAAGTGCCGCTCGACCTATAGTTTTTTAAAAATCATATTCGCTACTTATGAGGCTTTTAGAGTATATCAATTATTAATTGGCTATAAAGATGAACCTCTGAAACAAGATTTTAAATAAATTTCATAACATTTTTAGTTGTAATTTATAGAAAATAGCTATTAGTAAAGTAAATTAACAATAACATATATTAACACTTCTTAAAATAAATAGTAAGATATGCCCTGGGAAAAAAGCCAATAAAAGCCGGCTTTTTTCAAAAAAGACCGGTTTTTTCCAATAAAAGCCGGCCGGCCTGGCCTTTTGTAAAAAAAGCCGGCTTTTTTGCAGCCCTGCCTGTGAACATATTTTTTTTAAAGGAATATATAAATATTATATAGACATACATACAATAAATACAATAAACCCAACTGGAGTGAAAAATTAGCCAGAGCCAGTTGAGTTTATTGTATTTATTGTATGTATAATCTCTGTATAATATTTAAATATACTACTTTTAACAGTTGAATGCAGGCGTTATTTATGTGTGTATGTGTGGTTTAATATATATTCTAGTATGTGTGTTTTATTATATTTTTTTAATTCTAGCATATGAGAAAGTTTACAAAAGATTACGAAATTCCACCTTTACATACAAAAAACAAGTTGAGTCAAATAAAAAAGTGTAAAAACTTCGAATATGCAAACAATTTATAATTCAGACTTCCCAATCAGGTTCAATTTTTTATGTCTCGTTTTCTTTTAAAACCATATCTCCCAATAAGTAAATTTCTTCCCAGAAAATGTGATACACCTTCCTTTTGAAGGTCGGCTCCTTTTGAATCTATAGCTACTTGCACAATTACGTCCTTGATTGAAGTCCGTGAAGCTTAAATAATTTAACTCATTTCAGACGAAATAACCAACGAAGTGAATATAATTGTCAAAGTCTCATGTCTAATAGTGACTGCTGTATAATCAGTTATCGCTTATTATCTTTTTTTAAATATTTAATAGTGTAATACTTACAAGCTCTGTAGTGATTAATCATATTTAGTAAAACGCATATCAGAATAGTGTAAATTACATCATAAGTTTCACTGTATGATTGGAAGAGAAAAAAAAAATAAACTCGTATTCATCTTTAACTTTATTAAGTGATAAGTAAGTACATTGCGCTACATTATGATATAACGACCATTCTTTTTTTTTTTTTTTTTTTTTGAGAATGGGAACGCAACAATACTGTACAGTAAAAACAACTATACAATGTATCGATATAGCATAAATCTGCCAGGATTCTTGTTAATACATTTCTTGCAGTTCGTCGCTTTAATATCAAACAAAAATAAACGAAAATAGCAATGCGATTAGGAATTATGTCTTATCAATTTTTGCTAAAAAATATAAGCTTATAGGAGGAGCGGGGAGGGGGGGGGGTCTCCATATTCAATCTCACTAGGCTCTCTTGCTGATTATAAATGTTTTCAGTCTTAATATAAATTAGAAACAAAAATGTATTGCACTTAATGAAAACTTGATAAAACAATATTCTAAATTTTTCTTTTCTTTATTTTTTTCCACTCTGAACAAAATTGAAGATCAAGTAATTGAAAACAGAAACAATTTGCTTTTTATCCTCATAATAGGATTAATTGTCAAGTAATATGAAAATTTTATATTTTAAACAACAAAAATTTAAATACAACTAGTTAGACGTTGACATAAGTTGTTGCTGATTAGAGTTTGGTGTAAATCTCCCAACAGGTGGCGCTGCAATGCAGAATTTTTACGATTTCCTCAATGGCTCTATCTAAAAAACTAATTCACGGATTTTCATCAAACTTCAGATTCAGTTAGACGTTGATATAAGTTTCGCTGATTAGGTTTTGGTGTAAATCACCCAATAGGTGGAGCTGCTGTGCTGCATTTTGCATGATTTGCACGATTATAGCGATAGTCATATCTCAAGACCTAATGCACGGAATTTCATATCTTTAGAATCCTCATATGATGGCCTTAGATTGCCATTTAAGTATGGCACTGTGCTAGCGAATTTTGAAATAATAATATGTATTGAGATAGAAGGAAGTTTTGGGATTGTTACATCCGACTAGTTATTAGAAGAAATTATACTGCTATGCTATGTATAATTCAGAAATTACTAATTAAGTCAACGTTTGACTAAACTGCATTAGGCGAACCTAAGCTTATTAATGGAAATAATTCCAAATAAATGGTAGTTTAGAATGTGTTTTGATGGTTTTGCGCTCATTTCCTTTTACATTTGAAGTTCCGAATTTTTTAGAAATCGTTCTTAGCCATTTACATCTTAAAAGTAATCACCATGCCAAATCCCAAGCTTCTAGTTATGCGCAAGCTTCTGTAACAGCTATATTACATAAATCGCAATTTTATAAACGTTTTCTGTTCCTGCACACTTTAAAATTTCTAAATTTTTAAAAACTGTTCTGTGTATACATTTAAGTCTCTAAAGTAACAAACCATGTCAAATTTTCAGTTCCTAGCTCAAACACTTTCAGATCAATCATACTTTAGAAGGTTTTTAGAACGTTTCCCGCTCATTTCACCCTTTTGAACTTCGATTAAAAAAAAAAATAAAAAAAATCTTAGCGAGCACTTGAATCTTAAAAATAATCACCATGCAAAATTTCAAGTTTCTAGCCCAACAGCATCAGAAAATTCATAATTTTAGAATGTTTTTTGCTTCTGCACCTTTTAAAATTTTGAATTTTGTAAAAACTGTTCTGTGCGACCATTTACGTCTTAAAAATAATAGATATGTCAAAAAATAAAAAGCGTTGTTAGCGATCATTTATACATCTTAAAAAAATAGCCACCATACCAAATTCCAAGCTGTTATACCATCCATATCACATAAATCACAATTTTAAAACGCGACCTTTTAAATTTCGAATTTTAACCAAACTGTTCTGGGCGGGCATTTACGTCTTTAGAACAACAGCCATGACAAATTTCAAGTTTCTAAAGTTAATAGTTTCAAATAAGTCTTAATTTAGAACGCTTTTAGGTCGCTTTCCGTTCATTTCGCTTTTTAAAAATTTTTTAGGAACCGTTCTTAGCGAATATTTACATCTTAAAAGTAGCCACCATGCCAAACAGGGTTTTTTACCAGGCTGTATTATCTATATCATATAAATCGCAAATTTAGGATTTTTTTGCTCCTTGCACCCTTATAAATTTCAAGGGCGAGTATTTACGTCTGAAAAATAACAGCCACGCCAAATTTTAAGTTTCTAGTTCTAACAATACCAAATAAATTGCAATTTAGAACGTTTTCCGCTCGTTTCACTCCTTTAAATTTTGAATTTTTTAGAAACCATTCATATAAAGTATTCATATCTTAAATATTACCACCACACCAAATTTCTAGTCCCATCAATGCCACAGAAATCACAGTTTTAGAACGTTTTTAGCTCCTGCAGTCCTTGGAATTTGTTGTACCGACATAAAATATAACCCATGTTGGCGGCGAGATATTCACCAGCAATTTGCCTCCATTATTTTTTAAATCAGTTCAGTAGTTCCACAGATTGTCCCTACAAACAAACAAACAAACGTTACTTCTTTATAATATTAGTAGGGTAAAGGGCCCATATTCCCTCCCCTTTCCTAATTTTGTCCCCCTTAACTTCTTTGATTTTGCGAACGCGGCGACACTTATGACGCAAGGCACAGCGGGCGGAAGGTAAAAGGGGTCAGTATTGAAAGTCTCGTTCGCCAAGACGCACACATAAATTAAAGACGTGCCGAATTTCCTATTTTTAGAAGACCCGAGTTCTTATTACGTCGTTTGTAGAACGTTATTTACTGTACTGTAAGTATTTATTTCTAATTCATTGCATGTATTTTACGTAGGTAAGATGCCGACAGTAGCATACAGTGAGTTTTAGGACACTCAGTTCATCTTAGGAGAACTGAAGCTCCGCCATATTGGGAAGTAGCATGGTCCCAATTTCGCCCCCCTTGCAGTTCTTATTTTCGTCCCGGGGACGAAATTAGGAATGCTTTTTCATGACTATTTTTTCAAATTTTTCCTCATGTTTGGATGGCTAATGTTTCGTTATGTTATTCCTGGTGGTTATTTATACGATATAAGTGCTCATTAAGAACGTTTTCTAAAACATATCGAAATTTAAAAAGCTTTGCTGAAAACACTCTACATTACGAATTACTTGGAATTGTTTAGATAATTTGCAATTTTGATTTGCATGTTACTTTTACTATGTACACGCTAATTTGTAGGTATCTAATAACTAATTCGTGGCATGTGATGATACAGTTCCATTATTTTTCCTTTTGGCATCAAGCTAAGCAAACAATAAAAGTTTAATTCTGTGATTCTGCTGTGTTAGTACAGCTATCTCTCTCTCTCTCTCTCTTTTTTTTTTTTTTTTTTTTTTTTTTTTAGAATAAAGATAATGGCTCCAAAGAAATTGAATAAAAAACAGGAGGATGGACTTGAGAAGGCAGTTGATGCTGTTAAACATGGAATGTTTGTAAGAAGTGCATCATCTTGGTTTAAAATACCAAGGTCTACATTAAGGCATAGATTGAGTGGCAAAAATTCACAAAGAGGACTTCCCTTAACTTTGAAAACCGAAGAGGAAATTCTCCTAAATAATTGGATTATTCACTGTGCAAAGAAAGGATTCCCCAGACGCAAGTGAGATGTTATAGAGAAGGTCAAGGAATTTTTAGAGAAGCGACCCGAAGTTAAAACAAGTTTTAGGAAAGGTGAAAGTTTGATCATTTCTGTTTATATTTTTAGTTTCTGAATGTTTCACACGTTAAAAAGAGCTGTTAATTATGAATGAAGCTATTATTACGTTTTACAAAATGGATAGGAATCTTCCAGCAATGAGTGATGTAAAACTGCCGGTAATTTTATTTGTGTATGGGCACAAAACGCATCTTGCGCGTGAAACCAATGAACTTTGCAAATATTTACTGATAATTTTGATAGCTTTATAGCCAAATGCAACCCATATTCTTCAGTCTTACGACGCAGCTGCTTTTCGTCCGCTAAAAGCTCAATAGAACAAAGCCCTTCTTTGTTGGCGCAAAAATCATCCACATGAAGCTGTGACTAAAGTGCACATCGCTCCAATCCTGAAAATTGCTCTAGAAAATTATATGACGATGGCAATAAAAAATGGCTTCAGGGCAAAAGGACTTTATCCATTCACTGCAGACTCTGTATACTATTCAAAGTGCAAGGGTCACATCAATGATGTGATGATGGTGGGTGATGCTTCAAGTAAAACCGCTGGTAATGAGGCTCCAAACACTACACTGATAAATATATCGATTGAGGACTTCCATCAAGTCGTGGGTGAGAATGTAATGAAGAAAGTCAAAATAATTCTCTACAACCACCAAGTAAAGAATTGGAAGCTTTACGCCGTTTGCATATTATTCTGGAGAAAAAAAACAAACATTCAAACCAGGCTTACAGAAACGGCAACGGATAGAGCTGAAGAAAATTGCTCAGACAAAGTAGACTTCATGGTACCCAAGCCAAGTACGAGCTTCAGTAACAGACCTTCGAAAAAATTCCTCTGAATCTCAAAATTGTTCAGTTCAGGAGCCGAAGACAGTTTTTCAGTGTCAGAAAATAAAAACAATACTACTTCCACAGCTGAATACCGCTCTCAGCGGTTAAAAGAAAGCCTTGAATGGCCGCACAGTCCAGAAAGGAAAGAGAAGAGGAGATCGGAGAGAATGCCTTTCATCCTTACATCGCAAAGAATGAACGAGCTGCAAAAAGACAAGGTACAGAAGAAACAAGAAAAATTGCAATAAAAAGAAGTAAAACAGAGAGAAAGAGCTGTAAAATGAAAAAAAGAAGCTGAAATGGCTAACAAAAGAGTTTAGATGACCAACCAAGAAGTTACCAAAATATCAGGTCAAAATCCTGCAAAAATAATCGGAAAAAGAAGAATCGACTTCGGTTGGCCATCACTAATGCAGTGGTGGGCCATTACGGATGCAAAGCGGGCCATTACTGAGGTTTTTGTACTTTTTAGTAAAACAAACCGTGTAAAGGAATAAATTTATATTTTCTTGACAAGAAAGTCCTTTTCCATCCTTTCTTGTTATATTTTGATCATCGGCATGAAAAAAATTCGCACAGCATAGTAATTATTAGCTAAAAGCCGAAACATTCGTCCTTAACAGGGCCATCACTGGTGGTTTTACCCTATATTATGATATTTCAAAAAAGAAAATCGTCTACAACAACATTGAAATTAAAGAAGTGCAAAGTTATGTGTACCTTGGGCAGGAAATATCATCGGATAATAGTATCATGAATGAAATCAATAGAAGAATAAGAAATGGATGGAGTGCTTTTGGGAAGAACAATATTATTCTGAAGAGTAACATGCCCCTTTGTTTGAAAAGAAAGGTATTTAACCAATATGTTTTGCCTGAGCTAACTTATGGAGCATAAACATGGACGCTAACAAAACGGATAAAGGTATTTAACCAATATGTTTTGCCTGAGCTAACTTATGGAGCATAAACATGGACGCTAACAAAACGGATGGTACAAAGATTACAAACAACAGAGAGAAGTATGGAAAGATGTATGCTAGGTATAACTAGAAGAGACAGGATAAGAATAACCTGGATAAGAAGTCAGATGAAAGTTTTTGACATCGTTGAAAGGATTAAACGGCTAAAATGGAAATGGGGCTGGGCACATTGCAAGAAGACAAGACAATAAATGGAGCACAAACACCCTACAGTGGTATCCCAGAGATGTAAAACGGCCAAGAAGACGACCTCAAGTAAGATGGAGTGATGATGAAATCAGAAAAGTAGCCGGTGTAAATTGGAGGACTAAAGAACTAGACAGGAAACATTGCAAAAATCTGGGGGAGACCTACATCCAGAAGTGGATTGAAAACGGTTGATGATGGATATATCATATACTATATCCATTGATAATCACCGAACCCTGCATACGCATAATACTTTATGTCGAATCTGATTTACATTTTGTCATTTAAATTTAGCTGAAAGTATGGATCCACTAGGCTTTTTGTTATTAGAACTGTCTTTTAAAGGGCTTTATTTTTCTATTAAATTTTTAACTTTAGAGAAGCCAACTACCATAGACTTAGCAAATAGCAAGCTACATAGTGCCTACGGTGAAATTTTTGATGTAATAATTCATTTAAAAATATGTAACTGATTTATTTTTAAAACCTGAATTTCACACTAATGCGAATTCGCAGCGAAGTCATTCCATGGTAATTTACGTTACATTTACTATAATTTACTTCAGTAATTTCAAATGAAAATCAAATTTCGAAGTAATTGCTTAAAAGGCGCAAAGGCCAACATAGTGAAAAAGATTGCAAACCGGGACTCGAACCGGGCCATCAGTATAGCGCACTGATGTTCTACCGACTAAACCACTTGGAACGATACACAGCTCGGAAAATTTCTCAGTATTATATGTTGACAAGGCTACAAACGCAGCACAAGATGGAATATTTATCGTGAGCCACCGACCTGGGGCTAACACGAAACATAATAAATCCAGCATCGATAGAAACTATATTAATACATGGAAATTATTCCAGAGAGAAACATTCGCCTTGGATACAATCTTTCTAATGAAAATCAAATTTCGAAGTAATTGCTTAAAAGGCGCAAAGGCCAACATAGTGAAAAAGATTTCAAGCCGGGACTCGAACCCGGGCCATCAGTATAGCGCACTGACGTTCTACCGACTAAACCACTTGGAACGATACACAGCTCGGAAAATTTCTCACTATTATATGTTGGCAAGGCTACAAACGCAGCACAAGATGGAATATTTATCGTGAGTCACCGACCTGGGGCTAACACGAAACATAATAAATCCAGCATCGATAGAAACTATATTAATACATGGAAATTATTCCAGAGAGAAACATTCGCCTTGGATACAATATTTCAAATGAAAATCAAATTTCGAAGTAATTGCTTAAAAGGCGCAAAGGCCAACATAGTGAAAAAGATTCCAAGCCGGGACTTGAACCTGGGCCATCAGTATAGCGCACTGACGTTCTACCGACTAAACCACTTGGAACGATACACAGCTCGGAAAATTTCTCACTATTATATGTTGGTAAGGCTACAAACGCAGCACAAGATGGAATATTTATCGTGAGCCACCGACCTGGGGCTAACACGAAACATAATAAATCCAGCATCAATAGAAACTATATTAATACATGGAAATTATTCCAGAGAGAAACATTTGCCTTGGATACAATATTTCAAATGAAAATCAAATTTCGAAGTAATTGCTTAAAAGGCGCAAAGGCCAACATAGTGAAAAAGATTCCAAGCCGGGACTCGAACCCGGGCCATCAGTATAGCGCACTGACGTTCTACCGACTAAACCACTTGGAACGATACACAGCTCGGAAAATTTCTCACTATTATATGTTGGCAAGGCTACAAACGCAGCACAAGATGGAATATTTATCGTGAGCCACCGACCAGGGGCTAACACGAAACATAATAAATCCGGCATCGATAGAAACTATATTAATACATGGAAATTGTTCCAGAGAGAAACATTGTATCCATGAAATATTGTATCCAAGGCGAATGCGGTAGTAGTAATTTGTAGCCTTGCCAACATATAATAGTGAGAAATTTTCCGAGCTGTGTATCGTTCCAAGTGGTTTAGTCGGTAGAACGTCAGTGCGCTATACTGATGGCCCGGGTTCGAGTCCCGGCTTGGAATCTTTTTCACTATGTTGGCCTTTGCGCCTTTTAAGCAATTACTTCGAAATTTGATTTTCATTTGAAATATTGTATCCAAGGCGAATGTTTCTCTCTGGAATAATTTCCATGTATTAATATAGTTTCTGTCGATGCTGGATTTATTATGTTTCGTGTTAGCCCCAGGTCGGTGGCTCACGATATATATTTCATCTTGTGCTGCGTTTGTAGCATTGCCAACATATAATAGTGAGAAATTTTCCGAGCTATGTATCGTTCCAAGTGGTTTAGTCGGTAGAACGTCAGTGCGCTATACTGATGGCCCGGGTTCGAGTCCCGGCTTGGAATCTTTTTCACTATGTTGGCCTTTGCGCCTTTTAAGCAATTCGAAATTTGATTTTCATTTGAAATATTCTATCCAAGGTGAATGTTTCTCTCTGGAATAATTTCCATGTATTAATATTACTTCAGTAATTTTAGTAATATAACAACAACAACAACAAAAAATAAATAAAAAATGTAAAGTTGACATGATTTGTTAATTAAACCTATTCAAAGATCAATTTAGATGGAAATTACCTAATTTTAGTGTAATTTCTTGAAATCTGGCAGCTATATTTATATTGGTAACTGAAATTACCGAAAAAGAAACGTAAGTTACCATAAAAAATGTAATTTTCATTCTAATTTTTTAGGTAATTTTCATCCAAATTGATCTTTGAATAGTTTTAAATAGCAAATCATGTCAACTTTACATTTGAATATTTTTTGGTGTTGTATTACAAAAATTACTGCAGTAAATTGTCCTAAATGTAACGTAAGTTACCATGGAATGACCCAGCGAACAAAATTTCAATTGTCCGTGTTTTTTGAAAACATGTGTAAATAGACTGCGTGTGTTGCGTGTCGAAATAGACAGTAAATTAACAGGAGATGAAAATAAAATTATATATTGAAATATTCATCTTCCTGCATGTGCACAGGAATGCGTGATTGTTAAATTGAACTTAACAGTAACCGGGGTTTGGATACCCGGGTGCAAATTTAATTACAGCCAAGCAATGACCTGTTGCGCGTGTGTTCACAGAACAGACGTTAAATTGCATGTGGTCAGTTTCTCTCAATAACAGTCTGCACAAGGAAAATGGCCTTGAAAAAATACTTATCGATAGATATAATAAACAAATCACAATACTTATTATAAGCAAATGGAAGATAATGTCTTTAAGTAGATATTTAAACATAAAACATGGCTTTCCTAAATTACAGCAATTATTTAGATTAAATGTATTTTTATTCGACTGAAAAGAAGGGTTATGTGTTTCACGCGTATCTGGGTATGTGGATTTCTTTATACACTCGAACCATCCCGACGGCTTGATGGATTTTAATGAATGAGGTCCCTATCAATTCGTCTTAACGGCCGGCCCGGTGGTTATAGGCTAGGTTTTGTTTTTATAAATTCAAAATGGCGGCCATAAAATACAAAATGGCGGTAGAGACTAACAAAAAAAAATTTACGCACCCTATTGATTGGCATAATCATTGGATAGGTCTTTCAAAATGAAGACGATGTTTCATTGACTATTTTACAGTCAGAAGCTCCGTTAAAATATTATACAACCTGGAAGTTGTATGGGGCATTCTCACAATCTTTTGACTTTCGGGAATAAAAATCTGGTGAAATTAAACTTGCTAAAATAGCATTTTAATCTGATAGACGAATGCGTTAATGATTCAAAATAAAGAAAAAATGGTCAGTAGCGAAATTTTTTTTATTTAACTGAGGTTTAAGTTAAACTTGCGAGTTTCCCTTACCATTTTACCACTACAACTTTTTATTTTCTTCTAAATTTTTACTTATAATGAATTTGCATAGTACCCACAGGACATTCAAATAAGAAATAATAAAAATGTAGTACTTTTAATACAGAATTTTTGTATAACATTGTCTTAAAGGGGTGTTAAAGAAGGGACAGTAAGGTAAAAAAAAAGGGGACGGTATAGGAAAAACGGGACGAAATGGGAAATAAAGGGACGGTAAGGAAAATTACCACTTATTTTTAGGAAAATCATGTTAAGACTAAGTGATAGCCACAATGTTCATTGATTTTTAGAAACAGTTGTTAACATTGGATTAAATTAATTTTTTTTTTTTTTTTTTTTTTTTTTTTTTTTTTTAATTTACCTTGAAAAGTGCAGGAATAAACCTTGAGGACGGTAAGACTAACAATAAAGCCACGATCTTGAAATTGATATTTAAATGCTGATTCAAATTCTGCAGTACATTTCCTGTCAAATAATTTTAGACATTCTTTCTTTAGCATACTTCATGAGAAAAAGGTTGCTGCATGAGAGACTTCTGCATTAGAAAAAGGTTGAAAAAATTTTGTGGCTGCATCTGAAGTGATTTTCTGTATAAGTTTAGCAAGAGGGACGGTAAGGATAGGATGAAAAACCCAGGGACAGAGTTCAAAAAATAATATCAACCGTAAAAATGTGTGCAGGTTAATTTTTTGCTACATGTACCCTATCTATATTATAAAGGACAAACATATCTGTGCGTAACGCATACGTCATGTTGCGAATGGCAACACTTTGAATTTGAAATAACATTTTGGTTTTGCAATTTTCTTTGCTGCAAATTTTTAAACTTCTAAACATCGCACATTTTTAATTTTTACACGGTCGTATAAGGAAAAAAATGCTCTTTTAAATGCAATTTGTTTGAAAGCTGTATCTCAATTTATTTTTGAGATATTAATTTTTTTTGTAGTTTTTAATACCATTTTTCTAATCGTGGCAACAAAAGTACCCCATTTCTATTGAAAGTAAACGGAAAATAGCCGGAAATAAGAGATAACTGTATCTTTTTGTTGCCATTTTCTCATAAAACCTGAAAAAATGTTGAAATTAAAATACGTGCTACGTCAACAATATTGTCTGTTATTCCGCGATAATGACGTCATATGCATACTTTTCTATAGATGAAGTTTAAGACTGGATTGCTGTAGCGGATGCAAATGACGTCATTTTATAAAAAAGCGTGTAATTTCATTCTTAAAACTGAAATATGTTTTGTAGAAGTGCGTCATTTTCACCCCAGCTGTTTTCTCAAGTTTTTGTCCAAAATTCTCGCGACTAATAAAATTTTAATGCTATTTTTTAGTACATTCTACTATAATTTTATCAAAATAACATAATTTCCTTAATTTAATGTTTCATAATTTTATATAATCTATATATTTAAAACACAAGTGTGTTTTTTAGTCATTTGCCCTGATCTTTCTGCTGAACCAATTTTACTAATATTTTTTTTTTAACTGACAGCTATTCCTTTGTATATGTGATCGCACTATCTGTTTTTTTTTTATATCCCCACTTTTATATTTTAATTTTAAAAGCTTTTTTGTGAAATTTCTTCAAAATGGTGAAAATTAAATAGCTTTCATTATTACAGACAAGAGAATAATAATTAGGTATTTTTATCTTTATTCATGCCATTTTCTGATAAAAATTCAAAATTGTTGTATAGGGTTTAGTGGCGCAAAATCTAATATTATATTAGGGGCATAATAACGGAAAATGACACACTGCTTTTGAAAACACACATTTTTCCTCATACATTTTCTATATTGTTTTTCCTTCTGCATGTGTACTGATACTAAGTTTCAGACACTAGGCGAAATGCTTATTTAAGTGAAAATGAAGTCATATTTAAAAGAAAACGATCATTTTCTTAGATAAAACTAAACATTTTAACACAAATGCGTCTAAAAACATAAATTACGGAAATTTTTATTTTCCGGAATTGAGATTAGAATCTCAAGTAAAGAGTGCGTCTGTTCACATAAAAGATGTTGCTGACAATCGTGATTTCACGTTTTTAGTTAAAATTATTCTAAAATGATCTAACAAAATTCAATTTTTTTTTAAAAATGATGAATGTGGATATGAGAAGTGCGTATGCAAATTTTGAGAAGGTGAAAATTGCTGTTTTTCATTCCAGAATACCAAGCATAAGAGCCTCAATTGATAACCACATCCTAATAACTGATCTTTAATATATTTTACTAATTAAGTATCTATATTATAAAGAACAAACGTATCTGTGCGTAACACTGGCGTCATTTTGCGAATGGCAACACTTCAGGATCAAATTTTGGCCTTGAAATTTTCGTTACTACAATTTTTAAATCTTCTGACCATCGTACATTTTCAATTTTCGTCGCATAGGGAAAAATTTACTTTCAAATGCAATTTGTTTAAAAACTGTATCTTAATTGACTGATGTATTATGTTTTCTAAAATAATTTTTAAGCATGATTTTTTTTTTTTTAAGTTTATCTTATCACGTGCCGATTTCAATACATAATAATAATAAACATTTTGCGCATAAAGCAACAAACATTGTTCAGCATTTGTTTCTGACTATTTTTGCATAACGAAATTAATACTTCCTTTATAAAAAAATAAAAGAATAATATTAAAAAACACCAATGTAATATATTTGAGAAAGACAAATTAACGAAATTAATACTTCTTTTATAAACAAATAAAAGAATAACATTAAAAAAACACAAATCTAACATATTTGTAATCGTACAATTTAAATTTTTAGATCACCAAATAGGATTTTTTTTTTCAAACGGTAATTTCAAAATCTTGGTCAAACAACTCTTAGCATGCGGCTAATAAGAATATATAGCTTTTGATACATTTCAAAAGTTTATTTGATCGTATAATTCGTATTTTTCATATGAAAAATGCTTTTTAAATTTAAGTGGGCAATTTTTAAAAAATTATTGCATATAAAAAATTATTAGTGTTCAATTTAAAAAAGTATTTTCACCTATATTCTGTAACCCGGGAAGCCCGGGTAAGATCACCTAGTATATATAAAATTCTAATGAAACGAATTTATGAAATGGATATTATGAAACGGCTGAATTGAAACGAATTTATGTAACGATTCTAATGAAACGACTGATTAAACAACTGATTATGCTTCACAGCGATTTCTCCTAAAATGTGGACTACTTTGCGATGAAATTAACACCAAAAATCCGTATTGATCCACAGATCTCAAAACTGGTAATAGAATTTTTAAATTCGAATTAGTTTTCGAAATATTAATTTTTTTCTAATTTTATATACTTTTCTCTAATGATGGCAACTCAAATTTTAATCATAACAGATTTTTTTTTTTTCATATTCTAGTAAACGTTATTATTTTAAACTAATTTGGCGACCAATTTGGCCTCCCTTAAATGTATGCTATAAGAAATGTATCATGTTACTTTTATTCATCATTCAATTTACTTGAACAATCTTTCGCCAAATCGAAAGATTCTGATAGAGAAATCAAGAACTCGATATTTTTATGTTAGCGAGACGCAGGTGATAAATCGCCAAACATTTTTCCCGTCGCATTTTTTTATATTTCATTAATTTCATTTAAAATATAATCCTTTCATTTATTTTATTTAAAATACAAAACTTTCATTTAAAACTGAAACGGTACTTTTCCGTTATACGGACACCATGTCAGAATGTATGCTAATGCGCCAATTATTTCAACCCTGATCGTGAAAAGGATTTTTAATTTTATGCCAGCAGTTTAATATGAGTTTTATTTTATTAATTTATTGAATAACAGTTATTTGTTCACTTATTTTAAGTATATATTTGTGGTTTAACAAAATAGTTCGAAAAGTCTGTAAAATCTTTCAAATGTTAAATTTTTAAAATGCTCACTTTACTATGGACAATGTCTCTTCTTTTATTTTTCAAATGTTTAAATTCACGTGATTTTCATTTTGCGCCAACTATTACGCTTGGCGACAATGGTGTCCGTATAACGGAAAAGTACCACTGAAATATTAAAATTGATGGCTTTCACTTCTTTCTTTTTTATTAAACAAAACTAAAAGAAAAATATTAGGCACAGATGTCATATACGCACCGGGGTACCTAATTGGCGCCAAAATGGCATTATTTTGATTGACATGGTAACCCGACTATTGTTGTTTATTTAATAATAAATGTTTATTTACTTTTATTTCTTTTTTAAAATTATATGAATTATTTTGTTCTATAGTTATCAATATTTTTTTTATTTCCTTTTGAAAATAATAGAAAATAATTAAAAAATACGGTACTACTTAGTTATTCCGTCGACGAATTTCGCCAAATTATATAAATCGCCAAACCACTCGCCGGATTATACAAATTGACATAATTTTTATTTTAAATAATGAAGAAACAACAACAACAAAAAAGCAATTTAACAAATTACAACGACCATTTGGAAGATGATTTTTTCAAAGTCTAAAATTTAAGGCATAAAAAATCGCACGAAGTTGATTATACATTACGTATGCCATGAATTAAACATTAATAGTGTTATGACACGTAAAAATTGCAAGCGACAAAAAATCGCCTGCGACTCGTACGTATTATCCATCTGAAACTTACGTATTATCCAAGCGTTTCATTGGCTGTTCGGGAAAAGACTTTTCCATCGTCAGATTTCCAAGAAATCTGACGACCAATTTTAAATGAAATTTCATTCTTAAACTTCTAAACATCCCACAATATTACTTTTTACACCGTCGTATAGAGAAAAAAAATGTACTTTTAAATGCAATTTGTCTGAAAGCTGTATCTCAATTTGTTTCTGAGTTATTATTGTTTTTTTTTTGTAGTTTTTATTACTTTTTTGTCATAGTGGCAACAGAAGTATCCATCTCTGTTGAAAGTAAAGGGAAATACAGATTACTGTATAGACCAACCAGAAAACGATTAAAATGCGTATTCAACCAATAAAAAGCTTCAGATATGCTTTTGATTTCCTACCCTGACGAGGACAATAAAAAAATAACCTTTTTTCCAAATGGTTAATAAATTAGTATAACATTAATAAATATACAAATAAAACGTCGAAATAAAAATCGCTTGATGACGTAAACACGTGTAACTTGCTCAAAGTCAAGTGAATGTGACATTTACGATGAACCATTGTTGGCATTTAATCTTATAATTTGGCGATAGATTTTTGGTCGACGGGATAACTAAGTAGTAGCAAAAATACATATGTAACTGGTATTCGAAAACAAGGTTTTCGTCAAATTTTCTTTAAAAAAAAAGAAAATCACGACAAACCTGCGGGTGCGTATACGACATATGGGCAAATATTAAATATTGCAACAAACCATGACATTTAATTTCAACTTCAAAACAATGCTGTAATTTACCTCTTGAAAAATAAAAAAAATGCTAACTGGCCAGTTGAAAAAAGGCTATTGGCGAGATTTGCACCCGGCTAGCGTAACAGTACCAAGAATTATTTGCGACCATGGTAACTTTTATGTAGTTTTATTCTAAAAAATTTTTTTTGGTTTTTTAATCAAAATGGAAAACTTTTGGCAAAGATGTCACATACGGACCCATATTGGCGCGATTTTTTTCTAACGCCAATGTCATATACGCAACGGGTACTTAACTGGCGCCAAAGAATCGTTATTTTGCTTGATATGGTAAGCCGGATGTTGATGCTTTCCCCAAATTGACGTCGGAAAAAAATCGTGGCAATATGACATCTGTGCCAAACTTTCATATGAAAGGCGAAGGGATCAGACGGTATTTGTTTATGACAGTTGATGACTTGAACTATTATAATATAGATGAAATGATGGCGATAGAATAATATTTGGTGACTTATCACCTGTGCCTGGCTAACATTAAAGTATCAAAATGGCACCTAGAGTATAAAAAGCGAAGTGGTCCGCCCGGAACTCTTGATGATAGTCACATGACTTAGGCTATTGTTATAGAGATTGTTTTAAAATATCGGGAGACAAAGACTCTGTATACTTAATTCATTTTATTTTAACTTCTTTTCAAATATTTAACTGATCCTCTTTAACGAAAAACGAAAACAACCATTGGATGTTTTAACAGCAACTGATTCGGACTTAAATTTTTGTAATTAAAGGGAATTGAAAGGAAACCCTTTTACAGGGAGATCTGCACAGCTTTTTTCAGTATAATTCAATCTTCTCTAATATTTCTAAAACACGTCAGATTAGCGTGTTTTTAGATTCTGCGGTGTCTGAACGGGGGTTGGCGAGGCTTGCAGGGGGCAGAGCCGGTGCATTACGATGACGGGTAATAGCGCTCGCGTAGAATTCCAGAAGAAGTGTTGCCAGTGGGCAACTTTTTAAAAATTCAAATTTGTTTATTGACACCACTTTTTTGAAATGGTAAAATTTCCCTGTTTTTGCCTTTATTAATGTGTCATTAAACAAGGAGAATTTTACGATTTCAAAAAAGTGGTGAAAACCAAAAAACCTAAATATAAAAAAAGTAGCCCACTATATGTGTGGCACAATATGTGTATAGTGGTTGCAAAAAATCTGCAGTGGTGTAAACAGCCCACACAACTACATATGTGACTTTTGTCTTACTTAAACGTTGTATTCAAACTCTGAGCGCAATTACTCTACCATGTCGCGCATTACCGCTCAATCGATGGTCATTTAAATAACACGATAAAAAAAAATTCCTAAAACTTTTATGAAAATTAGTTGATTGCAAACTGTTCCTTATGCTTTGGAGTTATACTTCGTTA
The DNA here is from genome assembly GCA_963932465.1 of Maratus speciosus. Taxonomy (NCBI): domain Eukaryota; kingdom Metazoa; phylum Arthropoda; class Arachnida; order Araneae; family Salticidae; genus Maratus; species Maratus speciosus. The sequence continues at coordinate 285,180,671 of OZ010800.1, read as the reverse complement.
ATAAAATATTGATTTGTTTTCTTCCAAATTTGACTAGCTATTCCCGTTTTCTCTTAAGTGAGCGCCATTCCCCTACTTTCCCCTATTTATTAAGCTTCAAAAAGTACATGTTGTAAATAAATTTGAATAATTATAAACATATTGTACAGAGTTTAGTTGCTAGTTGATGGCTGAAAAAATGTACTGATATACGATTGCTTGGAAGGAAGAACAGGGCTTTTGTTTATGAATTTCCGTATAAGGAAAAGTTGCGGTCTGGATTTAATTTTTAAATTTAAGACTTCTCATCAGTCAAGGATCGCATTCTATTGTTTTCTCAACAAGTTATTGTTGAAGATTTAAATTTCCTATACAAATTTTGCAGAAAAATTTTCACTTGCAGTAAAAATTTTGAATTTTAGAAAGTGAAAGATTTTTTTATTTTTAGCATCGTCATATTTTGGGTTTCTCGGAATTACTGATCTATGTTTTGCCTCAATATAAGGGTTGAAGTTCTCGGAACTTAGGCTATACAGTACAATGCAGCTGTCCAGTGTCAAATAGTTTATGGAATCGGTAAAACAAAGCAAGTTTATTTTGTAAAAAATATTCTTTATAAAACAAAATTCGCGAATAATCAAGTTGAGAATTCGCGAATGTTGCAATGTTCTTCATTTTTTATTTTGCGAATAATCAAAAGTTGCGAATGTTAAGGCGTTACTGTATTTTCACAGAAACGAAATTATAGGGTTTATATATAAATGAAATATCATATATATTAAACGAGCAAGCAATTTTCCCGATTACGGATGATATCGTAAACTACTCAATCGATTTTCACGAAACTTGCCTCCTATACTAAGACGAGCACGAGAAAAAGATCTAGCTAAGTCCCGAATTCAAGAAAATTCGTTTTTACAGGGTAAAACAATATCTTAACTGAAACTTTTGCTTGCAATAAATCGAAACATTTTCATGCAATTTTCAAGAAACGTGTTTTCTGTACTAATTCGAGCACGAGAAATACATCTAGCTAGGTTTCGAATTCGAGAAAATTCGCTTTGATTGATTAAAACAAACTCAGCACTGAAAATGTTGCTATATATCGAAAACGGCTCTAACGATTTTCACAAAATTTAACGCATATACTAAACCGAGCACGAGAAAAAGATCTAGCTAGGTCCCGAATTCAAGAAAATTCGTTTTTACAGGGTAAAATAAGATCTTAGCCGAAACTTCTGCTTGCTATAAATCGAAACATTCTCATGCAATTTACATGAAACGTGTTTTCTATACTAATTCGAGCACGAGAAACACATCTAGCTAGGTTTCGAATTCGAGAACATTCGTTTTTATCGATTAAAACAAACTTAGCACTGAAAATGTTGTTATATATCGAAAACGGCTCTAACGATTTTCATAAAATTTGACGCCTATTCTAATTCGAGCTCAAGAAATCAATTTAGCTAAGTTGTTAATTCGAGAGAAATCGTTTTCTGTGGTTAAAATAAGCTCATTACTCAAAAAAGTGGTATTAATCGAAAAAAATTCTGACTATTTTTATGAAATATACTTTATTCTAATATGAGAAAACCTCCCAACTCAGTCTCGACTTAGGTAGAAAAAAATATAATTGTAATCAATTTTTTTTTTATATTTAATCATCCGTAATCGGAATCCTCGCCAACACAACGAAAGGTAATCTCGAAAGTGGTACTAAAAGATTTCCTTCTACACTTAATCGAGCACTAGATAACGGCTTATGTAGATCAAAAATACGGTAAAATTTGTTTTAACTGTCTAGAACAAAAAAAAATTGATTGATTATAATTATTGATTATGATTATATTTCGTGAATTTAAATATTTTCATAAACATTAGTAATATTTCTTGATAAATAACTGTGCTTATAACTTTTGCTAAGTTTAAAACAACTGCCATATTGTTACAAACATTTGTATAGTTTGTTGCCATGGCGATATACCCTGGTGCAAAATTAGCAACAATTTTAAAAGCAAGATCATTTTTCTGTGTCAATATTTCCACATAGCTCATTTTTGTCGCCAAACATTGACTTAGACAACGTATCTTGTTAATAATCATTTAATTTATAAAACACGGAGTATAGCACCCAGGATATGTTTCATAATCACATGCATATAAAAATAGTTTATTTTAATATATGACAATCCAAATTTCCGGCTATATGCAAAGTTTTCTTTTCTTTTCCTTTTTTTACTTTAAAATATATTATTTACGTACTCGAATAAATGCTTCGGAATAAAAATTTTAAACTTAATACTTCTTCCCCCCACTGAATAAATGACACTATATTTAAAAGAAAACAAGTAATTTTTCTATTTAAAAGTGAAATATCTCAACTTTTGCCCATCTATGACATCATTTTCTCTCACTTTTAGTTTCTGACCGTGCTAAGACTAGGAGCCGTAATTACAAACTTTAACTCCATCAGGGGTGATTGTGACTCAGAGTGAAAAACCCTGAAAATTAATCGATACAAAGTGAAAAACCCTGAAAATTATCGATGCAAAATATACCAATATCAAGTTACATAACTGATGCTGCAACAGCATGACAATCAAATGACATATTTCTGCTATTGTTTGAAATATACAATTGCAGAAAAACATAATTTGGTAAACTTGTGTAATTTCACTGAAAGCTAAATGACTTCATCAAATGGAGAGTGCAATTTATCTTGTTATATGCAAAGTTCGACTTCTATATCCAGTAAATGAATTTATTCTAAGTACTCATGAAACAAGTACAAATTATATGTTAAGAGTTATTCTCTTAGTAGATTTAATGCAAGTCATATCTAGTTATTTGAAAACAGTAAAAAAATGTCAAAACCAATCCAATTTTACTTCTAAGTGGCTAAGTATTAGAAAAAAATAAATAAAAATCTATTTTTAAAGCTTTACTCTTACACAAGGTAAATTTCTTTTTCCTGCTTCTTTTTGGGTATTACATATTACAGATATGCAATTCTGGACATTTTTGTACTGAGATTGAGATGGATAACAATACCAGGGGTGATTCTGAGTAAAAAAAAATGTATCTGAAATTCACAGCAACTTTTCTGAAAGGTTACAGGAGAGAGGGTGGGGACAGAATCACTCCTGGTTCTAATTATGTTTTTTCTGCGATCCTTTCACGAAATTTGCGTTTTTTCCGCGATTTTTCGGCGAAATTTGCGCTTTTTTCACGATTCTTTAAAGAAATTCATGTTTTTTCCTTCTGACCCTTTAATAAAATTTGCGTTTTTTCTGCGATCCTTTGACGATATTTCCGTTTTTCTAGCGATTCTTTGACGAAAATCGCGTTTTTTCCTGCGATCTTTTGACGAAAATCGCGTTTTTTCCGCGATTCTTTGAAGAAATTGTTTTTTTTCCGTGATCCTTTAATGAAATTTCCGTTTTTCCCGCGATCTTTTGACGAAAATCTTGTTTTTTTTCGCGATCCTTTGACGAAATTTGTGTTTATTTCGCGATCATTAGAAGAAATTTGTTTTATTTCGAGATCATTAGACGGAATTTGTTTTATTTCGAGATTCTTTGATAAAATTCGCGTTTTTTCCGCGATCGTTTGGTGAAATTTGCGGGGTTTTTTGCGATTATTTAAAGAAACTAGTATTTTACGCGATCCTTTAACGAAGTTCGTGTTTTTCCATCGATTCTTTGGCGATATTTCCGTCTTTCCCGCGATCCTTTGATGAAAATCGCGTTTTTCCCCGCAAACTTTTGACGAAAATCGCGTTTTTCCCCGCAATCTTTTGACGAAAATCGCATTTTCCCCGCGATTCCGGGATGGGAAAAATCTTTCCCGGTTCTAATTATGTGATCTTCAACGGTCTTTTGCCGAAATTCGCGTTTTTTCTGCGCTTCTTTAATGAAATTAATGTTTTTTACGTGATCTTTTAACGAAATTTGAGTTTTTCCAGCGATCCTTTAACGATATCCATTTTTCTGCGTTACTTTGACGATGTATCCGTTTTTCCCGCGATCTTTTGACGAAAATCGCGTTTTTCCCCGCGATGTTTTGACGAAAATCTTACTTTTATCGCGATCCTTTGCGAAATTCGCGCTTTTTTCGCGATCCTTTGACGAAATTTGTGTTTATTTCGAGATTCTTTGACGAAATTCACTTTCCCCCCCGTAATCCTTTGAAGAAATTGTCGATTGTTTTTCAGCGAACGATTGAGGAATTGATTTTTTTCGGCGACCATTTTCGAAATTCGCGATACTTTTTAATGTCCGAATTTTCCGCTAAACGTAACGATCTCATAAACCCGGAAGGATAGATCGAAAAACCCGGAAATCCGGGCTACACCCGGAGCACAATCACCCCTGCTCCATGACTTATTGATATTCTACTAATATTTAGTAACTATTCCTTTCTATGTTTACTGGAAAAAGTAAATATTTCTAATACTGTGAAGTTAGAACTAAAGTATTCATTTAGTATAATTGCAAATTCATTATGTCTGCAGGACGGCCTAAAAAAAACGAGAATTCAACTTTAGCGAAAGAAAGCCGAGTCCGATTAGAAATATTGAAATTGAAAATGATATTTCACCGTCTAGACCAATGCGTGCTGTTAAAGAAAGAAGCCGACAGAAGATCGCAGATATGATGTATTGTCTTAATGAATCTGGATCCCAAGAATTAGATCAATTGTGTACATTAAAAAGACGGAAAAGTGTTGGCAAAAGAAACGAAAGCCGCATTCAACCCATACGTGAAATGCAGCATTGTTCCATTCAGCAAATAGCAAATGAAATAAATAAGCGACAAGAACAAGATTTAGAAGAACAAAGACGCCGTAACATAAGACGCCTGCAAATTTTAGTAAAGAAACGAATGCGAACATGGAAGTGCGCAGTTAACAAAGAAGCAACATACGAAAAATTGGGTCCTTTTAACATTGAATGTATTCATTGCAAAGCAATTCATTTTCCAGAAGAACGTGTGTCTAATCAAATTAACCAGGACTCATTTGGCGACTGCTGCTTACATGGACGAATTAAGCTTGACTTCCTCATTTTTCCAAATGAATTGGTGCGTCTCTTTTTAAAATGCCATCCATTTGCTGAAAATTTCCACAAAAAAATTCGCAATTAAAATTCATGTTTTGCTTTGTCTTCGTTTAAGGCACATGATGATCGAACAATTAACAGCCATGGTATTTACAGCTTTCTCGCCGGCGGACAAGTTTATCATAAGATGAATATGGCAGCTCATCCAACACAAAACAGTGAAGGCGAATTCGAACGACCGCAGTACGGTCAGATGTACTTTTTAAGTTCAGAAGATGCTGTTAACGAAAGACTCGAATATCCTCTAAACCATGGAATCAGACGAAATTTAATGGAACTTTTAGAGCATATTATTCGGTCTCAAAATATATTTGCACAATCATTTATGATGATGCGAGAAGTTGGATAAGAAGTGAATCGACATGCTAAAGCAGAAGGAATAAAACTACTGTTTACAATGCAAGAAAATGCTGATTACAGAAGATTCAATGTCCCTATGACTAATGATGTATGCGCCGTGCTTACACTCAACACCGATCAAAGCTTTCCAGATAACGAAATGGTGGTACATCAACGTGGAAAAAAAAATTGTCAATTTGCGTAATATTGGTAACCGGATAGAACCATTCACATATCCACTATTTTACCCCAAAGGAACATTTGGCTATTCTGTGGATCTACAATTGCAAACACCTTATACAAGTCGTCAGCATCTGACTCAACTAGAATTAGCACAATATAGAACTTACTAAATACCTTCCTCCAGAAACAGCTATTATAGGTGCAGATTTGCGCCAAATACACTTCAACGCTTTGCATTTCGGTGGTCGGCATTTCCAACAATACCTTGTTGATACATACATCAGAGTAGAGCGCGATCGCATCCAATGGATCAAGGTTAATCAAAAAAAATTCTTGCCGACCATTATTCTGGCGTTACCCACATTATTAAGGCACTCGCTGAAAAGAAAAATGCCGTTGTTGGTGAAAAGATAATACTGCCATCTTCATTCATTGGATCGACGCGATACTATGTTGAACAGTTCGAAGATGCGATGGCCATTGTCTACAGATATGGATCGCCATATTTCTTTATCACTGTGACATCAAATCCTGAATGGCTAGAAATTAAAGAGGCATCAAGATTTGTCTAGGAAAATGGAATAATACATGAGCAACCTGCTCAAGATAGACCTGATCTCGTCGCTAGAGTTTGTAAAATTAAATTCGAAGACGTTATTGAAGAATTGGACAAAACACAAGTATTTGGAAAGGTTGCCGCTTACGTTTATACAATAGAATTCCAGAAACGTGGCCTCCCACATATGCAACTGCTGCTTATGGCTCCTGAAGATAGAATCCACAGCCCAGAGGAACTTGATGACCTGATTTCAGCGGAAATTCCCATTAATAATGATCCTGAATTACGAAATCTGGTGCTAAAATGGATGATTCACAATCTGTGTGGGAAACTAAACCCAAATGCACCGTGTATGATTAATAAAAATGGGTGCATGAAATGTCTCTTCAACTATCCTAAAATGTTTACCGAAATCACTTCTTTAGCGGACGATGAAAAACCAAATTATCGACGTAGATATAATCCACAGTTGGATCAACATAGCTTAGAATTTTCGCACGAGCATGCTGTTTATCGAAAGGATATAAATGGTTGCAAAATAACAAGAGATAACCGTCACGTAGCTCCATACAATGCTTATCTGTTGAAGAGATACAAGTGTCATATAAACGTTGAATGTGTAGGAAATATTCGTGCTGTAAAATATCTCTTCAAATATATCTACAAAGGGCATGATTATGCAACAGTAAAGATCGTTGAAAACCAAATAAAACTTATGTACAATGAAGTAGACACCTATATTGAAGGTCGATGTATCACTCCACCAGAAGCATGTTGGCGATTACTTGGCAACAAGATTCAAAAGAAAAGCCAATCTGTTCAACGCTTAGATATCCATTTACCAGGTCAATTTCGAATTGCAAACATTGATCTTGCACAAGAAGATTTCGCAGATACGGGTCAGAAAGGTTCAACATTAGAGGCATATTTTCGGCATAATCGAGGCCTAAAACAAATAGAAGAAAATAATCTTCTGAACGGAAATTCTCAAGAAGTTATATATCACTGCTATTGGCAAATTCCTGAATACTTCAAATGGGATGGAAAATCCAGCGAATGGATTCAGAGAAGTCGCCGTTTACGCGTTATTGGTTGAATACATAACGTAAATTTCATCTCCCAGCCAGAACTCTACCACTTACGAAAGTTGCTATACCATGTTAAAAATGCAACAAGCTCGAAGATATGCTAACAGTTGATGGCATTACATATGCATCATATAAACAAGTTTGTTTAGTTCGTGGACTAACCTTCGATAACCAACAATGGATTGAAAGTCTGCGAGAATCTGCTATGTCGAAGATGCCTAAAGTCATGAGATCGCTGTTTACACAGATTCTCATTTTTGGATCTCCTGAAAATCCAAGACGCCTATGGAAAATGCTTAAGAAAGATTTGGCTGAAGACTTCATCCGAGAAACAGGACGGATGGTTAATTCTGTCGAAGAAGCGTTTAAGCGTGCTTATCGAATTATCGCATTCAAGTTAAATACAGAAGCTACTGAAGGTAGGAATTTCCTATACTGGGTTCATCAACTTGGCATGGACGATATTGAAGGATACGAGAACGTGCTAAATGAAGAAACTATGAACACCAATGAGTCTATTTCTATTGGAGAACATATGTATCAACTTCTTAAAGGGAGACAAAATACGGACTTCACAACATAGATCAATTGCTGCGCTCTATTGGAAATCCAATTTTGCCATTTGGTGGAAAGATTATGGTCCTAGGAGGGGACTTTCGTCAATGTCTACCCGTCCAACTACGAGCAAACAGAAATGAAATATTGTATTTATCAATCAAAAAAGTGAGCTGTGGCACCACTTCATTCAATTCAATTTCATTCACAGATAACATGCGCGTTGATCCGGAACAAAGAGAATTTGTCAAATATCTTTTGAAACTTGGAAATGGGGAGTTACCTGAGAACGCGATGGGTGAAATCGAACTACCCTTAGATATACTTTCAAATGGTCATCTCATTGATGAAGTCTTTGGAAACTGCTTAAAGAAAGGAAGTTATGAAGAAATGAAGGATCGAGCTATCCTTGCGCCATTAAATAAAGATGTCAGCAAGATTAACGCTGAAATTATTGAAAAGCTTCCTGGAGAGTATAAAATCTACCACAGCTACGATTCCGTCAAAGATCAACCTGAAGGAGCAGTCCAGTTTACGATGGAATTTCTCAATTCCATCGAAATAGATGATTTGCCACCTCATGAGTTAAAGCTTAAAAATAACGCAATAATCATACTATTGCGCAATTTAGATGTTTCAGAAGGCGTTTGCAATGGAACAAGGCTAATTGTTAAAGATCTTTGCAATAACATAACCAAAGCAAAAATAATCACAGGAGAATATTCAGGTATCGAAGTACATATTCCGCGAATAATTCTCGATTCAAGCAGAGGTCAACTTGGATGCACGATGCAAAGGCATCAATTTCCTGTGAGGCCAGCATTTGCAATAACTATACATAAAGCTCAAGGTCAGACCTTCGAATTTGTTGGCGTCGACTTACGGACACCAGTTTTTATGCATGGAATGCTCTACGTTGCTTTTTCCAGGGTTAAGAGGCAAAACAACTTAAAGGTACTTCTACCTACAGAAAATCCTCATCACACTCATAATGTTGTATGGAAAGAAGTATTGAATACACCAACAACCAATCAATTTAGTATTTAAAAGACTGCAGAAATACGTAACAAAATGGTTTACTAGAAAGTACTAAGAAAGGGATATAGATTTGTAAATAAATAAAAAGCTGAAATAACGAATATTTAGTATGTGTTATTATTATTTTTAGAAAGTAGAAATGACATGTTCATGTAGAAACAAATACGTTTAAATGATAAATAAATAACATTTTTTCAATGCAATATGATCGCAGAATAAAAAAATCACCGAGTGGTGCTCGGTGTACCAGGTACTAATATTTAAAACATGATAACTAATTATTTGTAATTAAATTTTGTTAAAGGCAAAAGGATGTAGGAATATTGGGCACTCAACATTTTCAGGCTGTAATCTGTTAGAAAACATTTGTCATAAAAAGAATGAGTAATATTAATATATATGTAGGAAAAGAAAAAAAAACACTTTAAGGTATGGCCTACCCTCAAATCGTTGTTTTTGCGAAAATTTTCGTTTTCGTTTTTATAATTTTAAATTAAAGTTCAAACATTTAGGATTCCGAAAATGACTTACGCTTAGTTCAGCGATAATTAGAAACAAAGTTATAGGCCAAAATATAAACCTTTATACATAATTTTCTGTGCTATTCAAATCTTAACTTGCGTTTTTTGGAAAACTGCGTTTTTCATTGTTTTACAAGAAACCTCATTTCTTAAAAAGTTTTTAAGATATTGAAATAAAATTTGGTCACAAAGTTCTGCACATCTATTGGTATGTTATGAAGCAAAATACAGCTTTTAAGTATGTATGTATTAATTTAAGAGCTGTTTTTATTGAAAAATACACATTTTTTAAAATAGAAAATCATGTTTTGTATACAACATTTGATATATATTAGTAAATTTAAGAGGTATTGCAAATATTTTGCTTCATAACACTGGTAAGTGGTTTGTTAATATAGTGTTGAAAAAAAAAGTGAAATATATTGAATAGATTTTGTTTTAGAAGGTTTGGCATAAACGTAGTTCTTTGCTAAAATTTGACTAAATATTGCCTAAATTTGAAAAATTAATTAAAATTCCATTAAAAATTTACATGAATTCATAGTTTTATTCCCTGTTTTAACTAAAAACACACGCGTTTAATAAAAAATCTATATTTTTCAAAAAAAGTGCCCGACTCCGTTTTATGAATAAGAAAAACAGAGAAATTACGTAGATGTCTATTTTTTCTGCACAATGACTCTGAATAAGAGGAAAAGAAATTACTATGCAGGGCCGTAGCTACAATTTTTTTTTTTTTTTTGGGGGGGGGGGGGGATTAAAAAATTTCTCAACTTGAAATCAATTGCTTTATTTTCCAACTGAAATGATATGTGCAATGTGTGTTTATGATAATGATACTTAAACAAACGTAAAAAATTCTTTCCAAAGAAAAATACTGAAACTAAAAACATAAAAATTATCGGCATCGGTTTGTTTAATTATTAACAAACAATTAAAAATAATTATAAGTAAATACACCTCTTTCATTTAAATAATTAAAATCAAAACTAGACTAATTTCTATTTTCCTATCTTGGAATCATTGAGCATGAAAATAATAAGATACCCAATTGCTAAATGATTAGTTACGAAAGCAATTTCAAACAATACAGTAAATGTAAGATTTAAACTTAGAAAAATTGCATATATTTAGAGAAAACCAGCATTAGTTTAAGGTTTGCAATTTTTTTTTTCTTCTATTACGTACGAGTCTTAATTGCACTTCATATGAAAATACCGTCGTTATTTTGAAAAGGGAACAAAGATTTGATAGAAACAAAAGGAATAGATTAGAGACACTGTTGGTGGACAACAGTAGGGAAATTCAGGTCTGAATATGATGATATTGATAATTTCGTAGCACAGGGAAACACGATGACAAATTGAGTCCGGCTGTTTTTTTGTACTTCTTTTGATAATTTAACCTATTTACTGTTATAGAACTCAGAAAGGCAGTTAGCAAAACAATAAAAATTTCATATTTTTTTACTATTATTTCAAAAAAAAAAAAAAAAAAAAAAAAAAGGAAAATTTCTTCCAAAAATCTAGAATTTCTCAACTCTAAGTTCAAATTTCCCAAGTTCACATATATTGGAGGTGGAAGCTCCCTGCCCCCATAACCCCCCATCGCGACACCTCATGTGCATGTTAAAATATGCATGTTAAAATAGGCCAAAGACAAATCATGATTAAATTTCATTATTTTACTACTACAAAGCATTTGTTTTTAAGTAACTCAAACGTAATAAATGAATTTAAATATATTATTAGTATTTGAATGACGTAAAATTATAATAAATTTAAAGTTTTTCTTCTTTAAGCACCTATAAAACAGGAATATTACTACTGATATTAAAAACTAGAAAGTATTTGCGAATACTTGCTCGTTTTTACCGAATATTCGGTATCTGGCAAAAATTCACATCCGGTGCACCCCCACTGTTAATTACTTCTAAATTTCTGGCGTGTCACCTCGGGCACGCGTACCATGGGATCATCATCCTTGATTTTAGGTCACAGCAAAGGGTACGCATCTGGCCAAAGATGACATCCTCAGTCACGTAAAACATATAAAAAATATTATAATGCAGCATTTTTTTAAGTAACTCAAACGTAATAAATGAATTTAAATATATTATTAGTATTTGAATGACGTAAAATTATGATAAATTTAGAGTTTTTCTTCTTTAAGCACCTATAAAATAGGAATATTACTACTGATATTAAAAACTAGAAAGTATTTGCGAATACTTGCTCGTTTTTACCGAATATTCGGTATCTGGCAAAAATTCACATCCGGTGCACCCCCACTGTTAATTACTTCTAAATTTCTGGCGTGTCACCTCGGGCACGCGTACCATGGGATCATCATCCTTGCTTTTAGGTCACAGCAAAGGGTACGCATCTGGCCAAAGATGACATCCTCAGTCACGTAAAACATATAAAAAATATTATAATGCAGCATTTTTTTTAAGTAACTCAAACGTAATAAATGAATTTAAATATATTGTATTTGAATGACGTAAAACTATAATAAATTTAAAGTTTTTCTTCTTTAAGCACCTATAAAATAGGAATATTACTACTGATATTAAAAACTAGAAAGTATTTGCGAATACTTGCTCGTTTTTACCGAATATTCGGTATCTGGCAAAAATCGACATCCGGTGCATCCCTTCTGTTTATTACTTCTAAATTTCTCGCGTGCCACCTCGGGCACGCGTGCCATGGGTTCATCATCCTTGATTTTGGGTCACAGCAAAGTGTACACATCTGGCCAAAGATGGCATTCTCAGTCACGTAAAACATATTAAAAAAAAAATATTATAATGCAGCAATTTTTTTTCTTTCTCTTTAATCTTTCTCTATTTCAAAAAATGACAAAGATACATATGTGAAGATGTTCAAATCGCATTATGTGACACAGAAATCGAACAAGTAGAATTGGTTGTTATGAAATATCTCCGATGAATGTCTGAATGTGTTTCGTAAAGCTTAAACATGACGATTCTCAGATTGTTTTCAATCAAATTGGATAAAGATGAACAGTGCAGCTGAAACTGAAAGAATATAATTGGAGGGAGTCATACAGAAGAAAAAAAATATATCACCAACTGCGTAGTGACATTTGTAGTAAGTTGAATAATATTATTCGCCAGGAAATTATATTAAAATAATGAAGTTTTAACAAATGACGCAAGATAAACCTTTTACTATAGATATCAGAAACGTTGCTCGCCTGAAAATATCTGTGAGAATTAATATGTCTACTTTGTTGATATGTGAAAGAGGCTAAAGGGAAATTGTATCATATTTCTCTCTATTCTTAAAAAAAAAAAAAGTAACTAATGCTGTCACCGCCGCCGGTTTTGAATTTTTTGTGACCGGTGGTCTTTTTTCGTTAATATTAAGAAAACTACTGCATACAAAAATATGAAAATCAGTGGTATTATAGAAAAATGTTTTATAAACAGGCTGATGCAGACAGTTTTCAAATCGAAGAATTATTTTAAGAGATATTTAATGTTAAAGCTGGTCAAAATCGTTCCATTAAAAAAGTTTTATAGGAGCAAAAACTATACATAAGAATGTAATCATTTTTTTCTGAGGATATACATGAGACTTTCCCGGTGTGCAGACTGAATTTATTTTTTCAATGACTCATTTTTTGAAGACTTATTTCCGTTTTAAATTTAAATTTTCAGCATTTCGAGACATATTTTTTACATCTTTTAGAAAAGGGTATTATTTTAAATTGTTGCCAATTTTTTAAACAGCGAAAAGAATAATATTTCCTTCATATTAAAAATTCATTTACACGTGACTATCATAAATGAGAAAAAACTTTTAAATTAGAATTAAATGATTATGTATTAAAAGCAGGAAAATATTGAAAATTACGTCATAAAAACTATATTTACATCTGAATTTAACATTGTAAAATAATACAGTTAAATACATTTAAAATGCCTTGTTTAAAAGAACTTTTTTATAGCGTTGTTAAAAAATACCGGGAGACAAAGACTCTGTTTACTTAATTAATTTTATATTAGCTTATTTTCAAATGTTTCACTAATCTGATTTAATCAAAGACGAAAACAGCCCGTTAACAGGGGATCGACACTGTTTTTTAAATTATAATTAAGTCTTCCGAATGTTTTTAAAAGCCGGTCAAATTAACGTGCTTTTAGAGTTTGCGGTGTCGGAACGGGGGGTTGGCGAGCGCAGCTCGTAAGGGGCAGAGCCCCCTAGTAAATGGAAAAAAAAAGTAAAATAAAATTATTTTTCCTGTGCGTTATTCTTGATTTTATTTTTCTAAATCTAACGATGATCGCCTATCATGTTTTCTTTTATATCTATTTTACTTATGTTAGTGTTATACTTGCGAGAAATTTTGCTTTTTGCGTACATGCAATACGATAAATCGTTTTATAATTTTAAAAAAATCCCGATATTCCTGACAGGAAATTTAAACTTGATAGCAAAATAAATAAGTAAATAAACATTTACCCAGAAAATATTATTATTTTGGAAGAAAAAGTAATTTCAAATCTAATTATTTGATATCTGATTCTTTTTTTTTTTTTTTTTAAGCAAATCACGAACAACACAGATTTTTTTCCCTTTTCTTTTGAGTGGGACTGTACAACGCCAAATGCTCTTTTATAACCAAAAAACTATTTCTAAGTGAATATATTGTTTATTAAATTCCACTAAATTTTTTTTACGTCAATGTTCGTCTTCTATAAAATTATTGCAAAGGGTTTAAAAGTAATTTTTTAAGGTCATAGTATTGGGTATGCAAAAGTAAGTTCCATTTTTTTGGTTAAAATTACATATTTTTTATGTTACTAGGGGGCTTTGCCCCCTACGAGGTACGCTTGCCCCGTTCAGACACCGCAGACTCTAAAAGCATGCTAATTTGACCGGCTTTAAAAAGATTTCGGAAGATTGAATTATAATTTTAAAAACAGTGGCGATCTCCCTATAAACTGGTTTCTATTCATTTCTCTTCGATTGGGGAATTTTAAGGCCAAATAAGCTGCTATTACGATACAATGGCTGTTTCCGTCTTTGATTAAATAAAACCAGTTAAACATTTCAAAATGAGCTAATATAAAATGAATTAAGTAAACAGAGTCTTTGTCTCCCGATATATTTTAACAAAGCGAAAAGAAAGTTTTTTTTTAAATAAGACATTTTAAATGTATCGTTTTTAATCTGACGTAATTTTCACGAATTTTTTTTTCTCTTTTTAATATTCACGTGAAAATACTTTTGTTAGAAAAGAAATATTATTTGCGCTGTCCTAACAAAAATAGTCGAAAAGATCATCTCAAAATATCAAATAAATGTATCGTGCAATTTTTAAATTTAAACTGTTTTCACTCTAAAATTGGGAGGAGTGAAAAGTTCACTCTTTGAAAGAATGGCGGGAATTTTTACTCTTTTTGGAGTGAATGTTATAAAAATACACTCCTTAAAGAGTGGAATTTTCCACTCTCTAGAAAGGAGTGAAATGTCTCACTCCTGAAAGCGTGACTTACGTGTGCATTGCTTATTAACCAATCAGAGCAGCAAGGCAACGACACCCTTAAAAGATAAGAAAAATGATCACTTTTTCGTCCGCCATCTTAGGATTAACAGATTAGTATACCATTAAAATTATTCTTTATGGAATACACAAAATAAAGGTAAGTCTTATTTAATTTTAAGCATTTATCCGTGTAGATATGTGGAATGTTAAGATTATTAGCTAAATAGTTGTATGTTGTATAGAAAAAGATTGATCGTTAGAGTGTTCAAAAGTGATTGTCTGTTATATTTCTTCATGTAGAGGTTTGAAATATAATTCTTTTAACAATTGAATACGCACTAGAGATCTGCACGGGCCGGCTCGGGCCAATTTTCACTCACGGAACTCGGGCCGGACCCGGGCCACACTTTTTTCTGAAGGCTCGGGCCAGACCGGGCCTAACTTATTTTTTCTGTACAAAGCCGGGATTGGTTCATTCCGAGTCTTCACGGCCCAAAATTTTCAGTCCTAATTTTGACCCAGCCCGTATGAAAATCATTGTCTCAGCGTGGCCTGGTCTATTCAAAGGTCAGTAAAATTATGTCTGGCCCAAATATTTTTGCAAAAAATGCATACATTTTTAAATCGCCATTATTTTATACTTAAACATTAAAATTTATTCTTTTTAAAGAACGCTAGATTTCTGCGCTTATTAAAATATAGCTAAATTAAAACATAGTAAAACGTGTAAAAAAGAACCTGCGTATGACGGAACCCAGTTTTAAACACACTAACGTGTTGAACTATGCATAATTAATATACTAATGCATAAAAAAAGAATATATAATACATTTACACTCGCTAAGAAGGGAACTTGTCTATAACGCATTTTTTTTTCTTTTCTATGCAATTCCGTCTTACTGTATAGCATTTTCCAGATTTTTTCAAAAAAATAAAAAATTGATTTTTTGTTGAAATTCACTCGGGCCGAGATTTTAACTTTTTTTTCCGGGCCGGGCTCGGGCCAAACTTTTAAGTTTTTTACCGGGTGGATCAAATTTTGTTCTATGAGTCGGGCCGGGCCCTTGGAAATTTCGCCCCATGCAGAGCTCTAATACACACAATGCTTATCAAAAAGATAATCAAAACTTCATTAGTTCGGGAAATGTGAATTTAAAAAAATGAGTGTAAATATTTTATTCTTCCCTTTCAATGCTATGTTGCAAATTATGTTACTTTTGTCAACGGCCAAAACAAAAAAGTTTTATCTCTTTCGTTTGAAAGGGTGATTCACTCATAAGAGAAGATATCTGGATTTTCCCTCAATTAGTAGCAGACACATTCGAAAACATTAATTTGTCGTTGTATGATATATATATATATATATATATATTTGGTTTATTACTCGGATTTCGGATTATATACAGTTAAGAGTATTTATTATTCTTTCGGAGTTAAATATGATATTTGATGTTTATGATATTACGAAAACGTTGGTACAGTGAAACCTCCCTGTGCGACCAACTCCATTAGGCGACCACCTCCCTGAACGATCATTTTTTCATGGAACGAAATTTATTCCCATAGGCTCAATACTAATTTTACCTCCATTCAGAAACCATCCCAGTTGAACTCCCTCCATGAGAGACCGATTTCTTTGAAGAAAATGAAATAAATTCCGTGTTTTCCTGGTCGTTTGAAGAAGGTTTTATTAGAAAAATAATTCCGGAGAGTGCATTATTCATCAAACTTCTAACTAAGTTTAGATTTCCCCCCCCCTTTTTTTTTATCCCGGTAACGTTTAAGTGTTTAAACACCTTTGTGCCTTTTCAGGCAATGAATTTAACTCTGATTACAAATTAAGAATGACGGTCAATAAACATCTCTGCCCTGTTCCGTCGAAAACTCTCAAAGAAATAGATAAAGTAATGAAATCGTCATTATTTGTTCCCGTCCACAAAAAAAATGCATTTATTTACTGAACTTCGAAAGGACTTGGAAATAAAAAGTAACATTGTTACAATTTTTCAACAATTAAAATCTATATTTAAACATGACTTTCATTAAGAGACCACATCTCGGAGCGACCAATTTTTATTGGAACGGTGCGTGGTCACTTTAGGGAGGTTTTACTGTATATTAATTTTTTAAAATTGTATCTAAACATTTTTCTGCGGGTTATGATTTTAAAATTTCGAGACTGAGTAATATAAAAAAGTTTAATTATAGATATTCTGCATCAGTTATTAAATTTCCTTCTATTATAAAAACATTTTCTACGTTTTTGATACAAGTAATTTTTGGCGCTAAACAATAAAACACGATATTTAAGCATTGGAATAAAATGTTTTTTTGTGCCTGCTTTGAAGTTTATGGATAAGACTTCTTTATGTTAATATTTACGCTCCCCACCTAGCTGACCCTTGTTAATATTTACGTACATAATACAGAACTGAATATTTTTTTAAAAGAGATTAATAACTACTTTTTTACATTAAAATGTTTTTCAAACAATAAGAATATTTCTAATGTAGTCATTTACTTTATTTTTAAGTTTGCTTTTTTTCTATTTCCGAGGTCAATCTTTTCCTATAAAACATATAAAATCTATTTTGCTCATAGTCACAAAATACAATATCTACGCGAATAAAAAATTTTAATTAAATATGGCTTATCGTGTCTTTTCAATAATAAGTATTGTATTAATTCCATTTTTCAGCAATAACGGACGGAAATTAGAAATCATGATTAATTACACATTCTTAACATTTAAATCATGCTTAGAACTTATTTAAAAAAGAAGTGAGTTTATAAGCATTGCTTTTAAATGGAAAAATTAAAAATATTTTAGAGCAATAGGACTTTGCAAAATTAGCAATAATTTCAGGAAAAAGTTACGGTTTTATATTTAAAACAAAAATTAAAATCAAATCAAACATAGTTAAACATATAACACCCACTTATTAAAATGTTATTATTAAAACTAAAAGTAATATCTTTATATGACATGCAGTAAAGCAAACACGAAGGATAAGATTGGAATAAAATATTTTAGTTTATTTCTGTCAGTAATCTAATTTAAATTCGTATGTAACTTTAACTGAATTTTTCCCTTAAAAGTTCAATTAGCGTTACAAAGTATGAATTAAATAAATATTGCTAATAAAGTATTTTATTCCAATCTTTACCACGCTTGTATCTATTTTCACTGCATGCCGTAAAAGAATCACATTTAAAAAAGAATCACATTTTAAAAGAATCACATCTTTTAAGATGTGATTCTTTTAAAATGACCAAATGACCAAGAAAAAAGAACCGACTACATAAAAAATGAACATTCACTTCTATGAAAGAGTGACTATTCACTCCTACCAGGAGTAAAAAACCGCACTCCTTTAGCAAGAGTGAATAGTCACTCCTCCGAAAGAGTGATTATCCACCCCTGTTTAGAGTGAATATTCACTTTCCAGGAGTGACTATTCACTCTTTCAGAGAGTGAAAAATTTCACTTTTGCTCAGAGTGAATAGTCACTCTAAAGAGGTTGGGCATATTTTGACTCTGCGATAGAGTGACTATTCACTCCTCCGGAGTGAATAGTCACTCTTTTTTATTTAGGGTGTTGTAATATTATTTTTTGTTCATTTTACGTAATAAGTCTAATGTGACGTAATTTATCCTATTTAAGACTTCTAACGCATGTTAATGAATTTATTATTTTACAATATTTTTTCTCTTTTAAAATGCACGCGTAAATATAGTTTTTATGACGTAATTTTCAACGAGTTCCTGCTTTTTATATTTTCTGTTTATAATAGTCACGTGTAAATAAATTTTTAATTTGAAACAAACATTATTGTTTGTGCTGTTTATACAGTTGGTAACAGTTTAAATTAATACCATTTTCTTAAATTTATAACAAATATCTCTCGAAATGTTGAACATTTGAATTTAAAAGAAAACTTCAAAAATGAGTCAAATTAAAGAAATAAATGCAGTCTGCACACCGGGAAATTCTAATGCATAATATGATCTAAAAATGATTAAATTCCCATGTATAGTTTTTTGCTCCTATAAAACTTTTTTAATGGAACGATTTTGTCCAAATTTAGCATTAAATATCTCTTAAAATAATTCTTCGATTTGAAAACTGCCTGCATCAGCGAGTTTATCAAACAATTCTCTATAATACCGCCGATTTTCATATTTTTGTATGCAATATTTTTCTTAATATTAACGAAGAAAGTCTTCCGGTCACAAAAAATTCAAAACCGGCGGCGGCGGTGACAGCGTTAGTTACTTTTTTTAGAACAGAGAGATTACATATGTATTCATCTGTAAACGTCAACTGACAGCGGATTGATCACCATTTGATGCTTCTGCCATTTCTTGTTGCGTTTGTGTGTTGTCTTCATTCAATAATGCCTGCAATTTCTACCTTCACGTTCAACGTCATCATCATTGAATAAACTTCTTTAAATTGCCTGAACTAACCTTCTACACATACTTTTAGAAAAAGCATGTTCACCGTAAGCTTCTACAAGTAAACGATGACTTTCAGCAACGCTTTTCTTTAAATTATAAAAGTAGTAATAACAAAACTTCCCGCAAATAACGATTATTTGGCACAAAATTATCCATTTTAAATCGAATGAAAAACTATGTTGTTTACACTTTAATCAGATGTCATATACTATGTTTTGAAGTTTATGAAGAGACTTTTCAGAATCATGTATTACTATTTTCACACAATACATATGAGAACACTTACGCTATCTATTAGAAAAACGGAACTTACTTTTGCACATACCCAGTATTTAAAAAAAAAAAAAAAACAAAAAAAAAAACCATAGAATTTAAATGCTTACAATGTTGAAAAATATGATTTATGCGTGATGCATGATTTTATGTTTGCCTTTTTTCCGTTCTTTCTCTCTTCTAATTGTTGGAAATTAAGTAAACATGTAAATAAAGCAATAAACTTAAAGTCAAAATGAGAAATTGTTTAACCCTTTTTATCCCAAATTATAAATATAAAAATTCCCTTCCAAAAAAAAAAAAGTTTTTTTTTTTTTTAATTTTTGAAAATATGATAAAGACTTGTGCAATCATTAAATGAATTATAGAAAGATTTACTATATCTACTAAAGTACATTATAAAGCAAAAACATGTCCATGAGTAACGTTGGCATCATATTGACGATGGCAATACATATGGTCAATACATTTCGCTTTCACTGCAATTTTTGTAATTTTTAAATATTGCACAAATTCAACATTTACATCGCCAAATAGGAAACAATTTACTTTCAAATAGAATTTGTTCGATAACAGGGGCACCATTTGAGGGGGGCTGGGGGGGCATAGCCCCCCCCCCCCAAGGAATTTGATATTTTAGAAAATTTATCTGTCATCGCAGGTCAAACTCAAAAGAATTTTAAAAAATTACTCAAAACCTAAAATAGCTTGTCAAATTTTATTACAATAAAAACACGTATAAATAAACGCTTTAGGTATATAAACTAATAATTATAAAAAAAAAATTCTAATTTGCCAATTTATCTCTTTTTTCCAAGTCTAATTTGCAAATTTCGCTTTTTTTTTTTTCTGCGGTCAATTGACGAATTGATTTTGCGTCGCTCTGCAAGAAAAATAAGCAAATAAATAAATAAAATAGCATGGTCTTCCCTTGAAAATTAAACAAGAGAGAAAAATCATGCGTCAAGCATAGATTATGAAACACTTTCCAACACATCATGAATGCTTTAGCAAAACTTAGCCTTTCAATAAGGTAAATAATATATCTAATTAAACATTTTAGAAAACATAAGGACTTTTTCCTAGAAATCCGCACAAACTTTGCAATTATGTAAAATAGCAAAGGAAACCGAATCAGGTGAAACTTGCACGTGAAGTGTTGTGCTATGGTATATAAGAGCATGGCCATTAGCCAAGAGATCATTAAATAATCTGTGTTTTTCGAGAATAGAGCCACAAGAGGAGTGTCTATGTATTATTGCGTACAAGTTTTACGAAAGCAATATTCATCAAGGAGCAAGTCCATCGTGAACTATTTATTTTCTGAAAATATCACCAAACGAATTACATACGATGTTCTAGAATGTTACTAGGAGGGACTCTCGGCCAAAACAGAACTGGGATCGGGTAGGAAGGCAAAAAAAAATCTCCAAGCCAGAGTTAGAGCAGTTGAAAGGACTATTTGACGAAAACGACCGAGTATTAATCCATCCCATGCCTTCGAAATACAGTGTTTCACCTAACCACCAACAAAAGACAATCACTAAGAACCTGAACATCAAATATTACAAGAAATGGTCATAACAGAATGAACAGAAAAACAAATGGTTGTCGTGAAAACGAAGTGTGGTCACTTGTTCAGAAAATTCTCTGATAGAATATTCATCTTCGATGACGGTGACGGCTCATATTTTAAGCTCAAGCGTTCCACGTTTAACTATAACGGTGGTTATTATACATCTGACGTCTCTACGACCCAAGATATCATTAAATTTTCTACTAAAGCAAAATTCCAAGACAAGATCCTCGTATGGATTGCAATCTGTCCGAAAGGTTTGAGTCGTCCGTTCATCCGAAAGTCAGGGTTCGCTGTCAATGGGCAACGATATTTGAACAAGGGCATTCGCCGTCTTCTTATCCCCTACATCTGTAGCAACTACAATGACGGTGATTACGGTATCTGGCCAGACTTGGATAGCCGTCATCTCTGCAAAATCGTTCTCAGCCATTTCTGCCAGCAAAACTTCACTTTCATAAAGAAGTCTGACAACCTGGTTAGCGTTCCCCAAATTTGACCAATTGAGCGGTTCTGAAAGTATCTGAAGTCAAAAGGATATGCCAAAGGCTAGAAAGCAGGTAACATCCAGAAATTGATCAATCGAATCAAGTATTGTTTCAAAATTATGAACTTAAATTTTGTACAATGTCTAGCAAGTACCACCAAAAGTAAAATCGATAATGTCAAACGAAACGGTTTAATTGAAATCCGATAACAGATTTACAGAGGAATGTGGTTATTGAAGTCACCTTACAGTGCCCATTTGAGTTCTTTATCTCGTTTTTTAATGACTTTCAAGTCAAGAAAAGTTTGTGCAGATTTCTAGAAAACAGTCCTTATACCACATTTAAAAACCATATTTCAATAATTACCGCCCATAACCGTAAAAGTAATCCAGTTCTTTTGTGAAGCTCTGTATATGATCTATAAATTTGTACATATGATACACAGTGTGCTTAAATTATGTTTAGTAAGAAAATGCATAACATAGTAAAAAATTCCCCTTCAGCAGTTTCTACCGATTGGGGGAAACGTACTTAAATTCTTTTGTACAGCCCTGTATATGACATACAGATTTTAATACACACCACATATTAATGCTGAAATTTACAAGCAATGCTTAAGCTACTTAAATTACGCTTCCATGAGTTAATATCCATAGGCGATTATATATCCAGTTCTTTGCATAGTCATGTATATGATTTTATTTATATGCAGCAAACTTACCTTAGTATATTATATTAAATGTAGTTGAGCTTGAAAGACAACTTGAAGCTGCATAACTCAAATTAAAAATAACATCTTTAAGCAATTCCTGCTCTTTCTCAATAATGCTTACGAATTTTTCTGTGTGTCTTGCGAATTTAAAAATTGCTCTGTATATGTTCTATAGAATTTATGTACACCATGTAGTATTCAAAAATTTAGTTAAACTAAAAAACCATACCATAAGTGAAAACGGACTTGCAGCAATTATTCCTAATAGCCAAACTTCGCATACAGATTTGTTTCCGAAATCTTTTATGTGTCCCTGTAAATGAATGATAAATGCAATCCCCATCCTATTTTACTGCAAGCATTTTGTTGTTAGCTTCAGTAATATATATCAGTTTCATCATGTTTGAAATAGTGCAACATAATTGAAATACGCTGCGAACAGTTTTTACCCGTAGACCATCAAATAATCGAACTCTTTTGCATAACCTTGTAAATGAGTGATGAATGCTTCGCACCCCATATTCTACAAAAAGTATGTATTAGCACTAGAGATGAGACGGACTCAACCCGTACCTGACACGGGTTTGATTTTTATACCAGCCTTCGGGCTCGGGGCCCATTCTTTCTCAAATTGGCAATTTTATTTATTCTCGTACTCGTGTAGAAACAAAAAATAATTTTTTTACCCCTTAAAAATTAATTATCCCATTGCAAGTCTTTTTAATGCTATTTTGATCAGGAGGAAAGAGAAATAGATTTTTTTCTCTTTTTCTTTTTAGTATTTGTCGAACATTATTTTGAAAGAAAACTTGTGATATTTGATGATTTATGTCTGTAGTTTAACGCGAGTAACGACCTATTGATGTTGGCGGCAATCAGAATATGGCGCCATTAGGATACTGTTTAATAGGAATGTTTATTTATTATTACTTTTTTCAGAGATCTAACCCGAAATAAATATTTTCTTTTACGTCAATCAGCATTAGCCTAAGGTTTGCAAATTTTTAGTCTCCTATTGTCTGCGATTGTAATCGCTCTTTATATGAAAATAATGTTGGGGATTTTATTCATGCTTCTTCTTGAAGTCTGCTCATTCTGTGGCTCTGTTCTTCATATTCATACAATCACTTTCATACGCAAGTAGATAAAATTGGCATGTGTTGTTATTCCCGATTGAAAGCAATCAAGCAGCGTTTCCTCTTTTTCTATAAAAGCATCGGATCTTTTCGGTAACGGTGTCAAATTTATAATTTAAACTAATTTTCAAAGCCATATAAATGCGAAAGATGTACACCTTTTATAGGAAACAGAAAACGCTGTTCGATTCTTCGTCATATAAATCATAATTTCTGCAAATTTCATTAATTTATACATAAAATGCTCTTCGTTATTGTGTCCATCAGAGACACCTACTTGTTGCGGGAGAAAAATTTAAAAATATTTTTAGGGAAGTATATTTCTATTTGACACTAAACGTCTCTTTTGATAAGATTTAATGTAAATTTCATAAAATTAATTATGTGCTAGAGATTAACAGTTGTTAAAAAATGAGATCTATTACATTTAGAACAGCTTTTAAATATGCATCTTTGTTAAACCTTTTTTTTTCCCGTGCATACTTTCGGTATCGGAATCGGGCTCTGATGGCACAAACTTTTTCGAATTTGGATTTAAAATTATTGGCCCCGGGCTCTGAAAAATGAGCCCGAACTCATCTCTAATTAGCACATCTCAGAAATTTTTATCAATTTCATTATGTTTGTAACGGAGTAACATTATTAAAATACGTCACAAATATTCTTTCTTCATAGACTATAATATGAATACTTGTGGATATAATATAATAGACTATAATATAACGGAATACTTGTGAGTTCTCCCGGACGCGAACCGTAAGTGCTAAACATAAAATTACATGTAGTAGTCATCTTTTAGTACACCCCAATAATGTATATAAATGTTATTATGTTTAAATACTGTAATACAACAATATTAAAATATATACCGCAAATGATTTTACCCGATAGACCATAATCTAATGGAATACGTTTGAGTCCTCCTGTAAATGAACTATGAATGATACACACTTCATTTTGAATACCGAACATTCCATTGTAAACATTAATAACATGTATCAATTACCCGTTAATCCGAGTATATTTACGTGAGTTAGAGCATGACCAGATGGGCAGACAAACCCAATTCACTTTTCAACTGCGTTGGAAAGTGTTACAAATATTTCTTGAAGAATCCCATGCTTATGAAAATGTTAAGAATGGCATGCTATTTCAAACCCTTCCCCTCAAACAAAATCTTGCCTCCTCTCCCCACTCTAAGAAACTTATTAAATGGCTTTCTGTCCTGTCCGTAAAGCCTGCAAAGTCCAAAAAAAAAATCTCCGTTTTAGACAGGTACCCTTCTTAGCAAGAATAATTATATAGTGCTTCTTCATAGAAACTTAATTTTTTTTTCCGTTTACGAAACAATTCTTTTTTTGACAGGTTTCGTATTCGCAAGTTTTACAATAAATGTAATATACCTATACTCTTCAGAGGTATACTATAGAAAGGATGTTTTAAATGCCTTTAAGAATACTTGTAAAAAGGGAAACTGTCTATAATAGAATACTGTCTTAAACGGAAAAAATGTTAGTCACTATCTTGAAATTATACCTGCTAAGATAAAAAAAACCTCCTTAAAACGGAATTTTTCATAGGTTTTCGTTTTGATGGGAGAGAGTACAGGCTCCCCCCCCCCCCCCGCCGCCGAATCTCACCCCACCCTTGACTATGCCACTGTCCTCAAAGGCAGCCTTGCCCCCCCCCCCCCCCCAAGAAAATTCTGAAATGGCGCCCCTGTTCGATAAATGTATATCAATTTGCTAAATTTTTAGGGATTAAAAAAAAAAGAGAGAGAGAAAACCAAGAACAAATTTTTTTTAAATCAACGTGCAATCAAATTACGGAAGGTTAACCCGTTTTTGCATTTAAAACAATGTAAATAATTCATTATTCGTTTGTCTCCGTATAATATTCCATAACTAATTGCAAGACGAACTTAAAACATATGATTAACTTAAACAATTGATAAACACATTTTTTTTTTTTTTAAATCCCTGGTGAAACTGAAATAGAGCGAGCTCTTTTCAACAAAGACATGAAAAATTCAAGCGTCCAAAATTATGCGCGCCCATGCATAATGAACTAATATAATTAGTATCAAATAATATGATTTAAAATAGGATTAAGGAAATCTAATGAAATAAAAAAAAAAACATTATGTAAATTAAATGGATTAAAACCTGTGAAGACGGAATCACACGGAGTCGTTTAAAAATTCATTAGACAGGGTTCCGATTTAGCACCTGTATACCCTCTCTTGTGAATGAATCTCTTATTCGACAGGACAGTGTTTTTTTTTTTTTTTTTTTTTTTTTTTTTTTTCGTTTCAGGCAGTTTTCTATTTTTGAGCAGTTTCCTTTTCATTAGGTTTTACAATAATTGTTGTGGTTAAAGTTATTATACGTTATTTTAAACAGTGTATAAACGATTAATGACTCGTAAAGAAAAAAAAAAAAGAAAAAAAAATCTGGTTTCCCATGTATTTATGTGTGTGTGCTTATATTATCAATAAGTCTAAGTCTTACACATTTTAAAAAGAAAGAGAAAAAAAGGGGAGTGGTTACAAGTCTATTGGCCCTATGTGTAAATATATAAAATTACCAAAACACAAATGAGTAACTGATATATAATGATTGTACTAATAAATAATATAACATAATCCACACAAAATAGAAAGAAAAAATGAATATTGTAATGATTAGGCTCTTATTTTTATTATTTTCAGTTACTGTGCACATTACAAAATTGGGCAACCCATGCACACACACATACAAAAAGCTCACTTTTTGCGCACGTGGTGTTTACCAGACACAAAAATAAATAATATCGCGAAATATTTTTCGATTTCGTCAATCGGTTATGAAAATTATGACAAGGCTGAGAATTTTGTGAATCAGTTATGGAGTTCCAGAGAAAGTCATGAATTTCGGCAAATAGAAAAACATACCGTCACTAAGGGAAATTTATGTTTCTGTACTAAAAAAAAAGTTTCGTTCATAATGCATAACAAACATTAAAAGTTCAACAAAATAACAATTTTGGAATGCTTGAGATTGACATATTGTGCCCCTTTAAACTTTATACTTTTTATAACAGTTCAGTTGTTTTTACATTTTGTAAGTTAGTTGAAAATATTGATATTTCAAAAAGGTTCAAACTATACAGTATGCCCTCTAAAGTCCCTTGCCACTCTCTTAACTTCAAAACAGTTGCTGCTATATTCATAAAAGTGATGTCTACGTATAGTAAAGTAGCCATGCGTTACTGAGTGAAACCGCCTGCGGCGCCACCTGGTGGAAAACTGTGGAGTTAGCATTTCTATCTCAAAAACGGAAAGACATAGGGCAAAAAAGTGATTTACAAAGTTGTAGAGCATCACCGATTGAGAACGAAAAGATACCTTGTGGACATTAATACGAAGAATAGAACGGTTAAAACGCGCATTTGTTTTTTTCATGAGTTCCTACACTGTGACGTCACGAAACTTGAACGGAAGGAGAAATGATTATCTTTCGGACAAATGTGCACCTAAATGTGCATTGCAGCTGACGGAGAAGTTTGAACATAATAAAGGTAGAGGTATATATAAATATTATTCAGACATACATACTATAAATACAATAAACCCAACAGGAGTGAAAAATTAGCCAGAGCCAGGAATCGAACCCGGGACAACAGTGGACCTTCATGATTTTAAAAATCTGCGAGGTTTTGTTTCTTCAATGATTATCCAATTATTACTATAGCAGCGTTATTGTAAATTAAGAACAGTTTTTTTTCCTCTGCAGAGCGAAAAAAATTGTAGCTTTCACTTGAATTTTTAAATTTTCACTTATAAATTGGAATAAGGTGGTTAAATCCCCCCCCCCCCCCGCAACTCCTGTCATCATTCCGTATTAGTCTATATTTCAAAAGTGGAAGTGGTGAAGCATTTTGTGACGAATAAATATATCATGCAACTGCTTTAATAAAAACTGCTTGTAAATATATATGTTTTGGTGGATTGATGTTATTTAGATTTTAATTTTGTGAAAAATAACATTTTGTAACGAAAGATGAAATCCAATTACTAAAATTCGAAATAAGCATTTATTAATAATAACTTCATTAAGTCATTGTGCAAAAGTTTTCCCCTAGGGGGGTGTAAAGCTTTCTCAAAGGAAGTGGTATAGCCAAGGGTAGGATCCGGGGTTCTAACCCTCTCCCCTCCGAATGATAAACGTTGACTTAATCATGGATACAAAACCAGTAAAAAAATCGAATGCAGAAACTCAAGGATTGATGAAATATTTCGTTTTAAACAGGTTTTCGTCTTAGCAGGTAAAATTTTAAGATATTGAATACGAAATTTTTTCGTTTAAGATAAGATTCTATTCTGTTAACCCATCCACTCTATATAGTATATCTTTGAAAAGCATACGATATATTACTTTAAAACTTGTGAACAAACTGACAAAAATCGAATTTCGACGAAAAATCATCATAGAATTATACTTGCTAAGACGGTGACCTGCCTAAAATGAGTTTCTTTTTTTCTAGTTCCTTTCGACTCCTTTTTGCAGGTTTTACTGCAGGGGCGCCATTTCAAGAGATTCCTGGCGAAGACAGGGCAAAATTTTCTTTGAGGAACAGAAATTGAAATAGCATGCAGAATTACACAAATGAAACACAAAATGGAAAAATCCCGCACATTACAAAATACACTGAGCGATTTTGTCTCCTTAACTTCTTTTACAGGCATGTGATTCTTCCGCGAATATTTTTAATTTTAGTGAAAGTCAGTGGTTTTTTTTTTTTTCCGAATTCCACAAAATCAATTCGTTAATCGGTCGCGAAAAAAAAAAATGTCCTAACTGGTGGCTGAAAAAAATCGCTAATTTCTTCAAACGACCGTGGAAAAATATCCCTAATTTCGTCAAAGATCACGGAAAGAAATGCAGATTTCGTCAAATGATGGTACACAAAAAAAATCTAATTCCGCAAAAGGATTGCGAAAAAAAGTAGCGCAATTTCTTCAAAAGATTAGGCAAAAAACCACAAATTTAGTCAAATGATCGCGAAATATGATCCAAAATTTCTTCTAACGATCGCGCAAAAAAATGACAAATTTTATCAGTCGGTGGTAGGAAAAAAATCTCGAATCTCAACAAACAATCGTGGAACGGAATCATGAATTTGGTCAAAAGATCGCGGAAGCAAATATCGAATTTCAACTGTTGGTTAAGGGAAAATATTGTTAATTAGGGCAAATGGTCGCAATAAAAAAATTAATTTCGTAGAACGATTGCAGAAAATAATTGTTAATTCCGTGAAATGATCGCGGAAAAAATCGCAAATTTTGTCAGATGATTGTGGGGAAAAAATCATTGAATTCTATCAGTCATGAAATAATCCGCCCACGAACGTTATCAATAGGTCACAGAAAATCATTAACGAAAATTTTCTTACTCCTATAGATCATAAAAAAGATGAGGGGCTGTATCCATATATCCATTAATTAGAGCCGATATAGCATACACAATATTGCACTATTGTATTTGGATACAGCCCCTCATCTTTTTGCTTCTTTTTGCTAATAACGGATTTTGAACTTATTCTATCAACGATAATTTTCAGACTTTTCAAACTACGTTTTTGAGACTTTCACAAAAGTTGCTCTATACATTTAGCTAACACATTATGCAAGTTATATTTTGATTCCATTCAGGCATGCGCAGTGAATCACTATTTAGTAAACCTGCTTATTTTTCATACAATTTTTATTATTTTTTAAATCTGATTGCATGGTATTGTGGAAAATATTGTTTGTCATGTTTTCTGAAAATAACTTTTTTTTAAATATTAAGAACTCTACAAATTATAAGAAAAAAACTTGGCAAAATTTGGGACTCTTTTTATAAAGACTAATTTTTCTACGAGTATACATGCTATTCTCATAAAATTGAACACAGTTTATAACACAATAAGGCACTTAATCATAATCTACAGTTTGAACGCTTTTGCTACATTAGTTTTCACAGGGTTATCCAAAAAATATTCATTCTTTTTCAATTTGTTGGCGGTCCCCTATGGGGTTTCGGGAGAAAATCTTCACGAAAATATATGTTCTGTAGTATTCTGTTTACACACTTGGAGTTTCAGAATAATTCCTTGTGTATTTTTCTAGATATTTAAGGAAACGTCTAAATTCGCAAGTGACCGGTCATCTTTGACAATATAGTGTGTTTGAACGAACATTAATGAATTCTATATATCTTAATTTTTCTTCATAAAAGGTAAAATTGATATAAACGATATAATTGTAGGCTTCTTTTACAATAATCGTATTAAAATATGGATTAATTTTCTTTCACTTTGTTGCCAGTCAATGGGAATCTTTTCAGCGGATTTTGGATTTCCATGAATTACAAACCTGCCTCGGGTAGGTTGACGTATGTTTTTCATTGCGCGTGAGGTAGACTTTAAGCTTTTCGAAACTTTTGTCTATTTCGGACGGAATCGGGATGACCCGGTTAGAGTCCTATGCGGGTCGGATTGTACCCGATCAAAACCCGCAAATTACATTTGAAGTCAACCCGCAACCCGGCCCAAATCCGCCAAAAATTTTTTCCTTAGCCCACAACCCGACCCGAACCGCCAAAATAATTTTCTGCAACCCGATCCGAAATATTTCAACCCGAACCCGAAATACTTTAATCCAAAACCCGGCCAGAACCCGAAATGAAAGGAACGAAAATATGTTTTAATGCAATTATGAAAAGTAATCTACAATTATATCTCTAATACCAATTTTATGTTTTATGCAGAAAAATGGACAAATCTGTATTTTTTAATATTCATAGCAAAACCTCTGAATAGCGGACACCTCTTTAAATAGAGTCTTGCATCGAGTCGGATTGTCCTTAATTTGTTTTGTGAGGGTGTCGGGATGACTCCAATTGTCTTTCTGCGGGTCGGGCTCGTGTTGACACTAGAATATTTCTTGCGGATCATATTTAGTTTTACTGCAAGTCAGGTTGTTGGGATTTTCACTAAAAAGTTTCAGCAGAACTATGTTTCAAAGGAAAATAAATACGTATTTGAATATGAATGAATACATTATGTTCAATTTACTGCATGAGAAATAAAATGTATACAAAGAAATGTGGTCATCGATTATTTTTTCTTAAGAACAACTTTTACGTGTCTAGGAATATGAAAAAAATAACCAACATTTCGTTTTTGATAAACACAAATATAGATGTATCATATTTGTGATAGTTTATGCATAGATGCACATGTTATTGGAAGGTGCCGACTATGCAGAGGTATAAGTATACGAATATGTATGTATTCGGAACTGAAAAAGGTGTTCGCTAAATATAGATGTCCACTTTCGGGAACGTGTATTATGGAGGTCTTATTGTATACAGATTTTTAACTTTTAAAATATCTTGCACGTTATTTTGAAAACTCGGATCAACCTAAACCTGACCCGCAAGTGTCGAAATCGAGAGAATGAATGTCAACCCGACCCACAGCAAAACACTAGAAATCAACCCACCGGAACCGCGGGTCGTGCCGGATGCGGGTAAAATCGGGTAACCCAACCCGATGCATTACTCTAGACCCTGTTTTTCAAAAAGAAGTCCTGAACATTTCAAATGAAAAAACTATATATTTGACTATTAATGGATGCATATGTGTTCATTTTTATACATAAGTGATAAAATTTTAGGCTATTTTGTGATAGATGTGTTAAAATGATTCATTTTCTTTTACTTCGGGTTTTTATGGAAGTTTGTCGGGTTTCTGGTTCAAGAAATTGTTTTGTCGGGTGAGCGCAGGCTCCAGTCCTAGGCATTGAAGGCTTTTTAGTGTACTGTATGTAATATTATTTAATAAAGAAAATAATTAAATAACTTGATAACATTCCAATGATTGTATTAAATATAATGTGATACTAATAATGCAAAAAAAGAAATAAAAAATCAGATATTAAGAACTTGAATTATACCCTGCCCCCCCCCCCCTCTACACACACACACACCAAAAAATAAAAACTATTAGGAAAAACTTCTAAATTTTGGATTAAAGGGGGTAATTCATCCCTGAAGGGAACGAGTTTTCCTACGATCAAGTTGTATACAGCTAAAAAACTATTGGTAAAAAAAAAAAAATTCTCACATATATTTTTAAAATTAGGAAAAGTACTCATTAATGATAGATGTCTTACCTTGAGAAAATTCAAATAGTAAGGTTGAGATTTTTTTTTTTCATAATTATTAATTTCTAATCATAAAACGTTTATTTAATGCATATGTTTTTATTGCAATCAAATCTGATAAGTTATTTTAGCTTTTGAGCAGTTTTTAAATTTTTGTTTGACATTGAAGGGGGGGGGGGGGGCTGATAAATTTTCTGAAATATGAAATTCCTTGGGGGTTCTATTGCCCCCCAGCCTTATTCAAATGGCGCCACTGCCTATTTTATTAGGAGGAATTTTGTGAAGGAGCTTGTTTTTTTAAAAGGAACATTGTAAAGAAGTTTTTTTTTTAAATAAAAGATAAATTTATGAAAAGGCCTGGTTTATTAGGAGAAGTTTTATGAAAGGAGTTATTTTATTAAATGAATTCTTGTGAAAAGGCCCTAAATAGGCCTCAAACATTGCCTGGATCTACCTCTGGATTTAGATGACATGGCTGAAATAAGATAAGTGTCTGTATTCGATTTTGTGTATCACAGAGCTATCGTTATTGCAAAACACTGCAAAAGCAATTATCTTAATGAAACCTGTTAGTAAATATAAATGTTTTGGTGTGTTGATGATATTTAGATTTTGATGACATTTCGGTGAAGGAGATGCATCTCATTTTTCCTTTTGCCGAACGAT
Source organism: Maratus speciosus (assembly GCA_963932465.1). NCBI lineage: Eukaryota > Metazoa > Arthropoda > Arachnida > Araneae > Salticidae > Maratus > Maratus speciosus. Next base: position 285,148,269 of record OZ010800.1, on the reverse strand, counting down.
TCCATTAACAGCGCAATCATGAATTGCTAATTTTGAAGGCCGAAAAAAAGGTATTATACGAATCCCCCCATCCTTCAGAAAGTGAACTCGATGGCGGACACTGGCATCCGATTTTACTCTTGACACCAATTTTATTCTACTTTCGCTGAACTGTTGAAAACCAAGATGATATATTCGAAATCCCGCAATGACTCGTATAATAAATATTTAAATTTTTCAATAAACAGCTGCATTTGAAAAGAAAACAAATGATGTAAAGAGAGATATGCATATAGTAAATAAAGAAACAAACCAAAAAGTCTATTTAATATTATAGTGGAAAATTTCATTTACACTCCGAATTGGCTAAAATTAATAAATGCTTCATAATTTTTAAATTACCTCTATATGATACTTTTTATTGCCATACTTTTACCCCCACTGCTGTATATGCATATTAACTTTTAACATACGCTGTTAAAAAAGACAAATGTTTCTTAATATTTGTTTTGTATTAATATTAGAAAAATATAATAAACACGATCGAAAATATACAATAGTTTCTTCCGAGTTACCCATGATTCTGAAAAGCGTTCCTTATCCTTAGAAAGATCATAATCTAATATATTTTTGTAATTTAAAAGAAGCATTTATAAAAACAAAGTTTTTTTTGCTGCCACTGATTTTTCGGAAAAGCTTCCGAGTAGTTTTTAGAGTGTATTATAACCATTTGTCTCAATTCGGAATATACGCTTTTCGGATGCTATAAATTCTCAAGTAAACATTTACATGTTCATCAAAACAGTTTTACAGTCAAACATGATAAATGAGCAGCATCAGGGACAGAAAAAAACCTAGTCCACTGGGCCCACTAGTCTAAAAACCGGGTTTTTTCGGGCTTTATTGAGTTTTTTTTGATAACACGTTAAACGTCTAATTTTCATATATATAATACCCAACTTCTTCATTAATTAAGTATAAATTAACAAATGGTGTCCTAAAAAGGACTGACTGATTTTAAAATTCAATAACTTGCAAACGGTGACAGATATTTAAAAAAATCTTGCAGGAGGGTTATGCATGAGGTCAAAAGTTTTTTTTACAGTGATTTTTGATTTTAGTTCGAATTACAAACAATAGATGGCGCTGCGATCAATAGACGTTAAATTCAGGCTCGATTTTTGGTCCTTCGGGTCCAACTTAATACATTTCCATCTCCTTTTTCCACATGGAAGAAGAGATCGACCAAAAAATCGATCCTGTTTTTAGCGCCTATTGCTTACAGCGCCAGCTATTGTTTGTAATTCGAACTAAAATCGAAAATCACTGCAAAAAAACTTTTGACTTTATGCATAACGCTCCTGCAAGATTTTTTTAAATATCTGTCACCATTTGCAAGTTATTGAATTTTAAAACCAGTCAGTCCTTTTTAGGACACCCGGTATATATATACTTAAGTTAATTTAAAAGGTACATTTGTATCTCATGGGACTAGTTTGCTGCATTAAAACTCTATTAAACCAATTACAACTGGATTTTTTTTTTAAAGATAATTCTTACCTTTAAGTTAAACATGCTAAATTAATACAGTTTATTTAATTCACTTCAAATCAGAAATCAGTTGAAGACAACATTTTTTAAATTTATTTATTTATTTATTTTTAAAGAAATGGGATTCATAATATTTTTGAAAATTTTAGCAAAATTTACTACATATATGTTGCAATAGTATTAAATGTCAAATTAGATTGTCATAGAAATAAAAGTCAGTGTCAGTGGTATCTGTAAATTTAGATCGCAAATTGCGATACACTTTTACTAACTTTGCTGCTTTATCAATTCGTAAATGATTACATAATTTGCTGTCCAAACCAAACCAAATGTAGAAAAGTATTGTTAATTTGAAGCAGAGGTAGCTGGTGCTGAATGTAAAGAAAAGAAATTTTGAAAAATCCAGGAGGAAACTTATCTTCTTCACTCTTTTTTCCACAATCTGCCACCATTTTTGTGTTGAAAACTGCTGTATACTTTCATTGAACATTGAACCAGGATAATAAGTGGGATCATTTATCTTAAAAGCTATAACATTTGGCAAGTAATCAGGATGGTGTTCAAGTGCAACCTTTAACCATGAATTAAGATTTAAAGCATTTGGATGCATTTTAGATTACAGCATGAAAATCTTCCTTCTTTTCAGCTAATTTCTTTTTTGGTCATTTTATCTCTGCTTATAGAAATTCCTTTAAATCTGGTTCTTTTGAAATATATTTAAATTGGCATTTATCTTTGCATTCTCTGAAATTTTAATTAATTAAATCAAGAATTCATTAATTAAAAGTATTCTTTAATCTTTAATTAATTAAAAATCAAATAAATTACTTTTAATAAACTCTTGTAAAAATTATGTTCATTATTTTACTTAGATTAAATAATGATACAGTTGTGAAAGCACGAGAAAATTTGAAAAAACCCAAACCCGCCCGAAAAAACCCGGGCGTGCTCACTTGGGCAAATCTTGAACAGCACTGACATTAACATTAAAATGAATGTCATTCTGTCACTCTTGCCTATATAAATTTAGTTATGCAGCTGAAAGAAAATGTTTCATTGCGAATGCGATTAGCATCAGAAAACCTATGTTTCGGTTTGAGAAAATGGATTAATACACTATACAGAGTTTCCCCCAGAAGTTTCAGGAGGGTGCTGCACCCTGCCTGCCCTTAGATTTACAAAACAGCACGCCTCTTGCCCCTCATTAAAAAAATTAGCTCCCTTGTTGCCCCCACCTGAAAAAAGTGCCTTTACTCCTTTGTTAAATTTATAAAAAAATTACTTGCATAGTAAAAATTGACTCATTACTGTCTTTAAAATAGTTTTCTGTCTATTACATATTAAAAAGTAGTTTTAAGAATCAAAAGAATGCCTTTAAAAATTTCAAGAAATGCCCTTAAGAATCCAAAACATGCCCTTCGGAATCTAAAAGTGCCCTTTTCCCACAAACAGCACCCTGCCCTTTTTTAAACCTGGGGGAAATCTGCTAACTATAAAAACGACTCGGGAGCGTTTCCGAAAATCAGTGACAGAAAAAAAAAACTTTGTTTTTATTAAAATCATTTTTTAATCTAAAAAATATAAAGGTTTATGAGGTTTCTAAAAATAGAAAAAACGCTTTTCGAAATCTGGGTAACTCGTAAGAGATTATTGTATATTTTATTTCGTGGTTATATTATATTTTCGGATATTAAGAAACTTTTGTCTTTTTTTTTTCTTCTTTTTTTTAAGTGTATATAATGTTACAAACAAAGTCCTTACACACATGCATAAATCCTACAATATACATATTTCTAATATATTTTTAATACATATAATGCATACATTACTGTAAAAAAAAGCTTTTTCAAGGAATGAAAGTCACATTAGTCACTATATGTCGTTATTGAGTTAACTGTCGTTACCCAATTGGGGAATTTTCCATAATTTAAACTGATAAATATGCATGTAAATTGAATAATCTCCTATAATTGGAGTGCTGTTTAATTGTTCATAACAATGGCATTTCAACAAATGCAAATAACACATCATCTGCCACTAATAGCATAAATTAACCTTATAAATCAAAAATGTATGTGAGGGATCCCGGTCTTGACGTGTTGTGCGATAGTTATAGTAAAATATGAAAAAAGTATTTTTAAAAATCCTACATCTTCCCCACAGAAAAAGGAAAGAAAGAAAAAAGAAAAGAAAGGAAACACAGAAGAAGAATTAAAAGAAGAAATCAAAATAATGATTTTTTATTTCTTTTTTTTTTCTTTTGCTAATTCTATTTTTACTGAATGTGAGAATCCTATATATTAAAAATACAACCTTTGTCAAACATATTGAGCACCCTCATATTTTTATTATATCTTTAAAAGTATTAATCGATAAAACTCGATCGATTATGAATGTTTTTATGTTATTACAATTTTTATAAAATGAGAGCAAACGAAGAACTCTTTTAATGAAATTATTTGCTTTAAAAAACTAATAAAAAAAATTGCTGAACTCCTCTGTTCTACTGCAAGTTCCGTTGTTGTGTTCTACTTCACTCACGTGAAAACACCAGCTCGCTCATGTTAATCCTATGGGACATATTTTTAAAAATATCTCGCTTGCATTTTAATATTTTTAAATGATATATATATATTTGTATATTTATATAATATATATGTAAATATATATATTTATAACACATACTATATATATATATTTTTTTTTCCTTTCCATTGTGTAGCTGAGATCGATCTCTACGAAGATCTGTTTTTGCTTTTTTGATTTTTTTTGCAAGTTTATTTTATGAGGATACTTTCTCTTTCGGAACCGGTTTTAAAAAGGAAAGTACCATTAAAAAAAAAAAAGTAAAACACGGTGGTTGTAAATATCAACCTCAGCTGTCTAATGAAAAAAAAAATCATTTAAAAATATTGAAAGGCAAACGACATATTTAAAAAAAAAATTTCTCTTATAGAATTAACATTAGCGAGCGAGTGTTTTCGCGTGAGTGAAGTAGCCCCTTAACATATTATCATACCATTAGTGTAATTCTTGCAGAAAATACCAAAACATAAACAACTTAGTATAGAAAAGAAAGAATTTTTTTTATGTAAAAAAAAATTACAGAAAGAAAGTAATAAAAAATATATGCCATTTCTTTATTATTTTCATTAACACATGTTAAAAACTAAAATAATAAAAAATATTGCATGTAAATTAAAATTATCTTCTTTCTTTTTTTAACATTAAAAGAATTTTTTTATTGCTGCTTGCTGATGATTGCTAATTTCTTCATGTTTTGATATTTTCTGCAAAAATTTCTCTAATTTTCATGATTTTATATTAGTTAGCATAACAATACGAAGAAAAGAAAAGAGAAGAGTAGTAAGTACACTGTAAAAAAAAAAAAAAAAAAAAAAAAAAAAAAATGTTTCTCGATCCAGCAAAACTTCTTCCAAACTATAATATAACATCTTTCGAGTTATCTGAGATTCTAAAAAGCATTCTATTGTTTTCAAAAATTTCAGAAACAAACAGATTTTCGAAATTCAAAAAGGTTTTTCTCAAAAAAAAGAGAAAAAAAACTTCTTTTGCTGCTTGATTTAAAAATAATAACTAATAATAAAAAGGAAAGAAAGAAAGAAAGATACGTTTCCGAGTAGTTTCTACAGTGTATTAATCATCGGTATTCTCAACGGGAAATGTCGGTTTTTCGATTTTCAAGTAAACGTTTTCAGATGTGTAACAGAATTTTTATACGCAAGAATAACAAAATAAAAAAGCATTTCTAAAAAAAAAAAAAAAAAAAAAAGTTTCTTTTGCTGCTTGTTTCCAAAATAATAATTAATGTTAAAAGAAACGAGAGAAAGAAACGTTTCTGAGTAGTTTTTACAGGTTTTTACAGGAAATTTCGGTTTTTTGGTTTTCAATTAAACATTTTCAGCTGTGTAACAGATATATGCAAGAATAAAGAAATAAAAAAGCATATTTAAAAAAAAAAGTTTCTATTGCTCTTTGTTTCCAAAATAATAATTAATAATAAAAAGAAGAAAAAAGAAAGAAATATTTCCGAATTGTTTTTACAGTTATTAATCAGTTTCCTCAAAAGGAAATGTCGGTTTTTTGGTTTCAAGTCAATATTTCCAGCTGTGTAACAGAATTTATATACGCTAGAGTAACAAAATAAAAAAGCATTTCTAAAAATAAGAAAGTTTCTTTTTCTGCGTTTTCCCAAACTCATAATTAATAATAAAAAGAAATAAAGAAACGTTTCCGACTAGTTTTTTACAGCGTATTAATCAGTTTCCTCAACAGAAAATGTCGGTTTTTCGGTTTCAAGTAAATATTTTCAGCTGTGTAACAGAATTTATATACACAAGAATAACAAAATAAAAAAGCATTTCTAAAAATAAGAAAGTTTCTTTTGCAGCTTGTTTCCAAAATAATGATTAATAATAAAAAGAAAATAAAAATAAAGAAAAAAAAGCTTCGGAGTAGTTTTTTTATAGCGTATTAATCAGTTTCCTCAACAGAAAATGTCGGTTTTTCGGTTTCAAGTAAATATTTTCAGCTGTGTAACAGAATTTATATACGCAAGAATAACAAAATAAAAAAGCATTCTAAAAATAAGAAAGTTTCTTTTGCAGCTTGTTTCTAAAATAATGATTAATAATAAAAAGAAAATAAAAATAAAGAAAGAAAAGCTTCTGAGTAGTTTTTTTATAGCGTATTAATCAGTTTCCTCAACAGGAAATGTCGGTTTTTCGGTTTCACGTAAATATTTTCAGCTGTGTAGCGTAACAGAATTTATATACGCAAGAATAACAAAATAAAAAAGCATTTCAAAAAATAAGAAAGTTTCTTTCGCTGCTTTTTTCCAAAATAATAATTAATAATAAAAAATAAAATAAAAAGAAAGAAAGAAACGTTTCAGAGTAATTTTTACAGTGTATTAATCAGTTTCCTCAACAGGAAATGTCGATTTTTCGGTTTCAAGTAAATGTTTTCAGCTGTGTAACAGAATTTATGTACGCAAGAATAACAAAATAAAAAAATGTATTTCTAAAAATAAAAAAGTTTCTTTTGCAGCTTGTTTTCAAAATAATGATTAATAATAAAAAGAAAATAAAAATAAAGAAAGAAACGTTTCCGACTAGTTTTTTAAATAACAAAATAAAAAAAGGATTTCTAAAAAAAAAAAATATTTTGCTGCTTGTTTCCAAAATAATAGTTAATAATAAAAAGAGAGAAAGAAACGTTTCCGAGTAGTTTTTACAGTGTATTAATCAGTTTCCTCAATAGGATATGTCGGTTTTCAAGTAAATATTTTCAGCTGTGTAACAGAATTTATATACACAAGAATAACAAAATAAAAAAGCATTTCTAAACAAAAGTTTATTTTGCTGCTTGTTTCTAAAATAATATTGAATGATTAATAATAAAAAGAAAATAAAAATGAAGAAAAAAACGTTTCCGAATAGTTTTTTTTTTTTTTTTTTTTTTACAGTGTATTAATCAGTTTCCTCAACAGGAAATGTTGGTTTTTCGGTTTCAAGTAAATATTTTCAGCTATGTAACAAAATTTATATACGCAGGAATAACAAAATAAAAAAGCATTTCTGAAAGAAAAAAGGTTTATTTTGCTGCTAATCATGTAAAAAAAAAAAAAAAAAAAAAAAACCTTTACGTTTGAAGCTGAATTTTTAAATGTAGAATCAACAATTATGTGGAACGATTAACTGTCTAATTTAGGTACTAAGTATTTACAGCTTCATTGGAAATAATCTTTTCTGGTTTGGGTTTTGTTAAGTTTAAACTGCACAAAATGGAAAAGCAAACAAGATTACATTTATGTTCAAAATTTTCAATAAAAACAAATTGTTTTGTATTTAAAATTGTGTTATATAAAGCATAAGATTTTCTTCATAGTAAATGCTATAGTTTGTTTGGGTTTTTATAAGTGTAAAAAGCACATTGTGTATATGTTTTCAATTAATTGATTTTCAATTTTGTTGGGCGGGGGGGGGGGGAGGAAAAAGACATTTAGAATATTATTTTATTAAGTTTTCATGCTAAATGCAATATGTTCTAGTTTCTGCTCTGAAAATATTTATAATCATCGATAAATTTGCTATTTTGAAACTGTTGTGTATATATATGTAGGATTTGAATTTAAACATACTTTATTTTCTTTATAACGTGGAAGATCAGCAAATTAACTAACGCTCTGTTATTTTTATTATCCATGATTTGAAAGCATGATGAAAATTCACGATTACGATACCAAGGTTTGGAGATATTCAAAATTAGAAAAGAGTCAGTCTATTAAAATTATATTGTTCATGAAGTATCGGCTTATGAAATGCCAAGTAAGGCACTGTTAGGCCTAATCAGATTGTTCGAAAGAAAGTATATTATAGGTTTTAAGTGAGAAATGTAATGTATTTGAAGAAGCTATCAACGAAGTGGTGTAAAATTATTTATTATATAGAATTGCATTAAAGTGTATGTGTTGTTATTCCAACGTCTAGTTATTCAAGTCGTCAATAAATTAACATTTTAAATATAACCATCCTACAAATTCATATAAATATCGGAAATATATCAAAATATCAGATATATTTTATATTTTCGTAAATATCATAATATTTACGAATCCTGCTTTTTATTCAGGTATTTCAGATATTTTTTATATTCAGATAAAGATCAGATATATATATATAAAATGTCAGATATTTTTGATATTTTTAAAAATATCATAATATTTACGAACCCTGTCCTCGCAGAAAGTCTCCATGTTTTTGCATTAAAAAATTCTCAGAAGATTTATATATTTTCTAATCGGTAAATATATGAATTAATCGCTTAAATTTTTCAGCTGAGATTATTTATTTTTAAATTAGAATTTTATTTTAAAATGTAATATTTGATTTAAATAAAATTAAGAAAGCATGGATTTTGAGTATTCGGTTTCTCCCACACCTTAAATTTACAATGTATTTTTGGCAAAACATGATATTTATTACAAAATATCTTGACGTAACTTTGAAATAAAAGTTTTAAAAATTTATTTAAATCAATGATTTTCTTTTTAAAAAAATCAGTTGATTTAAATCATGATTAAAATCAAGCTGATTTAAATCAACGAAACCTGAGTACCACAGCATAGTTATTAAACATATAGTATTAAACATACCTACATCATATATATTTATTTACTAAATAATTTTGATTTTATTAATATAATGAAAAATATGCATGAAATTACATTAAAACAAAGAAAAGAATTAATGTATAACTTGCACTTAAGTGTAAATTTTGTAAATACAGTGCTTTTCAATGGAGTGGTACTGAATTTTATTCCCAAGCAGACGAATTTTTGTAGCCTCGAACCCATATGACTTAAGTTCTGTTGCTCTGACTGATTCACGTGTTGCAAGCTCCAAATCAATGTAAAAAAAACATGCATCAGCTGCGTATTGTATTGTGTTTTCAAATCATAATGCATTTTTCATTTCAAAATCGTCCCAAGCCGGGAAAAGTTTCCATAAATGGAATATTCGAAAAATGGGGTTATTTTAATCAGATTATTTTATGATATTCTTAAAAATACAGCACGATTTCAGTTTACCTTGATAGTATATGCCAGTGAATGCAGAGTATGCCTTCTCCCCACCTCACCTTCTCGAAATACATTCAGGAAATTTAGGATTTAATTCTAATTAAAGATTAAGAGTTGAAATTCTCACTCCTCAGAACTGACAAATGATAATCCAATGAGAGCGTCCTTTCACTCAACAAAATGTGCCCCTTTACTCGATATAAGCGCCCTTTTACCAGACAAAAATGCCTTTTTCAGAAAATCAGCTCTGCCCTTTTAAAAACAAATGTGAACACTACATATATGTATACATTACTTTCGGTAAGTGCAACACATATTTTCTTAAATTACCAATAATTTTATGGAGAAAATTTTAACTGAGCTGCAGACAATAATGTTAACTATTTTTCATAAAAACATTCATTACTTATTAAAAATCAATGCAATTTCAAAACAAAAAATGTTACGAAATATTTGCAAATATTTAATTATTAATAAATAAATAATAAATTATTATTAATAATAAACAATTGTTACAAATATTTTGTAGACTGCATTTCTTAAAATATCAAATAACATGGTTGGAAAATATAACCATTTACTATAATCATAATAAAATTTCATATCTGTATATTTTTGGCAATTATGTATTTACTTAAATTATCAATAGATTCACGGTTAAAATTTTAACTGAACTTTTTTATGATAACTTTAAATTTTTTCATTAAGTCATATACAATTAAACAAAATATTTTAAAGAAATTCACTCAAATAAATCCTTATCTCGTAAATAAAATTTTAAATATCTTTAAGAAATTAAAATATTTTTAAAAACAATCTTGTTACGTGTATTTTCCACTTAAGCGTCTTCAGTCACGCGAAAACACCCTCTCGCTAATGTTAATCCTATGGGAGGAATTTTTTAGAATTATCTCGTTCGCATTTTCATATTTTTAAATGACTTTTTTTTCATTGGATAGCTGAGGTCGATCTCTACATAGCTCGTTTTTTACTTTCTCGGTTTGTTTGCAGCACCCCCCCCCCCCCCCCGTTTTTTATCACTTTGACTTTCGTAACCGGTTTCAAATATGAAAGTATCCTAATAAAAAAATTCTACAACAAAAATCGAAAAAGTAAAAAAGGGTCTTTGACCTCAGCTATCCAATGCAAAAATTCAATAAAAATTTCCTCCATAGGATTAACTTTAGCTAGTTGATGTTTTCGCGTGAGTGAATTAGCCTCGTAACAATTCCTAATATAAAGTCACGTGGTTGGCGGATAATTGCTATATAATATGGCTTTCCTTTCGCCATATAAAATATGAACAGTTATTATAAATATATATATACATATATATATATATACATGTATATTTTATATCCATATTTCTCATAAATAAAGTTAATATTTTCTAAAATGTTCAACAAATTCATGGTTAAATTTTAACTGAGCTTTAGACGATCCTTTAAATCATTTTTATAAGTATGTTATTAATTAACAATCTCTTAATTTCACTGTGAAAGTTAAAGAATAGTAATATAATAAACAGGGTTCGTAAATATCGTGATATTTTCGAAAATATCAAAAATATCCGATATTTTGATATATATCCGATATTTTCGATATATATCTGATATTTTCACAATTGTCAGCTTACTGCTGATTATAAAGATTTTTAGACTTAATATAAATTAGAATCTAAAACGTATTACATTTAACATGAAAACATAATAAAACAATATTCTAAATGTCATTTTTTATATTTTTCTTATAAAATTTATGATCAAATAATTGAAAAAACTATCTTCTGCAAAAGTTGCTTTTTCACTCATCAAAACACAAAATGCAGGATTCAGTTTAAAAAATAAATAAAATTACACAACAAATTCTAAAATACAAAATTTTTCTGTTGAAGAATTTGAACATGAATGTAAGTTTGTCTGGTTTTTCATTCCCTAGCCTACTACACAATTTAGACTGAAGTAAATCAAAATTAGAAAAGATTCTAATGCATCTATTGAAGGAGAATCTGTAAACAAATAAGTTAAATTATCTTTCATGGGCTGTTCTAATTTAATATTATCCCACCAAATTTTTGGTTCAACATTTAAATATTCAGTTTCAAACATAAAGCTTATATGAGATTTTTTTGCTAAAATCCAATCACCAATTAACCTCTTTATCTCATTCTAGAAGGTGCAGTCTACATAAAGAATTGAGACAGGGTAGGGAGGTATTGTTCAAAGACAGATTTCTTATGATGGTAATGGGAAAGCTGCAGGTATAGTCCAAAACTAGTTTTTGGAGTGTGGGGAATATTTTGGGAGCTATTCTTTTTAGTTATTTATTTACAGATGGGCTAATTTTTAATAACAGTTGAAGAATTCATTTGCACTTCTTTTGACTGAAAATATTTTGAAAATAAATATTAGATATATGAAAATATCAAAAAATACGACATTTAAAAAATAAATATCAAATGTATGAAAATAAAAATATCGAAAATATCAAAAATCTTGATATTTTGAAAATAAATATCGGATATATATCATGATATATATCAAGATATATATCCATTGATATATATCAACGAACCCTGATAATAAATATTACGAATAATTTATTTTCAAGAATTTCTAAAGTATCAAATCACGTGGTTGGCAAATAATTATAATTTATAATGTGATTTTTCCAAAATAAACTATGAAGAGCTGTAATAATTACAATCATTATTTTTTTTTTTTTTTTTCGCATTTCTTTCCACATATATACTTTTCTCATTTTCAAATCACCAATAAATTTACAGTTAAAATGTTAATAGAACTGCAGACGATAATTATAAACATTTGTAGAGCGATATATATATTAATAAAAGAAACATTTTCATGCAACTCAATTAAAGGAATCCTCATTGCACAAATAAATTTGTAAAAAATTGAGAAATTTAAAAAAGAAAAAAAATTTCAAAACAAGTAAAATCTCACCAGAGTTCCAGATACAAGTGGCAACGGCAATATAATTATTGGCCATAAAATTCCTATAATAAACTTCCATATTCTAAGACGCCTTGATATTGAGACCATACTAATTTATTAGCATATACTATTGTTTACAATATAACGTCTACAACACACACATTGAAAGAGAGAGAGCGAAGCGATAGAGAGCATAAAAGGGATGACAAATGAATGAATAAATAAATAATGCACGCGGGTTATCCATCCATGTGATTTTAACGTTCCTCCAATGAAACTGTTTCCGACTGGTGGCGCTTCTGTTACCGCCAGAAGTTGACATTCAAGTGGGGAGAAAATTGTCTCGGGTTGTGTTGTCCGCGGAAATCAAACAATGAAACGGGCAACACGTGTTTCTGTTCCGAAAAAATAGTTACTTTCTTTATTACGCCTGGATTTGAAATACTGTTTATTTCCCAAATTTCATTTTCATTGTTGATAATTTTCTACCCGAATAAAAGTTTCTTTTATTTATCAAGAGCACGAGGAAAAAATTCCCTCCCCACCTACTCGGCAGACCAAACCTCAGTTACATCATATGGTTTCGATATTTCCTTTGACTGAATTAAATTATAGATTCTCTTTTATTCGAACATATAGATTATTCTTATTATTGGCTAAGTCTAGTTGGTCTAGTAATTACGTCATGCAAATGTTGTATATGTTTTTGCTACCCCCCCCCCCCCCTCCTATTTCGAAAAATTAAGGCAGTCATTTCCGAAAATTAAAAAAAATCTGTCATAAATCCGAAAATTCGGACATAAAATTTCGACAAATGGTCGCCGAAAAAAATCAATTTCGTCAATCGTTCGAAGAGAAATCGCTAATTTCGTCAAAGGATCGCGAAAAAGCGCGAATTTCGTCTAGGCATTACAAAAAAAGCGAATTTTGTCCAAAAATCGCAGAGAAAGAATAAATTTCGTCAAAGGGATGCTAAAATACGGCAAATTTCGTCAAAAGATGGCAAAAAAAAGGCAAATTTCGTCAAAAGATCGCGAAAAAACCCGCAAATTTGTCAAAGGATCGCGGAAAAACTGCAAATTTTGTCAAAAGATCGCGACAAAACGCAAATATCGTCAAAGGGACGCGAAAAAAAACACATAGTTAGTGCCGGGAATGTATTCCTACCCCCCCCCCCTGTTGTAACTTTTCAGAAAATTTGCTGTGAATTTCAGAATTTTTTTTTTACTCAGAATCACCCCTGCCCCTTTCCTTCTATGTCGCAGGTCCAGTACACTTGAGTGATACCCCCCCCCCCTCCCCACTTTTGTGACGTCACATTTTTTCTAACTAGTATTTAGAGCTAATTTTATGAAGGAATAAAAGCTAGTTGAAATCTATTCCCTACTGATATAAATATTATAAAACCCTCAAGGGGGTTGGTCAGTCAGATTTCCTATTCCACTCGCTAATCTTAAACCTACGTGGTGGAATACATGCTTTTTGAAACTATGTCAGGGGGATAATATTTTTGACTTCTTTTTTTCTATGTACTCTTCTTAAAGGATGTCTCCTTTTTTCTTAGTTGTCAAAATATTTCTAAAATATATTCTTAATTTAATATTTTATGTGCTAAGATCGTACAAGCTATGAGTAAGATTTAACGCTTCAGATAAAATTAAGCATATCTTTTAGAAATATTTTGACAGCTAAAATAAAAAGAGGCATCCTAACGTAGAAAAATGAAGTCGAAAATATTAATATCTTTGTGAGACATTTTAAAAATAATAATGCATCCCACTCCCATAGGTTTAACACTACCGAGGGCAATTTGTGATGTCCCTGACCAACATCCTTAAGAACTTGTGTGTTTTTTCTTCAAGCGGTTGAAATTCAGAGGAAATGGGAAAATACAGCTAATTCCTTGAATAAAAATACAACATTTTAATCAACTTTATTATGATGCTTGAAAATAATACCTACCTTAATTGTTTTCCTATTTTAGATGTGGCATCACAAAGTGTTGACCCCCTTCTCCTCCCTCTGTTACAATCTGCACCCTCTCGCAGTGGGACGAAATTAATGAGCGATCCCTATTCCAAATAGGAAGGAGTTCATTTCATTTAAAATTAAAACTGAAAACAATATTAAAAGTGGCTGTCTAATTCGATTCGGAGTTCATTTCATTTAAAATTAAAACTGAAAACAATATTAAAAGTGGCTGTCTAATTCGATTCGGAGTTCATTTCTGTTGAAAGTAAAACTGAAAATAATATTAAAAGTTACTGCCTAATTAGAATAGGAGTTCATTTCCCTTCAAAGTAAAATGGAAAATAATATTAAAAATTGCTGTCTATTTAGAATAGGAGTTCATTTCCCTTCAAAGTAAAACGGAAAATAATATTAAAAATTGCTGTCTAATTAGAATAGGAGTTCATTTCCCTTGAAAGTAAAATGGAAAATAATATTAAAAATTGCTGTCTAATTAGAATGGGCGTTCATTTCCCTTGAAAGTAAAACGGAAGATAATATTAAAAATTGCTGTCTGATTCGAAGTCGAGTTCATTTCCTTTAAAAGTAAAATTGAAAATAATATTAAAAGTTGCTGTTTAATTGGAATGAGTTCATTTCCCTTGAAAGTAAAACGGAAAATAATATTAAAAATTGCTGTCTAATTAGAATAGGAGTTTATTTCCCTTGAATGTAAAACGGAAAATAATATTAAAAATTGCTGTCTAATTAGAATAGGAGTTTATTTCCCTTGAATGTAAAACTGAAAATAATATTAAAAATTGCTGTCTAATTGGAATGAGTTCATTTCCCTTGAAAGTAAAACGGAAAATAATATTAAAAATTGCTGTCTGATTCGAATAAGAGTTCATTTCCTTTAAAAGTAAAATTGAAAATAATATTAAAAGCTGCTGTTTAATTGGAACAGGAGTTCATTTTCATTGAAAGTAAAACGGAAAATAATATTAAAAATTGCTGTCTAATTCGAATAAGAGTTCATTTCCTTTAAAAGTAAAATTGAAAATAATATTAAAAGTTGCTGTTTAATTGGAATAGGAGTTCATTTCCCTTGAAAGTAAAACGGAAAATAATATTAAAAATTGCTGTCTAATTATAGGAGTTTATTTCCCTTGAATGTAAAACTGAAAATAATATTAAAAATTGCTGTCTGATTAGAATAGAAGTTAATTTCCCTTGAAAGTAAAACGTAAAATAATATTAAAAGTTGCTTTCTAATTCGAATAGGAGTTCATTTCCCTTGAAAGTAAAACTGAAAACAATATTAAAAGTTGCTGTCTTATCCGATTCGGAGTTCATTTCCCTTGAAAGTAAAACTGAAAATAATATTAAAAGTTGCTGTCTAATTAGAATAGGAGTTCATTTCCCTTGAAAGTAAAACTGAAAATAATATTAAAAATTGCTGTCTAATTAGAATAGGAGTTCATTTCCCTTGAAAGTAAAACTGAAAACAACATTAAAAGTTGCTGTGTAATTCAAATTTTTAATCCGCTTTTTTGGATAATTTGAAGTATTTAAATATATTCAACCGATTAATTCAGCATGAGTAAAGTTATTCCAAAATTTGATAGAGTTAAAAAGAAGAATAAATAAATGGATACAACTTAAAAAGGCTATTAAAATATTTAGAGGCTGCTTCACTTATGCGAAAACACCCGCTTACTGATGTTAATCATATGGGATTTTTTTTAAAAATATCTCGTTTGCTTTTCAATATTTTTAACTAATTTTGTTTGCATTGGATAGCTGAGGTCGATCTCTACAAAGAGAAATCGAAAAAGTAAAAAACGGCTTTTGTAGAGATCGACCTCAGCTGTCCAATGAAAAACAATTCGTTTAAAAATATGGAAAGGAAAACGAGATATTAAAAAAATAAATATCCCAAAGGGTTAACATTAGCGAGAGAGTGTTTTCGCGTGAGAGATGTAGACCCTTAAGTATGTCAAAAAGAAATAATATATACAAAGTACTCATTTTTAATTAATTAATTCTACAAGACATTAAAACTAATTAAGTTTAAAATCTGATTAAAATACATGGTATATCAAAAACAAATGTAGCGTTTAACAATATTTTTTATTAATTTTATATGAAAAAGAGCTGCAGAAAATTTTTATTATAATGGGTGCAGTATATCAAAAAGAAAACATAAAAAAAATAAAACGTATTTATGTTTATTAATTAATTTTACACAACACAAAAAATCTATGTAGCTTAAATTATTATTAATATGTATAATACATATATTCCGAACATATTCTGATGCAATGTATCTTTTAAGGCTGTTCTTAACTGCTCTGCTCAACAAGCGCAAAACGTTTTGACACATTTACAAATTCATTTTTTAACGGAAAGATATAAAATTGGAAAGGCTGGCCATGGAAGCGATTTGGAATTGAACTGTTTTTTCCATTTTTTGATCAATCAATTACCCATTGAGTTATAAGCGATTTCGATCACGTGACAAACACGTTTTTCGCCCGCTCTTGGGGGATTTTTCTACTTTCCCGCGGAAATTCGGTTCAAAACGTCCACTTTGATACTCTTTTCTGAAAGATCAATTGCGTTTGCAAAAATATGGAAAAAACAGCTCGATGACATAGTTTCTGAACAACACCCTTAATAAAAGTTTAAAAACATCATTTTATTCTTCAATATAAGTGAAAAAAAAGCACGCACTGCCTATAAACTTGTCTTTGTCAGTGTGGATTAAACGGTGGAAAGATTTTGCTCTAAACAAACAGACAAGTCTCATCGACGTGACGTAATAAAACGTTGTTTTAAAATTTTTATCAATAGTACATCAAGTGGTTTTTACTGTTTATCGCATCTTTTAACCAATTCAACTGAGCTTGATATTAATTTTTCGTTAAACAAAAATAAAAATAAAAATAAATCTTCTTGTCGACAGATATCAGTTTAGCGACAAACTGCGGTATCTTATGGATAATCTTCCGTAATAAGGTCCATAGCCAAATGGACTATTTGTGCAATTGTGTTTTGGCTCAGGAATCACTGTAAAAAAAAACGGACTAAAAAACGGAAATACTATTGGTAATCTAGATGCCAGTACTACGTCCGTTTTTTAACGGGAATTTTTACCTATAAATTACAGAAAAATTTCCGTTTTTCTGATTAAAAATGGAAATTTTTCTGTAATTTATGGTTAAAAATTCCCGTAAAAAAACGGAAATAGTACTGGCGTCTAGATTGCCAGTAGTATTTCCGTTTTTTTTTTTTTTTTTTTTTTTTCTTTTACAGTGATGTTTTTAAAACCTCTAATGGTATCCAAGTTCACTTTATAAAAATTGAAACTACTCAATATATTTAGAAGTGAATGTGGGAGTGATAAAGGCGAAATCCATTGCGCTGGTCGCTGTCACCGTCGTTTTTATGCTAGTTTAATATGTGATGCTTACTAATACACAAAGGCGAATTACCCCGAAAACCTGACCTAAAACTCGACTTTTTCTATTTTGCTAAGTCTTTTTCGAAAACAAACTAATAGTCAGAATGGATAATTGCGTTATTAAGTAACCGGAAGGTGTGTATTTTAAACGTTTGAGTTCACGAATACCATATAGATAAATTTATTAATCTCCGAGCAAAATACACGCTACTAACTGCATTTATCGAGTGAAATAATTCAATAATAAAGCAGTTTTATTTTTCTAAAAAAAAAAAAGCACACGAGAGTTAATTACAATTATTCATGTAGAGGTAAAGTTATAATTTGTTTCTCGCATTCAATTATTTCTCCGTGATATGATGGGTTATCAAGCTTTTTCCAAAGAGATGTCTACAAGAAAATGAAATTTTTCCTTCTGTAGGGAACTGCATTGTACGTGTACGTACAATTTTGCAATGCATATATGCACTTACAATCAAAACTGACCAACACACCATTTTTGAAATACAACTCATCATAAAATACTAAAAATCAGCACTAAAAATATTTAGATCAGAAAATAAATAAATAGAATGCTAAATTCATCTTTAAAAAGTTAAAATTACACTAAGTACAAATTACTTAAAAGATGCAAAATATTTAAAAAGGCGTTAAATTACTTTAATATTTCTTAGTATTATTTCTTAGTATTTCTTAGTATCGCTTGTATTTTTGTATTTTCTGACGAAGGATATGTATATAGTTGAAAGTACTAAGAAATATTAAAGTAATTTAACACCTTTTTAAATATTTTTCATCTTTTAAGTAATTTGCACATACACAGTAAAAAAAAAAAAAAAAAAAAAAAAACGAACTAAAAAACGGAAATACTACTGGCAATCTAGACGCCAGTACTATTTCCGTTTTTTTACGGAAATTTTTACTCATAAATTACAGAAAAATTTCCGTTTTTAATCAGAAAAACGGAAAATTTTCTGTAATTTATGGGTAAAAATTCCCGTAAAAAAACGGAAATAGTACTGGCGTCTAGATTGCCAGTAGTATTTCCGTTTTTTAGTTCTTTTTTTTTTCTTTTTTTTACAGTGTAGTGTAATTTTAAGTTTAAAAATATTTAATTTTTAGCGTGATAGTGAACATCGTTAATTTTCTAACTATTCAGCATTGCGAAAGTATGAGATAAAATAAACCATTTTGCATTTACCTTACGATTCTGTATACTATAAAGCAAAAATAAGTCCGTGAGTAAAATCTGACGTCATGTTGACGGTGGCACTACCTGACCAATAAACTTTGCTTTTATTGTAAATTTTTTAAATTCTAAACATTGCACCATTTCAATATTTAACCCGGGAGAACTCGCTGCATGAGATTTTCTCTCACAGTCGTACTTTTTTAAGACTCTTATTTAAATCATTTTTCATTTTAATTAAAATTTCAAAATGTTTTTCAATTATTTTACCTATTTTGTGAATAAAAGTACTAAGCCAACCAAAAAAAGTTGATATTATATGAATGTAAAGTAAAAGAAAAGCAATTGGGCATTCTCACTAGCGAAGTCTCCCGGGTTAACACCTTCGAATAAGGGGGGGGGGGGGATGCAATTTGTTTGAAAACACTATCTTAATTTGCCGATTTTTATGGTTCTTAAAATAAATTTGAAGTATGATTTTTTAAACTTATTTTTATAGTGTGCAGTCCGATTATAAAAGATTAACCCGTTTGCACTTAAAACAATATAAACAGTTCAGCATTTTTGCACGGAAAATATTCCATAACGATATTGAAACTTCATCCATAATTAAATAAAATAATATAGATAAAACACAAATTTCAAAGACGTGTAATTGAACTATGCGCTTAAATTAAACTACTGAAATGATCAGAATAAAAAAGGCAAATATTCCTCTAATATAGATAATATAGGTAAGTAGCGAAATTTATGGCGTTTTCTTTGGCTATTAACTCCTGGAATGCGGCTGATACGAAAGTATCGGGAAGTATACTACTTCAGACACGCGAAAACATCCATTCGCTAATGTTAATCCAATGGGAGAAATTTATTAAGATATATAGTTTGCATTTAAATATTTTGATTTTTTTTTTTTTTTCATTGGACATGTGAGGTAGATCTTAAACAAAGGCCGTTTTGAACTTTTTTATTTTGCTTACAGGTATTTTTAATTAGGACACTTTCCCTTCCGGAACCAGTTTCGAAAGTGAAAGCATCCTCATAAAAAAAAAAACCCTGCAAATAAAATCGAAAAAGTAGAAACGGCCTTGAGATCGACCTCAGCTATACAATGCAAAAAAAAAAAAAAAAAAAAAAAAAAAAAAGTTTAAAAATATTTAAATGCAAACGCGATATCTTAACAAAATTTTCCCATTGGATTAACATTAGCGAACGGATGTTTTCGAGTGACTCGAAGTAGCCCCTTAACCCTTTCAGAGGCAAAGCATTTTCAATGCTAAAGTGTTGAAATAAATGAATATCACCGGGATTTACCAACAAATTTATTTGGAAAAAAGAAAAAGGCTACGTTTCACATACATATTAAATGTAAAATGTTTTACCAAAATTCTGGTGCCAATCTGGCGTTTGGGAATTCAAATGTAGTGGTTTCATAAACATACCCACCGCCCCTGAAAGATTTAAGGAGGTTCTCAAGTGCATTGCTCAACAAGCGCGAAACTTTGACACATTTACTAACTGGTTGTTAAACGTGAAGGCACAAAATTGACAGAGCTGACTATTGAAGCGATTTGGAATCGAAATGAATTTTCCGTTTTTTGATAAATTACTTATCGAGCTATAAGAAATTTTGATCGCGTGACAGCCGGTTTTCCTCCTCTGTCTAGCTGCTCCTTCCGTAAATTCAGTTCAAAACGTCAACGTTGACGATATTTTCTGAAAGATCTTTTACGTTTACCAAACAATGGAAAATGCCGTTCGATTACATAGTTTCTGAATAACAACACCAACCAATTTCATGCGTTTCCGAACAAAAAATTATTAAAACTTGTGTCATAAAGTTGCCCCTTTGGATTGGAGAACGGCCTTAAAAGTTTATTTGAATGCATTATAATATAAAAAGTTTTTCATATAAAAAGGCGTTTTGTTGGTATTAGTGGGCAATCCAAAAAATATATATACGTATATTAAATGTAAAAATCTATTAGAGTTTAAAAGAAAAAAAAAAAAAAAAAAAAAAAAAAAAAGGTTTTTACCTATATTTTGTAACCCGGAAAGCCCAGGTTATGGATTCCCTAGTGATATGAAATCCACAGTTATGCTTAGTTGTGCGCGAAGAGCGAAACTTTTATTTCCGGCGTTTCGGGAAATTTCGCCAGTGTGCGGTGGATAAAATTATCTTTCGGGAAAGTGTTTTCGTTTGAGTGTTTTTGTTTGAAACATGATTTCCTGCATATAATATAAGAATTTTAAAAGGAATGTGAAAGGAATGTTAATTGTAATTTTATTTTTAGCCTCCGATATGGTATTTCTTTCGGCTAGCAATTAAAATGTCGTCTCTAAAAAATAACGTTCCATTGCATAAGCCAGCCGTAAAACAAAGCAGATGTATCATTGTACGGTTAATTACTCTATTACACTTTTTAAAACTTCTAAACATCGTACATTGTCATTTTTTATTGGGGGAAAAAAGTACTTTTAAATACAATTTGTTTGAAAACTGCATCTCAATTTATTTTTGAGATATTATTTTTTTTGTAGTTTTTAGTGCCAGTTGTTTAATGTTGGCAATTGAAGTACTCCTTTTCTGTAGAAAGTAAAGGAAAAATAGTAATTATATCTTTTTTTTTTTTCCATTTTCCCACAACAACTGAAAAAAAAAATTAATTGTACGTGCTATTTTGAAAAAATTTAAATGAATAATTTCTGATAAAACATGAAGCTATTATAAACTGTATCTAATTTAAGTATCTATATTAATGTTACAAACAAATGAAGGCATATGAATCATTTGATAGCCGAAGAAAACCAAGCACAAAGAAAAAAATATTATTTATTTATTCATGCATCTATTTGGTAAGTGAAAACAAAAATATTTCTGTTAAAAAATTACGCATTTGAATTATTTTTCAGAGAAAAATATTAAAAGATCTAAAATGACCCCATTTCAGAAGGTAATAATAATAATAATAATAATAATAATAATAATAATAATAATAATAATAATCTCTATATAATAAAACACAGTGTAACGAATCCGGGGCGAACCCATCAATCTTACCAGCCTCCGATAAGATGGAGCCGCGTTAGGCTTAATTTCGATTTGAGATGTGTAGGAGAAAACTTATCTACCTAAATACAAATCTTTTCTGCCTGAAATCCCTTCTGTTCAACATAATTTTCTATAAAAGATTCAAAATTAACAAAATTTCAATGATTTGCGCCGTTGAAAAACCATTTCAGAAATCGAGTCTTTTCGTCGAGACGCTTCCGCAGATTCGTTTCTGCTGAAATATGACGCAAAGATCGTACAGAGAAAAAAACATGCTGGGTTTTGTACAGTTATTAAAAAAGGGCATTAACTATGTTTGATTCTTCTTTGTATTACAATAATTTAAAAACTACTTAGATATATAAAAAAAATTAAGGTTACGAAACACTAAAAGGCCTTTATAAAACTTATCCTTGAATAAAAATAGCTTTCGTCTTTTGGTTACAAGTTTTACTGACAGATTTAAAGCACACTGAGGCTGTTTTATTTCTTTAAAATTTATCCTATTTATCAATCAATATATATATATATATATACAGTAGAACCTCGATTATCCGAAGTAATTGGGACCGACCCTCTTTCGGAAAATCGAAAGTTTCGGATAATCGAGAATGCTTTAATTTTAAGATTAAAGAGAAATATATGCATTATTTCGTATTATGGTAACAAGTGCTTAATAAAAATAAAGCAGGAGCAAAATAGAAACATGAATAAATTACGTGAATTTTAATTTTGAAATGAAGTACCTTTTACATATATCACAAGGGTTTGAAAAAATGTTTTGTTTATCGCAGCCTTTGCTTTGAAGCTCTATATTTTATTATTTCCAATATTATTAGCTCACCAGTATCACAGTCTTTCTGCTGTTCCAGCCATGCCAAACTTTTTGCAAAAGCTTCAGAATTGCCAATTTGTTCCACTCCGCAGCTTACGAAAGCTCAAGTTAAATTCAAAGGAACTTCAAGAAAGGTGATCGAAAATATTTATATGTATTCGTATTTGATAGAAATTTGATAGAAAAAAACCCTCTAAAAATATGTTTCGGTTAATCGAGAGTTTCGGTTAAAAGAGTTTCCGATAAAAGAGGTTCTACTGTATATATATATTTTTTGGGGGGGGAGGGGGGAGTCAATGACAAAAATACAATTTCAAAGTGTTATAAAAAAATTAGTATAGAATAAATATTAGTATTATTTCAATAGTTTCAGAAGACTTTTTTAATTACGAAGTTTCATTGCATATTTGTTAAATTTTTGTTTCATAAAGAGATCTTAATTTTGTTATGCTATATTAGCCGGAAAGCCTAGAAAAGTATTGTAAATGCTAATGGTGTGTTTATTAGAGCATAAAATGGCCGAACTTTGCTCATCTAAACGCTTCCATAATGTCAATTATTTTTATCAGTTTTTCAAATTTTAAGTGAAAAACACAATTTTTACCCACCGTCCTAGGACAGCATTTACACTAGTAATAATAATGATAATAATAAGAGCAGAAAGATAATTTTTCATAAATTTCTGATACAATTGGCTGGATGCGAACGATTTATCTCCCGTTTTGAGCTAGAAGACTTTACTTCTGCGCCCCTAACAGTTACAATACCTTATGTGTTCGGAAAGTAAAATAGTCAATTTTTATTACATATTTAAAAATATTATTTCTATTTTATTTTTTAAATATTTCTTTCAAATTTTACATTTATCAATTATAACGAATCGAGTAATTTAAGGACAGAACTTAAAAACTTGAACTTTAACGTTTACGAAAGAAGTATTAGAAACGAACAAGAAAAAAGGGGAGGAAAAGACAAAGTGAAAGCATTTTTCAAAATTTATTGTTGGTTATTATTTAATAAATGCTAAAAAAATAATTACTATGCTAATCCTATTAACACGTTAAGCGCCACGTCAGACTAACACTGAACTTTCCGTCTAAGAACGCATCATTCGCCGATGACTGACGGTCTAAAATATGATATAAAACTAAAAATATATATATTGTTTTAAATAATTACTGAAAATGTATTTAAAATTTACTTATCTTTTATTTATTACAGGATTATACTTTCTTAAAAATTACTTTAAACATTGTAAATTTTTCAGCTGTCAACTTCAGTCACCGTGTTAATATTATAAATGTGAAAGTGTATGTGAATGCTTGAGTCAAGTTAGCGTCATAATGGATGAATTATTGCCTTTGAATCTTTGCATATAGATGGATTAAAACCCAAAAATAAACATAGGCTACGTTTTATTTATGTTATTCAAATATTTTTCTTAATATAAATAAACATTTAAAATTTGAATGTTATTGGACTGATGAGGGGCTAAAACTTAGCTCGAAATGTTTGCATTTTTAATTGAATTAAATGTATTTATGTAATACTTACTTGTATGTCTGATGCATTGTAATATATTTTTTAATTTTTCTTAATAATTCAGATTTTCATTATTTTCATAGCGAATCAAGCCATTTTTCCTATAATTTTTATTCTTTCTTTATCGTTGCCAAAAAATCAAAACCCGAAATAATAATTTCTCCCCGACAATTACTTTTCAATTGAAATATTTTCAAGCTAAATTGAAAAAAAAAAAAAAAAAAAAAAAAAAAAAAGAGGTTGAATATGACCAATCGATTGGTATCAGTAATATTTTTGTGCCCTTTCAACGAGATTAATGATGAATCTTCAATATTTTTGATATTGCAACACAACAACTGCCGTAATAACGTTTCTTTTCTTTCATAACCGGGATCGTAAATAACACGACATTTTTTTTCTTTAAGATTGAAAACAACGAGCCACCCTGTCGCTTAAAAGAAAGAGAGAAGCTCTTAGTTTCCTTTCTGTAAGACGAACTCAGAAACGTGCTCACTTACACTTTAAAAAAAAAAAGACAAATGTTTCTTAATCTAGGAAAATCTAATATAACCACGAACGAAAATATACAAGAGCATCTTCCGAGATTTCCACTATTCTGAAAAGCATTCTTTATTAGCCCCAGATATGCTATTTCTTTCTCCCATCAGTTAAAGTGTGGTCTCTAAAAAATAATGCTCCGTTGTATAAGCCAGCCGTAAGACAAAGCAGATTTATCATTGTATGGGATAATTTCTACGGCAATTTTTTTAACTTCTAAGCATCGCACATTTTTAATTTTTATACCGTCGCGTATACAGGAAAAAAAGTACTTTGAAATGCAATTTGTTTGAAAACTGCATCTCAATTTATTTTTGAGATATTAATTTTTTTGTAGTTTTTAACGAAAATCTTTCAATGTTGGAAACTGAAATACTCCATTTCTGTAGAAAGTAAAGAAAAAAAAGTCCTTCCGGCCAGTGCCGGGAGGAAGAGGTAGCTTTCATAATCCTTATTTAAAAAAAGCCAAATTATATCATTCAAACACACGAAGCTCAATTTAGTGGAAATCGAATATAGGAGATTCAATACTAATTTTTATCAATATAATGAATGAGAATTTCGCGAAATTAGTCAGCTTTATCCAAGCTGCTTTTCTTTAAAGTAACATATATTTGGCTGCCAAATTCGGCAATTTCTTAAAGTGCCTGTCATTTTAAGACAACATGGTGGAGGAGGCTAAGCAGTGAACTTGGTTGAGACCTTAGTAATTGCTGTGCACATGTTCACTCACATCGGAATCGGTTGATATATACGAGTGCTGTCGCATGCAAAAAATCAGATTTTTCAAAATGTCACCCACAAGAGAAATGGAAACTGCTATATCTGAGCCATTTTTTATGGTAAAGACAAACAAAAAATGCTCCTGAATCCTTATATCAAGGTCAAATACTTAAGAAAGAAACCTTTTTCAATTTCTAATTTTTTTGCACCTCACTTTAAATATATATAATTTTTTTTAATTTAATGGCCACCATTTTGAAACAAGATGGCTGATGAATCTGGCCAGCGAACTTGGTCGAGGTATTGATGTATACTATCCACATGCCTTCTTACATCTAAATAGGCGAATACGTGTGTTATCGCGTGACAAATACAAGATCGTTTCAAAATGTTAGCCATGCTAGAAATTCAAAGTGCTATAATTCAACCATTTTTTTAATATATAAACAAAAGAACAAATTTTCAGAAACAAAAACTGCTCCGGAATCTTTGTATCAAGGCCAAACACATAAAAAAATCTTTTTCATTTTCCACTTTTTTAATACCTCATTTTAAATTTTAAATTTAATTTTTTTTAAATGGCAACCCTTTTGAAACAAGATGGTGAATGAAGCTGGCCAACGAACTTGGTCGAGACATTGGTATGTACTATGTACAGACCAAATTACATCCAAATCGGTTCATAAATACGCCTGTTATCGCGTGACAAAAATCAGGACGTTTCAAAATGTCAGCCACGCTCGAAATTCAAAATGCTATAACTCAGCCATTTCTTAAGATACAGACGAAAGAAAAACTGTTCCGGAATCTTTGTATTAAGGTCAAACACATACAAAAAAAATCTTTCCACTTTCCAATTTTTTGGTTACTCATGTAAATTTTTTTATTTTTTAATTTTTTTAAATGGCCGCCATTTTGAAACAAGATGGCGGATGAAGCCGGCCAACGAACTCGGTCGAGATATTTGTATGTACTATGTACACACCAAGGTACATCCAAGTCGGTTCATAAATACGCCTGTTATTACGTGAGAAAAATCAGGACGTTTCAAAATGTCAGCCACGCTAGAAATTCAAAATGCTATAACTCAGCCATTTCTTAAGATATAAACGAAACAAAAACTGCTCCCGAATCTTTTTATCAAGGTCAAACACATAGGAAGAAAATATTTTTTCAATTTTTAATTTTTTGGTACCACATTTCAAATTAAAATTTTTCTTAAAAATTTAAATGGCCCCCATTTTTAAACAAGATGGCGGATGAAGCTGACCAACGAACCCGGTCGAGACATTGGTATGTACTATGCATAAACGAAGTTACATCCAAATCGGTTCATAAATACGCCTTTTATCGCGTGACTAAATTCAGGACGTTTCAAAATGTCAGCCACGCTAGAAATTCAAAATGCTATAACTCCGCCATTTTTTAAGATATAGACGAAACAAAAACTGCTCCGGATTCTTTGTATAAAGGTCAAATACATAAGAAAAAAATATTTTTCCATTTTTAATTTTTTGGTACCACATTTCAAGTTTTAAAATTTTTTAAAAATTTTAAATGGCCGTCATTTTGAAACAAAACGGCGGATGAAGCTGGCCAACGAGCTCGGTCGAGAGATTGGTATGTACAATGTACACACTGAATTACATCCAAATCGGTTCATAAATGCGCCTTTTATCGCGTGACAAAATTCAGGACGTTTCAAAATGTCAGCCACGCTAGAAATTCAAAATGCTATAACTCAGCCATTTTTTAAGATATAGACGAAACAAAAACTGCTCCGGAATCTTTGTATAAAGGTCAAATACATAAGAAAAAAATATTTTTCCATTTTTAATTTTTTGGTACCACATTTCAAGTTTTAAATTTTTTTAAAAATTTTAAATGGCCGCCATTTTGAAACAAAACGGCGGATGAAGCTGGCCAACGAACTCGGTCGAGACATTGGTATGCACTATGTACACACCGAATTACATTGAAATCGGTTCATAATTACGGGAGTTACAGTGTGACATAGGTCAGATATATATATATATATATATCAATTTTGAACGGAGGGTGGTTTCGGGGTCTGGGGGTCATGATCGATGAAAATATACCAAAATTTTTTGAAATCGCTTTCCTCCGAACGGCTGCAATAGGTAGCTTTTTTGTAAAGAAAGCTACCTAATAGTTGGAAAATAGTAGACTATTATATCTTTTTGTTGCCATTTTCCCATAAAAACTTGAGGAAAAAATGGAATTAAAATACATGCTATTTTGAAAAAATATAAATGAATGATTTCTGATACAACATGGAGCTATTATAAACTATATTTAATTTTAAGTATCTATATTAATGTTACAAACAATATATATATGTATAAACAATATACAATATAATCAAATGAAGACACATGAATCCTTGGATAGCCGATTTTTTTTTTTTTTTTTTTTTGGGGGGGGGGGTCGAGTTTCTTCAATGACGACATCGCTTTTTGCTGGAATTGTGTATTATTTTGCGATAGTGACATCCTATGCATCCTTTTCTGTAAGATGTTGTTTAAGACTGGATTATAAATGTGTAGAATTCTTCAGGGGGTGACATAATTTATATAAAATAAAAGTGTGTGTTTTAAGTCTTAAAACTGAAAAATGTTTTGTACTATCTATAGATACATACCTTTTTTTTTTTTTTCATCGGGGACGACCCTAAATACTGAAAAAGCAAATTTCCTGTTTTCCAGTATCTATAAATCTCTGAAACTAATATATTTTCGAGATTTAAAGAATCATTTATAAAAACAAAGTTTCTTTTCCTGCCACTGATTTTTGGAAACGTTTCCGAGTAATATTTAAAGTGTATTATTAAAAGCAGTTTTTTTTAGATTTTCCGGGTGCTATTGATTCTCAGGTAAAAAAATTTTTGATCAACAAACATGTTTAGCAGGCAGACATAAATTAACATCATTAACATTAAAATTAATCTTATTTTGTTATTCTTGCATGTAAAAATGTAATTAATTACACAGCTAAAAACGTTTCTAAATTCGTTTTTAAAAGTATAATCAAAATTTAATAT